>CM070774.1:126881230-128253313 GCA_036346955.1 Dipus sagitta | reverse complement strand
GGCTGGAAGTTGGAAGAGAGTCAGTCCCCAGACAGTCAGCGCATCTAGTGCCAGAAGGTGCTACATGGGTGACTGGGGGAAAATGACCAATATCTGTCGAAGCAACGCATGGTCTAACCTACTTATCAGCAAATAACTTGGTGTGATGCCCACACAAGTTCAGTGGTGGCCCACAGCAATGGTGGGGAACCAACTGCTCTCAGTTTGGCTAACTGACCCCCTCACTGGTATGGGACCCATAGCTGGGGCTGGGAAACAAGTTAGAACCATATCCAAACATAAGCCCACTCTCCAATGTCAAGCTACCATCAATTGTGAGCTACAAGAGGGCCTATACCTACTAAAGTCTCTATTAAAAAAAGTAAGGGTTATCTCATTTGTCCTGGTGCTAACTTACTCTCCATTGGAGAATCTGCTTCTCTTTTTCAGATGTAGATCCTAAGGAGAGAGCCACTCCATCATACCTCAAAAGGGTCCCGGCTACAACTAAGAAAAATTGGAGAAACAAGCCAGGGGGCTGTTTTCCTGATGAACCGGATACCACACAAGGGGGAAGGAGATCAGCACAGAGAAAAATCAACTCCTACCAAATCAGAGAGCCAGAGCCTCAGAGGCCCCCAACACCTCATCACTGAAGCAGACCAAAAATGAACCCAACATGGCTCAGGAAATTTTGCGGAAGAGGGGGCAGAAAGAATGTCAGAGCTACATGTTGGGTCATGATATGCAGAGACATTTAGCTTACCCATAACTGTGGGCTAACTCCACAATGCATGACCCGTATACCTCAACAAGGAGGGGCAAAGGGGAGGGGTTAGGTCACGGATGAGCCTAATAATGGTACTAAACTGACTGTATTTGCTGAATACAAAACTAACTAATAAAGAAAAAAGAAAAGAAAAAAAAAACAACATATGAAATATATTTCAATTCAGTAAGGAATATAGAATGATATAGTAGTTTTATGAAATTGTAACCTGTAGTAACTGCGGCGAGCCCCCCCGACCAGCGGGAAAAGAACAATCACCACACGAGGATCCTTCTTGATCACACTTTATTGGAGAGCTTCTTGGTTAACAGGAGAGCGGATGGAGAAGGACTCGGGGGCGGGGTGTACAGCTACTTTTATAGGGGGATGGGCAATGAGGCACCTACTGATTGGCTGTTATCTGCTTGCCACCACCAGGCGCCACGGGATAGGCTCAGGACAGGTTGCGTCAAGCGCATGCGCGTACCTTGAATACGGTTGGCGCCAAGGCACTGTCGTAAAGAAGCTGAACGCCACGAGGTTAGCGCCATCTTGTAATGGCGGATTAGATGTGGTTTCCTGCAGTGCCAGCGCCATCTAGTGGTGGGGACTAGATGTGGCTCCCTGCAGTTCCCCCTTTCTATTATAAAGCGCAGCAGGTGAAGGTAGAGGTTTGATCTCTGATAAACAAAAGGACATTGTGAAGACCCCAGGCCAGGTGGCCAGCCAGGCTGGTGCCTCACTCGTCCGGTACCTTTTCTCAGAGATGGGATGTCGGTACCAACCCATATGCAATCAAACATGCCCTCCATGAGGCTGCTAAGAGCATACCTCATGTGCAGTACTTTGTCTCGCAGCCTGAGCGCCAATGAATGTCGTGTTCCCAACACCAACCCTCTGCTCCTCCTTGTATAATGAGCACCCCAGGCCCTAAGGGGGCAGGGGCCAGGGAAAAACTAGGTGTTTTTCAGGGCCGACAGCCAAATCTGGGGGGAGGATCCACACTCCAAAGCGGCAAGTGCTTGAGAAATAACTACCTTGTCCCGCCTGGTCTGGGCTTGCAGGCGACAAATCAACCAGAGGCACAGCGCACAGCCCCCAAGGCAGCAAACTGCAAACATCCCTACCCCTACCCACTCCTTGAAGAAGGAAAAGGCAGAGGAAAGCCAAGAGGTAAAACCCTCAGCCAGGCTAAGGTCCACTCGTGTGGAATTGATCATAACAATAGCTTGTCTTAGTTCTTCCAATTCCGCATCAAAATCTAGGGACCAATTCCCTGCCAAGTACAAGGACAGTTGCTTTGACAGATTTGCTGCCCTTGTAAAGTTTTCATATTGAACACTAGTGATACATAAGGCATTAAGTTTCCATTCACATCCCAACTGAGCGATTTGCCAAAGAACATCAATTTGCTCCTGAACTAAGTCCACCCTTTGATTTAGGATCATAATGCCACCTTTGAGTTGGGAATTTAAATTTGATTGTGTGTCTAAGGCGGCAGCTGTGGAAGAAGCCAAGGTATTTAAGGTAGAGGCGGTTTGAACTGAAGAAGCCATGGCTACACCTGCGGCTGTAGCTGCGGCAGCAGCAGCCGCCACCGCAGCAATAACAGCGGCCGTAATTCCAAAATCTCTCTTATGCCTGAACAAAGACAATGTACTAGGAGCCTCTACAGGCACGGGGACCCAACGGGGGACCCTAAGTACCATGGCTCTGTGATAGAGTGTTGCGTCCCAACATTGGGACAAATAACAAGAAGCATTAGAACAATTACTGAAAGAAAAGTTACTAAGGACAAACATGAATGGTGGATGGACACACACCGGGGTGGGGGCATAAGAGGCATTTTTTCCTAGGTATTTTCCTATCCGGGTGACACCCCCGAGCACTCTCTCATATCGCCATTCAAGGAATTCGCTCAGGGATAGTAGCTCATGGATTACTCCAGACACATTATTACGGGCAACTGTTCCCCCCCGTAATAAAACAAAGGGTGTCATATCTGTGCAGCTACCATTAACCCCACACAGAACCCACTTTGTAAATGGGTTCATAGTACCATCCTGTAGAAATGGTCCCTCCGTCCACGAAAACTGTAAAGGAAAAGGCCCTTTCATATTCGGGGAATAAGTAAAGGTCCGTCCCACATCTGCCCAGCCCACAGTACTGGACTGGCATTCCGTCCATGGCCAAAGGTCCCCTTCATAAGTTCCCATACAGTGAGGTGCCAGGCGTGGTTGAGGCAGAGTCACAGTACCTCTCTGGCCACGAAAAAAGGTACCATTGAGCCATATCGCCTCTTCTGAGAAGGGGTAACTAAAAGCTTTGTGGGACGAATTCTGAGAGGTAGATTCTGGGCCCCATCTCCTGTCCCCCCTAAACCAAGCAAATGCCTGCATCTCCAGTTGTATACAAGAGTCACGTTCACGGGCGAGAGTAAAGCAGAGACTTCCACTTTCCTCGAAGTGTCGAGCCTCCCCCAGGGGGGCAAGGGTCAGGTCTTTAACAACCGCAGGGAGATTGAGACCTTGCTGAGTGGTGAAGAACCGAGGAAGGACTCTCGCCGTGTGGTGAATGGGCAGGGGCTTGGGGAAAACAGACAGGATGCCCCAGCGCAATTCTCCTCTACTAGTCTCCAGGCACATAAGGATCAGCATCCACAGGATCTTTGGCACTCGTACTTGGATGGCCATCCTCGTCCCCTGGACTCTCCTCTGGAGTTGATGTCAGCGTCTTGACTAGCCGGGCCGGGACCCAATGTGGCGATTCCTGGTCCTGTGGAAAGACACAAACAGCTCCCCTGGATCTTACCAAAGCAGGATCCGGTCCCTTCCATTTATTATCCAACACATCCTTCCACATGACCAGTTCCGGATGTGCTTGTGCCCCCTGGTGGCAATGTCTGTCTGCTGCAGACCTATCATGAACATCCAAAACTAAAAAATTAAGGGTATAGAGTTCTAGAGAGACTCTCTCCTTGGGGGTTGCATTCTCCGCTATCCCCCTTCGTTGTTTAAAAAGGATAGCTTTTAAACTTTTATTTGCTCTCTCCACAATACCTTGGCCTTGTGGGTTGTAAGGTAGGCCAGTAGTGTGGGCAACCTGCATCTGGGCACAGAAGGCACGAAAGCCAGAGGAAGCATAAGCAGGGCCATTGTCAGTCTTTAGGCGTCGCGGTTTTCCCCAAGACGCCCAGGCTTCCAAACAATGAGTTTTTACATGAGTAACCTTTTCCCCTGCAAGAGGAGAAGCATGTATGATTCCTGAGCAAGTATCCACCGAGACATGCAGGTATTTAAGCTTGCCAAATTCCAAGACATGAGTAACATCCATCTGCCAAAGATCACCAGGTCTTAGGCCCCGTGGGTTCACACCCACATGTGGAGAAGGCAGGAAAGTGACACAGGATTGACAAGCCTTAACAATATCACGTGCCTCGGACCTAGAAATGGCAAAGGTCTTTCTTAAGGTGTTAGCAGGAACATGATACAGTCTATGGAACTCGGTGGCCATATCTTTAGGACTACTCATGGCTAACATGGTCATCCGCGTGGCTTTGTCTACCAAGTCATTTGCTTGAGATATAGGTCCTGGTAACAAGGAGTGAGCACGAACATGGGTAACATAGAAGGGGGAGGAGCGTTGCCAAATGAGAGATTGAATTTGAGAAAGAATGTTTGAGACAGGACTAGCAGAACGAATAGAGGCAGCAATTTCCAGTCCAACAACTGCATTAGCCACATACTGTGAGTCTGTGAACAAATTAAAGGAACTACCAAAGGTCTGAAACACCTCCAAGACAATCATGCATTCCACAATTTGGGGAGAGTCAGGCCTATAGAACTTCACCACAGGTTCTGAGCCCTGAACCACATAAGCTCCGCGACCTGTTTTTGAACCATCAGTGAAAATGGCAGGGGCTGAGGGCAAAGGGCCCTTTGATGTGACCCGGGGAAAATAGACTAAATTTTTTTCCACGAAGGACAGAATGGGGCTTTTTGGGTAATGGTTATCTATAGGATTTGGAAAAGCACACATAAGAATGCTCCATTCATCAACCGTACCGGATAGAGTCTCTACTTGTTCCTTAGTATAGGGGATGATAAGCTTATCAGGCAACTTTGCAAAATGAGTTAGGCACGATTTCAAACCCAAACAAGCCTGTTGGGCAACCAACTGTGGGAAGTACTGCAGGGTGCGAGCTCCCAAGGAATGTCCATGAATCCACAAAAGAGGTCCGTCCTGCCATAACACTCCCGTGGGGACATCCCTTGTTTTTAGAATACAAAGAAGAAGTGGACTAGAAGGGTCAAAGCGTTTAAGCTGTGCCTTCATAAGGGCCTTTTCTATTTTGCTTAAAGCCTGGCGAGCTGGCTCAGTGAGCACACGAGGAGAGGTAATCTCAGGATCACCCTCCAAAATGGAAAACAATGGTAACAAATCTGCACGGGGGACATGGAGAAAACCTCGCAACCAATTAATGTCCCCCAAAAGTTTTTGAAAATCATTTAATGTATGCAAGTGGGAGGTACGGATGCAAATTTTTTGAGGTTTCACAGACTGAAGGCCAATGACGGACCCAAGGAAATTTACTGAATCCGTTTGCTGGACCTTCTCTGGGGCAATAAAAAGACCCTTATGTTCCAACGCCTTGACGACCTCCTGAAAGGAGACATGCAAAACATCTAAGGTGGGGGCTGTGAGTAGGATATCATCCATATAGTGGATCATACGTAAAGAGGGGAACTGTTGTCTTACTACAAATAACACTGAGTCTACATAAAGCTGGCACATAGTGGGACTGTTGGACATCCCTTGTGGCAACACACGCCACTGAAAGCGGGCATCAGGCTTCTCATGATTTACAGCTGGTAATGTGAAAGCAAAACGCTCTCTGTCCTGAGGGCAAAGGGGTATGGAGATAAAACAGTCTTTAATATCTAAAACCATCACTGGCCATTCCCTGGGGAGAGCAGAAAGCGCTGGCAGGCCCCTCTGAACTGGGCCCAAGACCTGCATTTGAGCATTGACAGCCCTCAAATCATGTAATAATCGCCACTTTCCAGAGGACTTTTTGATCACAAATATAGGTGTATTCCAAGGGGAAATAGAGGGCTCCAGGTGGCCTAACTGCAATTGTTCCTCAATTAACCTCTGGGCTGCTTCCAGTTTTTCCTGTGAGAGGGGCCACTGAGGAACCCACACTGGCTTATGAGTCATCCAAGGTATGGGCACCTGTTCAAAATTGGAAGCAGAATTTTCAGTGGTCCCTAAGAAAAACCCAACCCAAAGCGATCCAGCTTCTCCTCCGGGATGATGGGCTGAGGTCGCCCTTGAAGGTGCTTCCCTAGACCTGAGCCTGGAACAAAGCCCTGAATTTTCATCATATTTTTACTAGCTTCTGAATAATCATTGGTCAAGCGGAGATTCATCTGGGTCTGAATATCTCTTCCCCATAAATTAATGGGAACATCCAACACAAAAGGTTGGATTTTTCCCTTTTGACCCTCTGTAGTGGTCCATGTTAACTCCTTTGCACTCATATGTGGTGTTTTAGCAAACCCTAAGCCTTGCAAGATCTGAGCTGATCTCTGCAAGGGCCAGGCTTTTGGCCAAGAATCCAATTTTATTATACTTTTATCTGCCCCAGTGTCCACCAGTCCTGAGAATTCTCTTCCTTCTATGGTCAGGCGCAGAAGGGGTCTTTGATCCAACTCCAAAGACAAGCAGGTCAAGTCCACACCGGTAGACCCAAGGCTCTTGTCACCCCTTTCCTTATCTAGTGCAGGAAATAGAGAATGGTTAGAAGGCAAAATCAGCAATTGGGCAATACGGTCCCCAGGGGCCACTGACACTGCCCCATAGGGGGAATGACAAAGAATTTTAATTACACCTGTATAATCTGGATCGATAACACCGGGGAAGACTATGAGACCCTTTAAAGTAGAGGAGGAGCACCCCAAAAGAAGGCCCACCGTATCTCTCGCTAGCGGGCCAGACACATCTGTGTCCAGGATTTGCACGCCCATTTCCGGAGTTAAGACCAATCCGGAGGTGGCACAGAGGTCCAGGCTTGCGGAGCCCGATGTTGCTCTCCGGGCTGAGGCAGCGGGGGACCTGGCGCCACAGTCACCGGGACCTGAGGTGTCTGCATTGCCCCATAGATTTGTGGGCCCTGGGGACGTGGGCCCTTCCCCCCGTTTTTTTGGTCCTGATTGCTTGAAAGAGGGGGGAGGGGCAGACCATTAATATCCCTCACAGATCTACATTCATTAGCCCAGTGTTTTCCCTTCTTACATCTAGGACAAGTCCCAGGGGGGTGCTGTGCCGGTCCCGCATCTCGGACAGGGGCTGGGCTATCCGCTTGAGGACATTGGCATTTAAAATGTCCCAATTGACCACATCGGAAACAGCCCTTTTGATTCCCTGTCCGTTGAGCCTTAGCGGCAGCTATGACCGCTGCTGCTAATCCTGCATTAGACAGAGGACCCCCTATCTCTCGACAGGCTTTGAGCCAGTCATCCAATGTTCCCCTTCTTACTGATTGTATAGCCTTTTTGCACTCCTTAGTGGCCTGTTCAAATATTAGCTGTTGTATAAACGGCATGGTGTGGTCAGCAAGGCCAATTGTCTTTTCTGCCACTTCCAACATTCTAGCTGAGAAATCAGAAAATGGCTCTGTAGGGCCCTGAACAATCTTAGTCAACTGTCCTGCGACCTCTCCCTTATTACGGAGCTCCTTCCAAGCCTGATAATGAATATTATTAATTTGGATATACACGTCTGGATGGAAATTGAGCTGATCTGTAAGATAAGGACCAGTCCCCAGAAGCATATCAGAAGTCCAGTCCCATTCCCCTTTCATAATATTCTGCCTAGCTTGTTCTTGGGCTTTATCAGAAATCAGTGATCTGAAATCCAAATATTGCCCCCTCGTTAGACAAGCCCGGGCTAAGTCTAACCAATCACCAGGAGTAAGGGTGCGCTGCATGAGTCTGCGAAGCAGCATAAGTGAATAGTCAGCAGTGGGTCCAAAGTCTTTGCAGGCCTGAACTAAATCTTTAAGTTCCGTATAGGGGATTGGCTCCCAGCCTCTTTGATTGGTAGTGGTATTCAAAAAAACCGGGAAAGCGGAGGCCAGGCGGGACCATGTCCGCGGCTTAACAAAATGGCAGCGATCCTCGGCTGGGACATAGGGGGGGGGGGGAACATGAGGGCGTGGCAGAGCACTAGGCGGTGCTCGGTTCCGAATACCAACTTCCTCTTTTAAGGCACTCCTCCCCCTAACCGCGGGAGGGCAGACACGCCCGCCCACAAACTGAGGATCCTGAACACGATGCAAAGCTGCCTCCTCTAAATCCTGTCCCTCTGTCCCACTGGAGTCCTCCTCGCCCTCCTGATCAGAAGCAGAACTACTGCCGTGATCATCTCGTATACTCAGGTGTCGCAGCGGCTGTAGGGAAGGATATAACCCCACAGCCCCCTGCTGCGGCGGGGCCCTAGGGAAGTCCTCACCCCTCCTGTGCATACAGCCGGAGCCCTCATTACTCTCTTCTAACGGGGGTGCCTTCTCCTCTACATGGCAGGGAACCTTTTCCTTGAAATGACTGGCCATATTGGGAACTCCTCCCGGGAAATGACTGGCCCTTTTTTCCTGTACTTCCTTATATAATCTGGGTTTGCTATCCCCACTTGCATCAGATTCTGACAAACTATCCTGATGTTGTCTGAGCCGTCTCCGGCCCTCCTGAAGTGGGTCCGGGTGGCTTCCAGAACGTAAACAAGAATGTATCATCCTCCAGAAAGGGAGGGTACCTCGACCTAAGTGACCCTCCTCCCTAGCCGCCTCAAGGTCTTTACCCAGCTTTTCCCATGAGGGCAATGAGAGATCTCCGGACACCGCAAACCATGGAGCCGCAGCATCAATGTCTTTAACAATCTTTTTAATAGTGGCATTAGAGACCTTTAGATCACGTTGTTTCAAAACTTCCTTTATAGGCTGAGTAAAATCAATGGGAGAATACCGAGCACTCGATGTATTACCCATCACGAGCTGGAAGGCTGGAAATGAAACTAACAGCCAGCCCCACGTTATCTACCGAGGATTTATCTGACTCAAGGCTCCAAGGACCAGAGCCGCGTTGTCTACCGCGGGTTTAACCAGTCCAGGCAATCAACAGACTAGGCAAGATAGAAACAAACGCAAAACAATAGAAAGACCCAGACAAAACAAACCGAAAACAGCAAGAGCAGCGAGGCCCTCAGACACGGACATGACTGAGACACAGAAAAGAAAAAAAAAAAAAAAGAATGACTTACCGGTACCTTCCTCTCCGTGTGTCAAGTTCTGAATCCTCCTTTGGTCCTTCCCGGGATTTCGGCACCACTTTGCGGCGAGCCCCCCGACCAGCGGGAAAAGAACAATCACCACACGAGGATCCTTCTTGATCACACTTTATTGGAGAGCTTCTTGGTTAACAGGAGAGCGGATGGAGAAGGACTCGGGGGCGGGGTGTACAGCTACTTTTATAGGGGGATGGGCAATGAGGCACCTACTGATTGGCTGTTATCTGCTTGCCACCACCAGGCGCCACGGGATAGGCTCAGGACAGGTTGCGTCAAGCGCATGCGCGTACCTTGAATACGGTTGGCGCCAAGGCACTGTCGTAAAGAAGCTGAACGCCACGAGGTTAGCGCCATCTTGTAATGGCGGATTAGATGTGGTTTCCTGCAGTGCCAGCGCCATCTAGTGGTGGGGACTAGATGTGGCTCCCTGCAAGTAACAATGATAACTTTTGTTCCATTATACTGAAAATACCATTGCTCACAATCTGTTATCACTATTTATAAATAAATTTTATTTTTCTGCTTAAAAAAATTAAAAAAACATAAAAAAATAGAGATGGACATGATGCAAAATAACACAACAGAAAAATAAAAATCAAATAGAATAAAACCCCTCACCAATAGAGTTACTCATTTTGAAGGCAGAACCTTAGACCTGGAAGACAAGACAGAAAGAATTGATTGGGAGGCCCAAAACTTTGCTAATTCAAAAAATCAAGTGAACAGAATATAAGTGAACTGTGGAATACCTAAAACGACCAAACATCTAGATCGTTTGTGTACCAGAAGGAGGGGAGCCAGGCTAGAGGCATAGAGAACATAGTCAACAAAATTATTGAAGAAAAGTTTCTGATTCTCTCAAAAGAGAGGTTCATCAAGATACCAAAAGCTCATCGAACACCAGACAGAGCCAAAGAAGAAACACTCCAAGGCACAACAGAGTTAAAACTCTTAACACTAAAAGCAGAAAGAGAGTGCGAGAGAAAGAGAGGGAGAGTGAGTGAAAATTGTCAACACAGAAACAACTCACAACATACAAAGGCAAATCAGAATTAAATCAGTTTTCTTAATGGAAACACTAAAAGCCAGAAGGGCCTGGATAGAACACTTCAAAGTCTTAAAAAACTATGGCTTCCAACCCAGGCTACTATACCCAACAAAAGTATCCCTCAAAATAGATGGTGAAAGAAAAACTTTCCATGAAAAAAGTTAACTCTATGATTATATGGAAACAAAGCCAAACCTACAGACAATACTTGAGGGAAGAGTCCATAAAGAATAGTCAAACAATGAATCTCAGAGGCCAACAAGAAGAAGATCAAAACAACCAAAACAGACCAGGCTCAAAATAATACAAAACACAAGAAAGCATCATAGCAGGGATTAATTCAAATTCACAGTAATAACCTTAAATATTCATGGTCTTAACTCACTCATCAAAAAACACAAGTTATCAGGATGGATCAAAAAACTGGACCCTTCTATCTGCTGTCTTCAAGAACCCCACCTCACCACTAAAGATAAACACCTCCTCAGGCTGAAAGGTTGGAAAATGATATTCCAAGCAAATGGAAAAAAAATAAACTGGGTGTTGCTATAATAGTACCTGATAAAATAGAGTTCAAACCAATAGTAATCAAAAAAGACAAAGAAGGCCACTTCTTACTTATCAAGGGATTGATATAAAATGAATACATCACAATCATAAATACATATACGCCAAATACAGGCGCACCACAGTTTATTAAACAAAATTAACTCAACAATAAAACATAAATAAATACCAACACCATCATAGTTGAAGACTTAAATACTCCAATATTATCAACAGGCAGATCATCCAAGCAGAAATTCAACAGGGAAATAATAGAGCTCAACAACATCATAGATCAACTAGACCTAATGGATATCTACAGAACTTCCTACCCCAACTCTTCAGAATACACATTCTTCTCAGCACCCCATGGAAGCTTCATCAAAATTGACCATATATTAGTCCATAAAGTGTGCCTTCACAAAGTCAGGAAGATTGAAGTAACTTCCTGCATCATGTCATATCATAGTGCTTTAAAGGTAGAAATTAACAACAAGAGACACTTCAAGGATTCCACTAACTCCTGGAGACTAACCAACAGAACTCAAACCAATCTTTCTCAAACTGTGCCAAACAATTGGAGAACAGGGAAAGCTCCCCAACCTCTTCTATGAAGTTAGTATCACCCCAATTCCAACACCAGGCATAGATGCCACAAGAAAAGAAAACTACTGACCTATTTCCCCGATGAACTTAGATGCAAAGATCCTGAACAAAATCCTTGCAAACTGAAACCAACAATACATCAAAAGCATTATTCACCTTGATCAAGTGGGATTCATCCCAGCATAGCAGGGGTGGTTCAACATAAGGAAATCTCTCAATGTAATACACCACATAAACAAGGTTAAACACAAAGACCACATGATCATTTCAATAGATGCAGAAAATGCATTTGACAAGATACATCACTTCATGATCAAAACACTGGAGAGAATTGGCATAGTTGGTTCATATCTTAACATAATACAGGCAATATACAAAGCTCCTTAGGCCCAAATAATGCTTAATGGAGAGAGGCTGGAGGAATTCCCTTTGAGATCATGAACAAGAGAGTGGTGTCTACTCTCACCTCTGCTCTTCAATATAGTACTGGAAGTCCTACCTCTAGCATTAAGACAGAAGAAGTAAAAGGGATACAATTTGGAAAGGAAGAAGTTAAGTTAGCTCTATTTGCTGATGACATGATTGAATACATAAGAGACTCAAGAGACTCCATTCCAAAACTCTTGAAGGTGATTAATTTCTATAGCAAAGTAGCAGGATACAAAATCAATGCACAAAAAATCAGTAGCCTTTCTATATGCAAATGACAAAGATACAGAGAAAGAAATAAGGGACATAGTCCCATTTTCAATACCAACAACAACAAAAAATAAATAAAACACCTTGGAATAATGTTAACCAAGGAAGTAAAAGATCTATAGAATGAAAACATAAAAACACTCAAAAATTAAATTGAGGAGGACTTGAGAAAATGAAAAGACCTCCCATGCTCCTGGATAGGCAGAATTAACATTGTGAAGATGGCAATCCCACCAAAGGCAATATACAGATTTAATGCAATTCCAACTAAGATCCCAACATTGTTCTTCACAGAAATAGAAAAAAATGATCTCAAATTTCATATGGAAAGGCAGAAGGCCTCGGGTATCCGAGCATAACCTCAGCAAAGGAAATACCTCTGGAAGAATCACCATACCTGATCTAAAGCTATATTACAAAGCCATAGTAATAAAACCAGCATGGTACTAGCATAAAAACAGGAGTATAGACCAATGGGATAGAATTGAGGACCCAAACTTTGGGTCAAGCAACCATAGCTACTTGATATTTGACAAAGGTCCTAACAATATAGGCTAGAAAAAAGAGAGCATCTTCAACAAATGGTGTTGGACAAACTGGATAACCATCTGCAGGAAATTGAAACTTGATCCACACATCTTGCCATGCAAAACACTCAAGTCCAAATAGATCAAAGACCTCAGTATAAGACCAGAAACTTGGCTACTACTGGAAGAAAATATAGGAGGAACTTTCCATGATATAGGAATGGAAAAAGACTTCCTGAACAAAACCCCAGTAGCACCCAATCTTAAACAGTCACTCAACCAATGGGATCACATGAAGCTGAAGAGTTTCTTTACAGGCAAGCATACAGTAAACAAGGCCAATAGATTACCCACAGGATGGGAGAATATATTTGCTGAATATCCAACTGACAGAGGCCTAATCTCTAGAATCTACAAAAAACTCAAAAACCTAAACAATAAAAAGTCAAAAACCCACTCACAAAATTGGGCAAAGAGCTGGACAGGCAGTTCACAGAGGAAGACATACAAATGGCATATACACTCTTAAGAAAATGTTCATCATCCCTAATCATTAGGGAAATGCAAATTAAAAAAACTATGAGATTCCACCTTACTCCAGTAAGCATAGAAAATATCAAAAATCAAATGAAAATAAATGCTGGCAAGGATGTGGAGAAATAGGAACCTCCATCCACTGTGGGTGGGAATGTATAATGGTACAACCACTTTGGAAAGCAATATGGAGACTCCTAAAAAATCTGACTATAGAGTTACCAGCAGAAGCAGTTATTCCCTTACTGGGCATGTACTCTAAAACTTTAAACCTCAGTCCAGAGAGAATTGCCATGTTTAAAGTGGCTTAATTCATAATAGCTAAGAGCTGGAATCAACCCATATGTCCATCACTAGAAGAATGGATAACCAAGATGTGGTATATTTACACAATGGAATTCTACATAGCAGTCAGAAAAAAATGACACAATGAAATTTGATGAAAAATGGTTGAACCTGGAACAGATCATTTTCAGTGAACTTACCCAGTCACGGAAAGCTAATCGCCGCATAGTCTCACTCATCTACAGCACCTAACCTGAATATACCCAAGATGCCTAGCAAGCATCTTGAGGATAGACAATAATGTGGGTGGGGAGGAAGAGGAGGGCAAGGGAAGGGGTAGGGCACACAAATCTAGACCCAAACAACAATGGTACCATAAAATTCTACATCCTAAAAGGCAGATCAAATGGTTGTACCTTCACCAGGCTCTCAGATGGAACACCTGCGTCACAAGGCACTGGAGAGGGTACAATGAAAACTGACTTTAATATTCTACAACGTCTCTCTCTCTCTCTTCTCTCTAACTCTTTTATATTAGTTTTATTTTTCTTCCTTCTGTTAGTGGACACTGACCTGTAACTCCGAGTACCACCAGGTGAATATCATCCACAGTGTGCTTTTGATCAGAAAGACCAACTAGGTTTACTAAAAGAAAGACAGATTTTTGTCAGAGTATTTGATGACCCACCAAAGTTTAGTGGTAAGACCCTACTGCTGAAGACCCAATATGCGGTTGACGTGTAAAATGGAGTGACATGGCTGGACACTGGAAGAGAGTCAGTCCCCAGTCAGCGTATCTAGTGCTAGAAGGTGCTAAATGGGTGACTTGGTGAAAATGACCAATATCTGTTCAAGCAACTCATGGTCTAACCTACTTAGGAGCAAATAACCTGTCGTGATGCTCACACAAGCGCAATAGTGGCACACAGCCAAGGTGGAAAACCAACTGCTCTTGATTTGGCTAACTGAGCCACTCAGTGGAACATGACCCATAGCTGGAGCTGGGAAACAAGTCAGAACCATATCCAAACATGAGCCCACTCTCCATTATTAAGCTACCAACTATAATGGCCTACAAGAGGGCCTACACCTATTAAATTCTCTGCAAAAAAATAAGGGTTATCCCATTTGTCTGGTGCTGACTTTATTCTCTTTTGGAGACTCTGCTTCTCTTTTTCAGATAGACATAGATCCTAATGAGAGAACCACCCCATTATACCTCAAAAGGGCTCCAGCTGAAACTAAGAATAATTGGCGAAAGAAGCAAGGGTGCTGTTTTCTTGGGGAACTGGGTACCAGTACAAGGGTGAAGGAGATTGACACAGAGAACAATCAACACCTATGAAATCAGATATCTAGAGACACAGAGGCTTCTAACATCTCATCACTGAAGCAGACCCAAAATGAACCCAACATGGCTCAGGGAAATTTTGCGGAAGAGGGGGCAGAAGGAATGTCAGAGCCACCCATTGGGTCATGATACTCAGAGACATTTCTCCTACCCATAACTGTGGGCTAACTCCACAATGCATGACCCATATACCTCAAGAAGAAGGGATGAGGGTAAGGGGCTAGGACATGGATGAGCCTAACAATGGTACCCACTTGACTGTATTCATTGAGTACAAAACCAATCAATAAAAAAAAGTAAAAAAAAAAAGTTTGATGAAATGAAGAGCTGATTCTCTGTAAATACAATCAAGATTGACAGACCCCTGGCCAAATTGAGCAAGAAAAAAAAGAGAAATCTAAAATTAACAAAATCAGAAATGGAAAGGGAGAGATCACAATAGACATCAATGAAATTGGAAGAATCATCAGGGCATACTTCCAAAATCTCGACTCCCCAAAATTGAATAATCTGGAAGAAATGGATGAATTTGTAGACACATACCACCTCCCCAAACTAAACTCAGAGCAGATTAATCTCCTAAACAAACTTATAACATCCATGGAGATTGAAAAGGTAATCAAAAACCTCCCCAAATGAAAAGTCCAGGATCAGTTGTCTTCTCAGCTCAATTCTATCAATTCTTCATTGAAGAACTGAAATAAATTTTTCCCCAATAGGTTCACATAATAGGAAACCAAAGAATCCTTCCTGACTCCTTTTATGAAGCTAACATCACCCTAATACTATAAGCAGACAGAGATACAAGGAAACGAAACTATAGGCCTATAACCCTAATGACTTAGATACAAAGATCCTGAGCAAAATATGTGTAAATCGAGTTCAACAACACATCAAAAGCATTATCCATCTTGATCAAGTAGGCTGCACCCCAGGGATGCAGAGATGGTTTAACATATGGAAATCAGTCAACATAATACACCACATAAATAAACTTAGCCATTAGAACCACATGATCATATTAATTGATGTAGAGAAGGCTGTTGACAAAAGACAACCCCACTTCATGATCAAAACATTGCAAAGAATAGGCATGGAGGGTTTATATATCAACACAATAAAGGCTATATATAAAGCTTCTAAAGCCCAAATAATACTTAATGGGGAAAGACTCAAGGAGTTCCCACTGAGATCTGGATCAAGATAGGGGTGCCCATTCTCATCACTGCTCTTGAACATAGTACTAGAAGTACTAGCCCAAGCAGAGACAGGAGAAAGAAATAAAAGGGATTTGAATTGGAAAGGATGAAGTCAAGCTAGCCCTATTTACAGATGACATGATCCTATATATAAGTGACCAGCAAGTCTCCATCTCAAAAATTCTAAAGGTGATAAATTCCTTCAGCAAATGGCAGGATACAAAATCAATGCACAAAATCAGTAGGTTTTCTATATGAAAATGACAAATATACTGAAAAAGAAATCAGTGAGTGTTTTCCATTTTCAATAGAAAGAAAAAAAATTAAATACCTTGGAATAACACTAACCAAGGATATGAAAAACCTATATAATGAAAACATAAAAAAAACTGAAGAAGAAATTGAGGAAGACTTGAACAGATGAAAAGACCTCCATTGTTCATGGATTGGTTGAATTAATATTGTAAAAGTAGCAATTCTAACAAAAGCAATACATATAAATAACACAATACCAATAAAAATACCAGCATCATTCATCACAGAGATTGAAAAAATGATCTCAAAATTCATATGCAATGGTAGAAGGCCTCAGATATCCAAATGTATCCTTAGCAAAAAAATGCAAAGAACAAACAAACACAACAACAACAACAACAACAAAACACCTCTAGTGATGTCACCACACCTGATCTAAAGTTATATTACAAAGCTGTAGTGACAGAAACAGCATGGTAGTGGAATAAAAACAGAAACACAGATCAATGGAACAGAACTGAAGACCCAGACCATAGTTCAAGTAACTATAGCTGCTTGATTTTTGACAAAGGTATCAATAATGTAGACTGGAGAAAAGTCAGCATCTTCAACAAATTGGGTTAGATAAATTGGATGACCATATGTAGAGAAATGAGATCAGACCCACTCATTTCTCCATACACAAAATTAAAGTCTAAATGGATTAAAGACCTCAATATAAGACCTGAAACTCTTCAACTACTGGAAGAAAAAATAGGAGGCACTCTCCATAATGTAGCACTGGGAAAAGCCTTCCTGAAGAAAACTCCAGTAGCCAAGGAAATTAAACAAGCACTCAACATGGGATCTCATGAAGCTAAAAAGGTGTTGCACAGACAAATATATCATAAGCAGAGCCAGTATATTACCCACTAAATGGGAGAAATTCTTTGCCAGCTATACCACTGACAGAAACCTAATATCTAGATTTTACAAAGAACTCAAAAAATTAAACAATAAAAAAGTCAAATATCCTACTCCAAAAGTGGGGCAGAGAACTGAATAGGGAGCTCTTAGAAGAAGAATTACCAATGGCTAACACACACTTAAGAAAATGTTCAACATCCCTAACTATTAGGGAAATGCAAATTAAAACAATTATGAGATTCCATTTTACCTCAGCATGGATAGCAAACATTAAAAAGTCAAATGAAAACAAATGTTGGCTATGATGTGATGAAACAGGAACACTCATTCACTGTTGGTGGGAATGTAAGCTGGCACAACCACTATGGAAATCAATATGGTGACTCCTGAAAGGGATGGATATAGAATTACCAACAGTTCCTGTTATTCACTTACTGAGCATTTATTCTAAAACCTCCACATCTCAGCTCAGAGATATTTGCTCAGTCATTTTTATAGCTGCTCAATTAGTAATAGTTAAAAACTGGAATCAACCTAGGTGCCCATCATTGAATAAATGGATAACCTACCTAGATGTGGTATTTCTGTATGATGGAATTCTACTCAGCAGTAAGAAAAAAATGACACAATGAAATTTGTAGAAAACTGGTTGAAGTTGGAACTGATCCGTCTATGTGAACACACACAATCACAGACAGTCATTGCATGGTCTTGCTCATCTCCAGTTCCTAACCTGAATCATCCTGACTTGCTGACATACCTGAATGGCATCTAGAGCCTTGGACAGTAGGAAGGGTGGGGTTTGAGGGAAGGGGAAAGGTGGGGGAAGCACATAACTAAACCTAAATTGAACTGGTACTATAAAATCCTATATCCTGGATGTTGGACTAAAAGGTGGAATCTTCAGGAGGACCTTAGGGGGAGCATCTGAATTAAAGAACCCTGGAGAGGGTGAGATGAAGCCTAACCTTAATTTTCTCCTGATTCTCTTTCTTCTCTATCTTTTTTTTTTCTTTTCCCTTGGCACTGGCCTGTAACTCCATGTACCATGATGTGGTTTACATGCACAATGAGCTGTTGATCAGAAAGAACTACTAGATATCCCAAAACAAACAAGACAGACTTCTGTCAGAGCACTTGATTACCCACCAGAGGCTATTGTTAAAAGCCTATTGCTGAAGACACCATACACTGTTGACACAGACCATGGAGAGACCTGGTTGGAATCTGGAAGAAAGCCAGTCCCCAGACAATTATCCCATCTAGTGCTGGAAGGCACTACATGAGCTACTGGGGGAAAGTGGCCAACATCTGTCTAAGCAACTCAAAGTCTAAGTGACTCAGAAGCAAACACCCTTATGTGATGCTCACACAAGTGCAATAGGGGCACACAGCCATGGTGGGTAACCATCTGCTCTTGGATTGGCTAACAGATCCACTCAGTGGAAAGGAAACCATATTTGGAACTGGAATACAAGTCAGAACCATATCCAGATGATGATTTTGCTTTCCATTGTCAAGCTCCCACTAATCTTGGGCTATAAGAGGGTCTACACCCTTTAAATTCTCTCTAAATTAATAATAGTTATCCCACTTAACCAGTGCTGACTTCATTCTCTGTTGGAGAATCTGCTTCTCTTTTTCAGACAGGAGCTGGACCTGCGGAGATAAATGACCTAGTATACTCTACCCCAGGCTCAGCTGAAACCACAGAGGAACTGGAGAAAAGAGCAAGAGTTCTGTTTTCTTAGTGAATCTGCTATCAGCATAAGAGTGATGGAGATAGACACTGAGGACACTCAATACCTATCAAACCAGAGATCCAGATGTTCCTAAGTGCTCATCACTTAAAACATACCCAACACGGCTCAGGGAATTATGTGGAAAAGGGGCTGGAAGGATTGTTAGAGCTACAAGTTGGAACATTATGCACAGAGACATTGCCTGTCCCCATAACTGACTGCTGCCCCCATAATGCATGAACCACAATCCCCATGGTGTTGACCTGCATCCCCAATGGGGAAGGCCCCTTCAGAAAAGGGGTAGGGAGGAGGGAAAACATGGCAATAACATGTGTTGTTTACATACTAAATATGTGCATATCTAATAAAAATAAATTTAGAAAGAAGATAAAAATTAAATTTAAATTGCAGAAAAAAGTAAAAAAAGAATTATACTGCATATTAACAAAGGAAACAATTCATCAAGAAGAGTTAATAATAAAAAAATATATGCACCAAATATTGAGGCTCCTAACTTTATAAAACATAAACTAAAAGCATAAAATATAAGAGTAGTCCAGATAAAATAATTATGTATTACTTGTCTTAAATTCATATTGTAACTTTTGCTAAGTCATGCAAACTAAAATTAAATAAACTCCAGAGATAAACAGTAGTCTAGATCCATTAAATTTAACAGATATTTTAAAAATATTCCATCCAACTGATATGGAATACACATATTCAGCAGCCCATTTAAACTTCTCTAAAATTGATCACATTACAGGCCATATTGTGAGCCTTAACAAATAAAAAATGAAATGATTACTTATATCTTATCAGATAATAGAGGAATACAGTGGAAATCAGCAGCAAGAAATGCTGCAGGTGCCACACAAATACTTTCATCCCGAGCATTACACTTTTGAGTGACCAGTTGGTCATTGAAGAAATTAGAGAGGAAATTTTTTTAGCATTCCTAAAATCAAGTGAAAATGACAATATCACTTGTCAGAATATTTGGTAAATAAAGGCAGTTATAAGAGAAAAAATATAAAATTCTTACAATAAAATCAAAGGTTCAATGGTGGAATACTTTCCTAACATGTTTGAGGCCCTAGGTTCAAGCACAAGTACTTCAAAAACAAATGGAGACTGAGGAGTGGGTAAAGTGACAAACATATAAGCATGAAGGCCTGAATTAAGATCCCTGAACCCATGTAAAAGCTGGCTGCATATACCTGTAATCACAGCACTAGGTAGAAGGAGATAGGAGGATCATTGAGAATTGCTAGCTAGCTTATATAGCAGAATGGGTGAGCCCCAGGTTCAATGAGAGGACCCTGGATCAAAAATAAGGTGAATAGAGATTAAAGATGATAGATAATATCAACCTGTGGATTTCCTACACATGTACACATGCAGAACCCCCCCCCACACATACACAAATTTTCAGTGATCTCAAGTAAATAGTCTTATGAGTTAACTGCTCTTAGAAAAATAAGAGCAAATGACACCCAAAAATAATAGCTGGAAAGAAATAACATTAGAGGATAAATTGATGGAATATTAATTAAAAGACAATATATAGAAGAAAATCAAAGGGTTGGTTCTTTGAAAACATAAAATGGGCAAATCCCTCACCAAATAAACCAAATGAAAGAGAAGACTCAAATGAATAAAAGTAGAGAGCAAAAGAAAGATGCCATAACAAATTCCAAAGAAGTAATAAGAATCATTACAGAATAGTTTGAGCACATATATTAAAAAATAATGTAGAAAATCTGGAAGAAATGGATGAATTCTTAAACAGTTGTGACCTACCAGAATCAAATCTAGTAGATATAAACAACTGAAACAATTGTTAAAAAATCAATGTGATTGAAACAGCAAATAAAAGTCTACCCACAAAGACAAACCCAGTATGAGATATATTCACTGCCAGATTTTACCAGCCTTCTGTGCAACAGCTAACCCTAATACTTCTTAAACAGTGGCACAAAATATCAAGTAACACAACCAAATTAATTCTATAAAGTCAATATTACCCCAATTCTAAAACTAGATAAGGACACAAAAAAGAAAACTATAAATCGATTTCCCCAATGAAAGTGACATGAAAAAATATCTTAAGAATATACTTATAAGCCAAATTAAAGAGCAAATTAAGTGGGCAATACACTGTGACCAAGTTTTCATTTTAGGGGTGAAAGGCTGGTTCAACATATACAAATCAGTAAAACTACACAATTAAACAGAAGGTCAGAAATTACATGATTGGGGCTGGAGAACTGGCTTAGTTGTTAAGGTGCTTACCTGTGAAGCCTAAGGACCCAGGTTCAATTCCCCAGTACCCATATAAGCCAGATGCACAAGGTGGTGCATACATCTGGAGTTCATTTGCACCCTGGAATGACCATTCCCTCTGTGTGTCTAATAAATAAATAAATAAATAAATGAAACAAAATATTTTAAAAGATATATGCAACAAACCTATGGTCAACATTAGATGAAATTGGGGTAAATTCACAGAATTTTCTCTAAAATCTTGAATAAGACAAAAGTGCTCACTCTCTCTACTTACTCATATAGTGCTCAGAATCTTAGCTAAAGCAATAAAATAGGAGAAAGAAATAGAATGGAGGAGAGGACGGTGTCAGCCTATTCCTATTTGCAGATGACATGATTCTATGCTTAAACAACCTTAAACTCCACATCAGAAAACTCTCAGATTGTGGCGTTACTAATTGCAATAGTACAAGAGAACTGTTGCTCATCACTAAAATAATACTTGGAGTGTAATGAGTGCCATTTGTGGTAGTTGCACTCCTTCTTTTGTGCAGACAATGGGGTCATTAAAAAATTGAAAATATTAGACAAGAAAAAAGTTGTTTTCACGTTATAAGGCACTACTAACTTAAATAGTAAAAAGTATCTTCATCTTTTCCTCTTTATTCCACATGCATTGTTACAACATGGTGGGAGAAAAAGTACTAGAATGACCTTTTAAATTAGTATCTGCCTCAGCTAGAAAAACAGCCATCAGCAGACACACTCCTGTGGGTAAAACTTTATAATAAACTGCTTTTCTAGGGTGATGCTTTGCCACCTAACACTAATGTTCCTTAAGAGGAGTTATATTTGATATTAATCCAGTCTTCTCTAGCTAGCTCTTCCTGATTACTCCTTAAGAATACTATGCTCCAAAGTGGCAAACTGATAGGTTCCTGTCCTCAGTGTTAATCCCAGCCTCAATGATATCACAAGAGTCTCATTTTAAATTGATACCCACCCCTTCTTTAAAGTACTAACTCCTAAATTCTCCTTCCAGGAACCTAAAAATTAAAGGTTCAATTTAATCTTATCTTTTCTGCTCTTATACAAAAGTTTCGCATTTCTTCTTGCTCATATTTGTTCTACAGAACTTTCTCTTTTATATTTTTTATTATTACTATTTTTTTTATTTTTTATGTGTGTGTGTATGAGAGAGAGAGAGAGAGAGAGAGAGAGAGAGAGAGAGAGTGAGAGAGAATTAGCATGTCAGTGACTCTAGCCACTACAATCAAACTCCAGACATGGGTGCTACCTTGTGTGCATGCATGATCTTGTGCGCATGCATCACCTTGTGTGTTTGGCTTACGTGGGGTCTGGGGAGTTGAACCTGGTCCTTAGGTTTCATAGGCAAGCACCTTAACCATTCAAACATCTCTCCAGCCCTGCTATTTTGTTTTATTGAGCGTCCACACAAACTATATTAATGGTCTCCTGAGTTTACATGATGATTATTCCTCTCTTGGGAACTATAAAATATTTTATTTATCTTAAATAAAAATTTAAAAATAGTTCTTTTTATTTGGAGAGAGGGAGAGAGAGAGAGAGAGAGAGAAGAGATAAAATGGGTGCATCAGGACTTCCTGTCACTGCAAACAAATTCCAGATGTGTATGCCACTTTGTGTATCTGGCTTTACATGGGTACTGGAGATTCAAACCCGAGCTTCCAGGCTTTGTAAGCAAGTGCCTTTAATTGCTGAGCCATCTCCCCAGTACCCTTGTCCTAGATAAATTTAAGAAGCATTATAGGTGTTTCCTTTCATCCACAGAAAGAACACATTAATTCATGTCACACTCTTCTTGTGGGTTTGGTTGAAGTTATACATTTCATCTATGCAAAATTGATTCTCTTTACCTTGAGTTGGGACAGACTGGAAAGGAAAGTTAAATAATTGCAGATTTCAGCTCTTTGAATTGAAGTGGTCATAATTAGAGTATGATTGGTATGACTATTTTTAGGTACTCAGGCTCTGTTGTCTCATCTATCTATATTTTCCCCAAACTCTTCCACTTCTAGTAGTGAACTCTGACTTGCAATATCACTTTGGACTCAAAGACTATCTAACAGTCATAGCACCAGATCAAGGCATGAAGTAGGCTTGCAAATAGCTTTACCACTGTGTTCTTTAAATTGAAGCAGTTGTTGAACTTAGGACAGGAAATGAACTAAAAATATATGAAAAGCAAGATGCTAGCAGAGATGTGTGGGAAGTGCCAGGGTCGACTGCTCATTAAGTCAAATCACTTGACGCTGAGTCTCTTAGCAAAGTGGAGACTGATCTCAGCAATTTATCTCATAGATGTAGGGAATGAAGTGCTGGAACTTGAAAGTAACATTGCCTGAAGGCTAGTATGTGGTCAGCTATATTTGTTGAATAAATAACTGAATAAAAAGGAATGAATAAGTTATCCCTAGAGGTTTTTGTTTCTCAGAGGGACAGCCATGTCAGAGAACATGGGGATAAAAATCCTTCAATACCTTTGTAAAATCTGAATAAAAAAAGGTATTTTAAAAATAAAAAAGTCTTTAATAAAGCAAGCTTACTCCCTTTTCTAACAGCAAGAAGCTACAAAAGCACTGAAACAGCTGTTGCAATTACCTTCGCATTGCTGGGACAAAACACCAGACCAAAAACAGATCATGGAGGAAAAGTATTTATTTTGGCCTACAGTCTCTGAAGGAAGCTTCACAATGGCAGGAGAAAGCATAGGGTGAGCAAAAGCTGGACATCACTTCTGCCACAGCAGGTGGAAAACAGCAGCAAGAGAGTGATCTGAGCCCTGGCAAGGGGGAGCTGGCTTTAACACCCCAAATCTAGTATTCAGAACACACGAATTCATGGGGTTATCCAATTCAAACCAATACAGTAATTAAAAATAAATGTGAAAATAGGATTTTTTTGGTGCAATGTAAATCTATGTGCAATACTTAAATATGATCTTCCCTCCTTTGAAGGAAAACCATTAACCATTAATTTCCTAATGAGTTTTCGTTGCCCATGCTCTTCTGCCATTTTCTCTTTCACATTCCAAAAATTTCACATGAAGAAATGACTGGCCTATGGGAATTTAACTCATCATGTTGAAGATGAATAAGTACTTCTATGTTCACTGTATCTTTGATGTATCTCAGTAAATCCTTCAAGAAAATGTGGTCTATTGACTCTTATGCAGCCTTAATAAAGGAACTGCTTTCAATTCTAGCAGTATAGTTGGATTCAGAGACATCACACTAAAAAAAAAAAAAAAGTAAGCCAGTAACAGACAGAAATGCCACAGGTACATGTGGAATCTAAAAAATTCAACTTCAAGGAGAAAGTAGAATAGTGGTTACTAGAGGCTGGGAAATGCATGAGAAGATCACGAGATATTGGTCATAGTATACAAAATTTCTGTTAGAACAGGGAATATGTTAACATATTTATAACATATTTATTGTTTTGTAATAAATATTCATTTATTTCTTGAAAATATCTAACACAGTAGACTAAGTGTTCTCACCACAAGAGTATGTGAATTAAACTATATATTAATCAGCTCAATTTAACCATTACCAATATATAGATATATGTATATGAGAATATATAGAGTTTATAGTTATGAATAATATAATTAGAGGTTATACTTGCACTGATGACAGGCTTTTTAAAGTACACAGCAAAATGATCTTTATTTGAAATTATTTTAGCATAGAGCTGAACATGATTTGTTCCACATCAAGCTGATACAGAAGTAGAAACAAGGGTTTGAAGTCACAAAATGAAGTGCCATTCACCTCTGTATGTCATGTTTCCAGCCTTTGCATATGTCTTGAGTACTTATCACTAAACTTATCAGACATAGTGGATTGATTTGAAAAAGAATGTGTTGAAGTACTTGTCCTCCGAGAGAATTCAAACTAAATTGAGAAAAGCAAAGCATGAACATGTTCATGGAAAAAATGTGAATATGTTCAAAGTCATAACAGACACTACTAGTAAGAGAATTTAATATTAGTGACTTAAGTAATAGGAAAACAATTTCAGATGAATTGGAGAGGGATGACTTTTTGTAGCAACTCAGAGATTCCTTGTGTTTCTCAGAGTAAAAATAGCTCCCTAAATCAAGAATGGGAAGTCAGTAGCCTTAAACTACCATTTTGGCATGTGAATAAAAATGTCATTATAGTTTCCATGAATAAGAAGAAGGATCATATGATGCACATAGGGCAGTCAGAGGATGACATAAGTGATTATTACAATAACAAGTCATGGAATCCACTTGTGGCTAGGAGAATAAATATGACAGTAGTTTTTGTGTGGAGCAAACATCACTGTTGTATAGTAATTTTCTCCAAATTGGGACACCCCCTAAGGTTCAGGAAGTTCCAAATAGGTGAGAAGCTTGTTAAGAGTCAGTAAGCACACAACTGTCAGGGTGGAAACACTTCCCGTGTTTCCAGAAGTTCCTGAATCTTGCAACATCCACAAGGACCCTCCCAAAGCTTATATAAGGAGAAAGAACTCCTTGGGAGAAGAAGCTCTCTGCCCAGCTGAGCTGCCTACACATTGTGCAGGGACCCCCAGGACATAGCTTCTGCAAGTCATCACCTATGTGGGGGTGGGATTTTTGGTGATGTAACTGCCCTTAAGTCATCTATGTGAGTAATCTGAGTAAATTCACTGATTCACTAAGCTTGACTTGGGTGGAACCATTTGAGTGGTGTGTTGTTGGTACCATATCTGGGATGAATAGACATTTGCTTGTGTCTCCCCAGGAAGAATTGGCACAACAGCTCAGGATATGTAATCATAAAGGTACTTTAATCACTCCATTTAGGTTTATCCCTGCACCAGCTAGGAGGCCCCAGGAAATTTTCTTACTCTGAAGTTACATACTTGAGTTCAATCACATAAAATAGCCTCATATCAGTAATTAGCATATTCAATACCAACTAATACGAAAAACCCAAAATTTGTTCAAAATTTGAGGTCTTCTTCCCCTGCAGCAGGTGGGGCATCTGTAATGGGAGGGTGTTGGATTCTTCTCTCTCCCTCACCCTAAGGCTCTGTGCTCCCTTCAGCAGTTTACTCATCATAGAAGTCTCTGACCACTGGGTGCTGGTACCCTGGTTGAAAGTGAGGAATGAGGTCAGGACATGTTCCATTGAACTAATAATTAGCCCAAATTAATGTTGGGTATTTCTGAACATTTTTAATTTCTGAACATTTTAAATCTTGAAAGCTATCATGCAGTCTGTTTCTCCCTGTTTCATGGCTTCTTTGAAGAATTATCTTCATTTTGAGTACCCTTTACCCCTGGAAATTGCTTTGGACTGGCCAAATGAATCTCTATTTTGGCTTTATAACTTCTTTCTTTACTCCTAGGAATATAAAATTTCCAGCTTCTTTCTACGTAGGAAACCCTACCAGGACTTAAGAAGGGCCTCGTGAATCTTCTTGCACAAGACCTGCATGGTCTGAAAAAAATACTTGCATGTCCGTATGAGAGATTAATAACTATACTGAGAATATTACTGTCCTAAGTCTACTTAGGCTGCTGTACTAAGTATCTAAGACTGAGTAATTTGTATGATGTATTCATTGCTCACAGTTCTGTAGGCTGTGGAGTTTAAGATGAAGGCACTAACCATTTCAGTGTTGGTTGGGGTCTTACTATCTTCAAAGATAGTAACTTTCTGCTATATCCTTCAGTGGTGAAGGGGGGAAGCATCCTTCCTTGGGCTTCTTTTTATAGGGACACTAGTTATTCCCTCCTATTAGGCCCCACATTTTCCCACCTTGCAACCCCAACTACACTGGCGGTTAATTTTCACCTAGATTTTCTTCTATTTATTTTACACAGAATTCTGGAACCTAGGATCTTATTGTTTGCTAAGCAAGAGCTATGTTTCTGAGCTATGCTCCAAAAGTATATTTCTATATGTAATTACGCATGTATGGAGTATCATTATGCATGTATGCATATTGATTATGTTTTTGAGATGGGGCTTCACTATGTATCTCAGATGGGTTTCAAACTCATGTTCCACCTTCTCAGCCACCATACCTGGCTCTGGGGATATAATTTTTATTTATTTATTTATTTTTTTCTGTATTAGTTAGTTTTGTATTCAGCAAATACAGTCAGTTTGGTACCATTAATAGGCTCATCCGTGACCTACCCCCTCCCCTTGGCCCCTCCTTGTTGAGGTATATGGGTCATGCATTGTGGAGTTAGCCCACAGTTATGGGTAAGCTAAATGTCTCTGCATATCATGACCCAACATGTGGATCTGACATTCTTTCCGCCCCCTCTTCTGCAAAATTTCCCTGAGCCATGTTGGGTTCATTTTTGGTCTGCTTCAGTGATGAGGTGTTGGGGGCCTCTGAGGCTCTAGCTCTCTGATTTTGTAGGAGTTGATTTTTCTCTGTGTTGATCTCCTTCCCCCTTGTGCTGGTATCTGGTTCATCATGAAAACAGCACCCTTGCTTGTTTCGCCAATTTTTCTTAGTTTCACACGGGGCCCTTTTGACGTATGATGGGTTGGCTCTTTCCTTAGGATCTACATCTATCTGAAAAAGAGAAGCAGATTCTCCAACGGAGAGTACGTTAGCACCAGGACAAATGAGATTTTAATACAAGCAATTTGGGATAGAGTCACCAACCTCTTTTGAAAAAATTTCACTTGATCTAATCCTTCTTGCAGAAGGTCTGCCATTGAACCACAGATGAAATTTTTATTAAATTTTTTGTTTATTTTTATTCATTTATTTAAGAGTGACAGACAGAGAGAGAAAGAGGGAGAGAGAGAGAGAGAATGGGCGCACCAGGGCCTCCAGCCACTGCAAAAGAACTCCAGATGCATGTGCCCCCTTGTGCATCTGGCTAACGAAGGTCCTGGGGAATGGACCCTTGAACCGGGGTCCTTAGGCTTCACAGGTAAGTGCTTAACCACTAATCCATCTCTCCAGCCCCCACAGCTGAAAGTTAACTGACCAACATCCTTTTTTTTGTTTGTTTGTTTTTTCGATGTAGGGTCTCACTCTGGTCCAGGCTGACCTGTAATTAACTATGTAGTCTCAGGTGGCTTTGAACTCACGGCAATCCTCCTACCTCTGCCTCCCAAGTGCTGGGATTAAAGGCTTGTACCACCATGCCCAGCTTCCACATCTTTTGTGTCAGTGTACAAAGTGAAGGGAATAGCAATTGACTTTGATTAAATTAACTTCTAAATTCTAGTTTCTTTTACAAGATTAATGACAATGTTGATATACAATATTTAGTACATCTTACTTTATATAATACATAGATTTGCTACTTGTTATTTGTAGAGCCATTGTGCTTAAGACACAGGCTTATGAATATCACTGTATTGAGATTATAAAGTAATATATCCAGTAAGGAGTATCACTTTTTCTTCTCTAAGTATTCATCTGAAGAGAAAAATGAAGGGGGCTTATTAACATGCCCTGTTGTATATGTCCTTTCTTAACATTGCTTTTTACAGGAAAAATAGCTTTTGGTGATAGAAACTGAGTGGTGTGACTAGGGCAACTGTAAATCTGTCCCAATCCACTTTCCAACAGTAAATTATCCTTATGGGGGACTGACTTTCTGCTCATGCTGAGACTTTACCCAAGGAAGTGACCGGAAGGATTGGAAGCAGTTTCGACAGTACCAGCCTCTTTGGCATGATTCATTTCTGCTCCCAACTCAGCAAGTAGAAGGTCAGGTTCTGGCTCTGAGATGAAATGATGGCAGCCCCACTACAGTGGTATCCCTAGACATTAGTCTGCCTTGTACATTGCCAGATTTGGCTGCATGTTCAATTCTGAGTACCATAAATATCCTTCTCAAATTTATTCTGGACTGAAGTGTTCCTGTCAACACGTCTAGGAATCTACTTTACTTCTCATTAAGACAGATGTTCTTTTTTTAAAAAAAAAAATCATTTATTTATTTATTTATTTACTTGCAAGCAGACACACACACACACACACACACACACGAGAGAGAGAGAGAGAGAGAGAAGAAGGAGGAGGAGGAGGAGGAGGAGGAAGAGGAGGAGAGACAGAGAGAATGAGCACACCAGGGCCTTCAACCTATGCAAATGATCTTCAAATGTATGCACCATTTTGTGCATCTGGCTTTATGGTACTGGGGAATTGAACTCAGATCATTAGCCTTTGCAGGCACATACTTTAACCACTAAGCCATCTCTCCAGCCCAAGACACTTGTCCTTTTTGCTAAAAAATATATTAGGATTTTTATGTTTTTTTTTAATTTTTTTTTGTTTTTTTATTTATCTGAGAGCGACAGAGAGAGAGAGAGAGAGAGGATGGGCGCGGCAGAGCTTCAAGCCTCTGTAAACGAACTCCAGATGCATCTGGCTAATGTGGGTCCTGGGGAATTGAGCCTCGAACCGGGGTCCTTAGGCTTGACAGGCAACCGCTTAACTGCTAAGCCATCTCTCCAGCCCTTTTATGTTTTACTTTAACACACACACATATTACTTAAAATTTGCTATGAAACACATTGACTTGGGTTATATACAACTTGGCAGAGTCATCCATATTTTTATTTATTTATTTGAAATCAGAAAGAGAAAGAAGAGGGAGAGAAAATCACAATATCCAGGGAGAAGCCCCCAGTGTTCCCTGTTTAAGTAGAGTGTGTAGCCTAATGAAAATGTCTCTCAAGCTCCTAGTATATTCCTTTTAATCAAAGCTGCTCTCACCCTTGGTGGGAGAATCTGCTTTATTTTACAGATGTCAGAGAATACTGGAGAGATCCAAAATCCATCAACACAAGAGAAGACAGCTGAATGCTCAGAAGGAGATGAGCCACCTCTACCACACCTACTGAGATCCAAAAGAAATTGCAGAAGAAGCAGTGACTCAAGTAATGCTCCCAATGCTGGCCACAAATCCAAATCTAGGAAAATAGTAACAAACACTGTGGTGAACCAAAACACATCATAACAGAAATACAGAGGCTACAGAGAAGTCAACTATAACTGGTAACACCTGTTCAGGGATTGCTGTGGAAGAGGGGGTGTATAGACTGCTTTTACGACAGGAGCTACAGTGTAATTTTATTAGCATAAGCCCTCATGCTATACACTGGTCTGGCTACTACTCTGCTAATGGCGGCTAAGGTCTCCATGCGGTTGGTTTCTGGTTTCTGCAGCATGGAGGTTACTTTGTCATCTTCATGGCGTGTGCTGCCTCTCCGATTTGCCTGCTTTGAGTGGGGAAATGCCTGTCCAGTTCAGCTGAAGTCCTCATGTTAGCTCAGCAATCAGCTGGTGAATTCCTTCTGGTTATTTTGGACTGCTTGTATTTTCAGATTCACTAAGTATCCACCACTTTCTTCTACTTCATCCTTTGCTAGCAATAACCCTGGAAGGCCTTGTGGTATTTGGTAATTTGTCTCTGCCTGTCTGCTTGTTGAGAATGGTTGGGATATCAGACTCCTAGTTTTATTGTGACTGTAATCCATGGAGTTTTGATTTTATTATCTGGTTTCTCAGTTCATAGAAATCTGAAGAAAGTTAAAAATCAATGCCAACCACTAGCACCCTTCATTATTTTATAATTTAAAACAGTAAAACCTTGGTTGTATATAGAACACACACAAAGAAATACGTAATTTCTATAATGCACACATTCCAGCTGGTATTTTCAAAATAATATAAATGTAATAAAAACTTAAAATTCAGAACTATTTTTAAGTTAACTATTTAAAAATCAGTCAGGTGTCACATTTAAGATGCTCTCAATGAGGGCTGGCAAAGTGGTTTAGCAGTTAAGGCACTTGCCTGCAAAGCTCAAGCACCTGAGTTTTCTCCCCAGAACTCACATAAGCTAGGCACACAAGGTAGCACATGCTCACAAGGTAGTACATGCATCTGGAGTTCAATTGCAGAGGCTAGAGGCTCTGGCATGCCAATTCTCTCTCTCTCTCTCAAAAATTAAAAACAAAATTACAAACATCATTTCTTAAAAAAAAAAGCTCTCCGTGACATCAAAGCTGAAGAAAGCCTTGGATCCTGATCAAAATTTGAAACAAAATGAACTCAATTGTATATAATTTATGTGTTCACTTTTTAGTTATATATATTTAGTTATATATGTGCATATATACAATTATATATATATATATGTTCACTTTTAATTATATGTATATGCAGTATATCATTGGTGTTACTTTCAAACTGTCACAATATATTTGTAAAGTTATGTAAACAACAGGTTGAGTATTTTAAAAAGTTATCATCAATAGGAAAGATGAATAAACATTTTATTTTTTGTTTTTCCCTTTATATTTTGGGCCTAGTATATTTGTAAAGCAGAAACATTTCTCATTCAATATTCTACAGTTTTCAGGAAAGCCATCAGCTCCTGTTAGTTATAGTGAGCTTGGAATGAATGCATATCGGAGACAATTGCCTTATTTTGAAAAAGCATATCAGTTGTAAATGGGTTCTGATGACCCAACCCAGTGAGTATTGTCTTTGTAGTTGTGCTTGTAATAAAAAAAGAAATTAGATTTTCATACCTTTTTTATCCTATAGTATTTCCAAGAAGATAATATGACATTACAAATGAAAGTTTTCCTTGCAATGCTCGGAGAAGGTTATCCACAAGTTTTGTGTGATTTTCTCCAGTCTACAAGGCTATTTAAAGAAGTTTTCTACTTTGCAATTGTGCAGTCTATAATGTGTTATCATGTTTACAAGTTATATCCATCTCAGTAATGATAATATACTTATACTGTATATTTTCTATTTGATTACAATAACTTGTAATTATAATAGTCCCTGCCATTTCCAAGAAAAGGTGACATATCTATTCAGAGAAGATTGAACCATCAATAAAATAAAAATAAGCAAGTTTTTATGCAATATTGTATATGATTTGAAATGGGCAATAGTCCATGAGCCCAAATGTGCAAGTTTGGCCATTTTGATGTTCATTGTCTGAGGAGTTTCATAGTCTTATCCATGAGATATCATCATCTTTCCCTATATCATTCTTCATTAAGGTCATTTTGATGGCTGGCTGACTAAGTAGTAATTTACAACTTGACTTTCTCCTTCTCTCAGGAGCTGAGGTACTAATGTTTTCTTACAAGTTTAACCATCATAGATGGAATAATTTCTCCTAGAGTGGGAACAGGTTATGGCAAAGGGAAAACCATGGTGACCTCCTTCAAGGTCATGAGTGTTTTTGTGTATAAAGTATGCATAATATTATTTTCACAATGTGGTTTTGAGATTTAGAGTCTGGAAAATTAGACACTGTAGTTATCATAAAATGAATTTATTCCATGGTCATACAATAAAGAATACATAGTATAAGGTAAATGAACACAATGGAAGTGATTTGAAAATTGCTTTTAGATGGTTTCAATGTTCCCATTCCTCTTAAAGACTCCATACCTTGGAGTTTCTAAGTAAGTTTATCCTCTTTCACTAGGGAAGGCAAAGATGCTAGGTTAGGTTGAAATTAACCACAATTAAGCACTGGAATATTATTTTTTATCACCTAATTAATTATTTATTTAGAGAGCACAATGTTATGATTACTTCAAATATCACTAATGCTTATAAAAGAAAACTGTATGACTTGTAGACTAATATTTAAAACTAAAATTATTGTTGTATAAAGAACTGACTTATTGTTTTTGTTTTAAGGAAACCCTTGACATTAGAAAATGTAAACTTACAGGATATAGCATATTTAAGAGCAAAGATTTGTTGTGTAGCAGACTACACTGACATTATGCTAATTAAAGTATAGATAATGACACCCACATTGCTTAGTGGGACACAATACAGCTTCAAGGTCTCTGTCCTTTTGTTGATTTAAAATGATACCCTTGAAGTAGTGATGTTATAAATATTAATAAAAATAGTAAGAGCTTGGGAAGTAGATTCTAGGAAGACTAATGACTTCTAGTTAAATATCAAGTCATTATTCTGATGGACCTTTTACTAGGCAATGAAGATGGAACAACATTGTAAGCCCTTCATAAAGATCTTAACAATTGTTCAATTGAGACAAAAGTTACATCAACTACTTGTTTGACCTCAATAGACTGCTTCTGAATGAATTCATCAGGATTTGGCTATCATCTTACCACACCATAACCAGGCTAATTTTTGACTTCTTAATTTTTTTGTTTCCAACCACACACACACACACACACACACACACACACACACACACACTGACACAAGATTGTGTGGACAAAAAATTTATGTCAATTTTTTCTTAAGTAGTATGATGTGTCTCAATTTACAAGTAAGTCAAAATGAACATCAAGCAATAAAAATTAGTTGCATAAGAATACATGGAGTACAATATCAATTTATTGTCTATGTGTTAAAACTATATGCTTTTCATGGATGCCAACTTATGCACATAAGGCAAATTTAAAAATGCATGTGAAATATAGAAGACTTGTGACAAAGACATGGTAGGAGAGAGAATTGAATGGGTGACAAGAGCGCAAACAAATAAGAGGCCATGGGCTGGAGGGAGTGCTTTAGTGGTTAAGCCATTTGCCTGTAAAGCCAAAGGACCCAGGTTCAATTTCCCAAGACCCATGTTAGCCAGATGCACAAGAGGGCACATGCCTCTGGAGTTCATTTGCAGTGGCTGGAGGCCCTGGAGCTCCCATTTTTCTCTCTTTCTCTCTTTCTCTCTCTCTTTTTTTCTCTCTCTCCCTCTTTGTCTGTCAAATAAATAAATAAAAATAATATATTAAAAGAGAGGCCATGATCTAAATAAGATACTAGACTATGAAAGATATCGTGTTATGACCACAGGAATTCTATATTGGAAAATAAAAACAAAAATTTTTAAATCTTTTTTATATTGGAATATAGCCGTCTTTCAAAGTAAGATGAATCTACTTAGCATCTAAAATGACACAGGGAATTAGTCTGTTTCCACTGTGTCAAGTCGATTGTTAAGATTATAGGATCAAAAAAAGTATTACACTTCTGTTTGTTCTCCAAATTACATTAAATGCATAGAAGACTTGAATGTGTATGTTAGTGAGGAATGTCTTCATACTTGGTTAAGTTTACTGTTGTACATACCTTCTATCACTAAAGAGTTTTCTAAATTTCCACAGTTTGTACATCAAATTAGTTTTATTATTAACATGTTAGTCAATGGGACATATTTTGCCTCACAAAAAAATAAATAACAGAGAAAATTATGTTTGAATATTTTAGGAATACCTGAGATGAAAACTACAAAGAACTCTGTGTGGTAGATGGTAAAAAGTTGTCTTTGTGTGACTTCAAAGGATAAGCGGGAGCATGCCTGACTCATGATGACTGCAGCTGATGCACTTAGGGAGGCTCCACATTTTGTTTGTCTCTTTGGCTTCATCTCTACTCACATACTAAACCATGTAATGTCTATATGATTACTTTAAACTAATTTTCTTTTGGTCTTTCGAGGTAGAGTCTCACTCTAGCCCAGGCTGACCTGGAATTCATTATGTAGTCTCAGTTTGGCCTCAAACTCACTGTGATCCTCCTACCTCTGCCTCTCGAGTGCTAGGATTAAAGGCGTGTGCCACCACATCCAGCACTTTAAACTAATTTTGTATAGGATTTACATATTACTCTGTAGCTATGTGTGAAAAAACTTCCTAAAAGGCCTATTTTTCCTCAAACTTGACAGTTTGAATCTGGTACAAAAATTAGAATGTACCATAAACCTATTAATGAAGCGCATTCACTTCACAGAGAGGTCTTCCTTTGGAATCAAACAACAAGCAGAAAATTCTCTGTAGTCATCACATTAAGTCATATAGGCCACATGTCTTTCCTTCCCATCGAGCACCTCAGACCTACATGTGAGAATAGCTGAAAACATTGTTAATAGATATCAAGATGGGGGAAAAACAGCATAAGTAAAATACCTTAAGTTATTGCCCATTTCTATAGCTAAGTTCAGTCCTCTCTTGAAATGGAGGGTAAACTCATAAAATTAGGGAATGTCCTTATTATGGCCTTATATGCTACTGATTATTTGTTATTGTTAAAAAACTAGGAAAAATGTTAAAAGCTCAAAGGCTAAAGTACCATTGAAATGTACCCAGCAGCTATAAGTATTCAGTGTTTGTTCTGAGAAAGTGTTAATTTTGATTCCACATGTTATCACTGTTATACAGAAATCACATTTATTAATCATGCAGGACTTGCAGTCATTTGTACAAACAAAGAAAGCTTAAAGCTGTGTCAAATCTAATAAGGCATCTTTTGCCTAGTATACTCAAATTACTTAATTAGGTTTATGTTTCAAACTTCTAGGTGGGTAGATAATTAAATAATCTTTATTACTAATGACCCAACAACAACAAAAGTCACAATATTATTTATAGATATGTATTTTATACATATATATGGATAAAAGTTATGCTCACATATTCTGAAATGTTTCAACACTAAGCTAGAAAATGTCATGTCATCTAAGGAAAATAAGGAACATATCGACATTATTGTTACCTCCCTGTTTGGTAATAACAATTGACTAGTAGATGCTTTGCTTAAACTGTGATATTTTTTGAGTGTGGAGCAACGTGGAACTTTATATTCCAAGAAATATGATAAAATTTAGCCAATTGTTGGATACGCTGCTTTGACTCGAGCAGACCTTGTGATGAAGTACAACCTCCTCAGAAAACTGTCATGTTCAGAACGGGGATGTAATCACACACTTTGAATGTTTGCTTCAGCAGCTCTGCTTGTATTTTCTACCCTTGCCATTCCCAGGGATGATGTATTCTTGCTGGTCCACAGCACAAAGAAACAGGCAAGGGGCAACACATAGAAGCCTCTAAGTCTGAGCAAAAAACAGAGCAAATAAACATATCCAAGTCTAACTTCTCAACCTTGGCTAAAGGAGTTCTTGCTGGACATGAGCCTTGAGGAGACCTATGACACAAATCACATTCTAACTCATAAATCACCCTTAGAAATATTTGGAAAGAATATTACTGTAGAACTTAATGGTTGCACATGTTATGCTATGGCTACATGTTGAAACACTGACTGTCTAAACAACATTGAGAAGCAGGCTGAGTCCTCTTTCCCAAACACTGACCCAGAGTGCTCTGCCTCAGGCTCTCAGGTCCCTCATACCCTTTTAGCTCTACTGAGTGAATCCTGATATTTCCTTATGCTAAGGTAGTCATGACATGACAATAAAATAATATCTAATTTAAAACATGTTACTAGAGAGCTTATTTGAAATAATTGTTTGGGGGCTGAAGAGATGTCTCAGTGGGTGAGAACGCTTCTTGTGCAAGCACGAGGACCTGAGTCTGTCCCCAGCATCCATGTAAAAAGCTGGGAATAGCTGGGCATGGTGGTGCATGCCTTTAATCCCAGCACTCGGGAGGCAGAGGTAGGAGGATCGCCGTGAGTTCGAGGCCACCCTGAGACTCCATAGTGAATTCCAGGTTAGCCTGAGCTAGAGTGAGACCCTACCTCAAAAAACCAAAAAAAAAAAAAAAAAAAAAAAAAAAAAAAAAAAAAGCTGGGAATAGTTGTGCATACCTACAACCTTAGCACTGTGGAGATAGACATAGGAGGAATGCTACAGCCTACTGGTTAGCCAGCAGATACCCCCCAAAAGGGAAATCAAATTCAGGGAGGATGTCTCAAAGAAATAAGGTACAGGAGAGATATAGATGGACATTTGAGGTCCTTTGGCCTCTGCATGCACATGGTACTCACACATGCATACATCACACATACACACGTGGGCACATACACACACACATCAAAAAGAAAAATAATGAATACTTTTCTTTCACCCTAGTACTTTCATCCTATTAGACACTGATTTTTCATAAAATGCTTTGGGATTTCCACTTGTGATCTGGCAAAATTCTTTGGATAATCTTCACTGATGGTAACCATTGATTCTTGAGAGTAGAATTTGAAGTGGGTGAAGTCTTATAGGTAACATGGATCCTTAAAGTATGGGTGATATTCTTTTGCTTTATAAGAAAAACAAAGAATGATTGTCGTTGAGTTTTGTTTTTAGCTTAGAAACTAATCCTAGAGGAGTTCCCAAAGAGATTTTCAAAATAATTTCTTGTAAGAAAAACATTTTTGATATAATCCCATGGCCTTCACGTGTGACTATTGAAAAAATATGGCTGCCTGTGTTGGAATTCTTGATGCTTTCAAGGTTCTCTAATGGAGCACTCCATTACACCTAGATGTCATTAGTTTTATCACCTTGAAGCAATGCTGACTCTCCACTTAATAAACTGAAATTCATAAATATCAAGTATCTCTAAATTTTCAGAAAGTGTTGAACCAAGTCATAGTTTTTATTATTGGGAAAGACCTCAGTCACTAATGTCTTCTGAAAAATTGTGTAATTTTTTAAAGTACCTAACTTAGATATTCTGAGTTCAAATTATAAACTCCTCATTTATTAACTATGAGACTTTGGGGTAATTTAAATGATCTTTCCCTTATTTTCTTTATATATAAAATGAGAATAATTACATATGCCTCTGTGGATTGTGGTAAGAAAACAATGAGCAAATCCATGTGAAATGTTTAATCTTGGCACTCCAAAATATTTAATACACATAGATGTACTTATTGTTTTTGTGGTTTCACTTTGAGAACATGATTGGAAACACTTTGGTTTTAATTTTAATAAAAATTACTTCTTTTGATATGTGTGGTGTATGTGTGTAATAAATGCTCAAGTGTGTGCAGATGCTTTCATGCCCACACATGCATGTAAAGGCCAGAGGAGAAAAGTGTGCAACATGGTGGTGAATGCTTTATTCTCCTCTACCACGTGTGCATTTTATTTCTTTGAGACAAAATTTCTCGCTGAGCCTGAAATTGCTGTTTTTCATTGAGGCTGGCCCTAGGTATTTGCAGTGTGGCCATGCTCTGATTTTGTGTGTGCATGTGTGTGTGTGTGTTGTGTGATATGTACAAATGCCCATGTATGTGTCCATGACCACACCCTACAAGAATGTGGGGGGAAGCCAAAGAGAACTAGTGACTGTCCTTTACTTATCATTCATCCACATATTTCCTTGAGATAGGGTCTCTCCTTCAACTTGAAGCTTCTGTCCATCCTCAAGCCCCAGTAATTCTCTGGTTTCCACAAACTGTGGACTATAGTGTTAAAACTCTGCATACCCATACTCAGATATTTATGTGAGTTCTGGGTCTTTCACTTGGCAGCCTTTGGCATGAGAGTCCCTCATTCATGATCAGCAAGAGCTCTTAACTGCTGAGACACCTCTCTAGTCGAAATGCCATGCTCTTAATATAGAGGCTAGAGAGCAAACTCAGACCCTCATACTTGCACAGCAAATGCTCTTACCTGCAGAGACATCTTCCCAGACCTAAATTTTCATTAACTAAATTTAGCTACAATTGACTGAAGTTTTTAGGAGCTAAAAATATATGTCAATTTTATGCTTCCTAAAGACTCAATAAAAGTTTTAGAAGTGTATGTGATGTAATGCAGCTATTTCTAAAAAGTCTCTTACTTTATCTCCCTGTACCTTTAGAGGAACTTTGCCTTCACCTGACCCTTTGGTTATTGCCGAGTGGAGATTATCTTGCATTACTAAAGGGAACTCCTCCAAATCAATATGAGGAAGTACAGTTATTGAAATATAGTTTAGACATATTTGTTGTCAAAATAGGGCATAGCATTAGGCATTGTGGTACATATGCATATTCCTGTGGTGGTTTGAATCAGATGTTGCCCATAAACTCATGTGTTTTGAAAGTTTGCTTCCCAGCTGATGGTATCTTGCGAGGTGGTGCCTTGTTGGAGGAGGTGTGTTACTGGGCATGGACCTTGACGTTCATTAGCCCCTAGCATATCAGTGCTTTCTATTTTCCACCTGCTGTGGCAAGGTGATTTCCAGCCTCTGCTCTTGTCATACTTTTTGCTGCCATCACAAACCTTCCCCTTGAACCTGTAAGCCCTTTGGTCTCATCAGCTGATTTGATTCAGGTGTTTTGTCCCAGCAATGTAATGGTAAATTCAACAATTCCCAACACTCAGGAGGCTGATGCACTAGTATTGAATTTGAAGCCAACCTGGGAAACATAATAAGACTTTGTTTCAATAGTGGAACAATGCCATGGGTTCAATCCTCACACTATGATTTTAAAAAATTAATAATATGTATGGCCTTAATTTTTTAAGATACACTATTGACAAAACACTTTCTGTTGCATGTTCTGATTTAATAGTACGAATTCAAAGTATACCACATATTTTATTTGAAAAGTGATTATATAATGATTAAATGTGATACATAGTGAACACCTTTAAATTGTCACATAAATTTCATAAGCAACTGACAAATGATATGTCAGAGAAGTGTCTAAACTTACAAATTTATTCAAGTGAGTTTTGATATAGCTTTGAATTCTAAACTTTATGTGCCCAAACCTTTCTGGTTTATCTTGGCTTTTAAAATGTACATATGGCCCAATATTTTCTGAAGGAATGTAAAAGGACTACAACAGTCTCAAAGTTTTCTTTTATGACTTAGAAAGGAAACCCTCTTTCTTTCTTTTCCATAAACATGACTTTTTCAAAGGCTGGGAAATATGTGTTTTTAACTTGGAGATGTCAAGAAATGATTATGAGCACAGAATACAGAAATGTGCTTTCTTAATTTGGATTTTCCCAGAGAGTAGGGATCTCAGCAGAGGGCTTATGTGCAGAAAATTTGTCAGCAGTGTAATCCTTGGGAGTAGGTGTGAAGAAACAGGCAGTAAAGTAGGAAGGAAGGAGTGAAGCATGTTCGTGCATGTTTTATTGGACACCCCCAAAGTGTGACTGAATGCAAACCTCATAGTAATGTCCTCAAAGAGGCCATAGAAATTGTATTTCAAGATCATCTACAAGGAGTAAAAGGATAAATCACTTTTCAACTGGTGTTCTTTCCTCATTCAAAAGTTTACTCGAGTCAGGTGTGGTGGCACACACCTTTAATCCCAGCACTTGGGAGGCAGAGGTAGGAGGATTGCTGTGAGTTCGAGGCCACGCTGAGAGTATATAGTGAATTTCAGGTCAGCCTGGGCTAGAGTAAAACTCTATTTCAAAAAAAAAAAAAGTTTACCTGGAGTAAAACACTTTTGTACAGTCTGTGTTGGGGGCCTTTAAGGGCTTTGGACTAAGTTCATCCAGTTGGTTGTGATTGAAGACTGTCCACTATGTTGGGGTGGGTGCACTTTATCCTCATCTGCTTTGTGTGTGCCACCTTCCAGAAAACGTGGGGAAGACCTTGGGAGGCCTGTCTTCTGTGTTGACCATGCTGGGTGCCTTTCTTGCAGACTTATCTGGTTTTTGGAGTGAGATCAGCTCATAGCTTCTCCTGGGTGCTAAGGTCAGTAAACAATCACCCTTCTTCTGATAATTTTTTTCTTGAGAGGGGCTTGCACGATGGGTGTGAGAAGTAGCATCCAAGTTGTTCAGAAGTTCTCTGCTGATGATCAGCTAGTCCTTCCACTCCCATACAGCCTCCTCAAATGGCAATCAGCTTTGATGTGCAACTTCCCTGCTCAGCCCCTACCCACTATGGTGTGCAGCCCTGTTTTCAGTTCAACTTCAGCTGGTCTGTCCTTTCCCATGCAGCAATCCTGAAATGGAGTCTAGCCCTGACATAGAAGTGCAGAACTGAGCCTACTCACAGTGGTCTTATCCTGCGTGCACCTGAACTTCACTTGGTCTGTCTCCTGCCTGGCCATAGCTGCCTCAGCCACCTTCATTTTTGAGACCAGTCTCTCAACCAAACCTGGAGCTTACAGCAAGCCTCAGGGATCCTCTTGTATCTGCTTCCCCAGCACTGTAAATGCAGAAGCATGCCAACATGCTTTTATCCATTTTCTGAACCCTTCATAGTATGAATTTAAATTTTTATTTTATAAGAAAAAATTTATAATTCTTTCAATTAAACAAAAATAATAAAAGACCAAAGTGTGATGAGGATTTTCATTTTAAGAAATGACCCAAAGGGGCTGGAGGGATGGCTTAGTGGTTAAGGCATTTGCCTGCAAAGCCAAAGAACCCAGGTGTGATTCCCCAGAACACACATAAGCCAGATGCATAAGGGGGCACAAGCATCTGGAGTTTGTTTGCAGTGGATGGAGGCCCTGGCAACCCATTTCCTTTCTTTCTCTCTCTCTCTCTCTCTACCTACCTCTCTTTCAAATAAATTTTTAAAAAAATGTGCTAAAGAAAATTATAGCTACTGCATTAAAGAATAGTAAAAAGTATAAAATCTTAAATTCTCCTGCTTTCTGCCAAGTACCCCATCAATATTTTAAGTATATTTCTAAGCCTACAATCCTGTAAAATGGCACTATTCTTAGTTTTAAAGAAAATTCTCTAAAGCACATTGAATTTTAAAAGGTTATCTAGGGAAAAAAATGAAACTGACGAGAATCTAAACCTAAATTTTACCAGTTCTACACTTTAAATTCGTTCCACTGTGAGATGCTGTCAGGAGTCAGGGTAACTTCCACTTGTTTACAAAAAGTTCATGTATGTGTTCTGAGACTTCTTGAAGAAGAAAGAACTGCTGACTTTTACAAAGTTTATTACTTTACAACCAACAAAATTGAAACAAGGTCTGGGGAGTCTAGTGTTGAGGAATCCAAGCAAAAGCAGATCCTCCCAAGTTCCCTGCACCAGACGACGTGCAGAAGGGTGGGTGGGAATGGAGTGAGTTGGCCAGACCCTTGTTTCCCTGCTGCAGCTCCCTGGTCCATGTTTCCTGTGCCAAGCTGTGTGCGGGCAGGACAGTGGGCATGGAGCCAATAGAGCAGACTCCTGTTTCCCAGCTCTTCCTAGTTTGCTGGTCTGGGTTCTCTGCACTGGATTGTGTGTGGGCAGGTGTGGCAATGTGGAGTGAATAGGCCAGATTCCTGTTACCTGCCTCCACCCAGTTCCCTGGCCCTGGTAGGTTCCATTGTGCCTTTCTTGGGGATGTCTGGTCCCTGTGTGAGCTGAGGAATCAGGCCTTTTGCCCTGATATCTTAACTGGCCGCTGGGTACCAATATCTCTGTTCACCTGAGTAAGAGGGTACATGGACCAAGGGACAAAAAGTTGCTTCCTTTTCAAAAAAATAAAGTGAGAAAACTGATAGATCTCTACCAAGGATGCCTGCAATGGAAGCCTCCAGTGAAATCATAGGAAATTAACAGAAATTCATTCCCAAAATGAAAACACAATAACCAATGAGACCCTGATCAAAAGAATCACTGATCAGGAAGCAATCCATCAAAGAACCAATAATCATATCAATGAAATTGAATCAAATTGTTTCCTAGAGCATTCAGGTTTTGACAGTAGGCTTAACTTGATTGAAGAAAGCATCAGAACCCTCCAAAAAATATGAAAAAAATTGAAGATGATACAAGAAATTGAAGATCTCAACAACTGGTTGATTAAGCTTAATGAAGACTTGATCAAATACAAGAATCAATTCCAGGAAGCATCAAGAAAATCAGAACGCGAACTGAAATCATACCTCAAAAAAGAGATGGACATGATGCAAAATAACATAACAGAAAACAAAAATCAAATAGAAATTATAAAAACCTCTCTAGAACCCCTCACCAACAGAGTTACTCATGTGGAAGACAGAATATCTGATGTGGAAGACAAGACAGAAGAAATTGATTGGGAAGCCAAATACTTTCAAAAAAAACTTTTCAAAAAAAAACTTTTCAAAAAAAGTTCAAAAAATCAAGTGAACAGAATATGAGGGAACTGTGGGATACCATAAAATGACCAAACATCCAGACCATGGGTATACCAAAAGGAGAGGAAATCCAGGCTAGAGGCATAGAGAATATATTCAACAAAATTATTGAAGAAAAATTTCCAAGTCTCTCAGAAGAGAGGCCCATCCAAATACAAGAAGTTCACAGAATACCAAACAGACAGGACCAAAGAAAAAACTCTCCAAGGCACATTTTAGTTAAAAATCTGAACAATGAAAACAATGAGAGAGTGTTATAAGCAGCAAGAGAGAAAAAACTCACAACATACAAAGGCAATCCCATCAGAAGTACATGAGATATCTCAGTGGAAACCTTGAAAGCCAGAAGGACCTGGAATGGAACACTTCAAAATCTAAAACACTATGGCTTCCAACCCAAGCTACTCTACTTAGCAAAAGTATCCCCTATAATGGATAGCAAAAGGAAAATATTCATTAAAAAAGTCAACTCTATGATTATATGAACACAAAGCCAAACCTACTGAGAATACTTCAAGAAATACTCCACAGAGAACAGTCAAACAATCAATCTTAAGAGCCAACAAGAAGATCACAATAACCAAAAATAGAACAGGCTCAATATAGTACAAAACACAAGAAGGCACCAAACCACATAAAACACCGCATCCTGGCAGAGATTAATTCAAACCTCATTGTAATAACCTTAAATATTAATGGTCTTAACTCACCCATCAAAAGACACAGGTCATGAGGGTGGATCAAAAAAACTGGACCCTTCTACTGCTGTCTTCAAGAAACCCACCTCACCACTAAAGATAAACACCTCCTCAGGGTGAAAGGATGGAAAATGATATTCCAAGCAAATAGAAATAAAAATAAGCAGGCATTTCTATATCAATATCTGATAACATAGACTTCAATCCAAAAATGATCAAAAAGGACAAAGAAGGCCACTTCTTACTCACCAAGGGAATGATCCAACACGAGCACATCATAATCCTAAATATATATGTGCCAAATACAGGTGCACCAAGTTTATAAAACAAAACATGAAACAGAAATAAATACCAACACCATACTCCACTATCATCAATAGACATATAATCCAAGTAGAAAATCAACAGAAAAATAAAAGAGTTCAACAACATCATAGGTCAACCAAACCTAACAGACATGTACAAAACTTTCCAACCCAACCCTACAGAATACACATTCTTCTCAGCAGCACATGGAACCTTCTCCAAAATTGACCATATATTAGGCCATAAAGCATGCCTCCATAAAATCAAGAAAATTGAAGTAACGTCCAGCATCATGTCAGATCACAATGATTTAAAGCTATAAATTAACATCAAGAGACACCTTAAGAAATCCTCAGCAATGGCCTGTAATGTTTCGAGAGTATGAGGGACCTCCCTGGCCAACAACTTACTGGCAGATATCCCATCCCTGACACTGAAAATTTTCTAGTAACAATCTATGGCTTTGGAGTGTTCCATTGTCCAAAAAAGTAGGTTTCCATATGACTTATTTATATTCTCTTAGATTTTGATTAGCCTTACTTCCACCTTTCCTTTACTCAGTCTCTTCCCTGACCTTTTAATCCCCATTAATTTGTTCTTCTACTTATATACAATACCATCCTACTAAGTTCCCCCCTCCCTCCCTTTTTATCCCTTTTATATCTCCTTACTTGTTTACTGGCCTCTGCTACTGAGTTTTATTCCTACTCACAAAAAGTCCAATCATTTGTAGCTAGGATCTACATAAGAGAGAGAACATGTGATGTTTGGCTTTCTGGGCCTGGGTTACTTCACTAAGTATAATATTTTCCATTAGGTAAAACCTTACTGCTGAAGACACCATATGCTGTCAGCACGGACCTGGTTGGAATCCAGAAGACAGCCAGTCCCCAGACAGTTAGCCCATCTAGTGCTGGAAGGTGTTACATGAGCTACAGGCAGGAAAGTGGCCAACTTCTGTCCGAGCAACTCAAAGTCTAAGCTACTCAGAAGCAAACAACCTTATGTGATGCTCACATAAGTATAATAGTGGCACAACGCCATGGTGGGTAACAACTGCTCTTGGATTGGCTAACAGATATGCTCAGTGGAAAAGAAGCCATATCTGGAACTGAGAAACAAGTCAGGATCATATCCAGATAACGATTTTGCTTTCCAATGTCAAGTGCCCACAAATCTTGGGCTATAAGCATCTACACCCTTTAAATTCACTCTAAATTAATAATGGTTATCCCATTTAACTGGCGCTGACTTCACTCTCCACTGGAGATTCTGATTCTCTTTTTCAGATGGGAGCAGGACCGGAGGAGATAAATGACCCAGAGCTCTTCACCCTGGCCCCAGCTGAAACCACAGAGGAATTGGGGAAATGAGCAAGAGTGCTGATTTCTCAGTGAACCTGCTATCAGCACAAAGGTGAAGGAGATAGACACTGAGGACACTTAACACCTACCAAACCAGAGATCCAGAGGCTCCTAAGAGCCCATCACTAAAGTAGACTTAAAATGCACCCAACATGGCTTGGAATTTTATGGAAGAGGGTGCAGAAAGATTTTTAGGGCCACAAATTGGGATATTATGTACAGAAACGTTTTCTCTCCTCTATAACTGATTGCTGCTTCCACAATGCATGACCTACAATCCCCGTGGGGTTGCCCTGTATCCCCAATGAGGAGGGCCTCTTTGGAAAAGGGGCAGGGATGAAGGAAACATTGGTACCAACATGTGTTTTTTACATCCTAAGTATGTCCATATCTAATAAAAATAAATTAAAAAATTAAAACTAAAAAGGATTTGAGAATGTCTACTTATGGTAAAGTCAATCTGAAATTCCATTTCTTTACAATCTGATGACAATTTTCCTATTTCTGTTGCTAGTGACACAATTCAAATCTTTGCTATCTCTTGTGTCAACAATTTTAGGATTTCTGTTAGTATCACTCCCATTTAATCATTCTATATGCTCAATCTCTTATCATGTATAAATACTTGTTACATATGAGTAGATAATACATGTAATGTCCTGAGTATAGGTCTAAGCACATCTCACCCAATAAATACTAACTTTCTATGCAGATATCACCTGTGTTCTATTGTAGGAAAGGTATCATCTGTGTTCCATTATAGGAAAGGCTCCTTTTTTCGGGTTAGTTTTTCATACAGTAGAATGTGGGAGAGATTTCATGTGTGTCCTGAAACAAGTACACCCCACCTGAGGAAGCTGGAAGGAGAGTGTAACAATGAGAACAATGAAAAGGCAAGATCAAAGCTAGAGCCTGGTTCTCAGTCAATTGCACCTTTATCTGGGTCCCGTAGGAACTCTGCCACTCACTTCAATGTTGAGTCTACTTTTACCCAAGGGAGCTGGTCTGGCATGTATATATGTGTGCCATCCTGGTAGGGAACATACTCCCAAGCATTCCTGGTTCTTAGGGTATACAAAAGACCCTCAGAAATCAATCCTCAGAAAAAGGTTGCAAGTTAATGCTATTAGAAAGAAAATGGCAGAGGCTGGGGCATGGCACCAAAAGACCATGGGAGAAGATAACATTTCAGGTGACCTAAAGAAGAAATAGGAAGAAGGGAATCCAGAGAGAGACATGGAATTGTTTCTGAACCCTGAGGTGAAGGTGTTCTGGTATGTGTTGAAGAGAAGCATAGGGACCACAATGATTGGGGTCTGATGAGTGACAGCAAGGGTCAGGTGAGAGTGAGAGACAAAACCCATCTGTTGTTTATGGCTATTTCAAAAACCACCCGAGCAGTGTCTTAATTATCATTGATTTATTTTCAGTTCTTTGTGTGGCCACTTTGGGAGGACTCAGCTCAGACATCTGCTTCAAGGTGGCCATCTGGGTTTACTCACATGTATGCAGGTGAAACTGCTGTTTTTGGCTAATGATTCCCAGTAATTCTCTGGTCTTTGCCCTCAACAAAACTTGGTTTACAGGTGTGCAGAGCCACACCCAGGTTTTTAACATGGGTCCTGAGGAATGGAACTTGGGCAGTCTCAGGCCCTCTCAGGTTTGCATTCATGGGCAGCAAGTGCTCTTACCTGCTAAGACAGATCCCTAGCTCAGATTTTAATCATTTTAACTTCTACTCCGTAAACCTCTCCCCAGACAAGTTCTGAAAAAATGTTGAAAAAAATAAATGACAGATGAAGCCCAAATGTGGACTTCTTTCCTCATCAAAAGCAAGTTGGAGAATGTGGTCGAACATAAGGCAGATTAACTTCTTAGTTGGAGGCAGTCCCTAATCTCCACCAGCCACAGGCCTCTCACCATCCTAGCCTTACTAGAAGTTTCTCCAGAGAATTCTTGATTTTCCAAATTCCATTGTTTCATTTTATTTATTTATTTTTTCCTGGACAAGTGTTTTGACCTTTATTGGTGGCCAACAAGTAGCATATTACTTCCTTGCCAATTTTCTGAAAATAGTGAGATAAAAGGAAAGGTTCAATGTCAATTTCATTACTAACAAATGCTCTGTTGGAGGACTTGAATTTGTTTGAGAGCCAAATAGACATGCTAAATATGTCCAAATAGGTAGCCTCACAGGCTTAAAAAAAATTAGTTTATATTATAACAGTTTGCCAAGAATAGTTTATAAAGAACAGAAATACATTTTTTTTTTATAAAGTATAAGGTAAATTTCCAGTGTCTGACTAAGTAGGGTCTTCTTGCTCTCATACCAAATGGTATGGTAAAGCCTCTTTCATAAGGACCTCATCCCATTCACAAACAGGATCCCTTTCATTTAATATATTAAAGGCTCTACCCTTTAGAACTATTGCAATGGCCACACCTGAATGTTGGAGGAGACCGATTCAAACTATAGTACAAACGATCATGACAGGCAGTAGTGTATTCAATGGGTCCAACAGGGGTTGAGGTGGGCAGAGTTGCCCTGAAAGAATGGTGGAACCCAGCCACTTCCAAGGGTAGTTCAGTCTCATATGAACCAGACTATAATTCTTGGAATTATACTCTCAACTGAGATTGTGTGAACAAAAGGATTGAGAGAAAGCAAAAGAGTTGGAGGAAAAGAGCTGTCCAACAAACACTTGGGACTTTTGCTTTACAAAGTTATATTAATAATACTCATATTTAGTTGCTTTTTGCCACAAAATGAATAAAAATATCTTTTAATCAGAACTCTTAGAAGGACATTACTATAAAATGATTATAAATGATATGTGTGTGGTATATGCATGTATGTGTGTGTGTTTGTGTGTGTGTGTGTGTGCACGCAGATCTGCATGCCCTATGCACACTTCTATGGAAACCTTTGCTATCACTCTTCCACCCCACCTTATTTCCTTGAGACAATCTTTCTCAGTAAACCTGGAGCTCATTGAAATGAAGCTTAATGTTTGTATCAGAATATATTTAGGAGGTATTAAAGGGCTGAGTGTTTTTCCTCTGGGGTGAACCAGCCAGCTGTGGCCACAGAATGAGAAAGCTTTCTTGGTCCCATGGTTTCTTCTTCATAGTGATGCACACCAGCGTTAGCAATAGTGGCTACACTCTCACTCTGTATGAACCAGGTAGGTAAAAAAATTCTAATGTGTCCCATCAGAAAACTAGCATTCCTGATCTCAGCTTTGGCATTTTGGGAAGTCAACCTTCCCATGCCTGACTCGGTAGTTCTAGAGTGACAGCTGTTCTAGGCAATGTAAGCCAGCTGGCCCGGTCGTAGGCAGTCTCTCTGGAGTCAACATAAGAGCTTTGGGGTGAGAGCACATAATAATCTTTTAGATAAGTTCCTTTTAAAGACACTCAAAGATGGAAGTATTCTTCTTCTTTGGACATGCTTACCATTTTTTTTTTATTTTGGTTTTTCGAGGTAGAGTCTCACTCTAGCCCAGGCTGACCTGGAATTCACTATGAAGTCTCAGGGTGGCCTTGAATTCATGGTGATCTTCCTACCTCTGCCTCCTGAGTGCTGAGATTAGAGGCATGTGCCACTATGCCCTGCACATGCTTACTATTTTTAATGGTGTTATTTAATATTTTAACAATGCTCCCAGAGCAGCAGAGTCTTGAGCTTGTTGTTGAAATAGCTTTGATGCTATGTCATAACAGTTAGTTTCTAAATGTTGCCAGTTTGGCAGACAAACCTGATTATTTCCTGCAATCACACTGCATATGTGTAAAAGATTATAATTAATGATCAGAGATGCCAGCCATACTTTAATAATAATCCTTCAATATTTGGGAGCTAATCAGAGCAATGGGCATTTGTGCCCTTTGCTGGGCAGAGGAAGGAGGAAGAAGCCACAGCAAATCTGGAGAGGTCTGTGAGTGTCAGAGTCAATAGTTTGCTGACTTCTGTTGTAAATTTGAAGACTCTGTGGGAGTTATTGACAAAGCTGCCACTGTGAATATTAACAGAGTGTTTATGTGGCCTTCACTAGAGCAGTGCAAGTCCTAATTAGATTGAAATTGGTCTTTTGGCAACTTTGCAATATTTGCCTCCTCGATGTACCAGGATGCTAATATGAGGTATCTGAGCAGATTAGTGATACATTTCAGAAGAATTATGTGAGCAGGAAATGTCAAGTTATCAAAGGTGTTTCATCATAATGAATGAGATTTACCAACTCTCACTGCCCTGAATTTACACATCTTAAAATACAATGTTTTCCCATATATTGGAAATATAAGGCCAGCAAATGAAAGTTCTAAGGAGATGAAAATATGAAAGAAATTTTTAGAAGAAAGAGAGTGAGAGGGAGGATGAGGAGACAGGAAGAACATGAATCCTTATAAGTGGAGCCTAGTTTAACACCATGATATAAAACTCTGTCATTCTAAAGTAATTAAATTTCAGAGGGATTCTTTGGCACTTAAAATGTTTGTCCTAGGATTATTGTAGATTATCTAGTACTCCTGTAGCATTAAGACCAACTCCTGTAAAAATTAATATAGGCCCAGAGTCAGTCCCTGGTACCTTTTCAAGGTGCTTCCTACCAGGGTTATAAAAACCTTTGGATAGTTGTAATTTATGCCCTACCATGTTTCCTTGAAGTACTATGTATCACCTCATCCTAAAACAGATTACATGAAAGGACTATCAGAATTTCACTCTCAACAGAGGTAGCTAGAGGTTCTAGGCTCAAGCAACAGCTCAATGAGACCTGATGTAGCAGCAAAAATTAAAGCACAAACTAAATTGACTTCTAAGGCCACGGTTGTACTTTCTGAGCATGACAGAAAAGAATCACCAAGACCATGCCTTCATGACTGTGATTTAAATGGCATTTTCCTGGAATTGCTGATATGAGTCTTAAATTAGAAAAGCTATCACTTGTGCATGTGTGCACCCACATGTGTGTGTGTTTGAAAAGAGAAGGATTTTAGCCTGTGTTTGATCTCACTGCTTGACAGATTGGTCAAAGTTAAAGAAATTATACTCTCATTCTGTCATTTTACTCATATGTAAGTAATGTAAACACAGGGATAGGACATGGGGAAACCGACATTATCTATTACTTGAAGGCTCTGCTGACTTCTAAAGTAGACTGATAGTCTTTATACAGATTTATCAATCAGTTCATCAGTTTTGGGGAAGAGGTATTGAGTAGGAACATATATGGGGACTGTGAACAAGACTTTGAGTGAAAAGATTCAAATAATCTAAACAGTGTAAATTGTACCACTACTTATAAATTGTTATTAAACACTAATATATATATGTATATATATATATTAGTAATATATATATATATATATTAGATTGTATCCATGCTTGAATAGTGGCAGCATTATGGTCAATGAGGTTTATCAGAGGCATGATTAATACTAAAATAGATTGTTATCATATAAAATGTAAGTTTGCTGATGGAAATGGATATGGAGATGAACCCCATGGGTCTACTTTTTGCCAGCTCCAGGAAAAGATAGAAGGAATGATGACCATGGATAGAAATGGGAATAAAGTTATCTTAATTGTGGGGGTGATTCACTGATACAGTAGTGTTGGATTAAGAACTTTCGGAGGGGACTTCCGGCCAAGATGGCGACCGCCTGGCTGCGCTGCAAATCCCGGGGAAAGAAAGGCAAGATATTAAGGGTATATAGTGGCTTTTAGGGGAGAGAAATCTGGGAGGGCACAGAGGTGGGGGAACAGGGAATCGCTGATCCCCTTGCGGGTGGGTAGGCACCCCTTGCCCCAAATAACCGTTGTGTTCACAGCTCCACCCCTGCCGCTGCTGCTGCTCCAGAGCCCGCATGGCTGCCACTGCGCGCCGATCGTTCCCTGCGCGGACGCTTAGACTGCTCCGCACCCTCGTCCACTCTCCCACTTACTGAATGTGCCCAGTCCCACAGAAGCTGCCCCACAAGCTCAGACTGTATCTCTCGCTTGTGTCAGCTCACGTGCCATCCCCTACCTGCCTGCCGCACCGGTGGGCGGCCATTGTCCTGTGGCGGGGGAGCTCAGACTGCTTCTGGTTCCCAGCGTTCCCAGCCAAAGTTTGGGCTTCAGTGCTTGGTGCCTCAGTGTCACTCCTAGCTCGAACGCAGGCAGCTGTGGCACATTACCACTTGAGACCTCAGGCAACTTTGGCACCCCTGCCAGGTAGTAGATAGGCGGCATTGGCAAGTGAGATTGTTCCCTGCGTGAGGAAGCTTAGACTGCTCCGCACTCTCATCCACTCACCCACTTACTGAGCAAGCCCAGTCCCACAGCAGGTGTCACACAAGCTCAGACTGTGTCTCTTGCACCAGCTCAGGTCTCATCTCCTATCTGTCTGCAGCGCGGCCGTCCACAATTGTCCTGTGGCGGGGAAGCGCAGACTATTTCCGGTTCCCAGCGTGCCCAGCTAGAGTTCAGGCGGCATCAGTGCTTGGTGCCTCAGTGCCACTCCTAGTTCGAACGCAGGCAGCTTTGGCACATTACCGCTTGAGAACTCAGGCAACTTCGGCGCCCCTGCCAGGCAGTAGATGGGTGGCTTTGGCAAGTGACAGCCAAAGCCCAGGCTTCTTGGCAACGCCCCAAGGCTGCATAAGATTCCCATTGTTCTTGAGCCCAGGCTGATACGCCCACCTATCTGCCCATACACTGTCATGGGCAGAACACAGCGCAAAAGAAATAACATGAAAAATCAAATGCAAGAAAATCCAGTTAGATCACCCAGTCCCACAATGAATACATCTAACCAAAACATAGAAGAACCAATAGGACCAGAACACCAAATTGAAGCTATGAGCAATGCAACTCTGACCAAACTATTGGTAGAACTTGCAGGAAAGCAACAAAGGGCCAACAATCGTGTGGATGCTGCCATCACTAAACTAGAACTAATAGATAAGAAATTGGAAGGATTAGATAAGAAAATGGAAGGATTTCAAAAGAGAGTTAAGAGATTTGAGGGAGAGTGAAAAAAAAGAAGACCTTAAAAATCGGCTGGCCATGCTAAATGAAGACATAAAGAAATGCAAGGATGAACTCCATGAATCATCAAGAAAATCAGAAAATGATGTGAAAAGGGAGCTTGACAGAGGGATGGAAATTATACATAGAAAAATAATAGAAAATGCAAACTTAATTGAACAAGTCCAAAACTCACTAGAAGCTCTCAAGAATAGAGTCAGCCAAGTGGAGAATAGAAATTCTGATCTGGAAGACAAGATGGAAGAAACAGTTAGAGAGTTCAAAAATTTCAGTAAGTTCAAAAGCTCCTGTGAACAGAACATGAGGGATTGTGGGATACAGTTAAACGTCCCAATATCAGGATCATTGGAATACCAGAAGGAGAAGAAATCCAGACCAAAGGCATGGAGAACTTATTTAACAAAATAATTGAAGAAAACTTCCCCAGTCTCTTAAAAGAAATGGCCCATCAAGATACAAGAAGCCAATAGAACTCCAAACAGACTGGACCAAAGGAGAAACTCTCCAAGACATATTATCATTAAGACTCTAAACATTGACACCAAAGAGAAAATCCTAAAAGCAGCTAGGGAAAAACAGCACACCACCTTCAAAAGTAACCCCATCAGAATTACTTCAGACTTCTCAATGGAAACCCTGAAAGCTAGAAGGGCCTGGAATGAAACACTGCAAAGTCTAAGAAACTATGGCTTCCAACCCAAACTACTCTACCCAGCAAAAGTATCCCTCATAATAGATGGCGAAAGAAAAACTTTCCATGACAAAACTCAGCTTTACAATTATATGAACACAAAACCAAACCTACAGAGAGTATTTCAGGAAATTCTCCACAGAGAAGAAAAAAATAATCAAACACAATTGGCAACAAGAAGCAGATCACAACAACCAAACTCAGAGTAGGCACAAAAAACTTCAATGTCCATGAAAACTCCAACCCACATTTACCATCACAATATGGCAGGGATCAAATCAAAACTCACAGTCATTACCCTAAATATTAATGGCCTTAATTCATCCATCAAGAGACACAAGCTAACAGGATGGATCAAAAAATTAGAACCCTCAATCTGTAGCCTTCAAGAAACCCACTTCACCATTAAAGACAAACATCTCCTCAGGGTGAAAGGGTGGAAAACAGTATTCCAAGCAAATGGGAATAAGAAACAAGCAGGTGTAGCTATATTAATATCAGAAAAAATAAACTTCAAACCAAATATAATCAAAAAAGACAAAGAAGGCCACTTCCTACTTATCAAGGGAACGATCCATCAAGAGGATATTACAATCATAAATCTGTATGCACCAAACACAGGGGCACCACAGTTCATAAAACAAAACCTACTTGACAATAAAACAGAAATAACCACAAACACCATCATAGCTGGGGACTTCAATACACCATTATCAGTAGTAGACAGATCATCCAAACAGAAACTCAACAGGGAAGTAAGAGAGCTCAACAAAACCATAGATCACTTAGACCTAACGGACATCTACAGAACCTTCCATCCCAAATCCACAGATTACACATTCTTCTCAGCAGTCCATGGAACATTTTCTAAAATAGACCATATATTGGGTCACAAAGACTGCCTCCACATATTTAGGAAGATTGACATAATTCCCTGCATGATATCAGATCACGATGCTATATTGCTAGAAATCAACAACAAAAGACCCACCAAGAATCCCAAAGGCACCTGGAAACTGAACAGCACACTTTTAAACAATAAATGGATAGTGGATGAAATAAAAAATGAAATGGCAAAATTTCTGGAATTGAACGACAATGAGAACACATCGTACCAAAACTTATGGGACACAATGAAGGCGGTCCTCAGGGGAAAATTCATAGCACTCAATGCCTTCGTAAAAAAGACAGAAAGGTCCCAAATCAATAACCTAACCATCCACTTGAAGGCACTGGAAAAACAAGAGAAATCCAACCCAAAGAGCTCCAGAAGGAAAGAAATAATTAAAATCAGAGTAGAAATCAGTGAACTGGAAATTAAGGAAACAATTAAGACAATTGACAAAACAAAGAGCTGGTTCTTTGAAAAAATAAACAAGATTGACAAACCCCTGGCCAATCTGATCAAGCAAAAAAAGGTGAAGCTTCAAATTAACAATATTCAAAATGAAAAAGAAGAGATCACAACAGACATAAGTGAAATTGGGAGAATCATCAGGACTTATTTCAAAAACCTCTACTCCACAAAACTGGATAATGTGGAGGAGATGGATAAATTCTTGGACGCATACCATCTACCAAAGCTAAACACAGAGCAGATTAATCACCTCAATCAACCCATCACACTCATGGAGATTGAAAAAGTAATAAAAAACCTCCCAAAAAAGAAGAGTGCAGGACCAGATGGCTTCTCAGCTGAATTCTATCAAACCTTCATGGAAGAACTCAAACCAATCTTCCTCAAACTGTGCCACACAATTGGTGAACAGGGAAAGCTACCCAACTCCTTTTATGAAGCTAGCATCACCCTAATTCCAAAACCAGGCAGAGATGCCACAAGAAAAGAAAACTACCGGCCTATTTCCCTGATGAATTTAGATGCAAAGATCCTACACAAAATCCTGACGAAACACCTTCAACACATCAAAAGCATTATCCACCTTGATCAAGGGGGATTCATCACAGGAACCAGGAGTGGTTCAACATACGGAAATCTGTCAATGTAATACACCACATAAACAAGGTTAAACATAAAAACCACATGATCATTTCTATAGATGCAGAAAAGGCCTTTGACAAGATTCAACATCACTTCATGTTCAAAACATTGGAGAGAATTGGAATGGTTGGTTCATATCTCAACCTAATAAAGGCAATATACGAAGCTCCGAAGGCCCAAATAATACTTAATGGAGAGAGACTGGAGGAATTCCCATTAAGATCAGGAATAAGACAGGGTTGTCCACTCTCACCTCTGCTTTTCAATATAGTACTGGAAGTCCTAGCTCAAGCAATAAGACAGGAGAAGGAAATAAAAGGGATACAATTTGGAAAGGAGGAAGTTAAGTTAGCTTTATTCGCTGATGACATGATTATATATGTAAGAGACCCGAGAGACTCCATCCCAAAACTCCTGAAGGTGATGAACTCCTATAGCAAAGTAGTAGGATACAAAATCAATGCACAAAAATCAGTAGCCTTCCTTTATGCAAAGGACAAAGATACAGAAAAAGAAATAAGGGACATATTCCCATTATCAATTGCAACAAAAAAAAATAAAATACTTTGGAATAACGTTAACCAAGGAAGTGAAAGATCTATACAATGAAAACATAAAAACACTCAAAAAAGAAATTGAGGCGGACTTGAGAAAATGGAAAGACCTCCCATGTTCCTGGATAGGCAGAATTAACATTGTGAAGATGACAATCCTACCAAAGGCAATTTACAGATTTAATGCAATTCCAATTAAAATCCATACAGTGTTCTTCACAGAGATAGAAAAAATGATCTCAAATTTCATATGGAAAGGCAGAACGCCTCACATTTCCAAACATATCCTCAGCAAAAGAAATATCTTTGGAGGCATCACCATACCTGATCTAAAGGTATATTACAAAGCCATAGTAATAAAAACAGCATGGTACTGGCATAAAAACAGGAGTATAGATCAATGGGATAGACTTGAGGACCTGGACTTTGGGTCAAGCAACTATAGCTACTTGATATTCGATAAAGGCCCAAACAATATAGGCTGGAAAAAAGACAGCATCTTCAACAAATGGTGCTGGACAAACTGGATAACCATATGCAGGAAACTAAAACTTGACCCACACATTTCACCATGCACTACACTCAAGTCCAAATGGATCAAAGTTCTCAATATAAGACCAGAAACTCGAATACTACTGGACGAAAATTTAGGAAGTACTTTCAATGATATAGGAATGGTAAAAGACTTCCTGAACAAAACCCCAGTAGCTCATGAACTTAAACTGTCACTCAACCAGTGGGACCACATGAAGCTGAAGAGTTTCTTTACAGACAAGCATACAATAAGCAAAGCCAATAGATTACCCACAGAATGGGAGAAAATATTTGTGGGTTATCCAACTGATAGAGGACTAATCTCTAGAATCTACAAAGAACTCAAAAATCTAAACAGTAAGAAGTCAAACACACCACTCACTAAATGGGGCAAAGAGCTGAACAGGCAGTTCACAGAGGAAGAAATAGAAATGGCAAACATACACTTAAGAAAATGTTCAGCATCCCTAATCATCAGAGAAATGCAAATTAAAACAACTATGAGATTCCACCTTACCCCAATAAGGATAGCAAACATCAAAAAATCAAATAAAAATAAATGCTGGCGAGGATGTGGAGAAGTAGGAACACTCATCCACTGTTGGTGGGAATGTAGGATGGTACAACCACTTTGGAAAGCAATATGGAGACTTCTGAAAAAGCTGAGTATAGAGATACCAACAGACCCAGTTATTCCCTTACTGGGCATCTACCCTAAAACCTTCAAACCACAGACTAAGGAGATTTGCTCTACCATGTTTATAGCGGCTCAATTTGTAATAGCTAAGAGCTGGAATCAACCCAGATGTCCATCACTAGAAGAATGGATAACTAAGATGTGGTATATCTACAGAATGGAATTCTATACAGCAGTAAGAAAAAATGACACAATGAAATTTGAGGAAAAATGGTTGAACCTGGAACAGATCATTCTCAGTGAACTTACCCAGTCACAGAAAAAAAATCGCCACATAGTCTCACTCATCTACAGCACCTAACCTTAATCTACCCAAGATACCTTACATACCCAGCAAGCATCTCCTAGACTAGACACTAGGATGGAAGGGGATGGAGGGGAGGGCATCAAAAGGGTGGGAAACTCAAATCTAGATCCAAACGGCAATGGTACCATAATCTTCTACTTACTAAAAGACAGACCAAATGGCTGATCCTTCACCAGGCCCTTACAGGGAACACCTGAACCACAAGACACTGGAGAGGGTAAGATTAAGACTAACCTTAATCTCCTACATCTTCCCTCCCTCACTTCCCCTCTCCCTCTCTCTCTCTCTTATCTCTAACTCTTGTATATTAGTTATCTTTTTCCTCATTTTCTTAGTGGGCATTGATCTGTAACTCCCAGAACCAGCATGGGGCTATCATCCACAATGAGCTTTTGATCAGAGAGACCTACAAGGTTTCAGAAAGACAGACAGATTTCTGTCAGAGTACTTGATGACCCACCAAAGGTTAGTGGTAAGACCCTACTGCTGAAGATACCTTATGTGATTGACATGCAAATTAGAATGGCATGGCTGGAAGTTGGAAGAGAGTCAGTCCCCAGACAGTCAGCGCGTCTAGTGCCAGAAGGTGCTACATGGGCGACTGGGGGAAATTTACCAATACCTATCAAAGCAACGCATGGTCTAACCTACTTATCAGCAAATAACTTGTTGTGATGCCCACACAAGTGCAGTGGTGGCACACAGCAATGGTGGGGAACCAACTGCTCTCAATTTGGCTAACTGATCCCCTCACTGGTATGGGACCCAAAGCTGGAGCTGGCAAACAAGTCAGAACCAGATCCAAACATAAGCCCACTCTCCAATATCAAGCTACCATCAATTGTGGGCTACAACAGGGCCTACACCTATTAAATTCTCTATAAAAAAAAAAAAGTAAGGGTTATCTCATTTGTCCTGGTGCTAACTTACTCTCCCTTTGGAGAATCTGCTTCCCTTTTTCAGATAGATGTAGATCCTAAGGAGAGAGCCACCCCATCATACCTCAAAAGGGCCCCGGGTGAAACTAAGAAAAATTGGAGAAACAAGCAAGGGGGCTGTTTTCCCGATGAACCGGATACCAGCACAAGGGGGAAGGAGATCAGCACAGAGAAAAATCAACTCCTACCAAATCAGAGAGCCAGAGCCTCAGAGGCCCCCAACACCTCATCACTGAAGCAGACCAAAAATGAACCCAACATGGCTCAGGGAAATTTTGTGGAAGAGGGGGCGGAAAGAATGTCAGAGTCACATGTTGGGTCATGATATGCAGAGACATTTAGCTTACCCATAACTGTGGGCTAACTCCACAATGAATGACCCGTATACCTCAACAAGGAAGGGCCAAGGGGAGGGGGTAGGTCACGGATGAGCCTAATAATGGTACCAAACTGACTGTATTTGCTGAATACAGAACTGACTAAAAAAAAATAAATAAATAAAAATAAAAATAAAAAAAAGAACTTTCGAAGATTCTCTTGTGTTTATGATTTACTGAATAAATATTGATTTGAATCTTGGTTCTGTGTATAGGTTTTATAAGACTGTTCTGTTCAATTTCTTCTAATTTAACTTTCAGACACTTTCAATGGAAACAAATTTACAAAGCAATACACAAACTGAGTTAAGTCTGAAAATTACTTAAAAATTGATTGGATGTATCAGCTTAATTAAGTTGATATTTGTGGAAAATGTTAATGCCCCACATAATTTTAAAAGTATATATACAAACTAAGAAACAGACAGAAAAGTAACATCTAATAAATGAAAAAATAAAATGTCTAATAAAAGTGATAGATACTGGAATGCTTCACTGGGATTAGTGGCCATGTGCATGGGCTCTTCTATTTGACAATGAAGTAGAAGTAGCATTATTTTAAGTATGAAGGAAATAAGTAGTTAATGGCCCTATCTTTATATCATACTTGTATGGTAACACTGCCTAATATTAATATATTCTTTTACTATCATTTAATGATCTAAATGTGACGTTTTTCCTTGGAGAAATATTTTAAAACATAATGATGCTAATGATCTATGCATACAATGACAGAAGCAAATTCTAACTACTTAAATGCAATGTGTCTGGTTTATTCAGAGCTGATGTTCCAATGGGAGCTCTAATTAGCCTGATGAGTCAATATGAGGACAGTTTCTAAAACTGCCATGCACAAAATTATCCCATGCTTTCACTCTTCTATACTCTACTTCCTAACTTTGTTCCAAAGTAGAAATTCTTAATTCATATTTACAGACATATTGCTATTAATATATTTTATAGGAATTGCCCCCTCTCCTGGAGAATTGACCTTCTAGCAAAGGCATGAGTCAGAATCTAAATGTATAAAATGCAGAAAAGACAATATCTCAATAAATAGATGGAGGACTCCCAAAGCCTTCCAAAATGCCTCAGTTTTCAATTTAGGTGCTGAATAGAATATATAGATATTGGTATTCTGAGGCCAAGAGACCTTGAAGAAAAATCCAGTAAAAAAATGGTACCATGTGATATAATTTTGGGGGACAGGGGAGATGAAGCAGTAGCTTAGGCTAGTAGGAAATTACTGTGCAGCTTAATTTGATCTTCAATGTATTACAGCTTCCTGATTCAGCCTCCTGAGTATTAACACACTAGTCTTTCTTTTCTTTTTTCTTTTAAAGAATTCCAGCATAGGCATTCAATCCTATGCAAGTTAATAACTACATATAACCCATTCATTTTCTTCTTAGGATAAGAACTTTCCAATATCTGCATAATTCCAGTTTCATTTGAATGCTACTTAGCAATATTTACTGAGCCTTATGTTGTGCCTTAATGTTTTGCTACAAGAAATATGAGACAACTTGCCTCTTCTATAATTTATAATGGAAACTTTAGCACCAACCCCTATGGAACTTTAAAAGAATTAGAGGACTAGGGTTGACCAATGTGCTGAGGATGAAATCAGGGAAACACTCCCAATCACAATTTTTCAAAAATAAAATAAATAAAGTACCTTGGAAAAAACCTAGCCAATAATGTGAAAGATCTCTATAATGAAAACTTTAAAACATTCACGAAAAAAAAATGAAGAAAACATTAGGAAATGGAAAGACATAACATGTTCATGGATTCAGAGTCAGTTTTGTGAAAATGCCTATCTTACCAAATACAATCTATAAATGTAAGGCAATCCCCATCAAAATTGCAATGGCATTCTTCACTGAAACAGAAAAAAAAAATCCTAAAATTCATTTGGAAGTGCATACACACACAAACCAAATAGCTGGAGAAAATCTGAGCAACAAAAATAAGACTGGTAGTATCACCATACCTGACGTTAGGATGTATTCTTACAGGGACATTATAGTAACCAAAATAGCATGCCACTGGGTCAAAAACAGACATGTAGACCCATGGAACAGGATAGAAGAAATAGACATAATCCCAGACAACTATACCCATCTAATTTTTGACAAAAATGTCAAAAAATATTCACTGGAGAAAAGATAGTCTTTGTAACAAATGGTACTTGGGAAGCTGGGTATCTATATGTAGAGAGATGAAAATCAATCCCTATATCAATCCATGCATGACAATCAACTCCAAATAGATCAAAGACCTTAATATCAGACCTGAAACTATGAAACTTCTAGAGGAAAACTTAGAAGAAACATTTCAATATATAGGCATAGGTAAGGATATTTTGAACAGAACCCCTGTTGCTCAGAGAGTAAGACAACTAATCAACCATAGGGACCTCATGAAATTAAAAAGGCTTCTGTAAAGCAAAGGACACTGTGAATAGAGCAAAGAGAAGCCTACAGAATGGGAGAAAATCTTTGTCAGATATACATCTGTCAGAGGACTAAATCCAGGATATACAAAGAGCTCAAAAAATTAACAACAAGAAATCAAATAATCCAAACGAATAATGGGCTATGGAATTAAATAGAAAATTCTCAAAAGTAGAAATATAAATGGCTTACAAATATCTAAAAACATGTTATATATCCTTAGCCATCAGGCAAATTAAATTAGACTACTTCGCGATTCCACTCCTGTCAAAATGACTATCATCAAAAAGCAAATTACAAGAGGTGCATGTTCTCTCTTATATGTGGATCCTAGCTACAAATGTTTGAACTTATATGTGAGTGGGAATAAAACTTGGTATCAGAGGCCAGTAACCTAAAAGAGGCTGCAGGGAAAGGAGGAGAGGGGAGTACTTAAGGGGTTAGTATTGTATATATGTAAGTAGATGAACAGATTACTGAGGGTGGAAGGCCTAAGTGAGGTCAGGGGAAGAGATTGTGTAAAAGATTGGTTGGGGGAGGACTAATCAAAATCTAACAGGGTATGGATAAGTCATATGTAAACCTACTTTTTTGGAAAATGGCATACCCAGAAGCTATCAATTCTTACTAGAAAATTTTCAGCTCCAGGGGTGGGATACCTTCCATTGAGTTGTTGGCCAGGGAGGTACCTGATGCTCCCAAAACATTACAGACCATTCCTGAGGCTCTTGGTTTCCCACCAGTAATAGATAGTAAGACCCTACTGCTGAAGACTCCACATGCTTGGGCTGCAGATCACTGAGAAATCTTGCTGGACCTGCACTGAAAACATCCTCCCTGTATACTAGCTGACAGAAAGCTGGAAAAAGCTATGCAGCATACAGCTCTATTGGGGAGAGAGAAGTCATCAGTGGAGATAAGCAACAGCAGATACTGCAAGCCTTAAGTTTGGCCAGCCAGGCCAAATGACCCAAAAGATACAATAGCGGCATGTCTGTTGTGGGGGAAACCAACCACTCTCTAATTGGAGTGGAGGCATACTCCACATGCCTAATACTGTAAACCTATGACAGGGGAAGTCATGAGCCCTAGAGGTGTAATGCCTGCAGGTGTCTGGCTAAATGCATATACTATGCTCACCAAACTGCCTGGTAAGTACTTTTCTTAATGTCCATAACCACATATTAATGCTACTCTCACTTTTGGTTAGAGAAACTTCTCTTTTCAGATGGCAGTGACCTCTGCGATAATGCAAAAGGTACCATAGTGCTTAGAAGAAGTAACAGAGGAGTGTTCAGCACTGAAACATCTCTATCACACCTTCCAAGGCTCAGACATCATTGTGGAAGAGGTGGCAGAAAAAATGTAAGAGCCAAAGCAAGGATTGGACTCATTTCAATGCACGCTTCCAGACACAAAATGGCCTGGATATCCATTACCTCGCAGTGTCTAGCACTACCTACACAAGGCCATCATAATAGGAGGAAAAGATGATGGTATCAGAATAAGAGAGTCTAATTGAAAGGGGGAGGGGATATTATGGGAGAGTGGAGTTGTAAAGAAGAAAGTGGGGGGATTATCATAGTTTATTGTCTACAGTTATGGTAGTTGTCAATAATAGAAGTTATTTGAAGAAAAGAAGCAAATGAGAATATATGAGGGTGAATATGTGGGGAAAGAAGGGCCTTTCTATGTTGTTGGTGGGAATGTAAACTGGCATGGCTATTGTGAAAATCTTTGTCGGGGTTCCTGAGACAGCTAAAAATGGAGTTACCACATGATACAGGAATTCAACTCTTTGGGATATACACTACCAGCTATACTCATTACTATAGAAATACTTGTTCATCCATGTTGATTGATGATCTGTTCACAATAGCTAGGAAATGGATCCAGCTAGGTTCCCATCAACTGATGAATGGATAATGTAGATGTTGTTTTATTCAGTTGTAAAGAACAAAGAAATTATAACATTTGCAGGGAAATGGATGGAGCTGGAAAAAATTTAGCTAAGTGAGGTAACTCAGGCTCAGAAAGTCACTCTATGTCCTTTTTCATATGTGGCTCCTGACTTGAAGTGTTCATATTTGTATGTGAGTTGGAGTAAAAGTCAAAGTAGTAAAAGTCAGGAAACTGGAAGGAAATAATGAGGAAGAGAAGAGAGGGGAGGGCTCACGAGGAGGGCATAGTAGATGCACAAGTAGAGTAGCAAATACTGGGGGTGAAATGGTCGAAGTGGGGACGGGGAGAGGATAGATAGAGGAAGGGATGGGTTTTAAATGTGTTCTGAATAAGCCACATGGCAGTTTACTTCTTCACTAGCTGACAATATAAATGATAAAAAGGAGAAAGTTTGGGCAGAAGTGTCCTTTGGAGGTGCATAAAGTTGTGCTCAGAAGCCATAGATTGTTATTATATGGGGTATACCTTCCAATGAGTTGGTAGTCAGGGAGCCCTCTGATACCCCCAGAACATTATAGGCTATTTCCAAGGCTTTTGTTGCCCACCAGAACTATATGGTAAGACCCTATTGCTAAAGACCACATGCTTGGGCTGCAGACCACTGAGAAGTCAAGCTGGACATGAGTTACAAGTCTCTTCCCTATGAACTACATGTCATGATGCTGAGAAGAGCTTTGCTTCCTGTTGAAGTAGAGAAGTCTTCAACAATCTTAACCAGAAGTCGACCCTGTAAGTTCTATAGCTAGCCATCCAGGACAAATGTACCAACTGGTGCAATGGCGGCATATATGTTGTGGGGGAAACCAAATGCTCTCTGACTGACCTCGAAGCCTGCTTCACAGGAGGGAATAGGTGTGTGGTACTAAAACCCTAAACAAAAGGCTGTGGCTGAGGAGGTCATAAGTCCTGCAAGGAAAACTACTAGTGTTGTTTGAGTAAATACATATATTATGCCCACCAAACTGCCCTCTACATACTTATGTCCATATGGTAATGCTGCTCTCATCTTTGGTTACAGAAGCTTCTCTTTTCAGATGATGGTGACCACTGGGGTGACTCAAAACTCACCAAAATGCTGGGAAAAAGAGCCAATGGAGTGCTCAGCACTGAGACACTTTTTATCATGCCTTCCAAGGCTCAGGGACAATTTCAGAAGTGCCAGAAAGAATACAAAAGCCAAAGAAAGGGGAGGAGTTCTGACAATACTGTCTTCCAGACATAAAGTGGCCGTGGCATTAATAGCCTCACAGTGGTTGAAGCTACCTGCACAAGACCTGTGTAGCATCAGGGTGAAAAATCATGGCATCAAGATAGAAAAAGTACTCATTGGAAAGAAGAAGGGATTGAGTAGGGAAAAACGGAGGGTGGTGGAAATGGATTATGATCTTGGTATATTGTCTACATGTATGGGAATTGTCAATAAAATTCACAATTTCACATTTCCATACTGCTGAATAAATTTCATTGTGTACATTTATGAGATTTTCATTACCCATTCATCTGTGAATGGTTATCTACGCTGATTCCAGTTCTTGGTTACTGTAAATAGAGCTGCAATAAACATATGTGTGCAAGTATCTCTGTAGTAGAGTGTGGAGTCCTTAGGGTATATGCCCACAGCTGTTACATCTGGGTTGTATGGGAGTTCTATTTCTAATTTCTTGAGATATCACTGTGCCGATTTCCATAATGGCTATACTAGTTTGTACTCCCACCAGCAATGGAAGAGGTTTCCTTTTTCTGTTCATCCTCACCAGAATTTGTTGTCTGTTGTCATGATGAAAGCTATATTGACTGGGTTAAGATTATATCTCCAAATGGATTTAATTTTAATTTCTCTGATGGCTTATGTTGAATATTTTATTAAAGTACTTTAATGGCCATTGGAGATTCTTCTTTTGTGAACTGTCTGTGAATTTCATTAGCCCATTTGATTACTGTCAGTTTAATCTTTTTGGTGTTTAAATTTTGCAGTCATTTGTAAGTTCTGGTATTAGCCCTGTCTGAGGTATCATAGGCAAAGGTTTTTCTCTCATTCTGTAGGTTTTCTGTTTGCATTGATGATCAGTCTTCCCACTGTGCACAAACTTTTTAATTTCATGTAGTCTCATATGTTGATTCTTGGGGCTATTTCCCATGTTATTGGAGCCTAGAAAGTTCTTGCCTATATCTTGGAGCATGTTCACAATTTTTTCCTCCAGTAGTTTCAGTGTGTCAGGTTTTAGGTTAAGTCTGTGATCCACTTCGAATTGATATACCTACAGGGTGAAAGATATGAATCTAAGTTTCATTTGTATACAGGTAGATATCCAGTTTTTTTCTAGAACGATTTGCTGAACAGGCTCTCTTTCATCCACAGAAAGTTTTTGGCTCATTTGTCAAAGATTAGGTGGCCAAAGGTGTGTGGATTTATTGATGGATTCTGTATTCTGTTCAATTGGTCTATATGTCTGTTTTTATTCCAGTACCATGCTGTCATGTCACTATTTCTCTGTAGTATAATTTTAGATCAAGTAACGTGATACCAACTGCTAAGTTCTTTCTCCTTAGGATTGCCTTGGCTATCTTTTTTTTTTTTGTGCTTCTGTATGAATTCTTAGTTTATTTTTTTATCAGGTCATTGAGGAACATCATTGGGGTTTTAATGGGGATTGCATTGAATCTAAAAATTACATTTGTTTCCTATTATAGCCATTTTCATAATATTAATTCTGCCAATCCAGCAACATGGAAGTTCTCTTGGTTATCTATTATATTCTTTGAGTTTAGTGTCCTCTTAAATTTTTTTTTATTGTCTTGTAGTTTTTCTTTATACAGGTCTTTCACATGTTTGGTTTGGTTTATTCCTAGGTATTGCTATTTTTTGTAACCAATTGTGAATGGGATATAATTCTTGATTTCTTTCTCAGTGAGTCCATTACTGGCTTATATGATATCTATTGATTTTGGGGCATTGAATTTGTAGCCTGTGACTTTAGTGAAAGTATATTAGCTGTAGGCATTTTCTTGTAGATTCTATTGGGTCTTTTAAGTATATAATCATGTCACCTGCAAATAATATTTCTTTCATTCCTATTTGTGTTCCTTTTATGTCTTCTTCCATTTTTATGATTTTTTCCATTCCTATATTTTTTTCCTTATTTGTCTTCTTCTTGTCTTGAATCAAAATGGTAAAAGAGGGAATCCTTGTCTTGTTTCTGATTTTAGAGAAGATGGTCTCAATTTTTTCCAATTTAATGTAATATTGGCTGTATGTTTCTAACCTTTATTATTTTAGGGTATGTTTCATCTACTTCTACCTTTCATCATGAAAACATGTTGGACTTTGTTTGATACTTTTTCTACATCAATTGAGATAATCATATGATGTTTTTACCCTTAAAAATTTATTTATATGGTGTACTAGAATTATTGATTTAAATATGTAGAACCAACCTTGCATTCCTGGTATGAAGCCCATTTGATCATAATGGATAAACTTAATGTGTTCTTCAATTTGATTTGTGATAATCTGGTTGAGAAGTTTTGTATTTCTGTTCTTCAGGAAAATTCATCTATAGTTTTCTTTTTTGTTGTGTCTTTATCTGGTTTAGGAGCAAAGGTACTACTGGCTTTATAGAATGAATTTGGAAATGGTTCTTCCTTTTCTATGTTGTGGAACAACTTCAGAATAGTTAGTATTAGGTGGTCTTTAAAACTTTAATTGACTTTAGAATGTTTGGGAGCAGGGCTGTGCTATAAGCCATTGCATGTTGAGGCTGAGGTGGGGGCTGTGTTCTAAGACTAGACCCATCCCTGGGTGGCTGCTTGAGAGGGTAAGGCCAGTGTAAGAGACAGTGGGAGAAAGAATGTGCTTGCTGTCATTGTGAGTTTGGGCTAAACTGGGGGGCGGGGGGGGGGTGGTGCGTGTCATGCCTGAAAGGTAGTGGCTGCCTGGGAGTGCAAGTCCACCATAAGAGGGGCTGGGAGAAGGGCCACCCTCGCATGCTACTATGAGGCAGGGCTGAGCTGGGGATCATGCAGGGTAGAGCCATGCCTGGTTGGCTGTCTAGAAGGGCAATGCCAGAGCCAATGAGGCTGAAATCAGGGCCACACTTCATGACACTGTAAGCATTGTGAGAAGGGGTTGAGCTTGAAGCATCCAGCTCAGACTCTGAGAAAGCCATGTATCCCAAGGTCTTACTCAGAATTTCATGGAGGAGCCACACTCAAAGTAGACCCTGTTCAGGCTCAAGTGAACCCATCCCAATCCAGTGGACAGTCTTCAGCCCAACACCCAACTTCGTAAATTTAGACCAGTCTATCCAAAACAGACTATACTAGACATGCTATTGCTACATCCTTAATGAGACAACTGAACTCAAGATGGGAAAACCCCAATGCAAATCAATCAAACAAACAACTCCTAGCAAAGGTATCCTCATCAAGATTACCTATTACCACAGTGGAAGCCTCCAATGAAAGCTTAGGGGAAACCCTAGATATAGAAGCCCAGAATGAAATCTCAACAAACATTTTAAACAAACTTAATGAAACCATGAACAAATGGCTTGTTGAATGGGAAAAACAGGACAAAGTGTAATCAAACAGTAACTCCAAGAATAGCTGAAAGAAATGGAAGAAAATTGCCAAAAAAATTCAAAATACAAATCAAAGTTTGTCTCAATGAATTCAAAAGATGGATGGAGAAAATGGAAGATACTCAAAAAGGACATCTTAGTAAATGGCTGAAGGAAACCAAATAAAATAAGGAAACAATACTGTAGATGGCTTAATCAAATCAAAGACAATCCAAAAGAGATCAACAGGAGACTAAAAGAATTTGAGGAGAGTCATCATACTAAACAAGTTCGTGGTCCAGTGGAACGAACTCAATGAAGCCATTTCCAAATTCAAATGTGAACTCCAAGAGGCAATAAAAAGGCCAAATCAAGAAAAGAAAATGGAATTCTATCCAGAGTTGGAAATTCTGAAGAAAAACATAATAGAATACAGAAATGCAATAACCCTCTTAAAAGGCTCCCAAGAAAGCCTAACCAACAGAATAGACAACATGGAGAAGAAGATTTTGGAACTTGGGACAAGACAGCAGAAATAAACTGGGACTCCAAAAACGTTGCCAAATTTAAAAATGTGGGCACACAGAACATGAGAGAACTTTGGGACACCTTAAATTATTCATATCCTAGTCATACAAGAAGGGGAAGAAATAAAGGCCGAGGGCACAGAGAATGTCTTCAAGATTACTGAAGAAATTTTTTCCTTACAAAAACCTTACAAAATAGAGGTCAATCCAGATTTAGGAGATGCACAGGACAAAAAATAGACAGGATGAGGGAAGAGACACCCACATCATATAACAATCAAAGGAGGGTCCCCTTTGAAAACGAGCAGGGGAGAGGGAAAAGAAGGTACCAACATATGCTGTTTACATACTAAGTATGTCAATAACTAATATAAAAAAAGCAAGAAATTTAAAAAGAAAAGAAAAAAAAACACTAAACACAGATAACAGGGAGAGAATAGGAAAAGCTGTTAGGGAGAAACAGCTCATGGCATGCAAAAGTAAGCCCATCAGAATTACCAAAGATTTTTCAATGGAAAACAACAACAACAACAACACACACACACACACACGCACACACACACACACAGCCAGGTGTGGTGACACACTCCTTTAATCCCAGAACTCAGGAGGCAGAGGTAGGAGGATTGCCCAGAGTTCAAGGGCCACCCTGAGACTACATAGTGAATTCCAGGCTGGCCTGGACCGACTGAAACCCTGGGGCGGCGGGGGGGGGGGGGGGTGGATGCACAAATTCATTCCAGGTAAACCAAGCAGAGCTCAAGTACTCTGCATATCTTTAGCCTGGAACTCCAGATCATCCACTTTAGGGCTGGGTCCTTGGATCTCCCCATAGTGACATCAAGTTATAAGCTTGAATAAAACTCCTGAATCTATTTGGGCAGTCTATTCAAACTATCAGAGTTAGGGAGACCCATGAGGTCCCCAAAACAATGCAGGTCATTGCCAAAGCACTTGATTATCTGCTAGAGCTAAAAGTAACACTTGATTGCTGATGAAAACAAAGGCTGTGGTAACAGGATATTGAATTACCATGCTGGAACTGAAGGGGAAAGTAGCTCCCTCCTGGCTTGCCCTCATACTGCTGGAAAGCACTATGGGAGCAGCATGAATAAGCAGGGGACCCTGCAGACTATGAAATCAACCAGCTGCACAAGGGGGCACAGGCGTCTGGAGTTCGTTTGCAGTGGCTGGAAGCCCTGGCGCGCCCATTCTCTCTCTCTCTCTCTCTCTCTCTCTCTGTCTGCCTCTTTCCCTCTCTGTTACTCTCAAATAAATAAATAAAAATGAATAAAAAAAAATTAAAGAAGTACACACTTGTGCAATTGTGGCACACAGCCTCTGCTGGTAAACAACTGTTCTTTGACTGGACATGAAGCCTGCTCAGTAGGAGAGAACTCATACCTGGTACTGGAAACCAAGTCAGATTCCCATAGTCAGGAAACTCATACTTCAGAGAGAAGCCCTCACTGCTCTCTAGAAAAGAAGAGTGACCTTTCACAACTAAAATATCTCAAATAATTTGCATACCCCCTATAATTCAAGTTGCTCTCACTCTTGGAGAATCTGCTTTATTTTACAGATGGCAAAGAAAACAGAGGATAGAATGAAATCCATCGATAATACAAGAAGATAAATGATTGCCCACCACAAGACTTGCCACCTCTTCCACATCTGCCAGGGCCCAGGAGAACTTGCAGTGGAAGTGGCACTATGAACACTGCTCTTACCGCTAACCTGACAACCAGCTCCAGGGAAATGGTGACAGACACAGTGTTTAAGCACAACCTATAAAAGCAGAAACCTAGAGGCTACAATGAACTCAACACTAAATCAGACTGCCAATGGGCCTTCCATGGCTCAGGGAACATTTAGAAAGAAGGAGCAGAAAGAGTGTAAGAGTCACACAGCGGACATGCTCTATGAGGCACTGTCCCCATGCTATCCCATTGGGACTGAGTGAGGCCTTCCTAACACCACAGTAAATTCCATAACCTCACAGAGAAGGACCCAAGGAAACAGGAATAGGGGAAAGGAAATAAAGAATACAATTTGTTAAAAAATAAATTTAAAAAGAACAATATTTGACTGCTAATTCTAAGAAAGAAGAAGAAAGGAAGAAAGAGAGAAAGAAAGAAAGGAAGAAAGAAAGAGAAAGTACTGACCTTTGTAGGTCCAGTGTTTTATAAAACATGACACAAAGAGATAGAGTTACATATTAATTTTTATTGAAAAAAGAAAGGGAATACAAATATGTCACTGAACTAAAAAATAACTTTGATAGACTTTGGCAGTGAATTTGTCTGGTTCTGGTCTTTTCTTTGTGGGGAAGACTTAATTACAGGTTCAATCTCATTTCCTTTAATAAGTCTGATAAGTTATTGCTATCTTTGAGATTCAACTTTTGGAGATTATATGTGTTTAGAAATTTGTCCATTTCCTCTCAGTTTTCTAGCTTTTTGCAGTATTAGTTGTCAAATATTCTATAATGATATTTTGTATTTCTTTGGCGTCTATTGTAACAACCTCTTTGTTGTCTCTGATTACGTTAATTTGTGTCTTCTCTCTCCTTCCTTTTGTTAATTAGGTTAGGGGGTTATCAATTTTATGTACTTTCTCAAATAACAAACTCTTCATTTGATTAATTCTGTGTATTGCTCTTTTAGAGTCTATTTCACTAATTTCTGTCCTAATATTTATAATTTCTTGACATCCACTGAGTTTGAAATTGGTTTTTGTTGTTTTACTAAAGCCTTGTGGTAGATAATTATGTAGTTTGCTTGAGATCTCTTTAATTTTTTGATATGAGGGCTTATTGCTATAAATTTTTCTGTTAAGAATGTCTTTGCTGTATCTTAGAAGACCTGATAGGTTGTATGCCTTTTTTGTATCTAAAAATTATTAAATTTATTTCTTGATTTCTTCAATAGCCCATTGATCATTCCAAACTGAGTTGTCCAATTTTGATTAATTTGTCTAGTGTCTGTGTTCTGTTTTTCTTTGTTTTTGTTTTGTTTTGAGGTAGGGTTTTACTCCAGCTCAGGATGATCTGGAATTCACTATGTAGTCTCAGGGTGGCCTTGAACTCATTGCTATCCTCTCACCTCTACCTCCTGAGTGCTGGGATTAAAGGTGTGTGCCACCATGCCTGGATAATTTCTGTATTCTTTATGTTTCAGTCTAAGATCTGTCTGCCCAATTCCCTCTTACTTCCCCCTACCACCTGGCCATGTTGACCCCAAAACTCTGGGACTGCTTTCTAGTATACTTCTGGGCTAAGAGGAGGGAAGGTCACTTTCTGAAGCCACATTCTGCACACCACCCAAGGCCCCTTCCTCACAGATCAACATCTCCCCTTTTCCTATTCAACTCACTGCCTGGTCTACCCTTATTCTCTTTTTGGTTCTCCTGCTGCAGGTGCATACATCCCTTCTTTTTTCTCCCTCTCTCTTTCCACTATCTGTCTGGTGCATGCACCATGTTTGTCTTTCTTCCTTCTCTCTCTCCTCTCCCTTTTTATTCTCTGTCCCATCTCTGTCTCCCCCTCTCTCTTCATCTCTCTCTCTCTTCCATTACAATAAAGTCTTAGATCCAAGAAAGTCTGTCTTGATCTTCCCTTGTGAACCCAGAAATATACTTTCTTGCTGCCTACTTATACTTTTATTTCTCTGTCGTCAGATAGGATAAAAGAAAGTGTCTCAACATTTTTGCACTTGTTAAGGTTTGTTTTGTGGTTTAGTATGTGGTTGATTTATGAGAAGTTTCCATATACCTGCTGAGTAGGACAACAACATTAATAAAAAAAAATTAAAAACACAAAGAGCTTCAAAAGCCAAAAGAGTACACCTAAAAAGAAAGTGAGAAAGAGGAAAGAAAGAAAAATTAGAAAAACAATAAGCAAGGCCATTCACACTATCAAAAACAAGAAGAAAAAATATTACAGGGGACATGGTGAGTCCCCGGTACTCACCTAGAATAACAGTTTACAACCGTAGCACCACAGATCAGCCAGATTAAGTCAATAAGTAGGTTCAGGTGATTAAAAAAAATCTGGAATAAATTTGTTGGAAGTTCTCTGCCCCGAGCTGCCCTGAACCCTAGGATCCCAGGAGGTATGGGATTTACTCCTTCTGCAGGACCTGTTTAGCTAGATGAAGTGAGCTCCCCCGCAAATGCAAAGGGGAAGTTATTTGGTTTTTCACTAGCAGATTCCAGCTCAGGGTTTCCAATCCCAGATCCCTATAGGCCCCAAGTAAGAGCTAACTCTGGACCTGGTTTTGACTGGACAGGATCTTCTTCCCCTGACACCCTGGGCCTCCGCATCATGAGGTTGCCCTGTTGAAACTGCTGATGGTATGGTGGCTGCAGCCAGTCATTTGTCAGGAAACAGCCAAGGCTCTAAGGAGATGGTAGTGGACTGTCAAGGAGTGGTTTGAGAGCCAAAAAGAGGATAACAGTAGACCGGGGAATGAGTTGAATAGGAAAAGGGGAGATGTTGCTCTGTGAGAGAGGGGCCTTGGGTGGTGTGCAGAATGTGGCTTGGGAAAGTGACCTTCCCTCCTCTTAGCCCAGCTGGATGTTCACTACAATTGTTCCTTGTAGACACCTCTGGAGTGGGTCTTCAGAAAGTCTTCACTCGCACTTCTCAGAATTGGTTTTCTGTGGTCAGAAGGGAACCATGGGGTTGCTGTTTAGAGGAGCTTTTAGTTAGATGGTTCTATGTGACAGAATAGTAATAGGTGTCTAACAAGAGCTCGGCATGTAGAGCAGTGGCTGAAGGGTGGGGGGCAGGGACCAGCAGCAGCCTGGCTGGGCCTGCAGCACTTTAACTGCACTCTGGCTGTCAGCCAGAGAGTATCAGGAAGGGTCCTGAAGGTAGCTAGGTAGTGTCTTAGTTACTGATTTCCAAACCCCTCATGTGGCACTTGCCTGTACTCTCCAGGCATCCCTTCAACTTCTTGCTTGCATTTCTTGTGGCACTGGGTACTGGGGTCTCCAGAAAATTTTCTCCGTAGCTGAAAGCTCAGAGCTGAGGGTTTGCCCTGAAATGACATCATCTTTTTGATATTATTTCCTTGTGGTTTTGTTCAGTTTCTTTGAGACAGTGTTTTTAGTTCTTGTTTTGATTGTCTGCACTGAGGCTGTTTGGAATCCCCCATCTTACCCAGAAGTCTCCTCAATTAACATTTTTGTTTGTTTGTTTTCACGCAGGGTCACACTCTAGCCCAGGCAGACCTGGAACTCAGTCTGTAGTCGCAGACTGGCCTCTAATTCACATGGGATCCTTTTACCTCTGCCTCCTAAATGCTGGGATTAAAGACCTGGGCCACTACACCAGACCTCAACTAACTTTTGAAAAGATATCAAGGCAATTCAGTAGGTGAAAGAGTAGTGTTTTTAATCAAAAGTACTTCAGGAGCTGGATGTCTGTATTTCAGAGAAAGACATTGAATATCTTACTCATAGTACATAAAATGTGATTAAAAGTGGATCACATAAACTACATGTAGGAGGTAAAACTGCAGAGTCCTTAGAACAATATAGAAGTGCACCTTTGTGACCTTAGTATAGACAGTAATTTTTTGGCAAAGCAACACAATGAGTAAACCTAAGTAACACAATAAACAAAAAAAATACATTAAGTTGCCTTTCGTTAGTACTGTGTTTCTTTTTGCTTTATAGGATACCATTAAGAAAAATGAAAAGACAATTCACAAAATGAGAAAAAAACACATGCAAATCAAAAATGTAAAGCAAATAAAAATCTGGTATACAAAATAAATCAAGAACTTTTCCAACTCCAATACAAACAATCTAATTCAGATGTGTAAAGAATATGTAGAAGAGCATATACAAGTGACGAATAAGTCTACACAAAGCTATCAATATTGATGTGAGGTTGCTCTCTGTCAGCCATCTTCTCTCAGATTTCAGGGTCTTGTCCATATCAGCAAGGAATTGAGAATGTAGACCCAAGAGGAGGGTAAATTATATATTTTATTTTAAGGAGAGTTAGGATTAAGTGGGAAATCTCAAACCAAAAGAAATAATCCCCCTTCACAAAGGGAACAGGAGATCAAGAAGACCCCTAAGAGACAAGCTTATATACATGTTTTAGGCCCACTTACATGAACCAGACACTAAATTAGAATGAGCTTCATCATCAGACTCAGGTGTGTAAGAGAGGGATCCCATTGGTTGGTGGGCTCAAGGGTCTGATTTAGGAAGGAACAGTTCACCGATGCTAATCCCAGTAAAAGTTAAGGAAGAAGCAGAAAGCTGACACTGGAGTTGTTTCTTGTAGCTATCTTGGATGAAACTGAATTAGATGGGAGTTCGGCAGGCAAGGCGGCACCCATGTTTCTGTGGGCCAGTCCCTACCTAACTACCTATCAGAAAAAAAAAAAAAGTTGTCTTGCTCCTAATCTGTATCAGTATCACTAGCTGCTAGAGAATTGCAAATCAAAACGACAATGATAGAACTCTTGTGTAAGTTAGGATGGTAAGAATTTAATAAAGACAATAAACACATTTGGCACTGATGTGGGAAATCAAAGTCATCAGATACTAGAAAACAGTTTTCCACTTTTTGAAAAATATTAAAGTAACCATATGATCCTATAATTTAATTCCTAGGTATATACTAAAATATATAAAGCAACACAAAACGTGTACCTAAATGCTGATAGCAGTAGTATTCATCACAGCTCAAAACTTTAAGCCATCCAAATGCCTGACTCTAGTAAGTGGATAAGTAAATGCTTATGCATTGAGAAATTATTCTGCAATCAGGTAAATGAATGGAGGATGAATATTGCAGCATGAAGAAACCTTGATTCACTGTACCAAGTGACAGAAGCTTGACACCAAAGATCACATATGTGTGATTCTAGTTCTATAAAATGTCCTGACTAAACAGATCCGTCAAAACCAAAGCACTATTTCTGACATCTAGGGGAACGATGGAGAGTGGGTGGTACCAGAATGAGGCATGTGCTCTACAGTTAAGGCAGAGAGGGTTGCACAAGCCCAAAGCCACACTAAAAATCACTCAACTGTACACTTTAAAGTGGTGAGTTTTAACCGCATGGATAGCTCACTCCTGTAATCCCAGCACTTCAGAGACTGAAGCAGGAGGATTTTGAATTTGAAGCCAGCCTCGGCTACATAGTGAGATCCTATCTCAAAAAAAAAAAGTGAATTTTTTGGTTGATAGATTATGTCAATAATTCTATGAAAATTACTAAGAATAACCATACAATAATACTTTTTATCTACATTCTGTAAGTCAACTCCACATTTCTAAATTTGCTTCTTTGTCATGTACATAAATATATATATTTATTAGTGGTCATCTTAATATTGATTAATTGATCACCAGTTTCTCCACTATAATGCTACTTTCCCTTTTCCATTAATAAGTATTATAATTGTTTTAATTTGTTTAATACTTTTTAAAAGATTTATTTTTATTTATTTATTTATTTATTAGTGACCGAGAGAAAGGGAGAGAGTGAGAATGGGTGCATAAGAGCCTCTAGCCATTGCAAATGAACTCCAGACCCCTATGACACCATGTGCATCTTGCTTATGTGGGATCTGGAGAATGGAACCTGGGTCCTTGGGCTTCACAGGCATGTGCCTTAACCACTAAGCCATCTCTCCACCCTGTTTTCATTCTTTTTCTTCTTATTGTTATTAACAACATATTTCGTATGGATACATCATGTGTTGGTACCCTCTTTTCCTTCGTCCCTGTCCCCATTCCATAGGGGACCCTCCTTAGTGGGGTTGCAGGTATTCCCTATGGGATTGTGGGTTATGCATTGTGGGAGCAACAGAGGTATTTTGGGGGAGGAGGAAATGCCTCTGGGCATGGTCTCAACCTGAAGCTTTTACAATCTTTCCACCCCCTCTTCCACATAATTCTCTGAGCTGTGGTGGGTGAGTTTTAAGTCTCCTTCAGTGGTGAGCTCTTAGGAGCCTCTGGATCTCTGCCCTGTTAAGTGTTGAATATCTGTTTCCTTCACCCTGGTGCTAATTATCAGCCTCACCATGGAAGCAGCACTCTTGCTCATTTCCCCAATTCCCTTGGGGTTTCAGCTGTGGCTTGGCTGATGTGTGAGGGAAAGTTTATCTCCTCGAGTCTCACTACCTTCTGAAAAAGAAGAATAGATTCTCCAATGAAAAGTGAAGTCAGCATAGTTTAAATGAGGTAATCATTATTAATTTAGGGAGAATTTGATGTATGTGACCCCTCTTTTAGCCAAAGACTAATGAGAGGATGACACTGGAGAGCGTAATCTTTGTTTCCATAGGATTCTGATCTGATTTACAATTCCAATTATGGATTCCTTTACACTGAACAGATCTCTTAGCCAATATGAAAGCTTTTGGTTTCCCACCAAGGCTGAGTTTTCTAATTTTTGAAATGCATATTGGTGGGGCTCACATGTGACTAAAGGCATACTGGCAGAGCTAAAGAGTGAGATGAACATTCACATGTCTACACTTATAATGGGCATTTTCATCATCATAAAACTGACATGTTTGTGTATATGACTATTGGGTATGGAACTGAGAACAAAACTGATGTACATTTTAAAACAGTTGCATATAAGAAACTCTGAGATTGGACCTAAAATAAATCAACCAATTGGTAAGAACATCAGTTCACACTTAGGCTCTCATTGGCTTATGCATTTAAAAGTATATGGAAGACCCGGGTTGAAGACAAAAACTTTAAGGATTTGCTCCAAGTTTCCTTTAGTGGGAATTGAGATGAGTTAACCATGGGAGTCTTCCACTGGATGGACCTTATATCAACCACAGCAAACATCTATGAAACACAGCATAATTTTAAGTTACTTAGTTTACAGGTAAGAGGAGGCCATCTGGACAGTCTATTTCCCCAGAAATCCTTAAATTTTGATCAAATAAGACTACAGTTCTTCATGGATTAACAAATTAGAAGTATGAGGATGAAAGTGCTTGTAAAGATGGTCCTGCTTCTGCTGTGATGGAAACGAGATGCACCAGGCTCCAGATCTGGCCCAGCAGTGTGTATGTAATTAGTTAGGAAATGTTGTTTAAAGTATTTGGTTAGCAGGGCTTAGAGGTTAAGGTGCTTTCCTGTGAAGCCTAAGGACCCAGGTTCGATTCCCTGGAACCCACATAAGCCAGATGCACTGGTGGCACATACATCTGGAGTTCATTTGTAGTGGATGGAGGCCCTGGCGTGCCCAGTCTCATTCTCATGCTCCCTTTTTCTCTTTATCTCGCTCTAATAAATAAATTGATTAATTAAAAAAATTGTTCAGTAGACTAATGCATCTATGTACATTTTTAAGTGATTAAATTTTTAGTTTTCAGCAACTGCATGTTGATACAGGTGCACACATGTATGGATGAGGCCATGCTAAAAACTGGAATATTTCCACATTCCAAAAATGTATATTTAATTATTCATATTTAAAACTAGTTAACACCATTCATCTCCTGATTCTGAAATATTTAAAGCATTTAACAAACTTCTGATAAATTTTGATATTTTGTGTCACTTTGAGGAACTTCTTTGATGTATTTGTCTTATTGAAGTTTGATTTACCTTCAGACCACCTTGCATTTTTCAGCCAATAGTAAAGCTTCGTTAGTTTTATTGAAAACATGTGCAGAGAAGCTTGGGCAGTTTGTACAGATAAAATGAAGCACCTGAATTTGCAGAGCATAAAGCCAATGGTGTACACTTGTTTTCAGACCTCATGCCATCCAAAACACAAGGCAAGACATGCTGAGTCCAACTCACTTATTTAGATTAATTCTTGTATTTTCAGGGGTATGGATTAATTGGAACTATATTTTCCATGACTTTTTTTTGTCTTAAGCAAAAATAAAATAGGTTGAGGTATGGCGGAGGCAACTCATCTCTGTTCATTTGTGACAGCAGGGGCTGCACCTCGGCTGGAAAGACTTGATTGATTGAATAGGCAGCGTGAGTGACCACCTGGCTCCCACTACATGTATGCATAGCTTGGGGGCAGCTTGGGTACATAGCTCTCATTATTACATGTCAGCAAGACCTCTCAAGATATGTGTGCGGCTGGCTGGGGATGTAGTTAAGTTGTAAGAGTGTTTGCCTAGCATATGCAAAGCCCTGGGTTTGATATCCAGCACCAACTAACCCAGCCATGGTGGCACATGTCGGCAATCCTAGCATTTTGGAGGTGGAGGTAGGAGGCCATCCTTAGATACAGAGTGAGATAGAAACTAGTCTAGGCTATATGAGACCCCATCTTAAAAAAGATAAAGAGGGATGGAGAGGTGGCTTAGCAGCTAAGGTGCTTGCCTGCAAAGTCTAAGGACCCATGTTTGACCCTTCAAATACCAACCACATCTGGAGTTTGATTACAGTGGTTAGAGGCCCTGGTACACCAATTCTGTCTCTCATTAAAAAAAAAAAAAAAGGTCAGTCTTTTGGACTTGCGACAAAAAAAGAGGGGTGGAGAGATTGCTCAGTGGTTAAAGGCTTTTTCTTACAAAGCCTGCCAGTCTGGGGTTCAATTATCCAGGACACATGTAAAGATAGATGTACCGAGTGGTGTATGTCTGTATTTTGTATGCAAGGGCAGGAGGCCCTTCAGTGCCCCCAAAATAAAAATAAATAAAATTTTAAAACCTGATATTTTGTGTGGAAATTCTATAAAGGCAGGAAAACTAGCTGTGTTTATCTCTTATCTATGCTTAGTGTGGGAAATGAAAGTAGTATTAATTTTTTTTTTTTAATTAGTGAGTATCCAATGGAAAAAGTTCTTCCTGAAAGGTACTGTGGTAGTATGAATGTGATTATTTAACTGTGTGGCCCCATATACTCAAGTCTTTTATTAAAATTATGATCAAAGATATTCTGAATAAGACATATGAAAATCTACTTTCTTGAATAATGGCACATCAAGAAGCCATAGATTGTTACTAGAAAATTTTCGGTGCCAGGGATGGGATACCTTACAGTGAGTTGTTGGCCAGGGAGGTCCCTGTTGCCTCCAAAACATTATAGGCTATTGCCAAGGCCTTTGGTTTCCCATGAGAAAGAGATGGGAATACCCTATTGCTGAAGACTTCACAGGCCTGAGCAGCAAAGTCACTGAGAAATCAAGCTGGTGCTGAGCACAAAACCTTCTCCCTGTAGACTAGCCAAATGAAACCTGGAAAAAGCTGTACTGTATGCAGCCTTATGGGAGACAGAAGTCATCAGTGTTGAAAACAGTGGACCCTGGAAGGTCTAATGAATGAACGAGTATAATAGTGGCATATCTGCTCTGGGGGAATCCAACTGCTCTCTAATTGGACTGCAGGCCCACTCTATGGGAGGGAATACATGCCTGGTACTGAAAACCTAATCAAAAGCCTGTGGCAGGGGAGGTCATGAGCCTTAGGGGTATAAAGCCTGCTCTTGGCTAGATAAATGGATATATTACTCTCACCAAATTGCCCTGAAAGTACTACACTTAATGTTCAAATTTATATATTAATTCTACTCTCACTTCTGCTTAGAGAAGCTTCTCTTTTCAGATGGTGATGACCACTGGGATGACCCAAAAGGCAACATAGTGCTGAGAAGAAGGGATGGAGGAGTGTCCAGAACTGAAACATCTCACACCCTCCAAGGCTCAGGGTCCATTGTGGATGAGGTGGTGGAAAGAATGTAAGAACCAAAGGAAGGATACTACTCCTTACATACAACTGCCTGGACAGAAATTGGCCTCGATATCTAAGACCTTTCAGTGCCTAGCAAAACCTACGCAAGACCCTCATAATTGAGGAAAATGATAATGACATCAAATGAAAAGAGAGACTAATGGAGAGAGGGAAGGGTTATGATAGAGAGCAGAGTTATGAAGGGGAAAGCAGGGGAGGGGAAGGAAATACCATGGTTTGTTGTCTGTAAGTATAGAAGTTGTCAATTATATATATGTAAATTGTGATTTCAACTTGAACCCCTAGCAGGCAGACCCTGCTACAAGAAATATGTAACTGGGGGAGGATGCTGGAATCTATCTCTAAGGTGTGTGGAGGGCAGTTTGCAGCTCATGTTGTTTGAGCTGTTTGGTGTTTGCTGGCTGTTTGATGGTGTCCCTCTGTTTAGATCTGTGGAAATAAGCAAGATTTTTCTGCCATTGATGGGGCTTCCCCTGGAATTTATAAGCTTGAAATAAACTCTTTCCTTCTATATGCTGCTTTTGGTTGTGTGTTTGTCCAGCTCTGTGAAATAGACTTCAGCAGGCACAGATCAAGTTTTAGAATGAGGCTTGGAGATGGAGCATGGTGGTGAATCATTTTGATGAATTCCATAGAATCACATAGATAGCAAAGTCTGTGGATTTCACTTGGTTTTTGTACATTTATTTATTTATGATTTTTTTACTGGCTATATGTACAAATAATGTGAGATAGTTTCTGACTGACACAAGATTTTTCAGTGTCATTGACAGCTTAACTATTCATTTCTCTATGATGCTTGCTGGAGTGTCATATTGTCTTTTGAAAGACTAGTAATTAACCTAGCTCTTCATCAGAAAAATACATTTTGCTTTTAAGCATTCTTAATAATGAATTAATTTACTCCTAATCAAGTTGGGATCTAATATATCAGTGATGAGTCTTATAGAAATTATTACTTTTATTTACATTTATTTATCCAACAAGTATTATTCATAGTTTCAGGCATCTTATTATGTGCTAAGTAGTGTTTTCTGAAGTATTGCTGCAATCTTCTGATGCATTGTCATTTCCTGAATTATTGTAAATAAGATTGAAATAGTTTGATATAAATGTGTCTATGCTTCTTGTTAGGCACTCATAGTGCTTCAGCATCTGTCTTTGTTGGACACTGTCACTAATTAATGAATAGTTTTTAATTATTGACTGATATTTGCTTCCTATCTTGGTATTTAAAATAAATTTCATTAAGAAAATAGACTATGGGGCTGGAGAGATGGCTTAGCGGTTAAGCGCTTGCCTGTGAAGCCTAAGGACCCTGGTTCGAGGCTCGATTCCCCAGGACCCACGTTAGCCAGACGCACAAGGGGTCGCATGCATCTGGAGTTCACTTGCAGTGGCTGGAGGCCCTGGCGTGCCCATTCTCTCCCTCTCTCTATCTGCCTTTCTCTCTCTGTCTAACGCTCTCAAATAAATAAATAAAAATAAACAAAAAATTTTCAAAAAAGAAAATAGACTATTTTATAATGAAGAAACAAACACAGTATCTTAATGTGGTAAATTAAATTATCATTTCCAAACAGTTGCCCTTCATCTGGCTGAAGGCCATGCATTGTCATTGTTTTCCATGGGACTTGCAGTGTCTCCTATGGGCTAGCATGTATCCCTGCCCAACCAATTTGAGATTGGCCATTTATTTATTGGTGAAAACCAATAGAATGTGATGAGACCATACATATTTTAACCAACATACAGACTTAAATGAACAGCATATGTTTCCACTCCGGCACTTTTTCCTGTAGTATCAGGTCATCATAGGGAATCTTTTTATTTTACTTTATTTTATTTTTTTCGAGGTAGGGTTTCACTCTAGCTCAAGTTGACCTGGAATTCACTATGTAGTCTCAGGGTCACCTGGAACTCATGGAGATCCTCCTACCTCTGCCTCATGAGTGCTGGGATTAAAGGTGTGCACCACCAACCCGGCCATAGGGGCTCTGTCTTAAGTCTGCATTCTGAGATGGAGACAGCATACATAGAATTTGAGCTTCAGCTGTCCCATGCACATCATGTAACATGAGAACAGTACATCATCATGGTTATAAACCTCTGTAGCGTTGGATGATTTATTTTTGCACTCTTTTCTAGCAGAGATGGGGAACACATGACTTGTCCTCATGGTCAGACAAATCATGTGTTCACCATCATCATGCACTTCCTCCTAAAAGGAAAACATACCCAGTTGGTTCGTATTTCAGTGATCAAGGCAAGCCACATGGCTCAGCTTTGTCAAAGGGTAAGAAAGAAAGAGAACTTCCAAAACTGATGAACAGTGAAGGGTCACCACAAAAACCAACAATACATGGTTTTCAGTCTCTTGTAGGGCAGACTTCGTTGATCAGTTCTTTTGCCAGTAAGAGTGCTTAGTTGGCTTTGAAACCTTCTCACTGAAAGGAACCCTGTATATGGCACTCTTGAACTCACTGTACTGATGCAGAATGCAGAAGGAATAAAGGTAGGGGGAAAAGGGGACATTTTTATTTGAATAAGTTAACAATTTACAAATTGACATCTAAGGAATAAAGCTAGGATAGTATTGTTAGTTTGCCAGTGTAGATAGCTCAAAATGAATACAGTATTAGAGTTCAGGTTGGGAAAACATCTATAATTTGTAGAGAAAGGAGTTTTTTTTTAAATTTCTGTTCTTTGGGGATGGAGAGATGACTCAGTGGTTAAGGTACTTGCCAGCAAAGCCTAACAACCTGGGTTCAATTTCTTAGTACCCATGTAAGCCACATGTACAGTGGTGCATGCATCTGGAGTTCGTTTTCAGTGTCTGGAGACCTTGGCACACCCATTCTTTCTCTCTCTTACTCTCTCTCCCCCCTTTTCTCTCCTTGCAAATAAATCAAAATAATTCAAAAAATTCTGTTTTAAGGTTTATAGTAGAAAAAAATCAAATTGTGGTTTGTACCTTGACTTCTTTGTGGGTGCTTCATGATAGGAAACCTGCTAAACTCAGGTTGTCCTTTGAAAGCAACTATGGCCATAAAACCTTACATTGGTGAAGTATATTTTAAAAGCCTCACAGATTTAATGGTAGAGAGAATGAGTCTTACTCCTCTCAGAAAATTTCCTTATAATTTCAAAATTACTAGGTAGTCCATGGGCTTTATTTCCAGACCAGAGCATTGGCATTGCTGTCTCCATTGACTTTCCCTAGCTACTGACATGTGTATAGAAGTGCCCACTTGACACCTTGGCTTTGGAGGGCATGGTAGTTTGATTCAGGTGTCCCCCGTAAACTTAGGTGTTCTGAATGCTAAGTTCCCAGCTGATAGAGATTTGGGAATTAACACCTCCTGAAGGGTGTGTATTGTTGGGGACGGGCTTATGGGTATTATAACCAGTGTCCCCTTGCCAGTGTTTGGCACATTTTCCTGTTGCTATTGTTCACCTGATGTTGGCGAGGAAGTGATGCCCACCTTCTGCTCATGCCATCATTTTCCCCCGCCATATTGGAGCTTCCTCTTGAGTTTGTAAGTCAAAATAAACCCTCTTTTCCCCCAAAGCTGCTCTTGGTCAGGTGATTTCTGCCAGCAGTGAGAACCTGACTGCAACAATAATGTTGGTACTGAGGAGTGGTTTCATTTGCTGCTAGACACCTGACTGTGTGGTTTTGGCCTTTTGGAGCTGATTTTCTTTTCTTTCTTTCTTTTTTTGTTTCTTGAGCTGATTTTCAAGAGGAATGTGGATGAATTTGAAACCTTGGCCTAACAGATGCCTTGCAATGCTGTAAGTACAGCTTGATGGACAATTCTGGCCAGAGTTGAAATACCTGTATGCAATAAGAACTATGGACTGTGAGGTTTGGCTTATGAGGGTGAAAGCAGATTGTGTGAGAGGCTTGCTGTTATACCCTTGTCCTGAGAACTTGTGCAGGTTTGCAGTGCATAAAAATGGACTGGTGTGTGCAGAGGAATATGGCACAGAAAAATGAAATCTTTGGGCCAAAACTGCTGCCTGTTCAGCTGTAATTGTATGAGGGATTACAGCCTTTGAGATTCGGGCAATAGGATGAATATGAACTCCCTTGAAGGGGCCTGAGTGCTCAAGGAGTGTCCTGTTTTTCAAAGTCTGATTTATTCACCCCTGGATTAACAGATTGGCACCCTACCTGGTACTGCAGAGCACAGAAATACAGGAAAGAGAGGGTCATTGAATTTGCAACATGGTCGGCCATGGCCAGTGTATAGCACTTTTGCTGGATGTCTGCATGGAAACCCAGTGGAGCCATGAGGATAAACCGTGACTTGCAGTGGAGACCCAGTGAAGATGCTAGGACCACTAGATGGCTGCTAAGGACAGCTGCCAACACTGATGAAGTTTTCCAGGACTGTGAATAGCCTAGCTGGAGAGGTGGAATTGGAACTCCAGAGACTTATTGCTGGTTAAAATTATAGACTTGGAGACTTATTACTGACTAGAGTTGTTGGACTTGGAGTCACAGAGTTTGATGTTTGCCCTGTTTGAATCTTGTATTTGTTGAATATTTCTTTGCTAGGTCCAATGCCATCTTTTGCAGTATGAATGTTTATTCTGTGAGATTTTTTTTTTTTTTTTTGGTATTATGGCTCAGTTAAAAGGCCTTGAATTATGGGGATGTTTGTTGTTAGGATTGATAAAAAATATGGAGACTTTTAAAGTTGTACTGAATGCATTGCTTTTTACATCATGGATAGTTATCAGTTTATGGGAGCCAAGGGCATAATATGGTGGTTCAATTCAGATGTCCCTATAAAGTTAGTTGTTCTGAATGCTAGGTTCCCAGCTGATGGAGATTTGGGAATTAATTCCTGCTGAAGGCAGCGTATTCTTGGCGGTGGGCTTATGGGTACTATAGCCAGTTTCCCTTTGACAGTGTTTGGCGTACTCTCCTGTTGCTGTTGTACAACTGATGTTGTCGAGGAGGTGATGTTCACCCTTTGCTCAGGCCATCATTTCCCCTTGCCATCTTGGAGCTTCCCCTTGAGTGTATAAGCTAAAATAAGCCCCCCCATTTTCCCCCCAAAGTTGCTCTTGGTTGGGTGATTTCTACCAGCAATGCAATCCTGACTGCAAAGATGGCTAATAGGTGACTTAGATTGAACATATTCTAAGAAGAAAAACCTTTATTATCTTTCCCAAATCTTTTCCCAGCATTACTCACCTCAAAAAAATGTATTTCAAATGCAAACAAAATTGGATCATTTCTAATTCTCTTTTCTGTGTCACCATATTCTAGTCTCCAGCAAAATACATGCATAGCACAAGTTCTCAGTATCTCCCACCCTGTTAAACCCATCACTGCATCCTCATTCATATCACCATTACCTTTCTCCTGGCATGGTGATCCTCCTGTCTCTTTTTAGATTTTTTCCAATAAAAAACAAAACTAATACCTTTAAACTAAAAGACAAATCCCATTGTTCCATTGCTCAAATCCCTCTGTGATCTACAATGCCCTCACCAAATGACTCCCAACAGACCCTCTCACCTTAGCTAAGTAAAATTCCCTCCTCTTCCTTGAACTCATCAAACAACTTCTGTTTATATCTATAGTTGGTTCTTCCTTGAATTCTCTTCCTGTAGAGATCAGGGGGCTTGTTTCTCTCTTGACTCAAGATTCTGATCAAAGGGCTGGAGAGATGACTTAGCAGCTTAGGTGCTTTCCTGCAAAGCCAAAGGACCTACGTTAAATTTCCCATGACCTGTGTAAAGTCAGATGCACAAGGTGGCATATGCTTCTGGCGTTTTTTGTTGTGGCTAGAGGCCCTGGTATACCCATTCTGTTTCTCTTCTCCATCTGCCTCTCTTTCACCCCCCCTCTCAAATTAACAAATAAAATATCCATAAAAACAACTTTAGTGCTTGCTTTGACAGCATATATACTAAAATTGGAATGATACAGAGAAGATGAGCATGACTCCTGAGCAGGGATGACACGGAATTCGTGAAGTGTTCCATATTTTTTAGATATTTTTAAAATTTTCTGTTTATTTTAATTTATGTGAGAGCCACAGTGAGAGAAAGAGAGAGAGAGAGAGAGAGAGAGAGAGAGAGAGAGAGAGAGAGAGAGAATGGGTGAACCAGGGCCTCCAGCCATTGCAAGTGAACTCCAGATGCATGTGCCCCCTTGTGCATCTGGCTAACATGGGTCCTGGGGAATTGAGCCTCTAACCAGAGTCCTTAGGCTTCACAGGCAAGCACTTAACCACTATGCCATCTCTCCACCCCTTTAAAAAAATATTTTTAAATATTTAAAAAATATATTTTATTTATTTGAGATAGAGAGAGAGAGAGAGAGGAAGAGGCAGAGAGAAAGACCAAATGGGTGTCCCAGGGCCTCCAGCCACTGCAAACGAACTCCAGATGCATGCACCCCTTTGTGCATCTGGCTTACGTGGGTCCTGGGGAATTGAACTGGGGACCTTAGGCTTCACAGGCAAATGCCTTAACCGCTAAGCCATTTTCCCAGCCCCTGAAGTGTTCTGTATTTTTAAGTAGACTTAAAACTCACCAACCACAGCTCAGAGAAATTTGCAGAAGAGGGGCAGAAAGTTTGTAAGAGCCACAGGTTGAGACCTCATGCCAAGAGGCATTCCCTCACCCCTCAAATAACTAACTACTGCTTCCACAATGCATAAACTACAACCCCACAGGGAATATGTGCAACCCTACTGAGGAGCATCCACAACAGAATGAGGGCAGGGACAAGGGAAAAGAGGGTACCAACAAATGATGTATCCACATGGAACATCTTAATAATAATAATGATGATAAACATTAACAAGAAAACTTTTAATAAGATTCTGATCAAAGACATCTCTTTAAGAGGTTTTTCCTAACCACATTCTCACTTGGATTTATTTTTCTACTCCTTTCTATTTCATATTATACATTACATGTTTATATTTTTGTTTTAATAAATTGTCTTTACACCAGAATATACCCACCAGAATGTAAGCAATACAAGGACCTGAATTTACATTTAATTTATTGTTATATACTCATTTCCTAAAGTACAGCTGGGCACAGAGAAGTACAAAATAAATACTTGCTAAATGAATAAATTTTAGAATATTTATGCAAATATGAAATATTTTCTTTGGCAAAAGGATTTGCGATTTAGCAGTAGATTGTATTATATCGAGTATTTTAAGAAATTATTAGTTCCTTGCTTGTTTGTTAATTTCAATAACACAAATTAATTTTGTGTAATGTATTTTAGAACCATGGTTTTTAAATACTTGTGACAAATAAACAAAAGGGGTCATAGTGTTTAAATTAACCCATTTTATAGCAGATTTCATACTTTATGGATTTGTTTTCCTTTATAGTCCAGCAATTATTCAGAAGTTCAAAGTTTATTTGTAAAGTTACTAATGAAAAAAATATTTAAAAATATTGTGATGGACAATGATAACATGTGGGCCACTGATAAGAAAGAACATTTTCAGTTTTTTATGTTATAATAATGCTTTACAAGTGAAACTTCAGAAACTTGTTACTAAAGAAAACATTTGTTATAATCCAGTTTCATTGCTGTTTCATACACTTTGTTGTTTATGCAATATTGATGTCTGCAGGAGTTCACAAGTCTGAGAAATAGCATGGTCTGAGTGATCACTTTTTAAACGTTTATATATAATTCATTTTACTTTTTAAAAAAAACATTTTTTGTGTGTGCACGTGTGCATGTGTGTGTGCGCATGCACATGTGTGTGCACGCACACATGCCAGGGTCTCTTGCTGCTATAAACTAATGCCAGATGCATGTTCCATTTTTTGCATCCAGCTTTATATGGGTGCTGGGGAATTGAACCTGGAATGGAAGGGTTTACAAGTAAGTACCTTTACCTGCTGAGACATCTCTCCAGCTCCCATTTTATTTTATTTTATTTTATTTTATTTTGGTTTTTCGAGGTAGAGTCTCACTCTAGCCCAGGCTGACCTGGGATTCACTATGGAGTCTCAGGGTGGCCTCGAACTCACGGCGATCCTCCTACCTCTGCCTCCCAAGTGCTGGGATTAAAGGCGTGCGCTATCACGCCTGGCTTCCATTTTATTTTTTTATTTATACAACATATGCATTTGTGAGTTGTAGTGATATTTAAATCTATACATTTATTGTGTTGTTATGCCCAGTTCTCGGCACCCCCAGTAACCACCAAGGAGAACCAAACACGTATGCAAGGGCAAGGGGCTTTAATTCAGGCTTAAGCTCCGTCTCTTGACTTCACCAATGCAGTGGATCTGTGCAAAAGCCCCGAGTAGTGGGAGAGTAGAGTTTTTATAGGGATTTGAACATAGAAGAAGGGGATGGGTACATGATTGGTTGATTTAAACAGTAAATGCACTTGTATTCCTCTGATTGGCTTGGGATTTTGGCGGGCAAAATTGGGGCAGGACGGAGGTGGGAGCTAGGGGAACCCAGGCAGATGAGGTAGTCTTCATTGTGATTGGCTGGGGCAGAAAGAGCAGAGAGGACAGGCCTCAGGCATGTCCTGGGCGTGTCTAGGCTAGGGGTGACTTCGGCCTTTGGGTGGGCACCTTCCCTAACCATATGTCAGGGCAGTTGCCTTCTGCCTAAACAGAAAACCTGAAAGTTAGGCCCAGCCAGGGCAGCACCTTACTGAATCCCTTCATGGCGTTAATTTAGTTTCTGGGTCTTTCAGTGTAATGATCAAATCAGAGAAATTACCCTGCCACCTTAAACTTTTATGATTTTTTATAATGTGCATGTTCATAAACCTCTGAGGTATTATAAACATCATAATTTACATCAAATATTCTGTGTAAGAGAATGCCAGATTTATTTCTCTTGTCTAAAGCTGTACTTGCTGACCAACCTTTATTTTTACCTTTTAAAGTGTCCCAAGACTGGTGTCCTCTACCATGTTGTACTGGTGATGTCTGTTTGATCGGATTCGTCTACCATGTTGTACTGGTGATGTTTGCTTCATAATATTAGGCATCAAATAAGAGACTTGCTTTCTGGACCAGAATGTGAAGGTATTTCTAGGAAGGACTGTTAGAGGGAGTGATAGGAGACAGAAATTGGCTGGCTATGCAGTCAGGGTAACAGAAAGCCAAAGTGAGTTTTTATTTTTTTCCCTTAACTAAAACTGGAAATTTTCACTAAACCTACAAACAAAATTTAGGTTATTTTCCCCTTATCTCTTTTCTTTCCCTGGAAAGCTACACCCTCCAGGAGAGATTTTTAGATTAAAACTTCGTGTCAGACCTTAAAGCTTGTTCTAAAGCTAATTAAGAAAACTTCTGCTTTTAATGTTCCAGGCAGGAACCTTTAGTATTATATCATTTTTCTTTCCAAATTCACCTAATTTAAAGGTGCTATGAGTAAAATATTAATTAAACCTACAGTAGACATTTATCTATGACCTTTAACAAAGGTGCTATTAACTGTCAATTGACTTACAGTTGTAGATTGACCTTTCCCTAATAAAGTATTCATTCCTTTCTAAACCTTCCTGGGAATGTTCTGATTTACATTTAAAACTGTCTATAGATGCTACTTTAGCCAGCTCAATGCTTCCTACTTAGTATTTATGTTTCTGTAATTATTCAAACTAATATTAATCCTTATATTTGAGCAAAGGACATCTCTGGTAAGTATGTCTGAAGCTCTCTATGTTAATTATTGGTTTCTTTCATCTAGTTTTCCTTATAGGGAATTGTAATGCAAAAATATTTTTGAAAGATTCAAAAATGTTCCCAGGTGAACTGTATGTACCTTTTTTATTTCACTTGCCATTATGGTAGAAACATATTGATGGGTAGGTACCCTTTATTTGCCTCAGGTCTCTATTGCAGCTTTTTAAAAACAACATGCAAAAGGTATTTCTTCACTGTAGAGATAAATATTTAACATCTATCTGGATCTAATCTGCCAAAATAAATAAAATAAAATAAAATATAAAGACCAACTGACCTGTAATGAAATGATAACTTCATATGTGAAGGATTTATGAATCACTGACCTTGCTGGAGAACTCTTTGGGATCATAAAACTTACAAATTCGAACATGGCCAGACTCTGGGTGTTATCAGGCCACTTAAGAAGCAGCCCTAATCCCCTCTCAGTGGATGATCAGTAAACAAAATAAAAGGCTCTATTGTCCTGTCCCATTATTCACTCCCAAAGAAAAGTAAACAGTGGATAATGACAACCTAAAGTTTGTTTAACTCTACCCCCACTCCCCCCAGTTCAGGCTGTCCTGAAGCCTAACTCCTTAAAACCCCAATGTCCACTCAAGGGGGCCACCATTCTCATTTCCTGCTGGAGAAGGCTGCCCTTGGTATACTCCATTAAAGTCTGTGCTGTTGAGGTTGGCTCTTCTCTTTGTTATATTCCTTACATCACCCTGGTCAATCCTGAATTCTACCAGTATGAAATAATACATGCAGAAGGGCCCAGGAGAAGACATTACAGAAAACTCAGAGTTCCAAATCTGTTTGCTCTAAATAGCTCCCACTGTTTTTTTTTTTTTTTTTTTTTTTTTTTTCTGTGCTTTGCTTCTTATCTGGAGAGATTGATGTAGTATCCAACCCAATACTGGCTTCCCATATCCTCTGATTTAAGTTAGGTTTGGTTAATAGGGACTTGGGAGGAGAAAGAGGAACTTGTGTCCTTGTATTCTGACTATTTTCGTAGCTCTTTCTCCAAGATGTCTTAGATTAGGTGTGACCCTGAAATCAAGATCAATGTTTCTTCAAGTTTGTCTTCTGTATGTATCTTCTTATTCTGATATTGATCTCTTCCTTTGTCTCTTTAGCTATAAAGGGTTACAATTCACAGTAAATAACCTGAGGTCACTACATTATCACTTCTGGTTCTATGCTCACAAACTCTTTTGCAAATAACCCATCCTTCATTTACTGTAATTTAAGTATACCCTTCAGTTCCATTTGAGATTCTTGATAGTTAGATACACTTTGAAACCTACTTTTTTTTTCTCTTTACTTGGATATAATCACACTCTTCTGGAAGTGGAGACATAACTTAGTTACTAAACAAAATAATTAATTGGTTCTATATTTAGTAGGCATCAAAATGTCAGGATACTTAGTTTTATATAATGTTATAATTCCAAATTTTTGTTTCTCTTATTTTTATGATGCTTTAACTCAGCCTTATTCCTGAAACACTCATGTAATTCAGAATTAACATATCTATATTTCAACTCTCCATTTTATTCAACTTCTTTTATATTTCTTTTAAATGAAAATTCTTTTTTTAACAATCCTGAAAAAAATAAACAATATGTTGTTGTTCCACTATTTTACTTTGGTCTACAAATTTGCATAAAGTCAGTGAATATCTAGAACAGTTAAAATTACTCAACACCCTTTATGAGCAGTTTAGACCCAGGTATGCTGTACACACTGTGTAAATTAAAATGGAAAATGATATCTTTCTGAAGAGTTTTTTGAGATACTGCCTTCCTCTAGCAGCAGTGTTGGTCATGCCTGGCTGTTAGGCGATGATTCAGAGATACAGCCAAAAGAGCAGGGTACAGACCTCCAAACACAAAAACCAATCAGCCCACCCCAGGTCAGGTATAGGCTTCAAATCTCCTGGACTCAAAGATGAAATTTACTGACTTTTGTAAGACACTGTCACTGTCAAAACTGAGATCTCCAGCACTAGAAAGGTAGCAGCTATTTCACACATGGTGTACCCGGAAAGGCAGTGGTTAAGCCACAGAGAGTAGTAGCATGCGTCCAATATGTGCTGTTCCAAGTTCAAGCAGATTTTGTTGTGCCTCTGGAAGTGGGCTAATTCTTCTGGTTATGATACCAGTTACATCTTCCTGATAGTGGTACCTGGTTTGTGCTTGTCCATCTTGGGCCTTTATTCTCCTCTCAGCAGTTGCTCTCCTTCCTGGGTTCTTCTCCTACCCAGGCTTACTGCAACCATTGCTCGACTTGCATGGGCACCATGTTTTCCAGTGCTGTGTTTTATTAATTTTATTTTTAACAAGTCTTGAGTGACTTTGAACCAAGTACAGACATTGATTAACTATGGTACAATACATGGAACTAAAACAATGTGGATCCTCAGGTTGTATCCTCTGAGTTGTTGGGAAGTTTGTGTTTTCTGGCAATCAAAATGTCATTCTGACCTATTCGACCAGTTCATTTAAAAAGGACATAAATGAACTTGAGAGGACATGTAGGTCAAATACAACCTTACTGGTGTAGACAATGTTTCTATTGAAAACTCCCAACCATAAACTGAAAGATGGGCGAGCTCAGGTTGAGAGCCTGGAATGGAAAGAATGTAGAGATATGGACTGACACTAGGAGCAAACAGAATGACATCCCTGAAATTCTGAAATCAGGTAAATTTTAGTGTACCTAACATTTCATAGCCAATGAAAAGAGTTTTCAACATAATGATGAAATGAAGACATTCAGTAAAGCAAACTGACACTTATTTAAACCAACAAATTCATACTAAAAGAAATATTTAATAAAGATTTTTCAGGCTGAAGGAAAAGAGTGTCAAATGGAAACTGAAAAGTTCAAAGTACAAAGAAGAACAAAAAAACTTATTGAATTGTTTATATTTGTAAAAGAAATATTTGGCCTGGTGTGGTGGCACATGTCTTTAATCCCAGCACTCAGAAGGCAGAGGTAGGTGGATTGACATGAGTTTGAGGCCACCCTGGGACTACATAATGATTTCTAGGTAAGCCTGGGCTAGAGTAAGACCATACCTGAACAAAAAAACCAACAAAAAAAGAAATATTTATATTCTAACTATCTATTATTTATTGTGTAGGTAAAAATCAAGACTATGAGAGAAAAATAACAGATTTATATGGAAACAAGTATGTAACACACTAAATTAAAAGTATCATGAATTAACAGGATTCTCTGGAAAGTGATGAGGTGCGAAACATGTAAAACAATTATTAAGATGTTAAATATCAAACTAAATATATGATTAATTGTATTACATCTAAAGGAAGTAAAATGTCAATTAATTGTCAGACTGGGTGAAAAGTTAAACCGCATATGCAATTTATAAGAGATAAACCTTAAATACAATATTTAGGAATGTTTTAAAAGGAAATGATAAGAAGATAGCTACAAAGGGCTACAAAAACTGTTAAAGGCTTACAAAAAGAAATTTCAACATACCTCTACCAGTAGAGAGACCAAACATAGACATAACATAGAAGATGTGAACAGCATGAATGGTATAGCTTCCATGAACTTACAGAACACTGCACCCAACACAAAAATGTACAAGCTACTGATGTGCACAGGATTTATTTAAAATATTGATGATAGCTAGGCCATAAAACTCTCAGAAATTTCAATGGACAAAGCCAATTTAAAGAATCTTCAAAAAATATATTTCATTTATTTTATTTAAGAGAGAGAGAAAGAATGGGTGCAACAAGCCCCCTACACACTACCAACTCCAGAGGATTGCACTACCATATGAATCTGGCTTACATAAGCTCTGAAGTCAAGCACCTTAACCACTAAGCCATCTCTTCAGCCCAAGATTTCTTTTTTTTTGATTTTCAATCAAAACAGTTCACTAGAAAATTTCAGAACATTTAAAAAAAATTTGACAACTTCTATGCTTAGAAACAATAAACCATGATAATTCCCTCCCCTCCTCCACATTCCCCTTCAAATCTCCACTCATAATAGGAGAAAAAGATGATGGCATGAAAATGAAAGAGAGATTAATGGATAGAGGGAGGGAATATGATGGAGAGTGGTTGTGCAAGTATTTCCTAGGTAGTGAGAAGAGTCAATAGGATATACCCTAAGATAGTGTCTATCTTTTATTGAGAGATGAGTTTCCTGGAGGCAATAAATGGCAGGATCCTGCCTTTTAATCCAGTCTTAAAGCTTGTGTCTTTTGGTTGGGGCATTGAGGCCATTGGTACTAAGAGTTATTATTGAAAGTATGTGTTTATTCTCACCATTCTTCTTGTTTTGTGGTACTTCCTGTTTCCCTTTACTCTCTTGTTGTAACTGTTATTTGAGCAAGGTTTACTTTTTTTCCTGTTACCTCATGTGTGTGCTTTGCTTTCTTTTTAGTATGAAGGATTCCTTCAAGTATTTTCTGTAGAGCTGGCTTAGTTGTCATAAATTCCTTTAGCCTGTTTTTGTTTCTTTCTCCTTCAATTTGGATATATAGCTTTGTAGGATAAAGTAATCTTGGTTGACAGTTCTTAACTTTCAGAACTTGGTATACATCATTCTAAGCCCTTCTGGCTTTTAAAGTTTGTGTTGAGTAATCTGCTGTTATTCTGATGGGCTTTCCTTTGTAGGTGACTTGCTTTTTCTCTCTAACTGCTTTCAATATATTTTATTGGCTTACATGTTTAGTAGTTTAATTATAACATGGCGAGGAGAGGTTCTTTCCAGGTTTTGTCTGTTTGGTGTTCTAAAAGCTTCCTCTATCTGCATTGGCATTTGTTTCCCAATTTGGGGAAAATTGTCTTCTATGATTTTGTTGAAAATGCCTACTAAGCTTCTGGATTGAAATTTTTCTCCTCCTACTATACTCTGAATTCCTATGTTTGATCTTTTCACAGTGTCCCAGATGTCTTGAAATTCCCACTCATACCTTCATATTAGTTTGTCTTTCTCTTTGTTGGATTATATTAGATATGCCATCTGGTCTTCTAGTTTACATATTCTGTTCTCTCCTTCATCCATTCTACTGGTGAGACTTTCCACAGAGTTTTTTATTTGACTAACTGTGTTTTTCAGTGATGGAATTTCTGCCTGGTTTTTCTTAGGTATTTCTATTTCCTTACTCAGGTCTTGTAGTGACATCCTTATTTCATTAAGCTGGTTTCCTATGTTCTCTCAGAATTCCTTCGGGATTTTGTTTTCTTCTTTAATTCCTTTGTTTTCTTCTTTGATTTTTTGAATATAGGTAAAATCATTTTTTAAATCTTTGTCAGGCATTTCATCTAAAACTGTCTCATTGGGGACCATGATGGATTTATAATTTTTTGTGGGATTGTATTGTCTTGATTCTTTTTTTTCTCTCTCTCTTTTTTTTTTTTATTAGTCAGTTCTGTATTCAGCAAATACAGTCAGTTTGGTACCATTATTAGGCTCATCCATGACCTACCCCCTCCCCTTGGCCCCTCCTTGTTGAGGTATACGGGTCATGCATTGTGGAGTTAGCCCACAGTTATGGGTAAGCTAAATGTCTCTGCATATCATGACTCAACATGTGACTCTGACATTCTTTCCGCCCCCTCTTCCGCAAAATTTCCCTGAGCCATGTTGGGTTCATTTTTGGTCTGCTTCAGTGATGAGGTGTTGAGGGCCTCTGAGGCTCTGGCTCTCTGATTTGGTAGGAGTTGATTTTTCTCTATGCTGATCTCCTTTCCCCTTGTGCTGGTGTCCGGTTCATCAGGAAAACAGCCCCCTTGCTTGTTTCTCGAAGTTTTCTTAGTTTCAGCCGGGGCCTTTTTGAGGTATGATGGGGTGGCTCTCTCCTTAGGGTCTACATCTATCTGAAAAAGAGAAGCAGATTCTCCAACGGAGAGTAAGTTAGCACCAGGACAAATGAGATAACCCTTACTTTTTTTTTTTTTTTAATAGAGAATTTAATAGGTGTAGGCCCCTCTTGTAGCCCACAATTGATAGTAGCTTGATACTGGAGAGTGGGCTTATGTTTGGATATGGTTCTGACTTGTTTCCCAGCTCCAGCTATGGGTCCCATACTAGTGAGGGGATCAGTTAGCCAAATTGAGAGCAGTTGGTTCCCCACCATGGCTGTGTGCCACCACTGCACTTGTGTGGGCATCACAATAAGTTATTTGCTGCTAAGTAGGTTAGACCATGCGTTGCTTCGATAGATATTGGTCAATTTCCCCCAGTCGCCCATGTAGCACCTTCTGGCACTAGACGCGCTGACTGTCTGGGGACTGACTCTCATCCAACTTCCAGCCATGCCATTCTAATTTGCATGTCAATCACATAAGGTATCTTCAGCAGTAGGGTCTTACCACTAACCTTTGGTGGGTCATCAAGTACTCTGACAGAAATCTGTCTGTCTTTTAGGAAACCTTGTAGGTCTCTCTGATCAAAAGCTCATTGTGGATGATAGCCCCATGCTGGTTCTGGGAGTTACAGGTCAGTGCCCACTACGAAAATGAGGAAAAAGATAACTAATATACAAGAGTTAGAGATAAGAGAGAGAGAGACAGGGAGAGGGGAAGTGAGGGAGGGAAGATGTAGGAGATTAAGGTTAGTCTTAATCTTACCCTCTCCAGTGTCTTGTGGTTCAGGTGTTCCCTGTAAGGGCCTGGTGAAGGATCAGCCATTTGGTCTATCTTTTAGTAAGTAGAAGATTATGGTACCATTGCCGTTTGGGTCTAGATTTGTGTTTCCCACCCCTTTGATGCCCTCCCCTCCCTCCCCTTCCATCCTAGTGTCTAGTCTAGGAGATGCTTGCTGGGTATGTAAGGTATCTTCGGTAGATTCAGGTTAGGTGCTGTAGATGAGTGAGACTATGTGGCGATTTTTTTTCTGTGATTGGGTAAGTTCACTGAGAATGATCTGTTCCAGGTTCAACCATTTTTCCTCAAATTTCATTGTGTCTTTTTTTCTTAGTGCTGTATAGAATTCCATTCTGTAGATATACCACATCTTAGTTATCCATTCTTCTAGTGATGGACATCTGGGTTGATTCCAGCTCTTAGCTATTACAAATTGAGCTGCTATAAACATGGTTGAGCAAATCTCTTTAGTCTGTGGTTTGAAGGTTTTAGGGTAGATGCCCAGTAAGGGAATAACTGGGTCTGTTGGTATCTCTATACTCAGCTTTTTCAGAAGTCTCCATATTGCTTTCCAAAGTGGTTGTACCATCCTACATTCCCACCAACAGTGGATGAGTGTTCCTACTTCTCCACATCCTCGCCAGCATTTATTTTTATTTGATTTTTTTGATGCTTGCTATCCTTATTGGGGTAAGGTGGAATCTCATAGTTGTTTTAATTTGCATTTCTCTGATGATTAGGGATGCTGAACATTTTCTTAAGTGTATGTTTGCCATTTCTATTTCTTCCTCTGTGAACTACCTGTTCAGCTCTTTGCCCCATCTTGTGAGTGGGGTGTTTGACTTCTTACTGTTTAGATTTTTGAGTTCTTTGTAGATTCTAGAGATTAGTCCTCTATCAGTTGGATAACCCACAAATATTTTCTCCCATTCTGTGGGTAATCTATTGGCTTTGCTAATTGTATGCTTGTCTGTAAAGAAACTCCTCAGCTTCATGTGGTCCCATTGGTTGAGTGATGGTTTAAGTTCATGAGCTACTGGGGTTTTGTTCAGGAAGTCTTTTTCCATTCCTATATCATGGAATGTACTTCCTAAATTTTCTTCCAGTAGTATTCGAGTTTCTGGTCTTATATTGAGATCTTTGATCCATTTGGACTTGAGTGTAGTGCATGGTGAAATGTGTGGGTCAAGTTTTAGTTTCCTGCATATGGTTATCCAGTTTGTCCAGCACCATTTGTTGAAGATGCTGTCTTTTTTCCAGCCTATATTGTTTGGGCCTTTATCAAATATCAAGTAGCTATAGTTGCTTGACCCAAAGTCGGGTCCTCAAGTCTATTCCATTGATCTATAGTCCTGTTTTTATGCCAGTACCATGCTGTTTTTATTACTATGGCTTTGTAATATAGCTTTAGATCAGGTATGGTGATGCCTCCAGAGGAATTTCTTTTGCTGAGGATATGTTTGGAAATGCGAGGCCTTCTGCCTTTCCATATGAAATTTGAGATCATTTTGTCTATCTCTGTGAAGAACACTGTGGGGATTTTAATTGGTATTGCATTAAATCTGTAAATTGCCTTTGGTAGGATTGTCATCTTCACAATGTTAATTCTGCCTATCCAGGAACATGGGAGGTCTTTCCATTTTCTCAAGTCTGCCTCAATTTCTTTTTTGAGTGTTTTTATGTTTTCATTGAGTGCCCACCTTGATCACTCACTGTTGTGCTATGAATCTGGTGTTCTGATAACCTGTGCTGGATCCCTTACCATTGGGGGCTGAATGCATTCTCCAGAGGGTCATAGTGCTGTTGGTTCAGGGATGAGAGAGTGCAGAAAACCTGGAGTTGTACTGGAACTGCTCGGCTGGCTCTACCTGTTTCCCTTTCAGCAGATACTCAGCTAATCTCTGCTGTCTCCCCTTCAAGTTTCTTGACTTTGCAAGGAGGCTGATGAGGTTGGAAAATCCATGTGTTGGTCTCTGCTCCTGCAGCTGGGTACTGGGCGGGTGTGTGGATCAGGTCTGGGTCTGCAAGCACCTTGGCGGGATTCTGGCCAGCTTCCTCCTTTCTGACAGATCTTAGTCTCTCCCGCTTCTCCACTGTGGCCAGCAAATACCTACACACCTTCACTTTTCAGACGAAGTGTGTATTTTGCTATGGTTTTGCTTAAATCCCTCCCTAGGCTGGATTGGCATGACTCCTACACAGCCATCCTACCCAGAAGCCTCCAGAATATTTGAAAAAATTTAGAAGGCACACCTATAGCAACACTGGCATCCAAGAATAAGTCATAGTGTTAATTGGGAAATATTTTCAACTAAAAAAAGAAAGAAAATAAAAATAAAGAAAATAAAGCCCATCAATTTATAGAATGCAAATGAACCTGCTTGGGGGGAATTTGCAAGTTTGAACTCATATATAGAGAAGACATTTAAACTTAACTACTCAATAACTTATCTCAAAAAAGTGGATATTGACCAAAAATTCAAAAAAATTTAAATTTAATACAATTAAAAGTTAAAAATAATGAAATTCTTATTAAACCTATATTAGAGAGAGGCACAAGTCCAAAATTTAGTTCATCCAAGCAGTAATTAAATTGAGAAACATCTTATTAGTAGGCTAAGGGAAAAGGAGGAATGTCACAACTTACCAAAATAAATAAAACAGAAAATCTCTGAAGACTATACAGAGAGTAAAACTATAATTAGAAAGTATTACAAAAATCCTTATGAAACAAACTGAAAAAGTTCATAAGCAAGAGTATTCAAACAGATTAGAAAATATAAAAAATTGAATATTGACTTTCATTACTATGACCAAAATATATGATAGGAACAACTTAAGAGAGGAAAGATTTATTTTGGCTCATAGTTCCATTACGGTGGGAAAAGCATGTCAGAGCAGTTCAGTTCCTTATACCAGGAACACATGGCTGTTCACATCCTGACAGACCAGAAATGAAGAACCAGGGGCTGGCTATAACATTCAAAGGCCTGTCCCCTGTGAACCCTTTCTTCTAACTATGATTTACTTCCTGAAGGTTCCACAGGCTTACAAAATAGTTCCTGAATTTGGGAAATTAGCATTGAAAGCATGAGATGGTGGGGAATAATTCAGATTTAAATAATAATATATGTATAATAAATATATAAAATATATTTATATATATTTATATAATGTATATACAGTATATGTAAATACATTATATATAATGGGTTACTATATATATTAAAGTATATGTATATTCACACACACACACACACACACACACACACACACACATATATATATATATATATAGAGAGAGAGAGAGAGAGAGAGAAAGAGATGATAAACAGATAGATAGCATGTGTGTGTTTTATCTATTGCAAATGTTAAAAGCCTTCTGACGTTACATTTCCAGCCAAGTGTTTCTGCTAATGAATTCTTCCAAACATGGAAGAAAGAAATAACTCTAATGAACAATGACTTTCAGAGAATAGTTAATGTGTTTCAATATTTTATAAGCCTATCATAGCCTTAAAATTATAACTTGACTGAAATCCAATCCAGTGATATATGAGAAAGATAAAATAACACTAAAAAGTAATATTCATTATTTTATGAATAAAAGGCTAATTTAACATTCAAAAATCAATACATGTAGCCATTATCTACACATAATGAAAGAGAAATATTTTAAGCTCAACCCAATAGAAATGTCAAAACTTTTGATATAACTTAATACCCATTCATTAAAAAAAAAAAAAACTGAGCAGGACTGGAGAGATGACTTAGTGGTTAAGTGCTTTCCTGTGAAGCCTAAGGACCCCAGTTCAAGGCTCGATTTCCCAGGACCTACGTTAGCCAGGTGCACAAGGGGGCACACACATCTGCTGTTCGTTTGCAGTGGCTCGAAACCCTGGCCCACCCATTCTCTCTCTCTTTCTCTCTCTCTCTCTGCTCATCCTTCTCTCTGTCTGTCGCTCTCAAATAAATAAAAATAAACAAAAAATTTTAAAACAAAACTGAGCAAACTACAATTGTAAGAAAAGTCCCTTAATATCATAGCATATCTACCAAATCATATACACCTGTTCAAAAACTATTTTCTCATTGATGAGTTGTTGGCAACTTTCTCTTGGAGATAAAGAACAAGACAAATGGCTATGCTTGCTTCTTCTGGAGGCTCTGTACAATGCAATACAAAAGAAGAAATGCCTAATGTAGTTTGATTGTGAAATCTAATCCCATGTGTTTGAATACTTGTTCCCCAGCTAGTGGCACTCTAGCTGTGGAAAACTGAAGAAACTTTCTGAATTAGAGCCTCTTTGGAGGAAATAGGTTAAGACAGTTGGGTCTTGAGGTTTTATAACCTGGACCCACTTCCTGTCACTCTGGCTTTCTGACTACAGGTGTAATATGAACAGTTGTCTCATGCTCCTACTACCATATCTTCCTATATGAGAGCCTGGACTCATTTAAATTGTAAGCAAAAATAAAGCCTTCCTTAAGTTGCATCTTGTCATTTATTTGGTGAAAGGAATGAGAAAGTAAATTGTGTGTGTGTGTGTGTGTGTGTGTGTGTGTTAGAAAAGTGAAACTCACACTGTTTTAACCTGCACATATGATTATACCCCCACAAAAAGTTCTTAAAGTTAAGCTACTAGAGCTAATTGTAAAGCCATAACATAAGATGTCTATACACAGAAATAAATATTTTACACACCTGAAACTACTATAAAATAAAACAATACAGTTTGTTAGTGTGGTACTTTGAATGCAAAATGTCACCCATATATTCATGTGTTTGATACTTAATCCTCAGTTGGTGGTGCTGTTCATGAAGGAAGTGGAGCCTTGCTGGAGGAAGCTGGTCACTGGGGACTGGCCTAGAGGTTATATAGTCTAGCCCTGTCCAGTTATGGCACTGCCCTGGAATTATAGAAAGTGTCTCTTGGATTTTTTTTACCCAAGAATGGGATAGTGGCTTTTTAGAGCAGAGTCTAAAAGAAGGAAAAATACTTTTTGGAGTTCTTTAAACCAAGGCTGAGCCCACTGCTTCTAATGCTACCACTGCACTGATGTTCTTGGGGCAGTGATTTCTGCTGACAGTCACTCATTAGTGTTTTTACTGAACAGCAAAAGATTGTAATGCATGAGTTTAGCATGACATGGACAAAAGACAGTCAATAGGTGAGTGAAGGGCAAGAAACATTTGACTCAAAAGAATCCTTTAAGCATTTGTTAAAGGACGGTATCTGAGTGTATAACCTGTTGGACTCTGCTGATCCAGAATACACACAAATATACCATTCACAAACTCAATCACATTTAGCCCATCTGTTGCCTTCAACAATTCAGTGTGCAGTTCATTGCTTTTAATGAGTCCATGGCTTTTAACATATGGTCAGCATATCTCATGCATGCATACATTGTTCTGTGTCAGGAGTGCATCCAGTCATGGAAGAAGTAGGGCAAAGAGCAAAACTTAAGTTCAGTCAGCATCTTAACATTCCTTGTCAACATTGGTCTCTGTCTGTTCTGTTCAGGTCAATGGTAAACTAAGGCAGAGGAAACCTGGTTGCATTGCTCTTTGAAGACAGATCACATGGTTATAAGATTGACTTCAAGCTCATGTTACAAGACAGGAGCTTCTCAGACAAAGCATTTCACAGCAATAGTCTCAGAAAAGTTCTTTGTTAGGTCCATGTGGTTTGAATCAGATAAACTATAAACTCAGGATAACTATAAATTCAGATGAACTACAAAATTAGATGAACACTGGAGTAGACAGTGTCATGTTGCTGGGATGAACTTCCAAACCAGAAACAGTTATTGGAGGAAGGGATTTATTGAAGTAGGAGAAGTTCCATAATGGCAGAATAAGCTGGCCTTCTTTCACAGGACCAAGAGGAGAGAGAAAAAAACACAAACCACACTAGCACCACAAGCAAGCACACTTAGGAACTCCAGACAAAACTCAAGCACTTTGTATATCTTTAGATTTGAATTCTAAATCCAACCCTTCCTTAGCCAGGTAGCTGGAAGTCAAAGAAGCTTTAATAAAATCCCTGAATCTACTGGGGAACATCTACTCAGTCTACCACATTCTGCCCCTATCCCCAAATAGATTCATAATCATCTCACATTGTATATTGTATTCAGTTCAAATTTAAAGGTCTCTACAGGCTTTATCAATGTAAAATAATTCTAAAGTCCCAAGTCTCATCTGAGATTTAGGATAGTCTCTTAGCTATCAGTTTTACAAAATCAAAACAAGTTATATATTTTCAACATATGAAGGCACAGAGTAAACATTTTCAACTACTATAAGGTATAACAAGGAGAGACTGGAATAATGCAAACTCAATAACCATCAAGCAAACATTAAAGATCTGCAGTTCAAATCTGATATCATAACCAGTGACTGGGCTGAATTGCAAGGGAAATCATCTATCCCAAGCCAACCGCCTTCATGGTAGCCTTTGAACAGTCCTGGTATATCTAAAACATCTTCAAGTCTCCATGCAAACCACCACAGTCCATCTTCCAATGGCTTTGCCATTCTATCCATGTCATCATGTCCTGCCTCATCCCATGTCCTAATAGTGGCTCCTGGGACAATGTGCACTTCATGACCATTCCATGCATTTTTCATGCTTTCAAAATCAATACCTGGTGTGCAGAAAGCACCCACATTCTTAGTTCAGGGACAAAATAAATCATGACCTTGAAGAGTCGGCTCCTTCTCAAGTCAACTCTTTCCAAAAGGGTTTGTATTTCTATCGTATTCTTTCTGGAGTGGGATCACCTCAGGCATTACCTCCACTATTTTAATGTAAAGCATTTGGGCCATCTTCCTTAAAGTTGATAATGTATTTGTCAATAGCAGCTTCAACAATCAGTATCTGTGGCCCTAATGTTAAACTTGCTTGAGTATTTCCAACTTAAAATCTTAAATTTCTCAGTCTGATATCTTTAGCCAACCACATCAGTCCATTGCAAATTTAGCCTCGGTCAAACTCTCTAGGCCTGGACAGTAGAATGCAGATAGCTCTTATACCAGTAGACCATGTCCAACAAGATTTTATGCTATCTTTCCTTCCTCTTAGAAAGTTCATAAGCCAAGCCTCCAAGTTCAATTATCTCTGCATTTAGCATTTTCAAACTCTCATCGGCATAGCCTATAATATTTGACTTATTGCTCCAGAACACATTTTCAGTTACAAGCACAAAGTTTCCCATTCTCCAAAACACAAGTTCCAAAAGACCAATGTCCACATGATAAGACTCATTCCAGCCCACTACTTGATACCAGTTTTGTAGCAGACAGCCTCATGTTGCTGGCATGAACTTCCAAACAAGCCACAGTTATGGAGGAAGGAATTTATTGAAGCAGGGGAAGTTCCATAATGGCAGAAGAAACTGGCCTACTTTTATAGGTCCAAGGTGAGAAAAAAAGCCACAAGCCAAACCAGCACCATAAGCAAGCACACTTCAGAATTCCAGGAAAAGTTCTGGCATTTTTCATATCTTTAGTCTGTAGTTCCAAATCCACCCCCACACCTTTGGACCCTAGGATCAGCCCAGTGATGCCTTCTTCAGCCAGGTATCTGGATATCTAAGAAGCTTTAATAAAATTCCTGAACATTCTGGGAGACATGTATTCAATCTACCACAAACACTGATTAACTCATATGCTGTATGCTTGGCTCCCAGCTGGAAGCAATTTGGAAGTGGAGCCTTGCTGGAGGGTATGTGTAGTTGATGGTTTTATGAGTGTTATAGCCAGCTCCCTTTTGCTAGATGTTAGCTCACTCATGTGATGATTTTTTCCACCTACTGTGATAAGGAGATGATATCCAACCTCTGCTTCTGACATGCTTTCCCCTGCCATCCAGAGGCTTCCCCTAAAGACTGTAAACTATCATTAAAACCTTTCCTTCCATCAGATGCTTTTGGTCAGGTGTTTTGTCTCAGAATTGAGAAGATAACTTCAACAGTCCATAAAAAGTATTTCCACATTTTTCCCATAGTATAGTTTCATATTTCATTTTCACAGTTCATTTTTAGATTTCATTCCCACATAGGCCCACCTTTTGTGTGCTCTTTTTACTTAATTTTTGGTAATGTGGAAATGCAACTGGCTTCCTGCTCCTACTATGCTTTCTCCACCATGATGTACTTTGCCTTTGAAACTCTTTTTTTCCCAGACATGAGAAAATAACTGATACTGAGAGTGGGGCCATCACTGTGATAAACCTGACTGCATGGTTCATAGTCTTTTGGAATTGGTTTGTGAGAGGAATGTGGAAGGATTTGGAACTGTTAACTAGAGAAGCCTTGCAATGCTGTAAGAAGAGCTTAATAGACCATTCTGGTGAGTTTGAAAGACTGGAAGACAAGAGAAATGTAAATGGTGGAGGCTTGACTCATGAAATTTCAAAGGACATGAAAAAAGATTTTATTGGGAAGTTGGCTAGAGGAATTCATGGGATAGTCTGGCAAAGAAACTTGCTGCTTTCTATAATGAACTGAGAACTCAAACGAAGTTGAATTTAACAATAATGAACTAATGTGTTTGGTAGAGGAAATTTTAAGGCAGGAAAGCATTGAGTCTATGGCATGGTTTCTTTCATTACTCTGATTCAGATGTGTAATAAAAGAGAGAAGAATATGGAAAAAAATATAAAACATATTGTTTGACATCAAAAGTAATGCAAGCAAATTTGTAGTTGTAAGTCCAGATACTTCACACAGGCTGTAATTGTTAAATCACCACGATTAAAGTAAAATCTAGGGCTAGAGGAATGGCTTAGTGGTTAAGGTGTTTTCCTACCCAAGCCAAAGAACCCAGGTTCAATTCCCCAAGACCCAAGTTAGCCAGATGCACAAGGGGGGGGCACATGTGTCTGGAGTTCGTCTGCAGTGGCTGGAGGCCCTGGCACACCCATTCTCTCTCTCTCTCTCTCTTTCTCTGTCAAATAAATAAAAATATTTAAAAAACATAAAGTAAAATCTACTCCTCTTTACTGGGACTGTAGGAAAGGTGCCCTGAGGGCAAGAGCCAACTCATTGAAGGCTCAAGCTAAGAAGAATGGAAAAAGCTTGAAAAAAAATGTTGATGGGGTTCCCTGATCCTTGAAGTAAGCATACAGAGGACCCCACAACTGTGGTCAAAGTCTAGGAGGCTTCATCCAAATCTTACAGAAAAAACTGGGAGCATCACCCACATGGTACTGGTTTTGGAAGAGTGAAAGATACAAGATTGAGGTGTTCATGGAGTATATCAGCAAGCTTTTATAAAGCCATTAAGGCTACACAATGTGAGACAGAGTTGACATTCCTGAAAGGAGACATTGTGAGGACACTATGTAGAGCCGGGAAGCTGAACCCTAAGTTGCAAAGGAGACCTTAGAGTACTGGAGATGGATCATGGAGCAAATACTAGGAAAAGCTATATGTTCAAGGTGGGGGAATATCTTGCCCATGAGAGACTCTGTAGGTAGCACATCTCTAGAGATGATGCTACTAAGCCTTTGAAGCCCTGGTTATTTCATCACAAGTCTCAAATACTGAACATGGAGCTACAAGATTTGGACTTGGCCCTGCTGGGTTTTAGTCTTATTTTGGTACAATCTTAACTTTGTATGCCCTCATTAATCCCTTTTGGAATGAGAATGTTTACTCTGTGCCATTAGTGTGTTAGAAATGTATAACTTGTGTTTTGATTTTATGGGCCTCAAAATTAAAAGTATGTTTTGAGACTTTGGATTTTTAAAAATATATATTTATTTGAGAGAGAGAGAGAGAGAGAGAGCAATATGGTTTTGGTGTACAGATAACCAATATAATGGAGCGGGTAACACTGTACTTAAGAAAGAAACAGACTCAAAAAGATACGCTAATTGGTTTACCACAAAAGGAATTTTACTCTAGAGTGAAAAAAAGAATGGTCCTTTTAATAAATGAGTCAATTGGATAATTATATTGTTATATGCGGCTCCCAAAAAAGGGGGAACCCCGTTAGGGGCTCCTAGCTCCAACTGGCCAGCAGTCGAAGCTGTCCCAGAGGTTGCCGCACAACGTGGTGGGTGTAGTTCTCCTGAGTACCTGTGGAAGCAAAAAGTTAGTAGGGAAGGGATGACTCCAGACAAGGGATGAGGTCTGAGGCGCTTTATTTCTGGGGGCGAAACCTTTTATGCAGTTGGAGGCAGGAAGAAAGGGTGAGGGGGAAGAGAAGGAGGAGTGAGAGAGGGGCGTCCAATCAGTAGTTGCCAAGACAGTCTTTTGTGGTATCACATTGCACAAGGGAAGCGGTCAGGGACCACTGACATGTTCTGCACGTACACATTTCGATGGTATGCAAGATAAGTTGTTTTCACAGATCAGTTCCCAAGAGTATGCGCACACAAAATTCTTCCTGAGTAACTGTTAAACCCATAGGAATTTCCTGTATCCAATGTTTTCTTAAGTCTGTTCTATATCATGGCCATGACTACTTGTTTGATCAGAGTGAAGGTGGGGGCAAGACGGCAGCGCTTGATTTACTCAAGCCTGTCTTGTGACAGTTAAATTTGGTTTGCACACATCCTGTTTGGCAAGCCTTCAGGCAGCTGCTTGTTTCAATCTTGCAGGAAAGGCAGGCAGGAAGTCAGCCAAAGGTTAGTGGCGGAGAGCTGAGGAGGGGGAGGTCTTCATGGTTCCCGACAGTTATAGGCATGATACATGTATAGTGGTAGACATAGACATTATACTAAGAGAAGGGAAAGGTGCCCCTCAGGATTGAAGTGGGCTGGAGAGTTGAGCCAAGGCCCAAACTCAAATGTCTGTGGCCATCTGTCCAGTCCTGACCCTTTGTAGGCTATTTGCATAGAATCATATTTTCCCAAATTTGGAGATTAATGGAGATTTTTCATGCAAGCTCTGTTACATGTAGTACATATGGAGAAGAGTTTAAAGTCCTCTTTCATGTGTTAATTTTGATGCCTCTCTCATACCATACTCTTCTTCCACAATCACTCTTGAGAGCTATGTCCCAGAAATATTTTTGGGCAATGGAAAAATGATGATAAATTTATACATTTTCTTCCATGTGGTGATAGGCATAATTCCTGTGTAAGAGGAGTTGGAAAACTCTCTCCCCTCTTTATCTATTGGTTGGAGAGGAAGCTTTGGATCCCCAGTAGTAAGAGTTGGTTGGAATCCTGAGTGATGAAGAGTCTAATTGAAAATTGTCATATAACCTAGAAGGCATTAATTTTATGAGATTAAAAATACAAGGTCTGAGCAAGATCAACATGAACAGTCAATAGCTCCAGAATGTGCAAGATCCAGAAAAAACATGGTCATATTTTTCCTAGGTGCCATTCTATTGCTCTTTGTTCTCAGGAGTGTGCTGCCTTGAATTGTAGAAATATAGCAATGGTTATATATTCAGAGAATGTGGCAAGACATAAAAGAATAATCTTTAAAAGTTGGGCTATATTAAAGGAAAGGAGTGAGAAAGCTGTAACCATTAAGTACCACAGTGTCAAAAAATAAAATTGAAGAAAACCAAAACATAAAGGAAGGGTAAAACTACTGACAGATTTAGGAGTAGAATTTATTTTTCTTGTTTAGAGAAATATATTTAGTATTTTAAGAGCCTGAAGGTGTAAGTGGTCTTGTCTTTTATTCCTTATTGTGAAAATTCCAAGGCTAAGGTTTACAACAAAAACTTCTGTGGGGTTTCTGTTCTTGGATCAACTCTGGTTACCATTCAAGGAAGTTTAGAAAGGGACCCTGGGTTATAGATTAAGACAAAGAGCAAAGACCCCATATTGAAACGTTCCCATATTTGCCATGAAGAGCCATTGGAGTCACCTGATATTAATCTGTAGTCTTAACTGGGACGTTCATCAGTGAACTTCAGCAAACGTAGTGGACTTAATCATATATATCCCATAAACTCATTTGTTTTCAGTTCTTGTTCCCAGTTGGTGACAATTTGTGAGGTAGAGCCTTGCTGGAGGAACTATGTCACTAGGGATGGGCCTTGAGGCTTATTTAATTTAGTTATAGTTTTTGCTAACCTTTATTTTGACAACCTCATATAATCCTCAGACTTACTAACCTCCAGCCCTGCCAGTGCTTGCTCAGCTCACTCGTTTATTGCTATCTTCCACCTGCTATGACAAGACATGATGTCCAGCCACTGCTCTACCACCCTTTTTCTGCCATCATGAAGCTTTCCCTGGAGACTGTAAGCCAAAATAAAACCTTCCTCACATTATCTGCTTTTTGTTTGATGTTCTATCACACCAACAAGAAGGTAACTCCAACATAAAATTGGTATCAGGAGTGGAAGTATGTATGGTTTTTGATATTTTGGAACTGATTTGTGAGAAGATGGAATGTTTGCAACTTTATAGTAAAAGGCACCATGAAATACTGTAAACAGAGGTAAAAGGACCATTCTGGTAAGAGTTTGAAAGATCTTAAAGCAGAAAGAACTGTGCATTGTGGAGGCATGACTCATGATGGAAAGACAACTTTGTTAAGACTGGGCAAGAAGCATTTTGTGTTAGAAGCTAGCTGAGCATTTCTTATTTCCTGAGAACTTGAAAAAAGTTGAATTTAAAAGTAACCGGCTGGTGTGTTAGGTGATGAGGATGGAGCACAAAGATATGATAGATATAAGTCAGCATAAAAAGAAATAAAAGTGTCAGGAGAGAGATTGCAGCCTGTCCATTGAGAATGGATCATGTACTCTACATTGAGACAATAAGAGGAATGCTAACTCTTTTGAAGGGAGGGGTACTGAAGGAAGCATGTGGAATGAATATCCTCTTTCTAAATATGTCACCTTTATTCCTCCTGGATTAACAAATTTTATAGCTACTCATTTCAGAAGCATGACAAATTAAAGAAAGAGATGGTCATTAGATTTTCAAAACTTTTATTTTTTTAATATTTTTAATTAATTTATTTTTATTAACAACTTCCATGATTGTAAACAATATCCCATGGTAATGCCCTCTCTCCCCCTCCCACTTTTCCCTTTGAAACTCCTTTTTCCATCATATCCCCTCTACCTCATTTGGCCTGGCTGGCAAATATAAGGCTTGCAGTGTCTACTGTTGAGTATCTTTACCGGTGATTTCTCTCTCTCTCATGAACTGCATGCAGAATGGCTACTTCCAGCTTTCTATCAGCTGGTCTACATGGAAGAGGTTATCAGCTTAATTCTAGCAGGATTTCTCAGTGGCCTTGCAGCCCAAGTATGTGCACTCTTCAGAAATAAGTTCTTACCATCTATTCCTGGTGGGAAACCAAGGGCGTTAGAAATGGCCTGTAATATTTTTGGGGCACCAGGGACCTCCCTGGCCAACAACTCACTGGAAGGTATCCCATCCCTGGCACTGAAAATTTTCTAGTAACAATCTATGGCTCCTGTGTGTTTCATTGTCTAAAAAAGTAGGTTTTCATATGATTTATGCCTTGTGCATCTGGCTAACATGAGTCCTGGGGAATCGAGCCTCAAACTGGGGTTCATAGGCTTCATAGGCAAGTGCTTAACTGCTAAGCCATCTCTCCAGCCCATAGCTCATTTTTTAATTGGGCCTCAAACTGGGGTTCATAGGCTTCATAGGCAAGTGCTTAACTGCTAAGCCATCTCTCCAGCCCATAGCTCATTTTTTAATTGGGTTGTTGGATTTCTTATTATTTAATTTTTGGAGTTCTTTGTATAACCTAGATATTAGTCCTCTATCCGATGTATAGCTGGCAAAGATTTTTTCCCATTCTGTAGGTTGCCTCTTTGCTTTATTCACAGTGTCCTTTGCCATACACAACCTTGTGATTTTATTAGGTCCCAGCAGTTAATCTGTGGTTTTATTGCCTGAGCAATTGGGGTTATATTCAAAAAATCTTTGCCAAGACCAATATGTTGAATGGTTTCCTCTAGTTTTTCCTCTAGCAGTTTCAGAGTTTCCGGTCTGATGTTAAGGTCTTTGATCCATTTGGACGTAATTCTTGTGCATGGAGAGAGAGAGAGAGGATATATTTTCATCCTTTTACAGATAAATATCCAGTTTTCCCAGCACCATTTGCTGAAGAGGCTTTCTTTTCTCCAAAGAGTGTTTTTGGCATTTTTGTCGAATATCATGTGGCTATAGCTACCCAGACTTATATCTGGGTCCTCTATTCTGTTCCATTGATCAACATGTCCGCTTTTGTGCCAGTACTATGATGTTTTTGCTACTAATGCTTTGTAGTATAGGTTAAAATAAGGTATGGTGATACCACCAGCCTTATTTTTGTCACTCAATATTGTTTTAGATATTTGAGTTTTTTTATGGTTCCAAATGAATTTTTGGATTGTTTTTTTCTAGTTCTGTGAAGAATGCCATTGGAATTTTGATGTGGATTGCATTAAATGTGCAGATTGTTTTTGGTAAGATTGTCATTATCACAATATTGAGTTTTCTGATCCAAGTACAAAGGATATCTTTCCAATTCCTAGTGTCTTCTGCAACTTCTCGCCTGAGTGTTTTAAAGTTTTCATTGTAGAGATCATTCACTTCCTTAGTTAGGTTTATTCCAAGGTACTTTTATTTATTTATTTATTTATTTATTTATTTATTTATTTATTTATGTTGCAATTGTGAATGCGAGTGATTCTCTGATTTCATCCTCTGTGTGTTTGTTGTTAGCCTATAGGAAGGCTACTGATTTCTGTGTGTTTATTTTGTATCCTACTAAATGGCTATAGGCTTTTTCAGCTCTAACAGTTTGATAGTAGAGTCTTTATGGTCCTTTATGTATAGAATCATGTCACCTGCAAATAATGAAAACTTCACCTCTTCCTTTCCAATTTCTATACCTTGTATATGTGTCTCTTGCCTTATAGCCAATACTATATTAAATAAAAGTGGGGACAGTGGACACCCTTGTCTTGTTCCTGATTTTAGTGGAAAAGCTTCAAGTTTTTCTCCATTTAGTATTACTTTGGCTGTCGGTTTATCATAAATAGCCTTTATTATGTTGAAATATATTCCTCCTATTCCCAGTTTCTGTAGGAATTTTATCATGAAGGGATGCTGGATATTGTCAAATGCTTTCTCTGCATCTAGTGAGATGATCATGTGATTTTTGTCCTTCAGTCCATTTATATAATGTATTACATTTATCGATTTGAGTATGTTGAACCATCCCTGCAACTCTGGGATAAAGCCTACTTGGTTGGGGTGAATGATCTTTCTGATATATTCTTGTATGCGATTTGCCAATATTTTGTTGAGAATTTTTGCATCTATGTTCATGAGGGAGATTGGTCTGTAATTCTCTTGTTTTGTTCTATCTTTGCCTAGTTTTTCTATTAGGGTGATGCTGGCTTTGTAGAAGGAGTTTGGTAGGATTCCTTCTTTTTCTATCTTATGGAAAAGTTTAAGAAGCATTGGTGTTAATTCTTCCCTGGAGGTCTGGTAAAATTCACCAGTGAATCCATCTGGGCCTGAACTTTTTTTAGTTGGGAGATTTTTTTTTTTTTTTGATAACTCTTTGGATCACCATACTTATTATAGGTCTATTTAAGTGATTAATCTCATCTTGACTTAATTTAGGTAGGTCATATAAATCAAGGAAATCATCCATTTCTTTCATATTTTCAAACTTAGTGGAGTGCATGTTTGTATAGTATGTCCCTATGATTTTTTGAATGTCTCTGGTATCTGTTGTTTTCATCTCTAATTTTATTACTTGTTTCTCTTCTCTCTTTCTTTTGGACAGATTTGCTATGAATTTATCAATCTTGTTTATCCTTTCAAAGAACTCACTCTTTGCTTCACTGCTTCTTTGGATTGTATTTTTGGTTTCTATTTCATTAATTTCTGCCCTAATCTTTATTATTTCTTCCCATCTACTGATTTTCACTTTGCCTTGTTCTTCTTTTTCCAAGGTTTTAAGCTGAAACATTAGGTTGTTTACTTGAGACCTTTCTAATTTCTTAATATAGGCACTTAAAGCTATAAATTTCCCTCTTAGGCCTTCATTGTGTCCCAAAGGATTTGGTATGTTGTGTTCTCATTATCATTTGACTGTATGGATTTTTTTATTTCCTTCTTGATTTCTACATTGACCCATTCATCATTTGGTAGTTTATTGTTTAGTTTCCATGACTTTGTGTATGCTTTATAGCTTTTCTTGCTATTGATTTATAGTTTGATTCCATTGTGATCAGATAGAATGCAAGGAATTATTTCCATTTTCCTGCATTTGTTAAGATTTGCTTTGTGTCCTAATATATGGTTTATTTTAGAGACTGTTCCATGTGCTGCTGAAAGGAATGTGTATCCTTCAGCATTTGGATGAAATGTCCTGTATATATCTCTTAGTTCCATTTGTTCTATGACCTCATTTAATCAAGATTCCTCTCTGTTTATTTTTTTCTAGTATAACCTGTCAATAGATGAGAGTGGGGTGTTGAAGTCACCCATTAAGACTGTGTTTGGTGTTATCTGTGACCTTAGCTCTAATAGCATTTGTTTGATGAAGTTGTAACATGCTCCCATGTTAGGTGCATATATGTTTAAAATTGTAATGTCCTCCTGTTGGAGTGCACCTTTAATCAATATAAAGGGACCTTCCTTATCTTTCCTAACCAATGTTTGACTGAAGTCTACCTTGTCAGATGTTATTATAGCAACCCCTGCTTTTTTTTAGGCCCGTATGCTTGAAACAGCATTTTCCAGCCTTTCAGCCTAAGATAGTGTCCATCCTTTGTAGAAAGGTGAGTTTCTTGGATGCAACAAATTGAAGAATCCTGCTTTTTAACTCATTCTGCAAATGTATGTCTTTCAGTTGGGACATTGAGTCCATTGATATTAAGAGATATTATTGAAAGGTGTGTATTTATTTTTGCCATTTTTTGTAGTTCTTCCAGTTTTACCTTTGCTCTCTTGTATTACCTAGTATCTGAGTATGGTTTGTTTTCTCCAGGTTTCTTATATGTGTGCTTTTTTTTCCTCGTCAGCATGGAGGATTCTTTTAAGTATTTTCTGCAGAGCTGGTTTGTCTTCAAATATTTTGTTAGCCTGCTTTTGTTGTGGATTGTCATTATTTCTTGTCTATTTGAATGGATAGCTTTGCAGGATAAAATAACCTTTGTTGACAGTTGTTATCTTTCAGAAGTTGGAATACATCACTCAAAGCCTTTCTGGCTTTTAAAGTTTGTATTGAGTAATCTGCTGTGATTCTGATGGTCTAGCCTTTGCATGTAACTTGATTTTTCTCTCTGACTGCTTTCTATATGTTTTCTTTGGTTTGTGTGTTTGGTAGTTTAAATAGAAGATGGTGAGGAGAGGTTCTTTCCAGGTTCTGTCTGTTTGGCATTCTAAAGGATTCCTGTATCTTCATTGGCATCTCTTTCCCAATTTGGGGTAAGTTTTCTTCTATGATTTTGTTGAAAATGCCTACTATGCCTTTGGAGTGAAATTCTTCTCCTTCTACTATATCCTGAATTCTTATGTTTGATCTTTTCATAATGTCCAAATATCTTGAAATTCTCCTTCATGTTTTCTTATTAGTTTGTCTTTCTCTTTGTTGGACTGTATTATATCTGCCACCTGGTCTTCTAGTTTACACATTCTGTCCTCTCCTTCATCCATTCTACTGGTGAGATTTTCTACAGAGTTTTTTTTTTTTTATTTCATTGACAGTTTTCTTTATTGCTAGTAGTTCTGACTGGTTTTTCTTTATTATTTCTATTTCTTTATTTATGTCTCATATTGACCTCTTTATTCCATTAAATTGGTTTCCTGTGTCTTCTTTGATTCCTTTGATTTCTTCTTTCATTCCTGTGATTTCCTCTTTGAATTCTTTGAACATATTTATAATCATTCTTTTGAAATCTTTCTCAGGCATTTCGTCTAACTCATTCTCACTGTAGGTCACTTCTGATTCATTAATACTTTTTGGTGGATTTATATTGTCTTGAGTTTTGGTATTTCTTGTGTTATAATGTACATATTTTTGCATCTTGGATTAATTTAATGGTTGGATTTTCTCAATAGCTGAAGTATTATTAGATGTACCAATCAATCTGAGCTTAAGGTGCTAGGTGTGGCTCTTAAGACTCTCAGATTATCTACAAAAGTGACCCTAGATGTTGGGTTTGCATGCTATGAGAGTATTCAAGTAGGCTGAGTGGAACAAAATACAGGCAGATTCCAAAATTTAACTAAACAATGTACACATTCAATAAAAAAAATAGAAGAGTTTTTATGCAAGAGTAAGTATTATGACAACCAGATCCTCTAACAAATTCACAGCCCTTTAGGATGTGTGTTGCCCCACACCCTTAATTCTGTCAAGTAGGAGGCTAAGATTTCTGGTCCTTTGAGTGTTCCAAGTCAGCTTGTGACCAGGTGAGGCCCTTTCCTAATGAACAACAGAAGAGGAAACAAAGGCACTATAAATCAGGAAGCAATAAATGACAAGTCCAAAATGTAGCTTATTTAAGAATGGCAAATCCAACCATCCATCAGATTTAACATATAATTTATCCTGACATGGAAGGGGCAATTAGCACTTCTGATTCAAGCCTATATAGCAGGCTTATTTGGAGGGTACTGACTAGTGTAATCCTAGTTACCTTTTGGGATGATTTTGGTCTCAGTTATGCTGCACTCCTGCCTGGGTCCTTCTTTGCTGCACTGTAGGTAAGCTGGCTGGGACACTGGATCATTGCTCTGGTTGCCTCTGTTCTGGTGCTGGGTGCTGTGAACTCCCTTCCCCAGGTCTCTGGTGCTTGCTGGCACTTGAGCTGGTGGTGGGGAGGGGAGGCTGTAGATGGTAGTTCTAGTTCTCCTGCTGGTCCATGTGATCTTCTACCTCATGAGATGCTCCTCTGTTGGGCACTGAGGTCCTCCCTTAATGTTTCTTGAGTTTGCGAGGAGCTCTGGTGTGAGTAGAGAATCCCCTCACCTAGCTTTTCCTGAGGCTGAAGCCAAGCCTTGTAGCTGTGTCCCCTTGGACCTGGTGCCACTGCTGCTGTAGCCTCTTCTGCCTGCCTATGTGGGCTCTAGATGCTCTGGATCTCTCCTACTTCTCTGCTGCAATTGGTAATTTCTTATACACCTCACTTGTTAGAAGAGTGTATTTTGCTGGGTTTTTTATTTTTATTCTTTTGGCTTTTTCTCCCCTATGCTGCTTTGGCATGGTTCCTATGCTGTCATCTTCAAAACTGTTATTTTTATTTTTATTTTCTTTACTGATAGTCCCTAAGTGATGTAGAGCAAGGGCACAGTCCCTGAGAGAGGCCAAAATGGATCTTGACATGGAACTGTGTGCTGCAATGGATACTCTAGGATTTTGGAGATGCCAGGATTAGGAAATGGACACCAAGGAAAGCTGCTTGCTCAGGTTTGGGGGATCTGCCCAGAAAGCAAGCAGCTTGTTTGGAGAGATGGAATTTGAAACCTTTTGGGACATTTTGCCATGAATTCCAGATGTTTGATAAGAAGCTGCAGGATTTGATATTTGCCCTAATTGTTTTCTGCCTTGCATTGGTCCAATATTTTCTCACTATACCTTTGTGGGTCCTGGTCATCCTGAGGCTGTGGTGCCTTGGTGTCCCAGGGGTGTCCAGGCAATGGTGGAATGGGGTCTTGAGCAGCCGTGAGTGCGATGGGAAGAAACACCCAGAGGCAGCTTCAGATAATAGCTCATTTATTTGTCAGGGGGATGGGTTTATAAGTGTTTGTGAAAAGAGTGGGAAGAGGTATGAGTAGGTACGGATCATAAGGTGATTGGTTAATTCAAAGGTCCTGCTGATGCCTAATTAGCATGTAATGACATCACAGATCAGCAGGAAAGGGTCATGGGGTCTAAATAGTGGCAGGAAAAGGTATGGGGCACAGGTCATAGGGGGATTGGCTGTGTGAAGGCTGTTGGCTTATACCTGATTAACATACAGGGACATGCCAGGCAAGCAGCAAAAGGTCACAGGGCTCTGAGGAAAGTGAAACCTAAGTCTTATCAGGATGTCCAGGTGTCCTGAGCTCGGGGGAGGAAGCGGCCTCACTCATACTGGCCTCAGGGCCTGAGATTATTGGGGTCTAGACAAGCTGTGACCACCTCTTTCCCAAGGCCCTTAGCCATGCCCAACAGCTCAGGCCTGTTTTAACCCTCAGTGGCCTGGGGCCTTCATCTTTGCCCAACATCTCCCTCTTTCTTTTTATAATGTGGCAGTGTCATCATATTGAGTGAGATTTTTATAGTCTACTTTAGGTCGAGATAGAGCTAGATGGTGCACGAGGACCTGCTTAGTAGCATCCTTAGCAATATTAGTTATTTGTTGTCTGAGAAATTTGATGAGGCAGGGGTTTGATGGTTCCTATAGCAAGGAGGGGGCCAAGGAAAGAGAGAAGCCAAGTGACTAAAGGGTTAGAAAACCAGGTGGTGGGATCATAAGGTTTGCAGCAGTCAAGTTGTTCCTTGTGAAGTTTCTTGAGGGTTTTAACATTTTGTTCAGCAATGTTTGATTCATTAACAACAAAACAACATTATTCTCCCCAAACCACACTTATCCCCCCATGTTCAGCAGTGATGAGGTGTAAGGCTCTGAGATTTTGGAGTACCACACCTGCGAGAGAGTTCCATTGTCTCTGAAGAAACTTGAGGTGATTGGTAGTAGATACCATGGCCTGGTCAAGGCTGTCTTGGAAGTCCCCTGTGAGATGGTTGGTTTGGACAAGCATGGCTCCTGCAGCACCAGAGGCACACAAGGACAGAATCATGCCAAGGCCCACACTTGGGGGATGAAAATATCTCTTGTCTGACACGGGTGGAGATTGTAGGCCAGTTCTTCTTCCTCATAGAGACACACCTGTGGAACAATCAAGACTGGGGAACAAGTGGGAGAGGAAACATTTATGCATGGGGTGGTTTGCCCTTCACACCATAGGAGAGCAGGTGTTTTGACACAAGTGGTCTTGATTATGGAAATATTGGGGAGGCACTAAGCTCTGGTCATCTTAGAGCTGGACAGGCAGAGGGGCATACCTTAACCAGAATCAAAGTAAGGCAGGGTTGGGAATAGTTTGCTATTGATATGGGGTATTCAAGGGTGGTGTTAATAGGGATCACTGTCACCAGCGGACGGGTAGGGGATGCACAAAAGAAGCATTCAGAAGCATTGGGTTGGTTAGTAAAGGGGAGAAGGTCGGCTACGTATTGGATGTATTATGCCCAAGTTTTAGTGGCTTGCATTTTTTTGGTAACTTTTTTCTGTGAAAGAATGTCATGGTTAATTTGCACCAGATGGGAAGCAGGTCATTCTGTCCACAGATATGAAGAGTACCAGAAGGGAATGCAAGTAAGCTAGGATTATAAAGTTTTCCTGTCACCCCTACCCACCAGCATTCATCACAGGGGTCTCATATGGAGAGTGTATGTTCTGTATTTATGGAGGGTTTGAAGACAGTCTGAATGCCCATAGTGTTCAATGACACAGCTTTGGTAACAACACCCTCAATAATAGTCCTGATCTTTAAGGCAATCTTTGTCAGTTTGGCAATAGGCAAAGAATGCCCTGCCATTCCTGCAAGACACAGACTTAGCATAGACACAAAAGCTGACAGTGTCCTGACAGCCCTGGGTAGGGCAGTATCCTATGCTGATGATGTTATTGACTCCTTGATAGGTCTCTCGTGCCTCAAATCACTATTGGAAGACATTAGGGGGAGAGGCAGGGCAGAGGCAGCAAAAGAGACAGCTGTATTAGAATGTAAAATTGTTAAAGTCACCAACAAAATGGCCGAGAGGGAGTACTGTGGTGGGCATATGGCTTTGGATGCATCCATAAGGTCATGAACATCTCTCCAGGGGCCTCCCTTTTTCTAACACAGGTGGTGCTGGCAGGGGTGGCACTTCCTCCATTTCCTCTGTCCCTGATCTGTCAATGTTAATTGGGCCATCTTTTTGATCAGTGGAGCTGAATTGGACATTTGGAGCCAGTACTCAAATGGGCCTGAGCTGGTCCTGTGGGAAGACACAAGCAAATTCCCTTCCCATGGTGAGGAGGGGATCTGGTTCCTTCCATATTTCATCTAAAGGATCTCTCCACCACACCAGAATGGAAGGGGCAGCCTCTGGTGTATGCCAGTGGAAGGTGATGGGGGGTGTGGGGAGTTTTTATATACATTGAAAATGTTTAAAGTAGTCAGAGCCATGGGTAATTGAAGATTTGGTGGGTAGGTACTGGGCTGTTGTTTTTTGAAGTTGGGTTATAGGGTTTGGTGTGTCCTTTTTATTATACCTTGGCCCTGTGGGTTATGTGGGATTCCTGTATGATGAGCTTTGAATGAGGAACTGACAAAGGCTGGGCCATTATCAGACTTTACTTGGTGGGGGAGGCCCATGAGGGCAAAGGTGGATAGCATATGGTGTATGAGTTTTTTTTATTTTGAATTTTTTCCTCTTTGTGTCATGGCCCATATAAAGTGGGAGTATGTGTGTCTTGTTACAAAGACACATTTTTGGCAGCCAAATTGGGGGATATGTGTGTATTAGTCAGGCTTCTCCAGGGTAATAGAACTGTTAGAATGAATTATTTCAAAAAGGGAATTTATTGGTGCATGGATCCCATCCTCCCTAACTGTCTGTTTGAGTTCTTTTAGGTCATTGGCCTGATATGGATACAATGGTAAGGGCTGAACCCGAGTTGGTTGGACATTAACAGGAAAAGCTGCGACTCCTTGATTATATGTATTTGTGTTCTTATTTTGGAGCTCACATAGTTGCTGTGTGATTGTCAGTGATGGGAGTGGATAGAGAAGGGTCCTAGTTAGGGGATTTATCATGTTGGGATTCTTTTGGTCCATGTAACATGAGTCTGGAGGGGGGCAACCTGGATTGGGAGGTGGGTAAGGTGGTAGGGGCAGATAAAGGAGGGTGGGCATAGGGGAGTCTGGGGTAATTTGTTTTCTAATTTCTTCTATAGCCTTTTCAAGGGAACTGAGGTCTGTCACTGGCCAGTCCTTGTGGCTTTCCTCATCAGAGTCATTTGGTTTAGGCATGGTGGGCTTAGGAGAGCTAATACATGGTCTAACAGCTACTATAATTGGGAGGGGGGAGTCCTTTATGAATTTCTTGTCTCCTAGCCAGATAAGCCTATGTGGGTCCACATGTCTGGGTCATATGGATCCCAAGAAATCATCCAGGGGGTGATCTCAAAAGGAAATGACTTCCTTTGAAAGATTAATGTCTCTAGCCTTGGGAAGTGCTTGTAATCCCTAAATCTGTGACTTCTGATGGGAGGTGACATTATCCATGATAGAAAAAGAGTAGAAACACGAAGACCAGAGGACAACATTCTGAAGGGCTTAATAGCACCAGGAGGGATTCCCCAAAGGTCCAGATGCAAGCCTATCCACAAGTTTAAGAGACTGGTGACCTGCCCTACAGGCTTTTAAGAGGTCAGTGTATTACTGGTTTTTGTATTGGAGAGAAATAGATAGGGGGTTGTTGCCAATGCCCAAGCAGGCTGTCAGTGTCTGGGCAAAGGATTAGGGGCTTTCAATGTCAAAGAGTGGTCTCAAACAAGAGATGTCAGTTGTCCATTTAGCATATCTGGTCCCTAATGATGGCATGAACTGAAAGTAAAGGAGGAAAAAGAGAAATCCTGCCAGCCCTCAGTTGTGGAGGCAAGGCCACAGGGGGCAATTTACCATCAGGAGGATGATATCCCTCCAGGGGAGCACTCTCCCTGGTGTGTCTCAGGGAGCCTCACATTGGGTGCCAACTGTGGTTTCTGGTCATCCTGGTGCCATGACACCTTGGTGTCCCAGGGGCATCCAGGCAACAGCAGAACAGGGTCTTGAGTGGCCATGAATATGATGGGAAGAAACACCCGGGAGACAGCTTCAGAGAACAGCTCATTTGTTTGTTAGGGGAATGGGTTTGTAAGTGTTTGTGCAAAGAGAGAGGAGTGGTATGGGTAGGTACAGGTCATAAGGGGAATGGCTAGTTAAAAGGTCCTGCTGATACTAATTAGCATGTAGTGACATCACAGGTGAGCTGGAGTCACAGGCTTTAAGTAGTGGTGGGAAAAGGTATGGGGTATGGGTCGTAGGGGAATTGGTTGTGTGAAGGCTGATGGCTGATACCTTACTAACATACAGGGACATGCTGGGCAAGCGTGAAGAGGTCACAAGGCTCTGGGAAGCGAAACCTAAGTCTTATCAGGATGTCCAGGTATCCTGGGCTAGGGGGAGGTAGCGGCCTCATTCCTGCTGGCCTCAGGGCCCAAAGTTATCAGGGTCCAGGCCAGCTGTGACCTCCTGTGGCCTAGAGCCCTTAGCCGTACCTGACAGCTCAGGCCCGCTTTAACCCTCAGTGGCCTGGGGCCCTCATCTGTGCCCAACATACCTTCTTTTGCACTGAGAATATTTACTCTGTGTTATTATGTGTATGTAAACTGTGTTTTAATATCATAGGCTCATGGTTAAGAGACTGTCTCAGAATTTTGGACTTACTTTTTTTTCTTCTTTGCGGTAACGTCTCACTTTAGGCCAGGCTTACATGGAACTCACTCTGTAGTCCCAGGCTGGCCTCAAACTCACTGCAATCCTCCTACTTCTGTCCCTCAAGTTCCGGGATTAAAGGTGTGTGCAAACACACTAGATGGAAAAATAAAAACTTATGGGAACTTTTAAGGTTGAACTGAGTGCATTTTATATCATGAGATGGTTATGAGTCTATACGGCCCAGGGACAGAATGTGGTGGTTTACATCAGAAATTTACCTTAAGTTTATGTTTTCAATGCCTGGTCCCTAGCTAGTGGCAATCTGGGAGATGGATCCCTGCTGGAGGAGGCATGTCTCTCAGGGTAGACTTTGAGGTTTATTAATCTACAGCTTTCCTGTACTAGCTCACCTCACTTTCTTGCTGCTTTCTTGTACTTGCTGTAGCAAGACAGCAAGTGCCTCTGTTCTTCTGTCCTTTTCCTGTCATCACGAAGCTTCCCCTAGAGAATGAAATGCAAACTAACACCCTTTCCTCCAACCAGCTGCTTTGGTGAGGTGTTCTGTCCCAGCAACTAGAAGGTAACCACAACAGGCAGCTTTAGACTTTAAGAGCAGTCATTATTAGAGCTGAAAGCTTGTTGGAAGACAGGGCATTAGGCCAGCTAAACTGGAAGGGCTGAGGTTGTTGATATTGTTATAAAAATATCATACAGGGTGGCAGATGATTAAATGGGCAAATGCCTTTGCTGTGCGAACATGATGACCTGAGTTTGGATCAACAGAACCCATATAAAGGTAGACATAATAACACTGCCTGTAATCCCAGCATGCCTATGGCAAGATGAGAAGTGCAGAGAGGGAAGTTCCTGGTAGATTTTAGGACAGCTAGGCTGGCATATGTAGCAGTGAACAGGAAGAGACTTTGCCTAAGAAGTTGAAAGAAAAGGACTGATATCCATGGTTGTCCTTTGACTTCTGTGTATGTGCCATTGCATGCATATGTCCATAGTCATACATAAGAAACATATATGCACTCTAAAATTAAAAAAGAAACACAAATACACCACTATGTACAATATTTTTAGTGTTAACAAAGTAAGATATTAAAATAAAATGGTAAGGCTGGGGAAATGGCTTAGCAGTTAAGGTGCTTGCCTGCAAAGCTTACAGACACAGTTTTGATTCCCCAGTACCCATGTAAAAGCCAGATGCATAAGGTGGTACATGTTCTGGAGTTCATTTGCAGTGGTTAGAGGCCCTAGCATGCCTGTTTTCTCTCTCTGTCTCTCTCTCCCTCTCCCAATCTCTCTTTCAAATAAATAAATAAAATATTTAAAAGAATAGAATGCTCAGTAATATGAATGATATAATAAAACAAATTTGTGATGTGATGGTAACAATGACAATTAATAATTTCTTTGCAAAGACATTTGAAAATATATATCAGTAATTAGTAAACATTCATTTTTGACGTAATGAAGCATTAATTCACAATTTCTTTAGGGAGTTTTGCTCTACAGGCAATTTTGTTTAAAACAATTGGCTGGAGAGATTGCTTAGTTGTTGAGGCACTTGTCTGCAAAGCCTAAGAACCCAGGTTCCAATCTCCAGTACTGACGTAATGCAGATGTCCAAGGCTGTGCATGTGTCTTGAGTTCATGTGCAGTGGCTACAGACCCAAACACACATATTCTCTCCCTACCTTTCTCTCTCACTACCTCTTACTCTGTCAATATATTTTTTTAATTCGTTAAAAAATTTAAAATAGCAAAAGTAGAAACAAATGGAAAAGACCTAGAAACAAATAGCAAAACTTGGACATAAAAGTTATAGGTTATGATATATAACCAATTAAAATATTTGCAAAAAGTGATAATGATGTGATATATACATTTTATAAAAATATAGTAATGAAATATATAAACATACAATACATATTCAGGTAGGGAAACTGTGGTGGTTTGATTCAGGTGTCCCCCATAAACTTAGGTGTTCTGAAGGCTAGGTTCCCAGCTGATGGAGATTTGGGAATTATGCCTCCTGGAGGAAGTGTATTGTTGGGGGCAGTCTTATGGGTATTGTAGCTAGTTTCCCACTGTCAGTGTTTGGCACAATCTCCTCTTGTTGTTGTCCACCTGATGTTGGCCAGGAGGTGATGATCACTCTCTGCTCATGCCACAATTTTCCCCTGCCATCATGGTGCTTCCCTTTGAGCCTGTAAACCAAAATAAACCCCCTTTTACCACAAACTGCTCTTTGTTGGGTGATTTTTGCCAGCAATGTGAATCTGACTGTGAAAGGGCAAATATAACCATTTTAAGTAGAAAGGCTCAGGCCTGATTTAGATAGAGAACTAGCTGGCTAATGTGCTGACCTCTGCTTCTGTAAACTTTGCTTGCTTGCTCAATTGCTGCCTTTCTCCCTAAAGTTTCTGGGGAATCTCCATTTCAAGGACATTGCAGAAACACTCCACTGCGGAGGCCTCTGGCCTCCGACCACCTGCTTAGATAAACCTGTCAATTCAAAAGTCGTAAAGTACCACTGTTTGCTTAACCCATCACAATGGAGATTACCTCATCTGCCTGGAGTGCCCCTAGCTCCTGCCCCAACTTTGCCCACTGAAACCCCAAGCCAATCAGAACTGCTTAAATCAACCAATCATGTATCTATCCCCTACTTCTTTGTTTGAATTCCTATATGAACCCCTTCCCCTAAAGGAAGGGGCTCTCTCCCTCACTACCACTGTGCCGGACTGTAGGGATGGAGCCCAGGCCTAGGGCTCTAGAAACCTGTTGCTTTTACATTCCAGTGTCTCAGCTTCTGTGGTGGTTCTCTGGGTGACTCCTGGGTGACCGGGGGTCTTGGCTCCTGGTCAGGGGACTTGGCACAACAACTGCACAGTAAAGTTGGTACCAGAGGAGTGAGATTATTAATGCTTGAAACCTAATTGTGTGGCTTTGACATTTTGGAGCTGTTATCCAAGAGGAATTTGGAAGGATTTGAAATCTTAGCCTAAGAGATGCCTTGCAGTGTTGCAAGTACAGCTTATGTACTATTCTGGACAGAGTTGAAAGACCTGAATGCAGTAAGAACTATGGACTGTAAGGATTGGCTTGTGAGGGTGAGAAAGAGCTTGTGTGAGTGGCTTGCTGTTATGCCTGTGGCCTGAGAACTTGTGCAGGGTTGCATTGCATAGAAATGGACTGGTGTGTACAGAGGGATATGGCACAGAAAGAGTTCTTTCCACTGAAACTTTAGTCTATTTAGCTGCAATCACATGAGAGATTACAACCAGTGAGAATGGGCCAGCTGACCCACATTGGGACAATAGAAAGAATGCAGTCTTTTGAAGGGGTCTGAATGCTGAAGGAATGTCTTGTTCTTCAAAGCCTGCTTTATCCATCCCCTCCCTCCTCCACCCAGATTAACAAACTGACACCCTACCTGGTATTATGGAGTATAAGAAATGCAGGAAAAAGAGGGTCATTGAATTTTCAACACTGTCTTGTGTTTTGGAAATCACCATGGGCAATATGAAGCAGGTCTGCTATTGTCTGCATGGAGACCAGATGGAGCCATGAGGATGGATCATGGTTTGCAGTGAAGACCCAGTGGAGATGCCAGGACCACAAGATGCCTGTTCAGGAGAGCTGCTGGCCCAGGATGAAGTTTTCTAGAACTGTGAGTAGCCTAGATGGCGGGGATGGATTGGAATTCCAGAGATTTGTTACTAGTAAGAATTATCAGACTTAGAGTTTTGTCACTGGCTAGAGTTGTTGGACTTGGAGCTGCAGAGTTTGATTTTTGCCCTGTTTTAATCTTGTATTGGTTAAACATTTCATTGCTATACCCAATGCGATCTTTTGCAGTGTGAATGTTTATTCTATGCCATTATGGGATTTGGGAGGATTGTTTTGGTATTATGGCTCAATTAAATGATGTTGGACTATGGGAGTGTTTGAATATCATTAGGATTGATAAAAACTATGGGCAATGTATCCATTAAGGAAATGCAAATTAAAACAGCTAAGATTCTACCTTACACCAGTAAGGATAGCAAACATTAAAAAATCAAACAAAAACAAATGTTGGCGAGGATGTGGAGAAATAGGAACCCTCATTCACTGTTGGTGGGAATGTAAGCTGGTACAAACACTATGGAAGTCAATATATGGAGACTCCTAAAAAGGATGAATATAGAGTTATAAGCAGATCCTGCTTTCCCTTACTGGCATTTACTCTAAAAGCTCCACATCTCAGTTCAGAGATATTTGCTCAACCATGTTAATAGCTGTTCAATTCATAATAGTTGTAAACTGGAATCAACCCAGGTGCCTATCACTGGATAAATGTATAACCAAGATGTCGTATATCTATATGATGAAATTCTACTCAGCTATAAGAAAAAAATGACACATTGAAATTTGTGGAAAAATGGTCGAACTTGAAACAGATCATTCTAAGTTAACTCACACAATCATAGGAAGACAACTGTCACATATTCTCACTCATCTACAGTTCCTAGTCTGAATCAGCCTGAGTTGCTGACATGTCTGAATAGTATCTTGAGGCTTGGAAAATAGGGAGGGTAGGGCTTGGGGGAAGGGGAATGGTGGTGGTAGGGGAACACAAAATCAAACCCAAGTTGAACGGTACAATAGAATCCTAAATCATGGCAGTCAGACTAAAAGGTGGAACCCTCAAAAGTACCTTAGGGGGAGTACCTGAATAGAAGGGTCCTGGAGAGAGTGAGACAAAACCTAACCTCAAATTTCTTCTGTTTCTCTTTTTCTTTTTTCTTTTCCCTTGGTGCTGGCCTGTAATTCCCTGTACCAGGATGTGATCTACATCCCCAATGAGCTGTTGATCAGACAGACCTACTAGTCCCAAAACAAACAAGACAGACTTATGCCAAAGAAGTTGATTACCCACCAGATGTTAATGGTAAGACCCTACTGCTAAAGACACCACATGCCATTGGGACAGACCATGGAGAGACCTGGCTGGAATCCAGAGGAGAGTCAGTCCCTAGACAATTAGTCCATCTAGTGCTGGAATGTACTACAGGAGCTACCAACAGGAAAGTGGCCAACTCTGAGCAACTCAAAGTTTAAGCTACTCAGAAGCCAACAACCTGACATGATGCTCACATAAGCATAATAGTGGCACACAGCCATGGTGGGTAACAACTGCTCTTGGGTTGGCTAACAGATATACTCAGTGGAAAGAAAACCATATCTGGAACTGAGAAACAAGTCAGGATCATATCCAGATAATGATTTTGTTTGCCAATGTCAAATGCCCACAAATCTTGGGCTATAGTAGGGTCTACACCTTTTAAATTCACTCTAAATTAATAATGGTTATCCCATTTAACTGATGCTGATTTCACTCTCCACTGGAGATTCTGCTTCTCTTTTTCAGATGGGAGCAGGACCAAAGGAGATAAACAGCCCAGTGCACTCACCTCAGCCCCAGCTGAAACCACAGAAGAATTGGGGAAATAAGCAAGGGTGCTACTTTCTCAGTAAATCTGTTATCAGCCAAAGGTAAAGGAGGTCGACACTGAGGACACCCAACACCTACCATACCATAGAACCAGAGGCTCCTAAGTTTCCATCACTGAAGTAGACTTACAATGCTCTCAACATAGCTCAGGGAATTTTGCAAGAGGGGGGTGAAAATAATGTTAGGGCCACAAGTTGGGACATTTTGCACAGAGACATTGCCTCTCTCCCCACCCCCTATAAAGCATGACCCATGGGATTGACCTGCATGTCAAACAAGGAAGGCCTCATTAGGAAAGGAGCAAGAAGGAGGGAAAATATGGCACCAACATGTTTTATTTACATACTAAATATGTCCATGTGGTGGTTTGAATAAAATAGATGGCCCCCAATATATTCAGTTGTTTATTTGTTTGTAGTTTGCATCTCTAGCCATCTGGCTGGAGGCAATGCCATTGTGTGGATCTTAGGTGTGGTGGTGGGTTTGAGATTTCAATCTAAAGATATGCAAAGTGTGCCTGGCTGGAGTTCCTGAAGTGTGCTGTGGCTTTTGACCTTTAGGGTGGTACTTATCTCTCTCTGCTTGGGCCTGTGAAAGCAGGCCAGTTTCTTCTGCCATTATGGAACTTCCCCTGGATCTGTAAGCTTCAATAAATCCCTTCCTCCATAACTGTGCCTGGTCTGGAAGTTCATCTTAGTGAACCTGAAGCTGACTAATACAGAACTTGGTACCGAGGAGTGGGTTGAGATGAACCTTACTATGTGGATGTTGATCTTTTGGAACCTTTGTTTTGGAAGAATAGGCATGGACTTGGTGCTTGCAACTGAAGATGTCATCTGGAGTGGTAAGCCAAGTTTTATGGACAATTCTGATGAGAGTCTGAGAATGCTAAGTGCAGACAGCACTGAACTTCGAGGCTTGGCTTATGAGTTTTCTAAGGGGAAGGAAAGACTGCAGAGGACTTTGTTGGAACTGGGCTACTGGCATAAGGGCTGGCTGCGTCCTGCTGCCCAGGCCCAGAGAGTTTGATCAAGGTTAAATGTGTAATGGACTGATGTGCTTGGCTAGAGATATTGGACTGAGAGATTTAAGATTTTAAACTGGAAAACCTCAAGCAAGTTAAAATTACAGGCACTGAGACTGGTTTTAGGTTACTGAACCTGCTATTGTCAAACACATTAGCAATCTTAAGGAAGATGTTCCAACTGCTTTACATTAAAACAATGGAAAGGATGCCTGAGGAAAGACTGTCATAGAAATGCAAACACTTTTGGAAAGAGTTGACTGGAGAAGGAACCTGCTTTTCAAGGCTATGATTTGTTTTGTCCTTGAATTAAGAATATGGCTGTGTCCTGCACACCTGGTATTGGTTTCAGAAGCATGAAAAATGCATGGAGTGCCCGTGAATTACACATGCTTCCAGGAGCCACTGCTGAGATGCAGCATGAGGTAGGGCCTGATGCCCTGATAGGCTGAAAGAGCCTTTGGAAAATGTGAAGAGTGGTCATGAATTGCACATGGTTCCAGGAGCTGCTGCTGAGATGTGGCAGGAGGCAGGGCATGATGCCCTGATAGGCTGAAAGAGCCTTTGGAAGATGGACCATGATTTGCATGAAGACCTGAAGATGTTTTGAATATACCAGGACTATGCAAGGGCTACCATAGAGCGCACTACTGGCCTGGGATGGAAGTGTTCCCTGGCTACTCTGCCCAGCTGGAGGGGCAGAATTGGAAAGTCTGGAGACTGTTAGTCTCTGGATATATTGAACTTGAACTGCAGAAGTTTGATGTTTGTTTGATGGTGGTTGAGTTTGCATTGTTTTAGTCTCTCCTTGCTATGCCTTATACCAGTTGAAAATGTTTACTCTGTGCCTTTATATGTTAGAAATGTTTAACTTGTTTGATTTTACAGGCCTTCATATCTTAAATTGGTCAAGACTGTGGGGACCTTTGAAATTGAACTGAGTACAATTTACAATGTGTGATGGTTATAAATCTATTGGGGGCCAGGGGCGGAATGTGGTGGTTTGAATAAAATAGATGGCCCCCAATATATTCAGTTGTTTATTTGTTTGTAGTTTGCATCTCTAGCCATCTGGCTGGAGGCAATGCCATTGTATGGATCTTAGGTGTGGTGGTGGGTTTGAGATTTCACTCTAAAGATATGCAAAGTGTGCCTGGCTGGAGTTCCTGAAGTGTGCTGTGGCTTTTGACCTTTAGGGTGGTACTTCTCTCTCTCTGCTTGATCCTGTGAAAGCAGGCCAGTTTCTTCTGCCATTATGGAACTTCCCCTGGATCTGTAAGCTTCAATAAATCCCTTCCTCCATAACTGTGCCTGGTCTGGAAGTTCATCTTAGCGAACCTGAAGCTGTCTGCTACAGTCCATATCTAATAAAAAAAAAACTATGGGAACTTTTAAAATTGGACTGACTGCATTGGATTTTACAACATGGATGCTTATCAGTTTATGGGAGCCAGGGGCAGAATGTGGTGGTTTGATTCAGGTGTTTCTATAAACTTAGATGTTCTGAATGCTAGGTTCCCAGCTGATGGAGATTTGGGAATTAATGCCTCCTGGAGGTAGTGTATTCTTGGGGGCTGGCTTATAGGTATTATAGCCAGTTTCCCTTTGACAGTGTTTGGCACACTCTCCTGTTGCTGTTGTCCATCTGATGTTGGTGAGGAGGTGATGTCCACCCCTTGCTCATGCCATCAATTTCCCCTGCCATCATGGAGCCTTCCCTCCAGTCTCCAAGCCAAAAGAAACCTTCCCTCCTCCCCTTGCAAGCTGCTCTTGGTCGGGTACTTTCTGCCAGCAATGTGAACCGGACTTCAACAGTAATTTGTCTCTAAAACATCAAATTAAACATGACCTTAGCCCTTTGTCTGTAGCCTTATGAGCCTTGAGTTCTCTGCTTACTATCAGCAAATCTCTGTATCTTGATTTTCTTTTTATTATTTTCAACTGCCTCTCTCTCTCTCTCTCTCTCTCTCTCTCTCGCAGATACCAGGGCATTCAATGTTTTTTATGAGAAACTCATTAATAGCAAATAGTTATGTTTTCTATTATTCTGTTTCAAATATTTTTAAGATGTAAAAAGCTGTTATTGGAAGAAGAATTTACAGGGAGGTTTGCAGGTTATAATATGATTGATTGTCATCTCTTGTCTTTGCTGTTACAGTCTTTTTTTCACTATTATGCTTGAAAGAAAGAAGGAAAGAAATAAATAAAGAAAGAACATTCTTCTTTCCTTCATCCCATATGTGTTACTTTGCCTATACCAAGGTGTTTTAACCCTAATTTACTGTGGCATAACTCACCAAGTAGGTATATTCCTAAATATTATTAGGATTTAAACATTTTTCTTCATTAAATTAAACTCATGTTTCACAAAAAGAGAAGATATATTTACATCTACTTCTTTCCTAACACCTCCCATTCATATTTTAAGCACATTAGTAGCTGTTTTTGACTATCCTCTTGTGGTGGTTTGATTCAAGTGTCCCCCATAAACTTAGGTGTTCTGGATGCTAGGTTCCCCAGATGGTGGCAATTGGAAATTAAAGCCTGCTGGAGGTGGTGTATTGTTGGGGGCTGGTTTATGGGTGTTTGACACAGTCTTCTATTGCTGTAGGCCACCCTCTATTCATACCATCATTTTCCCCTGCCATTATGGATTTTCCCCTTGAGCCTATAAGCCAAAATAAACCTCTTTTTCCACACAAGCAGCTCTTGGTTGGGTGATTTCTACCAGCAATGCGAACCTGACAGCAACAGTAATGTTGGTACTGACAGTGGCATGGCTGTTAGACACCTGACAATGTGGCTTTGGCCTTTTGGAGCTGATTTTCAAGAGGAATGTGGAAAGATTTGATACATTGGCCTAAGACCCACCTTGCAGTGCTATAAGTACAGCTTTATGGACTATTCTTGTTAGAGTTGAAAGACCTGAATGCAGTAAGAACTATGTACTCTGAGGTTTGGCTTCTGAGGGTGAGAAAGAGCTTTGCTTGGACTGAGCTAGCACTTTGTGTGAGAGGCTTGCTGTTATACCCGTGTCCTGAGAACTTGTGCAGGGTTTCAGTGTGTAGAAGCAGACTGGTGTGTGCAGAAACATATGGCACAGAAAAAATGAAATCTTTGGGTGAACTGCTGCTCATTCAGCTGCAATTGAGAGATTACAACCTTTGAGATTGGGCCAGCTGACCTGCACTGGGGCAACAGGAAGAATGTAGACTCTTTTGAAGGGGCCTGAGTGCTCAAGGAGTGTCCTGTTCTTCAAAGTCTGCTTTATTTCCCCCTGGATTAAAAACTTGGCACTCTACTTGGTATTATTGAGTTAAAGAAATGCAAGAATGAGAGGGTCATTGAATTTGCAATGCAGTCTTGTGTATTGGAAATGGCCATGGGAAATGTGAAGCAGATTTGCTGGATGCCTCCATGGAGACCCATTGGAGTCATGAGGATGATCAGTGGCTTACAGTGGAGACTGAGTGGAGATGCTGGGACCATGAGATGGCTGCCAAGGAGAGCTGCTGTCACCAGATGAAGTTTTCCAGGACTGTGGGTAGCCTAGCTGGAGAGGCAGAATTGGAACTCCAGAGACTTGTCACTAGTTAGAATTGTTGGTCTTGGAACTACAGAGTTTTATGTTTGCCCTGTTTAAATCTTGTATTGGTTGAATATTTCTTTGCTATGCCCAGTGCCATCTTTTTCAGTGTGAATGTGTATTCTGTTTCATGGGATTTGGGCAGTTTGTTTTTGGTATCGTGGCTCAGTTAAAAGACCTTGGATTATGGGGATGTTTGGACATCATTAGGATTGATAAAAAAATTTGGGGGGGACTTTGAACATTGTACTGAATGTATTGCATTTTACATCATGGGTAGTTAACAGTTTATGGGGGCCAGAGGTGAAATGTGGTGATTTGATTCAGGTGTCCCCAATTCTGGATGCTAAGTTCCCCAGCTGATGGCAATTGGAAATTAAAGCATCCTGGAGGTGGTGTATTGTTGGGGATGGGCTTATGGGTGTTATAGCCAGTTTCCCCATGCCAGTGTTTGGTGCACTCTCCTCTTACTATTGTCCACCTGATGTTGGTGAGGGGGTGACGTCTACCCTCTGCTCATACCATCATTTTCTCCTGACATCGTGGAGTTCCCTTTCAAGTCTATAAGCCAAAATAAACCTCCTTTCCTCATAAACTGCTCTTGGTAGGGTGATTTCTACCAGCAATGTCAACCTGGCTACAACACCTCCCCTCCCTTAAAATTTAAATTATAGTCCTTGCTTTGGAAGGATTATGAGCACATGACTAACCATATAAAATTACTGTTAGAGTATCCAAAGTATTTTGAAATCTACTTGTTTGAAAATAAATAAGTTTAAGGACTGAGGAAACACATGAACACTGTAACCATGGCTATTATTGGTTAATATAATCACTAAAGGTTTTTAAATTATACTATCCATATCTATACACATATATCTATTTTCAAAAAAAAGACTCAAGTTCTATTAAATTATATATGATGGACATTTTGTGATAAGGTCATATATGTAAAATGTTGCATTATAAATTTACTAATAGTACAATGTTTGTTTTGAGTAATTGTGTGTGACCCTTTAAATTCAACATTATGCTCACTTGGAAATTTATCATTTTGAAGCACAAGAACCTTGTATAAACATAAAGAATAAACACTTAAGCTCAAAACACTTTTGCATGTTCCAGACAGAATGCAAATAGAGTAGATTCCAAGGTAATTTTCTCATTCTCAAGTAAATGTATTATTTTCTTGATCTTTCTGTTATGAATTTTGCTGTAACTGAATATCTTATGGAATTATTCTAAGCTTCAACTACTCAGCTCTGGTGGCCTATTATTGTTAGTGTTTTCTAAGCCAGAACACTTACTTTATATTGTATCCCTACACATGATGTCATTAAATATCAATTCCATTTAGCATAAATTTTAGCACATCTGCTATAAATCGAAGATCTGGTTTAAAATTGCTCAATATGAGGCTGTCACTTAGTATTAGACCAAGGAAGAGGCAATATGCCGGCATGTAAAGACCTTAGCAAACAATTTTCCTCTGTTGCTAAGAAAACAAAAGTTGCCTGTCATGTTGTGAATTTTAATAAAGGAAAAAATGAATTAGCTTGAGAAAAGCATTTATGGAGCTACTGGTTCAGTTCCTACTTTTTCCTACATGCTGTCATGTGTCAGGTCTCCATTTCAATTATAAAAGAATTTTGTAAGGTCTGGAATGCTGAATAACTCCAGTTTAGCTTTATCCACAAGGTACCTGTGAAAGGGCAGGGGTATGTGGTAGAAGTTCAAAGCACCATATTTAAATTTTATTTTTTAACATTATTTCATGACAATGGTAAGAAATGGTTAAGGAAACTGATTCAGATGTTTCTGTAGGTATTTCAGCTGTTGGGTAACAACTCAAGAGCTTCTGAATAATTAAAATGTAATTACTAATCTCTAATCACACTGCTTGAAAAAAAAGTAACACTTGTTCAATATGGCCTGTAAGCAGTCAACCTCATGCGCTGGGATGAACTTCCAAAGCAGGAACAGTTTTGGAGGAAGGCATTTATTGAAGCTTACAGATGGTAGGGAAGTTCCATAATGATAGGAGAAGCTGGGCTCCTTTCACAGGTCTATGCTGAGAGAGAAAAGCACCAGCACAGCAAGCACACTTCAGGAACTCCAGACAAAGCTCAAGCACTTTGCATATCCTTACACTGGAATTCCTCAAACACAAGTTATGGTTGGACCAAGTGGCTGGAGATCTAAGTTACAAGCTTTAATAAACTCCTGAATGTATTCAAACTATCAGAGACTATATGCACTAAACTGGGATTTTCTGTTTTGTGAAACATTTCCTTCACCAACTTCTCTTAATTAAATCTCATTATGCTCAAGGCTAACTTAAATTAAATATTACATTTTAAGCCCCACCTCCAGGTGATGCCCTAGATGGCCCCCTCCTTCAAGACTCTTTTCTCTGTAAGTGTTTTCTAATTTCAAAAGTTTTAGTGTCATGTATGGCAAGGAGTCTACTTTATGTATAGTCCATTTGACATTTGTACAATATGTTTTAAGTAAAAATGAACATTTAAATGTGAATTACTGATTTCACTATCGACCTAGACCCATCATAACAAATACTGATGCAAATGAATAGTGCATTCTTACTGTGCAGAAAAGATATCAAACAGAAAATTTCACAGTTATGTTTCATTACAGTATAATATTTATAGTCGCCTAATAAAGTCAGAAACACAGATCTTAGGACTGCTTTCTAACATCCAAGTCAAGTTTCATAGGAAATACATTATTTCCATACAATTATTTGGAAACCAACCTGGCAAATCAGTATTAACATATACCAGAGACAATTAACATATAATCACTTGATCTAACACAAACAGCAACCAATGAATATATATTGTATATCTCTTCTGTGCCAGAGAAGTATTAAGGACTAGGAGAGATACATGATATTTAATGTATGATCAAGATACTGTGCAAATTCTCACAAGCCATTTTATAGTGCTTAAAGTAAGGCAGCTAAAAGATGAGGAGAGCCAATGGAACTCAGTTGTCATACAAGTAGTATTGGCTAACTTTTGCTTTTAATTCTTTCTCACACAAAGGTTAAACCTCCACTGTGTGCTGTTGTGTTCCACTCCCTACTCCACTGGGTAGCAATGGTGATTTACGGATTCAATAATTTCTTACATTCTACTTGAAAAATGTTTCTTTATCCAAAGGTTAACTCCTACAGGAATACAAACCTCTCAATTTTCTCCATTGCTGTATTAGTCAGTACTAGTACACTCACTAGACTCATAAATCTATCAATTTTCTAGTCTCTAACAGTGTAATCTCTGAAATTTCATGGATATAAACGGAATTACTAATCTTCAATAAATCTACAGAAACAGGTGATAGTGCTGTGGCCCAGGTCCAATCAGTTTAGCTATAATAAATGATACCTCAAGAGACTCAGTTAAGGTCATAAAATTTACTGATCACAAGACAGATCTTAGACTCCAAAGTATTTTGTAAGTTCTACATGCTTTCATACTTTAAGGTATGAATTCTAAGAATGCTTTCTCTTGTGAAATTGACTCTAGATAGGAAAGAGAAAAGAGTAAATTCACTTTCTTTAAGTTAGTGTTCACTATTAAAAGTAATCACCATCTATATAATATCACAAAGTTATTAGAATATGTATTGTATGTATGTTGAGAGCTTAGAAATTATGCATGTGGGAAAACATGATATTACCATTTCTATTCTCAGATTTTATTTTAGTAATGCACATTTTGCAACAGAGACACCTTCTTACAATGTGTGAGATGCTCATGCATTTATTAATAATTATCTAGATAAATATCCAATTATTTAACTTTCTTTATATATTTTAATGTATTTTCCCACTGTTTCTTAAAAGTACATTATTTAATGTTTTATACTTTTTGTGAGACTTCATCAAGATATTTAAAGCATATGTCATGATATTTAACATTCACTTATATAGTGTGACAAATTAATTTCCTTGGCACATTTTCAACTCTGTAATATTGTATGTAATGACATCTGAAACAATCTAACTGTAATTACCTTTTAAATAGACTTAAGTAGTTGGTTAAAAATAAAATTATCAAGAGAAATTCAAACACTACATTTCAATAGAAATGATTGCAGAAGGTCTGACTTGAAGTTAATTATAAATAAATATTTTTACAAAGTAGTCTTGAAATCTTAGACTGGAGAGATGGCTCAGCAGTTAAAGGCACTTAGTGGCACATGTGTCTAGAGTTCATTTGCTATAGCAGTAGGCTTTGACATGCCCCTTCTCTCTCTCTCTCTCTCTCTCTCTCTCTCTCTGCCTCTCTCTCTCTCTCACACACACACACTTACAAATAAATAAGTAAATAAATAGGTTTTAAAAAAGAAATCTTTGGGTTGGAGCGATGACTTAGTGGTCAAGGTCCTTGCCTGCAAAGCCAAAGGTCCCAGGTTCAGAACCCCAGGAGCCATGTTAGCCAGATATACAAGGTGGCATATGCATCTGCAAATGATTGCAGTGGTTGAAAGCCCTGTCTTGCCCAGTCTCTCTCTTTCTCTCTCTCTACCTGTGTATTTCTCTCTCAAGTTAAATACATTTAAAAAATTTTAAAAAGAAATCTTTAATGTCTTTATAGGATGAAACTTGGGATTTTCTAGGATATACTCAAAGAGGACATTTGACAGAAGTGATGGATAAACTGTTGTGTTAGCTTGAATGATTGTCCCCTAATAGATTCAGAAGTTTTATGAAAGCTTATTAGATTTCTAGCTACCTGGCTGGAGATGTCACTCAGTGGATCTTAGGGTCCATCCCTAAGGCGTGGTAGCGTATTTGGAATTACAGTCTAAAGATATGCAAAATGCTTGAGTTCACCAGGAATTCCTAAGTGTGCTTGTGTGTGGTGTGGCTTTATTTATTTATTTAATTATTATTATTTTTTTGCCTTGGGGCTTCTCTCTGTCTGCTTGGTCCTTTAAGAGGGTTCCACCTTCTTTTGCCCTTATGGAACTTCCTATGGATCTGTAAGTTTCAATATTTCCCTTCCTCCATAACTGGATCTGGTCTGGAAGTTCATCTCAGCAACATGAAGCTGTCTGCCACAGAAATTGGTACCATAATGTGGGAGGAGATGAATCTGACCATGTGGATTTGGGTCTTTTAGAAGTTTTGTTTTGGAGGAATAGGCATTGACTTGGTACTTGCAACTTAAGATGACTTCTGGAGTGGTGTGCGAAGTATTATGGACTACTCTGATGAGAGTTTGAAAATGCTAAGTGCAGAGAGAATTGTGTTTAGAGTCTTGGCTTGTGAACTTTGTTAGGGCAAGAAAAGACTGCAGAGGAATTTCTTGGAACTGAGCTACTAGCATAAGGGCTGGCTGTGTTCTGCTGTCCAGGCACAGAGAGTTTGATCAAGGTTAAATTTGTAATGGACTGATACACTTGGCTAAAGATATTGGACCAAGAGACTTAAGAGTTTAAGTTGGAAAACCTCAAGCAAGTTAAAATTACAGGCATTGTAACTGGTTTTAGGTTACTTACTGAAGTTGCTATTGTCAAACACATTAGCAATCTTAGGGAAGATAGCCCAACTGCTATATAGTAAAACAATGGGGAGGATGACTGAGGAAATACTATGATAAAAATACAAATTCTTTTGGAGTTTACTAGAGAAGGAACCTGCTCTTCAAGGTCATGATTTATTTTGCTCCTGAATTAAGAATATGGCTTTGTCTTTCACACCTGTATTGGTTTAGGAAGCATGAGAAATGGTTATAAAATGCACATGGTTTCAGGAGCCACTACTGAGATGTGGCATATAGGCAGGTGTGATGACCTTCTTGAATAGGCTGGAAGAAACTTTGGAAGATGGACCGTGGTTTGCATGGAGACTCAAAGATGTTTTGGATATACCAGGACTGCATAATAGGTTGTTGGATTAGGATGGAAGTTTTCCCTGGCTACTCAACCCAGCTGGAGGGGCAGAATTGGAAAAATCCAGAGACTGTCAGTCTCTGATTATATTGGACTTGAACTACAGAAGTTTGATGTTTGCTTTGATGGTTGTTGAGTTTGCATTGTTCTAATCTCTCCTTGATATGCTTTATAGTAGTTGAAAATGTTTACTCTGTGCCACTATATGTTGAAAGTATGTAACTTGTTTGATTTTACAAGACTCACAGCTAAGAGACAATCTTAAATCTCAAAGGAGACTTGGGACTTTGGGACTATCCAAAGTTGGTAAAGACTGTGGACTTTTGAAAGTGCACTGAATAAAATTTTCAATGTGAGATAGTTATGAATCTATTGAGGGCCAAGGCCAGAATGTGGTAGTTTGGATAAATGCCCCCCAGTAGATTCAAAAGTTTTATTAAAGCTTCTTATATTTCCAGCCACCTGGCTGGACATGTCACTCAGTGGATCTTAGAGTGCATCCCTAAGGTGTGGTGGTGGTGTTTTTGGAATTCCAGTCTAAAGATATGCAAAGTGCCTAGTTCACCTGGAATTCCTAAGTGTGCTTGTGTATGGGTGGTTTTTTTTTTTTTTTTTTTTGTTTGTTTGTTTGTTTGTTTTTGCCTTGGGGCTTCTCTCTGTCACTTAGTCCTTTAAGAGGGTTCCAACCTCTTCTGCCATTATGGAACTTCCTTTGGATCTGTAAGCTTCAATAAATCCCTTCCTCCATAACTGTTTCTGGTCTAAAAGTTCATCTCAGTTATGTGAAGCTGTCTACCACAACTGTATTTTTTTGTTACAATTTAATAAGCAAAGCCAAAATGAGTAGAGCAGGTAAAATGCTAAATCAGTATTTCTTCACTCATCTAGTCTCACAAGACATGCACACCAAGGTTTGATTTTGATCATGAGGTAATATCATGTAGCTGGGCAGCAAAATGCAGACCTGGTAATATGCCTGCTGCTTTTGTGTGCAGCTCAGGTAAGGTTGTTAGAGAGATCCTCTGTCTCTTCTCAAGTACACTTTCCTTCTCTGTATGTGGCTAAGTGGTTGGCAGTAGATGTGAAATGAGCCTATGAAAGAAGAGTAGTGTATATTATTTGCAATTGGTCCTACATGATTGTTCTCAGTATTCAAGCACAATGCTAAAAGAAGTCTGGAAATATTAAAAGAACTCTTCAAAAAGTAAGCATGTATAATTATTTTCAAAAAGGTTCCTGTAATCTTCTTGATTACAGGATTAAATAAAGGATTGGTTAACCTGAGTATATGGAAATTAGATGTTCTTCATCATAACTGAAGCTATGGTGAAATACAAGATGGACCCTGACATGTGGAGGACTGGGGAGTGCACTCTAATGTTCCGCATAAAGAGTTACTTACAACAGTCATGAATATAAGAAATATATTCTGAACAACATCTCAAAATGCTGTATCAAGGACATCGAATACAGGTATGTCTTTCTGATGTATGACTGAGAATTGTAGGGTAAAATCATTAACAATGTTCTAATTTTGCCTCACTAATGACTATGCTATAGCTTTTCAAACTTGGCAGAGTAAGTAACATCTTGTTAACTTTTGGAAAAATAAAACATGATTCAAGCATTCTGGTACAGATACTATATTTGGATATAGAAAAGCCTACTTCAATTAGCAAGACTATATGTGTGACATCACTGTTTGAACCTTTCACATTCATTTCTTCATCCCTACCCAGTCATTTATCTGCATATGTAGTCTTATAACTTATTCCACAAGGCATTTGAGTAGCATCTTAGGAATATGCTTTAAATCCTGGTTTATTCCACTGAGCTGTAGGAAGGTCCTGCTCAACAATGCCACACAGAAGAAACAATTTTAGCTATTCAGATGTTTAGTTGCATTGGTGCCAAATGCCCACAGGGAGGCTAGACATCTGGAAGCTAGAATTAAAATGTTCTCTGTAGATTTTTGTTGCATGGGCACACATTGTGCCAATGACAAGCTTTGGTCCATTTGTTTAATCTCCTGGTATATATGAATACAGAAAGGTCAGACCAAATTGATAGGTAGCTGATTTAAAGTACTATTTATGAAATGACCCCTTTAAAAATATTTTAAAAGCTTCCTCCAGAAAACAAAGAAAATAGATTCAATTTGACAGGCTGAGATAGAAAGAATCAATTCAAAAGACCTAATTCTCAGGTTTCTCTTTTCCAGACAGGTTATTTTCTTTGAATTATCATTTTAATTCATGGATTAGTAACAAAAAGAATGTAGGCTATGAAAAGATGGTCTGATAATTACAGGTTTCCCAACAGACTGAAACAGTGTCTCACATTGTACACATAAAAACAGGAGGGATATTATTATTTTATATTGAGAAACAGTTTAATTATTTAGAATGTAGTTTTATTTTTCATATGCAGCCAATCATATTCTATTATTAAAAACTGTTGCTATGGTTTCTGGCTTGTAAAATTATAATTATTGTATTATAGCAATGTATTGGAGGTTTTGCTTTCACATTAAAAAGAAAAAATGAATAAAATTAGTTTTCCAGTAAATCAAATCATGCCACACAAGAATATTTGTAATTAAAACTTATTAAAATATTTTCCACTGGTCTAGCTTGTATTTTGAAAATTTTCATATTAGAAGATGTGCTCTGTTTTCTTCATGTTTCTTTGAATTAGCTCCATTTCATTGTTTATATTGAAGTATTTATAATCCAAAAACACATTGAAAGTTGAAATCACAATATAAGGCCAGCAGGGATAGAGGAAGCTTGGTCATGGTTCTGTTAGACATAGCAGGAGGAATGTTGCCCGCGTAGTCGTCTCGCCAGCAAGAATGCACACGGACACCAGGATCTTTCTGCAGCAAGCGTTTATTGCAGTTAACAGATGAAAAGAGGAAGACCCAGAGCCCCAAAATGGCGCCGCTTATATAGCCCCTAGGCGGCGTGTACTCTGCTGATTGGCTGCGCGCTTATCACCCCATATGACGCCCCGGGCTGGGCAGTGACTTGGCGCGCTTTTACCACTTGTGCATGCGCTATTCTACTTGTTCACCAGGACCGAGGCCAGATGTCAGCGCCATCTTGTAATGGCAATCACACTCTCTCGGCTCTCCACATTTCCCCCTTTTTGTTTTAATAAGATGACAATTGTCTCATAGCCCAACCAGCGCGGCACCAAACAACCCTATGTTTGATCAAGCAAATTTCTTCCTTGGGGAATAAGCGATCAAGAGCTCACTCCCTCACCTTATCAGGTGCAATGGAGACAAGTCCTCTGAGTGCAAAGGCCAAGGGAGAGGCAAAAAGGGGAGTTGACACCCATCCCCATGCAATGGAATATTGTTCCTGGGGGTGCAAGGGCTGTCAATCTCATATTTTGGTGCTGCAGCCACTTAGGCAAGGGCTGATTAGACTTAGATCTCTCATCGACTCAGTGTAATGGGCTAAACCCCTGAGGTGCATCGACTGAGGGTCTCAGTCTAATTAATTCTTCAACATGGATAACCAAATTTCAGGAGATGATCCCTGTTTCATAGCCACAAGTGTTTGTGCAATAATGACCTTGTCACGTTGCTGTTGAGCTCTGAGCTTGCAGAACAACCAAAGCAGGAACACTAAGCCACAACATAGGGCTGCACCAAACAGCGCCACTCCCACCCATTCCTTAAAGAAAGAGAAGGCTGAAGAAATCCAGGATGTCAGGCCCACAGCTAGGGAGGGGTCAACTCTAGTAGAATTCACATGGACGATGGCTAGTCTCAACTCTCTCACGGCGGCTTCAAAATCAGCAGACCAATTTTGTATCATGGCGAATTGGAAGCGGGTTTGGGAACACTGAGAGTATTCCCCATCGTTGTTCCGTCTTGGCCGGGTTCCATGTGAGACTTATACTCAGTAGCAATATTAGGGTCTTTATAATGGATCTTGTTCACTTCTTCGGCTCCCGCACAGGATCTCGATGATTTGTCAGGTATCACAAGTCTACGTGTTAGGCGTTTTGGTAGCCAGAATGGATTGTCTTCTTCCTGTGGAAAAACACAAACAGCTCCCCTGGATCTTATTAAAATAGGATCCGGGCCTCTCCATTGACCAGTCAAAACATCTTTTCACTTAACCATCTCCTGTGGCCTGTTAGGCTCTGAGCAATGATGGTCAGCCGCCGAATGGCCCTGACTGTCCAAATTTAAAAAATTAAGAGTAAAGAGTGCTATGGATATAGTCACTCGTGGGACTGAGGGCAGAGCCTCCTCGACTCCCCCTTTTTGTTTTATTAAATAAGACTTTAGAGTGCCATGAGCCCGTTCTATAATACCCTGTTCTAGAGGATTATATGGGAGACCTGTCAAATGGGTTACTCCCATCTGGTGACAGAACTGTCCAAATTTTTGAGAAGTATAAGCTGGTCCATTGTCAGTTTTAAGAATTTTGGGCTTCCCCCAGGCATTCCACGCCTCAAGGCAGTGTTGAATAACATGGGCTGCTTTCTCCCCGGTTAATGGGGAAGCAAACATAACTCCAGAACAAGTATCAATGGAAACATGTAAATATTGTAATTTGCCAAAAGATGGGACGTGAGTAACATCCATCTGCCAAATTTGTAGTGGGCGAATTTCTCTGGGATTAATTTTTACATGAGGCACAGGTAAAAATTGACAGCAATTTTGACATTGAGTTACTATGTCTTTAGCCTCTTTTCTAGTGATGTCAAACCGACGACGCAATGTCTCAGCTGTGACATGAAACCTTTTATGAAAACTTTTAGCCAACTCCAATTTTGATGAAAGAGCAAGCGTGATAAACTTCATGGCCCGATCTGTCAAGTAATTTCCACGGGACATGGGCCCTGGTAGGCCCGAATGAGCCCTGATATGCGTAATGAAAACAGGAGATCTCCTATTAATCAAGGCAAACTGAATCTTTTGAAAAATTGTTGCAAGCTTGTTAGATGTCTTAATCAACCCAGCAGCCTCTAAAGTTTTTGTTGTATTTACTACATAACAGGAATCCGAAACAATATTTAGGGGACCTGGGAATTTTTTCAAAACTTCTAATACTATCAAACATTTCACAATTTGAGGTGAGGTTTTATGATATTGTTTAGATATAATCTTATCATTAACCACATAGGCCCCTACTCCTGTTTTTGACCCATCTGTATAGACCACCAGCCCGTCTTGAAGTGGCTCCCGAGATATAATGCGCGGGAACACAACCTCTTGGGTTAAGGCAAATTGTAAAATAGGGTGTCTAGGGTAATGATTGTCTATTAAACCACCAAAGGAGGTGATTAACATCGCCCAAGTATCAGAAGTAGCGGTTAATATCTGAACTTGATGGGCTGTATAAGGCACAATTAAAGACTTGGGTTCTTTTTTAAAATGAGTAATGGCTGCCTTTAATCCACGAAGGGCAAGCAGAGCAATTGCATCTGGGTACCAATCAATAATCTTTGCAGGAGAAGCGTTGGGATGAACCCACAATAAGGGTCCATCTTGTCACAGCACGGCAGTTGGTAAATGTCTAGTTTTAAAAACGCACAGGTCGAAGGTTTTGGCTTCCTCTATGCGTTTCAACTGAGCATCTTGTAAAGCTTTGTTTACCACTTTTAGGGCGCGGCTTGCAGCTGGTGTTAAGGCTCTAGGTGAAGAAATATGAGCATCTCCTTCCAGGATGTCAAACAATGGCTTCAATTCAGCAGAGGGAATTTTTAGAAATGGTCTCAACCAATTTATATCACCCAATAATTTCTGAAAATCATTTAACGTTCGTAAATGATCTCTGTGAATCTTTAATTTTTGAGGAACTATTTTTTCTGGGTAAATAACCGTCCCTAAAAAGGAACTACTTCTGAAACTTGAACCTTCTCGGAAGCAATATGCAGGCCCCATTGTCTTAAGGTTTTTAATAATAAAGGATATACAGTCTGTAAAACAACTAATTCTTTATGGCACATAAGAATATCATCCATATAATGGATTAACAGCAGAGAGGGAAATTGTTTTCTAACTGGTTCAAGGGCCAATTGCACATATAACTGACACATGGTGGGGCTATTGGCCATGCCTTGAGGCAAAACTTTCCATTGATATCTTTTATCTGGCTCAAAATGATTAACAGCAGGTAGAGTAAATGTAAATCTATGTCTATCTTGTGGGCATAAAGGAATGGAGAAGAAGCAATCCTTAATATCTATAATTATAATTTTCCATTGTTTAGGCAAAGCGGAGAGCAAAGGCAGGCCTCGTTGCATGGAGCCAAATAGCCACATCTGTGCATTGATGGCCCTCAAATCATGGAGAAGTCTCCATTTTCCAGATTTTTTTTTTATAACAAAAATAGGTGTATTCCAAGGAGAGGTAGAGGGCTCCAAATGACCAAGCTGTACTTGTTCTTTAAACAGCCTTGTAGCAGCTTCTAACTTTTCAGAGGAAAGAGGCCATTGAGGAACCCATATGGCTTTCTCTGTGAGCCAGGGTATGGGCATGGAACCCTCAATGGCAGCTAATGAAAACCCAGACCTTGCTTCCCTGCATTACCTTCTTGTGGGATCGGGCTTAATCTCCCTTGTTCTTTTTTGTCAAGGCCTCTTTCTTTTTTATGTCCCATCCTTTTTATAATATCCAGAGCTTGCTGAGAGTATTTGTTAGTCAATGCTAGTCCTAATTCCTGTAAAATGTCTCTTCCCCATAGATTAACAGGGAGAGGGAGCACATAGGGTATAAAGCTTTCTGTTTGACCTTCTAGTGTTTGCCAAGTCAATGACCGTTAACTCACTGTAGGGCTGGCCTCATATCCTAACCCTTGTAAAGAGTGAGACGATTGTGTAACAGGCCACGCCTTAGGCCACCATCGGGAGGAAATGATACTTTTATCAGCTCCAGTGTCCAAAATGCCGGAAAAGCTCTTCCCTTCTATCTGTAGTTGTAAAGTAGGCCTAGTTGAAAGATCAACTACCAAATGAGCGCAGTAAGTTTTTGAAGAACCAAGCCCCTTTGTGCCTCTTGGCATTTTGGTGGAAGGAAAATAGTCGTGCAAGCTGGGAAGGAGAACTAATTGAGCAATCTTATCCCCAGGGGAAATTGAAAATATGCCTTGCGGGCAAGAGCAAAGAACCTGAAGCCTTCCAGTATAGTCTTGATCCATTATTCCAGGATGAATCATAAGCCCCTTTAGGGTAAGAGAGGAGCGTCCTAAAATAAGGCCGACACTTCCTTTAGGGAGGGGACCTTTAAATTTAACCGGGACTGGTTGCACTCCCATATGTGGCGTTAATAAGAATTGGGAGGTGGAACGGAGGTCCAGTCCTGCAGAACCTCTTGTTGCTCTGCAGCTAGACATGCCCTCCTGTTGTCCACTCGTGTCCCATATCTTTTGGGGCCCTGAGACCTGGGGCCCTGAGACCCGTATTTTGGAACATTCTCATTTTTTTTTCTTTAGAAGGGGTATCATGTTGAATAAGTTTTCCCTGAATATCTCTAACTGAGCGACACTCATTGGCCCAGTGATTGCCCTTTTTACACTTGGGGCATAGTCCTGGAATTTTATTTTGTGCAGGAGCACGACAATCTCGTTTTAAATGACCCACTTTGCCGCAGTTATAACAAGCTTTATTGCCTCCGAGACTCTGGCGGTTTTTAGCCTGTAATATAGCCGCTGCAAGGCCAGCATTAGTGAGTGGGCCTCCGAGTCCTCGGCAAACCTTTATCCAGTCTGTCAGCCCTTTGCTTCTCCTAGGAGCAATGACTGCCTTACACTCTGGGGAGGCATTTTCAAACACTAGTTGTTCTATCATTGGCTTAACTCGTTCTGGGTCCCCAAATATCCTGCCCGCTGCATCCGTCATCCTGGCTACAAAGTCCGAGAATGACTCCTGGGGGCCTTGAATAATCTTTGTTAGGTGTCCCCCGGCCTCGCCCTTTTTTGAGAGGGCTTTCCATGCTTTAATAGCAGCAGCAGAGATCTGACCATATGCTCCCCAGTCATAGTTTGTCTGATTATGAACAAATTGGCCTTGCCCTGTTAGTAAATCGAAGGTCCAGTGCCGTTGATTATCTTTTGCATTGGCATTAGCCCTTGCCTGAGTTTGAGAAGCATCGTGCCAAAGGGCTTTCCATTCTAAATATTGTCCCATATTAGGAAGAGCAGCTTTTACTGTAACTTGCCAATCATTTGGAGTCATTGCCATAGTGGCGAGTCTCTCAAGCTGCATGACTGTAAAATTAGCATCTACTCCATACTTATTAACTGATTCAGCAAGTTCCTTAATGAGGGCATACTCTACCGGCGCATGGACGCGGCCTCCATCCGCAGCCTCAAACACCGGGAAGGCTTGTAAGAACCTCCTTCTGTCCCCCTCTGAAAGGAAGGAATCTGAACAATGTTTGCCGGCATAAGGCGGAGGAGCACTGGGAATGGCAGGGGCGGCAGATTGAAAAGCCGCGCGGTTCTTATCTCCTATCTTTTTTTGTTTTTGATTTTGCGGTAGCGGCTGCTCATCAAGATAGTATCTCTCCTCTCCATAGCGAGCCGCTTCCCCATCTAATTCTTTCTCCTCGGAGGGACTAAGATCCTCAGACTCTGAGCTATCAATTCCTAAAGCCTCCAATTTTTTTATCGGATAAAGAGGCCTCCTTTTTGGACTTTTCTTTTCCCTCTCATGTTTTTCTCCCAGGGCGTTTTTTTTTCTTGTCTTTTTTTTCTGTGGACTTAGTGTCCGCGGAAAGGCCTTTTTTTTTAGAGACTTTTTTTTTTTTTAAGGGCCCCTAACCTTTTATCCCGTTTTGTTTCTGACATGCTGTCTTGTAGCTCCGAATGTGAAGCTCCCATGTTGCTCTCTTATTTATGAGAGAAGCTGACACACAGAGAGGGGCACTGCGGCTTATCTACGTCCGTCTGACTGTACCCAACAGCAGCAAACGGCTTTAGCACGAATATTTGTGGTCAAGACCAAACATGCCTCTCAGAACTTACCTTAGTCCTGTAGTTCTGAATCCTTCCCCGTGAATGGGGGGTCTCCTTGGCGCCGGCGATGACAGGCATCCGGCGTCCCGGGTTTCGGCACCAGCTGTTGCCCGCGTAGTCGTCTCGCCAGCAAGAACGTGCTGGCCTCTAAAGGCCCAGGTGTGAGGCCTAGTGGAACTTCCTGAGCCTAGCTAAAGTTTGGTGATCTGCCTCTGGCCAGACGTGACTCAGCAAGACGCCTAATGGCTTCTTACCTGCTACCTCCACATGGGAGTTAGAATTATCATTTCAATAGTCACAGTTTACTATTGGCCCTTACCTTTCCCCACCATCCTACAATCCCCGCCTTCACCCCCAACATTATATAGGCAACTGTTCATAGCAATAAATCGAGTTCCTGCTTCGACAAGACTCCCGACTCAGTGTGGTTTTTCTCCGGTGGCCAGGAGAGGTCTGAGTCGTCGGACGCTCATCTCCTCCTCAGCCCCTCGGGAGGAACCAGCGGGCCTGGTCCTTCCCTCGGCACTACCTGCCCCCGCCGGCGGAGCCCGGCATCTGGCGCCTAACGTGCGGCTCTTGGAATCCGGCAGACTAGTGCCCCCTGAGAGACATTCGTTGAGGAGGTCAATCGGTGTACATATGCGGGTGAGCGTACCCCTATAAGCAGTCTTTATATTTAATGCGCTAAACTTTGCTTCTATAACCTGTACTTGTTGATCAACATCTCTTTGTTCTCTTTCTCTTTCCTTTCACTTTTAGTTTGCAGACAAGCTACATCTGCGGCTTTTGTACAGCATGTTTACCTATCTTTTAGATCCTTGTGGTTGTGTTGTACTCATGTGTATGTGGGTTGCTATTGCCCTAATTTTATGGACATTTTTCTCTCAACTTTATAATGTGGGACAGTCTAACTGTAAATCCAATCCTGCCTTAGAATCTCTCAGGGCACTCCTAAAGAGTAGAGGGCTTAATTTGACTGATAATCAGGCTCAACAGACCTGGGATTGCCTTCTCAAACTGGCGCCATGGCTGCCGGAAGGAAATCTCTTTAATTGGGACACGTGGGATAGGGTAGAGGCCCTTGTTTGTCGGGCACATGTGGAGAAGGGTCAAATACCCCCCTCAGGGGTCCTCCCTATGATCTCAGCCCTCAAGGCCTGCTTCCCTCCAAGGCCAACCAAACATAAACAAAAGACAGAAGAAAAAGATAATATACAGCCTAATCCAGCTACTCCTCCTGGAGATACAGCTTTAAAAAAACCCCAAAAGGATGCATCTTTATGCTCCTCACTCGATCCCTTTGAGAGTGCTCCCTGGCCTTCCGGGGGACCTCCTCCACCTCCTCCATCAACTAACCCTTTCTGGACCCCCTCGGCCCCTCCTTCATATTCGGCCGCCGAGACCCCCTCAGCCCCTCCATATTCGGCAGCCAAGCCGTCAGAAAATAAAGCTACTTTTTTATTTCCCGTCAATCTAAATCCTGGGGGCAATCGCCCTGCTGCCTGGTATCCGTGGGAAGCTCAGGACCTTAAGGAGCTTAAAAAGGCGGTCTCAGAGGATGGACCCAACTCTCCTTGGGCTGAGACCCTGTTACAGGGCCTTGCCCATCAACCTTGTACAACCCAAGATTGGAAAAATCTAGTCAGGGCTGTCTTGTCAGGTCCCCTATACATTAAGTGGTGTGCCTTTTTTAGAGATGAATGCCATGCACAGGCAGAACGAAACCAAAATCAACAGCCCCCTGTGCCGATAACTTTTGGGATGCTCTCTGGTACCTCTGATCAATATGCTACAGGCACTCAACAGGCGGCTATACCTGACCCGTATAGGGACCAGGTCAGGGCACTGGGCTTGGCGGCATGGAAAAAGCTTGATGAGGGACCCTCTGAAACTCCCCTTATGAGTATTACTCAAAAACCATCTGAGGATTTGGCTACATTTATAGATAGGGTGGAAAAAAGTCTCCAAAGAAAATTTCCCCCAGGGGCATTACGGGATCAGTTTACTAAAATGTTGGTCTGGGATGGGATGACGGCCGATCACCGCCTCGCCTGTGCGGGTCTCAAGGACAACTCCATGAGTAGATGGATTGTAGCCACCAAGGACGTTGGCACTATCTCCCATCAGGCTAGGGCCATGGCTGCCGCCCTTCAGGAAAATAAACAGAGAGATTTGGCCAATACGATCTGTGCATTACAGTTAAATTCTAAAAACTTGACATGTTTTGGATGCGGGGACGAGGGCCACTTTAAAAAGGAGTGCCCCAACAGGACAAAGCCTCCTCCGCGCTCTGGGGGGACGACCAACGCCCCTCACACCCTTTGCCCTAAATGCAATAAAGGGTTTCATTGGGCTAAGGAATGTAAATGGAAGTTTAACATACAGGGAAAGCCTTTAAACTCCTCCAGGGGCTTCCCCCAGCCCCGTTAAATAAGGGGAAAGAGACCATCAAAGCCTATTGGACCGTCCCCCTGGTCCCCGGCCTTAGACCCAAAATTATTTTGAATATTGGCAATAAAAAATTCAAACTTCTCATTGACACTGGAGCGGACCGAACGGTCCTGAGAAAGGAGGAAGTGCCCCCCTCCTGGCAGCTTGTGCCCGGCCCTCCCCTACTGGGAATTGGCGGGCAATCCACCTCCTGGGAGACTGCCACGTGGCTCCCTTGGACTGACCCAGGTGGGGACAGGGGAAAAGTCCGCCCTCTCGTGGTGACTGGGCTCACTGCTAACTTACTGGGGCAAGACATCCTTGGAGATGCTGAGGCTTTCATCACTACTGACCATAAGGCCTTTTATAATGATTTGTTAGATAAAAAAGAATATCAACAACAGTCTGAGGAAGGGAGGGAATATCATCCCAATTATAGAGATGACCCTTACTTTGAGCAACTCAGACAAAAGTACTCCAATAAACACCCCCAATTCTAAGGGCCACTGCCCAGCCCCCCCCATTTAAAATCCAGTGGAGACCGGGGGATCCTGTATGGGTTGAGCAGTGGCCTCTCCCTTCTTCTAAGTTACACCAACTCCACATACTTATTGATCAACAGTTGGAGGCCGGACATATTCGTCCCTCCACTAGTCCCTGGAACTCTCCTGTCTTTGTCATAAAAAAGCCTAATGGGTCCTGGAGATTTTTACATGATTTAAGAAAGATCAATGAACGCATGATCCCCTTCGGAACTCCCCAGAGGGGACTCCCATGGATCCCAGCTATTCCCAATATATACCATATTACTATCATTGACATTAAAGATTGCTTCTTCTCTATCCCTCTCCATCCAGGAGACATGGAAAAATTTGCATTCTCTGTACCTGCTGTTAATTTTTGTGGCCCAGATAGGAGATTTGAATGGACTGTCTTACCTCAGGGCATGGCAAATAGCCCACCCATTTGTCAATATTACCTGTCATCCATTTTCTCTTCTCTTATCAATCTCCCTGATACTCTGTTTTATATTTACATGGATGATATTATTCTTGGGTGCCTAGATTCCTCCACACTCCAGGACCTTACCCACCAATGTCTAACTATCCTGCATACTCACGGCTTTAAAGTAGCTCCAGAAAAAGTTCAAACTGTGCCTCCCTTTAAGATCTTGGGCTCAATCCTTACCCTAGATACAGTTTCACCTGTTAAACCACAACTTTATATTCAGGATTCTTACACCTTGCCTCAACTCCAGAAGCTTTTGGGAGAAATTAATTGGATGAGGCCTTGGATACCCATAACTACTGAAGAGCTGTCCCCTTTATTTGACCTCCTAAAGGACCTTAACTTCTCCTCTCAGGTAATTTTGTCCCCTTGTCATCAACAAATTTTTCATAAGGTACAACAGGCTATAAATACTGTGACCCTAAAGAGGTTCAATCCTGATTTGCCCATCTCCCTCTACATTTTCTCTGGGGAAACATTATGCACTGCACTGTTGGCCCAGGAAGGTGAACCCATCCAATGGGTCCACCTCTCAATCGGTGGGGTCCCCAGAGTTTATTCTATAACCAACCAGGTTGCTGATTGCATTATCAAGGGCAGAGACACCTCTGTCCGGTTGTTTGGCACAGAACCTCACCTTATTGTCACCCCCTTTAAGATAACAGATTTCACCTGGCTTCAGAGAAATAATAATAGAGTTGCTATGGCTCTCGAGGGGTTTCTAGGTAAAATTGATTGCCATTATGGCCCCCACAAATGGATGAGTTCTTTCTCCAGATTAGAATGGAAGCCCCCCAGGCTTTTTCTGTCTCAACCTAACCCTGACTTTCTTACCGTGTTTACTGATGGAGGGCACCTGGGGGCTTCCCTAGTCGTTTACCCTCCCTTAAAACAGGAAAAAGAGCCTATGCCCATAAAGTCAGTCTCTCATGAGGTTGAGGGGTCAGCACAATTCAAAGAACTATTTGCTGTCGTTCTAGCTTTGGACACTATTCAAGAGCCATTTAACTTATTTTCTGACAGCCTTTATGTTGTTAATTTATTACCCAACCTGGTTGAGGCCCATATTAGACTGGACTCCAACCCTATATCTCCTCTGATGATTCAAGCTCGTTCCCTACTCAAACAAAGAATTAACCCCATTTTTCTTCAACATCTCAGGGGTCATCAAAACTTACCGGGATTTCTTTCTCGAGGAAACAATTTGGCTGATAAAATGGCTTCTATGCCTCAGTGTAATACTATTACAGAAGCTACACGCTTCCACTTATTGACCCATGTCAACTGGAGAGGTCTCAAGCACAGGTTTCCACAGGTACCAGTCAAGGACCTTAAAAAAATTGTCCGGACTTGTAAGTCCTGTCAGCCCTTCCTCCAAGTACCCCCCCTTCAAACTACAGGAAGCAATCCTAGAGGGCTACGCCCTAATCATCTGTGGCAAATTGATGTCACACACTATTCTCCATTTGGGAAACTTAAATATATTTTTCTTTCAGTTGATACCTTTTCCCGTGCCTGCTGGGCATCGGCACATGCCGGGGAAAAATCTAAACATGCCATTAGTCATATGCTTCAATGTTTTGCCACTCTTGGGCTGCCTGATCAAATTAAAACAGATAATGGCCCCTGCTTCGTAAGCAAGGCCTTTGAAGATTTTCTCCAGAACTGGAAAATCTCACATTCTACAGGCATCCCATACAACCCCCGGGGCCAAGCTATCGTTGAAAGATATAATCAGACTCTCAAGTCTCAATTACAAAAACAAAAGGGGGAATCCTTACCCCCACACGACCAACTAAAAAAGGCATTATTTACCCTAAATATTTTAAACTTTTCTAAAGAAGATAAACAACTCTCCCCTTTTCAAAAACATTGGTCTTCATCCATTACCTACAGTTCTATCTGGGTAAGATGGAGGGACCCATTGACTGGGGCCTGGAGAGGGCCTGATCCGCTCCTCACAGCAGGGAGAGGGTTTGGATGTGTCTTCCCTCAAGATGAAAAAAGACCCATTTGGGTACCAGCGAGAGACCTAAAATATTTGTCCCAACAAGAGGACACTGACTGTCACTTCTCTAGGGAGTGTCCCACCCCTGAGGACTGTTCCTAAAATGGTCCTTCACCCTACTAAACTAAACAATTCCCTCCCTTGTGGAGGATTGCTGGCTTTGCCTCCAATCTGGGCCTCTCTGGCTGCTTGCAGTACAGTTTTTCCCAATGTTTCCCCTGGAACTTGCATTTGGGCCCCGCCTTCCCCTAATAATTCCAGTATAGATGTGGGATACATTCATCCTTCCTTCTGTACTTTTAACACAGCTGATCCCAATGCTCAATGCTGCCCACCTTCTGGAATGGTTTATGTTTGTGGAGGCGGGATGGCCTATGACTTTCTGCCCACCAATTGGACGGGCCTTTGTGCCCCAGCCACCTTAATCCCAGATGTAAATATCATCCCTGGAAATGAGGCCCTCCCTGTATCAGAGGGAGACCTATCTTCAACAACAGCTAGATTCCCTGGCTGAGGTAGTCCCACAAAACAGGAGAGGACTAAACCTACTAACGGCCGAAAAAGGAGGCGTATGTTTGTTTTTACAGGAAAAATGCTGCTTTTATGCCAATAAATCAGGAATCATCCAGGACAAGATTAAGAGGCTCCAGGAAGACTTGGAGAGGTGGCAGCGGGATCTCCAGGACAACCTGCTGTGGGCGGGCTTACATGACTTCTTACCCTACCTTCTGCCTCTACTTGGGCCCCTCCCCCTCCTTCTTCTCCTTTTCCTTCTCCTCACTGTCGGGCCTTGTGTAATTAATAAGATTACACAATTTATTCACCAATGGCTAGAGGCAATAAAACCTCATCAGGTCAAAATACAGGCTGGAAACTCAGGAATTAAGTTCCTCAGATGACCCACTGCCACCTCCTCTGCCCTCCATGTGACCAATGACGGGTAAGATCCCCAGAGGGGGACAACCTAAGACAGGCCATGGGGTGGGTTCTCACCGAGCTAAACACATGGTACCCAGTGAGGGGTAAGATCCCCAGAGGGGGACAACCTAAGACAGGGGCCATGATGAATGCTCTGAGCTAAACACCTGGTACCCAATGACGGTTAAGACCCCCAGAGGGGGACAACCTAAAACAGGGGCCATGGTGACTAATGCTCTTACAAAAACAAAAGGGGGAGATGCTGGCCTCTAAAGGCCCAGGTGTGAGGCCTAGTGGAACTTCCTGAGCCTAGCTAAAGTTTGGTGATCTGCCTCTGGCCAGACGTGACTCAGCAAGACGCCTAATGGCTTCTTACCTGCTACCTCCACATGGGAGTTAGAATTATCATTTCAATAGTCACAGTTTACTATTGGCCCTTACCTTTCCCCACCATCCTACAATCCCCGCCTTCACCCCCAACATTATATAGGCAACTGTTCATAGCAATAAATCGAGTTCCTGCTTCGACAAGACTCCCGACTCAGTGTGGTTTTTCTCCGGTGGCCAGGAGAGGTCTGAGTCGTCGGACGCTCATCTCCTCCTCAGCCCCTCGGGAGGAACCAGCGGGCCTGGTCCTTCCCTCGGCACTACCTGCCCCCGCCGGCGGAGCCCGGCAAGAACGCACACGGACACTAGGATCTTTCTGCAGCAAGCGTTTATTGCAGTTAACAGATGAAAAGAGGAAGACCCAGAGCCCCGAAATGGCGCCGCTTATATAGCCCCTAGGCGGCGTGTACTCTGCTGATTGGCTGCGCGCTTATCACCCCATATGACGCCCCGGGCTGGGCAGTGACTTGGAGCGCTTTTACCACTTGTACATGCGCTATTCTACTTGTTCACCAGGACCGAGGCCGGATGTCAGCGCCATCTTGTAATGGCGATCACACTCTCTCGGCTCTCCACAGAGGAACATATGAAAAAGAGAAGAAATGGACATTTGAAAATATAACCTATGTGATAAAACTCGGTAGAATTTTCATTTTCTATAACACATGCTTCCTTGAGCCCATCAAGCTCAATTGCATTCTTATGAGCCATCTCCCTGTCTCCTCCTTTCCAGCAAATTCATGATGAATACATAATTTTATCCTACTTGAACTACTATCAAGGTCATCTTTGATCTGGAACATTTATGAAACATTTCAGAACCCTGGAAAACACCTGTAAGAAAGCCTGAAGCAATTTGCTGAAGTTAGAACTGGTAGGTGGAACCCAACTGGACCCGAGTACCACAGAGATTACCCACAGCATTCTGTCCATTTGGCCAGATGCATCTCATTCTATGATGTTATTCCTTCATAAGCATGAACTTATGTTCTATGGACAACCAGTTTCAATATGATTTTGACCCATCTTGAAATCTGCATTCTTTTTCTCATACCTTAAGGATATTTTTTTGTGTGTGTGGTGTGCATGCATTTATGTGTACACGTGAGTGCAGGAATGTATACATGGGTGCATGAACAGGCCAGAAGTTGACTTCAGGTGTTTCCTTCCATCACTGTCCACTTCGTTTACTGAGGCTGGGTCTCAGTTGAATGCAGAGCTCACCAGCTTAGGTAGTCTAGCTAGTCATGCCCATACAACATTTATGTAGATGCTAAGAGTCTGATCTCAGGTCCTCATGTTTGTGTGATAAGTGTATTATCCACTGAGGCATCTTCCCGGTCCAAGGATATTTTCTTAATCAAGAAATATTTGACGTATATTGCTGATCATGATTGACTGAAGGCCATCTCGGTCCAAATAAGTCAAAATTCCAAAGAGAACAGAACACCAGAAACCAAAAGACTGTTATTTTCTTTAGTTTCACCATTTTCCTGAAGACTATTGTTAGCAAGAAGTTAGAATGTAGGACTTTTTGTTGAAAATAGAAAGCTGAGATCCCTAGGAAATGTCACACATGTAAGCTGGCTCCTTGAGCATCACTGATGCTCCAGAGTGCAGCCAGGTAACTTACCTTTATTACCATTCTTAGCCCTCACTTCAAGCTGAGCACAATGCTAAGGGCTCACCTGAGGATTACCTTAGTCACTCTACAAAACAGTATATAAACTTTACAGAAATGTAGTCTACACAGTCCCACTAAAGGGATCAAGTTTGGAAATTTAATGACAGATATGCATTTACTAGCACTAATTGTGGCTATATCGTATTATACATTCACTCTGATTTAAAAATGAACAATTATTCATTTACCTGTTTTTTTCAGAGAAATCTAAGGTGTAGAATAAGGTTTTTCTCTTAAGCTCAAATGGAATATGAGGAGAGGAGAGACAGGTTCATGAGTATGATGGTAGCTCGTATTGGGCCAGCTTCTCTCTTCAGTGAAACAATTAACTATGACCCACTTGTTTCTACAGGATAGCTATCTGGGGAGAAACCGTTTCCTACTTCATATTCTGAAATATCTCTGTGCTATACTAAAATTTATGGTAACTGGAATACATTTTCCACTGAGATGGACATTTTACTGACATTCTCAGCAGTGTGTTTATCTACTGCTTTTAAACACTTCAAAGAGACAGACTCCGCTCAGGTGACATACCATTAACTATGTTCTAAGCACTGGAGAGATGGCTCTGTGGTCATGAGCACTACCCACAAATGAGGACCATTTGATTCCCAGCACCCATGTAGATTAAAAAGGAAACAAAACAAATAAAGAGCCCGGAATGACCACGTACACCTGTAACCCCAGTGCTGAGGGCTCAGAAACAAGACAATTGCTGGAGCTTGCTGGCTAGCTAATTCAGCCAAACAACAACAACAACAACAACAACAACAACAACAACAACAAAAACTGACAAGCAACAACAACAACAAAAAGGGTGATCTCCAGGTTCAGTGAGAGACAATCTCAAGGAAATAAGGCAGAAGAGTGAAAGAGGAAGACAACATCCTTCTCTGGCCTCTGCATGCACATACATGGGGCATGCGAAGCTGTACACACACATGCATACACATTCATACAGTTTCCACATACACTACAATCCAAAAATGTTTTAAATATGTACTTAAAAAGAAAGTAACACTATGAATTACCTATGAGTTTTAATTATCTTTGAGTTTCTCATAAATCATGAATATGCCCAGATTTTTTCTGCACTTCCATTTTCAGTAAAACATGACTTTGTTAGAAATATTGGGAATATCTGTCAAAGTGAATGTATTTAAATATATAAAATTAATGTATATAACTTTGTATGAATATTTCCTAGCATATTTGCTAATTAGCAAGCAAATTAAATTTTACAAATTACAACATAATATTTGACATGTGGATTTACATTGAGAAGTCATGAGCAAAAGATAGACCAGATAATTACTCCCAATGTAACTGAATGAAATATATTAAAATATGAGAGGCACACAGTGAAAATAAAGAAATACACGAATTCATTCATCTAATAGCATTTTGAAAAATAATAACAGTAGAAAAAATACAAACATGTTCTTTAAAACACATTATTGTCTGTTGAAGCAAAGAAATTCAATGTATATAATGTTGCCCGACACAGAAGCAGCAAACGGTGAAGATGAGTGACCAAAGGGAGCATTTTTCTCTGAAAAGCAGCAAGTTCTGTACCCATACAATGCTAGTTCTATAATGAGGTCAAGAGAGCAAAAGACCATGCCAGGTTAAACACTGTATAAGAAGGATAAAAGAAGATGAAAAATATATTTTAAACATTTTTCCATTTTTTATATTTTATGTATGTATATATTTTGATCTTAGACCCCACAATTACCCTCCCTTTTATCAAAAAATATTTTTTATTTATGTGTGTGTGTGTGTGTGTGTGTGTGTATGGGCATGTATGTATGAAAGCTCAAGGGCCTCTTGTTGCTGAGAATTCATATGCCACTTTTGTGTCTGGCTTTATGTGGGTACTGGGAAATCAATCAGCCAAGCGTGACCTGGCATTCACATTGTAGCCCAGGCTGGTCTCAAACTCACAGTGATCCTCCTTCCTTACCCTTCCAAGTGCTGGAATTAAAGGCCTGGGCCATAACACCTAGTAACTACCCTCTTATATCTTCCTGTCCTCCTACTAACACCTTTATTTTTGCCCATTAATCCCCATTTACTTACATGCCTCAATGATATGCTTTAACTACAAGGGTAAAATTGAATTTAGTGAAAATGTGAAAGTTTGTGCTCCATATATATATACCTCCAATTTAACAAAAAAAATCTTACTATGTATTTTGGAAATACTTTTTGCTTAAATTTTGGGGCAATATTTTATCATGCTTTTTTTAAAAAAAGAGATAGTCATTTACAGCTCAGCTCTATTATGGGGTTCCATGCTTGAAGCAAAATGCCATCCGCAAAAGTGCACGTAAGATGTGGTCTTACAGAGTTACCATGCAATTTAGATTGTCTTTTCATTTAAACAAATATTTTGCTACCCATCTACTGAATAGTAAAAGAATATGATTGATTACATGGTTGGAAACATGTTCTATTCTACAATTCATTTTCAAAGTTTTACATTTATATAGATGGATTAAAAGTATGAATAATCTTCACCATAATCAAAGTTTGTGTCTGCAGGCACAAAAGGCTCAAGGGGCTTGGTAACCCAAAGGAAGAATCTTGAGTCTACAAATAATTTAAATTCCTTTAACTCACATGTATGCTTTCAATGATGTGGTTTAAACATCAGACAATTTCAAGTTTAATCTTAAAATATGATTTTTAGTGTCTTTTATCCTTTAGGAAGAAATTATATAAGCATTGATATGGGAAGAAATTATTACTAAGCAGATGCATAGAACATCTTAGCACTAAAATAGACATAGTTATTCAAAATTGCCCAAGAAAATGCTCCCTTAAATCATTACCTTTACTGTTTACTGCATCTGGGTCTGCTAATATTTTACACATTGAGTTTCTCTCCTCCAACAGATCTTATATCTCCTTGATCCTTTTCTCAGCATGAAGCTCAAATCAATTTCAAGCTAATATCTTTCAGATGAAAATATTTCTCTCACTAATATCAAATAAATTCCCAGTGTGGAATGGCCATCCCAAGTTTTATTTGAAGAAATTGGAAATGGTACTAGTATATCTAGAAAAAATTTGTCATGTATGTAACTTATCAAAAAGGGAAAAATCAACACATGAGATGTTTCCTTTGCTACATCTGCAAGCAAGTATTATTTTCATTGGAGAAAATATGTTAAAAATGGGAGAAAAAATGTATGTCTTTGCCAAGTATGAATTTTGACGGGTGTATTTTGCTGTAAGTATTCTGTAGGGAAGAATTAACCTCAAAGCTCTCTAGAGAGATAAGCTACGAACAAATTGAACATAGAGATAAATGTGAATAAAGAAAATTTATAAAAACAAGTGAATTTCAAACCTTAAAAAAATCCCAGTATAATGCATTACATTGGAGGGCAAGACAATTTACAAATGTGGCATGAAATAAACAGAGCATCTCTTAGAAACAAAGCACTCACTAACCCTGGAGACACAGCAGAAGTTCATCCCAAGCTCAGGGTCTGGGAGTTTGGCCAAGAAAATGATCTCACGGGGTCCACAGCTTGATTTGTGTTTCACATAATATGAAATGGCATTCATTACCTTGTAATCAATATGCAGATAAGAGGAAATTATTTATGGCACAATTACCTGGGACTGAAAGACACCCTATATGTACATATGGGAGAGCTGAGGATTTCTGACAGGATCGTAAACCATCAAGACACTTTTGACAATGATCAGACCTCAGAGGTAACCTGCTGACTTGGAAATTTATCCAGCTTTATTCATTCTTATCTATTTGTAATAATCTTTTAGTGTATGCTTCAAACAAACTAAATGTTTATGAAAATTTTTCCTTTGTTTGAAATTTTTGAAGCTTTATACTTATGTTTTCAAATTGATATTGGAATATAAGTTCTGTAAGGTTTCATCACTGGGAAGAAGTAGAGCTAAAAAAGGAAATAGGACTCCATTGAGTCTTTCCTGGAGGAGATAAATTATATAGTACTTCCTAACTTATGGGAAAATATAAAACTCTATTTGACATGACTTTTTGGGAAATAAAATGGAAGGAAGGAAGCAAGAGAGGGAAGGGGGGAAGGAGGGAGGGAAGAGATACTGAAATCAGCTGGTGTGGCTGTTTTCGAGTACTTTCACTCATGCACACTGGTGCATCTTCGTTTTTCAAATCAAACCGAGTGTTTTTCCTCAAGGTTTTCTCTACTATATTTAATCTGTTTCCTGTATCCCTGATCAGAGCTGTCTATACTCAGTAAGATCTTTTTCAGAGATCCTAGTCTTCCATGAGGGAGCCAGAGGGTTCTACCCTGGCCTGCCCTGCCCTGCATATCTCTCACTTGTTTAGAAGTGCAGTTACCCCATAAATATCAGAAGTCTTCCCTGGGCTTCAGGGTTGTCAGGGCTGGCTTTATGCACAGATTAAAGTACTAGGAATCTGGGGCATATTTTCTGGTTCCTGCCCAGGAAAGAGTTTACAGAAACGCTTCCAACTTGGAAGAGTGCTAAACAGACAACAGCATCTCTTTAATTCCGGCCATACTCCTGTTTACAGGTGTTTACTCAGGAAGTTTTCTCGCTTAAAAAGCTTGCCCTTATGAGCTGGGCGTGGTGGCGCATGCCTTTAATCCCAGCTCTTCGGAGGCAGAGGTAGGAGGATTACTGTGAGTTCGTTGGAGGCCACGCTGAGACTACATAGTGAGTTCCAGGTCAGCCTGGACTAGAGTGAGACCCTACCTCGAACACCCCTCAAAAAAAAACTCACCCTTTCCACTTTTTAATTGAGAACCTTAATATATGCACATATTGTAAATTGTTCATAGTCACACTGTGTTCCTTTTCTCTGCCCTCATTTCACTGAGGGTCCTTCTTAGCAGGGTTATTGGTAATCACTGTGGGGTCAAGAATGCACCAGTCACTTCCTTTGGAGGAGGGGCAATGCCTCAGAGTATACCTTCCCACCTGTGGCTCTTACATTCTTTCTGCCCCACCCCTTCTACAATATCCCTAAGCATTGGGGGTGTTTTATATGTATCCTTCAGTGTTAAGCTTTTGGCAGTCTTTCTTTACTGCTTTGATAAGGTTTGAGTCCTTCAGTATCTATCACCATCTCCCTGGACGAGGTTCTTAGGCCAGCAGTGACAGCAGCACTCCTGTTTGATCCACCACTTTCTCTGTAATGTTTCCTGGCCACTAGAAGATGTTAGAGAAATGACTTGTCTCATAGTCAGATTTCTTTTCTTGTACTGATGGGTCTTGGTTCTCCCTGGTGTTTGTTGCCATCTTTAAAAAGCAGCCTCTCTAGCCAAGGGTGAGAACAGCCTGGATCAAAGGGGATAAGCATACAGATTTAGAAGACTTTTGACAGGTATAGCTTTCCTTTTACACAAAGAACAGTGGAAGCTTCCCTCTAGGGTCTGTGTGACACTATTGCTCCAGTGGGTGCATCCTGCCTGGCTGGTTGATTTTGCAGCTTGAAGGATGCGCTCCTGGCTCAAGCTCTTGGTGACCTTTATTCCCTAGCAGTTTACATAGCACTTTCCAGCCCTATGAGAGCTAACCAGCAGAGAGCTGGCTTTTATCTTAATTACAGCATGATCTGTCCTGCTACCACAAACTATTCACCCTTTCCATTTGTGGTGTCCTAACATTGACTCCCCTTAATAGCAATAACAATTCCTAAAAATTATAACTTGTTTATTTTACATTATATACTAAAATTATATGCTGTGTATACATTTTTACAGGAACTATCTTATTTTGAGCTAAGTTCTAAAAGTTTATTTACAATTGCAGGTCTTTCAAAATTAAAATTACAAGCCCTAGTGTATCCATAACCCGAAATCTAGTCATTGAGAGTGGCAGCAGTTTTCTTCATTTTTTAAATAAAATAAATAATGTACTGCCACTAAATATGATAACATACTGTAGCTAAATACCTGTTCATGTCCTCCATTTCTAAAGACATGAGCTACCATAATTGTAATGTATCAACTCATATTAAATGTTTTGCATTTATTATACCAATATATATTGATTTTCACATGTCAGGCTCCCCGGCAGGTAGTGCTGAGGAAGGCCCAGGCCCGCTGGGTGGGTGTTGATGGCCAGGAATGCACCAAGCCGGGAGTCTTGTCGAAGCAGGATCTCATTTTATTGTAACAGGCAGGTGTTTATATAATGTTGAGAATGAGGGCGGGGATCTCAGGAGGGGATAAGGTGTAAGGGCCAATAGCATACCGTGACTTTTGAAATGATTGGTTCTAAGCACGTGTGCCAGAACTCTAACTTTCTACGTGGAAGTAGCAGGCCAGAGGCCATTAGGCATCTTGCTGAGTCATAGCTGGCCAGAGACAGATCGCCAAACTTTAGCTAGGCTGAGGAATTTCCACCAGGCCTCACGTCCGGGCCTCTCAAGGCCCAACACTCACATATGAATATATTTCATAAAAATATATGGTATTATTTCTTATGCTTCATAAAAACAATACAAATACCATATTGTATATACATCATCTTGATATTATCTATCTTCTCTCACCATTGTTCATTTATAACTTGTTATTTCCTTTCTTTCTTTTCTTTTTGTTCTGGGGATCAAACCCAGGCCTTGAATGTGTTTGCCTGGGTGCTGTCACACTGAGCTTTCTCTTCATCTCAATTCCTTTTGTTTCATAGGATGTTTGATAGCCAGAGGAGGTTAATGACCGACTTTCCAGAATAACTGATGTCTTCCTTAATAAAAGATAGAAGATTCCAAAGAAACTTAATTATGTTAACATATTAGATATCAAACAAAATATAATGCATGGCCATTTTAAAAGATAAAGCATTGAATATCTCATGTTGTCTGCACTTCTCTAATTTGAAGGGAATGGTGAGTGTGCACAGTATTTTTAGATGTCAGCAAGAGTTGTAAGGTTATGTGAAAAATATCCATGAACTCAAATCCTGACAGTCTCCAGTATGAGTCATACCCTTGTGGTTTGTAGCTTAGATTCATAAAAAAGGAAATGCTAAAATTTCAGTTCACATTTACTGATGTTAATTATGTCATTTTATTTTCATGCAAGTTCATGAGACTTCTGAGATATTTATATATTCTTGATTCTAAACTTTCTTACTACAATTAATTGCCTATATTTTCTCCTAGTCTGAATTAAAAAACCATTAACTAAGTTTTATGATATTTTTGATCCAGGAGAAGTTAAACTTTATGATTGATTCAAATGTATTTACTTATGAGGATTTCACCTGGGATATCCAGTTTAAAGAAGGCCATTTTCTCAATTTAAATTTCTTTAAATATCTTTTTTCACAACTAGTGCTATTTTAATATGTATGATAAAAACACTACTAAGGAAGGATTCTAACTTTTTTCTACAATATCTTATTTAATACTTACATTAAAGCCAGTATTTTGGTATTTATACATCCTTTTTCAAGAAGCATGTCAACTCTAATCTACCCCATTGACATCAATACTGAATGATCCTTTTATCAAAGTCTCATTTTTATGAGTATCTCATTTGTATTCATATCATTATTCTCTCAGTTGATTTTTCTATTTCTTGTGAATTCTTGTGAACATTTTGAGGACAAAGATCATTGTTTTTTTCTTTAAGTTTTTTTTTTTTCTTCTAATTATGAATAGCAAAGAGTTGGTCACAGAAAGAGCACTCAGTGAATGTTTTCCACATGATTGCAACTAGTATATTTATATTAGAATACTTTTAGTTTTAAGATACATTAAAGGCATAGTTTGTATCATAGCTAACCCTATGCTACAGAAGATTTTTTTCCCATTTTATGACTTGCATTTTAGCATATGGCACATTTTTATCCTTTATCCAATATAAATCATACTTCCAAAATACTGCCTGTTAATTTCCATAGGTTACACCTAGAAGCCAGGTCCCTGGAAGAACACAGTCCTTCTACAGGGTAAAGGAAGAACAGATACCTCTCTGCTCTAAAGTCTAGCCTGTCCCTGGTGGCTTTCTGCAAGGCTGGGTCCTCATGTAATCAGAGCATGTGTGGTCTTCCTGGCTCTGAGGACCCAAGGGAAGCAGGGTCATCCTGTCATGCCCTTCCACTCTTTCCCTCAATTACAGTTTCTTCTGCTTTACACTTCTGAATGTGAAACTCAAGGAAAGTACTTACTTTGGCAAAGACAGAACCCAGCCAACAGCAATTGTTCTTTTGGCTTCTGAAAATTCTATTATTAATCTAAATTAACTAAGAATGTTGTCACTATGAAAACATTCATTCAGTTTTCATTTCCCTTAATAAGACAACCATTTTTTTTCTGAAAAATAGCATTTCTATTTTTTATTTTAAAATAATTTTAGACTTATAGAAATTTGTAAAAGAATTTCTGTATAACCTTTACCCAGTTTCTTCTAATGCTAACATGTTATATTGATTAAGAAATTAACATTGCAACAAAATTGTTTAAAGAATTTATCCATCTTTCTCTGTTTTTTCCACTATGCATTTTTAGAAAAAATTACAAGTGTGTGACCTCAGTACATTTGACCTACTCAGTACATTTTCTCAAGGATTTAAATGATATCTCTGCCTGTTCTTATTGGTAATGTTATCCTCCTTGGCATTTAGAATTCAAAACACAGGTAGTTAGAGATTAAAATATATATGGCAGTTTCTGCCTTCCACTAGATAAAAGGCCTACAAACATTTATAAATGATCACATTATAAATAGGCTTTGGGAGTTCTCTTGTCTTCCCTACTATGGACAGGACAGGACGGGAGCCACAGACAATAGATATGGGTATGTTCTACTAAACTGTATTTACAAAAATAGGCGGTGGGCTGGATTTGGTTCATGGGTTGCCAACCCATATGCCAGAATGCAAAGCCATGAACTAATTTTCAAATATTTATAGAACATATTTATTTTAAAAAACCAAATATTTAAATTAGTATGTTTTTATTTTCTCTGTTGAACCATAGTTGCAGTATACTGATGTAAGTAGAATTACCTTTAGGTTATTGTTTTTCATAAAATGAAAGGGGGTTTCATTTTAATTTCTTTGACTACACAATCAGAATATGTTAAACTGACAAATTTCTGATTAAAGAAAATCTTACGTGTCAATGAATAATTTTCCTAATGTCTTCTGAAGGACTAATTTTATCTGTAAAGATATCCTACCACACATATAGCTCCTTTCACTTTCCCTATACTTATTAAATAAACTTGTCATTTTTATAACTAACTCAGGGAAAGAATGCCACACTCCTTTCCTTAGAGACATAGACATAACCCATTCTGTCTCTGGGGTCACCTCCAGTCTCCTCTGGAAGGCTGACTGCAACATTTGATAGTCACAGGTATCGTTATCATCCAGTGTGGCACATGCCCCTAGGGTTTCCAATTGAGCAAGGGTCTGAACTATGCTGGCCATGCTTCCTCATACCAATTATAACTTCCATCAAGTTATGTGAAAGAAAGAATTACCCACATCATTCCTAGCCTCATAATGAGGAAACAATTTTCACTTATAACTGACAGAATCTGTTGAGGCTGACTCTCAGGGCTTCTATTCGCCCTCTTCCTGTCCCTCTGGAAAGCATGGCCAAGACTCAATTTTCCTTTCAGATTTCCTTGATTCCCTTCTAATTTCACTTATTTCTTGAAATCTCACATCTGCTTCATCCTTACTTTGACTGTGCTCACTGCCTTTTCTCTGTGACCCCATGCCATCCCTTCTGAATGTGTGGCCATTAGGATTTGCTTGTTTCTAATTCCTTTGGTTTCAAGTTATTGGCTTCCTTCACTACAGATTACCAAGATTACTGCTTGGGTTCAGGAGGAGGAGCATCCTCATGCCATGCAAATGATCTAGAAGTCTGATGGTCTATTTTTTCTGTCACTTCTACAAGCGCTTGGCATCTTATACTCCCTTTTTTGTTCAAAGAATTTATTATTTGTCTGTTGTAACCAGAAACAGTGACATCTGTTGGTTGCAAGAAGTGAAGGAATGACTTAAAGAATGGGAAAGACAGAAAGTTTGTAATAATTTTATACATTTTTATTTCTACATAGAGTTAATTCAGACATTGCACAAATAATCCAATCTCCCCTATATTGAATTACAAAGAAATGATCACTGAAGATTTGATAGTAACTTAAGATAATAAAGGGGAAAGAATCAGCTTGGACTCCTCTGTTTCAGGAACGCCAGTGCAGCATGTAACTCACTGAACCTACCCCAATCCAGTAAAAACCCCAAACAGAGAGTATTTACTCTGATGAAAGCTTATGTAGTTAAGATTTTGTTTAGGCAAAGCAAACCCAATAAAAAGAAAGAAAACTAACATCTGTTCTCACATTTCATCTTTAGAAATAGGACATCTGGTTTTGAGTTAGGAATGTGCCAAACAGGATAGAGACTGCATTTCACAGTCTATAATTAGTCCAGTAAGTTTCTACCTAATAATATGTGAACAGAAATGTTTGTGCAAGCTTCTAAGTCTTGTATGAGCTAGGGCATGCCCACTGATTCTTCCTCCTACTCTCCATCATATTCATGATGCATGGGATCTGTATCTCTAGTAGTCACTTTGTTTTTTATTTTATTTTATTTATTTATTTATTTAAGAACGACAGGCAGAGAGATAGAGGCAGATACAGAGAGAGAATGGGTGAGCCAGGGCCTCTAGCCACTGCACATGAACACCAGTCACATGCGTCCCCTTGTGCATCTGGCTAACGTGGGTCCTGGGGAATCGAGTCTTGAACCGGAATCCTTAGGCTTCACAGGCAAGCACGTAACCACTAAACCACCTCTCCAGCCCTCTAGTAGTCACTTTGGATTGTGAGGGCAAAAATCAGATCAAAGAGATGGAGAAATTGTATATGAAACTTCATTAATTGGAAATAGCATATCACTGAAACTGCCTTATATATGAAAAAAGAAGTAAACTATATGGCATAAGTTACCATTGCTGACTTTCTCTAGGTAGTTTTGATTCAGGGAGCTTGGTGGTGATTTCTAAAGATGGGAAGGGAACTTTTAGAGAGCAAGAGCCTTCACTCATGGAAAACGATGGATCCAAATTATCTAACTTGATTTAGAATGTGTCTACAAATAAATCTGATGTCCCTTCTTGCCTTGTCTATTACTAGGGACATTTAATAGTTTTCTAATAGCCTGTCATATTCAGATCCACACTTCTGGGATGAAGCTCAGATCCAAGGGAAGTTCTTTAGTAGCGGAAGCTGGCCCCCTCCACAGATCCACACAGAGAGGAAACACACCATCAGCACCACAAACAAGAGCAAAAAGACCAAAACAAACAAAAAAAGAAAAAACTGCCAGCCAAACAGCAGGGCACATAGGCAAAGCTTAAGCACCTGAACTGCTAAGCCATCTCTCTAGCTCTCATTTGATTTTTTGATGATTGCCGTCCTGATCGGAGTAAGGTAGAATCTCATAGTTGTTTTGATTTGCATTTCCTTGATGGTTAAAGTTGCAAGGTTTTGAATAAAAATATCTGAGTCTGTTTGGGGACATACATTCAAACTACCACATAATCCGACACTCACTTAAAGAAAATTTATTCTAGAGTGAGAATCTGATAGGTTTGCATGGCTGCTACAATTTGGACTCAGTGTCTTTTGAGATAATAATTTTAAAGAATTTATCCATGAGTTTAAAAATTTGAAATACTAATGCCACTTTCATACAACATCCATGAAAGACAATGAGGGTGTAACTGAAATGAGATGTCCAGAAGGTATCATTGAGAAAAATTTGATAAATATGTCTAGTTATGATGCCATTATAAATTCTCTCAGGCTTCCATTTTGCTCTATACAAGTAACAAGTTTCGATATGATATAGACTGAGCACTTCGAAGCGGAAAGTTTCCAGAGATAGAAAATATAAACTTTAAAAATGGAAAAAAAGGATATTTAAATAAATAGATGAATATGTCATATATCAAGTTCATAAATGGGAAGAATACTATGAACAATTAATCATTGCTAATTTAACAAAAAATCAATTTCCTTCAAAATTCTAGCAAGGGAACACTCAAAACATGATCACAAAGGTTTTATGGGAAACAAGTGTCTGACAATATTGAAAAAAAGGGTTTAGGAACAAAGTATCCATAGATATAAGGTCATTGTAGAATCTATAGTAATTAAAATAATGTACTTAAGATAAACATGATTAGAGTGGTTATTCTTATCTTGCTCCTAATTTTAGAAACATTCAGGTTTTTAATATTATTTATATATTTATTTATGAGAAAGAGAGAGAGAGAGAAAGAGACAGAGAGAGAGAGAGTGAGAGAGAAAGAGACAGAGAATGGACTTGCCAGGGACTCCAGCCACTGCAAACAAACTCCAGACATGTGTGCCACCTTGTGCATCTGGTTTATGTAGGTTCTAGAGAAACGAATCTGGGTCCTTAAGTTTTGCAGGCAAGTGCCTTAACAGCTAAGCTATAGCTCCAGCCCCAACATTTAGTTTTTGTCATTAACTATGATGTTAGTTATAGGGTTCTTTTTAAAAATACTGATAAAATATTTACTTAAATATTTTAAAATTTCCAAGTCAATGGCACTTAGTATATTTTCAGTATTTGGTAGTTATCACTTCTATTCAGATCCCCAAAATTTTATTGTCCTGAGGAACCTCGATATGTAAGTGTCTAAAAATCAGAGCTCATGGGTAAGGAATACTTCTAACATTATAAACCACAATAGGGTAATGATAGTATGCAAGAGTTACTTATCATTTCAAATAAGTAGAGGAGAAGAATGTAAGTTTTCTCTAAAAATATTATTTGAGGAGTTGGAAATGCTGATTATTCTGATCATGTGGCATACATGTATTGAATTGAACACTGGAACCCATAAGTAAGCACAAACTTTGTTTGTCAAGTTAAAGTAAATAATCAATATTTATATGCTAGCAATAGATATTGGGCATCAAATACTAAAATTATAGTTCTATTTAAATGCTTAATATGAAATACTTTTGTATAAATCTAAGAAAATATATTCACAGCTTGTATACTGTGTGGTTGTTTGATTCAGGTGTCCCCCATAAACTTAGGTGTCCCGAATGCTAGGTTCCGAGCTGATGGAGATTGGGAAATTAATGCCCCTGGAGGCAGTATTATTCTGGGGGGCAGGCTTAAGGGTATTATAGCCAGTTTCACCATGCCAGTGTTTGGTACACTCTCCTGTTGCTATGGCCCACCTTATGTTGGCCTGGAGTTGATGTCCACCCTGTGCTCATGCCATTATTTTCCCTGCCATCATGGAACTTCCCCTTGAGCCTGGAAGCCAAAATAAACCTCTTTTTCCTACAACCTGCTCTTGGTTGGGTGATTTCTACCAGTAACGTGAACCTGACTGCAACATTAAAGTGGTATGGAGGAGTGGGATTGCTGCTAGGTACCTGACTATGTGGCTTTGGCCTTTTGGAGCTGATTTTCAAGAGGAATGTGGAAGGATTTGAAACCTTGGCCTAAGAGATGCCTTGCAGTGCTCTAAGTACAGCTTATGGGAGTATTCTGGTCAGAATTGAAAGACCTGAATGCAGTAAGAACTATGTACTGTGAGGTCTGGCTTATGAAGGTGAGATGGAGCTTTGCTCTGACTGGGATAGCAGCTTGTGTGAGAAGCTTGCTGTTATACCTGTGTCCTGAGAAGTTGTGCAGGGAAGCTTTCCATAGAAACAAACTGGTGTGGGCAGAGGGATATGGCACAGAAAGAAAAATCTTTGGGTGAACTGCTGCCTGTTCAGCTGCAATGGAGAGATTACAACCTTTGAGATTGGGCCATCTGACCTGTACTGGGGCAACATGAAGAATGTAGACTCTTTTGAAGGGGTCTAAGTGCTCAAGGAGTGTCATGTTCTTCAAAATCTACTTTATTCCCCCTTGGATTAACAAACTGGCACCTTGCCTGGTATTGTGGAGTATAAGAAATGCAGGAAAGAGAGGGTCATTGAGTTTGCAACACAGTCTTGGGTTTTGGAAATGGCCATGGACAGTGTGAAGCAGGTTTGCTGAATGCCTGCATGGAGACCCCATGGGACCATGAGGATGAACCCTGGATTACAGTGGAGACCCATGCTGGGACCATGAGATGGCTGCTAAGGAAAGCTGCCAGCCCTGATGAAGTTTTCCAGGACTCTGAGTAGCCTACCTGAAGGGGCGGAATTGGAATGCCAGAGGCTAATTGCTAGTTAGAATTATTAAACTTGGAGATTTTTCACTGGCTACAACTGTTGGACTTAAAGCTACAGAGTTTGATGTTTTCCCTAGTTGTTTTAAATCTTGTATTGGTCATCTTTTGCAGTGTGATTGTTTATTCTGTGCCATTATGGGTTTGGTTTTTTTTTCCTTCGGTATTATCACTCAGCTAAAAGACCTTGGGTTATGGGGATGTTTGAACATCATTGGTATTGATAAAAACTATGGGGACTTTAAAGTTGGACTGAATGCATTGTATTTTACATCATGTATGGATATCAGTTTATGGGGCGCAAGGGCGGAATGTGGTGTTTTGATTCAGGTGTCTCCCATAAACTTAGGTGTTCTGACACTAGGTTCCCAGCTGATGGATATTTGGGAACTAACACCTCCTGGAAGCAGTGTTATTTTGGGGGGCGGGATTATGGGTGTTATAGCCAGTTTCCCCATGCCAGTTTTTGGCACACTCTCCTGTTGCTATGGTCCACCTTATGTTGGCTAGATGGTGATGTCCACCCTCCACTCATGTCGTCATTTTCCCTGCCATCATGGAGCTTCCCCTCGAGCCTGTAAACTAAAATAAACCTCTTTTTCCCACAACCTTCTCTTGGTTGGATGAGTTCTACCAGCAATACAAATCTAACTGCAACATAGTTGCATAATTGAAATAAATCAAAGAAAAGGTAAACAAATTGAGAAACACATAAGTAAAAATGATAATTACGGGGCTGGAGAGATGGCTTAGCGGTTAAGCGCTTGCCTGTGACGCCTAAGGACTCCGGTTCGAGGCTTGATTCCCCAGGACCCACGTTAGCCAGATGCACAAGGGGGCGCACGCGTCTGGAGTTCGTTTGCAGTGGCTGGAGGCCCTGGCGCGCCCATTCTCTCTCTCTCTCTGTGTGTCACTTTCAATAAATAAATAAATAAAAATTTAAAAAAAATTATTAAAAAAAAAAATGATAATTACCCATGAATTATATATAGGTTTATCACAGTTCATTAAAAATCCATCAATAGGGGTGGAGAAATGGCTCAGCAGGTTAGGTGCTTGCTTGCAAAGCCTAATAGCCTGAGTTCAATTGCCCAGTACCCATGTAAAGTATAATTCTTACATCTGGAGTTCAGTGATGAGACGTTCTAGTGCACCCATTCTCTCTCTCTCTCTCTCTCTCTCTCTCTCTCTCTCTCCTTGCAAATAAACAAAATATTAAAAACCCAGCAAAAATTTTTGCATATATGATATCCTAATTTTATATGGACAGGCAAAGTGATGAGAATCAATAAAAGAAATTTGACAAAGAATTGAGTGAAACAAATTATTTTCCTCAATTTCAAGATATTATAGGTAATTATAGTAATCAGATCCACATAATATTATAAAATGGATACATATATAGAGTAATGAAACTGAAAATATAACATGGAAATAGATCACAGAGAAATGTCCAATTTACTTTGCAAAACTGAAAAGGCAATTAATTAAAGAAAATATAATGTTTTAAAGCAATGATGAGGATGCAATTGGATACTAATATGCAAAATAATGAAACATTTTACACTTAACCAAAATTAACTCAACATGGTTCACATACACCAATATCAATCATACAACAAAACAGAGGAGAAAGTTATAGAGACCTAACAGTATGCAGACTATTTACACTCAAATTCAAATGAAATGTTTCTGAAAAGAAATTGATAAAGGCGACTCTTCTAAAACAGTGTACTTACATGAAATACTGTTAAGTAGATGCCAAACCCTAGAGAGTGGAGAAAATGTCTGCAAAGCACACAGCAAAAAAGGCACTATTCTGCTGCCTGTAAATATCTTAAACATCAATAGGTTTAAATTTCCAGTGTTTAAAAATTAGTGACAGCAGCACAAAGAAATGAACTACTGAGACAAGTTACACATCGATGAATCTTAAAAATATGCTAAGGAAAGGAACTTGACACCAAGACCACATATTGGTTTTGGATAATTCTGAATGAACTAAAAATTTTTGAATATTATTCTATGTCCAGTCATTAACAAAAAACATAAATAAGATCACATCACTTCCTTGCTTAAAAACATTCTCTTGGGGACTTCTAGTCAAGATGGCATCCACCTAACCATGCCTCACCTTGCCTGGAAGGAAAGGTAAGATCAGTGAGGCATTTAGGATTTCCAGGTCCTAGCAGACCTCCAGTGGGAGGGCACGGAGGAGCAAAGTAGGGAATCTGCTGATTACTATGCTCTTGAGGAGCCCACTAGACCTCCAAACCCATCAAGCAGTTGTCCCAGCTACCACATCACCAGGTTCCTCATGCAGTATCTACAGACTCCATGGATCCAGGCCAGTTGGCTAGCATTTCTTCCTCCCTCCCTCGGCTTTTATCACTGTCCCAGCCACCACCCACAGTGTGCAGACTAGGTCTTCTTGCACTACCTGCAGGCTACCTGGATCCAGGACACCCAGCTAGCACTCCTTCCTCCCTCCCTTAGTTTTTAGTGCTGTCCTAACGAGCACCACACTCTGTGCAAACTAGGATTGCCTGCACTACCTGCAGGCTGTCCAGACCCAGGACAGCCAGCTAGCATACCCTCCTCCCTCCCCCTTCCCCTTCCTGCCACTGAGACTGCTGCCCCTTGCACTGCACCAACTAACCCACAGCAGTCCCATCCTCCTGTCTTGCCATTTCACAAGACCCCACAGTCTTATCCATGCCCTTGTTTGTGGTGTCAGCAGACTCTGCTGTCCCATCCCTTCACCCCACAGCATCACAGGACTATGCAATCCCATCCTACCCCCACCCCACCTCAATAAAAGACTGCTTAGTCCCATTTCTCCCTTACCCTCCCCCCAGTTCTATTGGGCCACCTGACCACTCAGCCCCATATCCCAAACCATCGACCAATGAGCCTCTCCACAAGGTCTTCAGGCCCCCACCAGAGGCTCTTGGACTCCTTCCTTCTGAGAAGATAGGCCCCATTGCCATAAGAAGCCTAATTGAATCAAATATAAAAGGGAATAAGCATTGAAAACACTTCAAAGGTAAACTACAACTTCCTTCTGAATTAAGATCCCTACACTGTGATGGGAAGACCACAGTGCAAAAGAAATAACATGAAAAATCAAATGGAAGTAAATCCAATAATGTTACCCAGTCCCAAAATGGATGTTTCTAATCAAAACATAGAAAGAATAGACAACAGGATCAGAATCCCAAAATGAAGACAAATGTTATGCAACCCTAGCCAAACAATTAGCAGAACTTCCAGAACATCAACAAAGGTCCAATAATTGTATGAATGCTGCCTTTGCTAGATTAGACCTAATAGAAAAAACAAACAAACAGGAAGTGTTCCAAAGACAGTAAAATGATCTGAAGGGGAGCAAAAAAAAAAGATGGCCTCAGTAATCAGCTGGCTAAGCTCAATGAAGACAAAAATAAATGAAAGAATGAATTCCAAGAAGCATTAAGAAAATCAGAAATTTATGTGAGAAGGGAATTTGATATAGGGATGGATACTATACATGAAGAGGCAATAGAAAATACATACCAAATTGGACAAGTTCAAACATCTAAAGAAGCTGTCAAGAATAGAGTCAGTCATGGGGAGGATAGAAACTCAGAACTGGAAGACAAAACAGAAGAAACACTTTGAAGTCCAAAAATTTGAATAAGTTCAAAAATTTTTTGTGAACAGAACATGAGGGAACTGTGGGATACCCTTAAATGTCCCAACATTCGGACCATGGGAACACCAGAATGGGAAGAAATTCAGACCAAAGGCATGGAGAAATTATTCAACAAAATTATGAAAGAAAACTTTCACACTCTTTCAAAAGAAAGTTACATGAAGTTACAAGATGCTAACAGAACTCCAAACAGATTGGACCAAAGGAGAAATTCTTTAAGACATTATCATTAAGACCCTAAACAAAAAACTAGATTACATGGAGGAAATGGATGAATTCCTGGACGCATACCACCTACCAAAGCTAAACTCAGAGCAAATTAATCTCCTAAACAAACCCATCACACCTATCGAGATTGAAAAGATAATTAAAACCTTCCCAAAAAGAAGAATCTAGGACCAGATGGCTTCTTAGCTGAATTCTATCAAACCTTCATGGAAGAACTGAAACCATTTTTTCTCAAGCTGTGCCACACAATTGGAGAACAGGGAAAGCTCCCTAACTCCTTCTATGAAGCTACTATCACCCTAATACCAAAACCAGTCAGAGATGCCACAAGACAAGAAAACTACAGGCCTATTTCCCTGATGAACTTAGACACAAAGATCCTGAAAAAAATCCTCACAAACTGAATTAAAAAACACATCAAAAACATTGTCTACCTTGATCAAGTAGGCTTTATCCCAGGAATGCAGGGTTGGTTAAATATTTGGAAATCTGTCAATGTAATATGCCAAAATAAGGAGTATCCACTCTCACCTCTGCTCTTCAACATAGTACTGGAAGTCCTAGCTCAAGCAATAAGACAGGAGAAAGAAATAAAGGGGATACAATTTGGAAAGGAAGAAGATAAGTTAGTCCTATTTGCATAGGACATGATTCTGCACATAAGTGACCTGAGAACCTCCACCTCAAAACTCTTAAAGGTGATAATTTCCTTCAGTAAAATAGCAAGATATAAAATCAATGCAAAAAAATCACTAGCCTTTATATATGCAAAAGACAAAGATATGGAGAAAGAAATTAGCAATATTGTCACATTTTCAATAGCAACAACAACAAAAGTAATAAAATACCTTGGAATAACACTAACCAAGGAGATGAAAAACCTATATAATGAAAATATAATAACACTCAAGAAAGAAATTGAGAAGGCTTGAGAAAATGTAAAGACCTCCCATGCTCCTGAATACATAGCATTAACATTATGAAAATGGTAATCTTACCAAAAGCAATATGCAGATTTAATGTAATACCAATAAAAATCCCAACATTTTTCTTCACAGAGATAGAAAAAATGATCTCAAAATTCATATGGAATGGCAGAAGGCCTCAGTTATCCAAGTACATTCTCACCAAAAGAAACATTTCTTGAGGCATCTCCATACCTGATCTAAAGCTATATTACAAAGCTGTAGTTAAAAAAAAAGAAAAAAAGAAAGAAAATAACAACAACAAAAAATATGGTACTGGCATTAAAACAGGATTATAGACAAATAGAACATAATAGGGAAACTATACTTTGGGTATAGTAATTATAGCTCCTAAAAAGGTGACTATAGTGTTACCAACAGGCCCAGTCATTCCCTTACTGGGCATTTACCCTAAAAGCTCCATGCCTCAGTTCAGAGAGATTTGCTCAACCATGTTTATAGCTGCTCAATTCATAATAACTAAGAACTGGACTCAACCTACATGTCCATCATTAGATTAATTGATAACCAAGATGTTGGATAACTATATGATGGAATTCTACACAGCAGTAAGGAAAAATGACACAATGAAATGTGAAGAAAAAGGGTTTAAGTTGGAACAGATCATGCTCAGTGAACTCACCCAACCACACACACAAACACACACACACACACACACACACACACAAAATCATCTTATGGTCTCACTCATCTGTGGCTCCTAACCTGAATCTGCCCAAGATACTGACATATCTAATAGGCATCTCAAGAACCAGATAATAGGGAAGGTGGGCTGGAGGGGAGGGTAAGAGTGGGGCAGGACACAAAACTGTACCCAAATGGAACTGGTACCATAAAATCCTACATCCTGAAGGACAGACTAAAACGTTGAACCTTCATCAGGTCCTTAGAGGGAACACTTGAATCAAAGAGCCCTGGAGAGGGTATGATGAAGACTAACCTTAATCTTCTCCTGTTTAGCCTGTTTCTTTCTCTCTCTCTCTCTCTCTCTCTCTCTCTCTCTCTCTCTCCTCACTTTCTCTTGTATATTACCTATCTTTTTCTTCCTTCTTTTCCCTTGGCACTGGCCTGTAATTCCCACCATCAGAATGCAATTAACATCCACAGTGAGCTGTTAATCAGAGAGAACTACAAGGTTTCCCAAAAGAAGACAGAGTTCTGTCAGAGCACTTGATTACCCACCAAAGGTTAATGGTAAGACCCTACTGCCAAAGACACCATATGTTGTTGGTATGGAACATGGAGACACCAGGCTGGAATCTGGAAGAGTGTCAGTCCCCAGATAGTTAGTTTGTTTTATGCCACAAGGTGCTACATGAGCAACTCGGGGAAAATGGCCAACATCTGTCCAAGCAACTCTTGGTCTAAGCTACTCAGCAGCAAACAACCTGACATGATGACACGTGCAATAGTGGTACACAGCCATGGCAGATAGCCAACTACTCTTGAATTGGCTAACATATCTGTTCAGTGGAATGGAACTCATAGCTGGACCTAGGAAACAACTCAGAACCATATTCAAAAATGAGCCTGCTCTCTAATATCAAGCTCCCATCAATCATGGGCTGCAAGAGGGCCTACACCTGTTAAATTATACCTTTAATAATAATTGTTATCCCATTTATCCTGTACTGACTTCACTATCCATTGGAGAATCTGCATCTCTTTCAGTTGTATGCAGAACCTGAGGAGAGAATCAGTCCATCACATCTCACCAGGGCCCCAGCTGAAACTATAGAGGAATTGAGGAAATGAGCAAGAGTGCTGCTTTCTTGCTGAATATGCTGTCAGCACAAGGGTGAAGTAGATAGACACAGAGAATACTCAACTCTTTTCTTTTATTAATTACTTTTGTACTTACCCAATACAGTCAGTTTGGTACCATTATTAGGCTTATCTGTGACCTACCCCCTCCCCTTGACCCCTCCTTGTTGAGGTATATGGGTCATGCATTCTGGAGTTAGCTCACAGTTATGGATAGGATAAATGTCTCTGTGTATCATGACCCAACATGTGGCTCTGACATTCCTTCTGCCCCCTCTTCTGCAAAATATCCCTGAGCCAAACAGAGACACAGAGGCTCCAAAGACCTCATCACTGAAGTAGACCTAAAATGAACCCAACATGGCTAGGGAAATTTGAGGAAGAGGGGGGTGGAAAGATTGTTAGAGCCACAAGTTGGAACATTATGCACAGAGACATGGCTCTTCCCCACAACAATTGTGGCTACCCCCACAATGCACAACCCACAATCTCCAACAAGGAGGGTCCCTTCAGAGGGGAGAAGAGAGGGAGGAGACTAACTATGGTACCAACATGGCTATAGAGAAATAACAGAGCTCAACAATATCCTAATGGACATCTACAAAACATTCCACCACAATTCTACAGAATACACACTCTTCTCAGCAGCCCAGATAACCTTTGCCCAAACTGACTATATATTAGGCTATGTAGCATGCCTCCATAGAGTCAGAAAAATTGAAGTAACTCCTGCATCAGGTCAGATCACAATGCTTTAAAGCTAGAAATTCTCAATAAGAAACACATCAAGAACTCCACCAGGTCCTAGAGACTAAATAGCACACTTGTAAACAATGAATGAGTTGTGGAAGAAATAAAAAAAAAATGAAATTGTAAAAGTCCAAGAACTGAATTATAATGAAAACACAACCAACCAAATCTTGTAGGACACAATGAAGGCAGTCCAAAGGGGAAAATTCATAGCACTAATGCCTTCATTACAAAGCCATAGAGAACCCAAATTAATAACCTAACTGTCCACCTAAAGACACTAGAAAACAAGAAGAATCCAATGCAAAGAGCTCCAGATGGAAAGAAATAATCAAGATTAAAGCAGAAATTAATGAATTAGAAACTAAAAAAACAATTTTTTAAAACTGATGAAATGAAGAGCTAGTTTTTGAAAAAAATAAATAATACTGACATATATCTGGCCAAATTGATCAAGCAAAAAAAGAGAAGTCTGAACTTAACAATATCAGAAATGAAAAAGGAGAGATCACAACAGATATCAATGAAATTGGAAGAATCATCAGGGCATAGTTCCAAAACCTCTATTCCATGAAGTTGGATAATCTGGAAGAAATGGATGAATTTCTAGACACATACCACCTACCAAAACTAAACCAAGAACAGATTAATCTCCTAAAAAAACCTATCACATCCATGGAGATTGAACAGATAATCAAAATCCTCCCCAAAAGAAAAATCCAAGACCTGATGGCTGCTCAGCCAATTCTACCAAACTTCAGTGGAAGAACTGAAACCATTTTCTTTTCTCAAAATATTTCACATAATCAGAGGGCAGGGAATCCTCCCCAACTCCTTTTATTAAGCTAGCATCAACCTAACAACAAAACCCTGCAGAGATGCAACAAGCAAATAAAAGTATGGGCCTAAATTCCTGATGAACTTAGATGCAAAGATCCTGAACAAAATCCTTGCAAACCTAATTCAACAAGACATCAAAAACATTATCCACCTTGTCTAAGTAGGTTTTATCCCAGGCATGCAGAGATGGTTCAGCATACAGAAATTGGTCAACGTAGTACATCATATAAATAAACTTAACCATTAGTACCACACGAATATCTCAATTGATGCAGAGAAGGCTTTTGAAAAAAATAAAATGCCACTTCATGATCAAAACATTGGAAAGAATAGGCATGGAAGGTTTATATCCCAACACAATAAAGGGTATATATAAAGGATCTAAAGCCCAAATAATATTTAATGGGGAAAGACTAAAGGAGTTTGAACTGAGATTGGGAACAAGACAGGGATGCCCACACTCACCACTGCTCTTCAACATAGTACTAGAAGTACTAGCCCAAACAGTAAAACAGGAATAAGAAATAAAAAGGATTCAAATTTGAAAGAAAGAAATCAAGTTAGCCCTATTTGCAGATGACATCGTCCTGTATATAAGGGACCTGAAAATCTCCATCTCAAAACTTCTAAAGGTGATTAATTCCTTCAGTAAATTAGAAGGATATAAAAATCAAGTCACAAAAGCCAGTAGCTTTTGTACATGCAAAGCACAAACATACTGAGAAAGAAATCATTGAGGCTGTCCCATTTCCAATAGCAACAACAACAAAAATTAAATACCTTGGAATAACACTAACCAAGGATGTGAAATGCCTATATAATGAAAACTTAAAAACACTCAAGAAAGATGTTGAGGAGGACTTGAGATGTTGTAAAGACGACTCATGCTCCTGAGTAGGTAGAATTAATATTGTGAAAATGACAATTCTACCAAAAGCAATATGCAGATTTAGCACAATAGCTATAAAAATATCAGCATCATTCTTCAACGAGATTGAAATAAATATTTCAAAATTCATACGGAATGGCAGCAGGCCTCAGGTTCCAAATATATACTCAGAAAAAAAAAATACTTCTGGAAGAACAAAGTCATAGTAACAAAAACAGCATGGAACTAAAATAGAAATGGAAACATAGAACAATGTAACAGAATTGAAGACCCAGACCTTACGTCAAGTAACTACAGCTACCTGATCTTTGACAACGGTGGCAATAATATAGACTGGAGAAAAAAAACCAGAATCTTCAACAAATGGTGTTCGACAAATTGGATGACCATATGCAGAAAAATGAAATTAGACTCACTCATTTCTCCATATACAAAAATCAAGTCCAAATGGATTAAAGACCTCAATATAAGACCTGAAACTCTTCAACTATTGGAAGAAAAATAGGAGTCATGGTCCATGTTATAGGACTGGGAGAAGACTTCCTGAACAAAACCCCCATAGCCCAGGAAATTAAACAAGCAATCAGCCAATAGGAATTCATGAAGCTAAAATGCTTTTGTACAAACATACCACAAGCAGAGCCAATAGATCACCCAGTGAATGGGAGAAAATCTTCACCAGCTATAGCACTAACAGAAGCCAGATATCCTGAGTCTATAAAGAACTCAAAAAAAAAAAAAAAAAGACTAAACAATAAAAAAAATCAAACAACCAATTCCAAAAGTAGAGCAGAGAACTGAATAGGGAGTTTTCAGAGGAAGAATTACAAATGTCTGACACACACTTATGAAAATGTTCAACATTCCTAACCATTAGGGAAATGCAAATTAAAACAACTATGTGATTGCACCTTACCCCAGTAAGGATAGCAAACATTAAAAAATCAAATGAAAGCAAATGTTGGAAAGGCTGTGGAAAAATAGGAACACTCTTTTACTGTTGATGGGAATGTAAGCTGGTTCAACCACTATGAAACTCAATATAGAGACTCCTGCAAAGGATAATTATAGAGTTAGCAATAGACTCTGTTATTCCCTTACTGGGCATCACACCTCAGTTCAGAGATATTTGCTGAAATATGTATATAGATGCTCTGTTCATAATAGCTAAGAACTGGATTCAACCCAGGTGCTCATCTTGGACAATTGAAAACTAAGGAGTGGTATATCTACATGATGGAATTCTGCTCAGCACTAAGAAAAAAATGACACAATGAAATTTGTAGAAAAATGGACAAACTTGCCACAGATCATACTAAGCAAACTCATACACTCAGAAAAACAATCATCACATAGTCTCATTCATCTGTAGTTCCTAACCTGGATCAGCTGAAGTTTCCAGCAGATCACAGAATCCTACATCCTGAAAGTTAGACTAACAGGTTGAACAGGCAACAGGACCTTAGGGGGAGTCCCTGAATCGAAGGGCCCTGGAAAGGGTGAGATGAAGCCTAACCTTAAATTTCTCCTGTTTCTCTTTTTATTCTGTCTTTTTCTTTTCCCTTCATGCTGGCCTATAATTCTCTGTACCAGGATACAGTTATCATCCACAACGAGCTGTTGATAAGAGAGAACTACAAGTTCTCCAAAACAAACAAGACAGATTTCTGTCAGAGAACTTGATTACCCACCAGAGGTTAATGGTAAGACCTTACTGCTGAAGACACCATATGCTCTTGGCATGGACCATGGAGAGACATGATTAGAATCCAGAAGAGAGCCAGTACCTAGACAGCCATGTAGTGATGAAAGGCACTACATGAGCTACCAGTGGAAAAGTGGCCAATTTCTGTCTGAGCAACTCAAAGTCTAAGCTACTCAGATGCAAACAACCTGATGTGATGCTCACATAAGTGTAATAGTGGCACACAGCCATGTTGTGTAACCAACTGCTCTTGAATTGGCCAACAGATCTGCTCAGTGGAAAGAAAACCATATCTGGAACTGATAAACAAGTCAGAATCATATCCAGATAACAATTTTGCTTTCCAATGTCAAGCTCCCACAAATATTGGGATATAAGTGGGTCTACACCCTTTAAATTCACTCTAAATTAATAATGGTTATCCCATTTAACCAGTGCTGACTTCACTCTCTGTTGGAGATTATGCTTCTCTTTTTCTGATGGGAGCAGTACCAGAGGAGATAACCCATCGCATTTCACCCCAGCCCCAGCTAAAACCACAGAGGGACTGGGGAAATGAACAAGAGTACTACTTTCTCAGTGATCCTGATATCAGCACAAGGGTGTAGGAGATAGTGAGTGAGGACACTCAACACCTACCAAAACAGAAATCCAGAGGCTCCTAAGAGACCATCACTAAAGTCGACTTAAAATGCACCCAACATGGCTCAGGGAATTTTGCAGGCAGGGACAGAAAGATTGTCATAGCCACAAGGTGGGACATTATGCATAGAGACATTGTCTCTCACCCCACCATAAATGACTGCTGCCCCCATAATGCATGACCCACAATCCCCATGGGGTTGACCTGCATCCTCAATGATGAGGATCTCTTCAGAAAAGGGGCAGGGATGCCAGAAATGATGGCACCAACATGTGTTGCTTACATTCTAAGTATGTCCATATTAACAAAAATAAATTTAAAAAAAATTAGGAAATGAAAAATCAGTTAATCCTGGAGGCAGTTTGTAAAATGATTCATGATTTTTGGTGGGCAACCCAAGATACATTCCAAAATTTAAATTTTAATATAATGCAATCTACTTTAAAACATATCTCATTTCTGAAAATGTATCTTAAGGTGTAAAGTGTAATTCCACAAACTGTATATATCCTGGTATGTATGTGCTATGCTTTTAATAATAGAAAAAAAATTGGAATCAGTTTAAAGGTCAATGAATAATTCATAGATTAAATGAATTTCATACATTCAAAATGCACATATTCAAAAGGACAAGGAATGTTCTTTTCTGTTTTAAAAAGGGAAAGGGTGTATCATAAGATTGTATATTATTTTTTATTTTTTTATTAATTAGTTTTGTACTCAGGAAATACAGTCAATTTGGTATCATTGTTAGGCTCATCCATGTCCTACCCCTTCCCCTGCCCCCCCCCCCTTGTTGAGGTATATGGGTCATACATTCTGGAGTTAGCCCACAGTTATGGGAAGAAAAAATGTCTCTGCATAAACATGACCCAACATGTGGCACTGACATTCTTTCCCCCCCTCTTCCAGAAAATTTCCCTGACCCATGCTGGGTTAATTTTTGGTCTGCTTCAGTGATAAGGTGTTGGGGGCCTCTGGGTCTCTGGATCTCTGATTTGGTCGGAGTTGATTTTTCTCTGTGTTGATCTCCTTCACCCTTGTGCTGGTATCTGGTTCACCAAGAAAACAGCACCCTTGCTTGTTTTGCCAATTGTTCTTAGTTTCAGCCAGGCCCTTTCGAGGTATGATGGGGTGGCTCTCTCCTTAGGATCTATGTCTATCTGAAAAAGAGAAGCAGATTCTCCAATGGAGAGTAAGTTAGCACCAGACAAATGAGAAAACCCTTACATTTTATAGAGAATTTAATAGGTGTAGGCCCTCTTGTAGCCCACGATTGGTGGTAGCTTGATAATGGAGAGGGGGTTATGTTTGTATATGGTTCTGACTTGTTTCCCAGATCCAGGTATGGGTCCTGTACCCCTGAGGGGATCAGTTAGCTAAATCAAGAGTAGTTGGTTTCCCACCATGGCTGTGCACCACTATTGCACTTGTGTGAGCATCAAGACTGGTTATTTGCTGCTAAGTAGGTTAGACCATGAGTTGCTTGGACAGATATTGGTCATTTTCCCCCAGTGGCCCACGTAGCACCTTCTGGCACTAGATACGCTGACTGTCTGGGGACTGACTGTCTTCCAACTTCCAGCCATGCCATTCCATTTTACGTGTCAACTGCATAAGGTGTCTTCAGCAGTCGGGTCTTATCACTAACCTTCAGTGCGTCATCAAGTACTCTGACAGAAATCAGTCTTTCTTTTAGTTAACCATGTAGGTCTCTCCGATCAAAAGCTCATTGTGGATGATAACCACATGCTGGGACTGGGAGTTGCAGGTCAGTGCCCACTAAGAAAAGGAAGAAAAAGATAACTAATATAAAAGAGTTAGAGAGAGAGAGAGAAAGAGAGAGGGGGAAGAGAAGCTGTAGAAGATTAAGGTCAGTCTTCATCTTACCCTCTCCAGTGTCTTGTGGCTCAGGTGTTCCCTCTAAGGGCCTGATGAAGGTTTAGCCATTTGGTCTGCCTTTTAGGATGTAGAATTTTATGGTACCATTGCCATTTGGGTCTAGATTTGTGTTTCTCACTCCCTCCCTTGCCCTCCCCTTCGCAGGGTGCTTAAGAGGGATACAAAAACCTACCACAGAGATACTTGCACATCCATGTTCATTACTACTCACAGTAGCTAGGGAATAGAATTAATCTAAATGTCTATCAACTGATAACTAAAGAATTAAAATACACTATGGAGTGTTATTCAGCTGTAAAGAAAAATGAAGTTATGAAATTTGTAATAAAATGGGTGGAATTGAAAGGAATTACACTAAATTAAATAATCCAAGCCCATAAAAACAAAAATCACGTGTTCTCTCTTATGAAAAATTAAAAATAAGTAACAATGAAAAATGTCCTATACAATAAAGCTAAAATTGTTTATCGGGGGTGTTGGATTTATAGACATTTATCTCATGTGAGTATGTTATAATTTGCTATAGTATGTTGCTGCTTAAAATTGTTATCAATAAGCTCATCATTATTGAGTGTATTCAGCCATCATTTCTTAGAAATGTTATTTAAGGCAGGTATGGTGACTGACACCTGTAATCTCAGCTCTTCATAGGCTGGGGAAAGCACTGCACTTGAATTCAAGGCAAGCCTGAGCTGCAGAATAAAACACTGTCTCAAAAACAATGATAAAAAGAAATAATTTGAGGACCAGGACCTCTCCCCAACAACCGCACTTCCCAGCCCGTCTTGGCTCACAACAGCGTGTCTCTCAAAGCCAGGAGATGCCTAAGGAGCAGCATGAGGTGGCCATGATGGGGGGACCCCACAGCTCAGCTTCCATGACCACCACCACTATCAACATGCCCAGAGAGGTCTCCCTGCCCGACCACGTGGTCTGGTCTCTGTTCAACGCGCTCTTCATGAACTTCTGCTGCCTGGGTATCGCTGCGTATGCGTACTCCGTGAAGTCTAGGGACAGGAAGATGGTGGGCGACATGACTGGGGCCCAGGCCCATGCCTCCACCGCCAAGTGCCTGAACATCAGCGCCATGATCTTCAGCTTCTTCATGACCATTGTCTTCATCGTTATCGTCACCACCACCTCCGTGGCAGCCATTCGGGCCGGTTCAGTGAGCCAGAGAAACCAGGGCTTCTAGTCCTGTAATGTGTTTCAACAACCTCAGCCGTCCCTCACCCAGCCACTGAGGCCCTGACCCTTCGACCCACATCTAAGGAAGATGTGACATTCATACATGTGTCCACTGTGGAGTCAATAAAATGCAGGGGGTGAAAACTGAAAAAAAAAAAAAAAGAAATAATTTTATTTGAGGCATTATTGTACAACCACACTGTGGTTGGGTGATTACTAAATGAATTTCTTCTCATTTCACCTATTGAGAAAAAATTCCTCTGAGTGGTTTTATTTTAGTTGAAATGATACCATGCTACCTGATATCTACCTTAAGGCAATCTATTCAAATTTCCAATCCCCTCCTTCTAGCAAGACAATCAAATAAGTTTTCTATCATTTTACTAACAATGAACTTGATGTAACCAGAAAAGACCCTCTAAACTCTCATAAAATTGTATAGGCTTACCATCAAGCATATGGACAGAGAGAGAGAGAGAGAGAGAGAGAGAGGAGAGAGGGAAAGAAAGAAAGGGTTTTTAAATGGTTTTACAATTTCACTTAAATTAATTAGTATTATATTCCAAGTCATGACCTTGGGCTAGTTCTTCTAGTACAATTTTCATCAACCAGAGAATTTAAGTATATACATGAAGTTCATCTAAATAAAAAAAATCATATAAATCATTTCCATGCTACTTTGAGTCTATCATTTTGAGTAATGGCGACTATAAAACTATGGATTTATACCTTGTCTAGGACACTCAAAATTCCAAATTTAAGGTACTCTGAGACCTCACAAGTAATACCTATGAAGCTATTTCATCACAATCTGTGAGGAAACTATACCATGACTTTTAATATTAATTGTAAATATTTCACATTTTTAGTGTCCAAAAATCATTCATCTCAGTGCTGTATGTTGCACATGCACTCCCTCATACACACACACACATGCAGTAGGTCCCACATCTGTGTAACAGTTGTATTCTCTGAAGAAGGCATGAGAGAAAATGACATTTAACGAAACAGTGATAAAGTGAAGGACAGTAAGATTTTATCAACTCAGTTTATCCTGAGGTTGTATTTTAATGATGGTTAATGCCTCTATGAGTTATTTTTATCTGCAGGCCAATTTGTTCTATTTCATTAGTGTTTGATTTCCCTTCATCCTTTTTAAATCACCCAATCTAAATTTATGAAAACTGTCTGATATCAAATATGGATCTGGGTGTCAGTAATATCAGAATTCTAGGCCAGGTTTCCACCCTACTACTCTGAAAGGCTGTGACCTTGAACAGAGCACATAGTGTTCTGCTGCTCAGTTCTTCATCAATAAAACAAGCCGTTGGGTCAGTGGATCACTAAGACTTTTCCAGCACATTCTCCATGTGTGCCTGTTTAAACAAGAAGTAATTTAGTATGTGACAACCTAGGTGAACAATGTATTCTTCAGACATGTAAAACATTTAAAAGCCATTTCAGTCAAGTTTTAAGTCTTCAGTAGAGTTCTGCAGAAATAGACTCTGAATTCAGGATCCCTGTGATAATGATTTATTTGGGGAAATAATAGGTATGTGAAGGAATAGGAAAAACAAGGGATCAACAGATGGAAGCAAAGATTTAGAACTATACAAAGTTTCAGATAAAGTCTCCTCCACTCTTTATGGAATTATTGAAGGCAAAGGACAGGGAGATGGCATGTTTAAAACCTTTCCCCTATACTTAGCAGACCTTTCTTGGGGTGAAGCACTCAAGGATTAGAAATCTCATGGCATGCATGCTAGAAGACATTACTACTGACCTCAAGGCAGCCTGCCTAAGGTGGTGCTTGCTGCCGAAGTACATGAAAGGGTGGGAGGTCCAGAGAACAGGGAGGAGGAAGGCAAGCCTTACTCTGAAAGGGTGGGAGGTCACAGAACAGGGAGGAGGAAGGCAAGCCTTATTCTAGTCCCTGGGCACGTCTGACAGGTCATCCACACCAGCCTTTGCCCTGCTCCCTCCGAGGCAAGCATGGCAGTACAACAAGTTCTTTGTTCCTACAGCATTGTCCTTACTCCAAATTGGACAATGACATTTGTGCACCTGGAGATGTCTGAATGATTTTATAGAAGTGACCAAAACATGCCATGCATATTCAGATGCAAGGAACTTATAACAAAATGGAGGCACAGATCATAAATTATGGTAATTCTTTGAGATATCATAGCAAGGTGTAATTTGAGAAGGTCAGGAACTACTCACGCTGTTATAAAAAGGGGAAATTGAGCTGGCTTATACCAGACTGACACATAAGATGATGAAGAACTCAGGAACCAGAGGGACGCCATGACAGGCTTTAGAGTCACCAGTAGGCCTAAGTTTCTCTTTCCCTGCAAGGTTTAAGTAAGAGTTTAACAGTTACTGGAAAAAAAAAAACTGCTAATGTTGTACGTTCCTATGATCATACAATAAGTTGCTTAAAGTGTTGCTTAAGCTCCTCAAACACACATAGCCAATCACAATAAAGGTTACCTAATCTGCTTGGAATCCCCCTAGCCCCCTGCCCACCAGCTTTGCCCACCAGCATCCTAAGCCTATCAGAAAAATACAAGTGCAGTTACTGCTTAACTCAACCAATAAAAATCCTGCCTCCCTGCTGCTCAGGGCTCTTGTATGGATCCACTGTGTTGGTGAAGTCAAGAGTCCGAGCTTAAGCCAGAAATAAAGTTCCTTGCCTTTGCATATGTGTTTGGTTCTCCTTGATGATCACTAGGGGTGCCGAGAACTGGGCATAACAATGAGACCTAAAGAATGGACAGGAACAGTAGGGAAAAATTCACAAAAGGAGAGAAGGTCAATACTGAGACATGGAATACTGTGTGTAAAGGGTCTGATGCTGGAAGAAGTTTGTCATACTCAGAAGCTTGAAGGAAAGCTCGTGTGGTTGCTCATGTGAACAAATGAGGAAACATGTGTTTCCAGAGGTAGGTGATGTAGAGTTCCTTGAAACATGGTAGCATTTACCTCTTATTATCAGCTTAGTGAAAACTATTTTTGGCTGAGTGCAAGCATGGCCAGTTTACATTTTTAAAATGCAACTCTGACACCTGGAGGTGGAGAATGGATTGGGAGAGAATCAACAATGCAAAACACAAAACTCATTAGGAGAGTATTAGTCTTACGAAAGAAGATAACATTAAACCAGAATGACATTGACATAAATCTCAGAATCTGTTTTTCAAATCAATGACAATAATCTTAACACCCAACTGGGTACTAGACCATTCCAATGAGAATAAAAAGGTAGTCTTGTTTTATGCATATTCAGAATATAGCTCTGGTGTTTTTATTATTGACACATAGAAAGGGGGAAGCAGAAATAAAATGTGGCCATTGCTAACTCATGAAAAAGTCTGGCATAGTCACTTCACAATTAATCCTACAGAGGCAAGAAGAACAGATGATGGATTACTTTATTAATATGGTCGAACAAGACAGAAAGAGAAAAATATAATGAAAGTGCTATTTTATCATATAATCTCTTGTTTACAAGTATAGTCCAGAAGTTTTATTAATGTTGTGTGTTGCAGTAGGTTACCAGAGATAAAATTTGCACAATATAAACACTCTTATTTCTACCTTTCAAAACTCAGGCTTTGGTAAAGTATTTATTACAATTAGCTACTAACCTAACAAATTACTAGGTACTACTCTTTCACTTATTACCAAAAGTCTACTTTATTTATTTATTTTTTTGAGACAGACATAGCCCAGATGGGCCTCAAACCTGTAGTCCTCCTGCTTCAGCTTCCAGAGTGATGGGATTATAGTTGCATAACTGAACAGACATCCTCAAAATAAACTCCTACATATATGACCAAATGATTTAGGTAAAGCGTCAAGTCCACTTGATGGGAAAATGAGTCATTTCAACAAAATTATTATTTATTTTATTTATACATATAGAGGAGGAGGTAGGCCACTGTATCTTACCACTCTCTGCAAATGGACACCAGATACTTGTTTTACTTTTTGTGTTTGACTTTATAGGGCTGTTTGTGAATTGTACCCAGGTCACAGGCTTTGCGAGCAAATGTACTTAACTGTCTACCCATAGCCCAAGTCCCGTTATTTAAAGAAACCACTCTAAGAAAAAAAAAAAAAATATATATATATATATATATATATATATATATTGCAAAATAATTAATCTGGATCCACATGATAAAGACCCATATTTAAGGCTTAGAATTATGACACACTTCGAAGAAAATATAGAAAAAACTGGGCAGTGAACCTGACATTTTCTTGGCTATGACAAAAGAAGTCATATAATCTTTCAATAGAAATTCCTACTAGTTAATAAAATCAGACTATATTGTAAGTATATAGAGGTGAGAAAATGAAGAGATGGCTGAAAAAGGAATATGTGTAGTTCAAGAAATTTAAGTAAATTACCTTCTCAAATCTGGACAAATATATACTGAATGAAATGATGAGATAGTAGAGGGGTTACTAGGAAGCAGAAAACCTAAGGAAATGTATATTGGAAAAACTACAAATGTGGCTTGAAATGAATAGGATGGTACCTAGGCACAAATTTGATAGGATTTGCAGAGAGATTTTTTTTACCTATGAAGTCTAACATATTGGTGAATGATTGATAGCAAGTAAATGTTTCATAATGTATTTCCAATAATTTAAAATGCCTAATGGGTGCTTAGAAGGACTTTTGCTTCTTTTCTAAAATTATTTATTTTTCCTGGGCATGGTGGTGCACGCCTTTAATCCCAGCACTCAGGAGGCAGAGGTAGGAGGATCACCATGAGTTCAAGGCCACCCTGAGACTCCATATTGAATTCCAGGTCAGCCTGAGTTAGAGTGAGACCTTTCCTCGAGAAAACAAAAATATATATGTATATTTTTGTAAAAGAAAGTATTGAAGATGGAGTCCAAATCAAGGAGGATGGAACAGCTGACTAGAGGAGTCTGGAAGAAAGGGGACCCTGGCACAGGAGAGAACTTCCCTTGACAAAAAGGAGAAAGCCAAATAGAATGAATTTTTATGTTTAACCATATGTATATACTCATATTTAATAGTAAAAGGCAAATGGATATTTTTCCAAAAGAGTGCACAAAATACCTAGTCACTGAGAGCTAGAAAGACTTCCTTGAGGAATATGTGACTGCACCAAAAGTTGAAAATTAAATAGAATTAACTGGGAAGACATGATAGCAGGGATAAAACAAATGGAGTAGTGATGAGAGGCTTTGTCTCTGGACTTCTGTAGCTCTCACAAGCTCACTATGGCAAGTAGATCACAGTGGGTACTTCCTTTGCACTAGTTATGCAGAAATTTCATTATTACCCCTATGTATCCATTTTCCTAATTTTTCAAGGCAAATTTGTATGGATTGAGTCTGAATACGACATAAAAAGAGGAGCCACTAAGAATTAATTTCCAGTGAAAATCCTTTTGAAAAGACCACACTACTGTACATATTGGTCCTATCAAGTTCCACATTGAACTCAAATATGACAAAATCAGTAAGTTAGGGAAAGACCATTTGACTCAGGAGTTATCTTCCAGACGGAATAGGTTAGAAGACTAAAACTTTGAATTTAGAAAGCCAGGCCCAATCTGATCTTGAAATATCATCAAACTATCGAGGTATCTGGAGTATGTGTTTGTGCCATGTTTGTGTCTTGGAAATATTTTGAATTTTACAACCTTCAAATAAACTAACTTTCATTATGTGTTTTTAAAACATATATTTTTCTTTGCAGTTACAATTTGATCTAAAATATAGATGAGGCTCTAAAACAAATAACCACAATCATCCTGTTAAAGAAAGCTAATTGAGAAAAAAAAATCTAATACTGAATTGTCAAAATGGATTCATCATCCTTGAAAAGTGTGCTTTCTGTCATGGCAGGCACTTGCATTATGGGTAGATGACCACCACCCCACTCTAGAGTTTTGTGAAGGGTGTCATGTATTACTGAAAAGACTATCAAAACTAGACTCTTAGGGTTCGCTACAATACTTAGATGCCACAGTTCTAGAAAAGTGATGGAAAAATATTACCTAACAGAGCTACTAGAAGCTGTTCATATACATTTTTTTGAGGTAGGGTATCACGCTAGCCCAGGCTGACCTGGTCTTCACTATGTAGTCACAGAGTAGCCCCGAACTTATGGTGATCTACCTACCTCTGCCTCTCAAGTGCTGGGACTAAAGGCATGCGCCACCACACCCCGCCTAGAAGCTATTCATATAATTTTTAAAGAAAGTGGCATATTATTCACGGTTATTGGCCACAAGCAATAGCTAAAGGTCAGCTTGTAGTGAAGACAAGGTTCCTACTTTCTATGAAAACACAATGAGGCATTCCTCCAAGTTGTAAAGAATTCTGATTCTGATCAGTTAAAATAAAGAGAAAGGTCTGTCTCAACACATTTACTAAATGTTTTACTAAGAGTTTGTGTCTTCCTAACTATGATGAGCATTTGATCTATTGGTGGGAGGGTGCATTTTGTGGCTTTTGCATAATTTTTGCTTGATTTGAAAAGTTCCTTGCTCTTCAACTCCCAGGATCTTGCAGTGCACCTCCACCATCTTAGAGTACATGAGGAGATATCCCTCCATTGAGACCATTCCATACTTGTATTTTACATGAATAGAAGAAATTAATAATTTCTAAGAGACTACATATTTCTCTTCATGGTTTCCAATTACAGATTTCCCGGGAAATGCCAGGATTGCACGTGTCTCATTGTTAATTACCTAAGGCCGCACTTTCCACTAAATGTTAACTGTGCTATAGAAGTGTGAGGCATCTGCATTAGAGCTCTCTGGAGAAAATAATGATAACCTCTCTGCACATTTCACATCCTCACTTAAGTAGAATCTAGCTAGTATCACTTAACAAGAACTTTTGTGTAAAGCTAGTTTCTCAAGACGCTTTCCCTCCTACTCCACGCTGAATGAGCTGAATCTCATGTGTAAGTTTATAGGTGTGAAGGTCTTACTTTATGATGATATGTTAGTGTCATAGCATTTCTCTCTCCTGGGATCCCAGAGATACATAAAGACAATAAAGACCAGCATGCTTACCTGGTTCTTGGGAGGGCTATTTACAAAAAAAAAAAAAAAAAAAAAAAAAAAAGCAGCAGTGAACATAATTCAAAACATATCAACTTACTTAACCAAACACCATCTATACTTGTATACTTGTATACTTGTTTGTTTTTTGTTCTTATTTTGATTTTTATTTGTTATTACTGCTATTGTTGGTATGGTTTGGATTTGTTAGACAGTTTCTCATGTAGTCCAGGATGGCCTCAAATGAATAATGTGAGGCAAAGATGGCTTTGAATTCTTGACTTTCCTGCTTCCATCCCAGAGTATGGGGAACATAGTCATAAATTACCATGTCATTAATAACACTCATACAACTGACCTAATTATTAGACATTTATCTTTTAAGGGAAGTGGTGCAGTATTATAAACTAAAGGAGCAAGACTTACCTATAACCAAAAGAGAAGTTTTATCTGTAATTTTCATGTGTTTTTCTTTGTGTGTTTTTTCCCCAGCGAATATGTAAATTTCTTATCTGCTCTTTACCATCTTAACACAAAGCACATACTAATGGACACTGAGCACATCCTGGTACTTCTTCACTCTGACACTATGGCTATTACTCTGATTTATGTGTGTCCATCATTCCACATATTGGATAGACATCAAATTATGTAAACATACTACATAAATATCAAGTGGAGGAAAAGTAAAGAATCCTTGCTTTTATCAATCAATTTCGCTGCACTTAGAGGAAATTATAAACACATTCAAGAACAAAAAGAATGCAAGATAATTTTTAAGGCTACCATTTATATATATATCTATATTTTTTTTTTAGTTTTTCAAGGTAGGGTCTCACTGTAGCCCAGGCTGACCTGGAATTCACTGTGTAATCTCAGGGTGGCCTCAAACTCATGACAATCCACCTACCTCTGCCTTCCAAGGGCTGGGATTAAAGGAGTGTGCCACCATACCCGGCTACCATTCATAATTTTTCAAATGCAGGATATTCAAAATTCTGAAAGTGTTGTATAAAAGGGAAATAAAAGGAGACATGTGGATAAAGATTAACTGAGTCCACTTAATTTAGCTAGTATGTATCTGTAAAACAGCAGTGATGATGTTGTAAATGTGAATAAGTATCTTATCATATAGCACAGAGCTTATGAAGGGCATAGCTTCAAAGACCACCTGACAATTTTTGTTATGCATGTGTGTTAGTCTGGGTTCTCTGAGAACCAGATGCTAAGATGCAATTAAATGTGTACAAATGTTTATGAAGATAAATGCTTATGTAAGAGAAGCTGGGGAAGGGGCCAAAAAGGCTGGGTTAGAGGTCCAACCACACTGTACTTTGCATCCTCATAAGGAAGAGAAAGAAAGGAGGATGAAAAGAGGCACCTTAGAAAATACAGTTTAGTGGGGCAGAAAGATTCTAAGAGCCACAGAGTGGGTGGGGATACCCTGAGGCACAGTGCCCCTACTATCCCATTTGGATTGACGGTTTCATGACCCCACAGTAAATCCCATAACCCCACAGAGGAGGGCCCCAGGGAAACGGGAACAGGGGAGAGGAAAGAAAAGGGCATAATATAAAAAAGAAATAAATATGTAGAAATAATAAATGGAACTATAGACTTTAAGGAGCGTTTATAGGGATCTTAGGAATTCTGTCCCAGAACCTGCCTGCCTTTGGATCTTGGCCATGCTCAGTAATTTTAGTAGTTCAAGAACCATTGAATAAACAATCTTGCTCAATTGCTAGGTGGAAAATACAAAATGAATGTCATCAGTACAAAAACAAAACAAAAGAAACAAACAAAAAAACTGGTGTATATTTGTTGACTTTTAAATATAATTCTGCAATAAATGTTTTCATATAGATCTTTTATTCATTCATATGTATTTCCACTTGGCAAATTCATGATAATTAATCAATGAACTAAGATTTTGTTTTCTATAATGATAAATAGAAACTGCATAAAATGGCTACTATTTATTTGTAGCAGGAAGCATTTCTTACTATGCAGTTTAATAATCTTAGTTATTTTACAGTCAAAAATCAATCAGTATCTTTTTCAATTTTTTATGTTCTTCTGAAAAAGATGAATATTTTTAATGCTTTTATTTCGCATTTGTGTGTCCAGAAGATTGGTTCTTGGTTGCTCCTATTTTCTCGGTCTCTAGTCATTCTCAGGGCTATAAATAACACCTCTATGTCACTTATTTCCAAATTTATTTTTCCAGTTGAACTACCTCTTCACATTTGTTTTCTCCACTCCCCTGTACAGATACTCAATAAGCATCGCAGGTTTAACATGCACAAGGTGTTCTTCCAAGATTTTCTTCAAAACTGTTTTACCCACAGCTTCTATCACCACCTTTCCAAATACTCAAGCCATATGGTTATGAGCCGCCACTACTCCTTCCTAAAATATTTGCACAAATATCACTGTGGAATGGCTTCATATGTGACCCTCAATTTTCTGCCACTCCTGAGAGGCTGTCTGTAGAAAGGGATAAAAGGATATTGAAGGTTGCATGCGATAATTCAACTGCAGCAATATTTTGAAAAACTGTGTAAGAGTAAGTGAATCAATTATGTAGGTAGCTAAAGGACAAACTTTCCCCCCAAAAAACTATCAACAATTACTTCCAAAACCAGTGTCAAATTCAGAGAGTAAGATTTTTGCTCTCTCTTGGACTGCATTTGGCCCCTCTTGGTCTAGAGGCATATAACTCCTCCATCTAATAGTATGCACACAGCACACAATAACGAAGCAGTGTTCAGTAATGAAAGACAGAAACAAGGCTTATGAAAGTGAAAAGAATAAGGAACAGAACCACTGCAAATAAAGTAGCATTTCCTCAAACCAAAGAAGAAATTGAAACATTTGCTCAATGAAATCTCAGAATTTCTATGGACCAGGGACTGCTGTGTATTTCTCATTCTTTGATAGCAATGTGTCTTAGTCTATTTGTTCTGCTACAGCAACATATCTGGGCTAGGCATCTTATAGTCACAAAATTATTTCTCATAGGTCTGTGGCAGAGAAGACCGTGATAATCAAGACAACAAATTCAGTGTCAGGAGAGGCCCATCCTTGACCTTCTTTCTATATATGTTCTTGCATGATGCAAGGGGAGAAATAGCTCTTTGGACCTTTTTAAAAATATGTCATTATTTTTATATGCCATTTATGAAGACTCTGCATTCGTGTCCCAATTATGTTCTAAAACACGCAACTCTTCACCTTAGTAATTAGGATTACAACATTGGGCCTGAGTTTTGACTGGAGGACAAAAATATTCAAAGTCATGTGATGGGAGGAAAATATTTTATATAGTAAGGGATATGAATCAATTTATCCTCCTTGAGGACAGAATCTGACAGATTAATTTTATTAATAATTCTACTTCCACTTTATACAGAGACCTTTTCCAAAAAATGTATTCCCTTGCCTTTTGAATATGAATCTGCTCTGTGACTTATGTACATTAATAGATTCTAGCAAATATTATAAGTGACTGACCAATAGAACATCCCAGCCTCAAACTCTGATCCTAAACAGATCAGTTACATGGAAGCTTACTACTGAAAGTCCCTATGCAGTATTACTGTATCAACATAGGTCCTGCTCTACTTTAGGTATTCCTTTATCCTGAGTATCTTCAAGCATTCTATACAATTTTTATTTATTTGTTGCATTTAGTTTCAAGTTTTTGGCAGAAAATACTTGATTAACAGCAACATATGGGAGGAAAGGATTTATTTTGACTTACATGCTTGAGGGGAAGCTCCTTGATGGCAGGGAAAAACAATGGCAAGAGCAGAGGTTAGATATCACCTCCTGGCCAACACCAGGTAGACAACAGCAACAGGAGAGTGTGCCAAACACTGGCAAGGGGAAGCTGGCTATCACACCCATATTGTCCCCAATCAATACACTGCCTCCAGGAGACTCCATCCCCAAATTGCCACCAGCTGGGGGACCTAGCATTTAGAACACATAACGTTATGGGGGACATCTGAATCAAACCACCACAGTATTCAATGTACCTTAGGTATCTGAACAGGGAAATATACTACTAAGGAGGTGATTAACTTAATTAATGTATAACGATTTAATAAATTGAATTTAAATAGAGTGTGTGAGATAGTGGCTCTATTTTAGATATATAGCAAGCAATGAGTGTAATACAATCCTCACTTTACAGAGACATCTGTAGTAGAGGTTTAAGCACATGCTGGTATTAGTGATGACACCACCAGAACTGGATGAGTAAAGACCAGCCCAAACCATGATGATCTCTTTGTCATTGAACCACTGCATTTTTTAATTGTTCCCACTTAAGATGCCTTAACTTTAAACATCACTTTAGATTTTTCAGGTTTATGACAATAAAAACCTCTAATACAAGCTGTCAAATCAGTTCTCCATCCCTTCCACCTAAAATCTTCATTTTTTAAACTTATGATCTCTGTACTTATTTAACGAATTAAATATTTTTCAACATCCATTGACTCTCAAGTAATCATTAATTAATTAAATAGGAGCAGTCCATACTTGTTTGGATTGGGTGTTAACATGAATCACCATTGCCTGTGTTTTGTTTTGTTTTCAACAAACTTGCTACCATATATATATATATATATATATATATATATATATATATATATATATATATATATGTGTGTGTGTGTGTGTGAAAGAACACTTAATTTTACTCTAGTAGAAGCATACTTCATGTATAATGTAAGAATTTGACCCTAAGTTAAATAGCAAAAGTATTATAGTTATAATATTTTCTATTTTGAATGAAAGTGATTGTAATCTGCCAGTAATAATGTGCCAAATAAGTACAAATCACAATGAATCTATGCCTACAGGTACAAAAGTTAGGTCTGTTAGATGCTATGTCTCCTTTTAAATGTCTTCCACAAATCTCAGAGACAAGTCAGTCTTAATTTTGTTGGACTTGTTGCTTCTGTATAGCTTTATGTGTAAATGACTACAACTTCATGTGACTCTTTTATTTCTTTTCTCAATTTTTATTAATATTTGCCATGATTGTAAAAAATATCCCATGGTAGTACCCTCCTTCCCCACTTTCCCCTTTGAAATTCCATTCTCCATCATATCCCCTCCCCATCTCAATCTTTCTACTTACATATATACAATACCAACCTAATAAATGCCCTCCTCCCTTCCTTTCTCTTCCCTTTCTATCCCCTTTTTAACTGACTGGCCTCTTTTTTCCTTCTCACACAGAAGCCCAATCATCTGTAGCTAGGATCCACATATGAGGGAGAACATGTGGCGCTTGGCTTTCTGGGCCTGGGTTATCTCACTTAGTATAATCCTTTCCAGATCCACCCACTTTTCTGCAAATTTCATAACTTCATTTTTCTTTACCGCTGAGTAAAACTCCATTGTATAAATGTGCCATATCTTCATTATCCACTCATCAGTTGAGGGACATCTAGGCTGGTTCCATTTCCCAGCTATTATAAATTGAGCAGCAATAAACATGGTTGAGCACATACTTCTAAGGAAATGAGATGAGTCCTTAGGATATATGCCTAGGAGTGCTATAGCTGGGTCATATGGTAGATCAATTTTTAGCTGTCTTAGGAACCTCCACACTAATTTCCACAATGGCTGGACCAGATTGCATTCCCACCAACAGTGTAGAAGGGTTCCTCTTTTTCCACATCTTCGCCAGCACTTATGGTCATTTGTTTTCATGATGGCAGCCAATCTGATAGGAGTGAGATGGAATCTCAATGTAGTTTTAATCTGCATTTCCCTGATGACTAGTGACGTAGAACATTTTTTAGATGCTTATATGCCATTCATATTTCTTCCTTTGAAAATTCTCTATTTAGCTCCATAGCCCATTTTTTGATTGGCTTGTTTGATTCCTTATTATTTAACTTCTTGAGTTCTTTGTATATCCTAGATATTAATCCTCTATCAGATATATAGCTGGCAACGATTTTTTCCAATTCTGTAGGTTGCCTCTTTGCTTTATTCACCATGTCCTTTGCAGTGCAAAATCTTTGTAATTTCATGAGTTCCAGTGGTTAATCTGTGGTTTTATTGCCTGAGCAATTGGGGTTGTATTCAGAAAGTCTTTGCCAAGACCAATATGTTGAAGGGTTTCCCCTACTTTTTCCTCTAGTAATTTCAGAGTTTCAGGTCTGATGTTAAGGTCTTTAATACATTTGGACTTAATCCTTGTGCATGGAGAGAGAGAAGAATCCATTTTCATCTTCTATAGATATATATCCAGTTTTCCCAGCACCATTTGCTGAAGAGGCTGTCTTTTCTCCAATGAGTATTTTTGGCATTTTTGTTGAATATCAGGTGGCTATAGCTACCTGGTGACTCTTCTTATGGCAGCTAAACAAATTAATTTACTTTTCAAAGGACACTGATGGGATTAGAACTTTTGACATAGCTTAAACTTTATTAAAATTGAAATGGCCTCATATCACCCTCCTTCAGTTCTTTTTATTGTTGTTCATGGTGATAGTGGATTGCTGGATTATTCTATTCTCTTGTTCCTATTAATTCTATTTCATTAGTGTTGTGGTTCAAACTTTATTTCCAAAAATTAAATAACTTATATGCCTATGCCCAAGTGCTTCAATAAATGAGTCTTCATAGAGATAATTAAGTTAAAATTAGGACATATAGTGAGTCCTAATTAAGTATGTTTGTGAAAGAAGTAAAGATTCAGGCTCATATGTGCATAAGGTAAAGAAAATTTGAAATTAAAGGAAGAAGACAGCTATCTGTAAGCCAAAGACAGAAGCTTCAAGGAAATCAATTTGCCAACCCCTTAACTGAAGATTTTCAATGCAGGAATTGTGAGGAAAAAAATGTATATTATTTAAGCCCCAGTCTGTGATGCTTTGTGATCAAAACAATCATTTTAACAGCTGAAAACTTTTTGTTTATTTATTTGAGAGAGAGAGAGAGAAAGAAGGGACATGCCAGGTCCTCCAGCCACTGAAAATGAATTCCAGATGTGAGCTTCCGCTTGTGCATCTGGCTTACATGGGACCTGGGTAGTAGAATCTGGGTCCTTTGGCTTTGCAGGCAAGTGCCTTAACTGCTAAGCCATCTCTCCAGCCCTGAAACACTGTTTACAATAGCCCTTGAACATCATAAAATAAGTTTCTGGTATTCAAAAAAGTAGATTTGTTTCATAGATATTTGAGGTACATAAGGAGGAAAATGCTTTTTGCTTTGAGAAAAAAAAAAAAAAAAACTGCCCTAAAATATATCATGGAGAGAGGTTCAATGAATAAACCATAAATTTTTGTTTTCTTGCTGTATAGCCATTTCTTTCTTCTGTTTGGTTTGTTTCTAGAGTTTGAATTGTTCTCATAAGAGCACAGTGTCTGCAGTGAGTTAGGGATGATCATAAGAAATAGCTATGATATGCGATAAAAGCAAGCACACTTGCAGTGGTTCTTGCGTAAAACAGGGTGAGGTCTGTTGGAACAGGGTAGTGTCTATTGGAAGAGCGTGGTGTCTACTGGCAGGTGTATGTTACCTTTTGCCCACTCTTCTTCCTTTCTATCTAGAACAAAAATACAGTATCTGAACGTAGATAAGCCATAGGGAAATAATTTAAAGAAATGAATATGAATGAGAAGTAATTTAAAAGTATCTTTGTCCTTCTCTGAATAGCCATGCTAATCCTAATTGTGTCCAGATTTTTCATAATGTGAGAAAAAATTAACTCTTATATACATAAGCTATTGAAATTTAGTTTATCTTCTATGTAGTCAAACAAAATTACAAACTATTAGACAACTTAAACAGAAATTCTGATAATACATAGCTAAATCAGTAAGCTACTAGAAATGAATTAAATCTCTATAAAGTGGTTACCTTTTAGCTGAGAAAATCTGTGTAACACAGAAAGTGTGAATCAGTTTTTGTTAACCCTCTGTTATTACTGTTTACTGTTCACAAATGTCAGGAGTGTAGACTCCATGAAGACACACGGATGACTTAGTTGCATTTGCAGTGTTTAAACTTGGGCAGCTGCATTCTTACTAAAGGAAAATCATGATAGCACATACTCTGATGACAATGTCATTTTTACCAAAACTACATGGACAATGAAGCAGAAAATATATGCAAACATAATAAACCTAATTTCCCAAAAGGCATAGTAAATTTCCACTTAGCTCTTATTAAGTGCTGGTAGAAATCCAACATACATGTGTAGGTTTACACATGTGTTTATATGTGTATTGGTAGAAAAACATAATATTTTTGCATTTAAAGGAAAGAGAGAATTGCATTGGATTTAATAAAACATAAAAATTCATATTTGAAGTTTTCTATTGAAAAAAGATCAAATAATTCAAGTGCAAATAAAACAATAATTGCAATATATTTAAATATATAACATATACCAACCTTTCACTTAAAAAGAAAGTAAACATCAGGCTGGAGAGATGGCTTAGCCATTAAGGCACTTGCCTGTGAAGCCTAAGAACTTATCTTGAAATCTCCAGGCCCCACACTAGCCAAATGCAGAGTGAAGCAAGCATGCAATGTTGCACATGCACACAAGGAGGAGCATGTGTCTGGAAACTGCCTGCAGTGGCTAGAGATACTGGTGCGCCAATTCTCCCCCACCCCAACATATGCATAAAAAATAGGCCAATCTGTTGAGCTTGCCTCAGAAATAAAATTAATATCATCTTCAGAAGATTATATGGAAAACAACCTGATTAACTTTTAACATCACTTTTATTCTATAAATAAAATTGTATACGTTTATCATTAAAACATGCTGTTTTAGAATATATACACATAGTAAATATCTAGATCCATATAACTTACATACATATCATTTTATATAGTTATCATTTTTGTGATGAATACACTGAAAATATAACACCTTAATTGCCAAGAATACAATTCATTGTTATTAACTATGACCACCATATTATACAATAGATATCTTCAGTGTATTCCTCCAATTCAACTGAAATTTTGTTTTCTTTGGATACTATCTCCCCAAGACCATAAAAATAAACTTACAATTTTTTAAGTTAACTAATTTATTGTTTTTATTTGAGACAGACAGAGGGAGAGAGAGAAAAGAGAGAGAGAGAATGGGAGAGCTAGAGACTCTAGCCACTACAAACGAACTCCAGACACATACGCCACCTTGAGCATCTGGCTTATGTGGGACCTGGAGAATCAATCCTGGGTCCTTAGACTTTGCAGGCAAGCATCTTAATTGCTAAGCCATCTTCCAAGCCCACCTATTATTTTTAAAAGCATAAATAATGGAATATATAAAGTATATATTGCACATTTCCTATATAACCTGTACTTTAGGATTGCCAAATAATTTATAAGGAATGAAAATAGGGAAAAAGTAACTATTTTTCAAACATTAATGAACAATGAAGTATTGCTCCAAGCAGTAATCATCAGTTAATAAAACATTAAGTGACAGCCTCAGAGGTATACTTGCTCAGATGTCCTGTTTAATGAACTTGACTCAGTGGGCCTGAGTATGCCACTCTGCAGGGACCCTCCTGCTCAAAGTGCCATTGCACCAACATGACTGAGCATCCCATGTCACAAATATCACTGCATATGAGACTGTCATTCCAACTTCTGCTCTGCTGGCACCCTCCTGATCCACTTGCCTCCTCTCCTGCTCACCTCAGCATACCACACTGCTGCCAACACTGTGTGAGTTTTCTGCTTTGCAGGCACCCTGATGCTTCACATGCCTATTGCCTGCTTGCCTTAGCATGCCACATTATTTTACACATGACCCTATGCCCTTCTGTTCCATGTACCCCTTCCTCACCTGTGTCACCACCACTGCCTCACATGAGCCCATGAACACCCTCTGCCTATGCTCACCCCTTCCTTGCCCATGCTGCTACCATGTGTGAGGCCTAGCATTCTCAAGCAATGGAGCATCACTATAAGACCAAATCCAAAAGCAAATGAGTAACACAAAATTCCCAAGTAATAGATCCACATCAAGAATGGCTATTCCCATAGTAGAAGCCTCACGTAAGTAGCAACTAAGAGAAAACTCCAAAGAATTCAAAATCACAATATGATAAATATGTACAAATAACTTAAAGAGTAAATGCATAACTGCCTGAAAGAAATCCAAAAGAGTACAAAATACAAAATAGACACTGAAAGAGCTCAATAGGCAACTGAATTAATTAGAAAGACACAACCAAAAGCCTGAAAGAATATAAAGAGAACACAAACAGTTGTATGGCACAGGAAAGCAAATCGTGTAAAAATGGCTTACAACAAAGAGATTGAAATACAAAAAAAAAAAAAAAACCCTGAAATTTTATAAGTACAATAATGTAGAAGGGTTCCCCTTTTTCTGCATCCTCGCCAGCATTTATGTTCAATGCAATCTGGTCCAACCATTGTGGAAATCAGTGTGAAGGTTCCTGAAACAGCTAAAAATAGAACTACCATATGACCCAGCTATAGCATTCCTAGGCATATACCTTAGAACTCATCTCACTACCTTGTTTATTGCTGCTCTATTCTTGATAGCTAGGAAGTGGAACAAGCCTAGATGTCCCTCAACTGATGAGTGGATAATGAAGATGTGGCACATTTACACAATGGAGTTCTACTCAGTGGTAAAGAAAAATGAAGTTATGAAATTTACAGAAAAATGGATGGATCTGGAAAGGATTATACTAAGTGAGGTAACCCAGGCCCAGAAAACCAAATGTCACATGTTCTATCTCATATGTCGATACTAGCTACAATTAACTGGACTTCTCTGTGAGTAGGAACAAAACTCAGTATCATAGGCCAGTAATCTAGAAAGGAGATATAAAGAGAATAGAAAGGAAGGGATGGGGGACCTAATAGGATGGTATTGTATATATGTAAGTAGAAGAACAGATTAATGGGGGTGAAAAGGCCTAAGTGAGGTTGGGGGAAAAGACTGAATAAGGAAGGGTGGAGGGAAGGCTAGTCAAAATCTAAGAGGATATAAATAAGTCATATGGAAACCTACTTTTTTGGACAATGGAACACACAGGAGCCATAGAATGTTACTAGAAAATTTTCAGTGCCAGGGATGGGATACCTTCCAGTGAGTTGTTGGACAGGGAGATTGCTGATGTCCCCAAAACATTACAGGCCATTGCTGAGGCCCTTGGTTTACCACCAGGAATAGATGGTAAGACCCTATTTCTGAAGACTTCACATACTTGGGCTGCAAGGTCACTGAGAAATCCTGCTGCATCTGAGCTAAAAACCTCCTCCATGTAGACCAGCTGACAGAAAGCTGGAAAAATCCATACTACATGCAGTTCAATGGGACAGAGAGAAATCATCAGTGAAGATACTCAACAGTGGACACTGCAAGCCTTATATTTGGCCACTCAGGCCAAATGAGCCAACTGATACAATAGTGGCATATCTGTTATGGGGGAAACCAACTACCCTCTAATTTGACTGGAGGCCTGGTCCATGGGAGGGAATATGTCCCTTATACTGAAAACCTACAGTAGGGGTAGTCATGAGCCCTAGGAGTGTAACATCTGCTGCTGTCTGGCTAAAAGTGTATACTATGCTCATGAAACGGCCCAGTAAGCACTTCTCTTAATGTTCATACCCATACATTAAGGCTACTCTCACTTTTGGTTAGAGAACCTTCTCTTTTCAGATGGCAGTGACCTTGGGATGACTCAGAAGGCACCATGGTGCTAAGAAATGACAGAGGAGTGCTCATCACTGAAATATCTCAGTTTCACCTTCCATGGCTCAGGGTCCATTGCAGAAGAGGTGGTGGAAAGAATGTAAGAGCCAAAGGAAGGATAGGACTCCTTATAATGTGCTCCTCCAGACACAAAATGGCTTGGATATACATGACCTCACACTGCCTGACACTACCTACACAAGACCATCATAATAGGAAGAAAAGATCATGACACCAAAATGAAAGAGACTGATTGAGAGGAGGGGTTCATATGATGGAGAGTTGAGTTTCAAAGGGGAAAGTGGGGGAGGGAGGGAATTACCATGGAATAGTGTTTACAATTATGAAAGTAATCAATAAAAATGTATTAAAAATAAAAAGTACAATAAGTCAAATAAAAGGCTCCATTTAATGCCTCACTAACAGAATAGGTTTTGTGGGGACAGAATATCAGGGCTCAAGGACAAGGATCAGGGAGCCAAAATCAATGACAAGTTCAAAAACATGTATGAGCAGAAAATAAGAGATATTTGGGATATAAAAAGTCAGATCTATGAATATTGTTCATAAAAAAGACTCTTCAGGCCAAGTAAACATAAAATACTTTCAATAAAATTATCAAAGAATATCTGGCAAGCCTAGAAACAAAGGTACCCATCAATGTGCAAGGGACATAGAGAAAATCAAATATGACCAGAATATCAATTATCCATGTCATTTTATAGCCAAAATATAAAATATACCAAAGAAAGCCACAAGAATAAAACAAGTTATATACAAAGCCCATCAAAAGAACACACAATTTTTCAATGGAAACTAAAACTCAAAAGGTCTTGGAATTATGTATTTCCAGCCTCAAAGGGCCACAACTTCAAACCCAAGCTACTAAACCTGACAAGATAATCTCTCATAATGGATGGATAGTGAAAACTTGTCCATGATAAAAGCAGGCTGAGGGGCTAGAGATTGCTAAGTGGTTAAGGTGCTTGCCTGCAAAGCCTAACAACCAAGGCTCAATTCCTCAATACCCACATAATGCCAGATGAAAAAAGTAGAGCATGCATCTTGAGTACGTTTGCAGTGGCTGGAAGCCCTGGAATGCCCATTCTCTCTGCTGTTTCTCTTCTATTTCTCTCTGCTTATAAATAAGTAATAAATAAATATAAACAAAAAAAGAAGGTTGATTAAATCTGTGGCCACTAAGCCAGCTCTACAGAGGTCACTGGAATACTTTAGAGTGAAAAGAAAGATAACATATCCAAAGTGTTAAAGGTAAAAAATAATGAACAATCTTAGATAGTAAGTGAAATAAGACCAGTTAAAACATTACACATCACAAAATCATCAACAGACTAGCAGACTGGATAGGAAAAAAGGACCAATCTTTTTGCTAGCTTTAAGAAACTCATCTCAGGACTGAGAAGATTGCTCAGTGGTTTAAGGTGCTTTCTTAAAAGGCCTGGTGTGCTGGTTCAATTCCTGAGTCACCCATATAAACCAGATGCAGAAAGTGGCATTCATTTGCAGCTGAATTTGCTCTCTGTTGGAGAATCGGTTTCTTTCTTTTTCTTTTTTCTTTTTTCAGACAGCAGCAGGACCTTAGGAGATAAACAACCCATCAAGCCCCAGCTGAAACCACAGAGGAACTGGGAAAATGAGCAAGAGTGCTGCTTTCTGTGTGAATCTGATTATCAGCACAAGGGTGAAGGAGATAGACAGGGAGGACACTCAATACCTACCAAAGCAGAGATCCAGAGGCCCCCTAATGAGCCCATCACTGAAGTAGACTTAAAACGCACCCAACATGGCTCAGGGAATTTTGACAAAGAGGGGGTAGGAAGATTGTTAGAGCCACAACTTGGGACATTATGCACAGAGACATTGAATCTCCCCATAACTGACTGCTGCCCCCTAGAATGCATGAGCCACAATCCCCTTGGGGGTGACCTGCATCCCCAATGAGGAGGGCCACTTCTGGAAAGGGGCAGTGATGAGGGAATGGATGGTACCAACATGAGGTGTTTATATACTAAGTATGTCCATAGCTAAAAAAAAAAAAAACTAATTTTAAAAAAAGAAATAAAACCAAGAATTCCATAAAATAGATGGGAAGGATACCTCCAAACTCTTCTAGAAGGTAGTCAGTATTGCTATGATACTAAAACAGAAAAGGTCTTAATCAGAAAAGAAAATTATAGAGCAATCTCCCTGATGAACATTGATTAAAAATTTTTCAATGAAATGTTTACAAATTGAATTCAAGAATACATCATGAAGATCATATAGTATGATCAAGTGGTCTTCATTACACAGATGCTGGGATGGTCCAACATACATAAATGAATAAATGTAATTCACTGCATAAATGGACTCAAGACAGAAATCAGTTCAGCATAATAAATGATATGAATGACAAACCTATAGGTAACATCATGCCTAATGGAGAAAAACTTGAGGCATTACCAGTAAAATCAGGAAAAAGACAAAATTGCTCACTCTTTCTACTCCTAATCAAAATAATTCTTGAGGTCTTAGCAAGAGCAATAACACAAGAGAAGGAAATGAAAGGAATACAAATAAGAAAAGATGAAATTACACTGTACTAATATGAAAATGATATGATTCTTTACATAAGAGGCACTAAAGAATCCACAAACAAACTAATAAAACTGATGAACACTGTTAGCAAAGTTATATGATATAAAATTAATGCATAAAAACTGTTGGCCTCTGAAAGGCCCAGGTGTGAGGCCTAGTGGAACTTCCTGAGCCTAGCTAAAGTTTGGTGATCTGCCTCTGGCCAGATGTGACTCAGCAAGACACCTAATGGCTTCTTGCCTGCTACTTCCACATGGGAGTCAGAATTATCATTTCAATAGTCACAGTTTACTATTGGCCCTTACCTTTCCCCACCATACTAGAATCCCCACCTTCATCCCCAACATTATATACGCAACTGCTCATAGCAATAAATCGAGTTCCTGCTTCAACAAGACTCCCGACTCAGTGTGGTTTTTCTCCGGTGGCCAGGAGAGGTCTGAGTCGTCAGATGCTCATCTCCTCCTCAACCCCTTGGGAGGAACCAGCAGGCCTGGTCCTTCCCTCGGCACTACCTACCCCCGCCGGCAGAGCCCGGCATCTGGCACCCAATGTGGGGCCCTCGGAGTCCAGCAGACTAGTGCCCCCTGAGAGACATTCCTTGAGGAGGTCAATCTGTGTACATATGCAGGTGAACGTACTCCCATAAGTTATGCGGTAGTCTTTATATTTAATGCTCTAAACTTTGCTTCTGTAACCTGTACTTGTTGATCAACATCTCTTTGTTCCTTTTCTCTTTGCTTTCACTCTCAATTTGCCGGCAAGCTGCATCTGTGACTCTTGTATTTCTGAAGGCTTATGCTTCTCTCTCTCTCTCTGCTTGGGCCTGTGAAGGCAGGCCAACTTTTTCTGCCATTATGGAACTTCCCCTGGATCTGTAAGCTTCAATAAATATCCCTTCCTCCATAACTGTGTCTGGTCTGGAAGTATATCTCAGTGAACCTGAAGCTGTCTGATACAGACCGAGGAGTGAACTGAGATAAACCTGACCATGTGGATGTTGATCTTTTGGAACCTTTGTTTTGGAGGAATAGGCATGGACTTGGTGCTTGCAACTGAAGGTGTCTTCTGGAGTGGTAAGCCAAATTTTATGGACTATTCTAATAAAAATCTTAAAATGCTAAGTGCAGATAGCATTGAACTTCGAGGCTTGGCTTATGAGCTTTCTAAGGAAAAGGAAAGACTGCAGGGGACTTGTTGGAACTGGGATACTGGCATAAGGGCTGGCTGCGTCCTGCTGCCCAGGCCCAAAGAGTTTGATCAAGGTTAAATTTGTAATAGGCTGATGTGCTTGGCTAAAGATATTAGACTGAGAGATTTAAGATTTTAAGCTGGAAAACCTCAAGCAAGTTAAAATTACAGGCACTGAGACTGGTTTTAGGTGACTGAATCTACTATTGTCAAATAAATTAACAATCTTAAGGAAAATGGCCCAACTGCTTAACATTAAAACAATGAAAAGGATGCCTGAGGAAGGACTCTCATAGAAATGCAAACACTTTTGGATGGTGGTTGAGTTTACATTGTTTTAGTCTCTCCTTGCTATGCATTATACCAGTTAAAAATGTTTACTCTATGCCTTTATATGTTAGAAGTGTTTAACTTGTTTGATTTTACAGGTCTTAATATCTTAAATTGGTCAAGACTGTGGGGACCTTTAAAATTAAACTTAGTACAACTTATAATATGTGATGGTTATAAATCTATTGGGAGCTAGAGGTTGAATATGGTAATTTAAATAGATGGCCCCCCTCCTGGCAGTTTGTGCCTGGCCCTCCCCTACTGGGAGTTGGCGGGCATTCCCCCTCCTGGGAGACTGCCACGTGGCTCCCTTGGACTGACCCAGGTGGGGACGGGGAAAAGTCCGCCCTCTCATGGTGACTGGGCTCACTGATATTTTTCTTTCAGTCTATACCTTTTCCCGCACCTGCTGGGCATCAGCACATCCCGGGGGGGGGGGGGCGGGGGAATCTAAACATGCCATTAATCATATGCTTCAATGTTTTGCCACTGTTGGGCTACCTGATCAAATTAAAACAGATAATGGCCCCTACTTCATAAACAAGGCCTTTGTAGATTTTCTCCAGACCTGGAAAATCTCACATTCCACAGCCATCCCATACAACCCTCAAGGCCAGGCCAAGCTATTGTTGACCAAACACTTAAATCACAATTACAAAAACAAATGGGGGAATCACAACCCCCCATGTTCCGCTAAAGAAAGCATTATTTACCTCAAATATTTTAAAGTTTTCTAGAAATGGCCCATTGACTGGGACCTGGAGAGGACCAGACCCACTTCTCACAATAGGGAGAGGATTTAGATGTGTCTTCCCTCAAGATAAGAAAAGACCCATTTGGCTTTAGGCTTGTACTTTTAATGTCTAACTATCCTTCACACTCACAGCTTTAAGTAGCTCCTGAGAAAGTTCAAACTGTGCCTACCTTTAAGATCTTGGGCTCAATCCTTACCCTAGATACAGTTTCACCTGTTAGATGCTCTGTATGATGTGGTTACATATTTGGGTGAAGAGATAGGGTTGAAAGTTAGACCTTGTTTGGAGTGTCATGTAGATTTTCAATGGATTTGTGTTACTTCTAAAAAATATAATAACAGTCAACAGCGTTGGGAAAATACATTTACTTTTTTTTTTTTAAATTTTTATTTGAGAGTGACAGACAGAGAGAGAAAGAGGCAGATAGAGAGAGGGAGAGAGAATGGGCGCGCCAGGGCCTCCAGCCACTGCAATCGAATTCCAGATGCATGTGCCCCCCTGTGCATCTGGCCAACATGGTTCCTGGGGAGTCGAGCCTCGAACCAGGGTCCTTAGGCTTCACAGGCAAGCGCTTAACCACTAAACCATCTCTCCAGCCCTACATTTACTTTTGATGCAGCTAAAGCTGCTGATGACTTAATATCTGCTTTTAAGTCTGCCTTGCCTGGATGGAATTCTCTCACTCCTTGGATAGAAAGCTTTGCTGCTACAGGTGTTTGTCTTTTGCTCATTCTGTGCCTGCTGCTCATACTCGTTAAATACCTTTTGAGATCCTTTATGGATATCCGTACAGAAGTACATGGGATACAGCTACGGACCCGACCCCGGCTTTCTGAGGAATTGGTGGAAGCCATTTGGCTGGCTTTGTATCCATAGCTCTGGCCCTTTTTTAGCAAGACTTTAACAACACTATAACACCTACATGTAAGCACGATTATGTATATTCAGTGTCAAAAGCCATTTGGCTGGCCTTGATAGTCTTTTGTACTGAGAAGTGATTAAAGTACAAAAACTCTTGTAACAAAAAGGAGGTTTTTGATAGAAACTTATATAAAGCTCATGGAATTTTTGTCCATGGAAAGACTTTATAAAAAAAAAAAAAAAGATCCATTTGGGTACCAATGAGAAACCTAAAATATTTGTCCCAACAAGGGGACACTGACAATCACTTCTCTAGGGAGTGTCCCACCCCTGAGGACAGTTACTAAAATGGTCCTTCACCATACTAAACTAAACAATTCCCTCCCTTGTGGAGTATTGCTGGCTTTGCTTCCAATCTGGGCCTCTCTGGCTGCTTGCAGTACAGTTGCCCATACGACCTTAAAAATTTACTCAGCCACCTTCCCCATTCCCGTCCAGCTTTTCCCAAGGTTTCCTCTGGGCATTTGGGCCCCGTCTTCCCCTAATAACTCCAGTATAGATGTGGGATACATTCATCCTTACTTCTGTACTTTTAACACAACTGAGCCCAATGCTCAATGCTGCCCGCCTTCTGGAATCGTTTACGTTTGTAGAGGCGGGATGGCCTATGACTTTCTGCCCACCAATTGGATGGGCCTTTGTGCCCCAGCCACCTTAATCCCAGATGTAGATATCATTCCTGGAAATGAGGCCCTCCCTATATCAGAGGGAGACCTATCTTCAACAGCAGCTAGATTCCCTGGCTGAGTTAGTACTACAAAACAGGAGAGGACTAAACCTACTAACAGCCGAACAAGGAGGCATATGTTTGCTTTTACAGGAAAAATGCTGCTTTTACACCAATAAATCAGGAATCGTCCAGGACAAGATTAAGAGGCTCCAGGAAGACTTGGAGAGGAGGAGGCGGGACCTCCAGGACAATCTGCTGCGGACGGGCTTACATGACTTCTTACCCTACTTTCTCCCTCTACTTGGGCCCCTCCCCCTCCTTCTCCTTCTCCTTATCCTCACTGTCAGGCCTTGTGTAATTAATAAGATTACACAATTTATTCACCAACAGCTAGAGGCAATAAAACTTCATCAGGTCAAAATACATTATCACAGGCTGGCAACTCAGGAATTAAGTTCCTCAGATGACCCACTGCCACCTCCTCTGCCCTCCATGTGACCAATGATGGGTAAGATCCCCATAGGGGGACAACCTAAGACAGGCCATGGAGTGGGTTCTCAGCGAGCTAAACACTTGGTACCCAGTGACGGGTAAGATCCCCAGAGGGGGACAACCTAAGACAGGGGGCATGATGAATGCTCTGAGCTAAACACCTGGTACCCAATGATGGTTAAGACCCCCAGAGGGGGACAACCTAAGACAGGGGCCATGGTGACTAATGCTCTTACAAAAACAAAAGGGGGAGATGTTGGCCTCTGAAAGGCCCAGATGTGAGGCCTAGTGGAACTTCCAGAGCCTAGCTAAAGTTTGGTGATCTGCCTCTGGCCAGACGTGACTCAGCAAGACACCTAATGGCTTCTTGCCTGCTACTTCCACATGGGAGTCAGAATTATCATTTCGATAGTCACAGTTCACTATTGGCCCTTACCTTTCCCTACCATCCTAGAATCCCCATCTCCATCTCCAACATTATATAGGCAACTGCTCATAGCAATAAATCGAGTTCCTGCTTCGACAAGACTCCCGACTCAGTGTGGTTTTTCTCCGGTAGCCAGGAGAGATCTGAGTAGTCGGACGCTCATCTCCTCAACCCCTTGGGAGGAACCAGCAGGCCTGGTCCTTCCCTCGGCACTACCTACCCCCGCCGGCAGAGCCCGGCAAAAAACCAATAGTTTTCATATAAACCAATGATAGACATAGAAAATAATCATGAAATTAATCCCAATTGCAATAGTCTCAAAAAGAAATAAAATACTGTTGGGCCTTGAGAGGCCGAGACGTGAGGCCTAGTAGACCTTTCAGAGCCTAGCTAAAGTTTGGTGATCTGCCTCTGGCCAGATGTGACTCAGCAAGATGCCTAATGGCTTCTTGCCTGCTACTTCTGCATGGGAGTTAGAATTATCATTTCAATAGTCACAGTTTACTATTGGCCCATACCTCTCCCCCCACCCTAGAATCCCCTCCTTCATTCCCACCATTATATAGGCAACTGCTCATAGCAATAAATCAAGTTGCTGCTGTGACAAGACTCCTCACTCAGTGTGGTTTTTCTCTGGTGGCAAGGAGAGGTCTGAGTCGTCGGACGCTCATCTCCTTCTCAACCACTTGGGAGGAACCAGCAGGCCTGGTCCTTCCCTCAGCACTACCTGCCCCCACCGGCAGAGCCCAGCATCTGGTGCCCAACGCGGGGCTCTCAAAGCCCGGTGTCTGGTGCCTAACGTGTGGCTCTCAGAGTCCAGCAGACTAGTGCCCCGTGAGAGGCATTTGTTGAGGAGGTCAATTGGTGTACATGTGCGGGTGAGCGTATCCCCATAAATTATGAGACCGAGGAGTGGATTGAGATGAACCTGACCATGTGGATGTTGATCTTTTGGAACCTTTGTTTTGGAGGAATAGGCATGGACTTGGTGCTTGCAACTGAAGGTGTCTTCTGGAGTGGTAAGCCAAATTTTGTGGACTATTCTAATAAAAATCTTAAAATGCTAAGTGCAGATAGCATTGAACTTCGAGGCTTGGCTTATGAGCTTTCTAAGAGGAAGGAAAGACTGCAGGGGACTTTGTTGGAACTGGGATACTGGCATAAGGGCTGGCTGCATCCTGCTTGCCAGGCCCAGAGAGTTTAGTCAAGGTTAAGTTTGTAATGTACTGATGTGCTTGGCTAGAGATATTGGACTGAGAGGTTTAAGATTTTTTGTTTCTTTGTTTTGGTTTCTCGAGGTAGGGTTTCACTCTAGCCCAGGCTGACCTGGAATTCCCTATGAAGTCTCAGGGTGGCCTAGAACTCAAGGTAATCCTAACACTTTTGGATGGTGGTTGAGTTTACATTGTTTTAGTCTCTCCTTGCTATGCATTATACCAGTTAAAAATGTTTACTCTATGCCTTTATATGTTAGAAGTGTTTAACTTGTTTGATTTTACAGGTCTTAATATCTTAAATTGGTCAAGACTGTGGGGACCTTTAAAATTAAACTTAGTACAACTTATAATATGTGATGGTTATAAATCTATTGGGAGCTAGAGGTTGAATATGGTAATTTAAATAGATGGCCCCCCCTCCTGGCAGTTTGTGCCTGGCCCTCCCCTACTGGGAGTTGGCGGGCATTCCCCCTCCTGGGAGACTGCCACGTGGCTCCCTTGGACTGACCCAGGTGGGGACGGGGAAAAGTCCGCCCTCTCATGGTGACTGGGCTCACTGATATTTTTCTTTCAGTCTATACCTTTTCCCACACCTGCTGGGCATCAGCACATCCCGGGGGGGGGGGGGCGGGGGAATCTAAACATGCCATTAATCATATGCTTCAATGTTTTGCCACTGCTCGGGCTGCCTGATCAAATTAAAACAGATAATGGCCCCTGTTTCATAACAAGGCCTTTGTAGATTTCTCCAGACCTGGAAAATCTCACATTCCACAGCCATCCCATACAACCCTCAAGGCAGCAAGCTATTGTTGAACAAACACTTAAATCACAATTACAAAAACAAAAGGGGAGAATCACAACCCCCCCACCCCCATGTTCAGCTAAAGAAAGCATTATTCACCTAAATATTTTAAAGTTTTCTAGAAATGGCCCATTGACTGGGCCTGGAGAGGACCAGACCCACTCCTCACAGCAGGGAGGATAGATGTGTCTTCCCTCAAGATTAAGAAAAGACCCATTTGGCTTTAGGCTTGTACTTTTAATGTCTAACTATCCTTCATACTCACAGCTTTAAGTAGCTCCTGAGAAAGTTCAAACTGTGCCTCCCTTTGAGATCTTGGGCTCAATCCTTACCCTAGATACAGTTTCACCTGTTAGACGCTCTGTATGATGTGGTTACATATTTGGGTGAAGAGATAGGGTTGAAAGTTAGACCTTGTTTGGAGTGTCATGTAGATTTTCAATGGATTTGTGTTACTTCTAAAAAATATAATAACAGTCAACAGCGTTGGGAAAATACATTTACTTTTTTTTTTTTTAATTTTTATTTGAGAGTGACAGACAGAGAGAGAAAGAGGCAGATAGAGAGAGGGAGAGAGAATGGGCGTGCCAGGGCCTCCAGCCACTGCAATCGAATTCCAGATGCATGTGCCCCCCTGTGCATCTGGCCAACATGGTTCCTGGGGAGTCGAGCCTCGAACCAGGGTCCTTAGGCTTCACAGGCAAGCGCTTAACCACTAAACCATCTCTCCAGCCCTACATTTACTTTTGATGCAGCTAAAGCTGCTGATGACTTAATATCTGCTTTTAAGTCTGCCTTGCCTGGATGGAATTCTCTCACTCCTTGGATAGAAAGCTTTGCTGCTACAGGTGTTTGTCTTTTGCTCATTCTGTGCCTGCTGCTCATACTCGTTAAATACCTTTTGAGATCCTTTATGGATATCCGTACAGAAGTACATGGGATAGAGCTACGGACCCGACCCCGGCTTTCTGAGGAATTGGTGGAAGCCATTTGGCTGGCTTTGTATCCATAGCTCTGGCCCTTTTTTAGCAAGACTTTAACAACACTATAACACCTACATGTAAGCACGATTATGTATATTCAGTGTCAAAAGCCATTTGGCTGGCCTTGATAGTCTTTTGTACTGAGAAGTGATTAAAGTACAAAAACTCTTGTAACAAAAAGGAGGTTTTTGATAGAAACTTATATAAAGCTCATGGAATTTTTGTCCATGGAAAGACTTTATAAAAAAAAAAAAAAGATCCATTTGGGTACCAATGAGAAACCTAAAATATTTGTCCCAACAAGGGGACACTGACAATCACTTCTCTAGGGAGTGTCCCACCCCTGAGGACAGTTACTAAAATGGTCCTTCACCATACTAAACTAAACAATTCCCTCCCTTGTGGAGTATTGCTGGCTTTGCTTCCAATCTGGGCCTCTCTGGCTGCTTGCAGTACAATTGCCCATACGACCTTAAAAAATTACTCAGCCACCTTCCCCATCCCCGTCCAGCTTTTCCCAAGGTTTCCTCTGGGCATTTGGGCCCCGTCTTCCCCTAATAACTCCAGTATAGATGTGGGATACATTCATCCTTAGTTCTGTACTTTTAACACAACTGAGCCCAATGCTCAATGCTGCCCACCTTCTGGAATCGTTTACGTTTGTGGAGGCGGGATGGCCTATGACTTTCTGCCCACCAATTGGATGGGCCTTTGTGCCCCAGCCACCTTAATCCCAGATGTAGATATCATTCCTGGAAATGAGGCCCTCCCTATATCAGAGGGAGACCTATCTTCAACAGCAGCTAGATTCCCTGGCTGAGTTAGTACTACAAAACAGGAGAGGACTAAACCTACTAACAGCCGAACAAGGAGGCATATGTTTGCTTTTACAGGAAAAATGCTGCTTTTACACCAATAAATCAGGAATCGTCCAGGACAAGATTAAGAGGCTCCAGGAAGACTTGGAGAGGAGGAGGCGGGACCTCCAGGACAATCTGCTGCGGACGGGCTTACATGACTTCTTACCCTACTTTCTCCCTCTACTTGGGCCCCTCCCCCTCCTTCTCCTTCTCCTTATCCTCACTGTCAGGCCTTGTGTAATTAATAAGATTACACAATTTATTCACCAACAGCTAGAGGCAATAAAACTTCATCAGGTCAAAATACATTATCACAGGCTGGCAACTCAGGAATTAAGTTCCTCAGATGACCCACTGCCACCTCCTCTGCCCTCCATGTGACCAATGATGGGTAAGATCCCCATAGGGGGACAACCTAAGACAGGCCATGGAGTGGGTTCTCAGCGAGCTAAACACTTGGTACCCAGTGACGGGTAAGATCCCCAGAGGGGGACAACCTAAGACAGGGGACATGATGAATGCTCTGAGCTAAACACCTGGTACCCAATGACGGTTAAGACCCCCAGAGGGGGACAACCTAAGACAGGGGCCATGGTGACTAATGCTCTTACAAAAACAAAAGGGGGAGATGTTGGCCTCTGAAAGGCCCAGATGTGAGGCCTAGTGGAACTTCCAGAGCCTAGCTAAAGTTTGGTGATCTGCCTCTGGCCAGACGTGACTCAGCAAGACGCCTAATGGCTTCTTGCCTGCTACTTCCACATGGGAGTCAGAATTATCATTTCGATAGTCACAGTTCACTATTGGCCCTTACCTTTCCCTACCATCCTAGAATCCCCATCTCCATCCCCAACATTATATAGGCAACTGCTCATAGCAATAAATCGAGTTCCTGCTTTGACAAGACTCCCGACTCAGTGTGGTTTTTCTCCGGTAGCCAGGAGAGATCTGAGTAGTCGGACGCTCATCTCCTCAACCCCTTGGGAGGAACCAGCAGGCCTGGTCCTTCCCTCGGCACTACCTACCCCCGCCGGCAGAGCCCGGCAAAAAACCAATAGTTTTCATATAAACCAATGATAGACATAGAAAATAATCATGAAATTAATCCCAATTGCAATAGTCTCAAAAAGAAATAAAATACTGTTGGGCCTTGAGAGGCCGAGACGTGAGGCCTAGTAGACCTTTCAGAGCCTAGCTAAAGTTTGGTGATCTGCCTCTGGCCAGATGTGACTCAGCAAGATGCCTAATGGCTTCTTGCCTGCTACTTCTGCATGGGAGTTAGAATTATCATTTCAATAGTCACAGTTTACTATTGGCCCATACCTCTCCCCCCCACCCTAGAATCCCCTCCTTCATTCCCACCATTATATAGGCAACTGCTCATAGCAATAAATCAAGTTGCTGCTGTGACAAGACTCCTCACTCAGTGTGGTTTTTCTCTGGTGGCAAGGAGAGGTCTGAGTCGTCGGACGCTCATCTCCTCTCAACCACTTGGGAGGAACCAGCAGGCCTGGTCCTTCCCTCAGCACTACCTGCCCCCACCGGCAGAGCCCAGCATCTGGTGCCCAACGCGGGGCTCTCAAAGCCCGGTGTCTGGTGCCTAACGTGTGGCTCTCAGAGTCCAGCAGACTAGTGCCCCGTGAGAGGCATTTGTTGAGGAGGTCAATTGGTGTACATGTGCGGGTGAGCGTATCCCCATAAATTATGAGACCGAGGAGTGGATTGAGATGAACCTGACCATGTGGATGTTGATCTTTTGGAACCTTTGTTTTGGAGGAATAGGCATGGACTTGGTGCTTGCAACTGAAGGTGTCTTCTGGAGTGGTAAGCCAAATTTTGTGGACTATTCTAATAAAAATCTTAAAATGCTAAGTGCAGATAGCATTGAACTTCGAGGCTTGGCTTATGAGCTTTCTAAGAGGAAGGAAAGACTGCAGGGGACTTTGTTGGAACTGGGATACTGGCATAAGGGCTGGCTGCATCCTGCTTGCCAGGCCCAGAGAGTTTAGTCAAGGTTAAGTTTGTAATGTACTGATGTGCTTGGCTAGAGATATTGGACTGAGAGGTTTAAGATTTTTTGTTTCTTTGTTTTGGTTTCTCGAGGTAGGGTTTCACTCTAGCCCAGGCTGACCTGGAATTCCCTATGAAGTCTCAGGGTGGCCTAGAACTCAAGGTAATCCTCCTACTTCTGCCTCCTGAGTGCTGGGATTAAAGTCATGCAGCACCATGCCTGGCTGAGATTTAAGCTGGATTAGAAGTGTTTAACTTGTTTGATTTTACAGGTCTTAATATCTTAAATTGGTCAAGACTGTGGGGACCTTTAAAATTAAACTTAGTACAATCTATAATATGTGATGGTTATAAATCTATTGGAAGCCTGGGACGGAAGGTGGTAATTTAAAAAAAAATAGATGGCCCCCCTCCTGGCAGCTTGTGCCCGGCCCTCCCCTATTGGAGTTGGTGGGCAATCCCTCTCCTGGGAGATTGCCACGTGGCTCCCTTGGACTGACCCAGGTAGGGACAGGGGAGAAATCTGCCCTCTCGTGGTGACTGGCCTCACTGATATTTTTCTTTCAGTAGATACCTTTTCCCATGCCTGCTGGGCATCGGCACATTCCGGAAAAAAATCTAAACATGATATTAGTCATATGCTTCAATGTTTTGCCACTCTCGGGCTGCCTGATCAAATTAAAACAGATAATTGCCCCTGTTTCATAAGCAAGGCCTTTGTAGATTTCTCCAGACCTGGAAAATCTCACATTCCACAGCCATCCCATACAACCCTCAAGGCCAAGCTATTGTTGAACAAACACTTAAATCACAATTACAAAAACAAAAGGGAGAATCACAACCCCCCCACCCCCATGGTCAGCTAAAGAAAGCATTATTCACCTTAAATATTTTAAATTTTTCTAGAAATGGTCCATTAACTGGGGCCTGGAGAGGACCAGACCCACTCCTCACAGCAGGGAGAGATGTGTCTTCCCTCAAGATTAAAAAAGACCCATTTGGCTTTAGGCTTATACTTTTAATGTCTAACTATCCTTCATACTCACAGCTTTAAGTAGCTCCTGAGAAAGTTCAAACTGTGCCTCCCTTTGAGATCTTGGGCTCAATCCTTACCCTAGATACAGTTTCACCTGTTAGACACTCTGTATGATGTGGTTACGTATTTGGGTGAAGAGATACTAAGGTTGAAAGTTAAAACTCGTTTGGAGTGTCATGTAGATTTTCAATAGATTTGTGTTACTTCTAAAAAATATAATAACAGTCAACAGCATTGGGAAAATACATTTAAGAGGTATTTGACATAATGATAATATTTCCTTGGATCTGATTCAGTTACATTCAGAGATTTTTGTCTTTGCAAAATAATCATCTTACTTTTGATGCAGCTAAAGCTGCTGATGACTTAATATCTGCTTTTAAGTCTGCCTTGCCTGGGATGGAATTCTCTCACTTCTTGGACAGGAAGCTTTGCTGCTACAGGTGTTTGTCTTTTGCTCATTCTGTGTCTGCTGCCCATACTCGTGAAATGCCTTTTGAGATCCTTTATGGATATCCATGCAGAAGTACATGTGATACAGCTACGGACCTGACCCCAGCTTCCTGAGACATTATCTTAAAGTCCCTACAGAGGCTGGTAGTCAAAGACTGGTAAGATTCTCTCGAGTTAGGTCAACCTAAGACAGGGCATGAATGATGGAATTCATGTATTGATGACGGGTAAGGCCTAAATATCATAGAGGACAACCTAAGACAGACACAGTCTTTTTGCACCGAGGCCCAGAAGGGCCCAGTTAATAAAAAATAAAAAAGGAGGAATTGGTGGAAGCCATTTGGCTGGCCTTGTATCCATAGCTCTGGCCCTTTAGTAGCAAGACTTTAACAAGACTATAGCACTTACATGTAAGCAAGATTATGTATATTCAGTGTAGGAAGCCATTTGGCTAGCCTTGATAGTCTTTTGTACTGAGAAGTGATTAAAGTGCAAAAACTCTGTAACAAAAAGGAGTTTTTTTGATAGAAACTTGTGTAAAGCTTATGGAATTTTCGTCCATGGGAAAACTTTGTAAGAAGAAAAAGACCCATTTGCGTACCAGCGAAAGACCAAAAATATTTGTCCCAACAAGGGGACACTGACAATCACTTCTCTAGGGAGTGTCCCACCCCTGAGGACAGTTACTAAAATGGTCCTTCACCCTACTAAACTAAACAATTCCCTCCCTTGTGGAGTATTGCTGGCTTTGCTTCCAATCTGGGCCTCTCTGGCTGCTTGCAGTACAGTTGCCCATACGACCTTAAAAAATTACTCAGCCACCTTCCCCATCCCCGTCCAGCTTTTCCCAATGTTTCCTCTGGGCATTTGGGCCCCGTCTTCCCCTAATAACTCCAGTATAGATGTGGGATACATTCATCCTTCCTTCTGTACTTTTAACACAACTGAGCCCTGTGTTCAACGCTGCCCACCATCTGGAATGGTTTATGTTTGTGGAGGCGGGATGGCCTATGACTTTCTGCCCACCAATTGAATGGGCCTTTGTGCCCCAGCCACCTTAATCCCAGATGTAGATATCATCCCTGGAAATGAGGCCCTCCCTATATCGCAGGGAGACCTATCTTCAACAACAGCTAGATTCTTAGGCTGAGGTAGTCCTACAAAACAAAAGAGGACTAGACCTACTAATGGCTGAAAAAGGAGGCATATGCTTGTTTTTACAGGAAAAATGCCGCTTTTATGCCAATAAATCAGGAATCTTCCAGGACAAGATTAAGAGGCTCCAGGAAGACTTGGAGAGGAGGCAGTGGGACCTCCAGGACAACCTGCTGCGGACGGGCTTACATGGCTTCTTACCCTACCTTCTCCCTCTACTTGGGCCCCTCTTTCTCCTTCTCCTTCTCCTCACTGTCAGGCCTTGTGTAATTAATAAGATTACACAATTTATTCACTGACGGCTAGAGGCAATAAAATTTCATCAGGTCAAAATACGTTATCATAGGCTCACTACTCAGGAGTCAAGCTCCTCACATGACTGGCTGTCTCATATGAGCATCCCTCCTCCGCCCTCCATCTGACCAATGACAGGTAAGATCTCAGACAGGCTGGGACAACCTCAGACAGGTCATGGAGTGGATTCTCAATGAGCTGGATACATGGTACCCAGTGATGGGTAAGATCCCCAGAGGGGGACAACCTAAGACAGGGGCCATGTTTTCCACCGTGTTTACAAAAACAAAAGGGGGAGATGTTGGGCCTTGAGAGGCCCAGACGTGAGGCCTAGTGGAACTTCCAGAGCCTAGCTAAAGTTTGGTGAAGTGCCTCTGGCCAGACGTGACTCAGCAAGATGCCTAATGGCTTCTTGCCTGCTACTTCCACATGGGAGTTAGAATTATCATTTCAATAGTCACAGTTTACTATTGGCCCTTACCTCTCCCCCATCCTAGAATCTCCTCCTTCGTTCCCCACATTATATAGGCAACTGCTCATAGCAATAAATCGAGTTCCTGCTGTGACAAGACTCCCGACTCCGTGGTTTTTCTCCGGTGGCAAGGAGAGGTCTGAGTCGTGGGATGCTCATCTCCTCCTCAACCCCTTGGGAGGAACCAGCAGGCCTGGTCCTTCCCTCAACACTACCTGCCACCGCTGGCGGAGCCCATCAAAATACCTTGAAATAAACCTAACCAAGGAAGTGAAAGACCCTCTACAATGAAAGCTATAAAACAATGAAGAAATTGAAGAAGATACTACAAGAGGAAAATCCTCCCAAATTTATGATTCAGATTAACATTATGAAAATGGCCATCCTACTATATGTAATCTACAAACTCAGTGCAATCCCAATCAAAATTCCAGTACCATACTTCACAGTATTAGAAAAAACAATCCTAAAATGCATTACAATTTTGTACAAATCACCTGAATAGCCAAAGCAATTTGAGAAAAAAGTATACTGCTGGAGGTATCAGTATATCTGATTTCAAGTGCCATGTGGTGGTTTGGACAAAATGCGCCCCTAAACTAATGTGTTTTGTATGCTTGGTCTCCGGTTGATGGCAACTTATGAGGTAGAGCCTTTCTAAGAATGTATGTGGCTGGGGATAGACCTTCAGGTTTACTAGCCCCTAACTTGCCTGTGTTAGTTTGGTTCACTCTTTTGCTGCTGTTTTCCTCCTGCTGTGGCAGTGGCGATGTTCTGCCTCTGATTGTGCCATGCTATCTCTTGCCATCACGGAGTTTTCCCTTGAGACTGTAAGACAATAGACATCTTTGGTTTAATATGCTGCTTTTATTCAGGTGTTTTGTCTCCCATAAACTCCAATGTTTTGTACACTTGGTCCCCAGCTGATGGTAATGTGGGAAGTGGAGTCTGCCTGAGGAGGTGTGTTGCTGTGGGTGGACATTGAGGTTTGTTTGTCCTTAGCTTACCTCTGTTTTTCACCTGTTGTGACAAAGGTGATGCCCCTATTCATGCCATGCTTTCCCTGCCTTCATGGAGCTTCAACTTGTGACTGTGAGCCAAAATAAACATCTTCCCTCCCATTAACTGCTTTTGGTAGGGTGTTTTGTTCAGCCATGAGAAGGAAACTATAGCACGTAGCAATAAAAAACAACATGTTGCAGGTACAAAACAGACACATATATCAGTGAGATTGAAAAGTGGACCAAGCAATCAGTCTCTGCAACCTGTTTTTGACAAAGATGCTAAAACCACACATTGGAGAAGAGAGGGCATCTTCAGCAAATCATGCTAGAAAAACTGGATTTCCACATGTGGAAAAATTAAACTAGACCCTTACCTTCTATTGTGCACAAAAGTCAACTCCAAATACATCACAAGCCTCAACTTGAAACCCAGAGCCCTGAAACTGCTAATGGAAACAGTTGTGAGTTCACTACAAGATGTAGGAATAGGTAAGGATTTTCTGAATAGTATTCTATTTGCTTGGGAAATAAGTCAACAACTAACAAATGGGACCACGTGAAAGTAAGAGGTCTTTGTACATCACCAGAAGTTGTCAATCAAATGAAGAGGCAGCATAAAGAATGGGAGAAAAGTCTTCACCAACTGTACATCTGACAGAGGATTAATATCTAGAATATACAATGAGCTCAAACATGAAAAGCTCAACAAAAATGGACAAGGGGGTGCTGGAGGGATGGCTTAGTGGTTAAGGTGCTTGCCTCCAAAGCCAAAGGACCCAGGTTTGATTCCCCAGTTGCACAAGGTGACACATGCATCTGGAGTTTATTTGCAGTAGCTGGAGGTCCTTGTGTGCCCAGTCTCTCTCTCTCTCTCTCTCTCTCAAATAAATAAATACAAATTTAAAAAATGGGCAATGGAACTAAGCAGACAGTTCTCAAAAGAAATACGAATGGCTAATAAATATTTTTAGAAGTGTTCAACTTCTTAAATATTCAAGAAATGAGAATTATAACAGCTTTGGGATTCCATCTCATTCTGGTCAGACTGCCAGCATCAGAAAAACAAATAACAACAATGTTATCAAAGACATAGGGAGAGACCCTTGTTTAATATTGCTGGGAATGCAAACTGGTTTAGCCATGAAGGAAATCAGTATGGAGGTTTCTCAAATAGCTAAAAAATAGAACTACCTTATGACCCAGCTATACCCCTCCTGGGCATATATCCTAAAGACTCTATACTTCATAGATACCTTGCTAAGCCATGTTTATTGCTGCTCCATCCACAGTAGCTAGGAAATGGAATCAGTCTAGATATTTATAAATAATAAATGGATTATGAAGATGAGGTATGTACAATGGAGTTTTCTGTAGTTGTAAAGAAAAATGAATTACAAAATTTGATTATAAAATTATAAAATTCTGCAGAAAATGAATGGAATTGGACAATATTGCATGAAATAAGGTAACAGGCTCATGAAGATAAATACTACATATTCTCTCTCATATTCAAACTATTCATTTTTAATTTCTAGGTGAGTAGGTATAAATTGGAAAGAGTTAGTGTGTGTCTGTAGAAGCCAGATAGGTAGAAAGGTTTGAGGGGGGGGGAGTGGTATTAAGAGAGGTTCTGTAGGCAGGAAGGGAAGATTGTAGAACACACTCGACATCAAAGAAGAGGAGGTTAATAATGGGAGAGAAAGGTTTAAGCAGAGATGATAGGGATAGGACATGAAGATGAGAAGAGTGTGGGAAATGATGTACCAAAACTAATGACACAGGAAGGAGCCATATGGAAACCTACTACTACATAGGCCAACTTTACAATATTTTATTTTTATTTATTTATTTATTTGACAGAGAACGAGAGAGAGAGAATGAGAATGGGCATGCCAGGGCCTCCAACCACTGCAAATGAACTCTAGATGCGTGTGCCCCCTTGTGTATCTGGCTAATGTGGGTCCTGGGGAATCACACTTGGGTCCTTTGGCTTTGCAGGCAAATGCCTTAATTGTTAAGCCATCCCCCCAGCCCATAGGCCAACTTCAAAACATTGTTTAATATGGTGTTTAAGTGGAGGTCTCCTACATGAGTGGATAATGTTGCTCCCAGAGCCCAGGATGCAATACCTCCCAAAGATTTATTGGTCAGGGAGGTTACAGAAACCCCTAAAACAATATTGACTCTTTCCATTGCCCTTGATGATCCACTAATATAACAGATAAGTTTCTACTGCAGAAGACACCACTTGCTTTGATTACACTATATAAAGAAACAAGCTGGAAATAAGTGATTAGCTTCCTCCCTGCCATCTAGCTTTCTTTGTACCAGAAGGTGCTGTAAAAGCTGCTGGAGGAAAAAAGTCATAAACAGTTCTACTCAGCTGCAGACCCTGTCTACTTCACAATAAATCTATAAGCCAAGATGTGCTCACTGGGGAAATACCCTGAATGCCATGTTTGTTATGTGATTTACCATCATATTTTTATTTCAGGTCGTAACCTGCATTAATGAAGAAAGATGAATAATATTTGATTCATATATTTTTATTATTTCAGTTGTTGCAGTCAGGTTCACATTGCTGGGAAAAAAGAGCAAGAGCAGCTTGCAGGGATAAAATGGGTTTATTTTGCCTTAAAGACTCATGATGTCAGGGAAAAACAATGGCATGAGCAGAGGATGGACATCATGTCCTCTCCAGCATCAGACAAACATTAGCAGGAGAGTGTGCCAAACACTGGCAAGAGGAAACTGGCTATAATACCCATAACTCCACCACCAATAGTACACTGCCTCCAGGAGGCTTTAATTCACAAATTGCCAACAGCTGGAGACCTAATATTCAAAACACCTAAGTTTATGGGGGACACCTGAATCAAACCACCACGTTCCATCCCTGGCCCCATGAACTGATAACCATCCATGGTGTAAAATGCAATACATTCATCCAATTTTAAACATCCCTATAGTTTTTATTAATCCCAGTGATGTCCAGACATCCCCATAGTCCAAGATTTTTTTTTAACTGAGCTGCAACACCAAAAAAAAAGCAAACAAAAAACTACTACAACAACAACAACAACAACAAAAAAAAAAAAAAAAAAAAAAAAAAAAAAACACAAAGCCAAAACCAATAATGGCACAGAATAAACCCTCACATTGCAAAAGATGACACTGGGCAGAACAAAGAATATTCAACCAAGCAGGGCAAGCATTAAACTCTGTAGCTCCAAGTCCAACAACTCGAGTCAACGACAAGTCTCCAAGTTTGATAATTGTAACCAATGACAAGTCTCTGGAGTTATATGAGCCTACATGCACCCTGTTCCAAGTTTTGAAGGTGTTAAGGGCACAGTCAATTGCATAATGGATTTTACCAATTCTAATTCATCCCCCATCCTGGTTAAAAAAAATCCATGATTATCAAAGTTAATGCCATGATGATTATTCTTATAAGTGCATATTTTTTATAGATCTTGGATATTTCTTTTAGGATTCATATAAAACCATAATTTTATAAGGTAAAAGGTCTTAAGTATGTACAGCACATCTGATAATTATCTTTATATTTATTTATTTATCTGAGAGAAAGAGGCAGATAAAGAGAGCAAATGGTTGGACCAGGGCCTCCAGATGCTGAGAGTAAACTCCAGATGCATGTCCCACTCTGTGCATCTGGCTTACAAGGGTCCTGGGGAATTGAACCTGGATCATTTGGCTTTGCAGGCAAGCACCTTAAACACTAAGCCATTTCTCCATCCCAATAAAATTTTTGAAGTGCCTTGTAAGAAAATATATAATTCTCTTCTTTGTTTATAAGACTAGTTTTTGAAATTTTGTTAAGGCTCTGTATTTCTAGTTGAGCTTTTCTACTTCTGCAGATAAATCTTATATTGCAGTGTGTTTTCATTACTATGTTAAATCCTAAGTGACACCAAAACTAACTTCATGTTCATAACTTATAATTGATTTATATTTCTTTTTCTGTTTTCCTTTTTAAAATTGTTGCCCCTACCTTTTTATGATGGGTTCTTTTAACTACTGATTTTTTCTAAGTCCTTTACATATATTAAAGAAAACACAGGGCTGGAGAGATGGCTCAGCAGTTAAAGGGCTTGCTTGCAAAGTCTAACTTCCCAGGCTCAATTCCCCAGTATCCATGAAAAGCCAGATGCACAAAGTGCTGCATGTGTCTGGAGTTTATTAATAGTGGCAAGATGCCCTAGTACACTCCTTCTCTCTTCCTCTCTCTATCCATCTCTTTCTTTCTCTCTCTCTTTCTCCCTGGCAAATAAAGGAAAATGTTTTTAAAAGAAAAATAGCACTCATATCATATTTTCAATAAGTTTAGAGGAACATTATTTCTCTTTTTTCATTATAATTTATTTTTGGGGGGGGTTCAAAGAAGGGTTTCATTCTAGCTCAGAGTGACCTGGAATTCACTATGTAGTCTCAGGGTGGCCTTGAACTCATGCTGATCCTCCTACCTCTGCCTCCTATGTGCTGGGATTAAAGGCATGTGCCATCATGTCCAGCATCATTATAACTTTGTATCTCATGGGAAAAAAAGCCTAAAGTTTTATTTAAGATTCTCAATTTTTAGTTATTGTTTGAGTTATAGTGGAATTTTTTTGTCATTTAAATCATCAGGGATGATATCTATTTCTAAAGTGACAGAACCTGCTAAAATAAGTGGGAAATTTACAAAAAGGGCCTAATATACACATAAGTATATACTTATATTCATGGGGGGTTTCTGAAATATAGTTTAGAAAAATGACATTCAGTTCCTTGGTCTTAGTTCCTTGCACTGACAGTGTGTGGGCGTGCTCTGCAGTCTCCACTGAGTAGGCCAGACCCATTTTCAGGTCCCTCCCACCTCACCAGTCTGGGTTGCTTGCAGTGGTCTGTGTGCAGGAGAGCTCAGCACAAAGTAGGCTAAATCCCTGTTTCCTGGCTCTTCTTAGTCCTGTGGTCCTGGTAGGGCCCATTGTGCCTTGCTTGGGGAGGTCTGGTCCCTTGTTTACTGTGGAATTAGGACTTTTGCTCTGGTTATCCTGTCTGGCCACTAGGTACCAACATCCCTGTTCACCTGAGTCAAAGGGTGAATGAGCCAAAGGACAGACAAAAACTTGCTTCCTCCTTAATAAAAAAAAATCATCCTAAAATGGGTAGAAAACAATACAAAAAAGCCAACGAAAGTCAGAAAACAGAAATCTCCACCAAGGATGCCTAGTCCTACAATGGAAGCCTCCAATGAAATCATAGAAAAATCAACAGAAATTCATTCCCAAAATGAAAAGACCACAACCAGTGAGATCCTGATCAAAAATATTGCTGAACTTGAAGCAAAATATCAAAGAACCAATAATCCTATCAATGAAATTGAATAGGATCATCTCCCAGAGTGTTCAAATTTTGATAGTTGGCTTAATTTGATTGAAAAAATGTTAGAACCCTCAAAGAGATATGAATAAATTATAGGTAAGTCAAGAAATGGAAGATCTGAAAGGATGATTCCTATGACATGTTCATGAGGGCAATATGGCTTTTAAAAATCTTGTATTGGTTGTAATTGTTCATATCTTATTTTCTGTGTTAACTTCATTATTCCCATGGTATTGGCCTTTCAAACTATGTGCCTCTGAGTCTTTCATTATCTTAATAAATATTATAAAACATAAATTAAAAAAAAGAAATGGAAGATCTTAACAACTGGTTGATTAAGCTTAATAAAGACTTGATCAAATGCAAGAATAAACTACAGGAAGCATCTAGAAAATAAATCGCAACTCAAATTGAAATAGTACCCCAAAAGAGGTAGGTATGATACAAAATAACACAACAGAAAACAAAAAAAATCAAGTACAAATTACAGAAACCTCTCTAGAACCTCTCATGAACAGAGTTACTCATGTGGAAGACAGAAGCACTGACTTGCAAGAGAAGACAGAAGAAATTGATCAGGAGGCCAAAAACTTCACTAAGTTCAAAAAAATTAAGTGAACAGAATATGAGGGAACTGTGGGACATCCCAAAACAACCAAACATCTGGATTATGGGTATAGCAGGAGAGGAAATTCAGGTTAGAGGCAGAGAGAACATATTCAACAAAATTGTTGAAGAATATTTTCAGAATCTCTCAAAAGAGAGGCCCATCCAGATACAAGAAACCCACAGGACATGAAACAGACAGGACCAAAGAAGAAACTCTCCAAGACACATCATAGTTAAAATGCTTAACAACAAAAATAAAGTGAAAATGTTAAAAGCAGCAAGAGAGAAGCAATTGACAACATACAAAGGCAATTTCATCAGAATTACATCAGATTTCTAATGGAAACCCTGAAAGCCAGAAGTTCCTGGAATTGAACACTTCAAAATCTGAAAAACTATGGCTTCCAACCTAAGCTACTTTACCCAGCAAAAGTATCCCTCATAACAGATGAAGAAAGAAAATCTTTCCATGAAAAAAGTCAACTCTATGACTATATGAACACAAAGCCAACCCTACAGAGAATATTTCAGGGAATACACCACATAGAACAGTCAAACAACCAATCTCAGGAGCCAACAAGAAGAAGATCACAATAAACAAAATAGTACATAACACAAGATAGCATCAAACCCCATAAAACACCTCATCCTGGCAGAGATTAATTCAAACCTCACAGTAATAACCTTAAATATTAATGGTCTTGACTTACCCATCAAAAGACACAGACTATCAGGATGGATCAAAAGACTGGACCCTTCTATCTGCTGTGTTCAAGAAACCCACCTAACCACTAAAGATAGACACCTCCTCAGGGTAAAAGATTAGAAAATGATATTCCAAGAAAATGGAAATAACCAAATGGATGTTGCTATATTAATATCTGATAAATAGACTTAAGACCAAAAGTAATCAAAAAGGACGAAAAAGGCTACTTTTTACTCATCAAGGGAATGATCCAACATGAGCACATCCACAGTCATTAATCTATATGTGACAAACACAGGTGCACCACAGTTAATGAAACAAAATCTACTTGACAAGAAAACAGAAATAAACACAAACACCATCATAGTCAGACTTCCATATTCCACTGCCATCAATAACAGATCATCCAAGTAGAAAATCAAAAGGGAAATAATAGAGCTGAACAACATCATAGGTCAACTAGACTTAACGGATATCTACAGAACTTTCTACCTCAACTCTACAGAATACACATTCTCTCAGCAGCCCATGGAATCTTCTCCAAAACTGTCCATATATTAGGCCATAAAGTGTGCCTTCATAAAGTCAGGAAAATTGAAGTAAATTCCTGCATCATGTCAGATCATAATGCTTTAAAACTAGAAATTAACAAGAAGAGACACTTCAAGAACTCCATCAGCTCCTGGAGACTAAACAGTGCACTTTAAAACAGTGAATGGGTTGTGGAACAAATCAAAAAAGAAATTGTAAAATTCCTAGAATTGAATGATAATGAAAATCTAAGCTACCAAAACTTATGGGACACAATGAAGGCAGTCATAGGGAGACAATTCATGGCACTAAATGCCTTCATTACAAAGACAGAAAGATCCAAAATCAATACCCTGACTGTCCACCTAAAGGTGCTGGAAAAACAAAAAGTATCCAACCCATAGAGCTCCAGACAGAAAGAAATAATCAACATTAGAGCAGAAATTAATGAATTGGTAAGCTAGAAAACAATTTTTTTAAATTGATGAAATGAATAGCTGGTTCTTTGAAAAAATAAACATGATTGACAAACCCCTGGCCAAATTGATCTAGCAAAAAAGAGAGAAGTCTCAAATTAACAAAATCAGAAATGAAAAAGGATATCACAACAGACATCAATGAAATTGGAAGACGCATCAGGGCATACTTCTAAAACCTCTACTCCACAAAATTAAATAATATGGAAGAAATGGATGAATTTCTAGACACATACCATGTACCAAAACTAAATTTAGCACAGATTAATCTCCAAAACAAACCTACCACTTACATGGAGTTTGAAAAGTTAATCAAAAACCTCTCCCAAAAGAAAAGTCCAGGACCAGATGGCTTCTCAGGTGAATTTTATCAAACCTTCATAGAAGAATTGAAACCAATTTTTCTGAAATGGTCCCGCATAATCAAGGACCAGGAAATCCTCTCTGACTCCTTTTTATGAAGCTAGCATCACCCTAACACAAAAACCTGACAGAGATGCAACAAGGAAAAAAATTATGGGTCTATATTCCTAATTATCTTAGATGCAAAGATCATGAAGCCAATCCTTGCAGAGTTCAACAACACATCCAAAGCATTGTCCACCTTGATCAAGTAGGCTTCATCCCAGGGATACAGGGATGGGTTACAATATGGAAATAAGTCAATGTAATATATCACACAAATAAACTGAATCAAAAGAAACACATGATCATCTCAATTGAGGCAGAGAAGGCCCTTGACAAAATACAACACCACTTCATGATCAAAACACTGGAAAGAGTAGGCATGGAGTGTTTATATCTTAATTCAATAAAAGCTGTATATAAAGATCCTAAAGCCCAAATAATACTTAATTGGGAAAAACCTCAAGGAGTTCCCACTGAGATTGGGAACAAGACAGGGGTGCCCACTCTCACCTCTGCTCTTCAACATAGTACTAGAAATACTAGCCCAAGCAATAAGACAGGAATAAGAAACAAAAATTCAAATTGGAAAGGAAGAAGTCAAGTTATCCCTATTTATATATGACATGATCCTATGTATAAGTGACTTAGTTGTCTCCATCTCAAAATATCTAAAGGTGAAAAATTCCTTCAGCAAAGTGCCAGCATGCCAAATCGATGCACAAAAAATCAGTAGCTTTTCTATATGCAAGGGACAAATATGCAGAGAAAGAAATGAGCATGGCTGTCCCATTTTCAATAGCAAAAAGAATACAAATAAAAAATAAAAAACTTTGGAACAACACTAACCAAGGATGTGAAAGACATATATAATGAAAACACTGAAGAAAGAAATAGAGGAGAACTTGAGAAGATGAAAAGACCTCCCATGGTCCTGGATAGGTAGAATTAATATTGTGAAAATGGCAATTTGACCAAAAGCAATATACAGATTTAATGCAATGCCAATAAAAATATCAGCATCATTCTTCACAGAGATTGAAAAAATGTTTTCAAAATTCATATGGAATGGCAGAAAGCCTCAAATATCCAATAATATCCTCGGCGGGGGGGAACCTCTGGAGTCATCACCATACCTGATATAAAGGTATATTACAAAGCCATAGTGACAAAAACAGCATGGTAATAAAATAAAAACAGAAACATAGACCAATGGAACAGAATTGAAGACCCAGACTGTAGGACAAATAACTACAGCTACCTGATCTTTGACAAAGGAGCCAATAATGTATACTGGAGAAAACATAGACTCTTCAACAAATGGTGTTGGACAAATTGGATGACCATATGTAGAAAAATGAAATTAGACCCACTCCTTTCTCCATACACAAAAATCAAGTCCAAATTGATTAAAGACCTCAATATAAGGCCTGAAACCCTTCAACTACTGGAATAAAAAATAGCAGGCACTCTCCACAATATAGGACTGGGAAATGACTTCCTGGACAAAATCCCAGTAGCCAAGGTAATTAAACAAGCACTCAACCAATGGGATCTCATGAAGCTAAAAAGACTTTGCACAGACAAGCATACCATAAGCAGAGTGAATATATTACCCACTGAATGGGAGAAAATCTTTGCCAGCTATGCCACTGACAGAAAACTGATATCTAGAATCTACAAAGAACTCAAAAAACTAAACTATAAAAAAATCTAAAAACCAAGTCCAAAAGTGGGACAGAGAACTAAATAGAGAGTTCTCAGAAAAAGAATTACAAATGGACAACACACACTTAGGAAAATGTTCAACATCCCTAACCATTAGGAAAATGCAAATTAAAAAAAAAAACTTTGAGATTCCACCATATATATATATATATTATATTATATATTATATATATAATCAGTGGCTCTGATATTCTAGAAAATCCTGCCTAATACAGAAACCTGATACCAAGAATTGGGGTTGTTGCTGTGATAAACCTATGTTGTGTATAGGCTTTTGGGACTAGTTAGATGAAGGGATATAGAAAAATTTGGTGTGCAGATTAGCAAAACCCTAGGAGGCTGTAAGAGAGCTGAATTGGTGTTTCTGGTATGTTTGTAGATTAGAATGGTGATAGAAATGCAGATATTGAAAGTCAAACTCATGAAGTTTTGGAGATCAAGGACTCTATGGGGAATTATACTAGGAGCCATTAATGCTATTGTCTAAAAAGAAAGGAAAAGAAAAGAAAAGAAAAGAAAAGAAAAGAAAAGAAATGAAATGAAAAGAAAAGATCTGGCTGCATTATGTTCTCGTCTGAAAAAGTTGAGTGGTGCTGACTTCAAAAGTTATGGGCTAAGTTGTTTGGCAGAAAAAATTTCAAGGAATCATAGCATCCAGACTGTGGCATGGTTACGTTTGCTGCTCTCAGCCAGGGTTGCAGTGAGAGCAGCAGGTGGAGAGAAATATAGGAAACATCTGCAGTTTGATAAAGAAAGGAGCCTGAACAGGTTGAGAGTTGCAGACAAGGCAGGCACAGACAAAGCATCTATGGCTGTTAATAAGGTTAGAACCATTAAAGAGAAACAAAAATCTTTTCACTGGGACAATAGGAAAGGTGTATTGGAGGCAAAACTCCATACATCGACAGTTCCATGGTGTAGCGATGCAATCTCATTTGAAAAGAAAGATACTGAACATGAGAGTTTGCAAGACATCTGGTTTGAGTATGGCCTCTTACAGAAGTACTTTCCCAGGCACAGTTTTTTTTTTTTTTTAAGTGTTATAGATTTGACTTTATTCTTATGTAAATTGTGGATTTCAAAAGAGTTTTCTCTTTTTTTATTAATTAATTTTGTACTCAACGAATACAGTCAGTTTGGTACCATTATTAGGCTCATCCGTGACCTAACCCCTCCCCTTGGCCCTTCCTTGTTGAGGTATATGGGTCATGCATTCTGGAGTTAGCCCACAGTTATGGGTAGGATAAATGTCTCTGCACCCAACATGTGGCTCTGGCATTCTTTCTGCCCCCTCTTCCACAAAATTTCCCTGAGCCATGTTGTGTTCATTTTTGGTCTGATGCTTCAGTGATGAGGTGTTGGGGGCCTCGAACCAACTGCTCTCAATTCGGCTAACTGATCCCCTCAGTGGTACGGCACCTATAGCTGAGCTGGGAAACAAGTCAGAACCATATCCAAACATAAGCCCACTCTCCACTATCAAGCTACCACCAATCGTGGGCTTCAAGAGGGCCTACACCTATTAAATTCTCTATTAAAAAAATAAGGGTTATCTCCTTTGTCTGGTGCTAACTTACTCTCCATTGGAGAATCTGCTTCTCTTTTTCAGATAGATGTAGATCCTAAGGAGAGAGCCACCCCATCATACTTCAAAAGGGCCCCGGCTGAAACTAAGAAAAATTGGCAAAACAAGCAAGGGTGGTGTTTTCTTGGTGAACCAGGTACCAGGCTCAGTCTTGAAGGCACACACAGACCCCTGCCACTGTTGTCAAATCATAGCCAACAATCAGAAATAAATTATCCAATACCCTTGATAAATGTGTTTAGCAATTCTAATAAATTTTCGGTCATTCTTTTTAGTTAATATATATTCAGTTGTCACCTGTCAGAGTGATTTTCCTAAAACCTGAACTATTTTGGGCCTGAGGAGATGGATTAGCAGGTCAGAGTACTTGCCCTAAGTTGTAGTTACCTTCTCATTGCTGACACAAAGCATGAGAGCAAAAGCAGGTGATAGGAGGAAAGTATTTATTTTGACTTACAGTCTTGAGAAGAAGCTTCATAATGGCAGGAAACAGATGGCATGAGGAAAGGCTGGACATCACCTTAGCCACATCAGGTAGAAACAGCAGCAACACAGTAAGCTAACTAATGCTGGCAAGCTAGGGCCTAACAAGCCTCAAGGTTCACCGCTAACAACACGCTTCCTCCAGAAAGGCTCTACCACCAGCGTGGGAACCAAGAATTCAGAACACACAAGCTTATAGGGTACATCTAATTCAAACTACCACACCTTGCAAGCATGAAGGCCTGAGAGGGCCTGAGTTTGATTTCCAACACCCACATAAAAAAAGAAAAAGCCAGGATTTTTTATGCACACCTGTAATCTCATTCCTGTAGGAAGTAGATAGGAGAATCACTAAGGCTTTTTTTTTTTCAAGAGGATTGATTTATATCACAACCCTGAATATAAGGACTCTGAGCCAAAGTTTTTTTGGAATAGCCTTACCAATAAACATAACTCATAATAAAATAGAGTGCCTTAGATATTGGGTAAGGACCACAGGGCAATGTGGCTGATACTTGGGGAAAACATCATTTTTATCAGAAGCATCACTGTGATCAGGTGGTCCCAGAAGCCCATAAGACTTCACCTTTATGGACACATCTGGTTAAGGTTAGAGTCCAATTACTTCCCAACACTTATTGGTTATGACTATGCTTTAAATTTTAATTCATATCTAAAAATTACCAAGTGAAATATAAGTGACTATATATCCCACTTTAAAATGAGGAAACAGACACAGAGTGCTTAACTAACTCTCCTAGTATTACTCAGTAAGAAGATGAATCATGATACAAAATGAGACGTTCTTTTCCCAAAACCTGTGCTCTTTTGTAATTGTGCTCCATTGGTCTCAGTGAGTATATATCCTATGAATTATCAGTTAATATTCAAAACAAAACTGCTAAAGCCCAGGAACTATGAGATTAACTCTAATACTGGTCTACTCATTAGTAGGCTACTTCATTTTCCACTGTTTATGGTGGTAGTGTTTTGGGCCAATGGCATGTGTACAACTTTTCTTGAGGTAAGGAGGACAAGGTTGAAAGCCTACCCACAACAGCAAGAATTATTATTCAGAAAGCTAGGAGAGTTTCATAAATTTGCTGCCATATATTGTTTTGGAGAATAATTTGTTTTACTTTAAAATTTTTCATTTTATTTATTGTTTATTTTAAAATAACCCAATTACACAGTAACATAATTCTAACTTGTTCACAAAAGTGTCAAAGTGACAAAACTGTGACAAAAGCAGGTTGGGTACATTGCACATTCCAGGAGATACCAGTAGCTGTTTCTAAACTCTCACTTACACCAACCTTTTCTTAGCATTTGCTTCCTCATTGCCTCTTGTAATTGCTGTTTGAGTTAAAGTCATACCGCTAAGCCAATATCATCTAGGTTTTTCCTTATTGGTTCATTAATCATAATGCTAACAGAATTTAGGGGTTTTGTAGCATCTTAGTTGATGGGGTTTTCCACCATACTACAAAGTCAAAACATACCATTTAGTCATAACTCTATTAGTCTATTAGTCTAGACTCTATAAGTCTATTCATACTGACAAGTGGCAAACAAGAAAGACTGTGGCAATTATAATAGTTATTTTGTAAAAGTTTTGTCATTTTCATAGAATTCTAGTATTTTTCATCTTCAAATGCTAAGTATCTTGATGACACTTGGTTCATGTTTTTGTTGATGAAAGTTACAATTTATATAATAAGTTAAAATACTGGTAGCCAAGAGCCCAGCGTGGTGGAGCACACCTTTAATACCAGCACTTGGGAGGCAGAGGTAGGAGGATCATCTCATGAGTTTGAGGCCACCCTGAGACTATATAGTGAATTCCAGGTCAGCCTGGACCAGAGTGAAACCCTATCTCAAACCTCCCCTGCCCCCCCAAAAATAGATCAAGCTTCAACATATCCACAATTATCATTAGTACTATTATTATCATTATCATTGGTGTTTTGAGGCAGGAATTCACTCTGTAGTCCAATCTGCTCTGGAACTCACTATGTAGCCCATGCTGGCCTTGTGCTTGTGGCAATTAGCCTGTCTCTGCCTCCCAGGTGCTGTGATTATAGGCATAATCCAATGCACCTGGCATACTAAAGATTTTTCTTAAGACACACAATTTGTCTAAAAATCCATTGAAATAGCATTCAAGGCACTAGTCAGATCATAGTCCATAGGGGCAAGAGAAGAAAATAAAATCTCAAGATCCTTACTGCAAAGTGTTTAATTGCCAATAAATTTGCTAACTTTGAGTTGTACATAATCCATGCAAAATTTTTAAAGTGGGCTTAAGAACTTGACTGAGAATTAAAGGTAACAGTATCCTCATGACACATTCTGGAAGAATTAACCTGTGTTGATAATATGCTCCATTGTTGGGGAAACAGATATGGTAAACAATGGTGCTGGGCTGTCCACTAGCACCTGACAGATAAGCCCATGCTGATAGGAAGGTATTAGGTCAAGAAAAAATTTTATAGGAAAGGAAAAGGAAAGCAATGACTAGCTGGAAATAAACAGTAGAGAACAAATGACATCTTGGATCTAAAGGCTGAGACACAGGACTGGGGATATATCTCAGGCCTTGGGTTTATTCCCCAGCACAGCATACATCAAGTGTGATGGCTCACACCTATAATCCAAGCACTGGGGAAGTGGTGGCAGGAGAATCAGAAGTTGAAGGTCAGCATCTGATATATAAAAAGTTTGGCTTAGCATTTAGGGCACTTGCCTGCAAAGCCTAAGTACCCATGTTTGACTTTCCAGATCCCACATAAGCCAGAAACACAAGGTGAGGCAAGCACCAGACTCCATATTACCATTAGGTGGCAAAAGTGACTGGAGTTTGATTTCAGTGGCTGACACCCTGGTGCACCAATTCTCTCTCTCTCTCTCTAAAAATAAAATAAAATAAAAATAAATAAAAATAAAATTTCAGGTCAGTATGGGCTTCTCAGAAAATAAATGAACAGACAAACAAACACATAAATAGTGAAACACAGTAGGCCACATTGCTTGTCCTAACAGAATGTGGAATACCTGTAAAAGACAACTTTCTTTTCACCTTGGAAGTAGCAATTAACCCACAGTGAGAAATGCTATGCCATAATTAAAGCTAAAGAAACAGATAATTTCAGCATGGTGTAGCAAAATAACTGTGGATCTTGAATTAGAAGACAATAGAAAGGCATAGGATCTAAAATGACATCTGAGTTAGGGCAAGCGGAGAAAAAAAATAAATTTGATTTTAATTGCATTTGTTCTGTGATGTTGATAGTGAGCAAAAACTTGTCTCAAAATATAAACTTTTGTTATTTAATATTAAGACAACTTTAGAATCACATATTATCATTTCTGCTTTATAGATCAGTAAAACAAATGTTTGATGACATTAAATCCCTTGGCACAGCTAAACAATTAGTTAATGAGGAAGCCAGATTCCCAGCCAGTGTCTGTGTGAGGAGGTTTGAATTAGGTGTCTCCAATAAACTAAAATGTTCTAAATGTTTGGTTCCCAGCTGGTAGCAATTTGGGAATTGGAGCCTTTCTGGAGGAGGTGAGTCATTGGGGTGGGCTTATAGGTGGTATAGCTTTCCCTTGTCACTGGTTGGCATATTGTCCTGCTGCTGATGTCCATAGTTGGCCAGGAGATGATGTCCAGCCTCTACTCATACTGTATTTCCCCTGCCATCATGGAGCTTCCCCTCCAGACTGTAAGCCAAAAATCAAAACAAAACAAAACAAACTTTTCTCCCATCAGCTGCTTTTGGTCAGGTGCATTGTGAAAGCAATGAGAAGACAATTACGGCACTGTGGCTGCAAGTGTCCTTGTGCTGCTGGAATGTGTCAGGTGCTGAGGATTGACAGGCCATCAACCTGGCCCAACACTCGGTTTCTTTGGTGGATCGAAGTGGATAATGATAAATACCTTGCACAGACGTGAGAAATATATTGAAATGTGCTATGAATATACCCAGGAGAGGAAGCGTTTGTTGGTACATGGAGCCTAGAAGTTAGTTGCAGTAGATCCTGGCACAGGATAGTCATGGAAGCAATGGCAGGTGCTTTGTCAAGAAATGGGACCTTTGTCAGGATCTGACACTACTTCCAGCATATCATCGTGAAAGTGTGTTTGGAATTACTTGAAAGAAGGCACACAAGTATATGGGTGTAGTAGTTTCATCCCATCTCTACTACTTGAAAACAATGTCTTCTTCTTCCTGATGTAGCTCAGTGCCATGGCTCCAGAGCAAGGATGTTAGCAAAGCCTATTCGAAATCAGGTAATTTACAGCTGCGATCCGGCTCCACCTGCTGGCAAATTGAGAGAAAACAGAACACTAACTGCAAGGTTAAAAATGGAGCGAACTGGATTTAAAAAACAATTTGTCCTGTGGAAAGGGTTAAAATATCTGCATAGTTGAGGTTGCATAGGTCTGATAAGATACAGAGAATGTGCAGAAATATACTTTTTCAACAGTGCATAAAAAGTCAGGTTATGAGCCAGGCATGGTTATGCACACCTTTAATCCCAGCACTGGGAAGGCAGAGGTAGGAGAATCGCAGAGTTCAAGGCCACCCTGAGTCTACATAGTAGATTCCAGGTCAGCTTGGGCTAGAGTAAGGCCTTACCTCGATAACCGAAAAAAAAAAAAAAAAAAAAAAAGGTTACATTTTATAAATGAATGCCAAATGTCTTCTTGGGAGAAAGAACAAGTAAAACCACTCACATGAATGAATTACTATATTTGCTTTCAAATCTGTTAATTAGGCTCAAATATCTCCTTCAAAAATAATAACTGTAACAGAGTCTGGTGTGGTGGTGCACGCCTTTAATCCCAGTACTCGGGAGGCAGAGGGGTAGGAGAGGTAGGAGGATCAAAGTGAGTTCAAGACCAGCCTGAGACTAACTGCATAGTTAATTCCAGGTTATCCTAGGCTATAGCGGGATCCTACCTCAAAAAAAAAAAAAAAAAAAAAAAAAACTATAAGGGGTAACAGGTTTACTAAAACTCAATAGATAGAAATAGATTGATAGAAATACAAATGTTAGCTATTTGGGGAAATGGTCTTTTTCTCCCTCAAATTGACTGTAATCTGATTTTTATTCGTATTGATAAAAATAAAGGCCTAATATATACACCCAGTAAACCAACAAAAATTCAGACTGTACATAGCATTTCCTTAGAATCCAAGTCGCTCTCTGAGAAGTCAATCATGCTTCTGAGTTCTTATTTATCTTTCTACAATTTACACATTTATGTTATACATATATTTAATATTATACATGCAGCATATATGCATATATATAGTATATACAAATATATATGTATGGGTACAAGTGTGTATGTATGTGATGAACCAACTTTTCTGTCACTTATGGTATGTACTGAATAGAGTGAAATGAAGTGTTGAAAGTAGATAGTGAGCTGGAGCCATCACTGGTCAGTAACCCCTGGAACATCCCTTCTGCCAATGAGGCATTTCGACCTTATCTCAGAATTAGTTGGTACAACCTAAGCATGAGAAATTAACTTGAATTTTGGCAACAGAATTGTTTTTATGTTGTTAGACTTCATACGTAGAGTGGATTTTTGTTGTTGTTTACTACAAAAGAAATGCCTGACCAAAAATACTTCAAGGTTCATTGCCAAATTCAGTTGTCCCTTTATTGCACTTTACTTACAAAAATCCCTAATGTTGAACATTCCTATGTCACTTACCTTTTTGTTTTTATGGGGTATGTGTATGCACAAATCTCATTTAGTCAGTTCTATGCGAACCCATTTTATTTTACTGTGGGATATTAGGATTTATCTTAAGCCCTCTTGCAAAAACATGGACTCACATTGTCTTCCCCCATCTGTGAATTCTATCACATTTACCTTGATTAGTACTCATTGAGGGCACTATTATGATTATGTAAATATTCACATATGTGATGCATTTTAAAAATAATTTATTTACCTATTTACATAATTAGAAGCAAAGAAAGATAGAAGGACAAAAAGAAAGAGACAATGGACACACCAGGGCCTCCAGCCACCACTGCAAAGTAACTCCAGATGCATGCACCACTTTGTGCACTTGGCTTTATGTGGGTACTAGGAAATCAAACTCCGGTTGTTAGATTTTACAGTCAAATGCGTTAACTGCTGAGCCATCTCTGCAGACCTATGGGATACTTTTTTATTTTCTTTATTTTTTTATTATTATTAATTAGTTTGGTACTCAGCGAATACAGTCAATTTGGTACCATTACTAGGCTCATCCATTAGCTACCCCCTTCCCTTGGCCCCTCCTTCTTGAGGTATACGGGTCATGAATCCTGGAGTTAGCCCACAGTTATGGGTAGGATAAATGTCTGCATATCATGACCCAACATGTGGCTCTGATATCCTTCCCCCACCCCCTTCCACAAAATTTCCCTGAGCCATGTTGGGTTCATTTTTGGTCTGCTTCAGTGATGAGGTGTTGGGGGCCTCTGGGTCTCTGGATCTCTGATTTGGTAGGAGTTGATTTTTCTCTGTGTTGATCTCCTTCACCCTTGTGCTGGTACCCGGTTCACGAGGAAAACAGCACCCTTGCTTGTTTTGCAAACATTTTTAGTTTCAGTCAGGGCCCTTTTGAGGTATAATGGGGTGGCTCTCTCCTTAGGAACAACACCTATCTGAAAAAGAGAAACAGATTCTCCAACAGAGAGTAAGTTAGCATCAGACAAATGACATAACCCTTACTTTTTATAGAGAATTAAATAGGTGTAGGCCCTCTTGTAGCCCACAATTGGTGCTAGCTTGATAATAGAGAGTGGGCTTATGTTTGGATATGGTTCTGACTTGTTTCCCAGCTCCAGCTATGGGTCCCATACCACTGAGGGGATCAGTTAGCCTATTCAAAAGCAGTTGGTTTCCCACCATGGCTGTGTGCCACTATTGCACTTGTGTGAGAATCACGACAGATTATTTGCTGCTAACTAGGTTAAACCATGAGTTGCTTGGACAGATATTGTCATTACCCCCAGTTGCCCATGTAGCACCTTCTGGCACTAGAGGCACTAACTGTCTGGGGACTGACTCTCTTCCAACTTCCAGCCATGCCATTCCATTTTACGTGTCAACTGCATAAGGTGTCTTCAGCAGTAGGGTCTTACCACTAACCTTTGGTGGGTCATCAAGTACTTTGACAGAAATCTGTCTTTCTTTTAGGAAACCTTGTAGGTCTCTCTGATCAAAAGCTCATTGTGGATGATAGCCCCATGCTGGTACTGGGAGTTACAGGTCAGTGCCCACTAAGAAAAGGAAGAAAAAGATAACTAATATAAAAGAATTAGAGAGAAGAGAAGAGAGAGAGAGAGAGAGAGAGAGAGAGAGAGAGAGAGAGAGAGAGAGGGAGAGGGAGAGGGAGAGGGAGAAGCTGTGTAGAAGATTAAGGTCAGTCTTCATCATACCCTCTCCAGGGACTTATGGCTCAGGTGTTCCCTCTAAGGTTTAGGCAATTGGTCTGCCATTTAGGATGTAGAATTTTAGGGTACCATTGACGTTTGGATCTAGATTTGTGTTTCTCACACCCTCCCTTGCCCTCCCCTCCCTCCCCACCCATCCTACTGTCTAGTCCATGAGATGCTTGCTGGCATCTTGGGTAGATTAAGGCTAGGTGTTGTAGATGAGGGAAACTATGTGGGAGATTTTTTTCTGTGATTGGGTAAGTTCACTGAGAATGATCTGTTCCAGGTTAATCCATTTTTCCTCAAATTTCATTGTATCATTTTTTCTTACTGCTGTATAGAATTCCGTTGTGTAGACATACCACATCTTAGGTATCCACTCTTCTAGTGATGGACATCTGGGTTGATTCCAGCTCTTAGCTATTATGAATTGAGCTGCTAGAAATATGGTTGAGCAAATCTCTCTAGCCTGTGGTTTGAAGGTTTTAGGGTAGATGCCCAGTAAGGGAATAACTGGGTCTGTTGGTATCTCTATAGTCAGCTTTATCAGGAGTCTCCATATTGCTTTCCAAAATGGTTGTACCATCTTACATTCCTACCAACAGTGGATGAGTGTTTCTACTTCTCCAGATCCTTGCCAGCATTTATTTTCATTTGATTTTTTTGATGTTTGCTATGCTAATTGGGGTAAGGTGGATCTCATAGTTGTTTTAATTTGCATTTCTCTGATGATTAGGGATGATGAAAATTTTCTTAAGTGTGTGTTTGCCATTTGTATTTCTTCCTCTGTGAACTGCCTGTTCAGTTCTTTGCCCCATTTTCTGAGTAGGGTGTTTAACTTTTTACTGTTTAGATTTTTGAGTTCTTTGTAGATTCTAGAGATTAGGCCTCTGTCAGTCGGACAATGAGCAAATATTTTCTCCCAGTATGTAGGTAATGTATTGGCTTTGCTTATTGTATGCTTGTCTGTAAAGAAACTCTTCACCTTCATATGAACCCATTGGTTGAGTGACAGTTTAAGTTCGTGAGCTACTGGGGTTTGGTTCAAGAAGTCTTTTTCCATTCCTATATCATGGAAAGTACTTCCTATACTTTCTTAAAGTAGTAGTCGAGTTTCTGGTCTCATATTGAGGTCTTTGATCCATTTGGACTTGAGTGTACTGCATGGAAAAATTTGTGGAGCAAGTTTCAAATAACTGCATGTCATTATCCATTTGCCTAGCATCATTTGTTGAAGATGGTGTCTTTTTTCCAGCCTATATTGTTAGGGCCTTTATCAAATATCAAGTAGCTATAATTGCTTGACCCATGTCTGGGTCCTCAGGTCTATTCCACTGGTCTATACTCCTGTTTTTATTCCAGTATCATGCTGTTTTCATTACTATGGCTTTGTAATACAGCTTTAGATCAGGTATGGTGATACCTCCAGAGGTATTTCTTTTGCTGAGGATATGTTTGGTTATGCGAGGCCTTCTACCTTTCCATATGAAATTTGAGATCGTTTTTTTCTATCTGTGTGAAGAACACTGTTGGAATTTTAATTGGAATTGAATTAAATCTGTATATTGCTTTTGGTAGGATTGCCATCTTCAAAATGTTAATTCTGCCTATCCAGGATCATGGGAGGTCTTTCTATTTTCTAAAGTCCTCCTCAATTTCTTTTTCGAGTGTTTTTATGTTTTCATTGTATAGATCTTTCACTTCCTTGGTTAATGTTATTCCAAGGTATTTTATTTTATTTTATTTTGTTGCTATTGAAAATGGGACTATGTCCCTTATTTCTTTCGCTGTATCTTTGTCATTTGCATATAGAAAAGCTAATGATTTTTTGTGCATGGATTTTGTATCCTGCTACTTTGCTAGAGGAGTTAACCCTCTTCATGAGTTTTGGGATGGAGTTTCTTGGGTCTCTTACAATCATGTCATCAGCAAATAGAGCTAACTTAACTTCTTCCTTTCCAAATTGTATCCCTTTTATTTCTTCTCCTGACTTATTGCTTGAACTAGGGTTTCCAGTACTATATTGAAAAGCAGAGGTGAGAGTGGACAACCCTGTCTTGTTCCTGATCTTAATGGGAATTCCTCCAGTCTCTCTCCATTAAGTATTATTTGGGCCTTAGGAGCTTTGTATATTACCTTTATTATGTTGAGATACGACCCAGCCATGCCAATTCTCTCCAATGTTTTGATCATGAAGTGATGTTGTATCTTGTCAAAGGCCTTTTCTGCATCTATCGGTTTTTATGTTTAACTTTGTTTATGTGGTGTATTACATTGACAGATTTCCGTATGTTGAACCACTCCGGTGTTCCTGGGATGAATCCCACTTGGTCAAGGTGGATAATGCTTTTGATGTGTTGTTACATTTGGTTTGTGAGGATTTTGTTCAGGATCTTTGCATGTAAGTTCGTCAGGGAAATAGGCCGGTAGTTTTCTTTTTCTCTACCTGGTTTTGGAATAAGGGTGACAGTAGCTTCATAAAAGGAGTTGGGTAGCTTTCCCTGTTCTCCAAATATGTGGCACAGTTTAAGGAAGAATGGTTTGAATTCTTCCACGTAGGTTTGATAGAATTCAGCTGAGAAGCCATCTGGTCCTGGACTCTTATTTTTGGGGAGGTTTTTTTCATTACTTTTTCAATCTCCATGACTGTGATGGGTTCATTGAGGAGATTAATCTGCTCTGTGTTTAGCTTTGATAAATGGTATGTGTCCAGGAATTTATCCATCTCCTCCAAATTATCCAGTTTTGTGGAGTAGAGGTTTTTGAAATAAGTCCTGATGACTCTCCCAATTTCACTTATGTCTGTTGTTATCTCTCCTTTTTCATTTTGAATTTTGTTAATTTGAAACATGTCTTTTTTTTTGCTTCATCAAATTGGCCAGGACTTTATCAATCTTGTTTATTTTTTCAAAGAACCAGCTCTTTGTTTGTAAATTGTCTTAATCGTTTTCTTAGTTTCCAATTCATTGATTTCTGCTCTGATTTTAAATATTTCTTTCCTTCTGTAGCTCTTTGGGTTGATTTCTCTTGCTTTTCCAGTGCCTTTAGGTGGATGGTTATGTTATTGATTTGGGATCTCTCTGTCTTCTTTATGAAAGCATTGAGTGCTCTGAATTTTCACCTAGGGACTGCATTCAAAGTGTCCCATAAGTTTTGGTACGATGTGTTCTCATTGTCATTCAATTCTACATATTTTGCAATTTCATTTTTTATTTCATCCACTATCCATTTATTGTTTAAAAGTGTGCTGTTCAGTTTCCAGGTGCTGTTGGGATTCTTGATAGGTCTTTTGTTGTTGATTTCTAGCAATACAGCATTGTGTTCTGATATCATGCAGGGAATTATGTCAATCTTCCTAAATATATGGAGGCAGTCTTTGTGACCCAGTATATTGTCTATTTTAGAGAATGTTCCATGGGCTGCTGAGAATAATGTGTAGTCTGTGGATATGGGATGGAAAGTTCAATAAATGTCCATTAGATCTAAGTGATCTATGGTTTTGTTGAGCTCTCTTACTTCCCTGTTGAGTTTCTGTTTGGATGATCTGTCTATTATTGAAAATGGTGTATTGAAATATCCAGCTATGTTGGTGTTGGTGGTTATTTCTGTTTTATTGTCAAGTATGTTTTTGTTTATGAACTGTGGTGCCCCTGTATTTGGTGCATGCAGATTTATGATTGTAATATCCTCTTGATGAATAGTTCCCTTGATAAGTAGGAAGTGGCCTTCTTCATCTTTTTTGATTATTTTTGGTTTGAAGTCTATTTTATCTGATATTAATATAGGTATGCCTGCTTGTTTCTCATTTCAGTTTGCTTGGAATATTGTTTTCCACCCTTTCACCCTGAGGAGGTGTCTGTCTTTAGTGGTGAGGTGGGTTTCTTGAAGACAACATATTGAGAAGTCTAATTTTTTGATCCATCCTGTTAGCTTGTGTGTCCTGATGGGTGAATTAAGGCCATTAATATTTAGGGTAATGACTGTGAGATTTGATTTGATCCCTGCCATGCGGTGATGGTATATGGTATATGGTTTGGTGTTTTCATGGACTTTGAAGTTTTCTGTGCCTACTCTGGGTTTGGTTATTGTGATCTGCTTCTTGTAGGCATTTGAGTTTGATTATTTGTTTCTTCTGTGTGGAGAATTTCCTGAAATACTCTCTGTAGGTTTGGTTTTGTGTTCATATAATTGTAAAGCTGAGTTTTGTCATGGAGAGATTACTTTCACCATCTATTATGAGGGATACTTTTGCTGGGTAGAGTAGTTTGGATTGGAAGCCATAGGTTATTAGACTTTGCAGTGTTTCAGTCCAGGCCCTTCTAGCTTTCAGGGTTTCCATTGAGAAGTAGTTCTGGAGTAATTCTGAGGGGGTTACCTTTGAAAGTGGTGTGCTGTTTTTCCTAGCTGCTTTTAGGATTTTCTCTTTGGTGTCAATGTTTCGAGTCTTAATCACAATATGTCTTGGAGAGTTTCTCCTTTGGTCCAGCCTGTTTGGAGTTCTGCCAGAATTCAGGGACACAATGAAGGCAGTCCTAAGAGGAAAATTAATACTAGTAAACACCTTCAAAGAGAAGACAGAGCATTATCAAATTAATAACTTAACTAAACATCTAAAGGCACTGGAAAAACCAGAGCATTCCAATCCCAAGAATTCCAGTTGTAAAGAAATAATTAAAATCAGAGAAAAAAATCAATGAATTGGAAATTTAAAAAAAAACAATTAAAAATTGACAAACTAAAGATCTGGTTTTCTCTAAAAAAGCAAACAATATTGATAAAGCCCTGGCCAATTTGAACAGAGAATTCTTACAGCAGAAATACTAATAGCCACTAGTCCCTTAAGAAATATTCAACATCCTTAGCCATTAGGGAAATGCAAACTAAAACAACGTTGAGATTTTATCTTACCCTTGTCAAGATGGCAATCATCAAAAAATCAAAATATGGGCTGGAGAGATGGCTTAGCAGTCAATGTGCTTTCCTGATAAGCCTAAGGACCAGGGTAACTATGTCATGGACATCCAGGCCATTCTGTGTTTGGAAGAGTGAATTGTAAGGGGTTGTACCCTTCTTTTGGCTCTTACATTCTTTCCATCACCTCTTCTGCAATGGACCTTGGAAGGTGTGATAGAGATATTTCAGTGCTGTGTGCTCCTCTCTCACTTTTTATCAGCAAGGAGTACTTGTTGAGCAGTTTGATGAGTATAATATATACATATAGCCAGACCCCCACAGATGTTTTACTTTTAGGGCTCATGACTTCTTCCATCATAGCTTTTCAGTATCAGGCATGTATTAACTCCTAAGGAGCAGACAACCAGTCCAATGGTCTGGCTGGCCAGATTTAAGGCTTGTAGTATCCAGTGTTGTTTATCTCCAGTGGTGACTTATGTCTCTTCCATGGGGTTGCATGAAGAATAGTTTTTTTTTTTTTCCAGTTTTCTTTCAGCTGGTCTACACAGAAGGGATTTTCAGCTCAGCTCCAGCAGAATTTCTCAGTGACCTTGCAGCCCATGCATGTGGAGTCTTATCATCTATTCCTGGTGGGAAACCAAGAGCCTCGGCAGTGGCCTGTATTACTTTGGGGGTCATCACGGACCTCCTAGACGAACAAGTCACTGGAAGGTATCCCATCCCTGGCATTGAAAATTTTCAAGTAACAATATATATGGCTTCTGGGTGTGCCATTATCCAAAAAAGGAGGTTTTCATATGACTTACTCATAAAATGTTAGATTTTGAGTAACCCTCTCCTACCTTTCCTTTATTCAATCTCTTCCCTGACCTCATTTAGGCCTTTCTATACCCCATTATATGCTCTTCTACTTACATATATACAATACCATCCCCTTACGTCCCCACATCTACTCCCTTGCTTATGTCCCATTTCTAGCTTAATGGCCTCTTTGCTCAATTCACAGTGTCTTTTGCTGTACAAAAGTTTTTAATTTCATAAGGTTCCAGTGGTTGATTAATTGTTTCATTTTGTGAACAAATGGGGTTACATTCAGAAAATCATTGTCTATGTCAATATGTTGAAGGACTTCCCTACTTTTTCCTCTAGAAGTTTCAGACTTTTGGGACTGATATCAAGGTCTTTGATCCATTTGGACTAAATTCTTATGCATGGAGACAGAAATGCATCTGTTTTCATTCTTCTACAAATAGATATCCAGTTTTCCCACCACCATTTGTTCAAGAGGATGTCTTTTCTCCAATGAGTATTTTTGGAATTTTTGTTGATTTTTGGTGTCTATAGATTCCTGGACTTACATCTGGTTCCTCTATCCCATTCCACTGATTTGTGTGTTTGCTTTTGTGCCAGTACTTTAACTGATTTTGTTACTATGGCCTTGTTACATATGCTAAAATCAGGTATGGTGATACCACCAGCCTTATTTTTGTTGCTCAAAAATTGTTTTGATATTTGAGGGTTTTTTTTTTTTTTTTGCTTCCAAATGAATTTCAGGATTATTTTTCCTACTTCTGTGAAGAATGCCATTGGAATTTTTATGGGGATTACATTAAATATGTATGTTGCTTTTGGTAAGATTGACATTTTCACAATATTGATTCTTCCAATCCAAGAACATGGGATATCTTTCCATTTCCTAGTGTCTTCTGCAATTTCTGTCTTGAGTGTCATAAAGTTCTCATTGTAGAGATCGTTCACTTCCTTGGTTAGGTTTATTACAAGATACTTTTTTGAGCCAACTGTGAATGGGAAAAATTCTCTGATTTTATCCTTAGTATGTTTGTTGTTAGCATATAGGAAGGCTATTGATTTCTGTGTGTTTATTTTGTATCCTGCTATGTTGCTAAAAGTGCATATCAGCTCTAACAGTTTGCTGTTAGGGTCTTTATGTTCATGTATAGAATCATATCCCATCTGTCAATAATGACAGTTTGAGCTCTTTCTTTCCAATTTGTATCCCTTTTATGTATGTCTCTTGACATTGCTATAGCTAAGACTTCCAGTACTATATTAAATAAGTGTGTCTTGTTCTTAATTTTAGTGGAAAAGTTTCAAGTTTTTCCCCATTTAGAATTATGTTGGCTGTAGGTTTGTCATAAATAGCCTTTATTATGTTGAGATATGTTCCTTCTATTCCCAGGTTTGGAAGTTTTTTACCGTGAAGGGATGTTGAATTTTGTCAAATGCTTTTTCTGCATCTATTGAGATGACCATGTGATTTTTGTCCTTCAGTCCATTTATATAGTATATTACATTTATCAGTTTGCTTAAGTTGAAACATCCCTGCATCACTGGGATAAAGCCTACTTGTTTGGAGTGAATGATCTTTTTGATATATTCTTGTATTCTGTTTTCCAGTATCTTGTTGAGAATTTTTGCATCCATGTTCATTAGGGAGATCGGTCTGTAATTTTCTTTCTTTTTTTTCTTTTTCTTTTCTTTTTTTTTTTTTTTTTGTTTTGTCTTTGGTTTTGATATCAGGGTGAAGAAGTAGTTTGGTAGATTTCCTACATTTTCTATTGTGTAGGAAAATTTGAGTATCATTGTTATTAGTTCTGTGAAGGTTTGGTAAAATTTATCAGTGAATCCATCTGGGCCTGAACTTTTTTAGTTGGGAGAATTTTTATAACTGCATGGATCTCTGTACTAGTAATAGGTCTATTTACATGGTTAATCTCATATGTCTCTGTATTTTTTTCATTTTTATTTCATTAATTTATACCCTAATCATTATTATTTCTTCCCATCTACTGACTTTTGGTTTGCCTTGTTTATCCTTTCCCAAGGCCTTACACTGAAGCATTAAGTTATTTACTTGTGACCTTTCTGATTTCCTAATATATGCACTTAAAGCTATAAATTCCCTTAGAACTGCCTTCATTGTGTCCCAAAGGTTTTGGTATGTTGTGTTCTCATTACAATTAGATTCTATGATTTTTAAAATTTCCTTCTTGATTTCTTCATTGACCCATTCATTGTTTAGTAGTATATTGTTTAGTTTCCATGATTATATGCTCTATAGCTTTTCTTTCTGTTGAGTTGTTGTTTAATCCCATTGTGATCAGATATATTACAAGGAATTATTTCAACTTTTCTGTATTTGTTAAGGTTCATTTTGTGTCCTAATATATGGTCTACTTTAGAGAATGTTCCATCTGTTGCTGAAAAGATTGTGTCTTCTGCATTATTGGATGAAATGTTCTGTAGATATCTACTAGGTCAATTTTTTCTATGAGCTCATTTAATCCAGATGCTTTTCTGTTTACTTTTTGCTGGGATGACCTGTCAATTAGTGAGAGTGGGGTATTGAAGTCATCCACTACAACTGTATTTGGTGTTATTTGTGTCTTTAATTCTAATAGTGTTTGTTTGAAGTTGGGGGCCCCCATGTTAGTTGCATATATGTTTAGGACTGTAATGTTCTCCTGTTGGAGTGTTCTTTAATCAGGATAAAGTGACCTTTTTTATCTTTCCTAACTAATGTTGGTTTGAACTCTACCCTGTGAGAGTAGGATAGCTACACCTGCTTGTTTTTTAGGCCCATTTGCTTGAAATACTGTTTCCCATCCTTTCACCGTAAGATAGTGTCCATCTATTATGGAAAGGTGAGTTTCTTGCAGGTGACAAATAGAAGGGCCCTGCTTTTTAACCCAGTATACAAATCTCTGTGTGTTTTGGTTGGGGCTTTGAAGCTGTTGATATTAAGAGTTATTATTGAAAAGTGTGCATTTATTCTTGGACAGTCTTCTTGTTTTCTTGTTCTTCCAGGTTTTCCTTTACTCTCTTGCATTATCTATTAGTTGAGTACGGTTTATTTTTTCCTGTTTCCTTATGTGTGGACTTTTTTTTCTCTTTTGCATGGAGGATCCTTTCAAGCATTTTCTGTAGACCTGGTTTAATATTCAGATATTCCTTTAGCCTGTTTTTGTTGTGGGATGCCCTTATTCTCCTTCAGTTTGGATGGATAGCTTTGCTGGATAAAGTAATCTTGTTTGACAGTTGTTATCTTTCAGAACTTGGAATATATCATTCCATGCCCTTCTGGCTTTTAATGTTTGTGTTGAGTAATCTGCTTTTATCCTCATGGTCTTGCTTTTATATGTGACTTAATTTCTCTCTCTATCTGATTTCAATCTATTTTTCTTTGATTTATTTGTCTATAGATATAATCACTTTTTAAATCTTTGTCAGGCATTTTATCTAAAACAGTCTTACTGAGGGTCATTTCTGATAGAATTATAGTTTGGGTGGGATTGTATTGTCTTGATATTTTCATGTTTCTTGTATTATAACACAGAGATTTTTGCATCTTGAGTTAATTTGATTCTTGGGTTTTATAATTATTTGCTGTGTTCTTAGCCATGTAAATCTGACTCTATATATCTCCAGGGTAGAAATTTAAGGTGCCAAGTGTAGCTCTTATACTCCAAGAAAACAGCAGAAGTGACCCTAGTTGTTGAGTTTGCCTGTGCTATTCAAATATTCTTGTATACTGGGTGGGGCAATTTCTAAAATTCAACTGAGCAGTATACGCATTCAATGCAAACAAGCACAGCATTTATGCAGTAGTGGGGATTAAAGCAAACATATAATCTAAGAAAGCTGAAGTCCCTAAAAGTGTGTGTTGCCCTACACCCTCAATCTTGTCAATTGGGAAATGGAGATTTCTGGTCTGAAATTGCTTCCAGGTCAACCTTGGGTCCAGTAAGACCTTGTCCCCAATAATTATAGAAGAAGAAGACAAAGGCCATATGACTCAGGGAGTGTCAAAGGCAACAATAGTCAACATCAAAATACTTTATTTGACAGTGATAAAACCAACAAGAAGATGTAACACATAACCTTCCCTGACATGAAAAAGGATTAGCACTTCCAATGAAGGCCTATGTACCTGCTTCTGTGTAAGTAGGCCCTGTTACTTTTTGGGATGGCTTGAAATCTCACCAACACTGAGTGCCCAACTCATTCTTTCTCTTTTGCACTGTGGATCTAGTATTCTGATTGGTTGCGTTAGATGCCATGTGGCAGGGTGTGAATCTCTAATTATATTTTAAATTAACTGACAAAGAAGAAATTTCTATATGACTAATTAATATCATTTTTTTCTTTATTAGTTATGTACATACTCAGTGTGCAAAGAGCCATGTTGGCACTATCATTAGCCTCCTCCCTGTCCTCCCCCCACCAAAGGAACCCTCCTCATCAGGGATTGTGGGCCATGCATTGTGGGGGTAGCAATAAATTATGGGGAAGAGGCAATGTCTCTGTGCATAATGTCTCAACTTGTGGTTCTAACAATCTTTCTGCCCCTCTTCTATGAATTTCCTTGAGCCATGTTGGGTTTGTGTTAGGTCTACTTCAGTGATGATGTCTTCGGGGCCTCTTTGTTTCTGGATATCTATCTTATTTGGTAGGAGTTGAGTGTTCTCTGTGTCTATCTCTTTCATCTTGTGCTGGTACCAAGTTCAACAAGAAAGCAGCACTCTTGCTCATTTCCCCAATTACTCTATGGTTTCAGCTGGGGCCCTGGTGAGTTGTGATGGGATGATTCTCTCCTCAGTTTCTGCATCCATCTGAGAGAGAGAAGCAGATTCACCAATGAAGAGTGAGGTCAGCACTGGATAAATGGGATAACCATTATTATTTTTGAGAGAATTTAACAGGTATAGGCTCTGTTGTAGCCCAAGATTGGTGGGGGCTTGATATTGGAGAGCAAACTCATTTTTTGGATATGGTTCTGACTTGTTTTCCAGTTCCAGCTATGGGGTCTGTTCCACTGAGCAGATCCATTAGCAAATTCAAGAGAAGTTGGTTATCCACCATAGCTGTGTGCCACTATTGCACTTGTGTGAACATCATGTCAGGTTGTTTGCTGCTGAGTAGCTTAGACCAGGAGCTGCTTGCACAGAAATTGGCAATTTTACCCCAGTCACTCACATAGCACCTTGTGGCCCTAGACAAGCTAACTGTTTGGGTACTGATTCTCTTCCAGAATCCAGCCAGTTTTCTCCATGTACTGTACCAACAGCATATGGTGTCTTCAGCAGTAGACTCTTATCATTAACTTTTGGTGGGTAATCCAGTGCTATGACAGAAATCTGTCTTCTTTTGGGAATCCTTGTAGGTCTGTCAGATCAACAGGTCATTGTGGATGTTAACTGCATCCTGGTACTGGGAGTTACAGGCCAGTACCAAGGGAAAAGAAGGAAGAAAAAGATAGGTAATATAAAAGAGAAATAAAGAAAAGATAAAAAGAGGGAGAGAAAGAAACAGGAGAAGATTAAGGTTAGTCTTCATTATACTCTGTACAGGACACTTTCTCTAAAATTCCAGGATGGCCTGAAACTCATGGCTATCTTCCTACCTCAGCCTCTTGTGTGCTGGCATTAGAGATGTGCATCACCATGCCTGGCCTCTTCAATGTTTTTACCATAAAGTGATGCTGTATTTTGTCAATAGTCTTCTCTGCATCTATTGAGATGATCATATAATTTCTATCTTTAAGTCTGTTTATTTTATATATTATGTTTATTGATTTCAGTGTGTTGAACCATTCCTTTAACTTTAGGATGAACCCAACTTGATTGAGGTGTAAGACATTTTTAATATGTTCTTGAATTTGATTTGCCTTTTTGAGAATTTTTGCATATATGTTCACCAGGGACATTGTATGTAGCTTATTTTTAAATATTTATTTTATTTGTTTAAGAAAGATAAAGCGGTAAATAGAGAGAGGGAGAATGGACACACAAGGGCCTCTAGCCACTGCAAACAAACTCCAGATGTGCCACCTTGAGCATCAGGCTGCTGTGAGTACTGAGGAATCAAACCTGGATTCTTTAGTTTAAAGTCAAGTACCTTCACCACTAAGCCATCTCACCAGCCTTGGCTTTCCTTTTTTTTTTGAGTGTGTCTCTATCTGGTTTTGCTATAAGTGTAATGCTGGCATCCTAGAAGGAGTTACGTAAACTTCCCACCTTCCCTCCCTTTCAATTTTATAAAGGAAGAGTGGTTTCAGATCATGTACAAAGGTCTGAAAATTTTCAAGTGAACCCTTGGGAACTGGTCTGTGTTACTTGGGACATTTTTTTTCTACTACTGCTTAAATTTTGCTATCTGTTGTAGGTCTATTTAAATTATTTCTCTCCTCTCAGTTTAACTTTGATAGATAATATGTGTCAAGAATTTGTTTTCCCTTTCTTCTAACTCTTTCAGTTTTATGGACTATAGTGTTTTGGAATATGTTCTGGTGATTAGCCCGCTGTTATCTGTGTCTATTGTAATTTCTCCTATTTCTTTCTATTCTTATTGATTAGGTCCTTCTCTCTCTGTTTGGTTAATTTGGCTAAAGTTCATTGGTCTCACTTATCCTTTTGAAAAACCAACTTTATGTTGAGTTGATTCTTCACATTGTTTTCTTAATGTCTAGTTCATTGATTTGGGCCCTGATTATTTCTTTTTGTCTGATACTTCTGATTTTGGTTTCTTCTTGTTTTCAGAAAACCTTCAAGTGGTTCTTTAAGTTATTTATTTCATATCTCTCTAATTTTTTTTTGCAATGTTGACATTTAGGGCTATAAGCTTTCCTGTTAAGACTGCATTTATTTTGTTCCATAATTTTGTGTAAGTTGTGTTTTCATTTTCATTCAGTTCTAGGACTTTTCTTATTTCCTTTTTTTCTTAAGAGTAGCAACAATTTTATTACACAATAGCCAGGAAAATGAAAACCATCACATCACATTACAATCCTTTGTGCATATATGTTATAAAAGATAACATGTCCCATCTTAACAGTTGAGGCAACTGACTTATAGACCATAATGAACATTAACATTGCACTACTTGGAAGCAAAAGATCTAGTTCAGGCTCTGAATACATGTAAATAGTTAGCAAAGTGATTCATTCAGTTAGTACATCTGGTAGCTTTAGCTAAGATGAATGCAAGTTAAATTACCTCTGCTACTTCTTTTTCTTTATTTTTTATTAAGAACATACTTTGTATGGAAACATCATATGTTGGTACCATCTTTTCCCTTCTCCCTGCCCCCATTTTGATGGGGGTCCTCCTCACTGGGATTGCTGGTACTCCTCATGGAGTTGTGGCCTATGCATGTGAGAGCAGCAGTCAGTTATTGTGGGTGGTGATACCTCTGGGTATTATGTCCTAACCTGTGGCTCTTACAATCTTTTTGCCCCCTCATTCACAAAATTTCATGAGCCTTGGTGGGTGTGTTTTATATCTAATTCAGTGATGCACTCTCAGGAGCCTCTGGATTTTTGCTTTGGTATGTGTTGAATATCCTCAGTATCTTTCTCCTTTATCCTGGCTCTGCTTGTCAGGCTCACCATGGAAACAGGACTCTTACTCATCTCCTCAATTCCTCTGTGGTTTCACCCATAGTCCTTTGGCTAAAAGAGGGACTGCATCTATCACAATCCCCTTAAATTAATAACATTTATCTAATTTAACCTATGCTGACTTCACTGCCCATTGGAAAATTTTGTTGTCTTTTCCAGAAGGTAGCAAGATCCTAGGAGATAAACCACCCCTTGCACTTTATTTCCTTTTTTATTTCCTCAACAACCTATTCATTGCTTAATAGTGTGTTGTCTAAACTCTAGGAGACAGTTTTCTGTAGTTAGTTTCTAGTTTTATTGCATTGTGATCTAATAAGATACAAGGAGTTATTTCCATTTTCCTAAATTTGTTGAGAATTGATTTATATCCTATCATGTGATCTATTTTAGAAAAAGTTCCTTGAGTAGCTGAAAATAATGTCTATTCTGTAGTATTTATATGGTATATACTGTAAATATTTTTAGATATCTTTTAAATCCCTCCTTTTCTGTTTATTTTTGTCTATATGACCTAACTATTGATAATAGTGGTATACTGAAGCCTTCTTCTATTATTGTGTGGGATTTATATCTGACAGATTTTGTTTTATAAAATACAGTTCACATATGTATTGTATATATGAGTATATATTTATACTTGTATACTTATAATATATAATAAATATATTTATAATTATAATGCCTTCTTGGTGAATTGTTTCCTTAATCACTATAAATTGGCCTTCCTGTTCTCTTCAGTTGCATTTTGAAATCTATGTTGTCAGATACTAAAATATCCATAATATCCATATTTATTTGTTTCTTAGTTCCATTGTTTGGAATATCTTTTTCCACCCTTTTACCCTTAGGTAGTGTCTGTGAGGTAAGTTTCTTGAAGGTAGCAAAAAGACAGATCCTGTTTTATGATCCAAGTTGTTATTCTATGTCTTTTGATGTGGCAATTGAAACCACTAATATTCAGATATATTACTGAATTTTTTTGTTATACCCTGTTATGTCAATGGTTTTATGGAGACCCATGTCTTCTTGGTCATCATTTTTTTTTCTGTTTTATTTTATTTTTTATTTGCAAGCAGAGATAGAGAGAAGAGAGACAGATAGACAGAATGGGCATGCCAGGACCTCCAGCCACTGCAAACTCCAGACACATGTGTCCCTTGTGCATCTGGCTTATGTGGGTCCTGGGGAATTGAACCTGGGTCCTTTGGCTTCTCAGGCAAATGCCTTAACCATTAATCCATCTCTCCAGCCTCTTGGTCATCATTTTCTTAACAAGTATTCTAGCTTTGAATACTGTTTGTTCTACCTATAGCTTCTTGAATATGTTTGTTGGGAAGCAGGCATAGGGGCTCAAAGATGGAAAGATTCATTTTTTGGAAATGAATTATAAATGATATTAAAGTCTTTATGGGGAGAGCCTATGTTTCTGAAATATTTGTATTGGACCACGGCTTTACTCTTTTCTTTTGGTGTATAAAATTCCTGGTTCATGTATTCTCAACTTACCAAAATACTCAGTCTTAACATTCATGGAGTTAATATCCAAAAATATCATGACAAGTTCATTAACTTCAGTTGTCCTTAGATTTATTTTTGTTTTTTAACTAATTATTAATTTATTTCAGTCAACATTCAAGGTAGCAATATCATCATGTTGTGTGTGTGTGTGTGTGTGTGTCCACACATATTGTAAATGGCTGTGTATGTATGTATATATGTTCATCTCACAGCCATTTCCTCACTTGATGGTTCTCCAAAAAGTCTTCCCTTCTACTGTCATGTCACATACATTCTATTACCCTTTCCTGTTCCCTGTACCTCCTAACGTCAGATAGCCTTCTCCCTTCCCAGAGCCTGTTGTTCACTTTCATGTCACACACACATACCACATATAGATTTAAATCTGGATTGCAGGGAGAACACACAATATTTATCTTCAGGTTTGGATTTATTTTGCTTAACATAAGGATCTCAAGCTCTATCATTTTTTCCTATATATGTTAAGACATTTATTCTTTAAAGCTGACTAAAATTTCAACCATGTGTATGTGTCACATTTTCTTTCTCCACTATTCAAATGCATTTAGGCTAGTTTCATATCTTGATTATCATGAAAAGTAGAATAGTAAACATGGATACCCAACTATCTCTATGACATGGCAACCTTAGCTACATACATGGAAATACTATTTCTGGGTCTTTTAGCTGGAATTGGTTTGTTTATAGTTTTGAGGAACATTCATACTGACTTCTACAGTGGTGGCACCATTTACATTTACACCAGTAGCATGTCAAGAGTTCCTCTTCTTTGACATCCTCACCAAATTTGTTGTTGTTTCCTTACTTTTGCCTTCTTTTTTTTCTGTTCCTTTTAGAAGAAAAAATGGGCTTCCTAAATATACACAACAGGCAAGATTCTGAGAAGTAACAAGAGTACCACTAATTCTAGTATTTTGTTTGTTTTATTTTATGTTAATAGAGATTGAACCTAGGACCCCATGAATGCTAGGCAAGTATACTCCCAATGGGCTATATCCTCAGTTTTTATTTCCGGATGACAGACACTCTGATTGGGATAAGATGGAGTCTTGATATATAGTTTTTATATGCATTTCCTTGATGGATAAGGATCTTGAACATTTTTTTCAAATATTTACTGACCATTTGTATTTCTTCTTTTAAGAAGCCTCTAATTAATTTATCATCCCATTTATTAATTGGGTGATTAGGTCTTGCTGGGGATTAGTTTCTGGATTAATTGTTGTCAGATACATAGTATTTTGCATGCTATCTAATCACTTTGTTGATTGTTTCCTTTGCTTTGTAGCTTTCAATTTCATGCAATCTTATATGTCAGTTCTTAGGGTTATTCCCTATATAGTTCTCTTCAAGTGTTCTTGCATATGCCTATATCTTGATGTGTGCTACCTATGTTTCCTCCAGCAGCATCAGAGGTTCAGGGTGTTCAGGAAGGTCCATTTTGATTATTTTTGTGCCAGGTGACAGATAGCAATCTATTTTCATTCTTTTCCAAGTGGAAATCTAGGTTTCTCTGCACCATCTACTGAATGGGATAGCTTTTTCTAGTGTATGCTTTTGACACCACTCTCAAATATTAAATGGCTATATCTCTATGACCTTATTATTGTATACTATGTTCAGTTCCACCATTCTATGTGTCTGCATTTTGCTCACACCTCACTGCTTTTGTTACTATGTCCTATAGTATAACTTAAAATCAGGTAGTATGATATTTCCAGCATTACTCTTTCTACTATGGTTAGTTTTATCTCTTAATAATCTCTTGTTCTTCCACATCAATTATAGGCCTTTTTCTCTATTTCTATTAAGAATGGCATTGGAATTGTAGATAGCACTAGATCTGTAGATGACTTTTCAAAAATATAGATATTTATACATTATTAAATCTGTCAGTTAATGGACATGTTGGAGGTCTCTTTCTTTGACTGTCTTCTCCAATTTTTTAACAATATTTTATTTTTACTTATTTAACAGACAAAGAGACAGAAAGACAGAGAGAGAGAGAGAGAGAGAGAGAGAGAGAGAGAGAATGGGTGTGCCAGGACCTCCAACCACTGCAAACAAACTCCAGACACATGTGCCACCTTGTGCATCTGGCTAACGTGGGTCCTGGGGAATTGAACCAGGGTTCTTTGCCTTTGCAGGCAAATACCTTAACTGCTAAGCCATCCCTCCAGCCCTCTTCTCCAATTTTTTTTTCTTCATTGTCTTTTCATGTTTATGGTCAGGTTTACCCCTAACTAAGTTTTGGAACTATTACGAATGGTATTTCCCCCCTAATTTCTTTCTTGGAATGTTCATCATTGGAATGCAGAAACACTGCTTGTTTTTTTTAAATATTTAATTTATTTATTTGAGAAAGAGATAAAGAGGGAGAGAGAGAGGCAAGGGATAATGGACATTCCAGGTATTGTGCCAAGTCCCCTGACCAGGAGCGAAGACCCCCAGTCACCCAGGAGTCACCCAGAGAACCGCCACAGAAGCCGAGATACTAGAATGTAAAAGCAACAGGTTTCTTTATTGCAAGCCTAGGCCTGGGCTCCATCCCTACAGTCCGGCACAGAGGTAGTGAGGGAGAGAGATAAGTATCCTGACATTTCTTATCTTATTCTGAAGTCGTTTATACATAGTAAATTTACCCATCTGCAAAACACAAGGTGATAGATTCTTGTCTATGTTTAACATGGTTAGACCTCCAATTACATCTGTACTTATGACTATGTGACCCACCTAGCATAGGCATCACCTGTGTCTAATATAAGATGAATTTAGATTAAGACTATGTCCCTATATAAAACTTTTAGAGTACCCTTAAGAGTCTGTAAATAGTTGAAAAATCTCTAACTTTAGGCATGGTGTTTAGGTTTAGCCTGAAAAAAATTTTTCTATATATGCACATCTTTATTCACATACTGTAACCTTTTTATCTAAGTACCACTCAAAAGGCATTCTTAACGAGCATTCTATGTCCCAACATTGAAAAATTCCTTCCCAGTTTCTTCAATCAATTCATCTTATCCCATTATTAACCACCTTTCTTATAAGGCTATTATGAAAAAGTACACCAAATTAATTAATCCCATTACTCACTAACAAGTGAGTAGTCTAAAGACAATTTTATGTCATTAATACCAATAAGACATTAAACTAAGGCAAATATTGTTGCTATCTTGAGGCAGGCTGGCCTAGAAGTCAGGTCAGTTGCCTCCTCCTTTTAAGTATATTACAAATTTTTTTAATACCTGATAAATTACCACTTTAGAGAGAATTCTATTGTTTTTAATAATCTTTTATGAAAGTTGAAGTTGAACTAGAACATAAATTCAGTAATTATATTCATGATATCATGTAACAAAGTTGACATTTTTTTTTTACGTAAAACTTTAGTTCTTTATAGGCTGCAGTTAAATGTGAACCCCCCCCCCTTTTTTTTTCTCTTGCCACTTTTTGGTGCACTGTTGCGGCTGGGTGGGGCTTGTATACACCTTGGAGCAGCCTTGTCTTATTTCCTGCACTCACCAGGAGTCCAGTCTAGTACTCCTGGAGGTAATGGCCAAGAAGACTGCCTGGAGGCCAAGGATTCTGACTACCTGAAAGGGAGAGGTTGGGGGGGGGGGCTCCAGGATTGCCAGGAGTCCTATGAAGAAGGCGGCCCACTGGGAGGCTGCTGAAGACATAGGGGACCACTGGGAGAGGAGGCAAAGACATAGCACCCACATGGGCAGAGGTGCCATTGTCTGTCCACCACCTGACTCTGACCCAAGCCTCTTTGGAGCACTTGCAAAGCTGGCTTGTAGTTTTGCTGCTTAAAGGGAGTGAGGGGAAATTTCCTTCCTGAACTTTTTATTTCCTAGCCAGATAAGCTATGTGGGTCCACATGGATGACCAGAAATCCAGAAATGACCTGGAAGACTTCTTTACAAAAAGAGCCTGCCTCCTTCTGGGAGAGCTAATTCCCTTAACTTTCAGAAGAGCTCTTATTCCGTGAATCTGAGATAAATATACATATTTTGGTGGGAGGCAATGTTACCCATGACAGAGAAAGATTAGAAATGCCAAGACCAGAGGGCAGCATTCCCAATGGCTGATTAGCACATGGGGGATTCCCCAAAGCTCCAGGCATGAGCCTGTCCACAAGTTTAAGAGGCCGGCGACCTACCCTACAGGCTTTTAAGGGGTCCATGTGTTACTGGCTTTTTTTGTGTCAGAGAGAAATAGATAGAGGGTTTTTGCCAACACCCAACAGGCTGTCAGGGTCCAGGCAGAGGACAGCTGGCCTTCAGTCAATACTGAAGAGTGGCCTCGGCCAAGAGACATCAGTTGCCAGTTCGTCTGTTGTGTCTGGTCCCATGCGATGGTGGGAACTGAAAATAAAGGAGGAGAAAGAGAAACCTGCCAGCCCTCAAAAACATGGAGGCAAGGCCGCATGGGCCAATGTCTCCCAGTCCCTCTGGGAGAGCACTCACCCACCCTGTCCATCTCATCAGTGTCCCCCACAAGAATTGGGGCTGAGGCTTCAACAGTGGGCTTGGTGTCTCTTTTGGGTGTAACTGCCAGCACCTGTAAAGGAGGGGGCGAGGAAGGGAGGAAAGACTTCACCCAGGGGAGAGGCTCTTCTATCAGGTTCCTCCAGGTCACAATATAAGGGATTTGATCAGGGTGTCCACTCTTAGGGTGGAAAACAATTTTTTTTTCAACCTCAAGTATAGTATTTAGATGAAAGGTCCCCTCTGGTGGCCATCCTACATTGAAGGTAGGCCATTCAGAGGAACAAAATGTAATCCGTCCTTTTAATGTTTACCCAGTTGTTATGGGCAACTGCTTTGATGTCCTTTCAGTGCGCGAGGCAGAGTCCTAAAGGGGAGGAAGGAATCTGTCCCATGTTATTGAGTCAGGGGAGAAATGTCCATAGGATTAGAGCAATGACAAGACACACAAGTATTGCACAGACACACAGAGCCCCCCCCAAAAAAAAAAAACAGATGCGTGCTACAGATTAGCAGGTTTGCTCTGTCCCAGAGGACAGAGCCCCCACTCAGATTAGCAGGTTTGCTCTGTCCCAGAGGGCAGAGCCCCCACTCAGATTAGCAGATTTGCTCTGTCCGGGACAGAGCCCCCACTCAGATGAGGGGGCAGGACGTCTCATGCCTCCTCCAGGTCTGTCCTTAAGGCGTGTCCACCAGGACGTATGACCTGATCAGAAAACAGATGCCGCTAGCCTACAGAGTGAAAGAAAAAAGAGAGTGCTCAAGTGGAAAATTTACCCTACTGGTCTGAGAAGAAACCTTCAGGGTCTCGGGTTCATTGGGGTCTCTGGGTATCCAGGATGAGCCCCCAAGATGTTGTGCCAAGTCCCCTGACCAGGAGCCAAGACCCCCAGTCACCCAGGAGTCACCCAGAGAACTGCCACAGAAGCCGAGGCACTCGAATGTAAAAGCAACAGGTTTCTTTATTGCAAGCCTAGGCCTGGGCTCCATCCGTATAGTCTGGCACAGTGGTGGTGAGGGAGAGAGCCCCTTTCTTTTGGGGGGAGGGGTTCATATAGGAATTCAAACAAAGAAGTGGGGGATAGATACATGATTGGTTGATTTAAACAGTTCTGATTGGCTTGGGGTTTCAGTGGGCAAAGTTGGGGACAGGAGCTAGGGGCACTCCAGGCAGATGAGGTAATCTCCATTGTGATCGGCTAAGCAAACAGTCTATGCAGGTAGTCGGATGCTGGACCCCCCCCCACCCCCCACCCCCGCCGCAGTGGAGTGTTTCTGGAATGTCCTTGAAATGGAGATTCCCCAGAAACTTTAGGGAGAAAGGCAGCAATTGAGCAAGCAAGCAAAGTTTATAGAGGCAGAGGTCAGCACATTAGCCGGCTAGTTCTCTATCTAAGTCAAGCCTGGGCCTTTTTACTTAAAATGGTTATATTTGGTCTCTCACAGGGACTCCAGTCACTGCCAACAAACTCCATATGCAGGTACCACCTTGTTCATCTGGCTTATGTGGGTACTGGGGGATCAGACTGGGATCCTTAGGCTTTGCAGGCAAGCGCCTTAACCACTAGCAATCTCTCGGCCCAACACTGCTTATTTTTTTATGTTTACTTTAAACCCTGATAGATTTTGGAAATGTTTATTGGATCTAACTTCTGTGGAGTCTCTAGAGTCTTTTATTTATAGGGTCATATTATCTACAAATGTGAATAGTTTGACTTGTTCCTTTTTTAATATTTTCCTTTTTTGCCTTATTGCTCAAATAAAACTTGGAGCTCTATATTGAATAAGAGGAGAAAGTATGTGTGTCATGTCTCATTTTTGATTGCATATGAATGTACAATAAATTTGATTTTATATGAAATTTAGAAGGAGTTTGATAGTGTTTCTTCCCTTTCTATGAGGTGAAAATGTTTGAAGGACATCAGTTTATTTTAACTTCGATTTGGTAAAATTCAGCAATGATTCTGCGCAGTTGCAGGGCTTTTTCTTTGTTGATAGACTATGTGCTGTGTGCACTCATGTGTACATGCATGTGAATACATGGGCATGTGTAACAGGGTAGTATTTAGTTACTCATGTTGGAGTGGATATCACAATGTTTTTAGGCAGGCTATGCATTTATGGTGTTCCTTATTTCTACATTTTGAGTACTGCAATTAGAGGTGTGTGTTTGTCCCTTTGCCTGTTTTTTTTTTTTTTTCTTTTTAAAGTCAAATTTATTATTATGTTGTTCCTAATTCTATGTTGAAGAACTTGTCAAAGAAAGTATAATTTAAATATATAATAAAATCCTTACTATCTGTTGGTTCTTTGAGGTAAGCTCTCACTATAGCCCTTAAAATATGTTGGTTCTTTGAGGTAAGATCTCACTCTAGTCCAATCTTGCTTTTAACCCATGTTAATTTAAAGACTCTCAACTGAATGCCTGTGTGATAGTTTGCATGCAAAATGTCCTCCATAAATGCACATGTTGACTATTCAATCCCCAGTTGATGGCACATTTTGGGAAAGCTGTGCAACCTTGTTGGAGGAAGTATATCACTGGTGATGGATCTTGAAGTATAAGAACCCAGCTCTACTTGCACCCCTCATTCCCTCTGTCTCTCTTTCTCTCTCTCCACACTGATGAATGTGAATTAAAGTTCTCAAAAAGCAATGCATTTGCTACACCTACTTCCAACAAGGCTGAATGGACTGATACAACTCCTGTGATCACAGAGAGATGGAATGTTGCAAGTCAAAGACAAATTAACCTTGGGGGCCTTTAGCCCCTTAATAGCCATTTATGGCCCACCTCTGTGTCTGAACTAACATCCTGGTGACTGTCAGTTGATGAGGTGTGATACTCTTTGGAATGTAAGAACAGAAACCTAGCTTTCACCAACCCAAGGACTAAGAATGTCATCAGATAGCATCTAAAGCCTAAGGAGAATTCCCTGCTCTACTATTATAAAGTGAGCAAAATGTTCTATTTCTCTACATTTCTTTTTTTTTTTTTTTTTTCAAGGTAGGGTTTCACTCTAGCCCAGGCTGACCTGGAATTCACTATGGAGTCTCAGGGTGGCCTGTAACTCACGGCGATCCTCCTACCTCTGCCTCCCGAGTGCTGGGATTAAAGGCGTGCGCCACCACGCCCGGCTAATACTACATTTCTTTATATCTAGCTTAGGATAAAATAGAAGTCATTTCCTTGTAGGAGCTCATAAAAGAATGGAATGAAACACTTGTTTAATCAAATGAGGATGGTAGATAAACAGGAGGCTCAGCTAATGGCAGGTGAACAGGAAGCTTTGCTGGTCTGAATAGCATTACCTGGGCCTGCACTGTTGAGTAAACTCCTTAAGGACAGACAAGCTAGAGACTCCTGGTGGCAGGCCTACCTCACACCCCCCAGGCACTTCCTGTAACTGACCAACAGATCTGTTTACAAGCTCCTTTTTTTCATTTTCTAAGATACACCAAATTCCCCACTATGTTTAAGATTACTTTTATAGCTATAACTCTCATATGTAAATTGTGATTTATGGTTTAACTCCCATCCTGTTTTTTTCCTAACATCATGTGGTTATTTCCAATAAAAGCTGACACTCTGAACACTTTTGGGCTGCACTCTGAGATTTTGGGGTACAGATCTGGTATACCAGACTTTCTTCTTTTTCTTTTCTTTCTTTTTTACCCAATAAAGCTTTGCCTCTCATTCTGTAAGCCAGTGGTCTTACTTGGAGACACTGGACCCCCCAACACTATAACCCACCTACTTGATGGTCAGCCAATGTTTTTGAAAAGTGCCTTGATTTATAAGTTTTTTGTGTTGTAACTATAAAACCTTCTTGAAATTGTTAACACACTGGAACATGGAATTTAGGATACCTTAAATCTGTGTTCCTGGGCAATCTTCACTCATATTTGGCTCCTAAATAAACTTTGCGGTAAGAGCTGTGTCTTTTGCATTGACAGGAGTTTACACAATACTGTATGGTTTTGATCTCATGGAACAAAATTGACAAGTGAACACAAGTCCACTGGTAGTGAAAAGGAGTAGGTATGTGAACACAGGGCTTTGTTGTTGTGAATGTTTCCAGAGAATGCCACAGTATGATTGACTTCTACTTGAAAAGTTTAAAAATACATAAGAAGAAGCATTTTGGGGGCTGGAGGGATGGCTTAATGGTTAAGGCGTTTGCCTGCAAAAGCCAAAGGACCTTGGTTCATTTCCCCAGGACCCATATTAGCCAGATGCACAAGGTGGCACATGTGTTTGGAGTTTGTTTGTAGTGGCTGGGGGCCCTGATGCACCCATTCTCTCCCTCTTTCTCTCTCTCTGCCTCTCTGTCAAATAAATAAATAAATAAAAATATTCAAGAAAAGAAGAAACATTTTGTTCCTTTAGTCAATTAACTATTTCTCCTAAAAATAAAGTCTCCCCAATATGCAGGATTAGTGGTATTCCTTTGCATCTGCCTGTTACCAAATCTTCCAAAGCTGCTCAAAAGGGAGATCTGTGAGGAGACTTTGTCATTAAGTATGCTGAAGCTGTGTGGATTCTCCTACTTTTAGAAGATATCATGATGCCAATATAAGGCTGAGTGTTAGGCATTGTCCTGCTATGTGCTGGTCCAAGCACAGGCTTAGGAGTAAGTGCTCTCCTGGTTACTGCACATCCACAAGAATCTGAGTCCTTTGAGGTATGGCCATAAAAGGACCATCTGTTTTCTCACAGCACACAGCACACAGCAATTTCCAAAAGAGAAACATAGGCTACATGTATATTCTAGTGTCTTAAGATCTTTTCAGTGAAAGTGAAACTGTTACAGAAATGGCTTTTGGTAACAGACAGTCTGTATTCTTACTTGTGTTTAGATGTGGGGATTTGAAATTGGCATCATCAGTAGGCAGGAATCTGAGTCCTAGGACTCACGTGGGCAAAATTTATCACAGGTATTCTTAGTAAAGTTCACATATACCTTTATGACCCCTCTATGTCCCATACAATGATCAAACTGTGTAAAATAAATCCAAAATTCAAGAGCTGAAGAGGGCATAGAGACAAGCCAATTGTTGGAACTGGAAAATAAATGGGTGAGTAGTTACTCAGTGAATAATCTGAATAGAATTTTTTAAAAAGCATACAAAGAAGTAAGCAGAAAGCAAGTCCCATCACCCTACAGATGCAAATGCTGAAAATCTGAATACCAGTTATCTCTGAAAATGGGGGTTGCTTTGGGGATAAGAACTCTAAGAGCAGCAATTTTGTTTGTCTATCTTGTTATTCTTTTTTGTTTGTTTTGTTTTGGTTCACAGTGATGTTTCCTTAATACTTACAAGAGCACTGGGCATACAGCATGACACATTGAAAATATCTGTTGAGGAACAAATAAATCAGGTATACACAAGAGGAAAATATTTCCTCATTTTCTGAAAAGACTATGGAGGTAGAGCAGATGGACTCTTAGGTTTAGAGACATTGCATACACCAAAGGGTTGATTCTGAGACTAACACACCTCAATACAAATACCCCAACACTAATGTTTGCCCCCCAGATAATATTGGATACTTCTTAGGAGAAATAACCATAATAGGGAAGCCTACAGAAACCAACAAAATCCCTAAATAATCTGCTCACCATGAATCCTTCAGAATCAATTTCGCTATACCCACCCTTTCGCTCCAAATTTTGTGGTTTACTATTAAGTAGAATTATGTATCACAACATAATTAAGGAAAGTCTCTAAGATAACAAAGATCAAAATTTAAAAATGAAAACAGGAAAAATAAAAGCAACAGAAAATATTATGGAAGGCTAAATACGACTATGTAACACAACAAGAACCCAATTTTCTTATTCTTAGAGATATGTATAAAGTTGCTGTGTTACAACTTCCATGAAAGAAGAGAAAGTTACCAAAAAACAAAAAAGGGAACATTAGAAATCAAAAACATGCTCTTGAAAATAAAAACAAAATATGGCAAAAGAAAATAAAAATCAGTAGTTTCCAAACACTAAGTGAAAAAAACTTCAAAAAAAAAGATAAAAAGAGAAGAACAAATTTCTAGAAAGAGCAAAAGAAAGACAAATAAAGGCAGTAAATTAAAAGCAATAATTTAGGACCCAACCTATTATCACTTGCAAAATAAATGAATCATGAACAATATCAAAAAACAGGCGTGAAAGTAGGGACCCTTGACTTCAGAAAGAAGGTTCTACACCCTTCACTGGAAGAAAGCAGGTCACATACAAAAGATCAGAAGTCAGAACTGCTTGCTAATTCTCAAAACTAAACAAAACTGAGCAGGGGAAAGAAGGATTGTATAATGCTTTGAATTTTTGAGGGAAATGACTGTTAAATTTGAGACTTTTCTAATAATTTATAAAATCTCAATCAAAAAATAATACCAGGCTGGAGAAATGACCTGGTGGTTAAGGTGTTTGCTTGTGGAACCTAAAGACCCAGGTTTGATTCCCCAGTACCCACGTAAACCAGATGAACAAAGTAGCACATGCTTCTGGAGTTCATTAGCAGGTGCTAGAGGCACTGGCATGCCATTTTCTCTCTCTCTTTATCTGCCTCTTTCTCTCTCAAATAAATAAATAAAATTAGTAACATCCAAATGCCTTTTCATTAAAAGGTTCTATGAAAATGTTGGATAAGAGACCAGTGGATCTGACACAGTAAGGAGTGAGAACACTGTCCAGGAGACTGCTGCCTTGGACCCAGCAGTAAAAGGGGAGCAAGTGTACAGGCGATGTTGAAGAAGAAATATAATGAAACTTGAGCTTACACTAAAGGAAAACTTTCAGATGCCAGAGAGTTTTTAGGAATAAATTACTGATAGTTTCATGGAACAAGGCAGAGTTTAAAAGATAATGATTATTAACTCCAAAAAGAGCAAATCTTGTTTGTAAGAAAATTTTAAAAAATGAGCCAGGCATAGTGGCACACACCTTTATTCCCAGCACTTGGGAGATAGACGTAGGAGGATCACTGTGAGTTCGTGGCCACCCTGACATTACGTAGTGAATTCCAGGTCAGCTGGGCTAGAGTGAAACCCAACCTTGAAAAACCAAAAGAAGGGCCAAGATGGTGACCGCTTAACTGTGCCATACATCCCAGGAAAGAAAGGCAAGACATTAAGGGTTCACTGGGTCTTTGGGGGGAGAGACCAGCAGGAGGGCACAGAGGGGAAAAAACAGGGAATCGCTGATTCCTCCATGGGCGGGTAGCCCACCCCTTCCTCCCCCCCAAGCAGCTGCTGTACCCACAGTCCCAGCTTCAGGAAACTCCCACACTTACTGTAGGAAAAGGTCCCAGGCCAACATAGTTCCACTTGCCTGACTGCACAGGGGCGATCGCCCTGCTACCCCTGCCCAGAACCTTGGCCAGGCTACGCCTGCTGGCCCATTGGAGCTCAGGCTCCTTTGATCAATTTGCCCACCAAAAGGCACCACCACTCAGATCCCTGCTTGTGGAAGCTTAGCCTGCTCCGCTCACTTGCTCACTTACTGCTCTGGCTGCCACACACTCATGTGCGAGCCCAGGCCCATTGCAACTTCCCACATGAACTCAGACTGTGTCTGTCATTTGCACTAGCTTAGGTACCATCCCCTCCCTCTCTGCCATGGTGGCCAACTGCCATTGTCCTGTTGTGGGAGAGCATAGACTGCTTCCAGGTCCCACTGTTCCACCACACCAGAGTTTGGGCTGCTTCAGTGCAAAGTGCCTCAGTGTCCCTCCTAGATTGAGTGCAGGCAGCTTTGGCACATTACCACTTGAGAGCTCAGGCAAATTTGGCCTCTGGATGAGGCAGGAGCTCAGGCAGCTTTGGCAAGTGAGAGCCAAAGCCCAGGCTGCTTGGCAACTGCCTCAGGCTGCTTCAGATTACCATCGTGCTTGAGCCCAGGCTGATCCATCCACCTATGTGCCCATACACTGTGATGGGCAGACTACAGCGCAAAATAAATAATGTGAAAAATCAAATGCAAGAAAATCCAGTTAGATCACCCAGTCCTACAATGAACATCTCTAATCAAAACATAGAAGAGTCATTAGGATCAGAGCACCAAAATTAAGCTACGAGCAATGCAACCCTGACCAAGTTACTGGTAGAACTTGCAGAAAAGCAACAAAGGACCGATAATCATGTGGATGCTGCCATCACTAGAATAGACCTAATAGATAAGAAAATGGAAGGAGTTCAAAGACAGTTAAGAGATTTGAGAGAGTGAAAAAAAAAGAGGACACCAAAAATCCACTGGTGAAGCTAAGAGAAGACATAAAGAAATGCAAGGATGAATTCCAAGAATCATCAAGAAAATAAGAAAATGAGGTGAAAAGGGAGCCTGACAGAGGGATGGAAATTATACATAGAAAAGTAGTAGAAAATGCAAACCTAATTGAACAAGTCCCAAACTCTCTAGAAGCTCTCAAGAATAGAGTCAGCCATGTGGAGGATAGAAACTCTGATCTGGAAGACAAGATAGAAGAAACAGTTCAAGAGTTCAAAAATTTCAGTAAGTTCAAAAGTTTCTGTGAACAGAACATGAGGGAACTGTGGGATACACTTAAATGTCCTAATATCAGGATCACTGGAATACCAGAAGGAGAAGAACTTTAGACCAAAGGCATGGAGAACTTATTTAACAAAGTAATTGAAGAAAACTTCCCCAGTGTCTTAAAAGAAAGGCCCATCAAGATACAAGAAGTGAACAGAACTCCAAACAGGCTGGACCAAAGGAGAAACTCTCCAAGACATATTGTAATTAAGACTCGAAACATTGATGCCAAAGAGAAAATCCCAAAAGCAGCTAGGGAATAGAGGTGGGGACTTAAGGAGATGGTGTTGTATATATGTAAGTAGAAAGTAGAAGAACAGATAATGGGGTATAGAGAGGCTTAAATAAGGTCAAGGAAGAGATTGAGTAAAGGAAAGGTAGGAGAGGGTTACTCAAAATCTAACATTTTATGAATAAGTCATATGAAAACCTACTTTTTTGGATAATGGCACATCCAGAAGCCATATATATATTGTTACTTGAAAATTTTCAATGCCAGGGATGGGATACCTTCCAGTGACTTGTTCATCTAGGAGGTCCGTGATGACCCCCAAAGTAATACAGGCCACTGCTGAGGCTCTTGGTTTCCCACTAGGAATAGATGATAAGACTCCACATGCATGGGCTGCAAGGTCACTGAGAAATTCTGCTGGAGCTGGGCTGAAAATCCCTTCTGTGTAGACCAGCTGAAAGAACACTGAAAAAAAAAAACAAACTATTCTTCATGCAACTCCATGGAAGAGACATAAGTCACCACTGGAGATAAACAACACTGGATACTACAAGCCTTAAATCTGGCCAGCCAGACCATTGGACTGGTTGTCTGCTCCTTGGGAGGTAATACATGCCTGATACTGAAAAGCTATGATGGAAGAAGTCATGAGCCCTAAAAGTAAAACATCTGTGGGGGTCTGGCTATATGTATATATTATACTCATCATCCTGCTCAACAAGCACTCCTCTTAATGTTCATACCCATAGAGCTGATAAAAAGTGAGAGAGGAGCACTCAGCACTGAAACATCTCTATCACATCTTCCAAGGTCCATTGCAGAAGAGGTGATGGAAAGAATGTAAGAGCCAAAAGAAGGGTACAACCCCTTACAATTCACTCTTCCAATCCAGAATGGCCTGGATGTCCATGACGTAGTTACCCTGGTCCTCAGGCTTATTAGGAAAGCACATTAACTGCTAAGCCATCTCTCCAGCTCATATTTTTATTTATTTATTTATTTATTTTTATTTTTTTTAAAAAAATTTGTTTATTTTTATTTATTTGAGAGCGACAGACACAGAGAGAAAGAGGCAGAGAGAGAGATAGAGAATGGGCGCAACAGGGCCTCCAGCCACTGTAAACGAATTCCAGACACGTGCGCCCCCTTGTGCATCTGGCTAACGTGAGTCCTGGGGAATCGAGCCTCGAACCGGGGTCCTTAGGCTTCACAGGCAAGCGCTTAACCATTAAGCCACCTCTCCAGCCCATATTTTGATTTTTTGATGATTGCCATCTTGACAAGGGTAATATAAAATCTCAACGTTGTTTTAGTTTGCATTTCCCTAATGGCTAAGGATGTTGAATATTTCTTAAGGGACTAGTGGCCATTAGTATTTCTCCTGTAAGAATTCTCTGTTCAAATAGGCCAGGGCTTTATCAATATTGTTTGTTTTTTTAGAGAAAACCAGATCTTTAGTTCGTCAATTTTTAATTTTTTTTTCAATTTCCAATTCATTGATTTTTTTCTCTGATTTTAATTATTTCTTTACAACTGGAATTCTTGGGATTGGAATGCTCTGGTTTTTCCAGTGCCTTTAGATGTTTAGTTAAGTTATTAATTTGATAATGCTCTGTCTTCTCTTTGAAGGTGTTTACTAGTATTAATTTTCCTCTTAGGACTGCCTTCATTGTGTCCCCTGAATTCTGGCATGTTATGTTTTCATTATTATTCAGTTCAAAATTTATGCAAGTAGCATGTGAGGGAACTGTGGGATACCCTAAAGACATCAACTAGCAGGATAATGGGTATACAAAAAGGGGAAGAAATACATGCCAAAGGCATAGAGGATATCACCATTAAGATCATTGAGGAAGGGGTTGGGAAGATGGCTCATTGGATAAGCGATTGCTTGTGAAGCCTAAGCACCCTGTTTGAGGCTGGATTCCCCAGAAACCACATAAGCCAGATGCACAATGTGGCACATATATCTGGAGTTTGTTTGCAATGGCTGGAGGCCCTGATGTGCCCATTCTGTCTCCCTCTCTCTGTCTCTTTCTCTCTCTGTCTGGTGCTCTCAAATAAATAAATGAAGATAAACAAAAATTAAGAAAAATATTGAAGAAAATTTTCCTACTCTCCCAAAAGAAAGAAGCATTTGTATACAAGGAGCTCACAGAGCACCAAACAGACAGAACCAAGAAGAAATTCTTGCCACCACATCACAGTTAAAACTCGAAACAGTGAAAACAAAGAAATTGCTAAAAGCAGCAAGAGAGAAATAGCTCATTGCATATAAAGGTAAGTCCATCAGAAATACCTCTGATTTTTCAACTAAAAGTCTAAAAGCCAACTTCCGGCCAAGATGGCGACTGCCTAGCTGCTCTGCAGATCACAGGGAAAGAAAGGCAAGACATTAAGGGTTCACTGGATCTTTTAGGGCACAGAAATCTCTAATAGATTGCCAGTGCGATGGCACAGAGGGGGAAAAACAGGGAATCTCTGATTCCCTCACGGGTGGATAGCCCACCCCTCCCCCCAAGTAGCTGCCACATGCACAGCACCAAGCCGATCGATCCCTGTGCATGCAAGCTTACACTGCTCTGCCCACTCACTCACTTACTGCTCTAGCCGCTGCATGTTCAGTGAGTCCAGGCGCACAGCAACAGCCATGCAAGCTCAGACTGTGCTGTCACTTGCACAAGCTCAGGTGCCATCCCCTACCTGTCTGCAGCTCTCTGGCCATCCGCCATTGTCCTGTTGCATGGGAGCGCAGACCGCTTCCAGGTCCCAGTGCTCCCCGGCCAGAGTTTGGGCTGCTTCAGTGCTGGGAGCCTCAGTGTCCCTCCTAGCACAAGTGAAGGCAGCTTTGGCGCATTACCGCTTGAGAGCTCAGTCAACTTTGGTGCACTGGCCAGGCAGTAGAAGAGGTGGCTTTGGCAAGTGAGAGCTAAAGCCCAGGCTGCTTGGCAACTGCCTCAGGCTGCCTCTGATTCCCATTGTGCTTGAGCCCAGGCTGATCCACCCACCTACGTGCCCATACACTGTGATGGGCAGACCACAGTGCAAAAGAACTAACATGAAAAATCAAATACAAGAAAAACCGGTTTGATCATCCAGTCCTACAATGAACATCTCTAATCAAAACATAGAAGAGACATTAGGATGAGAACACCAACACGAATGCAATTCGGACCAACCTACAGGTAGAACTTGCAGAATAGCAACAAACATCACTAGAGCAGTCCTAATAGATAAGAAAATGGAAGGGGTTCAAAGACAGTTAAGAGATTTGAGAGAGTGTGAAAAAAAAGAAGACCTCAAAAAATCAGCTGGTGATTCTAAATGAAGACATAAAGAAATGTCAGGATGAATTCCAAGAATCATCAAGAAAATAAGAAAATGAGGTGATAAGGGAGCTTGACAGAGGGATGGAAATTATACATAGAAAAGTAGTAGAAAATGCAAACCTAATTGAACAAGTCCCAAACTCTCTAGAAGCTCTCAAGAATAGAGTCAGCCATGTGGAGGATAGAAACTCTGATCTGGAAGACAAGATAGAAGAAACAGTTCAAGAGTTCAAAAATTTCAGTAAGTTCAAAAGTTTCTGTGAACAGAACATGAGGGAACTGTGGGATACACTTAAATGTCCTAATATCAGGATCACTGGAATACCAGAAGGAGAAGAACTTTAGACCAAAGGCATGGAGAACTTATTTGACAAAGTAATTGAAGAAAACTTCCCCAGTCTCCTAAAAGAAAGGCCCATCAAGATACAAGAAGCGAACAGAACTCCAAACAGGCTGGACCAAAGGAGAAACTCTCCAGGACATATTGTAATTAAGACTCGAAACATTGACACCACAGAGAAAATCCTAAAAGCAGCTAGGAAAAACAGCACACCACTTTCAAAGGTAACCCCATCAGAATTACTCCAGACTTCTCAATGGAAACCCTGAAAGCTGGAAGGGCCTGGAATGAAACACTGCAAAGTCTAATAACCTATGGCTTCCAATCCAAACTACCCTACCCAGAAAAAGTATCCCTCATAATAGATGGTGAAAGTAATCTCTCCATGACAAAACTCAGCTTTACAATTATGTGAACACAAAACCAAACCTACAGAGAGTATTTCAGGAAATTCTCCACACAGAAGAAACAAATAATCAAACTCAAATGCCTACAAGAAGCAGATCACAATAACCAAACCCAGAGTAGGCACAAAAAACTTCAATGTCCATGAAAACACCAAACCATATACCATATACCATCACCGCATGGCAGGGATCAAATCAAATCTCACAGTCATTACCCTAAATATTAATGGCCTTAATTCACCCATCAGGAGACACAAGCTAACAGGATGGATCAAAAAATTAGACTGCTCAATATGTTGTCTTCAAGAAACCCACCTCACCACTAAAGACAGACACCTCATCAGGGTGAAAGGGTGGAAAACAATATTCCAAGCAAACTGGAATAAGAAACAAGCAGGCATACCTATATTAATATCTCATAAAATAGACTTCCAACCAAAAACAATCAAAAAAAGACAAAGAAGGCCACTTCCTACTTATCAAGGGAACTATCCATGAAGAGGATATTACAATCATAAATCTGTATGCATGAAACACGAGGGCACCACACATCCTAAACCAAAACCTACTTGACAATAAAACAGAAATAACCACCAACACCATCATAGCTGGGGACTTCAATACACCATTTTCAGTAATAGACAGATCATCCCAACAGAAACTCAACAGGGAATTAAGAGAGCTCAACAAAACCATAGATCACTTAGATCTGATGGATATCTATAGAACTTTCCATCCCAAATCCACATACTACACATTCTTCTCAGGAGCCCATGGAACATTCTCTAAAATGGTCCGTATACTGGGTCACAAAGCCTGCCTCCACATATTTAGGAAGACTGACATAATCCCCTGCATGATATCAGATCACAATTTTATATTGATAGAAATAAACAACAAAAGACCCACCAAAAATCCCAACGGCACCTGGAAACTTAACAGGACACTTTTAAACACTAAATGGATAGTGGATGAATTAAAAAAATGAAATTGCAAAATTTCTAGAATTGAATGACAATGAGAACACCTTGTACCAAAACTTATGGGACACAATGAATGCAATCCCCAGGGGATAATTCATAGTACTCAATGCCTTCATAAAAAGGACAGAGAGATCCCAGATCAATAACCTAACCATCCACCTAAAGGCACTGGAAAAGCAAGAACAATCCAACCCAAAGAGCTCCAGAAGGAAAGAAATAATTAAAATCAGGACAGAAATTAATGAACTGGAAATCAAGGAAACAATTAAGACAATTAACAAAACAAACAGCTGGTTCTTTGAGAAAATAAAGAAAATTGACAAACCACTGGCCAATCTGATCAAGGAAAAAAAAAAGAGAGAGAGAGAGAGAGAGAGAGAATCTTGAAATTAATAAAATTCAAAATAAAAAAGGAGAGATCATAACAGACTTAAGTGAAATTGTGAGAATCATCAGGACTTATTTCAAAAACCTCTACTCCACAAAACTGGATAATGTGGAGGAGATGGATAAATTCCTGGATGCATACCATCTATCAAAGCTAAACACAGAGCAGATTAATCTCCTCAATGAACCTATCACACTCATGGAGATTGAAAAAGTAATAAAAAACCTCCCTAAAAAGAAGATTCCTGGACCAGATGGCTTCTCAGCTGAATTGTATCTAACCTTCATGGAAGAACTCAAACCATTCTTCCTCAAAATGTGCCACACAATTGGAGAACAGGGAAAGCTACCCAACTCCTTTTATGAAGCTACTATCAACCTAATTCCAAAACTAGGCAGAGATGCCACAAAAAAAGAAAACTACCAGCCTATTTCCCTGATGAACTTACATGCAAAGATCCTGAACAAAATCCTTGCAAACTGAATCCAACTACACATCATCCCAGGAACATGGGGTGGTTCATCATATGGAAATCTGTCAATGTAATACACCACATAAACAAGGTTAAACATAAAAACCACATGATCATTTTTATAGATGCAGAAAAGGCCTTTGACAAGATACAACATCACTTCATGATCAAAACATTGGAGAGACCATACTGCTGAAGACACCTTATGTGGTTGACACATAAAATGGAATGCCATGGCTGGAGGCTGGTAGAGAGTCAGTCCCCAGACTGTCAGCACGTCTAATGCCAGAAGGTGCTACATGGCCAACCTGGGGGAAAATGACCAATATCTGTCCAAGCAACTCATGGTCTAACCTACTTAGCAGCAAATAGCCTGTTGTGATGCTCACACAAGTGCAATAGTGGCACACAGCCATGGTGGGAAACCAACTCCTCTTGAATCGGCTAACTGATCCCCTCAGTGGTACGGGACCCATAGCTGGAGCTGGGAAACAAGTTGGAACCATATCCAAACATTAGCCCACTCTCCATTATCAAGTTACCATCAATCTTGGGTTACAAGAGGGCCTATACCTATTAAATTCTCTGTAAAAAAGTAAGGTTTATCTCATTTGTCCTGGTGCTAACTTACTCTCGGTTGGAGAATCTGTTTCTCTTTTTCAGATAGATGTTGATCCTAAGGAGAGAGCCACCCCATCATACCTAAAAAGGGCCCTGGCTGAAACTAAGAAAAGTTGGTGAAACAAGCAAGGGTGCTGTTTTCCTGGTGAACCAGGTACCAGCAGAAGGGTCAAGGGTGAAGGAGATCAACACAGAGAAAAATCAACTCCTACCAAATCAGAGATCCAGAGACCCAGAGGCCTCCAACACCTCATCACTGAAGCAGACCAAAAATGAACCCAACATGGCTCAGGGAAATTTTGTGGAAGAGGGGTGGGGGGAAAGGTTGTCAGAGCCACATGTTGGTTCATGATATGCCGAGACATTTATCCTACCCATAACTGTGGGCTAACTCCAGAATGCATGACCCATATACCTCAACAAGGAGGGGCCTAGGTGAGGGTGTGCATCACTGATGAGCCTAATAATGGTACCAAACTGACTGTATTTGCTGAATACATAACTAATTAACAAAAAAATAAAAAGTTAATTAAAAAACTCTAAAAGCCAGAAAAGCTTAGAATTGAATACTTCAAAGTTTAAAAAACTATGGCTTCCAACCTTAACTACTGTAAACAGTGAAAGTATCCTTCTTAAAAGGGGAAAGAAAAACTTTCTATGATAAAAGCCAGCTTTATGACTATATGAACATAAAGCCAACCCTACAGAGAATACTTCAGGAAACACTTCACACCAAAACGTCAAGTAACCAACCTCAAGAGCCTAGAAGTTGGAAATAAAATAACCAAAACTAGAGCAGACATGAAAATGTATAAAGCTCACTCAAACTCCAGAAAACCTTCAGGATGGCAGACATTATCCTGACAGATAGAACTTTAAGCATTAATCGTCTCAACTCCCCAATAAAAAGAAACAGGTTAACCGGGTGGATCAGAAAAATGGATCCATCCATCTGCTGTCTTTAAGATATGCTCCTCACCATTAAGGATTTCTCTCCTCTCCACAGACACCAGAATGTTCTAAGATAAGAAGATTATAAAGCTAGGAATCTATGAACAGAAAGATAAAGTAGTGAAAAGTGGAAATCTGCTGTGGTACTGCAGACCATCTTATACTTCTGCCCTTCTCTGTTTGAGTGAATGTGGGTCCATGCCATCATTATGAGTTTGTAGAAACCCTCTTGTTAGGATTGAGGTCCTGTATTTTTCAGCCAGTCTTCTTCCATTCATTTTTAGTCCTTGCTTATTCCTTTCACCAAATAGGAAACAGTGCCTATCTTCCTCCCTGTCTTGTCCAGCAAACTTGTCTTATTTTGAGAAAGAATGAAACTATTCACCTGTGTCTGGAAGACTTACATCACTGGCTGACTGGCAAGTGAGGGCTGCTCTCTGGGTTTGCTCAGAGGGGAGGTTAGGACACCTTGCAGAAAATGTGGCTGTTTTACCACATGCTTTCTTGAGTCTTTGTCTTGTTAACCTCAGTTTTTCTTGTTGAAGAGGTCTTGACTAATTTGTAAGTGACTTTAATAAATTTATATATATCTTTTAATTAAAAAAAAATAAAATTTTAAAGACTTTTAATAATTAAAATAATCTGCATCCCAAATAATATGAGCCTTTAATTTCATTAGAGTTATATGTTTTAGAGGATGGTTGTTGGGAGTTTGCTGAAAATGAAATCCAGATCATCTGGAAGGTGAATTAGGCAATATACTATTGATCAGCATCCCCAGCCTTCATTTGATATTTGTCAGTTTAATTCTCCTGTATTTAAGTTTATGCTCATTTCTTCTGCGTTCTTTAAAATTGTGATTCATTAGGATTTTCCTTTTTCTATGTGGTCTTATAAACACATTGAGGAAAAGTATTGCTGAATGTCTGACTGCTATTTTATCAATCTTTTAAATAACATTCTCATATATAAATTAAAATTTTCTGTGATATGTGTAGAAGAAACTTTAAAATAGAAGTGGCATTCAAAAGTAGAGTACAGCTGATCAGTATTTACTTGGAATGATTATCTAAATGAGAAAGGCCACAGTTTTAAAATATAATATCATTTTGATAAAGGCAACCAAACATTTTATTTTATTTACTTTTTTTTGCGCGTGTGTGTGTGTGTGTGTGTGTGTGTGTGTGTGTGTGTAGTATGTGTGGTGCTAGATGTACAACTGTGTGAGTATTTGTGTACAGATGCATGCACAGAGTCTAGAGGAGAATGTTAGCTGTCTATCTCTATCACTCACCTGCGTGTTTTATTGAGACAGTCTCTCACTGAACCCAGAGCTGACTTCTCAATCAGACTGGCTGACCAGCAAATATAAATTCTCCCATGCCTGCTTCACATAACATAACAGGCATACATTTCCATTCCTTTCTGTTTAGACAGGTGAATGTACTCAGGATGAATCAGGTTCTCTTTGTTCCTTATATTTGAACAGAAAGTATTCAGCCACTGACCGACCTCCTCAGCCCTGCAACCAAACATTTTTAATTGTCATTGAGTAACAAAACTTCCTAGAGACTGAAATTCTAAGAAATAAAATCTTCACAATGTAAGTAAGATATCTTCTGTACATAAAGCCTCATGTGAATCATAATAAAGACATCTAAAATGTAGACTTCGCCTTGTGGAAACACTGTAATAAAGAAATTCCTGTATAACTAGCAAGCTTTTGTTAGCCACTATGTCCATCATATTGAAAATCTTTTTCACCAGCTTAGGTTCTTATTGTTTCTATCCCCTTTATGATTCTTGGTGGAGAATATAATGAACAGTGAAATGTCCAAAATGTAGGAAGAAAGACACATCCTGAATAATCTGGTAAAGGAACATCAGCCTCTCCTAAAATTTCCTGAGGCAAACAGGAGAAGCAGTCATTAGATATGGAAAGGGTGCCATTTTCATCAGTGACACAAACATTTACCATAATCCCAAGTGTAACTCTTTTCCTAGAAATAAGCCTTATGTAAATAAGGAAGTACTTCAGCCCTTACAGTAAATTGACTTTGAGATAAATCACTAGATAATTTCTAATAAAAGTTATAATTAGTATCTGTACTACTAATGCTGTCAGAGCTTTGAGGAGTGGAGTGGGGACCTTTTAACTTTACAACAAGCAGAGAAAGCCAGACATCTCAGATTAATCCCATCCAGTTCTGCCCAGAGACTTAATGGTGAGCCCTTCACAACTAGATTCAGGTAGTGTTCAACTCTTCTGTGACAGAAGTAAAAGCTTTCATTGGATTTAAAAACCCCAGTTAAATAACATGTTTTTTTTTTTTTAACTTTTCAAGTTTAGGCCAGCTCCCACAGAGATAGCAATGCATATAAGGTGTAGGAAGAAACACACTTTACTCTGTCATGTCAGGACTTTTCTTCCCTTGGATTCAGCTTGGCTAGAAATTCCTGTGCCATCTACATTAAAGTTCTGAAGAATATGCTATACACACCAAATAGGAAATATAATCACTAACCTTGTCTTATCAGGTATTCTGCTTGTAGCCCCTAAGACAAGTGACATCCAATTTTCCCCCCAAACTTTAAGGGAACTGCTTTAAAGACAGGCTGAAATAGTACCAAAATCACTATGCAAGTATAAAGCAGTCAAAGCCACCCTTCATAGAAAAGATATGGCATGAAAATAAAAAGATATGAACTTTTTCAGTCTATCTCATATTATTATTTTTTATTTTTTATTAAGAACTTCCATGATTATAAAAAATACCCCATGGTAATACCCTCCCTCCCCCCACTTACCCCACTTAACCCCTTTGAAACTCCACTTTCCATCATACCCCCTCCCCATTTCAATCAGTCTGTCTTTTACTTTTGATGTCATGATCTTTTCCTCCTCTTATGGTGGTCTTATGCAAGTAGTGTCACGCACTGTGAGGCCATGGATATCCAGGCCATTTTGTGTCTGGAGGGAGCATGTTGTACGGAGTCCTGCCCTTCCTTTGGCTCTTACATTCTTTCTACCACCTGTTCTGCATTAGACCCTGAGCCTTGGAAGCTGTGATAGAGATATTGCAGTACTAAGCACTGTGGTCATTTCTTTCCATCACCATGATACCTTCTGAGTAGTCCCAAGGTCACTGCCATCTGAAAAGAGAAGATTCTCTACCAAAAGTGAGAGCAGCATTATTATAAGGGTGTGAACATTAATAGAAGTGCTTACTGGGCAGTTTGATAAGCATAGTATATACATTTAGCCAGACAACAGCAGACGTTACACCCCTAGGGCTCATGACTACCCATGTTTAAGTTTTCAGAATCATGGATGTATTCCCTTCCCATGGAGGAGGCCTCCAGTCCAATTAGAGGGCAGTTGGTTTCCCCCACAACAGATATGCCACTATTGCACCTGTTGGCTCATTTGGCCTGGCTGGCCAAATATAAGGCTTGCAATATCCACTGATGATTATCTTCACTGGTGATTTCTCTTTCTCCCATTAAACTGCATGCAGAATGGCTTCTTTCAGCTTTCTGTCAGCTGGTCTACATGGAGGAGGTTATCAGCTCAGATCCAGCAAGATTTCTCAGTGGCCTTGCAGCCCAAGTATATGGAGTCTTCAGCAATAGGGTCTTACCATCTATTCCTGGTGGGAAACCAAGGGCCTCGGCAATGGCCTATAATGTTTGGGGGGCCTCAGGGACCTACCTGGCCAACAACTCCCTGGAAGGTATCCCATCCCTGGCACTGAAAATTTTCTAGCAACAATCTATGGCTCCGGAGTGTTCCATTGTCCAAAAAAGTAGGATTACATATGTTTTATTTATATCCTCCTAGATTTTGATTAGCCCTCCCTCCACCTTTACTTTACTCAATCTCTTCCCCAGACCTCATTTTGGGCCTTTTCACCCCAATTAATCTATTCTTCTACTTACATATATACAATAACATCCTATTAAGTACTCCCCTCCCTTCCTTTCTCTTCCCTTTATATCTCTTTTCCAGCTTACTGGCCTCTGCTACTGAGCTTTTTCCTTCTCACACAGAAGCCCAGTCATCTTTAGCTAGGATCCACATATGAGAGAGAACATGCAGCGCTTGGCTTTCTGGGCCTGGGTTATGTCACTTAGTATAATCCTTTCCAGATCCATCCATTTTCCTGGAAATTTCATAACTTCATTTTTCTTTAATACTGAGTAGAACTCCATTGTATAAATGTGCCATATCTTCATTATCCATTCATCAGTTGAGGGACATCTAGGCTGGTTCCATTTCCCAGCTATTTTGAATTGAGCAGCAATAAACATGGTACAGCATGTACTTCTAAGGAAATGAGATGAGTCCTTAGGATATATGCCTAGGAATGCTATAGCTGGGTCATATGGTAGATCAGTTTTTAGCTGTCTTAGGAACCTCCACGCTAATTTCCACAATGGCTGGACCAGATTGCATTCCCACCAACAGTGTAGAAGGGTTCCTCTTTTTCCACATCCTCGCCAGCACTTATGGTCATTTGTTTTCATGATGGCAGCCAATCTGATAGGAGTGAGATGGAATCTCAATGTAGTTTTAATCTGCATTTCCCTGATGACTAGGGATGTAGAACATTTTTTTAGATGCTTATACACCATTCATATTTCTTCTGTTGAGAACTCTCTATTTAGTTCCATAGTCCATTTTTTAATTGGCTTGTTTGATTTCTAATTATTAATTTTTTGAGTTCTTTGTATATCCTAGATATTAATCCTGTATCAGATATATAGCTGGCAAAGATTTTTTCCCATTCTGTAGGTTGTCTCTTTCCTTCATTCACAGTGGCCTTTGCTGTACAAAATCTTTGTAATTTCATGAGGTCCCAACAGTTAATCTGTGGCTTTATTGCCTGAGCAATTGGGGTTATATTCAGAATGTCTTTGCCAAGACCAATATGTTGAAGGGTTTTCCCTGCTTTTTCCTCTTGAAGTTTCAGAGTTTCAGGTCTGATGTTAAGGTCTTTAATCCATTTTGACTTAATTCTTGTGCATGGAGAGAGACAAGAATCTATTTTCATCTTTCTACAGATAAATATCCAGTTTTCCCAGCACCATTTGCTGAAGAGGCTGTCTTTTCTCCAATGAGTATTTTTGGCATTTTTATAGAATATCAGGTGGTTATAGCTACCTGGACTTACATCTGGGTCCTCTATTCTGTTCAATTGATCTACATGTCTGCTTTTGTGCCAGTACCATGCTGTTTTTGTTACTATGGCTCTGTAGCATAGGTTAAAATCAGGTATGGTGATACCACCAGCCTTATTTTTGTTGCTCAGTATTATTTTAGATATTCGAGGTTATTTGTGATTCCAAATGAAGTTTTGGATTGTTTTTTCTATTTCTGTGAAGAATGCTGTTGGAATTTTGATGGGGATTGCATTAAATGTGTAGATTGCTTTTGGTAAGATTGCCATTTTCACAATATTGATTTTTCTGACCCAGGAACAAGGGATGTTTTTCCATTTCCTAGTGTTCCCTGCAATTTCTTGCTTGAGTGTTTCATAGTTTTCATTGTAGAGATCCTTCACTTGCTTGGTTAGGTTTATCCTAAGGTACTTTATTTTCTTTGATGCAATTGTGAATGGGAGTGATTCTCTGATTTCATTCTCTGTGTGCTTGTTGTTAGCATATAGGATCGATACTGATTTCTGTGTATTTATTTTGTATCCTGCTACATGGCTGTAGGTGTTTATCAGCTCTCACAGTTTGCTGGTAGAGTCTTTAGGGTCCTTTATATATAGAATCATGTCATCTGCAAATAATCATAACTTGATCTCTTCCTTTCCAATTTGTACCCCTTTTATGTGCGTCTATTGCCTTATTGCTATGACTAAGACTTCCAGTACTATATTAAATAAAAGTGGGGACAGTGGACACCCTTGTCTTGTTCCTGATTTTAGTGGAAAAGCTTCCAGTTTTTCCCCATTTAGTAATATGTTGGCTGTAGGCTTCTCATAAATAGCCTTTATTATATTGAGATATGATCCTTCTATTCCTAGTCTCTGTAGGACTTTTATCACGAAGGGATGTTGGACTTTGTCAAATGCTTTTTCTGCATCTAATGAGATGATCATACGATTTTTGTCCTTCAGCCCATTTATATAATGTATTACATTTATTGATTTGCATATGTTGAACCATCCCTGCATCAGTGGTAGTGGGGGACTTCAACACCCCTCCCTGATCAATTGACAGGTCATCTCGGGAAAAAATAAACAGAGAGGCATCTAGACTAAATGAGAACATAGAAGGAATGGACCTAACAGATATATACAGGACATTTCATCCAAATACTGCAGAATATACTTTCTTTTCAGCAGCACATGCAGCATTCTCTAAAATAGACCATATATTAGGACACAGAGCAAATTTTAACAAATACAGGAAAATTGAAATAATTCCTTGCATTCTATCTGACCACATTGGAATCAAACTACAAATCAATAGCAAGAAAGTCTATAGAACATACACAAAATCATGGAAACTAAACAATACACTACTAAATGATGAATGGGTCAATGAGGAAATAAAAAAATCACAGAATCAAACCATATTGAGAACACAACATACCAAAATCTCTGGGACACAATGAAGGCAATTCTAAGAGGTAAATTTATAGCTTTAAGTGCCTATATTAACAAATTAGATAGGTCGCAAGTAAACGACCTAATGCTTCACCTTAAAGCCTTGGAAAAAGAAGAACAAAGCAAACCAAAAATCATTAGATCGGAAGAAATAATAAAGATTAGGGTATAAATTAATGAAATAGAAACAAAAAATAATCCAAAGAATCAATGAAACAAAGAGTTGGTTTTTTGAAAGGATAAACAAGATTGATAAACCCTTAGTAAATCTGACCAAAAGAAAGAGAGAAGAGACACAAATTAATAAATCTAGAGATGAAAAAGGCAACAGCACAACAGATACCAGAGATATTCAAAAAATCATAGGGACATGCTATAAAAACATACACTACACTAAGTATGAAAATCTGAAAGGAATGGATGATTTCCTTGATTTGTATGACCTACCTAAATTAAATCAAGATGAGATTAATAACTTAAACAGACCTATAACAAGTATGGAGATCCAAGCACTTATCAAAAATCTCCCAAATACAAAAAGTCCAGGCCCAGATGGATTGACTGCTGAATTTTACCAGACCTTCAGGGAAGAACTAACGCCATTGCTTCTTAAGCTTTTCCATAAAATAGAAAAAGAAGGAATCCTACCAAACTGCTTCTATGAAGCCAGCATCACCGTGATACCAAAACCAGGCAAAAGATAGACCAAAAAAAGAAAATTACAGACCAATCTCTCTCATGAACATACATGCAAAAATTCTCAACAGAACATTGGCAAACAGAATGCAAGAATATATCAGAAAGATCATTCACCCAGACCAAGTAGGCGTTATACCAGAGATGCAGGATGGTTCTCATATTATTTTAACATTCTTTAGCTAATACTACTGTATAGTTTTGAGTTTTAGCCCAAACTCTTTTAGAATATTCAATAGAAATCCTGTTTTGCATGACACAGAAGACCTCCACTTCCACCACACTCACTCTCATTTCTTTTAGAGGACTTCAGCTCACTGCATAGCCATCTACCACCCAGAAATGCACACAATCACTCACATTTTCTGGGTGTATTTTTGATTTGATGTAGAGCAAAGAGCTGAGTTAAGAGCGGTAGAGATCCTTCTCCAAAATGCATCTCACTCTACTACTCTCATTCAGGAAAGATCTTAAAAAATTTTAAAGCATTTAAAATTACAATTGTGAACCAGGTTTAAATACCAAATGGATGCTCCTTTGGAGCAATATTAAAAGGCAAGGGCACTGCTGCAGTCAGGTTTTCATTGCTAGCAGAAATCACCTGACCAAGAGCAGCTTGTATTTTAGCTTTCAGACTCTAGAGGAAGCTCCATGGTGGCAGGAGGAAATGACAGCATGAGCAGAGAGTGGTGCCAAACAATGGCAAGGGGAAACTGGCTGTAATACCCATAAGCCCACCCCCAACAATAAGCTGCCTCCAGCACAGTATTATTTCCCAAATCTCCATCAGCTGGGAACCTAGCATTCAGAACACCAAAGACTATGGGGGACATCTGAATCAAACCATCACAGGCACATTTTGACAAAATTAAAAGTATGGAATAGCAATTGTACAAAGTATGCTCTGAGAATCCCATGGAAATAAATAAAAAATCCTATTATGATCTCACTTTGGTTCAGAGTAGCTTCTTTTTTGCAGTTAATGTGACTTGGGTATTCACCCACCCGAGTGGAGGAGGCATCACATGAGGTGGATCATAGTGCCCAGCCCTAAAGTATGTTTGAGAGTGGATCATATTTCCAGTCCAAAGGTATACAGAGTGGTCTGATCACTGGCTGGGCCCCTGCTGTTGGCTACCAGTATTGTGACTGTGGCTTTTGGTGTTTGCTGGCTGGTGATGGTTTTTCTCTGCTTGAATGTATGGAAGCAGCTCCTTCCACCATTGATGGAACTCCCCTCTGTATTTGTAAGGTTGAAATAAATCTCTTCCTTCCCTAAACTTTGCTTGGTGAAACAGAAATTTGGTACCAGGAGTGGGTTGATATTTCTGAGACGAATCTGGCCATGTGGATTTTAGTCTTTTGAAAATTGTGTGCTGGAAGAGAAATATGTAGAAATTGGAATTTGTGGCTACAGAAGCCTCACAGTGTGGTAAGCCAAAATTTATGGACTATTTTGGTTTGAAAATGCTAAATGAGAGGAATTGTATTTTGAGCCTTTGCTTATGAACTTTCTAAAGGAAGGGGAGACTTCTGAGAACCTTTGTGGAACTGGGCTACTGGCAAAAAGGCTGGAAGCTTACTGCTTATGCCTAGAGAGTTTGATTAAAGTTGAATGTAAAAGCAATGGTCTGGGCTTCAGAGATAGCTTAGTAGTTAAGGCACTTGCCTGCGAAACCTAAGCATCTAGGTTCAATTTCCCAGTACTCATGTAAGCCAGAAGTGCAGGGTGGTACATGCATCTGGAGTCCATTTGCAGTGGCTAGAAGCCATGGTGTGCCCTTTCTTTCTTTCTTTCTTTCTTTCTTTCTCGTTTTTCCCTCTCTATCTGACTCTCCCTCAAATTATAAATAAAATATTAAAAATTAAAAAATAAAAGTAATGGACTGTTGTACTTGGCATAAGATATAGAACTAAAAAATATGAGATTTGAAGTTGGAATAATTCAAGCAAGTTTAAAATTACTGGCACAGAGGTTTATGGTTACTGGAGTTGCTATTCTTAAAGGTGGCTAACCAGGTGTTTGAACCAGTAGCAAAAATAAGTGGCTCTTTTTACCCATTCTGCCCCCACACTGGTCCAAGTCAATCTTTTCCAACTTGTCTTCTAAACAGTCCTCTTTAAAAGAAGCATTCTCTCAGTACACCCAGAAACACTGATCTACTCTGCCATAAGGGTGAACATCTCAGTTCTGCATGCCACAGCCTTGCTCTCTGGCTCATGCCTGTGCCCAGTGTCTGGGGCTCAGAAAAAAGGTAGACAAAAGCCGGGCGTGGTGGCGCACGCCTTTAATCCCAGCACTCGGGAGGCAGAGGTAGGAGGATCGCCATGAGTTCGAGGCCACCCTGAGACTCCATAGTGAATTTCAGGTCAGCCTGGGCTAGAGTGAGACCCTACCTTGAAAAACAAAAAACAAAAAACAAACAAAAAAAAAAAAGAACGAAAAAAAAAAAGAAAAGAAAAAAAGTAGACATTCAGATGAATCCTGCATTTCCAGCATCTTCCTTATAGAGTCACCTCTGAATTGGTCCTTTGACTTGGGCCTTCAAGGCAGGCTGCACTGATTTCTGTCTCCCCTTATGCTCTGTCTGACCACAAGTGTCAGTTGCTACTCCCTCTTCTCACCATGTCATACTGCTTAAAGTGATGTTCAACCTTTTAGTCATCAGGGAAATGCAAAACTAATGGACTTAAATAGATTTCTAATTTAAGGACAAAATCAGGCACATGAAAAGGTATGCGTGTGTGCCTGTGCCGTATGTATTTAAGGAGCTGTAATGCCAGTCATTATTAGTGACAGTTTACATGTAATGTTGTACTTTAATTGTTAATTGTTGTCTCCATAAAAATAAAAGTATTGGGATGGAGAGATGACTTAGTGGTTTAGGTGCTTACCTACAAATCCTAAGAACGTATGTTTGAATCTCCAGGTCCCATGTAAGCCAGATGCACAGTGATGCAAGCGTGCAATGTTGCACATATGCTAGAAGGGGTGCACAAGTCTGGAGTTCAATCACAGCAGCTGAAAGGTCCTGGTGCACCCATTCTTTCTCTATCTGTCTCTCTCTCTCTCTCTCTCTCTCTCTCTCTCTCTGTTTCTCTCTCAAAAATAAAATAACATAAAAATATTTTTCTAATGGGAAAAATATCAATATGTCAATCAGAATTCAATAGCAGTATACATAAGATTACTTTGTAAGCTTATGTAAACATATTCTTCATCTGTATGGTAGTTTGATAAAGAATTTTAGTAAGAACTAAATAGTCTCTGATAATTAAAGGTTTATACCATTACTTTCAAACAGCATAAAATATGCTTAGAATAAATATATTGGGAAACAAATGAAAAACAAATAAAGGACCAATAGTCTGCATTTGGCAAATCACTTAACAGGGCCATGGTTAGAAAACAACATAAGTCATCTGTTCCTATAATACACACAGGAACATTTTGCTAGCCAACCTCAGAATCTCCCCTGCTTAACCTTCCCCAAGGGTAAATTGTTAACATCTCCATTATTTTGCAGTATGTGAGGTTTTCAAACTTAAAAAGTAACATCACCTTTGAAATTTTATTAACAGATGAAAAGATTTATGACAGGCCCTGGTGAATTTCAATTTCTCTCTATTTATATGGTTAAACTTTTCATTTTACAATTACAATGATGAATTCTCCTATCTCGACCCAGTAGTATTAGTAAGTCCAGTAGATGGCAGTGTTTTCAAAGTAATAAAATATAATAAAGACAAAGGATCTAATATTTTAAGTTTCTCTAGTGCAAATATTGCTATAAAATAACATTAGATTTCTGAAAACCATTTTTCAAGTAAAGGGAGTTGGTATACCCAAGTCTTTATTTACTCTTTCCATCTTAAAATTTTGTGTATTTTGAGATAAAAATAATAAAATAGAAAATTAAGGCAAAGTAAATTGGTTTTTCCCATGATTCTTTAATCTCTGTAAATAGTCATAGATCACTTATTGCAATAAATGCTAAGGTGAAGGAATCTGTGTTAACATGAAAGAAAACCTCCATGTCACCTTTCACTTGTTCTATAATTTAAAGAAAATATGTGAATTTGTATAATTATTGCAGTTTACCAGTGTGGTCCCCATCTGTGAGAGATCCAATAATAGAACCAGTCTGCATTACACCAGAACTTAAAACTCGTAACTGGGGAAGTGGAACAACCTGTTTTCACCAGTTCATTAACTAATAACAACATAATATTTCAATAATATTTTTCAAGTATAGAAAACTTGGAAAGACATTACATATTTGAAATAGCTAAAAATATACTAGGATGGTAACTTTATGGAATTTTATATCCTTATTTATTGTTCTTTATATTTTACAAAGAACAAATAGTTTTCTGGCTTGAAAAAATATAAAACATATAATATACTCTTTTAAATCATCAATAGTAAACATATCTGTCTATTCTCTCTGGAATATCAACAGTCAGGAACTGTACTGAAGAGCTGAGTTCTGGGCCTGAGCAAACTAACAATAGTTAGACTCTTGGAAGAATTAACTATTTGTAATTTTATCCACCCCACTTTTCTCTAGATTTTCTCAATTTGGGTGCAGGTTTAGGCATCTGAAAAACTAAAAGTCATGTGACAAGAAACTTAGAAGATTTATCTAAGACCTTATCTTTTATTAAGAAAAAGAAATAGACATGAAGCAGTGTTAACATGAGCAATAAAATTGTCATCACCTGGGGATATTCACAGAGCCACTATATAAGTCAATTTATAGGTCAATGGTGGCTTTATCTTATTGAAGAATTCATATTGTTAAATAACTAGTATCTTCATTGAAGAGCATCTCAAAGTACATTAACCAAAGAAATCTATTCTATTGTTATCATTCACTCACTCTGTCACTCATTCATTCAATAGACCCTTACAAAGGGATTTACTCTGCTAAAATTCTATGAACTTGGTTAATAGCATTGAATGACAGAAGAAAATAATTTGTGCTCTCCTAGAACTTATATTGCATCACACGAAATGAGGGTGGAATGCATTATTTTCTATCTTTAATTTTTGAATTAAATATAAACTAAGTCATCAATTTAAAAATCTCTCCTGATAACACTAAAATATTGGTTGTTTAACCATTATGATGTTCTATAACTAGCATTTTTTAATATTTTATTTTTATTTATTTATTTGAGAGAGGGAAAAGGGCAGAGAGAGAGAGAGAGAGAAAGGGTGTGCTAGGGCTTCCAGCCACTGCAAACGAACTCCAGACGCATATACCACCTTGTATATCTGGCTTACATGAGTCCTGAGGAATTAAACCTCAGTCCTTTGGCTTTGCAGGTAAGCATCTTAACTGCTAAGCCATTTCTCCAGCCCTGTAACTAGTATTTTTGTAAAAAGAAAAAAAAAATCAAGTAATGTGCTAACATGGCATATGATGTCTTTCACAGATTTTTGTATTATTAATATTTTCCTACATAAAATAGGTTTACTTTCATTCTAAGATCTCTGATGATTTCAAAAGAGTATATGTTTCATTCTCAGGCATGAAAGAATAGTAAAATCTCCAGCATGAAGCCACGTAGGCCTGCTGTCTGCTCAGACACACTGAAGAGTGGTGCCATACGTTGCAACTGGAATCTACTCTCCTTGGATCAGAACTCTAAAGCAGGGTATCTGTCTTTCAAAAATGTGGCAAAACCTCTGACCAAGAGATGGCTTAATTCTTTACATTGCACAACTGTGAACATTCACTTGTTTTTACATATTTTTCCAGGCTTTCTCATGAAATCTTGCAGAAGAAAGATTACATGGATGACTAGTGCTACTGCCTTCCAATGTGCCTTCCACACATCATACTTAGAATGGCTCATCTTACTCTTTAACCAAAATATAAGACAAAGACTCAGGGATTTCATAAATTGTCAGCACACACCTTCCATCTGTGGGAATTGACATTAAAACCCATCAAAGGAGCGTGGTGGTGCATGACTTTAATCCAAGCACTTGGGAGGCAAAGGTAGGAGAATTGCTGTGAGTTCGAGGCCACCCTAAGACTACATAGTGAGTTCCAGATCAGCCTGAGCTAGAGTGAAGCCCTACCTCAAGAAACCAAACCAAATCAAACCAAACCAAGCCAAGCCAAACCAAACCAAACCAAAACAAGACAACAACAACAACAAAAACATCAAAGGAGTTGTTCATATTTCCTGCCTTCAAGCTTCTCAGGCTTCCATCCCACCACTGCACCTTACTACTGAGTGATGAAACGTTCATTTTCACAGTAACAGCATTCCCCTTGTGGTTGGTAACTTCAGGCTTTTTCTCCCAACATGTTATGCAGTGTTAATTCAGCAGCTAAATTTATGACACAAATAGTGACAGAAGGTCCTGACTACCCAATGCTTTCCAATTACAATGAAGATGATATACTACATAAAAATTATATAAAAGTAAAAACAAAAAAGAAACAAAAAGAAGAAAACAAACTAAATAATAAAAAATCTGGAGCAAAGAAACCTTTCTAAACATGAAATGAATAATTTGTATTAGAAATTTTTCATGCATATAGATATAAAAATAGTTAATTTTGAATTAACATGGAAGATAGAATTTTTAAAAATGAAAATGTTGGGTAAATACTTGTAAAACCAATTGGTGAAATCATAATACTTAATATGTAGCTCACTTCTTAAGAACCACTTAAAACAGCATAGCAAAATGGGCACAGGACATAAACATGCCCACAAGAAAGATGATTGGGGCCAGGAAACAGATTTTGCAAATAAGCACTGTCTGCTTGGGAACTGGAGATGTGTAAAGAATAACACGTGCTATCTTCTCTTGCCTTTCGGAAGCACATAGTTACATAGTTATATAGTAGGAATGTGAATGTTTTGGGTGAGAATAGCAGCAGCATCTCTTATCCATGACTAGGAGATTCTTGAATTGATAAGATATAAGACATTATAAAGGGGAAAAATAATATTATGTATGAATAAATAATGGGCTGGAGATTTGGCTCAGTGCTGATGGTTAAGGCACTTGCCTACAAAGCCTAAGGACCAAAGTTCCATTTCCCAGTACTCACACAAAGACAGATACACAAAGTGCCACATGCATCTGGAGTTGATTTGCAGGAGCTGGAGGCCCTAGGCTGCTCATTCTCTCTCTCTGTCCATCTCTCTTCTCTCTATTTCTCTCTGATTGAAATTAAATAAATATTTCTTTAAAAAAAGAATAAATAAGACATATAATTTATATTACTTTTTCATTCTGTGAATCTAACAGAGAAGTTTGTAATCATACCTGTACAGGTGTGTTAACTATAGTATTGTTTATAAGAGAAATATTTAAAAGTTAGCAAGAATATAGGAATTTGCTTATGTAAGTCAAGATCCATCTCTGTGATGACATAATTTATTAAATAATTCATACAGATATTTAGTCATCAGTTTTTAGTTAAAATTGTATTGCTAAATGAGGATATTAGATTACCCAAAATACATGTAATAGTTATAAAATAGTACAAGTGATATAAAAATAAAGTTTTCCTGCTTCCTTATTGCTTCCAATCTGTGGTGGTTTAAATGTGTGGCTCCACAGACTCAGGCTTGCAACTTGAATCTCCGGTAGATGGAGCACTACTGGGAAAGAGGTACATTGTTGTTGGCAGATCTAGCAGTCCAGCTCTAAGGTGTGGCAGAGCAGTTGGGGCTCTGGAGATTTGTGTTTGCTGGTGTTGGTGTTTGCTGGTTGTTGAGTGGTGTCTCCCTGCCCCATTTCTCCAAGGGTCAATTCAACAGTGTGGCACTGCATTGAATATTTCTCTAAGCTGAATGGTGTGTCATTCTGTAGAGACTGGAATCTTGCATTTCTGTCTTTACATCTCTAGGATTCCCCTTACTAGTCAATAAATTTCTTCATAGATATAAAACTATATACTCCAGCAAAGGTTGGAAAAAAATTCACAGAGAATATACTTTTTAAAATGAAATTATTTATTTATTCAAGAGAGATAGATTTATAAGTAGAGAGAAAGAAGCAGATAGAGAGAGAGATGGACATGTCAGGGCTTCTAGCCACAACATACAAACTCTAGAGGCATGCACCACCTTGTGCACCTTGTGACCTTACAGACTAGGCTTTGAGCTGACCCATCTTATTTCCTAACTATATGGCCAGAGGTAAATTGGTAGTATTCTGACCCTTACTCTTAGTCATATGGAAATAAGAAATCTTGGCTTTGATGCTGGGGGCGGGGGGGGGGGAGGCTCAGTGGTAAAATATTCACCTTGTAAGCATGAGGACTTGAGCACTACCTCAAATAAAATATTGGGCATGGCAGCATATGCCTGGGTGTGATTGGAAGCATGTGCCTGTAATATTAGTACTAGGAAGTGGAGGATCTCTGGGGCTTATTGGATAGCCAGTATAGCCTAATTGGTGAGCTCCAAGACAGTGAGAGACCCTCTATCAAAAAAAGGATCCACCGGGCATGGTGGTGCACGCCTTTAATCCCAGCACTCGGGAGGCAGAGGTAGGAGGATCACCTTGAGTTCGAGGCCACCATGAGACTCCATAGTGAATTGCAGGTCAGCCTGGGCTAGAGTGAGACCCCACCTTGAAAAACCAAAACCAAAAAAAAAAAAAAAAAAAGGATCCTTTTATTTGTTGCCTCCAAGAAACTCAAAAGACAGACACTATCTTAGGGTGAAAATATATGCACCTAACATGGGGGTTCCCAATTTCATCAAACAGTCTTAAACTTAAGGTCACAGATAACACCAAGCACAATTGGAGTAGGTGACTTCAATATACCACTCTCATCAACTCACAAGTCATCCCGGCAAAAACGAATAGAACTATCTGGATTAAATAATGTTATAGAACAAATGGACCTTAGAGTTATCTATAGAACATTCCATCCAAATGCTGCAGAATATACATTCTTTTCAGCAGCACACAGAATATTCTCTAAAATAGACCATATAATAGGACATAAAGCAAAAACTAACAAATACAGGAACATTGAAATAATTCCTTGTAATCTTTCTGATCACAATGGGATTAAACTACAAATCAATAGCAAGAATATCAATAACAAAATACACAAAATCATGGAGACTAAACAGTGTACTACTGAATGATGAATGGGTCATCAAAGAAATCAAGAAGGAAATAAAAAAAACTTCATAGAATCAAATTACAATGATAACAAAACATACCAAAATCTTTGGGACACAATGAAGGCAGTCCTGAGATGGAAATTTATACCTTTAAGTGCCTATATCAAGATATTTGAAAGGTCACAAGTAAACAACTTACCTTTAAGCCTTGGAAAAAGAAAAACAAGACAAACCAAAAATCAGTAGAAGGAAGAAATAATAAAGATTAAGGCAGAAATTAATGAAATAGAAACCAAAAAAAATTTACAAAGGCTCAATCAAACAAAGGGTTGGGTCTTTGAAAGGATAAATGAGATTGATAAACCCTTAGCAAATCTAAACAAAAGAGAGAGAAGAAACACAAATTAATAAAATTAGGGATGTAAAAGGCACCATTACAACAGATACCTGAGAAATTCAGAAAATCATAGGGATATAAATAAGAACATATGCCCCACTAAGTTTGAAAATCTGAAAGAAATGGATGATTTCCTTCATTTACATGACCTACCGAAATTAAATCAAGGTGACATAAACCATTTAATCAGAGCTACAACAAGCATGGTCCAAAACAGTTATAAAACATCTTCCAGCTGAAAAAAATCCAGGCCTACTGGTGAGTTTTACCAGACTTTCATGGAAGAACTAATACCAATGTTTCCCAATCTTTTCCAAAGAAAAGCAAAAGAAAGGAAAACTACCAAACTCCTTCCATGAAGCTAGCGTTACCCTGATACCCAAACTAGACAAAGATAGAACAACAACAACAAAAAAAAACAAAACAAAAAAAACAAAGAAGATTACATACCAATGTCCCTCTTAAACATAGATACAAAAATTCTTAACAAAATAGTGGCATACAAGAATATATAAAAGGTCATTCACCCCAACCAAGTAGGCTTTATCCCAGAGATACAGGGATGGTTTAATGTATGCAAATCAATAAATATAATACACTATATAAATGGACTGAAGGACAATAATTACATGATCATATCAATAGATGTAGAAAAGGCATTTGACAAAATCCAACACCCATTCATGGTAAAAGTCCTAAAGAAATTGAGAATAGAAGGAACATGTCTCAACATAATAAAGGCTGTTTATGGCAAACCTATAGCCAATATAATACCAATTAGGGAAACCTTGAAGCTTTCCACAAAAGTCAGGAAAAATACAAGGTTGTCCACTGTCCCACCTTTTATTTAATATTGTACTGGAAGTCTTAGCTATAGCAATAAGGCAAGAGACACACATAAAAGAGATACAAATAGGAAAGGAAGAAATCAAATTACTACTTGCAAATGATATGATTCTATAGTTAAAAGACTGTCAGCAAACTGTTAGAGCTGATAAAAAAAACTTTTGGCAATGTAGCAGGCTACAAACTAAGCACACAGAAATCAGCCTGTACGAGACAGCATAGCCAATTCTTACTGTTGAGTGTCCCCCAGAAAGAACACTAAAAGTAATTGATATCATAGAAAAAAAATGCAAGATTCTCCTACTCTTAAACAGTTGTAAAATGACAGGTTCGAAAAGCAGCCTATAGCCCTGAGGGAACTCTCCCTGGAATTTTGAAAAAAAAAATAGCTCTTTCTTAGCTTCCCTGCCTTGCAGAGCCAGGGAACTGCAAGCACAGGGAATCTCAGGATCCTTGCCACAGCATGGTGATGAATGAATGCCAAGTCGCTTTGGGGACTTCTTATAAGAAATTTGTAACTGTTTTATGTTTATAAGAAATTTATAACTGTTTTACATTTACTTTATCTTTCTATGCTTACATGGAATGAATGTGACTGAAAATGATAAACTGGAGAAAAAACTTTATATGTTGGATGTTAAATGTTTGATGCAAAAGGTTGTTACAGAAAGCTGGAAGAAGCCATTCTGCATACAGTTCAATGGGAGAAAGAGAAATAGCTAGTGAAGAAACTCAACAGTGGATACTGCAAGCCTTATATTTGGCCAGCCAGGCCAAATGAGGCAACGGGTGCAATAGTAGCACATCTGTCATGGTGGAAACCAACTGCCCTCTAATTGGACTGGAGTTCTGCTCCAGGGGAGGGAATACATCCCTGATACCTGAAAACTTAAAACAGAGGTAGTCATGAGCCTTAGGAGTGTAATGTCTGCTGCTCTCTGGCTAAATGCATATACTATGCTTATCAAACTGCCCAGTAAGCACTTCTCTTAATGTTCATACCCTTCTATTAATGCTACTCTCACTTTTGGTAGAGAATCTTCTCGTTTCAGATGGCAGTGACCTTGAGATTACTCAGAAGGCATCATGGTGCTGGAAAGAAGTGACAGGAGTGCTCAGTACTGCAATATCTCCATCACACCTTCCAACTTCAGGGTCTATTGTGGAAGAGGTGGAGGAAAGAATGTAAGAGCTAAAGGAAGGGTAGGACTCCTTACAATGTGCTTCCCCCAGACACAAAATGGCCTGGATATCCATGACCTCACAGTGCCTGACACTACCTACACAAGGCCATCATAATAGGAGGGAAAGATCATTACATCAAAATAAAAGAGAGACTGATTGAGAGGGAGAGGGGATATGATGACATAATTGATAAAAATATTGATTTATGGGCTACTAAAATGTTCTGTCTAAACATATAACTGACAAATACTTAAAAGATAGAATGAGTATTCTTTATATGTCTCAGATATAGCTTACACTGTCACCTGAAAACTAAACTTAAATATTAATCAGAATGATTTTAAACTATTGTGTCATTCTCTAACCAAATCTGCTTTGCTAACCAGATCTGCTCTGCACCCTTTTTAACTAATCTGTTTTGCTAATCAGATATGTACAGTCTCTGTGAGTGAGTAATAGCCATATGTAGAAGCCCAAATCAATTGGAAACATTGGAGTTAAATGAATAACCAATATTTTGGTTCTTGCTCTTGGGTCAAAAGGCCACAGGAGATGATGGGACACTTGAACTTCTAGCCTCTGGTAAGTTACCTGTCTTCTTGATAGGAGAGGATGTGGTGATCCAGAAATGAGTTCCAAGTCAATGTATCTGCAACAGGAGAGTCACATTGGAGGAAAATCAGTCCTCCAGGCTTCCTAAAAGAGGGAGGGCCACCTGGCCAGCACGGCCTTGATTTATCCTAGCAGATGACAAGGCTGAGAGTCATATAACTCCTCACAGGTCCCTGAAAGTCTCTCCTACAGAGCCATTATTGACCTCCAAAATATACAGTTAATTCTGGCAGCCTACATGGTCTTAATCACCCAACCAGAAAAATATAACTACAATATAAACAATAATTCAGACTAATAGATTCCTGTCTGATGCTGACTTACAATATTCGACTCAAACATTAACTCATGCCTTCTGCCTCTGCCTATCCCTGATTAACTTCACCTACCCTGACCCCAGTTCCTCCCACTTCCGATTCCTCAGGCCCCCTCTTTCCTTAGCCCTTACACTATCTCATCCAGGGATAAGTACGTTGCCACCCCAATGGGCACTCTCAAACTTAAACTCTCTTGTGTTCCTACTCTTCCCCTGACTCTGAAATGCCCCATCTGCCTTCTCTTTCTTGCCCAAGCCCTCTATCTCTTGCCTCTGAATACTCATCCTCACTTTACACCTGGTATTTTGACAAGAGTAACAAGCTCCTTTATTCTCCCTTCTGTCTTCTCATGGGGCACACAGAGCCCATCTCCATCACCCATTCTATAACAGGTGTCTGCCAGCAACTGCTCTGATTACAAGAGAAGTCTCTGCTTCACTGGGGACCAAGTCATAACAACATGCTACACTGGTGCTGTGGATCTCACCACTCTGCCACCTCTCATCATCCTGCCCTCCTCATCACCTGCCCTGAAGAGAGACCCATGGACTGCCTCTCCCATAACAACTCATCACCCTTATGGTCAGCATGAACCTTTGTCTCTTATCATTAACTAAAGCCTGGAATGTTGGGTCAGGACAAAATGGAGTTACAGCAGGAGGGCAACAGAGGAGTCATCCACATCCCTCAAGAAATTGTTTAGCCATTATCCCTTCCCTGCATAACAAAGCTCCAGGTCTAGATTTACTGCCCCCTTATCTCTCACTGGGTCACTTCTGGTCTCACCCTATGGCTAATGTAAAGAACAGAGATTTACTGTCCCAACAAAGACATTCCTTCCCTTCCTCACCTTCCCCAACTGAAGAGCCTATAAAGCCCACTATCTGTACAGCCAGACTGATTGCTCCACTTTTGAGAGTCAGTCCTGGTAGCTCATATTTTTCCCCCAATAAAAACTTCCATCTTTTCCTCAAAACAAAATAAAATAAAATAAAATAAAAATGTTATCATCTATATGATAATATATAATATGTAAATATATATGATAATACACATTATATATTATATTCATGATAATATATATCATATGCATATATTAAACAAGTTATACCCTAACCAACAGTCACATTTAAATAAGTAATCTATATTTCCATGTTTCAAATGTTTTACATTCATTGTCCTCTCTACAGAACTGACTGATGTATTCATGACCCAACAACGGCCACTGACAACCCAACTGAGGAGTGCCCTCAATGGAATGGGGTCAGGGGAGAGGAGACCTAAGAGAATAACACAATGGAAGTATAACCAAGTTGCAATATGTTAGTATATTAAAGTTCCCAATAAAAATTATAAAGTTGGTGATATTTGTATAAGGCTTTATAGCTAACAACCAATGCATATTGAAATTCAAATTAAACTAGCTGTCCTTTACTTTTTATTAAAATTTTATTTATTTATTTATTTGAGAGGGTGAGAAAGAAAGAGAGAACGGGCACTCCTGGGCCTCCAGCCACTGCAAACAAACTCCAGACACATGTGCCACCTTGTACATCTGGCTTACGTGGGTCCTGGGGTATCTAACTGAGGTTCTTTGGCTTTGCATGCAAACACCTTAACCATTAAGCCATCTCTTCAGCCCTAGCTGTCCTTTACTTTTATGGGATCAAGCAGGCAATCCTACTTATAGGTGTACCTGGGCTAAAATGAAATATGAAATGATTGGTATACACTGTCTGCCATTGAAATAGGAATGAGGATTAATGATTGCATACACAGCAACTTAAATGCTCCTTGTAGCTGGAAGTCCCCACCAGCTATTCACTCATGTTTAATTTGGAGACATTTCACATCAATAGAGGGACAAAAATATATGATTTCTGTCATAATATTTCAAGCAATTCTCATAGTAAGCAATCTGATATTCGTCACCTAGAATTCTCTATAAAAAGTAAGGGTTTTTCTCATTTGTCCTGGTGCTAACTTACTCTCCATTGGAGAATCTGCTTCTCTTTTTCAGATAGATGTTGATCCTAAGGAGAGAGCCACCCCATCATACCTCAAAAGGGCCCTGGCTGAAACTAAGAAAAATTGGCGAAACAAGCAAGGGTGCTGTTTTCCTAGGTGAACCAGATACCAGCACAAGAGGGAAGGAGATCAATACAGAGAAAAATCAACTCCTACCAAATCAGAGATCCAGAGACCCAGAGGCCCCCAACACCTCATCACTGAAGCAGATCAAAAATGAACCCAACATGGCTCAGGGAAATTTTGCAGAAGAGGGGGCAGAAAGAATGTCAGAGCCACATGTTGGGTCATGATATGCAGAGACATTTATCTACCCATAACTGTTGGCTAACTCCAGAATGCATGACCCCTATACCTCAACAAGGAGGGGCCAAGGGGAGGGGGTAGGTCACGGATGAGCCTAATAATGGTACCAAACTGACTGTATTTGCTGAATAGAAAACTAATTAATAAAAATAATGCTCCTTGTAGCTGGAATTCCCCACCAGCTCTTCACTCACGTTTAATTTGGAGACATTGCACATCAATAGAGGGACAAAAAGATATGATTTCTGTCATAATATTTCAACCAATTCTCATAGTAAGCAATCTGATATTCATCACCTGGAGTTTTCAGATTCTGGGATATGAGAGGAAAATGTGGGCAGCAGCTGCTGGGATAAGTGGTGCAGCATTTTGTGATAATGGCACTTAACAGTGTAAGCCATCAACAGTCTTAAAATTAGGGCAGCTCCACTTCTGTCAAATGAGCATTTCTCCCTGAACCACTCTCCAGCTCACAGACACAGCTGACTCTGAGAACACTAATGGTGCACTTGCACTTTACTCTGTGGGTTTGACCAAATAGTCCTGATACTCTACAGCCAGAGCATCCTAATGCTATCAGCTCAAGTGGGTGTTCAGATAGCTCCCTATAATTTTCTCCATACTAAGCATTTTCTTAAGTGAAGTTCTTTATTCTTTAATAACTTCAAATAAGAGTAGAAATCCAGGTGACACACTTGCAATTAAATGTTTCCTATCATGGAACTGCTGCTGACAAAAAAACTTAAATACCAACTTGGGACACAGAATCAGATAAGCAATAAGCAAAATATTATTTCTACTTCTACAAAACATGTTTTGCTCAAAAAATGTTCTACTTAAACAGAAACAAAGAAAAACCCAGAAAAATTATTCATTATTTTTTTGAAATACCAGGCACGACAGTACACTCCTGTAAAGCACTTGGGAGGCTGATGTAGGATGATTGTGAGTTCAGGGCCAACCTAAGGTACATAGGGAGAAATTGTCTCAAAAATGCTCAAACACAAAACCACTACCACCACCAAAAAAAAAAAAAATTAAAAATTGAGGACTAGGAAATTGGATAAGTTGATAAAGTGCTTGCCATGCAAGCATGAGGACTTGAGTTTAGTTCTTCAGAATCCTGGTTTAATAAAAATGCTGTAGCCTATATTTAAAATCCCAGTGCTGAGAAGGTGGACACAGATGAGTCCCAGTAGTTTTCAGGCCACTTTATCTAGCTTAATAAAGTGAGCTCTGAGCTCAGCAGAGGACTCTGTCTCAGGAAAAGTAATTGCTGAGCAATCCAATAAGAAACCTAGCAACAATCACTATCTTCCACACATATGTACATATGTGCACCCACATACATATGAACACATACACATAGACACACACACACCACCTACACATTCAAAAAACAGAAATGGATATATACTTCCACTTCTAAGAAGATGTGAATATAGCACACACAAACACACATATAGTATATACATATATACATATATATACACATATAGTATATACAGCACATGTATGTATATATGTCCTTTTTATCTCTCCTACAAGGCACAGCATAAAGCCTATGATATTATATATAAAATATTCAGCGGTACCTGTTGCTTCCTAGGATGTCCACCATTGCAAGATTTGCAGGTGTTGGTGAACATCATGTGCTATGAACTGAAAGTTTGCATCATCCTCAAATTTATACAGTGAATTACCAAAACTCAAGGTACTGCATTTGGGAAATGATGTCTATAGAAAATAATTTGATTTAGATGAACTTGTGAGGGTTGAGTTCCCTGCTACCATTTCCTTTATGAAGAGCTGAATGGACTAAGCTTCCCTCTACATTCGCATACCGTGTGATGGTGCACTGAGAAGGTAGTCACCTATGGACTGGAGTGGCTGGCAGCCCAATCTCAGACTTCCAGCCCCCCTATCTCAAGAAACAAAAGCCTAGTGCTTAAACAACATATTTTGTGGGAATTTTTTGTTGTTGTTTTGTTTTCTGAGGTAGGTCTCGCTCTAGCTCAGAGTTGACCTGGAATTCACTATGTAGTCTCAAGGTGGCCTTGAACTCAGAGTGATCCCCCTACCTCTGCCTCCTGAGTGCTGGGATTAAAGGCATGTGCCACCATGCCAGGCTATTTTGTGGTATTTTATTATGTATCCCAAACTGTCCAAGACCCTCGGTAAAGCAGAACATTCACAGGTGACAGAAGACAGTGCTCTGCTCAGAGAAGGGACATGAGGTCTGCATAAACACAGGTGTTGGTAACCTATGGCCAGCTAATCTCATCTATCAGGACCTGTAGGGTAATGGTCTGCTCACTCCTTTACTGCTGCAGGCCAAGACACAGTGCCTCCCTGGCTGAGACAGATGTGACAGTGAGGCTGGTCAGGTGTATCAGTTGCATGCCACACAAACTTAGGAAGAACAGAGGTGAATACTTCAAGTCAGGAATGGGGAAGGCATTGGCAAACAAATTTGTCGAGCATGTGCTGTGAAGGTTCTTTAATTTTTTTTATGAAAAAAATATTCTTGGTCCAAGACCCATTATTGTGTGATCATTGGCTTCAGAAGTCTACACAATAGACTGTCTTTCACAGGCCTTGGAAGACCAGGGAAATAAGAAAAAAGAACTACTGACCTGAAAGTCCAAAGAATAACAGTGTGTCTCCCTAGGTTTTCTTTATTGCTCATGTGTGCAGACCACAGATGAAGCTGGAAACTTGGAAATGACAGTGGGCATTGCCAAAGGAAGCAGTACACCAAACTCTGTAGTTCACACTGTCTAGTCAAACCACCAAAAGAAGGAACAGTAGACAGCTATTTCTCCTCAGGGCCACCTGCACTCTTCAAACTTACCTTGACACTGTGACCCAAGGCCCACCCCTGGAAGAAGCGGTGTTGGAGCTGTGGACTGCTTCTTGCTTCTTATGTACTTTTCTTTGCCCCCTCTCAGTTTCTATACTTTTATCAGCTTCCCTAACATTTTTTCTTTTATTTATTTATTTTTTTTGCATTTAAGATTTTTTGATATGTGTTGGTGAGACAGAAGGAGAGAGAGAAAGTGTGTGTGTGTGTGTGTGTGTGTGTGTGTGTGTGTGTGCAGGCACACATATACACACATGCCAAGTGGGCATGCATGAAGCGGCAAGATAAAGAATATGGGAATACCCTCTATTGAATTATTTCTATGAGATTGTCTCACACTGAATCTGAAGCTCTCTGCTTTTTGGCCAGGTTGGCTGATCATGGAGTCCTGACAATCCTCCCATCTCTATTTTCTCATAATGGAGTTACAGGAATGCACACCACTCTTGGATTTATTTATTTATTTTTAGTTTAAAAGTATTTTTATTGTTTTATCTCACGCCAATAATGCAACATTGTTTAAATGTTCTATTTTAATTTTTTAATATTTGGAAAGTTACTGAAATGAAAAGCTGCTAAAAGGACTATTTTGTCATCATTTCAAAAATACTACCTCTGTTACTATTTATTTATTTGCTCAGGATATTTGTAAATACTTTTGTATTCTTATTTGTTTTATTTTCTATACTTGACCCTTTTATATAATGCATTTTGATCCTATTCTCCCATTTACTTTCTTTCTCCCCTGTACATTACATCCTCATCACATCTCCAGGCCTTGTCTATTTTCTTTTGTAATATTTTTATTTGTTTATTTGCAAGGAGAGAGAAAGAAAGAGGAAGAGAGAGGAAATGGGCATGCCAAGGCCTCCTGCCACTGCAAGTGCACTACAGATGCATGTGCTACTTTGTGTCTCTGGCTTTATGTGGGTACTGGAGAATCAGTCCCAACTGTCAAGCTTTGCTAGCAAGCTGCTTTAACTGCTGAGCAATCTCTCCAGCCCTATGTTAATTTTTAGCCCATTGATTTAAATTAGAGTTGCTTGCCTAATCATGAGTGAAGAATGGGGAAACTTCCAGTGGCTACACCAGTAAAGGACAGGACTCCCCCCTCTCACAGGAATCATCATTTTACATGATTAACTCTGGGAGATATGGATCCTCATGGATCACTCCCTCAACTATGATGCAATATTGACAGGCTCCATCATGTATGAGAAACCACATCTGCTGAGATTCCTTGTGTATAGGGGGGTTATATCCAGAAGATGGCAGTTTTCAGCCTCATTTTCCATACTCCTTCTTTTACATTGTTTTCATTCCCTCTTCCATACGATTCCCTGAGTCATGAAGGCTGCAATTTACACATCATGTTTAGAACTAAGCACAAGCTAGTGACTTATTCCTAGTGTTTTTGCCAGCTTTGCATCTCTGGATTCACCCCTATCCTTTGCTCAAAGAAAGTTCTTGGTTGGAGGTTGCACATCAATATATGGGAACAAACTTATATAAAAGATAGCTTTACATGCTTTCCAATTAGCATGTCTACAGTATTGGGTGCCCTTAGGGCCTATTTCCCTATCCACAGACTTTTGGTCAGCAGCAGACATGATTTCTTTTCTGTAGGACATCAAATCCAACCACAAAGTGGCTGGTTACTCCCATAGTGTTCATGCTACTATTGTATCACTGGACATAGTCTTGCCTGGAAGGTGGTTGTAGAATCAAAAGAACCTGCAGCTGTGTATTCAGCTTTACTATGTGGCTGTTGGTGATGGAAATCAGGTTCTCATGCTTGCATAGAAAGCACTCTTATCCACTGAGCATCTTCCCAGACTCCTTATAGTCTTTCTTGATTCTCTGTATTCTTCCTCTTGCTCTTCTTGGAATATAGTTTTATTCCCTATATCCTGATTGTTCTAACTGACTGAGTTATGCAGAAGAAATTTCTATTCTACCATCTTACCCTGGCAGTAGATAATGCTTTCTCTAACAAAGCCACATCACGTGGAGAACTAGACATCCACTCTCACAAAACCACAATGAAGCACTCCAAATCTCCCAATAAAGTAATAACAAGGAAGACCAAGTAGGGGCTGAACCTATGACCCTACTCAGCATAATAAGGCATTCTCTACTTTGCTGTGATGCTGTCAGTAGAGGTCTAGTGCCTATTTAAGACTTTCACCAAAATTGAGTTAAATGAAAGTACTCCTCCCAACACTCCATGGAAGAGGCCATGTGAAGAACGATAAAAGGCTTGGAGGTAAGCCACTTACTTGGGCCATATCAAGAACATGGAACTTCAGGGAGGAAATAGACGCCAAAGCTTTCAGTTTGCTAAGTTCTAATTTAGCGTCTGTTGGTTGCTACCTGTATTCCTTTGAGAAAATTACAAAGTGTGTCTTGAAAAGCATGAAGACAGTGGGGTAAAGAAAACCAAATACTACATTGACTTAAATAAAAAATGAAAAACAATGTATTATAATTTTTGCAATATATCACTGGCAGGATACCAGGAAGGATACTATGCCACTAAATACATACACTATAAAAGGAGAAAATGTTCTAATCTCCTATTTGAAGAAGTTAAGAAAAACAGAGCAATTGAAAGAGAGAAAATAATAAAGATAAACCTATAAATCAATAAAGAAAACAAGCAAAAAAGAAAAGTAGAGAAAAGTCAGTGAAAAAAAAGCTTGTTTGTTAGAAAAGATAAATGGAATTACTAAAGCCCTGGCAAGACTGTCAATGAAAAAAAGAGAAGAAATATTATGTAGTTCATAATTAAAATAAATAACATCTGTTAATCTTTAAAAAACTAATGCTATTCTAAAAAAAACTCTGTACATATAAATTTTAAAACTTAGGTAAATATGTATGATTCCTTGAAAAACTCAAAATCTGTATTTACTAAATGTGAAATAAATAATATGAATAGTTTTATAACTTTTTATGTCTTATTCATAACATCTTTAATTTTTTTTAGTAATGTACACAGGATGTATACAGCCATGTTGGTAGCATTGTTAGCCTCTTCCCTGTCCTCCCCCCTCTGAAGGGACCCTCCTCGTTGGAGAATGTGGGTTATGCACTGTGGAGTTAGCCATCAACTATGGGGAAGAGTCAATGTCTCTGTGCATAATGTCTCCACTTGTGGCTTTAATAATCTTTTCACCCTCTCTTCTACAAATTTCCCTGAGCCATGTTGGGTTTATTTTAGGTCTACTCCAGTGATGAGGTCTTGGTAGACTCTGTGTCTCTGGATCTTTAGTTTGGTAGGAATTGAGTGTTCTCTGTGTCTATCTCATTCACCCTTGTGCTGGTACCAGGTTCACCAAGAAAGCAGCACTCGCTGTTTTCCCCAATTATTTTATGGTTTCAGCTGGGTCCCTGGTGAGGTGCAATGGGCTGATTCTCTCCTCAGGTTCTGCATCCATCTGAAAAAGAGAAGCAAATTCTCCAACAGAAACTGAGGTCAGCACCAGATAAATGGGATAACCATTATTATTTTAGCGAGAATTTAACAGGTATAAGCCCTTTCATAGTCCACAGACCAGCACCAAGAGAAAAGAAGGAAGAAAAAGATAGGCAATATGAAAGAGAAAGAGAGAATAGAGAAGAGAGAAGAGGGAGAAAGAACAGGAGACGATTAAGGTTAGTCTTCCTTATACCCTCCAGGGCCCTGTGATTCAGATGCTCCCTCTAAGGACCTGATGAACGTGCAACCTTTCAGTCTGTCTTTCAGGGAATAGGATTTTATGGTACCATTTCCATTTGAGTCCAGTTTTGTATCCCCACCCACTGTTACCCTCCTCTCCCATCCCATACTCCCTACACAGATTGAAATTGTATTTTGAAAACTACCCTCAATCCAATTCTCCAGACCTATGATTTCACTGGAGTAGTCTGGACAACATTAATAGATTTAATAACAATTTTACATAATTTCTTATATAAATTATGACCTATCATTTCCCAATTAATTATACGATCTTAATTCATATAAAATGTGAAAAAACAAAAAATAGAGCAAATAGTTTTCTTGAATATAGGTACAAAAATTCTTAACTTTTTTTTCTTTTCTTTTTGGTTTTCCAAAGTAGGATTTCACTCTAGTCTAGGCTGACCTGGCATTCACTATGTAGTCTCAGAGTGGCATTGAACTCACTATGATCCTCCTAAGCCTCCTGAGTGCTTGGATTGAAGGCATGTGCCACCATGCCTGGTTAAATTCTTAACATTTTTAAATGGGATACAGTAATATATGAACATTTTATTCCATAATCAAGTAAAGTTTCTTCTAGGACATAAGGCTATTTCAATATTCTAAAAATCCTTAAAATTCCTTTTATTTAAGGGACATAACTTAGAAATCATATCAGTTGATCAATGTGGTAGTTTGAATAGATATTCCCTAATAGAGTTGAAAGTTTTATTAAAGCTCCTTGGTTACTGTGGTAGTTTGAATAGATGGCCCTCAATATTTTCAGTGTTTTATTAGTTTATAGTTTGCATCTGCAGCCACCTGGCTGGAGGTGGTGTCACTGGGGGGATCTTAAGGTGTGATGGTGGGTCTGAGATTTCAATCTAAAGATATGCGAAGTGTGCCTAGTTGGAGTTCCTGAAGTGTGCTGTGCCGTGGGGCTTTTAGCTTGTGCTTCTCTCTCACTGCTTGGACCTGTGAAGGCAGGCCAGCTTCTTCTGCCATTATGGAATTTCCCCTGGATCTGTAAGCTTCAATAAATCCCTTCCTCCATAACTGTGTCTGGTCTGAAATTTCATCTCAGTGAACCTAAAGCTGTCTGCTACTGTTCCCCAGCCACCTGGCTGGAGGAGGTGTCACTGTGGGACTGGATTTAGAATTCCAGCCTAAGATATGCAAAGTGCCTGAGCTTTGCTTAGAGTTCTTGAATGTGCTTGCTTGCTGGTGGTGTTTTGTGGTTTCTCTCTCTCTCTCTCTCTTTCTTTCTCCTTGGTCCTGTGAAAATAGGCTTACTTCTTCTGCCATTATGGAACTTCCCTTAGAAGATCTGTAAGCTTCAAATAAGTCCCTTATTCCTCCCATAAACTGTGATTGGTGTGAAGTTTCATCCCAGGAATGTGAGGCTAATAAAATCAGTTAAAAGAATTTTATAAAATTCAACATCCCTTCATAATAATAGCTGTCACAAAATAGAAAGAGAAGGACTTATGTAACTGGTTATAGGGGATCTCACAGCAGTTATCATACTTAATTTTAAAAGGATGAGTGTTTTTCCCAATGTAAGAAATAAAGTAATTATGTCTACTCTCACTATTCTTAGCACAGTGTTAGAAAATATAGCCTATGGGCTTGACAGATGGCTGAGCAATTAAGGCATTGGCCTGTGGAGCCAAAGGACACAGGTTCAATTCTCCATAACCCATGTAAGCCATCTGCACAAGGTGGTACCAGTATCTGGTGTTCATTTGCCATGACTAGAGGCCCTGGCACACCCATTCTCTTCTCTCTCTCCCACTTTTTAGCTCTCTCTTCCAAATAAATAAAATAAAAGAAGCTGGGCATGGTGGTGCATGCCTTTAATACTAGCACTCCAGAGGCAGAAGTAGGAGGATTACTGTGAGTTTGAGGCCATCCTGAGACTACACAGTGAAATCCAGGTTAGCCTGGGCTAGAGTGAGACCTTACCTCAATAAAAAAAAGAAAAGAAAGAAAGAAAAGAAAATCTAGCCAGTGAAGTAGGAAAGAAACACTGATAAAACACACAGGGATCAGAAACAAATAATAGTATTTGTAAATGACATGATTTCTAAATAGAAAACCCCAGGAATTTATAGTACTCTTAGAATTATAGGTGAATCCAGTGAGTTTGCCACATACAAAGTCAATACATAAAAATGAATTGTATTTCTATATTCTATCAATGAATGTGTGGACACTGAAATTGTTATTGTTTAAAAATGAAATATATAAGTAGACAACTTCTAAAAATTATGTACTAGCTACATGTTGACAACTACAAAATGGAAAGAAGCACAGTATGTTTTGGATTAGAAGATTTTTATAACAATTATTCCCAAGTTAATTATTAATGTATCATGGGGGGAGAGAGAATTAATAAAACAGTAGAAAGAACTCAGAAAAATTATGCAAAAGTTTGCTTATTTGATTTTTCAAAAATGTACAAAATTAATTAAATATAGGACACTAACGTTTTAAGCAAATGCCAGAAAAAGTTTATATTTTTTATCTTAAGATGGACCTAAATCAAAGTCTTGCTCCTTATACAGAATTAAATTGGATCATGGACTGAAATGTAAAGTAAAATATAAAATACTTGAAAACCAACATAGAATAAAATCACTACACTATCTTGAGTACTGCAACCTAAATTAGGTCTCTCCCTTGCCCAGTAGTAATTTCTTTCCACTGAGAAGACTTTTAATAGCAAATTTAATGTACAGAATCCTCTAGAAAATAAGAATATTCAAGAAATTTTGAGGTAGGTATATTGTTATCATCATTAAGAAGATTCCAGGTAACAGATTGTATTGAGGTTTTAAGATTTAGCTTCTTATATTCAACTGATTTTTTTAAATGTGGCTATTGATCTGAAAAAACATGCACTTGAGAACTAATTAAGAAATATTAAGTACAATTCATTGGAACTAATAATTCAATACATTTTGAAAACTCAAGATTTAACTTCTAGAAATAAATTAAACATTTAGGTGATAAGAATGTGATGAAACCTATGACACACAAGCCATACGTTTTTAAGAAAGGGCTAAGACCAAAGTTAATGAAGTTATGAAAGTTTGAATCTCAAGATTTCTGCATATGTTATGGAGGGAAAAATCACAGTAAGCCTTCAATTATAATTATTACATTTCTATGTATTTACCTATCATGATTTGCCTTTCTTACTGGGCTTGAACTCAAAAGTACTAAGGATTTTATATGACAAGTAGTAGGGGCTTAATAACATGACAATAAAGACATCATTTGAAGAAATATGCCATATACCCGAATCATCATAAACAACAATAGTAGTTTTTCTAAGCAGACTTACAATTAAAGGATATCTACTGTCTGTTTAGCAGGATTTATTCTCCAATCACATTAAGGAGGTTATTCTCTATGTAGACATACATAGACATGGGTCACTGATTACTACTTTTTTTTTTGGCATATCTATTGTGTGTTAGGCACTACTGAAAACATTACGTATTTTATTATGTAGTTTCATAATTTTTGATGTAGATATTTTTTTATTTGTGATTAATTTATTGTAGTTAAAAATTCAACAATCATTTGGCAAAAGGTAAGATACTGTATTTCATGCATCAGTTAGGTACTTCAGTATGTTTTCTTGTTCATTGTTTTTACCTTGATGTTAATAGCTTCAGTTATTTTTTTAAATTTTTTTCTTTATTAGTTAGTTTTGTATTCAGCAAATACAGTCAGTTTGGTACCATTATTAGGCTCATCCGTGATGTACCCCCTCCCATTGGCCCCTCCTTGTTGAGGTATAGGGGTCATGCATTGTGGAGTTAGCCCACAGTTATGGGTAAGCTAAATGTCTCTGCATATCATGACCCAACATGTGGCTCTGACATTCTTTCTGCCCCCTCTTCCGCAAAATTTCCCTGAGCCATGTTGGGTTCATTTTTGATCTGCTTCAGTGATGAGGTGTTGGGGGCCTCTGAGGCTCTGGCTCTCTGATTTGGTAGGAGTTGATTTTTCTCTGTGCTGATCTTCCCCCTTGTGCTGGTATCCGGTTCACCAGGAAAACAACCTCCTTACTTGTTTCTCCAATTTTTCTACAAAGAACTCAAAAATCTAAACAGTAAGAAGTCAAACACCCCACTCACAAAATGGGGCAAAGAGCTGAATAGGCAGTTTACAGAAGAAGAAATAGAAATGGCAAACATACACTTAAGAAAATGTTCATCATCCCTAATCATCAGAGAAATGCAAATAAAAACAACTATGAGATTCCACCTTACCCCAATAAGGATAGCAAACATCAAAAAATCAAATAAAAATAAATGCTGGTGAGGATGTGGAGAAGTAGGAACACTCATCCACTGTTGGTGGGAATGTAGGATGGTACAACCACTTTGGAAAGCAATATGGAGACTTCTGAAAAAGCTGATCATAGACATACCAACAGACCCAATTATTCCATTACTGGGCATCTACCCTAAAACCTTCAAACCACAGGCTAGAGAGATTTGCTCAACCATGTTTATAGTGGCTCAATTTGTAATAGCTAAGTGCTGGAATCAACCCAGATGTCCATCACTAGAAGAATGGACAAGTAAGATGTGGTATATCTACACAATGGAATTCTATACAGCAGTAATGAAAAATGACACAATGAAATTTGAGGAAAAATGGTTGAACCTGGAACAGATCATTCTCAGTGAACTTACCCAATCACAGAAAAAAAAAAAATCGCCACATAGTCTCACTCATCTACAGCACCTAACCTGAATCTACCCAAGATACCTTACATACCCAGCAAGCATCTCCTAGACTAGACACTAGGATGGAATGGTAGGGAGGGGAGGGCATCAAAGGGGTGGGAAACACAAATCTAGACCCAAACGGCAATGGTACCATGATGTAGATCTTTTTTCAATTGACAAACAAAAATATATGAAATTTAGATAAAATATTTTTTTTTCCACTGAAGATATACAGCTGGCAAGTGACAATAATTGGATTGGAACTTACCTTTGGCTAAGTCTCTTCCTACTTTGTTATAGCTCTGCAGTCAAAGTCTTTGCCTGCTAGAGACTTTTGAGTCTGTTCATTTTGGAAGTTTATAGTTTCCTTAATACCTAACTTACTCCTCTAGTACTAAATAAAAAGATGAAGCTAAGTGTGGTGTCACATGCCTTTAATCACAGCACTTGATGGGCAGAGGTAGAAGGATCGCCATGAGTTTGAGGCCACCCTGGTACTACATAGTGAATTCCAGGTCACCATGAGCTAGAGTGAGACACTACCTCTAAAAACAAACAAACAAAAAAGATGATATTATATTGCCTTTTTATTTTAATTTCAATATAAAATAGTGAAACCAGAAATTTAGTAATCTTGAGAATGCTAATATAATAAACATCTGAAAGATAGTTTAGTTGATTCCTTACCAAGTAATTGTATCTAGTATGAATGTAAACCAGTCAGTTTCATTATGTAAATGTTCTTCTTAGTTTAACTTGACAGAATTAATATTCTCTGGTATTGCAAGGATCAAAGAAAAATAAACAATGGGTAGTTGACAAGTGAAGTGTGTTCTTTTCACTGAGAAGGTAACATTTTATTAAGTCTTTCTGACAGTAAAATATTTCACATGGGACATATTGAAAAGAGTAACACAAGGTGGCTAAAAAATTCAAGTCACTGAATTAATGAGTGAAGAGGAACCATACACTTGCATTAATGACATCTAATCACACTCTCCTAGGAAAAGTGTCCATTCTTAGAGAAAAGGTTAAGTTTTTATGTCAGAATTGCTAAAAACATATTGCTTTGATTTAAAGTTTATTCTAAACTATCACCTCCAAAAAGTATTATACTCAGAATACCAATGTCTTAGGGTCATGTCTATGAAATTTGTTTTAAACTACCACCTTAAAATTATTATAGTCAGAATACCAGTTTCTTAATGTCATGTCTATGAAGTTTAGTCTGAACTTCCACCTCCAGAAATATTATAGTGAGAATCTCAACATCTTAGTGTCATGTCTATATAGTTTATTCTAAACTACCACATCCAAAAATATTAGGTCAGAATAGCAGTGTCTTAATGTCCATCATGGAAAGATAAGTGTCTGGGATTGTGGCTCTAGAAACAAGTGGTCTGAAAACACCATGTTATTGGTATTAGTACTAATGGGTAAGCAAAAGACAGAACTCTTCAATGATGTTTCCCTACAAAGTCCCTGGTAATGCAGTAATTATATAAGGATATTTCCCAAGACCATTTAAATAAGCATTGTATCATCCATGCCAAATGTATTATTTGAAAATGAAGTCACCCTCACAATGGGATAACATTTATAAATCACTATGTACAGACAGTTTTGTACTTTAACCATGATTTTATTTAATCTTTACTAAAGCCACATAATCAGTGAGATACATGATTACCTTCACTTTACACTAAAGGCAACCAATGACTTTAAAGATATTACATAATTTTTCTAAAACAATCCTGACAAATAATATTAAAAAATTAAATTAGAGCCTCCTTCTACTTCCTACCTAGTTTATACAAAAGCATTGGCCAGCCATTCAAGGCACTGCTACTAAATCAAAGTGGTAGCCAGATTTGGTTCCTATTTCATTAATTTCTGCCCTAATCTTTATTATTTCTTCCCATCTACTGATTTTTGGTTTATTGCATTCTTCTTTTTTCCCAAGGTTTAAGGTGAAGCAGTAAATATTTTACCTGTGAACTCTCTAATTTCTTAATATAGGCACTTAGAGCTATAAATTTCCTGATTAGGACTGCCTTCATTGTGACCCAAAGGTTTTGGTATGTTGTATTCTCATTATCATTTGATTCTATGAATTTATTCATTTTCTTTTTGATTTCTTCAATGACCAATTCATCATTCAATACTGTACTGTTTAGTCTCCATGATTTTCTGTGTGCTGTGTAGTTTTTCTTACTGCTGATTTCTAGTTTAATCCCATTGTGATCAGATAAAGTACAAGGGATTAGGCCAATTTTCCTGTATTTGTTAAGATTTGCTTTGTGTCCTAATATATGGTCTGTTTTGGAAAATATTCCATGTGCTGCTGAGAAAATTGTATATTCTGCAGCATTTGGATGGAATATTCTGTAGGTATCTGTTAGGTCCATTTGTTCCATGACATCATTTAATCCAGATGTCACTATGATTATTTTCTGTTGGGTCGACCTGTCAATTGATGAGAGTGGGGTTTTGAAGTCACCCAGTACAATTGTGTTTGGTGTTACCTGTGACCTTAAGTCTAATAGTGTTTGTTTGATGAAACTTGGAGCCCTCATGTTAGGTGCATATAGGTTTAGGATTGTAATATCCTCCTGTTGGAGTGTTCCTTTAATCAGTCTCAAGTGACTTTTTTTTAAAATCTTTCCTCACTAAAGTTGGTTTGAAGTCTATCCTGTCAGATAGTAGGATAGCAACTGCTGATTTTTTCATAGGCCCATTTCTTGAAATACCATTTTCCATCCTCTCAACCTAAGACAGTGTCTATATTTTATTGAAAGATGAGTTTTCTGGAGGCAACAAACAACAGGATCCTGCCTTTTAATTCAGTCTGCCAGCTTGTGTCTTTTGGTTGGGGCATTGATACCATTGCTGTTAAGAGTTATTATTGAGGTAGGCCATACCCCTGTTTCTGGGCTCTTTCCACCTCTCCAGTCTGAGTTCCTTGCTCAGACCATGTGTGGGCAGGTACAGCAGTCTGGAGTGAGTAGGTCAGACCTCTGTTTCCAGGCTCTGACCACATCTCTGATTTGGATTCCCTGTGCTGATCTGTGTGCTGGAGGGCATGACATGAAATATGCCAGATCCCTGTTCCCTTGCTCCTCCCAGCCGCCTAGTCCTGGTAGGTCCCAGTGTGCCTTACTTGGGGAGGCCTGGTCCCTGTGTGAGCTGTAGAATCAGGGCTTTTGCTCCGGTATCCTGACTGGCCACTGAGGACCAATATCCCTGTTCACCTGAGTCAGAGGGTGCATGAAGCAAAGGAAAAAAAAAAAAAAAACTTGCTTCCTCCTCAATTAAATAGTCTTCCTAATATAAGTAGACAAGAACACAAAAAAGCCAACAAAAGTCTGAAAACTGAGAGATCTCCATGAAGGATGCCTAGTCCTACAATGGATACCTCCAATGAAATCAAAGGAATCCACAGAAATTCATTCTCAAAATGAAAACACAGCAATCAATGAGACCTTGATATAAAATGTTGCTGAACTAGAAGCAAACTATCAAAGAACCAAAAACCATATCAATGAAATTGAACAGAATCATCTCCTAGAGCATTCAGCTTTTGACAGTAGGCTTATCTTGATTGAAGAAAATGTTAGAACCCTCCAAAGAGATATGAATACATTGGAGGCAAGTCAAGAAATGAAATATCTTATCAACCAGTTGGTCAAGCTTAATGAAGACTTGATCAAATGCAAGGATATCTATAGAAAGCATCAAGAATATCAGATACCTAACAAAAATCACAACTCAAAAAAGAGATAGACATGATGCCAAATAACAGAAAACAAAACAAAACAAAAAAACAAATAGAAATTATAAAACCTCTCTAGAACACCTCACAAACAGAGTTACTCATGTTGAAGACAGAACCTATGACCTGGAAGATAAGACAGAAGAAATTGATTGGTAGGCCAAAAACATTGCTAAGTTCAAAAAATCAAGTAAACAGAATACGATGGAACTGTGGGACACAGTAAAACAAGCAAACATCTAGATCATGGGTATACCAGAAAGAGAGAAAATCCAAGCCAGAGGCACAGAGAGCATATAAAACAAAATTATTGAACAAAATTTTCATAATCTCTCAAAAGACATCCAGACAGCAGAAGTCCATAGAACACCAAACAGACAGGACCAAAGAAGAAGCTCTCCAAGACACATAACAGTTAAAGCACCTAATGATGAAAAAAGGAGATAGTGTTAAAAGCAGCAAGAGAGAAACAATTCACAGCATACAAAGCCTATCCTATCAGAATTATATCAGATTTATCACTGGAAACCATGAAAGCCAAAAAGGCCTAGAATGGAACACTTCAAAGTATGAAAAAACTATGGCTTCCAATCCAAGCTACTCTACCCATCAAAAGTATCCCTCATAGTAGATGGTGAAAGAAAAACTTTCCATGAACAAATTCAGCTCTATGATTATATGAACACAAATCCAAACCTACAGAGAATACTTAAGAGAACAATCCACATAGAACAATCCACATAGAATCTCAAGATCCAAAAAGATGATCACAATAATCAAAATAGTACATAACACAAGAAAGCACCAAACCCCATAATACACCTTATCATGGAAGGGATTAATTCAAACCTCACAGTCATAACCTTAAATATTAATGGTCTTAACTCACCCATCAAAAGACATAGGTTATCATTATGGAAAAAAAAATCTGGGCCCTTCTATCTGCTGTCTTTAAGAAACCCACCTAACCACTAAAGATAGAGACCTGTTCATGGTGAAAGGTTGGGAAATTATATTCCAAGCAAATAGAAATAAAAAAGCAGGTGTTGCTATATTAACATCTGATAAAATAGGCTTCAAACCAAATGTAATGAAAAAGGACAAAGAAAGCCATTCCTCACTCATCAAGGGAAGCATACAACATGAACACATCATAATCATAAATATATATGCACCAAAAACAGGGGCACCATAGTTTATAAAAAAATCTACTCAACAATAAAAAAATAAATAAACACCAAGCCCATCATAATTGGAGACTTCAATACCCCACTATCATCAATAGACAGATCATCCATAGCAGAAAATCAACAGGGAAATAATAGAGCTCAGCAACATCATAGATCAACTAGACCTAATGGATATCTACAGAACTTTCCACCCCACTACACAGAAAACATATTCTTCTCAGCAGCCCATGGAACCTTCTCCAAGATTTCTCATATATTAGGCCATAAAGCATGCCTTCATAAACTCAGGAATATTGACATAACTTCCTGCATCATGTCAGATCACAATGCTTTAAAGCTAGTAATTAACAACAAGAGACACATCAGGAACTCCACCAGCTCCTGGAGACTAAACAACACACTTTTAAACAGTGAATTGGTTGTGGAAGAAATCAAAAAAGAAAATTTTAAAGTCCTAGAATTGAATGATAATGAAAAAACAACCTACCAAACTAATAGGACAAAATGAAGGCAGTCATAAGGGGAAAATTCATTGCCCTAAATGTCTTCATTATAAAGACAGAGAGATCCTAAATCAACAACCTGGATGAACACCTAAAGGCACCAGAAAAACAAGAAGAATACAACACAAAGAGCTCCATACAGAAAGAAATAATCAAGATTAGAGCAGAAATTAATGAATTGGAAACTAAGAAAACAATTTAAAAAATCCATGGAACAAAGAGCTGGTTCTTTGAAAAAATAAACAAGATTGACAAACCTCTGGCCAAATTGATCAAGAAAGAGAGAGAGAGAGGTGTCAAATTAACAAAATAAGAATTTATAAAAAGGAGAGATCACAACAAACATCAATGAAATTGATTTGTAGACAGAATCCGATAACACATCAAAAGCATTATCGAACTTGATCAAGTTGCTTTCATCCCAGGGATGCAGGGATGGTGTAACATTCAGAAATTGGTCAATGTAATACACCACATAAACAAACTGAACCATAAAAACCACATGATCATCTCAGTTGATGCAGAGATATCCTTTGACAAAATGCACCATCACTTCATGATCAAAACACTGGTGAGAATAGGCCTGGAGGGTTTATATCTCAACACAATAAAGGCTATCTATAAGGCTCCTAAAGCCCAAATAAGACTTACTGGGGAAAAACTCAAGGAGTTGCCACTGAGGTTGGGAACAAGGCAAGGGTGCCCACTCTCACCACTGCTCTTCAACATAGTACTAGAAGTACTAGGCCAAGCAATAAGGCAGGAGAAAAAAATAAAGCAATACAAACTGGAAAGAAAGAAGTCAAGTTACCCTATTTACATATGACAAGATCCTATACATAAATGACCAAAAAGTCTCCAACTCAAAACTTCTAAAGGTGATAAATTCCTTCAGAAAACTGGCAGGATACAAAATCAATGCATAAAATTTGGTAGCTTTTCTATATGCAAAGGACAAATATAGAGAAAAAAAATCAGTGACTCTGCCCCAATTTCAATAGCAACAAATAAAAATTAAATACCTTCAAGTAACACTAAATAATGATGTGAAAGACCTATATAACGAAAACACTCAAGAAAGAAATTGAGGAGGACTTGAGATGATGGAAAGACCTCCCATGCTCCTGAATAGGTAGAATTAATACTGTGAAAATGCAATTCTACCAAAAGCAATATACATATTTAATACAATACAAAAAATTCCCAGCATACTTCTTCACAGAGATTGAAAAAAATTCATATGGAATGGCACAAGGCCTTGTATGTAAAAACATATCCTCAGCAAAAGAAACACTCTGGAGTTATCACCATAGCTGATCTGAAGCTATATTACAAAGCCATAGTGACAAAATTGGCATGGTACTGGAATAAAAACAGAAATATAGACTAATGGAACAGCATTGAAGACCCATAACTTAGGTCAAGTAGCTACAGCTGCTTGATTTTTGACAAAGGTACCAATAATGTAGACTGGAGAAAAGACATCATCTTTAACAAATGCTGTTGGATAAATTGGAGGACCATATGTAGAAAAATGAAATTAGACCCACTCATTTCTCCATACACAAAAATAAAATCCAAATGGAGTAAGGACCTCAATAAGACCTGAAACTTTTCAAATACTGGCAGAAAAATTATGCGTCACTCTCCACTATGTAGGACCGGGAAAAGACTTCCTGAACAAATCCCCAGTAGCCCAGGAAATTAAACAAGCACTCAACCAATGGGATCTCATGAAGCTAAAAAAGCTTTTGCCCAGAGAAACATACCATAACAAGAGTCAATAGATTACGTATCTTTGCCAACTATGCCACTGACAGAAATCTAATATCCACAATCTATAAAGAACCCAAAAATGTAAACAATAAAAGACAAACAACCCATTGCAAAAGTGGAGCAGAGAACTAAAAAAGGAGAACTAAAAAAGGGAAATACAAATTTAAATAATAATGAGATTACACTTTACCCCAGTAAAGATAGCAAACATTAAAAATTGAAGTGAATGTAAATGCTGGTGAGGGTGTGGAGAAATAGGAACACCCATTCACTATTGGTGGGAATGCAAACTGGAACAATAATTATGGAAATCAATATGGAGACACCTGAAAAGGATGAATATAGAGTTACCAACAGACCCTGTTATTCCATACTGGGCATTTACCTTAAAAGCTCCACATCTCAGTTCAGAGGTATTTGCTCAACCATGTTTATAGCTGCTTAATTCATAATAGCTTAAAACTGGAATCAATCCAGGTTCCCATCATTGGATGAATTGATAACCAAGATGAGGTATATCTACCTGATGAAATTCAACTGAGCGTTAAGAAAAAAATGACACAATGAAATTTGTAGATAATGGTCAAACTTGGAACAGATCATTCTAAGTGAACTCACACAATCACTGAAAGACAACCATCACTTGAACTCGTTCATCTGTGGTTCCTATCCTGGAACAGCCTAAGTTGCTGACATAAGTGATTACCTTCTTCAGGCTTGGACAATAGTGAGGGTAGGACTTGGGAGGAGGTAAAGGGTGTGTGTGGTTGGACACAAACTGAACCCAAATTGAAGTGATACCATACAATCCTATAACGTGCATGTGAGATTAAAAGGTGGAACCCTCCAGTGAACCTTAGGGGGAGCACCTGAATCAAAGGGCCCTGGAGAGGGTGAGACAAAACATAACCTCAAATTTCCTCTGTTTCTCTTTCTTCTCTGTCTTTTTACTTTTTCTTTTCCATTGGGGATGGCCTGTAATTCCCTGTAACAGGATGTGGTCTATATCCACAATGAGCTGTTGATCAGAGAGACCTACTAAATCTCCCAAAACCAAGAAGACAGACTTCAGTCAGAACACTTGGTTACCCATCAGAGGTTAATGGCAAGATCCTACTGCTTGAAGACACCATATGCTGTTGGCACAGACCATGGAGAGACCTGGCTGGAATATGGAGGAGAGCCAGTCCCATGCCATTAGCCTATCTAGTGCTGGAAGGAGCTAAGTGAGCTATCATGGGAAAGTAGCCAACATCTGTCCAAGCAACTCAAAGTCTAAGCAACTCAAAAGCAAACAATTTGACATGATGTTCACACTAGTGCAATAGTGGCACACAGCCATGGTGGGTAACCAACTGCTCTTGGATTGGCTAACAGATCTGCTCAATGGAAAGAACCATATCTGGAACTGGGAAACAAGTCAGAATCATATCCAGATAATGATTCTGCTCTCAATTGTCAAGCTCCCACTAACTTCAGACTATAAGAGGGTCTACAGTCTTTTAATTATCTCTAAATTAATAATGTTTATCCCATTTAACCCATGCTGACTTCATTCTCTGTTGGAGAATCTGCTTTTCTTTTTAAGATGGGAACTGGACCTGAGGAGATAAATGACCCAGTGCAATCCACCGTGCCCAGCCCCAGTTGAAACCACAGAGGAATTGGTAAAATGAGCAAGAGTGCTGCTTTCTTTGTGAATCTGGTGCAGGACAAGGGTGATGGAGATAGATACTGAGGACACTCAAGTCATATCAAGTCAGAGATCCTGAGGCTCCTAAGTGCCCATCACTGAAGTAGACTTAAAATGCTCACAGAATGACTAAGGGAATTTTGCAGAAGAGGGGCTGGAAAGATTGTTAGAGCCACAAGTTGGGACATTTTGCACAAAAGCATTGCCTCTCTTCCCCATAATGCATGAACCACAATCCCCATGGCATTGACCTTCATCAGCAATGTGGAGTGCCTCTTTAGAAAAGGGGAATGGAGGAGGGAAAGGATGGTACCAACATGTATTGTTTACAGGCTAAATATGTCCATATCTACTAAAAATAGTTATTGTTCAAAGGTATGTGTTTATTCTTGCCATTCTTCTTGTTTTGTAGTGCTTTCTGTTTCCCTTTACTCTCTTATTTTTGAGAATGGTTTAATTTTTCCTGTTTCCTCATGTGCTTGCTTTGCTTTCTCTTCAGCATGAAGGATTCCATCAAGTATTTTCTGAGAACCTGGCTTAGTTATCATCATTTCCTTTAGCCTGTTTTTGTTGTGGAATGTCCTTATTTCTCCTTCAACTTGGATAGATAGCTTTGCAGGACAAAGTATTCTTGGTTGACAGTTGGTATGTTTCAGACTTGGAATGCATCATTCCAAGCCCTTCTGGCTTTTAAAGTTTTTGTTGAATAATCTACTGTGATCATGATTGGTTTGCCTTTATAGGTGACTTGTGCTTTTTCTCTCTAACTGATTTCAATATATTTTCTTTGGTTTGCATGTTTAGTAGTGTAATCATAATATCTGTTTGGTGTTCTGAAAGTTTCTTGTATCTGCATTGGCATTTATTTCCAATTTGGGAAAATTTTTCCTCTATGAGTTTGTTGCAAACACCTACTAAGCCACTGGATTGAAATTCTTCTCCTTCTACTATACCCTGAATTCTTATGTTCTTTTTTCTTTTTATACTGTCCCAGATATCTTAAAATTACCATTCATACCTTCTTATTAGCTTGTCTTTCTCTTTGTTGGACTGTACTAGATCTGTCATCTGGTCTTATAGTTTAGATATTCTGTTCTCTCTTTCATCCATTGTACTGGTGAGACTTTCCACAGAAGTTTTTATTTGACTGTGTTTTTAAGTGCTAGAATTTATGCCTGGTTTTTCTTCAGTACTTTTATTTCCTTACTTATGTCTTGTAGTGACCTCCCTATTTCATTAATCTGGTTTCCTGTGCTCTCTTGGAATTCCTTCAGGAGTTTGTTTTCTTCTTTAATTCCTTTGTTTTCTTCTTTGATTCCTTTCATTTCTTCTTTTATTTTTTGAGTATAGATAAAGTCATTTTTAAAATCTTTGTCAGGCATTTCATCTAAAACAGTCTCATTGAGGGCCATGACAGATTTATAATTTTTGGTGGGATTGTATTGTCTTGATTCTTTGTGTTTCTTGTATACATGAAATCATTTTGTTTTTGAAGCCTTTGTCAGGCATCTCATATAAACCAGTCTCATTGGGGGCCATTTCTGATGGATTTATAGTTTTCGGTAGGATTGTATTGTCTTGATTATTTGTGTTTCTTGTATTATAATGTTGCAATTTTTGCATACTGAGTTTATTTGATGCTTGGGTTTTCTAATAATCTGTGGTGATTTTAGATTTGGAAATCCCACTTTATGTACCTTTAGAGTAGGAGTTTCAGGTGCCATGTGTAGATCCTGTACTCCAATCCAACCACAGAAGTAATTCTAAGTGTTGAATTTGCCTGCTATTCAAGTATTCTAGTGGGCTTCGTGGAGCAATTTACTGGCAAATTCTAAAATTCAACTGAGAAATATACACATTCAATAGAAACCAGCACAGAGTATGCATAACCTTATAAAGCCAAAATCACTAAGGGTGTGTGTTGCTCTACACCCTTAATCCTGTCAGCGGGGAGGTTGTGATTTCTGTTTTCAAATGTGTTCCAGATCAGCCTGAATCTGAATCAGACCCTGCCTCCAATAATGACAGAAGAAAAAGACAAAGGCCCTATGAATCTGAAAGCATCACAGACAACAATAGTCAACCCCCAAATGCATTTTAATTGAGAATGGTAAAGCCAACCAAGCATATGTAACCTATAAACTGCCCTGACAAGGAAAGCAAGATTAGCACTTCCAGTGCAGGCTTACGTACCTGCTTTTTTTGTCAGTTGGCCTCATTTCCGTTTGGTGTGGCTTCCAATCTCAACAATGCTGAGTGCCCACCTTGATCCTTTCATGTTTTGCTGTGAATCTGGTGTTCTGATCAGCTGTGTTAGATGCCCTGCCACCAGGAGCTGAATACATTCTCTGGAGGGTCACTTTGCTGTCGGTTGGGGGACAGGGGACTGCAGGAAGCCTGGAGTTGTGCTGGAACTGCTCAGCTGGTCCCACCTGTGTCTCCTTCAGCAGCTCCTTTACTATCTCCCCTTAAGATTTCTTGACTTTGTAAGGTGGCTAATGAGGTTGGAAAGTCCCCTTGTTTGGTATCTTCTCCTGCCGCTGGGCACAGGACAGGTGAGCAGATCCACACGAGTCCACGCACATCATGCCTGGGTCTGGGTCTGAGTCCACAAGCTCCTCATGGGATTCTGGCTGATTTCCTCCTTTCTGATAGAATTCAGTCTCTCCTGCTTCTCCACTGTTGCGAATAAAAACCTATACAACTTCACTTTTCAGAGGAAGAATGTATTTTGGTGTGGTTTTGCTCAGCCCCCCCCCCCCTTGGCTGGATTGGTGATCCCTATGCAGCATCTTATGTGGAAGTCCTTTGGTATCCAGATTTAATGGGTCTATAGTTAAGTATGTAGATTCCTAGGTGATACCCTGAAAACTTCTAATTTAGTACATCTAGGTGGGATGTAAGTGATTTATCAGGAGTTCTAGAAATTTTTGATTAACCATTATGGAACAACTTAGAGAATGTAAAGGAAGACAATTGGTATTTGACTTGCCAGATGATTTGAATATAGACGAGAATAGGAACTACTTTGAGGTAGGGTTTCACTGCAGCTCAGGCTGACCTGGAATTCACTATGTAGTCTCAGGTGGCCTTGCTCCACAGTGATCCTAAAACATCCAACTTTTCCTTGTTTAATCTTAACTTATCAGACATGTTGATGAACCACATGTAATGTCATCATAGTTGTGCTTTATTTCTAATAATGAAACTGTCATGAGGTAAAGTGGAAAGAGTTTTGGCTTGTGTATTTGTGCATGTGTGTGTGTGTGTCGGTGTGCATGTGTGTGTATATGTTTGTGCATGCTCATGCACACATGTTCATGTGTGTGAGAACATGCACATGTGTGGATATCAGAAGCAAGTTTAAGTATTGCTCCTCACCTTCCATCTTGTTAAAGGCAAGGTTCCTTATTGCTATTCACAGCTGTGTTCACATGACTAGCTGGCCTATAATCTTCTGAGAGATTCCTACCACTTGCTTCTCACTAGAGGCATGCTGGAATTAGAGATGCTCATCACAGTGTCTAGCTTTCATGTGGATAGTAAGAACACAAACTATGGTACTCAAGCTTGTGTGGCAAGCACTTTATCCACTGAGCTGTCTCGCCAGCCATGGTTTTATCCTTAAAAAAATTCTATTTGCCCTTATTTTACTCTGTATCTTTATTTTGAGTTGCTCTGTATTTCCTAAGTCAAAGTGTTTTCTCTGTACTTATTATGATGATAATGGCTAATACTTATTTAAACCTTGTTCAGGTTACTTTTCTTTTGTCATTTAAGACATTTGTTTCAAATATATTAAAATTATTTTATCCTTAAATTGTACCTATACAAGTAATTACTGTTATTATTACCTCAGTTTACACATAAGGAAAGTTATGTATAACTGTTAAGTGAGGATTGGTAGACTCTTGTTTCATTAAAAAGTCACTTTGTAAGAGGAATGACATAGCATACTACTGTCAACTCAACAATATTGGTTTTCTAGTTTCAATGCTTTGCAGCTGAGGAAATTATTTGTTTACCAAGTTGCAGGAGACTTCATGGAATTTAGTCACCATGAATTTTTATTTCAGTGTTCTACAATATTTGCCACAGGTATTGTGTAAAAACTTATTTTCATAGACAAGGAACAGTTAATAGCTATACTAAATTAAACCAAAACAGCAACACTAATAAAATCAAGGGTTCTCAGTAGAATTTGGTTGTTTGCCAGGTATTTATACACTATGGCTCCCATTGTTTTCTTTTGGAATTTCATGTATAGGTATGCATATGTACATAAATACATGGTGGCAACTACTACCACTGTTAACATTCATAAGATAGGTACTATGTGATAGGCAGAGTCCTATATGTTTTTCATGGGATAGTCTAATTAAACTTTGAAACTATTTTGATAGGTATTTTTTTATTTATACTAACTTTACAGATAAAATTTTAGAAGTATAAGTTACACATATAATATCTAGAAAACCTGCAATATAGACATCTGACCTCAGACACTGCTATTGAATCATCCATCCAGGCATCATCACACATTAAACATTTACTACTGGCAGTTACAGCATTTTTCTTCCCATTGCTGGGACAAAACACCTGAATGGAAGAAGCTTATGGAAGTAAAGACTTTATTTCCAGGTTACAGTTTCTAGGGGACGGTTCATCATTGTAAAGAAAGCATGGCAGGAGCAGACACCTGGTTGTCACTTCTCCACATGAGTGAGGAGGAAGTAGAGGAAGTGAGATGTGTGTGGCAAGTAGGGCTAAACTCTAAAACAACCAGACTTGCCCCCAGTGACACAACTCCTCAAGCAAAGCTCCACCTTCCAAAGGTGCCACAAACTAGGGATTAAGAATGAGACTTAATCACAAATATGTGAGGCTATGAGGGCATTTTACATTCAAGTCATACCCTTCTCCCCTTCTACCCCATAGATCCACGGCCATATCATGATTCAACATGCATTTAGTCCAAATTTAAAAGTCCCCATTGCGTTTACCAGTCACAACATAGTTTAAAAGTCTAAAGTCTCTCCTTTTACTGAAGACAGTCTCTTAACTGTGAGTCCTGTAAGATGAAAACAAAAGCTCCCTAAGTCCAGTACATAATGGCATAGAGTAAACTTTCCCTGTCCAGAAAGGAAGAATGGGGACACAGCAAAGAATGACCTGACCAATGTTATATCAAAAAGTATCAGAGCTGGGCTGGAGAGATGGCTTAGCGGCTAAGCGCTTGCCTGTGAAGCCTAAGGAACCAGGTTCGAGGCTCAATTCCCCAGGACCCACGTTAGCCAGATGTACAAGGGTGCCCACGCATCTGGAGTTCATTTACAGAGGCTGGAAGCTCTGGCGTGCCCATTCTCTCTCTCTCTCTCTGCCTCCTTCTCTCTGTCGCTCTCAAATAAATAAACAACAACAACAACAACAAAAAGTATCAGAGTGAATATCATATCCTGAAGCTCCATGTCTGACATCTGGAACTTGTGATGAATTCATCTGTGATACAAAAGGCTTGGAAAACTCTGTTATTACAGCTTTGCTGCTGGCATCCAGCTTCACAGTCTGAGAAGGCACTTGGATCCTCAGCTTCCTAGCATGCATAGAGCCCCGTTTTCTGAGCGGCTACCTGGTCCTCTGTTTCTCCAGCCTGCATCTTTCTCCTCCAAGAACAGCACCATCTGGCCAATGTGCTCCTCTGTCAGGTGGAATAAAACCTGACCTTGGGCCACAGCTGCAGGAGCCTCTGCTAGCAAACTCTAGAGATCAGAGGACTCCTTAAATCTCCCTTTAGGCCTTTTCCATTTAAAAGAATCTGCATACCTATTATCTTGAGCCTTCAATGAGTAGGGTCTCACCCTGAAGGCATCTTTTCTATTCTCCCAATGAAGAGCAGTTTACCCATTCTAAATGATTATAATCTCTTTAACAGTCACAGCTGAAGCTATAACAGTATCTGGGCCTGGAACTTTGTTCACATGTCTTTCTGTGCTAAACTTTATATTTTTTATATCCTTCTACCCTATATTTTCCTTCACAGAGCATACCAGACTGTTACTTTTAAATTCACTTTTGTTCAAGTTCTCAGGAAATGGGCATGACAAAGCCAGCATCCTTGCCAGAATATCTCATCAACTGCCTGTAGCCCAGGTCCTGATAAAGTTCTTTTATCCCCTCTGAAATCTTATAAACTGAATCTTCACAGTCCATACTTCTCCGGTCTTTCAAACTCTTGCTAAAATTGATATTTTCGTATAGCATTGTAAAGCTTTTTTTATAAAAAAAATTCAAATACTATTATATTACTCCTGCAAAGCAGTTCCAAAAGACTATAAACCTCATGGTTGGCTTATTGCAGCAATAACCCAAATCTTGGTACCAATTTTCTATAGAAGTTAACTTTTCATTTTGGAAACAACACACTAGTTCAGAGCCAGGTGTTGTGGCTCATGCCTTTAATTTTAGCACTCAGGAGGATGAAGTAGGAGGATCACTATGAGTTCCAGGTCAGCCTCAGCTATAGTGATCCCTTGATTCAAAAAGTAAAATAAAATAAAATAAATGACCAGAAGCAGCTGATGGAAGGAAAGTGTTTATCTCTGCCTTACAGTTCAAGGGGAAGTTTCATTATAGCACAGCAAGCATGGCAGAAGTTATCTGAGCATCATATCTCCACATCAGCAGGGATGAAGTAGAGAAAGTAACCTGAGTGTGGCAAGTGGGACTGGACTATAAAAACCTAAAGTTCACTCCCAGTTCCACAAACTTTCCAAACAGTGCTACCTACCTGGTATTAACTATGAGATTTATTCACAAACACATGAGACTATGGGGACATTTTATATTCAACCCACCATAGCAGTAAACAATAATACACCCCTATAAAGAAATCAACAGGGCTGGAGGGATGGCTTAGCAATTAAGGCATTTACCTGCAAAGCCGAAGGATCCAGGTTCAATTCCCCAGGACCCACGTTAGCCAGATGCACAAGGGGGCACATGTGTCTGGAGTTCGTTTGCAGTGGCTGGAGGCCCTGGCATGTCCATTTTCTCTCTCTTTCTCTCCCTCTTTCTCTGACAAATAAATAAAATTAAAAAAAAAAAAAAGAAATCAACAACAGCAACTGTGGTACAGGGAAATTTGACTATATTTTCTTCAGTAAACATGATAGGTGAGAATTTTAGTTGATTACAAATATAACTGCAATACCACTATTTTATCACTATTATTGTATTTATTATTGTTATATATAATATGTTTTATATATATATATATATATATATATATATATATATATCATGCCACACTAATGATTAAAGCCAGGAAGTACCTAGCACTTGCTACTCATGCACTCTACCACTCTCCAGTCCCGTTTTGTTTTCTATTTTAAGTCAGACTAGCCTTGTACTTGTACTGCTTCCCAGGCAGTCCTTTCATTTGCCATTGGCCTGCTTCAGACTCAGACTCTGAATAGCTGCGATTTCTGGCTTGTAAACCATCCCCAGCTTAACTGTAACATTTTCAAAAGCAAGTACTGTAGCTAATTATATCCTCCGTTTAAATTTCATATAATTTTAAACTGCTGATATTTAGATTTAGTTCTTAACGCCTTCTTAAGTACTCATTAAATTTTCAGAACTATGGTTGGTTGATGTAACATTTTCAGTTTATTATCAGATGAGATCCAAGTTTCATGGAAGACTGAATTCCACAGAGCTGAAAGGATTCATATGTAGAGCTTTTGATATGGAATGTAATGTCCTATAAGCACAGAATCAACCAAGAAGAATCATTAGCTCAGTTGGAGAAGAAGAAAGATGTTTCAAAGTGGTGTTGTCCTTGAACTGGATGGACAGATTTCCACTAGATTAAGAGACAAATACGTGGAATGCAAAACATCTCCAGGATGCCTGAGGAATGCTGTGTGTGATTGTGAAGGCGAGGTGGGGGAGGGGGGGCACTGACTGTAAAGAGCCCAGATCAACTGGTCAGAGTTTGAATGTGATTTTGTAGACAGCGAAAATTATATTAAGGGGGAGGTCATTTCTGTTAAGTATGTGCGCAGATATGACTAGCGCAATACTGACAGGAGGGAACAGCTGCGGAGCTAAACTGACACACCTGCCAAGAGAAAGTGGAACTGTCCACTGGGCAAGAGAGATAATTATTATGGACTAGGACTGGTGAAAATCCTTTTGATTGATTGAAAATAGTCAAGTATGGAGTTTTCATCCAAGGCAGTGAACGCCGAAGGAGAAGAAATAGTCTTTGGGTAATCAGTGTAATTTTACATTGGGGAAATGGGGGACATTAAGGTCACCAAGGTGAGAAACGTTGAGCTGGAAAATGAAGTGTAAGAGAGAGGCTGACGCAAATGGATTGGGATAAGAGAGAACTGAGTTATGGATGTGTTGAGTACCAAGCCCGAGGCCTGGGAAGAAGTATTCCATCACTGCTTTGCCCTGGATTGCATTTGGACAAGTAATCAGTAATTCTATTTGTAATTTTAAAAGTGGACATGACAAAGCCCTTGAAGGCAGCCAGCTAGAGAAGAACCTGGATTCTCTCCTTTTCTGGCATAGAGCAAATGATAAATGTGTTAAATATTGGGAGGGTTTTCGAAGACAGAAATCTAAGAGAAAAATCTTCAGCTCAAGTTAGTGATTCTCCCTGGACTCCCCCTGGAGTTGCATCCTAGAAATAGCCAGTGAATTAACCAAGTGGCCTTGGTGGTTTCCTGCAGAACAGAAATCAAAGTAGAAAAAATATATTACTATCAGGTGTGAAGAGAGAATCTACCACCAGAGGGCAGCCTCAGCTTGCGATGAGCTAAACAATGAGGCACATCAGGAATGAAACAGAGTACTTGGTTACCAGGGAAATATGCAATGTGGCCACCAATCACCTACAAATGCAGGTCTGGAGGACAAGAAATTCTAAACCTAGCTTGGAGAACTGTAGGTTCCCAATCAGACAGGTAATTTGATCCGTTTCCATGGTCATTCAGAATTAATCAGTTCATATTTCTGAACATTGAAAATTGGCTTGTTATCTATTCAAATAAGAAGCCTCCCACTCTGTCCAGAGCATGGTGCACTGGGTGAATCAGATCTAGGGGTCAGTAGCCTTTGGACCATAGGAGCTGCTATGATTAGGGTCACAGACAACCTCTGAGTTCAGGAAAACATGAAACAATTAAAGTGGAGCCTGAAAGTCTGATGCAGACTGCTAATGTTCAGAATTATATGTGTATTTTAGTATCAGCAGCTCTTTCTGGAGAGTGAAAGTAATAGGCTTTCCCCTTAGTCATCCCACAAAAGTGCTAATAGCTCTACCCTTTTACTTCCACAGAACAAATCAAGCCTCAGAGAAAATATCTACAACAAATATTTTGTGATAATCAGAATAATATAGCAGGGTGTAGGCTGGGGGATGGGGTTGAAAAACATTTTTTTCACTAATGTCTCTGCTCTTTATTCTCTATCTTGCATTCAAAATTCCTTTCCAAGAGAAGCAAGGAGAAGGTAGGGCAGAGGTCTAAAAAGGCATCCAGAGTAACAGTGTGGATGTCTTCTTGTCTGTTATATTGACCCCAAAGTAATGCAAATTCCTTTGCAGGGAGCCAGAAGTAGCTAGCTGTTTGGATTTCTTCTCACTGCTGGCACAAAACATCTGACAAAAGCACCTGATGGGATGAAAGACATTTATTCTTCCTTACAGTCTCCAGAAGAAGCTCCATGATGGCAGAGGAACAATGGTAAAGCAGAAGCTGGACATCTGATCCTTGCCACAGCAGATGGGAAACAGCAGCAGATGAGCTGGCTATTACACCCATAAGCCTATCCCTAAATACACACCCCCTCCTCCAGCAAGACCCCACCTCCCAAGTTGCTGCTAGGTGGGAATCAAGCATTCAGTACACAGTAATTTATGGGGACACCAAATTCAAACCTCCACACATGAGATCTATGTTCATCTCAATCTGTTTGGAAATTAATCTCAGTTATTTTGCACATGATCTTTAATAAACCTAGTCATCTCCAGTGTAGGGAAGGAGGTGTTTGGAATTCACCACTAAATTGGGCCCATCAAGGAGAAAAAAAGGTTAATATAAATTCTAAAATTAAATATCCCTCATTTCCAGAAAAGAAAAGAAAAAAAACAGTGGGTAGAAGCTACCCACTGTCCTCAACTGCATTGGAGAACAAATCTGCTCTACCATTTCTGAGAATTTGAGAAGGAGATAGGGAAACAGGAGTTACCTTTGGCAGCTTCAGAGGATGCATGGCACTACCGTCAAGGTATGAAGATGGGACTCCTTATCTTTCAAATTTTGAAGTGCACTAATCATGATAATAATGGTTCCAATAATTTCATAAACCATGTCATATTTAAACACAAAGAGTATATGCTTTCCTCAATATTGATCTAACATTAAAAGTGTGAAGCTCTCAATTAAAAACCACAATTCACGTAAGACTGAAACAAGAAGGGCAGCATGTTCTGCGATTCTCCTGATCGCTGCCCTACTTGGTGCTGTTTCAGTACACTGAGCACAACAGCATGTGCAATGTGGCACTGGGTAGGAATTTTTGGAAGCTGGTGTTGCTAAACTAGGACTAATTTCAAATGAAAAACGTGCTTGAGGTAATGAGGCATACTACAATCTTCATGCTACCTCCAACTATTTGTGTAGTTCCTAAGTAGAATACATTTGTTTTAACTACTTTGGGGGAACAGAAAGAGAATGAACAAATACCTAACTCCATGTTGTATTGCTTCTCTCTACTGTAGAATTATTTACACACAAAAGGCCATCAGATCCATAGGACAACTGACACTTTGAGTTAATACTATTGTACATAAATCTCATCTTCTTTCACAGAATTTATATATTTTGAAAAGTAAAAAGTCACATATGTCCTTTTTAAAAAGTACAAAAACATTGTTTTAAGTTACATTTTATTTGTTTAAACTCCAAATCTATGCTGATTTTTTTGTTCTATTATCTCTTCCACAATTTTTACCTAGCACATGGGCAACATATATATTTGTTTCAGTTATTTTTCCATAATGTTTAAATCAGTATACATTATATATTGCATGGCATGTTTACTTTCTTATATTCCTCACAGTGGTGGCCAATAGATTCTGAATGACCAAGTTTCCCCTTAGAGTCTCAAATCTGAACAATATTCTCACTTTATTATATGCAACTCAAAAACATTTACGATATTGTTCTTTGATCCTTCCTTAGACTCATTATATTAGTTTCCTGTTGTGGCTTTAACAAATCCAAACAGACCTAGTGACTTATAACAGCACATATGTATTTCAAATTTCTACAGGCCAGCAGTCCAAAATAAGGCACCAGTGGGATACACTTCCTTCTGTGGGTTCTAGGGAGAATATTTTCCTAGTGTTTCCCAACTTCTAGAAGCTGTCTACTTTCCTTGGCTTATGATCCCTTCTGTGTGCAAAGCCAGCATAATACCACCTCCCAATTTCCCTTCTGCCCTTCCTTTTGTCTCCTTCTTTTTCCATCATTGCTATCTTCACATCCAATTCTGATTTTCTTTTTGAATATACTGTGCTCAGCCAGATAATCCAGCATAAGTTACCATTTCATGATCCCTCATCATTCCTGAGAAATCCTCTTTGCCATGTCAAGTCACATATACACAGGCTCTAGAGATTAGGATGGGCTTCATGATGGTTTATATTGATTATCAACTTGACAGGGCCTAGAATCACCTACAAAGTAAAACTTAGACTGGGTTCACATCTCAACATGTTTGTGAGAGATTATCTTGATTAGGTTAATTGAGGAGGGAAGACCTACATTAACCATATAAAGTAACTTACCTTGGGCAAGGATGCAGAACTGTATAACAAGGAGAATGTGGCTGAGCACTGGCATTCGTTACTCTCTGCTGCTTCACTGTAGGCTGAATGTAACTAGCTTGGCTTCAAGTTCCTGTCACCATGTCTTTCTGCAATGGTAGACTGAAGCCCTTCCTTATGATGACTTTTTTCAAACACTTTGTCACAGCAACAAGTGATAACTAACACAGGCTTCTTCGGAATATCCATTATTCTGGCTACCACACTCAAATATTTGTATTCCATTCCTGACTACAATTTCTTTGTTGACATTTCTGTGAATATGTGCCCAACCAGTTAATCCTGCTGAAACACTTTAAAAAATTATTTAAAGTAATTTTTTAAAATAATTTATTTTTTATTGACAACTTCCAGCTATTTAAAATATTTTTAACATTTTTTTTATTTATTTGCATCACTCTTTCTCTCTCTCTCTCTCTCTCTCTCTCTCTCTCTTGTGTGTGTGTGTATGTGTGTGTGTGTGTGTACGTGCCTGCGTGTGTCAGGATGTCTTGCTGCTACAATGAATGCCTTTCTGGCAATTCAACCTGAGCAAGCAGACTTTGGGAGAAAGTGCTTGTAACTGCTAGCCCAAAATTTAAGTATGTAGAAGTATTTTTTGTAAAATATTATTTTTTTAAAGATTATTTATTTATTTATTTATTTGAGACAGAGAGAGGGGGGAGGGAGGGAGAGAGGGAGAGAAAGAGAGTGAGAATGGGCACACCAGGGCCTCTAGGCATTGCAAATGAACTCCAGAAACATGTGCCACCATGTGCATCTGGCTTATGTGGGACCTGGAGAATCGAACCTTGGTCCTTAGGCTTCACAGGCAAGCGCCTTAACTGCTAAGCCATTTCTCTAGCCCTTAGAAGTATTTTTAAAAATATTGGAAATTGTTCACACCTTCTTTGTTTGTGCACAGAATTCAGAATGAAGGACAGACAACCACATCTTGAGCCTTAAAGTTCTGAAACTTTGCTTGCCTTGTTCCCATAAAGTGTATGCTCTCCAATATTGGTTTCTCTTAAGGTAATACTTGTATGGGGTATGAAGAGAAGAGTGGAAAGGATGGAATGGATGAAGGGATCAGAGTGGTTAACACCAGAGCACCACAACTGCATTCCCAGCTTCCTCTGAAAATTGCTTCACTGTAGTGCCAAAGTGTGCTCATTCCCTCCAGTAAAAACCTTTTCTGTGAAGTATTCAATGGGTTATAAACTAGTATGTGAGGGGGAACAAATATGCATATGACTATAGTTCAGTTTCCAGTTTTCTTGTTATTTATTTATTTTACCAAGTACAGTTTTTCTATGTGAATAACACTTACCTTCTTTGAAATGATAAAAGTTCAGCATCCTTATGGCAGTATTAAATGCTTTCACAGTCTTTTAAATTTTTATTTTTATTTTGTCTTTGTTTATATAGGTTATAGTTTTATGTCCCCTCTTCCCAGGTCCCCATTTCCCTGAGGGGCCACCTCAGTTGGGTTATTGTTGTTCACTGTTGGGTAATTATGGCTTCAGTCAGGCCCTGTGTGTGTGGAGGGGCCGGGGTCTGTGCTTCAGGATATTTCTTCCCACATTGTGGCTCTTACACTTTTCCACCCACCCTTCTGCAACAATTCCTGAGATGTGACAGGCTGGTTATTTGGTTTAGTGTTGAGTTCTCTGTAGCCTCTTGCATTTCTGCTTTGATGTGTTTGGATTCATCACAGTGTCCACAGTTTCTGTTGCCATTTCCCTGTAGCTGGTTGTGTTGTAGTAATACTCTTGATGCTGCTTCCTCTGCAATTTATTCTTGACCCTGTACATGTGGTAGAGGTGGGAAGACTTGAGGTGAGCAGTCAGTTATCTTTTCATGTTGTATTGATGGGTGTTGGATCACCTTGGTATTCTCAGCCATCTACAACATAAGAGATCCTCCAACCAAGAGTGAGAGGACCTTTGATTAAAGGAGACATGCATAGTCATTTGAGAGACATTTTGATGGGTGTGTCCAATTTCCTTGCCCAGAAAGCAATGAGAGCTTCTCTCTAGTGTGGGTGAGTTTCCTGACCATAGGATTTTGACTTGGTTCCCAGTGCCAGGTTTGCGATCTCACCCATTGAGTGAGTTTCATATCCAATCAGAGGATAGCTGATTATCTGTAAGGCTGTGTGTCACTATTTTTTTTTAAATTTTGTTTGTTTATTTATTTATTTGAGAGCGACAGAGAGAAGGAGGCAGAGAGAGAGAGAGAGGGAGAGAGAGAGAGAGAGAGAATGGGCACGCCAGAGCTTCCAGCCTCTGTAAACAAACTCCAGATGTGTGCGCCCCCTTGTGCATCTGGCTAACATGGGTCCTGGGGAATTGAGCCTCGAACTGGGGTCCTTAGGTTTCACAGGCAAGCGCTTAACCTCTAAGCCAACTCTCCAGCCCTGTGTGTCACTACTGCACAACAACACTCAAAGCACTTTCCAACACCATGAGAGTGTTTGCCAGGAGAGAGGTTTGGCTTTCTTTAAAGTTGATCTCTTGGTGTCCTGAGAAAGCAGCCTGTGGTGACTACGGCAATAGGGTCTTACCTTTTAGCTCTAGTGGATAACCAAGTGCTTTGACAATGGCCTGCATTGTTTGGAGGACCTCTCCGGGCTCTCTGGCCAACTTTTTGCTGTGGGGGTAACCCACTTCTGTTCCTGAGATTCACCAGCCAGAGCCAGGGGTTTTAGGATTAAGCTTTATCTACTTTCTACTTTGCGCTTCTGTCTGGACCATCCACCCCCATTTATTAGGGGTTGTATCTTATATACTGGTATCCAGGAGAAAGGTTCCTACTATGCTGATTAATTTTGTATTTAGTTTTGTGTAAATCCCCTCCCCTCTCCCTTCCTCCTATCCTATACCCCCAAGACCCTCAACCTCATATTTTGTTTCCTTCTGCTAGTGTGTCAGCTGTGCATTTTTTGTGGTCTCATTCTAGTTCCACATCCATATTCCTAATGCTTACTCCCATTTTTAGTCAACCCCAGCTGATCCAAATTAGGAACCACATATGAGAGTAAACATGCACATATGGAAGAAAACATGTTGTGTTTGTCTTTGTTAGACTGTATGACCATGCTTAGAATATTTTTTCCAAGTCCTTTCATTTTCCTGAAAATTCCATTATTTCATTTCTTCTTACAGTTGAGTACAACCCCATCTGGCCTGATTACAATTCCTAGCTATTATTATATTATTAATAGAGCAGTGATAAGCACGATTGAGCAAGTATCTGTGAAGTAAATAGTGGAGTCTTTAGGGTAAGAGCTTAGGAGTGGAATAGTTGTTTCAGATGGTGTACCTATTTTAATCTTTTATTTATTTATTTATTTTTGAGGCAGGGTCTCACTCTACCTCTATTTTCATCTTTTTAAGTAGTTTACATACTGGCTGTACAAGTCTGTACTCCCACTAGCAGTGAATAAAGGTTTCTCTTTTTCAATAACCTCACCAACAGATGATTTTTTTTTTTTTTTGATGATGGAGTGAGATGAAATTTCACAGTCATTTTAATTTGCATTTCTCTAATGAATAATGATGTCCAACATCTCTTTAAGTGAGTATTGGCCATTGTTATTTCTTCTTTTGAAAATTCCCTTTTCAGGTCTTTGATCCATATTTTAATTGAATTGTTTGAGTTTTGTATTGCTTAGTATTTTTTGAGTTCTTTGTAGATTCTAGATATTAGGCTTCTGTTGGCATATAGTAAGTGAAGATTTTCTCCCATTTTGCAAGTTGTTGGTTGTTTCTGTTGATAGTTTGCTTGTCTGCTCAGTAGCATTTTATTTTCATGAGATTCCACTGATTGAGTGTCTAAGTTTCTGGGTTTTTGGGGTCTTACACAGTGTTGATTTTGTATCTTTCTAATTTACTGAAAAAAATTTCACTTTAGGAGTTTTCTTAGTTTTTCCTTTTGGGTCACTTATGTATAGAATCATGTAATCTGTGAATAGGGATAGTTTGAGTTCTTCCTTGGCAAGTTTTATCCCTTTTGTTTGTTTGTCTTGTCTTATTGCTTGAGCTTGGACTTATATTCAAGTATTACTGTGTTGAAAAGCAGACAGGACTCTGCCTTGTTCAAGATCTTTTTTTTTTCTTTTTTTTTGTTTTTCGAGGTAGGGTCTCACACTCTATTCCATCTTGAGCTGGAATTCACTATGGAGCCTCAGGGTGGCCTCGAATTCACGGCAATCCTCCTACCTCTGCCTCCCAAGTGCTGGGATTAAAGTCGTGCACCACTGTGCCTGGCTTGTTCAAGATCTTAATGGGAACCCTTTGAGATTGCCCCTGTTTTATATTATCTGGTCCTTACATATAGCTTTTATTATGTTGAGATATGATTTCTCCATGCTTAGTGTCTGCAGAGTTTTAATTATGAAATCATATTGTATTTTTCAAAGATATTTCTGCATCTATAAAATGACCATGTGGTTTCTGTGTTTATTTATGTGGTGTATTAGGTTTATCAATTTCTGTATGTTGCACCATCCCTGCCTCCCTGGGATGAAGCCGACTTGATCAAGATGCATAATGATTTTGACGTATTTTTGCATTTGGTTTGTGAGAATTTTACTGAGAATTTTTGTGTTAAATTTCATCAGGAATATAGGCCTGTAATTTTCTTTTCTTTTGTCTCTGTCTGGCTTGGGTATGAGGGTAATGCTGTTGTATAGAAGAAGTTTGGGAGCATTCCCTGTTTTCCAATTTTGTGAAATAACTTGGGAAAAGTTAGTTTTAGTTCTGCAATGAAAGTTTGATAGAATTGGCCAGAAATCTGTTTGGGCCAGAGCTTTTGCTGTTGTGGTGGCTGCTGGGAGGTTCTTAATTATTTTCTCACTCTCATTGGATGTAATAGCTTTAGGCAATTTATCTACTCTGGACTTATTTTTGGTATTTGGTATAAGTCTAGGAATTTATTAATTTCTTCCAGGTTTTCCAATTTTGTGGAATATGGGTTATGAAATATGTCCTGATGATCCTTCCTATAGGTGCCAATTATGACATCTTCATTTTCACTTCAAATTTTATTAATTTGAGTCTTCTATTTATTCTTTCAATCAATTTGGCCAGGGCATTATCAGTCTTTCTTATCTTATTGAAGAGCAAGTTCTTATTTCATCAATTTAAAAAAAATATTTTCTGAATTTCTAATTCATTAATTTCTGGACTAGTCTAGATTACGTCCTTTTGCATGGAACTTTTAGTTTTGGATTCTTCTTGGTTTTCTAGTGTCTTTCGGTGGATGGTTAAGTAATTAACCTGATATTTCTCTGTCTTTGTTTTGTATGCATTTAGTGATAGAAACTTTCTACTTAAGAATGCCTTTATTGGGTCTCATAATTTCTGGTACATTGTGTTTTCAATATTATTAAGGTCTAGAAATTCATAGGTTATCTTTTTAATTTCTTCAAATTCATTTTAATTTTAATATTTTTAATTTTAATTTTCATCTTAATTTCTTCAACTTTCATTCATTGTTTAAAACTGAGTTGTTCAGTCTTTAGGAGTTGGCATTTTTTTGTTGTTTCTTTCTAACTTAATTACATTGTGCTCAGATATAATGCAGGGAGTTATGTCAATTTCCTTGAATTTGTGGAGACATGATTTATATCCTAATATATGATCTATTTTAGAGAAGGTTCCATGAGCTGCTAGGAAGAATGTGTATTTTTATGGAAATAGGGGAAATGTTCTGTAGATTTCAGTTAAGTCTAATTGATCTATGGTGTTTAGCTCTTTTACTTCTCTGTTAAATTTCTATTTGGATGATCTGTCTATTGATGATAGTGTGGCATTACCATCCCTAATATGATGGTATTGAGATTTATTTCTGCCATATTTTCTTGTAGATTTTGATTTATAAAATTTGGTACACCTGTGTTTTGTATACATAAGTTTATAGTTGTAATATCCTCTTGTTGAGTTGTTCCCTTAATAAGTAAGAAGTGGCCTTCTTTTTTTATTTTGATTACTTTCGACTAAAGACTATTTTGTCAGATATTATCTGTTTGTTTCTTAATTCCATTTTCATGGGAAATAATTTCCTTAATAGTGAGGTGAGTTTCTTGTAGACAATAGATAGATGGTTTCACTTTTCTGACCCAACCAGTTAACTCGTGTTTTTTAAGTAGGCAGTTGAGTATGTTAATGCTTAGAGTTATAAATGTGAGGTTCAAATTAATCCCTGTCATGTTGCGGACTTTGTGGAGTTTGGTACTTTCTTGAGCCTTTTATATTTTCATGTCTATTCTAGGTTTGGTTGTTTGTCTCTTCTGTGTGGAATATTCCCTAAAGTATTCTCTATCATGTTAACTTTGTGCTCATATATTCATAGAGCTGACTTTTATCATGAAAAGTTATTTATTTAATCATCTATTATGAGGATTATGTTTGCTCTGTATACTAGCTTGGGTTGATATCCATGGTCATTTAACATTTGAAGTATTCCATTCCACAATTTTGTGGCTTTTAGAGTTTACGTAGAAAATTCAAAGATAATTCTGATGGACTTACCTATTGTATTGAATTTTTTTTCTCTTCCTGCTTTAATTCTTTGTTTTCAGTGTTTAGAATTTTTACTATAATGTTTCTATAGCAGTAAATGGTGGGATGAACTTCCAAACAAGGCACAGTTATGGAAGGAAGGAAATTTAGTTGAAGCTTACAGATTCAGGGGAATTTTCATAATGTCAGAAGAAGCTGGAATGCCTTTCACAGGCCCATGCTAAGAGAGAAAAGCCATCACCAACATGAACACCATGAGCAAGCATACTTCAGGAATACCAACAGAAGTGAGGCACTTTGTATATCTTAGGCTAGAATTCAGATACACCTCAAGTAATACCACCTCCAGCCAAGTTACAAGCTTGAATAAAACTTCTGAGCCAATTGGGGGACATCCATTCAAAGCACCACTTTCTGCCCTGGTCACTGATAGATTCATAACCATCTCATATTGTATATAGTGTTTCATCCAAATTCAATGGTCCTTGTATTCTTTACCAACTTAAGATAGTCCTAAAGTCCCAAGTATCATCTGAGATTTAAGACTTTCCCTTAAGTGTGTGTCCTGTAAAATCAAATCATATAAAGGCAAAGACTAAACATTTCCAACTGCTATAAGGCATAACAAAGAGAGACTAGAACAATGCAAACTTAACAACCATCAAGCAAACATCAAACATTTGCAGTTTAACTCAGATATTATAACCAGTGACTGACACTGTCCAGATCTTCCAACTCTGCCCCTCCAGCTAGACTGAATAGCATGGTAGCCCTTGCACAGTCCTGTATATAGAAAATATCTTTGGGTTTACATGTAAAGCACAGTCTATCTTCCAATGGCTCTGCCAGCCTCTTCTTGAGGGTCATCACAACCTGCTTGTATGCTATGTCTCAGCAGTGGCTCCTGGGTCCGTGTGTACATCATCACCACTCCATGCGTTTTTCATGCTTCAGAAATTAATACTGGCTGTGCAGAACACAGCTGTATTCTTAATTCAGGCATGAAATAATTTGTGACCTTGAGGAGAAATTCTTTCTTTTCTGATCTCCTTTTAAAAGAGTGTACTCCTACCATTTAGTCTGTCTGGGGTTCTCGACTCAGGCACTCTTTCCATTGTTTTAATGTAAAGCTACAGTAACCTAAAACCAGTTTCTGTACAAGTACATTTTAAACTTGCTTGAATATTTCCAACCTAAAATCTTAAATCTCTCAGCCCCATATCTTTATCTAAGCACATTGGTCCATTACAAATTTAACTTTGATCAAACTCTCTGGGCCTGGGCAGTAGCATGCAGCCAGCCCTTATGCCAATAGCCCAGTTCCAACAAGGCTTTCTGGTATTTTTCCTTCCCCTTAGAAAGTTCATAAACCAAGCTTCCAAGTTCAATTCTCTCTGCACTTAGTACTTTCAAACTCTCATCTTCAGTTTCAAGCACCACATCCATGCCCATTCTACTAAAACAAAAGTTCCAAAAGACCAAATTCTACATGGTCAGATTCATCTCAGTAATTCCCACTTTCCAGTACCATTTCTGTAGTGGTCAGCCTCACACTGCTGGCATGGACTTCCAAACAAGAAGCAGTTATGGAAGGAAGGGAATGTGTTTGAAGCTTACAGATTCAGGGGAATTTTCATAATGTCAGAAGAAAGTGGGCCCCCTTTCACAGGTCCATGCCAAGAGAGAACCACCACCAAGTACAATACCACAAGCAAGCACACACTTCAGGAACACCAGCAGAACTGAGGCACTTTCCATAATCTTAGGCTGGAATTCAGATCTACCCCAAGTAACATCTTCGATAGCCCAGTTACAAGCTTGAATAAAACTCCTTACTCATTTGGGGGACATCCATTCAAACCACTACCATGTCATAAAGTTTTTTTTTTTTTTTTTTTTTGGTCCTGTGTATTTCATGTTCTGTGCACCTTTGGCCTGCATTTCTTTCCATTCTTGTATGTCCATGATCTGGATAGTTGGTCTTTTTAGGGTATCCCATTTGTACATCATATTCTGCTTCCATGGCTTTTGAACTTATCATAGGTTTTGGGCACATGGTCTGTTTCCTCTGTCTTGTCTTTGGGTTTGGAAATTCTGACTTCTGTATGATCTGTTCTCTGGTGAAGCTCTCTAGGGATCCTTACAAAGGGAATATTTCATTTGTGTTTTCCATTGTGGTTTTCTTTAGCATTTCCAACTCTGTTGAATTCCATTTTCAGATCCTAATTTGACTTTCTTGTCTCTTGGATTTCATTACTGTTTTTGATCATGTCCCCATTGACCTTATCCCATTGATTATGGCATTCATTTATTTGGAGATGCTCCCAAATTATATGTATTTATCTATTAAGATCCTTTTGATTCTCTTCAGTTTTGTTGTGGTGTGAATCTGTTTGTCCATGGCCTCATTAAATTTGTTTAATGTGCTTATCAAATTTTCATTTTGGGATTCTATGCTTGGGAATCCTCTGTATTTTCACTGTAGGTTTCCATTGTGGGATTAGGCATTCTTGGCTGGTATCTCTCAGCTTGCTTTATTGTTATGGGAAACTGAGTCACAGAGAGATGGAAACAAAGAGAGAGTGAAGAATCAGAAAGCTTATTCATGTTCACATGGACTCAGGGGAATAACTTCCAAAGCCTGAATACTGAACTCTGATAGCTCAGAGCTTTTATAAAAAAATATAGAAGGACATCTGATGTCATCTTGAATTTTTTACACTGCTGGTGGGTTACAAGTTTGTAAGGTTACATAATTTGGGGAACAAACAGAAAACTCCTTAGCAATCAGTCAGTAACAAGAAAGCACAAATGTAGAACAAAAAGCTGTTTGTTCAAGGATGTTTGTGCCTATGGCTGCACTAACCAGATAGCATACAAGCAGGGTACAGCTGCATAGGTAATAAGGAGAATCAGGGTCATGCTCTCTCCCTGCTTATGGCTTTGTGGTGGTTTGATTCAGGTGTCCCCCATAAACTTAGGTGTTCTGAATGCTAGATTTCCAACTGATGAAGATTTGGGAATTAATACCTTCTGGAGGGAATGTATTGTTGGGGGTGGGCTTATGGGTGTGATAGCCAGTTTCCCCATACCAGTATTTGGCATAGTCTCCTATTGCTATGGTCAACCTTATGTTGGCCAGGGGGTGATGTCCACCCTCTGCTCATGCCATCATTTTCTCCTGCAATCATGGAGCTTCCCCTCGAGCCTATAAGCCAAAATAAACCTCTTTTTCCATAAGCTTCTCTTGGTTGGGTGATTTCTACCAGCAATGCAAACCAAACTGCAACAGTAAAATGGTACTGAGAGTGAGTGGGGTTGCTGCTAGACACCTGCCTGTATGGCTTTGGCATTTTGGGGCTGATTTTCAAGAGGAATGTTGAAGGATTTGAAACCTTGACCTAAGAGATGACTTTCAGTGCTATAAGTACAGCTTGATGGACTATTCTGGTCAGAGTTGAAAGTCCTGAATGAAGTAAGAACTATGGACTGTGAGGTTTGGCTTATGAGGGAGAGAAAGAGTTGTGCCTAGACTGGGTTAGCAGTTTGTGTGGGAAGCTTGCTGTTATGCCTGGGTTCTGAGAAGTTGTGCAGGGCTGCTTTGCATAGAAATGAACTGGTGTGAGCAGAGGGATATGGCACAGAAAAAAATTAAATCTGGGAGTTACAGGTCAGTGCCCACTAAGAAAATGAGGAAAAAGATAACTAATATACAAGAGTTAGAGATAAGAGAGAGAGAGACAGGGAGAGGGGAAGTGAGGGAGGGAAGATGTAGGATATTAAGGTTAGTCTTAATCTTACCCTCTCCAGTGTCTTGTGGTTCAGGTGTTCCCAGTAAGGGCCTGGTGAAGGATCTGCTATTTGGTCTGTCTTTTAGTAAGTAGAAGATTATGGTACCATTGCCGTTTGGGTCTAGATTTGTGTTTCCCACCCCTTTGATGCCCTCTCCTCCCTCCCCCTTCAATCCTAGTGTCTAGTCTAGGAGATGCTTACTGGGTATGTAAGGTATCTTCGGTAGATTCAGGTTAGGTGCTGTAGATGAGTGAGACTATGTGGCGATTTTTTTTCTGTGATTGGGTAAGTTCATTGAGAATGATCTGTTCCAGGTTCAACCATTTTTCCTCAAATTTCATTGTGTCATTTTTTCTTACTGCTGTATAGAATTCCATTGTGTAGATATACCACATCTTAGTTATCCATTCTTCTAGTGATGGACATCTGGGTTGATTCCAGCTCTTAGCTATTACAAATTGAGCCGCTATCATCCACAATGAGCTTTTGATCAGAGAGACCTACAAGGTTTCCTAAAAGGCAGACAGATTTCTGTACTTGATGACCCACCAAAGGCTAGAGGTAAGACCCTACTGCTGAAGATACCTTATGTGATTGACATGCAAATTAGAATGGCATGGCTGGAAGTTGGAAGAGACTTAGTCCCCAGACAGTTAGCGCGTCTAGTGCCAGAAGGTGCTACATGGGCGGCTGGGGGAAATTGACCAATATCTGTCGAAGCAACGCATGGTCTAACCTACTTAGCAGCAAATAACTTGTTGTGATGCCCACACAAGTGCAGTGGTGGCACACAGCCATAGTGGGGAACCAACTGCTCTCAGTTTGGCTAACTGATCCCCTCACTGGTATGGGACCCATAGCTGGAGCTGGGAAACAAGTCAGAACCAGACCCAAATGTAAACCCACTCTCCAATATCAAGCTACCATCAATTGTGGGCTACAAGAGGGCCTACACGTATTAAATTCTCTATTAAAAAAAAAAAGTAAGGGTTATCTCATTTGTCCTGGTGCTAACTTACTCTCCGTTGGAGAATCTGCTTCTCTTTTTCAGATAGATGTAGATCCTAAGGAGAGAGCCACCCCATCATACCTCCAAAGGGCCCCGGCTGAAACTAAAAAAATTTGGAGACACAAGCAAGGGGGCTGTTTTCCTGATGAACCGGATACCAGCACAAGGGGGAAGGAGATCAGCACAGAGAAAAATAAACTCCTACCAAATCAGAGAGCCAGAGCCTTAGAGGCCCCCAACACCTCATCACTGAAGCAGACCAAAAATGAACCCAACATGGCTCGGGGAAATTTTGGGGAAGAGGGGGCGGAAAGAATGTCAGAGTCACATGTTGGGTCATGATATGCAGAGACATTTAGCTTACCCATAACTGTGGGCTAACTCCACAATGCATGACACGTATACCTCAACAAGGAGGGGCCAAGGGGAGGGGGTAGGTCAAGGATGAGCCTAATAATGGTACCAAACTGACTGTATTTGCTGAATACAGAACTGACTAATAATAAAGAAAAAAGGAAAAAAAAATGAAATCTTTGGGCCTAAATTGCTGCCCATTCACCTTCAAATTGTTTGAGAGATTACAACCTTTCAGATCAGGCTAGCAGACCTGCACTGGGGCAACATGAACAATGTAGACTATTTTGAAGTGGGCTGAGAACTGAAGGAGTGTCCTGTTCTTCAAAGTCTGTTTTATTTCCCACTGGATTTCCAAATTGGCACCCTACCTGATATTATGGAGTATAAGAAATGCAAGAGAGGGTCACCGAGTTTGCAACATGGTCTTGTGTTTTGGAAATGGCCATGGGCAGTGTGAAGCAGGTTTGCTGGTTGCCTGCATGGAGACCCCATGGGGCCATGAGGATTAACTGTGGATTGCAGTGGAGATCCAGTGGAGATGCCAGGACCATGAGATGGCTGCTAAGGAGCTGCCAGCCTGATGAAATTTTCCAGGACTGTGAGTAGCCTAACAGTTTGGTGTTAGCTCTGGTTGTTTTAAATCACGTATTGCTTAAATATCTCTTTGCTATGCCCAATGCCATCTTTTGCAGTGTGAATGTTTATTCTGTGCTGTTATGGTTTTTTTGAGGTTGTTTTTTGGTATTATGGCTCAGTTAGAAGATATTGTATTATGGGGATGTTTGAACATCACTGAGATTGATAAAAATGTTGGGGACTCTTAAAGTCATACTGAATGCATTATATTTTATATCATGTATGGTTATCAGTTTATGGGGGCCAGGGTCGGAATGTGGTGGTTTGATTCAGGTGTCCCCCATAAACTTAGGTGTTCTGAATGCTAGATTCCAAACTGATGAAGATTTGGGAATTAACACCTCCTGGAGGCAGTGTATTGTTGGGGGTGGGCTTATAGGTGTTATAGCCAGTTACCCCATGCCAGTGTTTGGCACAGTCTCCTGTTGCTATTGTCAACCTTATGTTGGCCAGGGTGTGATGTCCACCCTCTGTTCATGCCATTGTTTTCCCCTGCCATCATGGAGCTTCCCCTCAAGCCTATAAGCCAAAAATAAACCTCTTTTTCCAAGAAGCTTGGTTGGGTGATTTCTACCAGCAATGTGAACCAGACTGCAATAGGCTTGCACAATAAAAACTGTGTTTTACAGCATCATCTCGGCCTGTTAAATGTTAAATTCTTTGTTAAATGTGTTCTACCACAGAGAGTGCCTTGTTTGTTTTGCATTGATGTTTTTCCATTCATTTTTTTTTTTTTTTGTAAAGAATATAGCAATTCATAGCCTTTGAGGTATCAGAATCCCTGTTTGTGCATGGCATGGCCATGCCAACTTAGGGAGTCAGACGGATTCCCCACTTGTGCTGGGACTCTGACCTCAGTCAGGCAGATTCCCCATGCCTTTGTGTTATGTTCACACAGTGTGTGGTGGTCAAGCAGATTTCTGGTTTGTGCACATGCTCCAACCACACTGTGTGCCCAGCCCTCAAATCCACCAAGTGGGGGTGCCTGGCAGATACCAGGTTGCTTTAACATGATTCCTATTCAACCATTTTACCTGAAGCCCACAATGTTTCAGTCTTTGTACCATGAATGGCCATTGGGATTGAGGAATACTGGAAGGCAAGGCTTCCTCTGAATCCCTGACAAGGGCCCATATCTGTGGGTACTATAGTCAGTGAAAGAAAAGTTTACTGTGGTCAGCAAAATACAATCACACCAGGGCCACCAGCCACTGCAAACGAACTCCAGACACATGTGCCCCCTTGCACATCAGGCTTACGTGGGTCCTGGAGAATCGAGCCACGAACCAGGTCCTTAGGTTTCACAGGCAAGTGCTTTACTGATAAGCCATATCCCTAGCCATTAAATTTATTTTTAACTCTCTCTAGTAGTAGGGTTTATTTTTCATCTAAAATTTCTACTCTAATTTTATATCAATTTTGATACAACAATTTAGTGTTTTACCAAGTGATGTATACCTAACACTGTCTACTTTTATTTTCTCTAATATGAGTTGTGATTTCCCAAATATAAACTGTATAAATTGTTCAACTAGGTTTGTAATTTCATAGTTGGGTCTGTATTAAGTGTGAACTTTCAGATTTGTGACATCACACCAGGAGAGATCAGTAGCCTAAGGAATTGGCCCTCATGGATGATCAGACACAGATGGCTGGATTCTTTCCTTGGATTTTAGGCAGGAAAACTTGAAAAGGGCTTGGTATTAGCCGTTGTTTTAGTTCCTCCTGAAACATATTGAGTCAAGATTTTGTTAAAATGTTAGAGCTTCTTCCTATAAATCCCTAGCTTATGGCTGTGGTAGTTTGAATGTATGTCTCCTACAGCTTAGGTTTTTTTTTTTTTTTTTTTTAATTAAAATTAAACCTTCTGCTTAAGTCTCCAGCAGCCTGATAGAAGGAGCATTTCACTGGGGGTGGATTTGATTCTAGTCAAAAGGTGTGGTTAAAAAAAAAAAAAAAAAGGCAGTTTGAGCTCTGGGTTTGTGCTTGTTGGTTTTTGCTGGCTGGTGGTGGTTTCTCTCTGTTTGGATTTGTGACAGGGTGATAGGAAGCCAGTTTCTTCCACCATTGATGGAACTTCCCCAGATTTGTAAGCTTGAAATAAATTCCTTATTCACATGTATTGTGTCTGTTTGGAAGTTTGTCCTAACATTGTGGAGCTGACTACTATGATGCTTAAAGAATATTTCAGGCAATAATTTTTACATTAAAGGCCATGGGCTAGTAGATAAATAGAAATAAATATCTATAGTTTAAAAAATATTTTATTTATTTATTTATTTATTTATTTGAGAGAGAGAGAGAGAGGCAGAGAGAGGGCAAATGAACTCTAGACATATGTGTCATCATGTGCATCTGGCTTACATGGGTCCTGTGGAATTGAAATGAGGTCCTTTGGCTTTGTAAGTAAACACCTTAACTACTAAGTCATCTCTCCAGTCCTTCCCCCTTTAAATGAATATTTTATTTTATTTTATTTATTTATTTATGAGAGAGAGAGAAAGAGAATTATCTATAGTCTTTAAAATATACCTTCTCTACATAAAAAATGAAAAAAATATATATATATTCTTTTTCTCTGGAAGAATTTTGTTTTGTTTTGTTTTGTTTTTTCGAGTTAGGGTCTCCCTCTAGCCCAGGCTGACCTGGAATTTACTCTATACACTCAGGGTGGCCTTGAACTCACAACAATCCTCCTACCTCTGCCTCCTGAGTGCTGGGATTAAAGGCATGTGCCACCACACCCAGTTCTAGAAGAAATTTTAAGAATTTTGTTTACTTATTGAGAGAGAGAGAGAGAGGGAGAGAGAGAGAGAGAGAAATATACAGGAGAGAGAGTGGGCATGGCAGGGCCTCCACTCATTGCAAATGAACTCCAGACTCATGCGCCACCTTATTTATCTGGCTTATGTGGGTTCTAGAGAATCAAACCTGGGTCCTTAGTCTTCACAGGTGAGCGCCTTAACTGCCAAGCCATCTTTCCAGCCCACTGGCAAAATTTCTTCTCTCTAGATGATAGCTACGTATTTAATTTTGGAAGAAACACTTGTATGTTATACATATGCAAACAGTAAAACACACACATTTTACTTCTATTACTGACCCTGGTGCCAAATGAGTTTTAAACAAAGAAGAAGAATTAAATAGTAAAGGTAAAGGAGGTATAAATATAATGTATATCCACAGGCAGATAAGAGCAACTTTAAGCTTCTTGTCATTTATTAATATTCTGGCTCTTTGCTATAGTTCTTATTTTATACACACCTCAAAGTACCACCTACACTTCTCTTAGACTCATCTTTGCACAAACATGACCACAGAACAGCTCTGCTTATTTCAATAATATTTTATACTTTCTTGAATAAGGTCAACATTCTTTACTTTTATATTCTCAAAACCCACTGTTCTCCATTTTTGTCTTCACTATCACTATACACATTTGACTCTTGACTTTTCAGCCTTAATTATTAGATGATCTCCTCTTAAAGTAAAGATTTATAGATTTCAATTCTTTTTTTTTTTGGTCACTATCCCCACTACACTTGACTTACTGTTGTAGGCTCCATCTTCTTAATTATTATGTGGAAAATTTTATAAGTTCCATATTAAACATTTGCATTGATAATATAAATAGTGTTTATAGCTGAACTAGTTAATCAGCTAAAATTGCTTTTCCCTTCTAGATATGCTTTCTATTTCCCTAGAAGCTAATCACTTTCATGTATTTATGGACTCTTTAGTAATTAATTTTCTGCCAATATCCTCTATATTAAGAAACTTTGCATCTTCCAGCCATTTCATCTGCTTGCTTGCTGTGTACTTAGGTTATAGCTACTATGCTTGGCTTTCTCTTCATACATACTCAGGAATTCCTTTCAGTGCTGTCCTGGGCTTGATTTCCTGTTTCCTGCTAACACTATCCTCCTTTTTGGAAGATCTCATTACTGGTGACTTCCTTTCTGTGCATGCAAAGAAAATAAGTTATTTTGAGAACTTGTGTGTTTGAAATTTTTATTTAATTCTCATTTATTAAAAGCTATCATTCCATTTATATATTAGATCTAATTTTTTTCAAAGTGTCCAAAATCACCTTTGTAAAAAAATTTGGATACTGACAATTATGATTAGGGGACATAGAAGGATGCTATAATATAAACATAAAATGTTGAATTGGATTAAACTCATTACAATTTCTTGTTGAGGCAGGAATTTGTTAAAAATGAAAGAGATGGGGCTGGAGAGATGGCTTAGTGGTTAAGGATGCAAGTTTGACTCTTTAGGTCCCACATAAGCCAGACACAAAGGTGATGCAAGTGTGGAAGGTTGCACATGTGCACAAGATGGCACACATGTCTGGAGTTTGATTTCAGTGTCTGGAGGCCCTGGTGTGCCAATTCTCTCTCTCTCTCTCTCTGATAAAAAATTGAAAAAATGAAAAATAAAGAGATGTACCATTAACTCCTTTTACTTTTCTGAAACACTACACCTTTAGACCAATATTTCCTCTATTCCTCTACTTCTTCTCCTCTAATAACCATCATTCTCCTCCCTGCTTCTTATTTGAATGTTTTAGCTTCCTCATACAAGGACACACACGATTTTTGCTTATCATCTCACTTACCACATTGTTTGCCCATGACATAATTTCCCTCACTGTTAAGGCCAGATAGCTTTTCATTGTGTATATATCACATGTTCTTTTTTCATCAGGTGTTGTGCACTTAAGTTGATGACTCTATGCCTTGGCTATTGTATATAGTAGTGTGATTAAAAATGGAAGGGAAGGTTGGGAGTGGTGGTGCATGCCTTACTCGGGAGGCAGAGGTAGGAGGATTGTCATGAGTTTGAGGTCACCCTGAGACTACATAGTGAATTTGAGGTCACCCTGAGCTAGAGTAAGACCCTACCTCGAGAAACAAAACAAAACAGAAGAAAAAGAGGGATTACCTGCTCAGAACTGTTTTTGAGAAACACAGAAAGCTTTGTAAGCTTTCCTAACTTTTAACAAACTTTTAACAAAGTTTTACTTTTTTAACTTTAAAAACAAAGGGAAAGCAAATATCTCTTGTGAGATTCATTTAAAGTCCTTTGGATATATATATGTCCAGAAGTGGGATTACTGGATTATGCATTTATTTATTTATTTATTTTTATTTTTTATTAGTTTTGTACTCAGTGAATACAGTCAAGTTGGTACCATTTTTAGTCTCCTTCCTGTCCTCCTCACTCATCAGGGACCCTCCTAGTTGGGGAATATGGGTCGTGTATTGTGGGGTTAGCTATCAGTTATGGATAGGAGGCAATGTCTCTGTGTATCATGACCCAACATGTAGCTCTGACATTCTTTCCACCCCCTCTTCTGCGAATTTCTCTGAGACATGTTGGGTTCATTTTAGGTCTGCTTCAGTGATGAGGTCTTGGGATCCTCTGTATCTCTGGATATCTGGTTTGGTATGAATTGATTGTTCTCTGTGTCTATCTCCTTCACCCTTGTGCTGGTACCAGGTTCACCACAACAACAGTACTCTTGCTTGTTTCCCCACTTATTCTTAGTTTCAGCTGGGGCCCTATTGAGGCATGATGGGGTGGTTCCCTCCTTAGGATCTGTGTGTATCTGAAAAAGAAAAGCAAATTTTCTGATGGAGAGTAAAGTTAGCAACAGATAAATGGAATAACCATTGTATTTTTAGAGAGAACTTAATAGGAGTAGGTCCTCTTGTAGCCCACAATTGGTGGGAACTTGATAGTGGAGTGTGGGGAACCATTGGACACTAGGAAAGCAAAAGTACCTCCATCTTAAATAATGACTCCATTTTGTAATAAGTTGTCTGTTCTGGAAAGTCACAAGATCTGCAGGTGTTTGTTAACCCATGCACCCATAAAGAATGAGGAAGTCGTTGTCTTGTGGCCTTGGGGCTGGAGCCTTATCCTGTGAAACATCTTGTGCCTTTGGGGCCGAAACCTTATCCTATTGAAACGGAACTGTAGCAATACCTAAACTGTTGACAAACTTCCCTGTTCTGCTGTATAAGAGGCACCCTGAGAAAAATTAAAATTTGGCAGCTTGATCAGACTCCTGTCTTGCTGTCGGTTCCTTGTGTCTCTTGTCCCTTTCATTTCAGGTTCTCTGGGGTCCGTGCTCCCGTGGAAGCCCCGCTGGCCGGGGCAGTGGAGAGCGGGCTCATTTTTGGATATGATTCTGACTTGTTTCCCAGCTCCAGCTATGGGTTCTGTTCCACTGAGCAGATCAGTTAGCCAATTCAAGAGCAGTTGGTTTCCCACCATGGCTGTGCACCATTATTACACTTGTGTGAGTATTACATCAGATTTTTTGCTGCTAAGTAGGTTAGACCATGAGTTGCTTGGACAGATATTGGTCATTTTCCCCTAGTCGCTCATGTAGCACCTTCTGGCACGAGACAAGCCAACTGTCTGGGGACTGACTCTCTTCCAGCTTCCAACCATGTCACCCCATTTTATGTGTCAAGGGCATATGGTGTCTTCAGCAATAGTGTCTTACCACTAACCTTTGGTAGGTCATCAAGTACTCTGACAGAAATTTGTCTTCCTTTGGGAAACCTTGTAGGACTCCCTGATCAAGAACTCATTGTGGATGATAACCACATGCTGGTACTGGGAGTTACAGGTCAGTGCCCAAGAAGAGAAGGAAGAAAAAGATAAGTAATATAAAAGAGATAGAAGAGAGAGAAGAGGGAGAGGGAGAGAGAAAGAGAGAGAGAGAGAGAGAGAGAGAGAGAGAAACAGGAGAAGATTAAGGTCAGTCTTCATCATACCCTCTCTAGGGCCTTGTGATTCAGGTGTACCCTCTAAGGGCCTGGTGAAGGTTCAACTATTTGTTCTGTCTTTTAGGATGTAGAATTTTATGGTACCATTGCCATTTGGGTCCAGTTTTGTGTCCCCTACCCCCTCCCTTGCCCTCCCCTCCCTCCCCACCCACCCTATTGTCAGGTCCTCAAGATGCTTGCTAGGTATGTAGACATCTTGGGTAGATTCATGTTAGGAGCTGTAGATGAGTGAGAATATGCAGTGATTATCATTCTGTGATTGGGTGAGTTCTTTAAGAATGATCTCTTCCAGGTTCAACCAGTCTTCAAATTTCATTGTGTCATTTTTCCTTATGGCTGTGTAGAATTCAATAGTGTAGATATACCACATCTTAGTCATCCATTCATCTAATGATGGACATCTGGGTTGATTCCAACTCTTAGCTATTATGAATTGAGCAGCTATAAACATAGTTGAGCAAATCTCTCTGAACTGAGACATGGAGCTTTTAGGATAAATGCCCAGTAAGGGAATAACTGGGTCTGTTGGTAACTCTATAGTCAACTTCATTATATTAATTCATAATCTCACCAACAGTGTATTAGAGTTTCCCTTTTTACAATCATTAACAACACTTGTTATCTTTAAACTTTTTTGTTAATAGCTGTAGCTTTCATGTATAAACTGATATTTCTTGGTAGAGATATAAATATCTTACTTGTTTACTTTTATGTTACACAATGTGGCCTAAGTATTTCTCCATTTTCTATGATTTGGAAATAACTAACTCGGAGTTATGAATAAAAATACCTTTAAAGTTAGATAAAAATTGTTATTTGGAAAGAGTGAGAGGCAATAGAAGTGAAAATACCAAAAGAAATCAATATCCAAATAGTTTAAAACTTAAAATATTTTAATTTAGAATAGGCATGTTATATTACATATTGGTTCAAAATTAAATCACTGGATCATAATTTTAATAGGCAAAATGTAATCATCTGAAAAAATAGATAATAGGTCTGGAAGAGCAATGTTATTTGGGAGCATGAGCCCTTCTCCTCCAGGCTACCCTATGGGGATACAGATTCCCCAATGAAAGTGTAATTGCTCCAGGAGAGAAGAGAAAGAAGGCTTTTTCATTTTCCATATTTTTTTCTAGGAAGTTTAATCTCTCCTATGGTTGCATAAAGACTGTGAACTGGCATCTTAGTCCTACCTGAGAAAGCTAAAGGGTCAATTTAGGTTGGTTAGGCATTGACAGGCATCCAAAAGTATGAAAGCTGTGCTGGGATGGACTTGACCTTGCAGACTTTCTGTAGGTTAATAGCCTGCTGTGCAGAAAAGCAGTAGTGGAAGTATCATTTCTTTCATTTTTATTATTTATTCATTTGAGAGAGAGTGTGTGTGAGAGAGAAAGAGGCATACAAAGAAACAGTGGGTGCACTAGGGCCTGTAGCTACTGCAAACGAACTCCAGATGCATTTTCCACCTTGTGCATCTGGCTTATGTGGGTCCTGGGGAATTGAACTTGGGTCCTGGTTGAAGGGCTAGGGTGTGTGAGCTTAAATAAGGAGTTATCTTTCAGAATAGAGGAAAGCATGCAGAGATACAAAACCTTTATTATGATGGACTGGTAGTATGTAGTTTTCTCTCTAAATAACCACCCACAGTACCTTCAGGTAAAGAGTTGGGCCCAAATATTTGCCAGATTTGGACAGTTTGAAGGTAACTTAAGTAAAAACTTTCTGTTCCCTTTATATGTTTATGGTAGGTAGCTACAGGTGGCTTGCCCTAAAGTCTTACATACTAGGGCTTTTTGCAGAAGTGGGGCTGATATTACCATGAGATGTCATAGTAATTAACAACTGGGGACTTCTGGCTAAGACGGCAGATTGGAGCTATATTAAAGAAATTGGAGGAATAAAAAGTACAGACACTTCACAATACACCCATCTCTCAAAAAAAAAAAAAAAATGAAGGTCAGTGAGTAATTTGTAACCCAGCAGAGAACCCAGAAGAGGAATAGCAGGAAGTAACGAGTTTCTAGCAACCACTTAGGCAGCGTGGCTTGGCTCCATCCCTCCAGCCCTCAGCAGCAGTGGTGGCTGGGTAGTGTAGCAGTGCAGCTGGCAATCAGCAGGCAGAGCAATCCCTAGGGATGGGGAGATGAGAGGAAGTGGAGAAGTGGTGTGAGTAGGGTGAACCTCGAAAGGCCAGGCAATCAGCACTTGGAAGCCTGGAGGAAGAAACCCTGAGGGAGCGGCAAGGTGCTGTGCACAGTTTGAGCTACCAGGGGGGTAATCGCTACCTTACAGGCGTGAAAACTCTAGCAAGTTAAGAAAGTAGTGTGGCAGGGGAAACTGTGAAGGTGCAAGCAATCACACGCCTGTTCTTATAGGAAGCTTCACTCTCAGGGAAGCCTGCAAGGGTGCTGAGAATCTAGAGCCAGCAGCCAAGGGTGAGTGTTCCTGCTCTCCCGGCAGGCCGAGCCGTGTTGTAGCCAGCAACAGCAGATCTGCTGGGCAGGGAGTATCCAGATCACACCTATCCCGCATGACCAAAAAGGAAAAGGAAATGAAAAAATGCAGAAGCTGAGGGAAGTTGCTTCTGGTTCCAGCCCATAGAAGAGACTTGGAGCCAATCTCACTCCAAAGTCCCTGGCAGTGAATAACACTGGGAGAACAGGACTCAAATTTTGGACACTCAACAAGCCATGTTTCCAGAGGGCTCACTCTGACCCACCCAGAGGCAGTACCCAAAAGGTGGCATATCCCTCAGGAATTTTCTGTCTTCCCACTAAAGGAATTTTCTGAAACAGCCAGATGGGTGTCATGGGATATTAGCCAGATGGCCTCTGGGGGCATAGTATCTGGGTGATGTAAAAGGTGGATTGAGTGGAAGGACCTACCACATAGTACCTCCAGTGGACAGTGGTTCTGGTGTATTTCTCAGTCACACTAAGGACAAGGGTACATGTTTTGCTCAGGAGGACTGAATTTCTTGCATTAATTTGGATAGATGTATTTTGAGTTGGCCATTAACATTTTCTACCTTATGATTTCTGATGTCAGGTACAATAGAGATTAATTTATATTAACAAGGCACGAGAGACTCCCTGGGTGACTTTTGTCTTCAAAGGCAGTCCATTCTAACTCCATGTGCTCTTGGGTATTCAAACTTCAGGATACTTTCACATGAAAGGGCTTTTTACCACTTTTGGGGATTTTCTGTGTGACAAGGTAAGGCTTCAACTCATCCAGTGAAGATATTTACCTATACCAATAGTAAATGGAGTAAATGGGTTTTAGGACCCACTAGCAAGTGGGTAAAATCTATTTCACAGTCTTCCTCTGGATATTTTCCTACCTTTAGGCCCAGCAGTGGGTATATGGGTGTTGTAAGGATTCATACTTTGATATTAGTTTGGAAGAGTTTAGATTCAAGAGTCTCAAATTCTGTCCCCACTGCATATCCTGTCCTCCTATTTCCATCTTAGAAAAAGGAGCTTTTATCCATGACAATTGGAGGTCAGAGCTCTCCAAGTGTTGGTCTTAAAGGTTATCTATTGGCAGCATAGGTTTCTATTGAACTTCTTGTCATGAGTATTGAAGATTTTTCCTATCTGGGAGATAAATTGCAGGGTTGAGGGAAGGAAAAACCTTAGGGGTCACATCATCTCCCTCCATCCAGAGGGCCTGATGTTTTTCCATCCAGAGGTTGGATAGCCACATGCACTCCTTTGTGTTGCCAAAAGCCCTGTTGTCATGAGGAGTGTACACAGTAAAAGACCTTCCCAAAGTCAGCCTATGTGATTCAAGGATTATGAGTCCCATAGATGCAATTGCTCTCAGGCATCCTAGCTATCCTTTGCCCACAGATGCTAATTCTTTGCTGAGATATCTAAATGGTTGGGGCATTGGTCCCATCAGCTGGGTCAGGACACCCATGGCAAAGCCCTTTCTCTCAGTTATATAAAGAGAAAAATCAGAGTTGTATAGGTAATCCAAAAGCAGGAAACCATCTCAAAAGAACCTTAAGTTGTTGAAAGGATTGAAAAGCCTCAGTTTCAGCAGCAGGGGAGATGAAGGTTATTTCTGCACCTCTGTGAGGAGTTGACAGAGGAGCATAGCCATCTCTGAAGATCCAGGAGTCCAGATCCTGCAGTAGCCTATTACCCCAAGGAAGGCTCTCAGCTCCTTGATGTTCTGAGGGAGGGTATAAGCCATAATAGGTTGGATCTTGGATATGTGCAGAGCATAGGCTATGCTTTTGACACTCTAGTGTCATTTGCAGGCATGTAACTCTGGATTGACATAAGTTGGCCTTTTCCCAGAAGACATTATATCCCCTTGTGGTTAGGAAAATAAGGAGTAATTCTGTGGCTCTCAAAATTGTCTCTTCTGGGGCTGGAGAGATGGCTTAGCGGTTAAGCGCTTGCCTGTGAAGCCTAAGGACCCTGGTTAGAGGCTCAATTCCCCAGGACACACATTAGCCAGATGCACAAGGGGGCACATGCATCTGGAGTTCATTTGCAGTGGCTGGAAGCCCTGGCAAGCCCATTCTCTCTCTCTATCTGCCTCTTTCTCTCTGTTTGTCGCTTTCAAATAAATAAATAAAAATGAACAAAAAATTTTTTAAAAATTGTCTCTTCTTTTCTCTCACATAGTAGAAGGTCAGATACATATTGGAATAAGGTAGTCTCTGGGTGTGAATTGTCTATTAGATCTTGAGCTAAGGCCATTCCAAACAGGTGGAAGTGATTGCTAAAACCCTGTAGCAAAAATGTACACATTACTTGTCCTGACTTCTTTGTGGGCTCTTGAAAGCAGAAAAGGGCTATCTGGATAAAATGGAATGCAAAAGAAAGCATATTTTTTTTTAAAATATAGCAGGTGGATGGGCTACACTGCCTCTAATAAGTCAGAGTCCATGTTATATGGGCTAGAGCACTCTCCTAGGAATCCTTGTCTCCTTAGAGTCAGAATGATAGGAATGATCTCTGGCTTGAATGGACAGGCACTGTTTTGGTGGGGAATATGAGTGGGGTCTTTCAGGTGGGCAACAATTGTTGCCATTATTGCTTGTCCCACTGTTTCCCATCTGTTCATGTAGGGGGGTCTGTGTTGGTCTCTACCAAAGGTTGACATAGGTCATGCCCTGGAGGCAGAATTAATTTTACCTGACATTGGGAGAAATTGCCTCTGCCCATTAAGGGATCAGGAGCCTTTGGCAATATGAGAAATGAATATTGGAAGAGGAGGTTTCCCCAGTGGCAGGCAAAAGGCTATATGAAAAGAAATTTCCTCAGAGGCTGGCCTGATATGCCCCTGAAGATTGTAGTCTTTGGGAACTGAGGACCTTGAGCAAAAGGCAGCACAGACTATTAGGCTTGATGTCCATTAGGAAGCTTAAGGGATACAGCCTCACTTGTAAAGATACCCAGGGCTCCTTACAGTGGACTGCTGTTACTAGAGCCTGAAGAGAGGACCCTGGGACCAAAACATTGATGGGGGGAGGGATGACCTCAGCCACTTGGGGCTTAGGGGATATCTCTCCCTCGAATGAATCTCTTGGAAATTGGACATGATCCAGGTGTGGGCCAAGACATAACTCTCATGGCACTCCCTCAAGGGACATTTCTCTCCAGAAATATCCTGGCTGTCCACAGGGAAACATGCCCAAGAGTGAGTCTTCATGATGGCTCCTCATTGGGTAAGCTTCATGATGTGAAACAGGTCATGGTGTTGTCTTTGTTTTCCTTCTCCAGGTCCTGGTTGTAATATATAATGGTAGTAGAATGTAGCAATTGTTCCAGGCTCCTTTCTGATTCAGTCACCAAGTTTTGCAGCTTCTTATGAATATCTAGGACTGAGTGAATAAAAAGATTTGTCTTTTTAGAGGGTCTACTTCAATTGGGTGGCCACATTTTGTAATCTCCCAAGGGTACTGAGCCCTAGCTTCATGACAGAAAAAGGCCAAGCTCTTTGGTTTAATAGTTTGTGGATTTAGTTTTGTCCAGTTTTTAAGTAGACAGCTGAGTGGCAACTTCAAAGGAATCTTACAATCTGTTTGTCCCATCTGCAACAAGATGGAAAGAAGAGTATAGAGATGTGTTGGCTTAGAGTTTCCCCTTCCCTGCCCCTTATCTCTTACCTTAGTAGAGGTGTATCTCTAGTTGTCAAAGATAGCCTATAAGTCATGTAGTCTAGCCTGTCTTGGGAAGGGGTCAGACTGAGTATTGGGATTTTGGTGCCCACCCATGGCTCAGCTCTGATTCTCCCTGGCTTCCCTTGCTTTATTCCATAGGTATATCACCAGTTCCTTTATAGTTTCTTGGGCTCTTGTCCCATATTTCCCACCTGCAGGTATAAAGGGCTGGGTCCTCTGTAGTTCCTTTTGAATTCTAAACAGATTTAATGTCACCACTCTTCAAAACTGAAATATTGCCCCTGAATTTCTTGTGTAATGAGCTCAAGGAATTTGCAAAAGCACAGAAGCCTCAGAAGGAGGAGCTTCCTGTGTGAGCAGGGTAGGAACTCATCCTGAGAAGGAAAGAGTGAGCCTAGCATGACAATGAAGAGGCCAAAGATCCAAGGAGCCTTTGATTTCAGAGTTCTCTGGACCTAACATACCTCACCAGCATGATGGAATGATTCATGCCATAAGGCTGTGGGCAACCTGAATAACAATATCTTCCTTTCTCCTGAGTAGTAACTCAGGTGGTAGCAGGTTTATAAAAAGTCTGAAGTCTTCTGGTATCAGAGAAGGGGAAAGACAGATACAGGGTCCATTAAAGGTTTGCACCATTTGAAATGAAGATCAGAAAAGAGGCATGTTTGGGGGGCCAGGGTAGTAGAAAGGAATAGAACAAGAAACTGGCCCTCTTCTGGTAAGACTTGGGTCTATACCTGCTGGAAAAGTTTCCCATCTAGGGAGTGCTTAGTCTTCGGATACGTAAACAAAGCTTCTTGGCTTAAGACTGATGGTGTAACCCCCGCCACACACCCTAATTCAGTCAGCTGTTTGAGAAATCTCTGGTGAGCCTTATGAGGTCAGAGTCCATTAGACTCTCATCTCCAACACTTCTATGTCACATTGAGCAGAGGATAAATTTGAAACTGGCCAGGATTTCAACCCTGTTACTCATGGCTGGAGGGAATCTTTTCTCAGTAAAGCTTTCCAGGGTGCCTAGCTGTCAAGGGTCACCCTTGGTTTGCCTTGCAGTTTTCCGCTCAGCTATACGTACCTTAGGTCAGTAGTTTTTGGAATTTTAACCTGTACCAGGCCACTTGAAATGTAGCAGCCAGGAGATGTGGAATTCTTCTTTTTAACCCATTACAATTTAGAGGTCAGAAAAATTGATAGAGCAAAGGAAACTTTAAGTGAATATGACAGCTCTCATCAGATGGGAGGGTCCCCAGAGTGGCTTCTGGTTTGGTTCTTATAGAGGATCTAGGGCTTTTTCCTCCCCCTTTTTAACTCCCCCCCCCCATTTTTGGTATTTCAGTTGGCCCAGCCCTAATGGGTTCTCTAATTCCCATCCACGGGTCTGTAGATGTGTCTCCTGGGAGTGTCAGGGTTGGGACAGAACATGAGCTTCCTTTTGTATTGCTCAACTCCATGGCCTCATGGTCTGACTTCTAACTGTCCCTCACTTTCCTTTACTTAAGGTCAAGTTGCTCACTTTTTCCTTTTCCCAAACAAAGTAGCAAAACCTTTTCCCACTGCCTCCCACACAATCTCAGAATAACATGCTCATAATGACATTCTCATTATTATACAGAAATTTTAATACCTTTTTTTCTTCAGAATCTATTTTGATTATAAAATTTTTGTTTATCATACAATAATCAAAATATTCATAGATGTGTCCATTTGTTCCCACAAAAGAGTGACTACCCTTAAGGTGGCTTCTCCATGCCCTGAGGAGCTAAAGACTCCTCACATACTTCAGTAATTTCCTTAGCAGTCTGTCTGTCATGCACAGCTTGTCAATAGAGTTCTAACCCAAGAATAAGACTTCTTGTTTTATAAGTGAACCTATGCCTGATTAGCTTCATAGATAAATTATTGTAGGCAGGTACCTATTTTAAGGTATGGTGCCCCAAGCAGTCCTTGACAAGCTTTACTGTGTTTGTGTATAAATTTATTACTTAGAAGCCCATGTGATGTAAACAACGTTTGGCAACTTTATCCACAGTTTATACTGAGATTATTTTCCAGATGCTATGACTCTAAAACAGAAAACAAATTACTCTGACAAAACCCCAACACAAATAAAGGAGCAAAAATACTTTGGAAAGCTGAAAATGGCAACACTGGAGGCTGTTCCCTTTAAGATTATTGGTAGCCTCAAGCTTATTTACATGAGAATTGAATAATGAAATTTCACTGATATTTTCACACAAAAATTGCTCCAGATGACTCTTCTCCAAACTTCCCAAGATTCTTAATTATGATGCTGTTCTCTGGTAAACCACCCTAACTTTCCTTCATCTGTTTTTGTGCCAGAAGACCTAAATTTATTTACTTTTTGTCAAGCGGGGGTGAGGGGGGGAAATCAAGCACATGGAATTCTGTAATTCCCTCCTACTTTAGCTCATAGACCTGGAGAGAAATCTCCCAGGCCTGTCTCCTGCATATGCTTTCCTCTTCCCTTAACTAACTTCCTGAGTCCAAATTGACTCTCTTTCTCCCTCCCTCCCTCCCTCCCTCTCTCCTCCCTCCCTCTCTCTCTCTCTCTCTCTCTCTCTCTCTCTCTCTCTCTCTCTCTGTGCTTGTGTGTGTGGTTTGCATAAGGGGAATTGTAAAACAAGCATTCTTTCTGTTATTCTCACCTCGTAACACCTCTAACCAAGTTGTTGTTGGCTCTGTCATTGTATATGTGTTTTCTTCCAGGCAAGTGGTTTAGGATTATAAATCATGCTTTTAAATACTTTTACAGTGGTGGACATGAACCCTGTAGTCTGAAAAGCCTCTTTCAAGGAGGAGATATTTAGGTTTCACACATGATCTGGAAATTATATATCACTTCATAATTGAGTAAGGATGCACTGCTTGAAGTCTTCCTAATTGTCAGTAACTGTGTTCAAGGTGAGGAAGTCTGCAGCTAATAAATTCATAATACAGTCTCGTGTCACAGAAGTCTTGGTGTGAAGATGCTGCCTAGATGGTATTCAAGTAGGCCTTGAGTTGCAGTGACAAATAGGACATGAGCCTTTAGGAGTAAAACAGGAGAGCCACAGACTGACAGGGGACACTCATTACTCTCCTTGAGAATTTGGCTTACTTTCTCCAAAAGTAGATTCTAATATCCTGGAGAAGATGTAATAAAAAAGAATGTTTAGATTTAAACTGTGTAATTACAGTTATATTACGGTCCCACTTTTTCCACAAAGAACTTTATGGGACATGTAGATTACATTGCAATTACTCAACTATTCCATTATAGCATGAAGGCAGACATACTTGATAGATAAATAATGTTTATAAATTACAAACTAGGGGCTAAATTTGACCTGTGGACTATAGTTTATCAACTCTGGAACCCATGGCCTTACTCTATGATTGTCATGTACAGGCCTGTGTGGCCATTTGTTAAAAGGGCTTATCAATATTATTAATATCACATCAATGGATGTTAAAGGTTGCATGGAATTTAAAATATCACAAAAAAATAAAGAACATAGAGTTTGTACACTAAAAAATATTGTACTAGTCTAATGCCTGTGAGCATTCTCAATTGTATTTCATTTACTCTTCTAATGTGTTTGTTAATGTAAGGATCTGAGAACTATGAGTTGGAACAGGCTATATTTACTATATGCTTCTATAGATACAGCCAATAGCAGTTGAGTGTTTCCAGTGCATTCTATAAATCTTGCTTCTTTCATAAATTACATCTCATCCTGAGGTATAGTCTTGAGTTCAGGATTCACAAAGTGGCACTTTTTAATTCAAAACTTTACCATACCATTTCCTTTTCTTTGTTCCATCCAGAGCCTTAACTTCCCCATTCCAATCCTCCTACCCACCACAGTATCTTCCTCCATCTAGCATTCTCTGTGCTATTCCTTCTCTTAGAATCTTTCTTTTCCTTTTCCTAATCCCACACTGTGTGGCCCTCTTTTAGATAGCTCCTCACATGGGCTTCTCCAGTACAGCCTTCCTTGAATTCAGTGAACAGATGAAATTTCTAATTATGGAATGTGCTATCACACATGCTCCATGTTATTTATTCTTCACTTAAGAGTTTGTCACAGCTGCATCATGTACTTAAATATTTGATATAGTAGCTTTAAGAACTATATTTGTCAACTCTATATTGTAAAATTTAATGAGAAGAAATGGGTTATGTTTTGCGCCTGCATAGTTCCTGACCTAGCAAGCATTTAATTAAAAAAATTGAATATAGGGATAGGAAATCAAGAATTGACTGAGATTTTAATTTTACAGAAATGAGAGGCCAACGACTTAGGAGATGTAAGAATTTCCTTCTGTGTAGTCATCACTAAGAGAAATTTTGAAAGAAGAATTTTTAACTTGCTAATGCATGTTAATAAACATCAAGATGTGAATATCACTGGGAAAAATTTGTTTGATTTTTAATTTCCATTCACATTAATAGAAAAACAAGCATTAGTATATATAAAATGTTCTAGGTCTATATTGTGTTTTCATTAAAATAACATTCATTGCTGTGGAAAACAATCTAAAGGTGCTTGCTTGCAAAGCTTTTTGACCAGGGTTCAATTCCCTAGTACCCACATAAAGCCCATGCACAAAGTGGCACATGCATCTGCAGTGTGTTTGCAGTGGCAGGAGGCCCTGGTGTGCCTGTACTCATTCATTCATTCTCTCTCTTTCTCTCCCATTCTCTGTCAAATAAAATAAAAAAATATATAGCTACATACTGTTTTCCTTTTCTGAGGCTGCAATTAATGTTTTTTTTTTCTCTGCCAATATGGAAGTTAAGTAAAGAATTGCTTTTATCCAATGATGGGACATTGAAGCTATGACGTTGTTCAGTATGAAGTAGAAGGGATTTGTTATGGATTATCAGCACGCACACATGTATATGAATTAAAGGCAGGTTGAGTTCAGAATGCTGTATTTTCTGTCTCAGACATTAGTAAGCCAGGGCCCACACAGTGTTCACTCACTTGAGAACAAAGAAAGATGACTTCTGTTGACCTGGGTTGCCTGAGGAACTCCAGAGAAAAATGAGCAAATCAAAGCTGAGCATCTCACTTTGATTTCCTGTACTGAACTTTTAGTGATCATGTTATGTCTGCTCCTATGTTACAAAAGAGTTGAGTATAAATTTTGCTTATTAAGTATTAAAACTAAATCTAGCCCGGTTGTTCTGAGTCTTGGCTTCATGACCGCTGATATTCAGGCACTCTCCTGGAAATTATTACTTATTGGTATAGAAAATGACTTGTATGTGGACATTTTGAAATCTCTACAGGTGATATAGCAAAGATTAAATACCATTGATAGCTGGGGATGTAGCTCAGTGGTAGGCTGTTGGCCTTGCATGAGCTGAGCTCTGGCTCTAATCCCCATTTGTGAAAACAAAATAACAAATAAATTGAGACTAAGAGAGATAAGAGGAAAGTCAGGGAAATATAAAATCAACAAAAGCAGAAGCAAAAAAAATAGCATGCCTAAGTAAACTGACTCTTTTATGATATGTATTTGCTTTTGCTTTTTCTTTGTAACTGCTATTCATGAGTACTTGTAAGGGTAAAACAACCACACCGCCAGGAGCATGATAGAAGTGCAGACTCAGTCCCACTCAACTGAGTAACTGAGATCAGCACTTTGACGTGGTGCTAAAGTGCTTTAAGAGCACATTAAAAATCAAGAAAAAGGTTGGAGAGAAGGTTCAGCATATAAGATGCTGCCTCCCAAGTGCTGGTATTAAAGGTGTGCAAAGCCATAGGACACAGGTTCGATGCCTAAGGACCAACATAAGCCAGATGCACAGGGTGGTACATGCATCTGGAATTCATTTGCAGTGGCTGGATGCCCTGGCATGCCTATTCTCTCTCTCTCTCTCTCTCTGCCCCTTCCTCTCTCTCTCTCTCTCTGTCTCTCTCTCTCTCTCACACACACACACGCAAATAAATAAATTTTTTAAAAAATCAAGAAAAGCTTTTTTTTTTTTTTTTTTTTTGAGGTAGGGTCTCACTCTGGTCCAGGTTGACCTGGAATTCACTATGTAGTCAGTCTCAGGGTGGCCTTGAACTCCTACCTCTGCCTCCCAAGTGCTGGGATTAAAGGTGTGTGCCACCACGCCCAGCATGAAAAGTTTTTATAGCATATTCATTTTTTTTTTCTTTCCAGGATGCTTGTCTTCTGCTATCAAATGGACATCAGATATTACTGGAATGGATGAGCACTACTTTTTCATTTTTCCCAAAAATAAGTATTTATATTATATCCTCTGAAATAAAAGCTTTTTGGCCAGAAATTGCATTTCTACACTGCACATTCTGAGTTCATTTAAATATTGAACTCTATTATTAATTATGAAGAAGAATCCTTTTCATATAAAATTTTCAAAAGAATTATTTGCTGGTTTATTACACATAGTTCCTATAAGTGAGTAATGAATTATATTTAAAGCATTTTATTTTTTTTTAATTTTTTTGTTTATTTATTTGAGAGTGACAGACAGAGAGAGAAAGAGGCAGATAGAGAGAGACAGAGAGAGATTGGGCGCGCCAGGGCCTCCAGCCACCGCAAACGAACTCCAGACGCGTGCGCCCCCTTGTGCATCTGGCTAACGTGGGTCCTGGGGAATTGAGCCTTGAACCGGGGTCCTTAGCCTTCAAAGGCAAGCGCTTAACTGCTAAGCCATCTCTCCAGCCCTATTTAAAGCATTTTAATGGTTATTTCAAATTCTGGTGCATTTTCCTGATAAGGGATATTTCAGGATTTTAGTGACTCTCACTTTTGAGTACTGATATTTCAATGGTAAACATCCATTATGATGCTTCTAATCTTTTGTTTTGAACCTCCAGCAGAGAAGTTGTCTGATGGCTTAGTGTTAGCTGGGAAGAATACGTTGGCTTTTTCTATTATTTTGTTGTTATGGCAGTAGTTGCATGTGAGTAGATGCTTTTGTTACTCTAAAAAATTCAGTCATAGAATAACTGTGATGCTGAACAGTACTTGAACAGATGCCGTGATCACTTGGCTATAATCGAAGTGGAATCCATGTTATTGTGAAACATTAGTTATGCATTTTGAGAAGTTCTGTCTATGATCTTGAATTAATGTTATAGTCATTATTTTAATGCAGAATGAACATCCTTATGAGAAGAAATGCCCATCTAAATTGATGTTTACCTACTCTATTCCTTTCCCTTGTACTGAATATATTCTATATTGCAAATGTATAAGAACAGCATAGGATAAGCTTGTCTGCTATACTGCAAAGACAAACATAATTAATTTTTGATAAAAATACTGATATAGTACAAGTTCCCAACCATGTGGATTTCTCAAAAATCTTTTGACATTTTACAACAGTTTGTGCATTGTTGTTTCTTTTTTTTTGTCAATTATTTTCCAATGTTGACATTTTCATACATGTAAATAATGTACATATATAAATATAAATATAAACATATATATATATATATATATATATATATATATATATATATATATATATATTTGGTTTTGTGAGGTAGGGTCTCACTCTAGCTCAGGCTGACCTGGAATTCACTAGGTAGTCTTAGGGTAGCCTCAAACTCATGGTGATCCTCCTACCTCTGCCTCCCAAGTGCTGGGATTAAAGGCATGCGCCACCATGCCTGGCACACAATAATGTATTTTTATCTTATCCCCCCGATTACCTTTTCTTATCTCTTCTCCCTCCCATTAACATACTTCTGGTTCTCTACTAATACCCATCTTACTTTCATGCCTTTTAATTTTTTTCATTCCTTTAGTTAAATTAGAGTGTCATGTATCCCTCCCCAATCAATGGTGAAGGCTCGGTCTCATGCAGAACATCAGAAGTGCTATGACTTCATGAGAATAGTGGCCATCTTGTATAAAGAACAGTATTTAGCAGCCTTTCTCCCCACCCCCTGATCTTGCATTCTTTCCACCCTCTCTTCTGCAAAGTTGCTTGAGTCTCGGAAGGTATGGTTTAGATGTTCTCTTGGAGGCTGGACACATAGTAACCATTATTATCTGAAATTTTGCCAGCTATACCAAAATCTCTCATTTATTTTTCATGATATAGTGCTGGTTAGTGGAAACCATTTCATGCAATTCAAATATGTTATTTATAAGGTGACATAGGTGCCTTTTGTAAAAGGAAAAATATTTGGCATAAATGAAACACTTGATATGACCATCAGACTCAGCATTATGTTGCATGGAATGGCCTTGTCATAGTAAAAGTCATGAGTAAGTTAAGCTTCTCCATTAGAAAGTATTTTTATGTATTTTTCCTTTTTATTATTATTACTAACAACACATTTTGTATGAATACATCATGTAGCCCCTTTTCCCTTGTCCCTGTCCCCATTCCACTAGGGACCCTCCTCGGTGGGGTTGCAGGTATTTCCTATGGGGTTGTGTGTTATACCTTGTAGAAGCAGCAGTCAGTTACTTTTGGGGTGAGGGAATGCCTCTGGGCATGATGTCTCAACCTGTGGCTCTTACAATCATTCCTCCCTCTCTTCCGCAAAATTCCCTGAGCCATGGTGGGTGAGTTTTAAGTCTATTTCAGTGACGAGCCCTTATGATCCTCTGGATCTCTGCTTTGGTAGGTGTTGAGTATCCTCAGGGCCCGTCTCCTTCACCCTGGTGCTGAATATCAGGTTCAGCATGGAAAGAGTACTCTTGCTCCTATCCCCAGTTCCTCTGTAGTTTCAGCTGTGGCTTGGCTGAAGTGTGAGGGGGAGTTTATCTCTTTGTGTCTTTCCACCTTCTGAAAAAGAAGAACAGATTCTACATCAAAGAGTGAAGTTAGCATATTTTAAATAGGTAAGCATTATTAATTTAGGGAGAATTTGATGTATGTAACTCCTCTTTTAGTCAGAGACTAGTGAGAGCTTTGATACTGGAGAAAATAATCTTTGTCTCCATTGGATTCTGGTTGGGTTCCCTATTCCAGATATAGGTTCTTTTATACTGAGTGGATCTCATGGCTAATAAGAAAGCTATTGATTACTCACCAAGGCTGTATCCCACTATTACACTGGTGTGTACATCCTGTCAGGGATGTGTGTATATATAATATATATATATATATATATATATATATATATATATATATATATATACACATATGTGTGTGTGTGTGTGTGTGTGTGTGTGCTAAGGCTTCATCCCACACTCTCCAGGGCCCTACTTTCCAGGGCCCCCTGCCTTATACATTTTGATGGTTATATTTTTAGTCTATCTTCCAGGATAAAGGTTTCTATGATACCAATTCATTTTGGCTTCAGTTTTGTGTTTGTTTTTCCCACCCTCCCCTTCCCCTTCTCCAAAAGTCTTCCATCCCTATTTGTATGGGACTTGAGTTGCCAATCAGGTATCAGCAACTCGAGCTGGTCCAGGTTAGGAACTGCAGGTAAGTGGGACCATGCAGCATTTGTATTTCTGTGATTATTTGAGTTCACTGATGATCAGTTCCAATCTGTCCATTTTTCTACAAATTTCACTGTATCATTTTTTTCTTATGCTGAGTAGAATTCCATTGTGGAAATATACCGCAACTTTGTTATTCATTCATCTAATGATGGGCACCTGGGTAGATTCCAGTTCTTAGCTATAATGAATTGAGCAGCTATAAATATGGTTGAGCACATATCTCTGTAGTGAAGCATGGAGAATTTAGGATAAATGCCCAGTAAGGGAATAACTGGGTCTGTTGGTAACTCTATCTTCATCATTTTCAAGGAGGCACCATAGTGATTCCATAGATTTCCATCATGGTTGTACAAGTTAACATTTCCACCAACAGTGGGTGAGGCTTCCTCATCCACCACCTCCTTACCATTTGTTCTTAGATTTTTTAATGATTACCATCCTTACTGGGGTAAGGTGGAAGGTCATAGTTGTTTTAATTTGCATTTCCCTAATGGTTAGGGATGTTAAATATTTTCTTAAGTGTGTGTTAGTCATTTGTGTTTCTTCCTCTGAGATCTCTCTATTTAGTTCTCTGCCCCATTTCTGTAGTGGGTTGTTTGACTTTTTTATTGTCTAGTTTTTTTAGTTCTTTGTAGATTCTAGATATTAGGCTTCTGTCAGTGGTATGGCTGCTGAAAAATTTCTCCCATTCTGTGGGTAATCTATTTCCTCTGCTTATGATATGTTTGTCTTAGCAAAAGCTTTTTATCTTCATTTAATCCCTTTGATTGAATAATTGTTTAATTTCCTGGGCTACTGGGGTTTAGTTCCAGAGGTCTTCCCCCACTCCTGTATTGTGGAGAGTTCTTCCTATTTTTCTTCCTGTATGAGAAGAGTTTCAGTTTTTATATTGAGGCCTTTAATTCATTTGGACTTGATTTTTATATATGGTGAGATGAGTGATTCTTCTTTAATTTTTCTACATATGGTTATGGTTATGCATTTTGTCCAGCACCATTTGTTGAAGATGCTATCTTTTCTTCAGTCTACTTTATTGGCATCTTTGTCAAAGATCAAGTAGCTATAGTTATTTGACCTAAGGGCTGGGTCTTCAATTCTGTTCCATAGGTATATATTTCTCTTTTTATACCAGTACCATGCTGTTCTTGTTAGTATTGCTTTGTAATATAGTTTGAGATTGGGCATGGTGATACCTACAGAGGTGTTTCTTTTGCTGAGGATGTGTTTGGAAATCTGAGGCCTGCTGCTATTACATATGATTTTTCAGATCATTTTTTTTTCTATCTCTGTAAAGAATAATGGTAGAATTTTTATTGGTATTACATTGAATCTGTATAATGTTTTTGGTAGAATTGCCATTTTCACAAAATTAATTCTACCTCTTCTTTCCATCTTCTCAAGTGCTCCTCCACTTCTTTCTTAAGTATTTTTTATATTTGCATTATATAGGTCTTTCACATATTTGGTTAGTGTTATTCCAAGGTATTTTTGTTGTTGTTGCTGTTGAAAATAGGATAGCCTCACTGATTTCTTTCTCTGTATATTTGTGCTTTGCATATAGAAAGACTCCTGATTTTTATGTCTTGATTTTGTATCTTGCCACTTAACTGAAGGAAGTAATCACCTTTAGAAGTTTTGAGATGGAGAATTTCAAGTCACTTAAGTATAGGATCATGTCATTTCCAAATAAGGCTAACATGACTTCTTTCTTTCCAATTTGTATCTCTTTTATTTCTTTCTCCTGTTTTATTGCTTGGGATAGGACTTCTAGTCCTATGTGGAAGAGCACCCCTGTCTTGATCCTGTTCTCAGTGGGAATTCCTTGAAGTCTTTCCCCATTAGGTAGTATTTGGGATTTAAGTGCTTTATATATAGCCTTTATTCTGTGGAGATATAAACCCTCCCTGCTTCTTTTCTCCAGCATTTTGATAATAAAGTGGTGTTGCATTTTGTTAAAGGCCTTCTCTGTATCAATTGAGAAGATCATTTGGTTCTTATGATTAAGCTTATTTATTTGGTGTATTACATTTGCTGATTTCCATATGTTGAACCATCCCTGCATCCCTGGGATGAAGCCTACTTGATCAAGTTTGATAATGCTTTTGATATACTGTTGAATTTGATTTGTGAGTATTTTGTTGAGGATTTTTACATCTAACTTCATCAAGGAGATAGGTGTATAGTTTTCATTTCTTGTTGTATATCTCTGTGGTTTTGGTATTAGGATGATGCTAGCTTCATAAAAGGAGTTGGAGAGAATTCCATGCTCTCTGATTATGTGAAACTGTTTAAGAATAATTGGTTTAGGTTCCTCAATGAAGGATTGATAGAATTTAGCTGAGAAGCCATCTGTTCCTGGACTTTTGTCTTTGGGGAGGTTTTTGATTACCTTTTCAGACTCCATGGATGTGATAGGTTTGTTCAGGAGATTAATCTTCTCTGAGTTTAGTTTTGGTAGGTGGTATGTGTCTAGGAATTCATCCACTTCTTCCAGATTATCCAATTTTGTGGAGTAGAGGTTTTGGAAGTATGTCCTAATGATTCTCCCAATTTCATTGATGTCTGCTGTAACTGCTCCTTTTTCATTTCTGATTTTAATTTGAGACTTCAGTTTTTTTCTTGATCAAATTGGCCAGGGGTTTATCAATCTTCTTTATTTTTTTTCAAAGAACCAGCTCCTCAACTCAATTTTTAAAGTTGTTTTCTGTGTTTCCAATTCACTAATTTCTGCCCTGATCTTATTTCTTCCCACCTAGAACTCTTAGGGTTGCATTCTTCTTGTTTCTCCAGTGCCTTCAAGTGGTCATTAAGGTTATTAATTTGACAACTCTCTGTCTTTCTTATGAAGGCATTTAGTGCTATGAATTTTCCCCTTAGAACTGCCTTCATTGTGTCCCATAAGTTTTGGTAAGTCGTATCTTCATTATCAGTCAATTCTGGGAGTTTTACAATTTCTTTTATAATTTCTTATACAACCCATTAATTGTTTAAAGAGGTGTTGTTTAGTCTCTAGGAGCTGATGAAGTTCTTGATGTGTCTCTTGTTAATTTCTAGCTTTAAAGCATTGTGATCTGATATGATGCAGGAAGTTACTTCAATATTTCTGAATTTATTGAGGCATGCTTAATAGCCTAACATATGGTGTATTTTGGAGAAGGTTCCATGGGCTGCTGAGAAGAATGTGTATTCTGTAGAATTTAGATGGAAAGTTCTGTAGATGTCCCTTAGGTCTAGTTGATCTATAGTGTTGTCGAGCTCTGCTATTTTTCTGTTGATTATCTGCTTGGATGAGCTATCTATTGATGATAGTGGACTATTGCTATCTCTGACTATGATGGTGTTGGTGTATATTTCTGTTTAGTAGTAAAATGGGTTTTGTTTTATAAATTATGGTGCACCTGTTCATGGTACATGTAGACTTATGATTGTGATGTCCTTATGTTGGATCTTTCCGTTGATGAGTAAGAAATGGCCTTATTTGTCCTTTTTGATTATTTTTGGTTTAAATTCTATTTTATTAGGTATTAACATAGCAATACTTGCTTGTTTCTTATTTCCATTTGCTTAGAATATCATTTTCCATCCTTTCAACCTGAGATGTTTTCTGTTTTTAGCAGTGAGGTAGATTTCTTCAAGACAGCAGATAGAAGGGTCCAATTTTTGATCCATACTGTTTACTTATGTGTTTTCATGGATGAGTTAAGACCATTAATATATAAAGATATAACAATCAGGTTTGATTTAATCCTTACCATGGTGGGACACTTTATGGGTTTGGTGCTTTCTAGAGTTTTATACTTTTTTGAGCCTGGTCTAATTTTGGTTATTGTGATCTTCTTCTTTTAGGCTCTTGATATTGGTTGTTTGACTCTTCTGTGTGGAGTATTCCCTGAAGTATTCTCTGTAGGTTTGGCTTTGTGTCCACATAGTCATAATGTTGACATTTTCATGGAAAGTTTCCTTTCCAACATCTACTATGAGGAATAATTTTACTGGTTACAGTAGCTTAGGTTAGAATGTATAGTTCCATTCCAGGTCCTTCTAGGTTTTCAGGGTTTCCATCGAGAAATCTGAGGTAATTCTAATGGTATTGCTTTTGTATGTATTGAGTTGTTTCTCTCTTGGTGCTTTTAGCACTCTCTCTTTGTTTTCATTGTTAAGAGTTTTAACTATAAATGTGCCTTGGAGAGTTTCTTCTTTGGTCCTGTCTATTTAGTATTCTTTGAGCTTCTTGTGTATTGGTGGGCTTCTCTTTTGAAAGACTGGGAAAATCTTCTTCAATAATTTTTTTGAATATGTTCTCTATGCCTCTGACCTGGATTTCCTCTCTTTGTGAAATATCAGTGATCTGGATGTTTGGTCATTTTTGGGTATCCTGCAGTTCCATCCTAACTCCTCACATGATTTTTGGAACTTAACAAAGTTTTTGGCCTCCTGATAAGTTTCTTCTGTTTTGTCTTCCAGCTCAGAGATTTTGTCTTCACATGAGTAACTCTGTTAGAGGGGGGTTCTAGAAACATTTTTAAAAGCTCTATTTGATTTTATTACTGCTGTGATACTTTGCATTGTGTCCATCACTTTTTTGAGGTAGGATTTCAGTTCAAAGTCTGATTTTATTGATGTCCTGGAATTTATTCTTGCATTTGATCAGGTCTTCATTAAGCTTAATCAACTGTTATGGAGATTATGGAGATCTTCCCTTTGTTGACTCACCTTCAATCCATTTATATCTCTTTTGAGGCTTCTAAGGTTTTTTTCAATTAAGTTAAGGGTAGTGTCAGAAGCTGAGTGCTCTAAGAGATGATTCTGCTCAATTTAGTTTATGTGATTGTTGGTTTTTAAATATTTTATCTCCATTTGGTTATTTATGTGAGAGATAAAAAGAGGCAGAGAAAGAGAAAGAGAGAGAGAGAGAGAGAGAGAGTTGGTAAATGGGTGTGCCAGGGCCTCCAGCAACTGCAAATGAACTCCAATCATATGTGCCACCTTGTGCATTTGGCTTATGTGGATCCTGGGGAGTTGAACCAAGGTCTTTTAGCTTTGCAGACACATGCCTTAACTGCTAAGCCATCTCTCCAGGCTGTTTATTGGTTTTTTGATGCCTTGTTTCCATTTCAGCAGTTGTTTTGGTTGGAGTCACATTGGTTATTATGTTTCTGTTTTGGGATTCGATTTTTGTTGAGTTCTCTATGATTTCATTGGATGTGTCCATTGTGGGACTTGGAATCCTTGGTGGAGATCTTTCAGTTTTCTGACTTTCATTTTTTTTTTCTGTTGTTGTTGTCATCTTCCCATGTTGGGCAAAAGTTTTATTCTCTTGAGAGGTAAACAAGTATTTGTCATTGTAAGATCTTCAGTGTGTGTTTCTGCATGTGCACCCTTCAGACCCATGTAACTTAAAGTAATACTTCATTTCTAAGTCTTTGGCTACTTAAGACATATTTTCTGGTCATGCCTCACTACATCGCAGGTAAAACACATGCATTTCTTGGCATGAGAAAGGTGTTATTCCTGCTACTCAGCACTTTCACGACTTATTATTTTTCTCATGCTTTGAGTTCTGACCTTCCTGATCTTTTGCTATCTACCGTTTGCTCTCTGACTGCTGATTTATTTGGAAATTGGATCTGGGCTTTGATTTTTGCCAGTTTACTTAACATCAGCTTCTTGTGCTGCAATTCTTTAAATGCTAAGGCTGCCCTTTGTTGAGCCCAGGGTTCTTCTTGTATTGGGCATGGAACTCTGCAGGAGTTTGGATCTTTGCTTATCTTAACTTAATGGTAAAATATCAAGAAATGAAACAAAAGCATTTGAAGTGGGAAGTTAGCCCACATTTCTTACCCTAAGGATGTGTAATAATAAACTAAGAGGAAATGCTTTTTCAGAACCTACTGAGGTATCCTGACAATAATAATTGAAGTGTGTAATAAACAGTTGAGCATAAGCTCTATGGATGTTAATCTTCATCACAATTAAAAGATAAGCCACTACTAATTTCCTTGACTTGATTCTCCCAGTGAACATGCAATTTAAAGGGGGTAAATATTTCTAATTTATGTAGAGAGTAGGTCTTTTTCTATAGACCAAGATTCTTGTGCACTTTTCTTGCCTTGCACTGCCTCAGGCCAATCCTAGACTTAATGGAGGGATTTATGGTGTTCATATTTAAGTGGAAACATAGTGGCTTCCAACCCACTTTGGTTTCCTAGACACTGGTACTGGAATGCATAATAGGAAATAGAATGTCTACTATATACCTGCATTAAGTTTTTAACATGATTTGGTATAGAATGAACATGAGGAACCACATATTCCACTAATGACAGTTCTTTGTGTCTACATTGAAAACAACAAAACAATTTGGTGTGATTAATAGGCTTATCAATATTCACAGTTATATACCTAAACATTCAAAAGAACCTAAATGTCTTGAGGACAATTTTATGGGCACACTATGCATTTAGCTAAATAATAGTAGTAGCTTCCTTCCTAGGGCCTGTGACCTTTTCATCCATAGGTTTAACTTTGTTTTTAGTAGCAGACATGAGTTCTCTCCCATAGAGTAGCCTTCAGATTCAATCAGAGAGCAGTTGATTACCCCATAATAGTTATTCCACTATTGCATCAGTGGGTATGTCTTGCCTGGCTAGTCAGTTGTGTAGAACAAATGGTGGGTCTACCACTGGTTAAGACTACTGATGAATTTTACCTCCCAGTAGCAAGTATATCACTTTCCAGCACTATGACAGCTGGCCAGCAAGGAGGAAGCCTCCAGCTCATTTTCAGGTTGATTTTTCAGTGACCTGCAACCTAAGCATGTGGTATAATTAGCCAAAGTGGCTTCCATCTAATTCTGGTAAGCAACAAGGAACACTGATGATGTCCTGTGTTGTTTGGTTGACATGAGGAACCTTCTTGATCAACAACTCGCTGGGTGGCATCTGTAACAGTGCTGAAAATTTTTTACAACAGCTTCTGAGCTCCTGCCAGCAGAAGTATCCACCCACACAGGGTACTTATGCTTGGACTTTCTCATTTTCTGGAATTTTGTAGCTAATAAAGAAATAAGTTTACTTATCACATTTCATCTTTCTCCTCACATTTTGGGAGAGAAGCTTCTTTTTGCAGATTGCAGTGTCTATTGGGGAGGCTCAAAACTAGTCAAAATCCTGAGAATAAGTAGCTCTTATGGGCTCAGTGCTAAATAATATATCTTTTTTGTTGTTGTTGTTTTTGTTTTATTCTGAGGTAGGGTCTCACTCTAAGCTCAGGTTGACCTGAATTGACTATGTAGTCTCAGGGCGGCCTTGAATTCACAGTGATCCTCCTACCTCTGCCTCCCAAGTGCTGAGGTTAAAGGCATGTGACACCATGCCCTGCTTAAATAAGTTATCTTTAATAGACCCTCCAAGGCTCAGGGAACATTATGGAAGAGGGGTTGGAAAATGTAAGAGCCAGAGCATAGGGAAGAGTTGTTTGGAACATTAACTTCTGGAAGTAGCTTTCATAACGCCTCAGCAGCTATTGCTATCTGTCCCAGACCTACACAGCATTAGGCCCATCAACATTTTGAACATTATGATGGAGTAGGGCCAAAAAATTTTTGAAATACAGAAAAACTGAAGCATAAATAATCAGAAAAAAAGAAAGAACCTGGGATGGAGGAACATGGATGGAGAGATAACAGAAATGGGAGGGAACTACAACCAAAAGCACATTACATGTTTGAAAATTGTAAAAAAAAAAAAAAAAAAAAAAAAAATCACAGCACCTGAAGGCAATCCTTAAAAAATTCAAAGCACCTGAAGTTTGTTACAGTCCTATATTCAACTGTGCTCTTACTATTTGACAGGCATTGCTTATTATGTCATTAATCTTGGAAGTTGGTTTCCTGTGTTCACTTTCTCCTCTTTGCCTATATGCTATATGCTTAGAAATGTTACATAACCAACATTCACTCATATTCTACCTGATAGAAATCATTTTTGACCCAAGGATCTTCTGGCCTCAAAGACCAAAGTTTTAACCACTGTGAAATTCTGAGCAGCAAATAGATAAGGAGGCTTCTTCAAAGCTGGCATGAGAAAGGAACTCACTTAAAGAAATCTGGTATCAAAATATTTCATTTGTTACATTCTCAAGATCTTGGTGAAGACCTGGAGTGATTCCTGGTGGCTCCAAACCTCCCCTGTGACTGATCACAGTTTCACAGAGGGACTCAAGAGGTTGCTGCTCATCCTCCTTTATGAGTTCATGGGGTACCATTCCTCGTGATTCAACCTGTCTCCTAGCCTGACCAAATACTGACAAGGCTGTTTTGGTGGTGGTTATCATCTCTTTAATATGGCACATTTGATCTTCCATTCTCATTCTCCGAACTCTGATTTATCTTGAAGATCTTCTAGTACTGCATGTGCTCAAGATGGCAGATGCCTAATTGATACCCTCATATCACCTCAGTTAGTATTCTGGTTTGATAGTCTATTTCTAAGTCTAGTGGTAGCATTCAGTGACTAGAAATATGCTATCTAAGATCATGGTGTTGAGAGTCTCTTTCATGTTCAAGTTGTACAGTAGATTTTATGTGTTTACTTTCTCTCTTTTGCATAAATAATAACATGAAACTATAGCAAACTTTACTTGTAAATTTTCATTGTATATTCACCCAGCAATTTCCCTTCCATACCAATTAGAAGGTTATCCCTTCTCTTGCTGACATTTTTCAACCACCTGCTAGTCCATGAAGAACCATTGTCAGAAGTTATCTCCAGTATGCAACGAGGTAGAGTGTCTTAATGACCCATGGCTATGACTTATCAAGTGGGATGCTGTGCTATCAAATAAAAGTTTTCTCTGGTTTTGATTTAGGCACAGATACTACCCATCCACATAGAAAAGCAGAGGCTCATTTAATTATAAGCCACAAACTCAACTCATGTCAGTTCTTATTGCCTAGGACTTGGAAGCATTAACAGTGATAGCTTTCTCTTATTATATACATGGAATTGAAAGTGCTTCAGCACTATATTGGCCTGAACTTTGTAACCTCACATTTTTCAATAGAGTGCAAGTGTCTTCTAAGAGTTGATAGGTATTGGCATGTAAGATGAAAACTCCCTGCCATTCCTTGCTTTCTCACATTGATGACATGGATTTGGATGTATGCCTGGTTCTTTATTCCCAGTTTCCACCTTTTGGGCTGACATCTGTTTTATTCGCTGCAGCTTCATCTCACTTCTCTTCCAGCTCCAGCTGCAGTTATCATCAAGCAGAATGACAATGGCCATGCTGCTTCACTCTCCCAATCACTGGAAGTCTGATGAAAGACCTTGAAAACACCATGGGTGTCTCTCAGAATAGATTTTACAGTAAAAACATGGCATCATCTTATGATGTGAATAAAATTCCTGGTGTAATTAAAATATAGTTTTTCATGACTTTAGAGTAAGAATGAATGTAAAAGAATGTTAAAGTGACCCCAGAGACAGAAATATCAAGGCTATTTCTGGCGACTATTTATAACATGTCTTCTTTTCTTCATTTTAGTCAGAAGAGTAATTATTATATAGTATAATTAATTCCTTAGCTGAAATAATCTCTCATTCCATGCTTAAACTTTTTCTCAAGTATTTTGTAGTCATTCCTATCTGACTGAAGGAAATGGTTAGCAGAGAGGACATATAATTGGGGTGGGGGTTAGAAAAAATTTCAATTTCCTTTAGTGAATTGATTTCTACTTTCACTGCTTCCCTCAGATAAATGGAACCTGATACTATAAACAAACCTTTTCATTATGCAAGTGGCCCCAAAATGTCTATCTTGCTTAAACATTGCTTTCAATGATGTGTATTTTCCCAGACACAAAAACAATGGAAAAGTTGAGATATCTTCCTGTGAATCTTTCAACATATTTTATTAGAAATGAAAACAAGTTAATATCTCAAACATATTTCATGTCTCAGCTGTGTGAAATGCAAGGTCAAGTAAAAAATCATTTTTCAAGATCTGTAAGAAGCACATATTCTTGCAAACCTATTAGTTGGGTCAGCTTTACTAAATGATAATTGGGGAGTTTATATTTGTGTCCTGAAACACATTTCTCAAAATTAAGCTCAGAATCAAACTGATTAGATCACAGATTTCAGATGTGAAATTCTGTCTGATTCAATGCAAAATGCTTACCATATCTAAATATAATTACTATAATTTATACAGCAAACATTTACCATGTATAAATTTAGTGTGGATATTTTTCACTAAATGATTTTAAAATTATCATGAACATGATCATTTAGGTTACAGGGATTAAAGTATTTTCTATATTAACCTTTTTTATAGTCTATAAGCAAATACTACATAGATTTTATTCAATCTCAGAAAGCTATAAGTGTCTAAGGAGGGATAGCCCTTAATCACCTCATTAAATTTTTAAAGAAATGTTATAGCATCTCTTTAATCACAAGAGACATATATCATCCTCAGAAACAAGGGTTAGAAGTAATAGAAATGATTGTGGTAATGACAAATTTAGGAGATGATATTACATTTCTTAGATTTCAACTTTTCTCTTTGCCATTGATATACATATCATACATTGATATATATATATATATATATATATATATATATATATATATATGTATCATACACATATATATACACATGTGATTCTACGATCATGTTATCCTCAGGTCACTTAAAGAGCTCTATTTGAACCTATTCATGGGAATTTTGGGATGTTTGATTTTGCATGGAAAGGAAGATAGATGCAAAATAATTAAAATAATATTATGGCTCCTGGTAGCTTAATTTATCCATGATTTTGTCATCTTTGTTCATACTAGAGCAATATTAAAAATAGCAGCATGGTTGGGTGTGGTGGTGCACACTTTTAATCCCAGCACTTGGGAAGCAGAGGTAGGAGGATCATCATGAGTGCACAAAAAATATCTTCAATAAAATTGTAGAAGAAAATTTCTAGATTTAAAAGAGGCCTGTCCAGGTACAAAAGGAACAGGACACCAGAGACAGGACAAGTGAAGAAATTCCTTGTCGCACTATAGTTAAAACACTAAACACAAAAACAGGAAGTTTTAAAAGCTGAAAAGGAAAACAGCTTATCACTTATAAAGGCAAGCCCATCAGAATTACATCAGATATTTCAATGAAAACTCCAAAAGCCAGAAAGGTTTGGAATAAAGTATTTCAAATTTTGAAAGACCTTAGGTGCCAACCCAAATTACTTAACGCAGCAAAATTATCTTTCATAATAGAAGGTGAAAGAAAAACATTCCATGATAAAAGTCAGCATATGGATAGGTAAGTACTAAGCCATACCTATAGAGAATATTGGATGGAGTACTTCATATTCAAGAAAGAGGAAACTCAAGAGGCCATAGGAGGAGGAAAGAATAATAAAAGTGAGAATGAACATGAAAGCAAATGAAGAACATGAAAACACTAAACTCTCCAAAGACTTCAACTTGATACTGATTAATTCACACCTCTCTATTATAACTCTGAACATCAATGGACTCCTTACTCAAAAGACATCAGTCAGCAGGTTGTGTCATAAAACTGGATCCATCCATTTGATGTTTTCAAGAAATCTACTTTACTATTGAAGATGGACATTGCTTTAAGGTGAAATGATGGAAAAAAGATTTTCCAAGTAAATGGAAATAGGAAACAAACAGGAGTAGCTATATGAATCTGACAAAACAGAATTTAAACAAAAGCTAATAAAAAGAGATAAAGAACAACAACAAAAATGAGATAAAGAAGGTCACTTTATACTCATCAAGGGAACAATTCAGTAGAAGCACATTATAATCATGAATATATATGCACCCAACACAGGTACACAAAATTTTACAAAGCAAAAGCTACTAGATATTAAATCAGAAAAAATCCCAATGCAGTAATAGTGGGTGACATTTTTCCTCCACTATATCCAATGGAAAGATCATCTAAAGAAAATATATAGAAACAATGGAGCAAAACAACAACATAGATCAAATGACTTAACAGCCATCTATATTCCATCCAAACCCTACAGAATACACATTATTCTGAGAAGCTCAGAGAACCTTTAAAGTAGATCATATATTAGGACACAAAACAAGTTTCCACAAATTTAGGAAAATTGACATAACTCCTTTTATTATATTTGACAAATAAAGCTAGAAATAAACCAGAAAAATAAAAGAAAATGCACCAACTCTTGTACAATGATCAACATACTTGAACAATGACAGGAAAGTTACAGAAATAATGAAACAAAATTCCTAGAACTGAATGAGAATGAAAACATAACATATCAAAACCTATCTGAGTGTCTATGGGGCACTCTCACTGAGAGGGAATTCACACCTGGTACTGAGAACTAAGTCAGAAATCTATGGCTTGAAAAGTCATAAACCCTAGAGGAAAGCTTCCACTGTTCTTTGGCTAAAAGGAGAAATTATACCCATCATAAAGTCTTCTGAATGTCAGGACTTATCTCTTTTGGTCCATGCTGTTCTTACTCTTGGTTGGGAGAATCTGCATGAGACAGATTCCCATGAATACTAAAGAGATTCACACCCATCAGTACAACAAGAAAATTAAGATGACTGCCTAAAACATGATGGGTCATTTCTACCACCCACTATGGCCCAGGAAACATTTCAGGGTAAGTGGCATATTAAATATTAGGGTTGGGCTGGAGAGATAACTCAGCTTCTAACAGTGCCTGTTCTCAAATCCTGACTGCCCTGGTTGGCTTTACCCTGTACCCAGTAAAGCCTGAGGCACAAATTGGCCCATGTGTCTGGAGTTCATTTGTAGTGGCAAAAGGCCTGGGTATGTCCATACTTACTCTGCCTGTCTCTGCCTCTGTTTCAAATAAATAAAAATATGTAGAAAAAATTAAATATAAGGACTGAGAACCTCCTCTAGGAAGATGGTGGTAGACACTCAAGAGAATCAAAACTCATGAAAGGAGTAAATTATAGGCTGTGGAGAGTTGAACTCTAAAGGCGACTTTTATCATACCATCCCACATATGGGAAGAGGGGCAGGAAGGATGTTAAGAGCCTCAGATTGAGAAGGTTTTTCTGAAGCATTTCCCCCCTCCACAGGGACTCACTGATGCATTCATGATCCCACAGTGATCACAGACTACAGATAACCCTATTGTGGAGGGCCGTCAGTGGGATGGGGGTGGGTAAGAGGGAACCTAGGAGAATAACCAGAGGGGAATAGGACCAATCTGTAATGTGTTCATATATTAAGGTTCTCAATGAAATTTGTTTAAAAGAGCGTCATAAAGCATGATTCCTTAGGAAGCACTTTGGAAAATGTTTGTTGTAGTATTTAGAGGTTGACTAGAGATGTCACTAAGCTATCCTAAGCTTTCTACATTAGAATTTTTTGTGACATCCTTTGTATAATTCTTAGCAAACTTTCAGAGGAATTTTCTTATAAATCTTAATGTAAGTGGAAAAGTTTCTAAAAATCTTTGTTATATTATTTTTTCATATTCTTATAAATCATAATGGGAATCTGGCCTACAAAAATGACATGCAGAATGTATCAATGTGTCCAAATTTTTTATAGTCACTGTTATTCTCAACTGACAAAGTTATAGGGCTTTAACATAATACATTAATAGTGACTGACAGTAACATAAGATGTAATAACTTGAATTATAGACATGCAATCTACATACATCATTCATAACACTATTTTCTACATAATTAATATTTTCTCAAAAAAGCATATTCTGAAATATTGACACTTGAAAAAATAGATTTGTTCTTCATCAATCTCTAGAAGCATGAAAACTGTATGTTTATGATAATTTTAAGTGGAGGGATAGCAGATATATCAATACTGTTAAGAGAAACTAATCTGTCTAATGATAAACATAGGAAAGAAAGATTCTGAAGTTTAAGCTATTAAAATCTGCCTAGCTATGGTGTGATTAGCTGCATGAAGAGGTAAATAAAACTTAGATGATTGAAATATCTAGAAAATATCACTATCATTTATTACCAACAATACCAAGGAAAAGTGAGGTAGTTATCCAATTACACTGTGCTTTCTGATGAAAAACTGTTTTCAATTAAATTTTACCCTGGAGAATAACTTGAGGTAAACTGGTTGTCAGACTGTCCTGGGGTAATTATGAGAAAAAATTCAGTTCACTAGTTTTGGAGGTCCTGATTCAGTAGGTCAAGCATGTGGCCAGGTCCTTAATTGCTGAGCAACGTTGTAGTGCTTTTCCTGCTGCAGAGCTATGAAAGCCTGCAGAGTCAAATGAAGGATTGTCTCAATTGCTAATTAACATTGGTTGAAGTCTGCCCTTCAAAACTTATTATTTCTATAGCCTTGGGTGGTCATGTGACCTTTAAGTTTCATCTCTCATAACTTGATCTCCTGAATCTTTAGAGCATCCCTCCTTATTTCAGGAGGGAATAGTTCAATTCAGAGGAATTTGCTATACAACAATGTCACTTGAGTATTGTAGTGAATTGAGAGCCATATCTATTATAAAATTATAAATTTGATGAATGTGATTTTAAGATCTTTGGCTTATCAACAGTAAAAATTTACAAGTTCTGAGAACATAACTCTGGTTATGTTAGTGACTTCTCTAGAGATAGACACTGGATTTTCTCCTGTTCAGTACAACAGAAGAAATATCATTTTTGAACCTGCACATACAATCATGTATAATCTCAATGCACCAAAAGTAATGTGGGTGAGTGGGGTGTAAGGAAAATCACAAACCTCAAGTGGAAGGCCAGAGATCCTGCCCTTCACAGTGGAAAAACAACATGAGATGTAGAAGGTAAGGACTACTCTGCACCTAAGGTTGTCCTCTGACCTCCCCACATGCACTGTGACATAGTTCCTCCCACACATCCATGCATACTGTCCAGCATACACACACAAACACATATATGCACACATTCATTCAAAAGATGTAAAACTGCAACTGGAAAAAAACAATGTATAACATAAGGGCATTACAATGTTGTTGTTATAGATTTTTCTAGTCTATTTAGGCAAAGGCTGCTTTTTGTTCTTTGTTAGTGCAAGCCTCAGACAACTAAAATATGCAGTAAAAGTGCAATATTTAATAGATTTTGGCATTTCTTTTTGTATTTGCTGAAGACAAGATTACTGATCTAGTGTAACAAATGAAAACAAATTCGTTTATGGAAACTTCTAAGCCTTTTTTGACAGTCTCTCATATTTTACGTGGACATAGCATATAACACTGATGGACCTCCACAGCCCAGTTGCAATCCCATGCTCATTTTTGCTCACCTCTTCTCCTCATCTACTGCTAAGTCTCATTTCCCCAGCCTATTGCCATAGAATGACTCTTTATAATGAAACTCTGCTTAGAAATGTCAAACATAATGAAAAAGGGGAACAATCATTACAATGTTGGCTGCCACTGCAATTCATAAGGGCCTCACATTCATAATGTACACAGGTTTTGCAAATTCATCAACAAAACAGTTTGTTTCTTGGCTTGTCTCTGGGCAAATTGTATTTCACTTTACCACTTGTTCACTGTATTGGGGTATTTCATAGTGATTATAGTGATCATTTAGAGACTTTAACATATAAAAACAAGACAAATCAAAATTTAATTGTTTTAAAATTAATTTAGAAAATAGCAAACATGTATCTTATTTATTTTTGAGGCAGAGTCTCCCTCTAGCTCAGGCTGATCTGTAATTCATTCTGTACTCTCAGGGTGTCCTGGAACAAACAGTGATCCACCTACCTCTGCCTCCAGAGTGCTGGGATTAAAAGTGTGCACCACCATGCCTGGATTTTCAAACATGTATCTTAAGAGTAAATATATAGCTGTCTAGCTAACTAGATAAATAGATTACAGATATATATATATATACACACATATATATATATACATATATACATATATGTATATATATATAAATATATGTATATATATATATATGATAGGTAGATGGTAAATAATAGACAAATAGATGTGATTGCTTGATAGGTAGATAGATCAATAGATCTTCATACAGTGAGCAAAATAGACAATACCTTTGCTGTCTTTGCAACAAATAGCCTCGTTAGTGAAGTATAGGTCATAGCTATTAATCAAAGTGTGTTATGAAATAAGTATACCTCTAAAGGATAGCACAGATTATTAATAATAGTCTTGAGGGCTATGTAGTGGATCATGTGATTATATATGTATGGAGGGATGTCCTAATGCTGGGTGAGGTTTAAGAGCTAAGGAAACAACGAGAGGTAAGAGGAGAAGTAGGAAAGGGGTGCAGAGCAGAGGAATCTGCTTTCCACTCCCCTTCCAGTAGTAACTGCTGTGATTCTTCTCATTACCAGCTTCTGTGAAACACAGACCTTTAAGTACAATTGCATGTCTAGATTTTACACTAGAATAGAGAAAGAAGAGTTGATTCTCACTGAGTAGCATTTTCATGGCTGTTCTGACCACCTTTATTTTCTATTACTTCTATTTATTCCTAAATGTCTTATTATGCATTTTTACAACAAATGGTGTAACTAAAATACTGATATAATTCTATTGACTTTGAACTATGGCATAATGAATGAATGTAAATGAATATAACTATGCATTTGTTTATGCAGCATAGAGTGCTTCAAATAATGATGGGGCAATGTAGCCCTAGAGAAAGTACATCATTCCTATAGTGTCAAGGCCATCAGTTTGCAGAAAGAAAGAGACATTTTAGTTGTTAGAACCATTATAGATAATTGGTGAGGAGCTGGCTAGTTCTTAATACCAACTGGACATCAAAAATTGTTAGTGATCTGGAGACTTAATTTTGGTTTATTTGTAAAAAATTTTTAAATTTAGATTACTCAAGCAATGATTAATCAGATTGCAGGTATTAATCATCAATACAGTACATTAATTTATTTCCAGTTCTGAAATATAAGAACTAATTTTCTGGCAGGCTTTTAGAACTCAAGCACAGTTGAAATTATAATGGACACTAATGATATATAATACAGAATTGTCTTGTTAGCTAAATGAACAATTTTAATTCATGTCTGATGTATAAATAGTGAAATTCATTAATTTAATTTGGTCTCTACTTAGATACCAGCTGACATATTATCCTTACCCTCGTAATTAGCATGGTGAAAACTTTTCTATTTTATTGTCTTTGTTTTTGGTTGGTTTTAAGTTTTGAAGAGATTGGTTCAGGAGATATTTCTTTGTCTTTTTTTATTTTTTTTATTTTTTATTTTTTATTTTTTTGGTTTTCCAAGGTAGGGTCTCACTCTAGCTCAGACTGACCTCAAATTCACTATGTAGTCTTAGGGTGGCCTCGAACTCACAGTGATGCTCCTACTTCTGCTTCCCGAGTGCTGGGATTAAAGGCATGTGCCACCATGCCCAGCTTGAAGAGATATTTCCTTAAGCAACCCATGGATTATTGAAGTGTTTTATTTTCCAGGATGCCTGTGGACCAAATATTAAGCAATTCTTTTTAAAACTGCATAGTGAAGTATGTTTATTTTCAGCAAATATAACATCAAATACAAGTGATTAGAAAAATGCTTGGTCTATTGTTTTTTCAGCTCATTCATCACCTAAGAGTGTTGGGAAGCATATTTTCTGTGGAATGAGTGGCTGTCATTTTGTGTCCCAATCTATTGCAACCATTCTTGCATCTGCAACAGCAGATAAGTATCTTTAGATTTTCCAAGTATCAAGAACTTCTTTCTCTGCACTTCTGATGTTCTATATAACCAGGACTCTACATTATAAATAATAGAAAATCTAACTCAAGGTGGCATAGACAAAATTTTATTGGCATATATCACTAAAATGTATACTAGGTTTGATTTGTTCAATATATTTTCAAGACCGAAAACCCATTTCTAAATGTTCATTCCTGCCAACAATTCTGGTTGTCTTTCAGAGAGTGATAATTTTAAAGTAACAAGCTTTGAAGGGGGTTACTGTTATCCCAACTAAATTAGTACTGTATATTCTCCTCTTTGAACTAAATTAACAGACTGACATGAATTTAAATTTGGATAGATTGTATTGTACACCCTTCAATTTTTACAAAGGAGAGTCAAGGCACCTTCAGTTCTGGCCATGTAACCAGGTTTTATAAAATAAATAGAACACTGTGTGGGGATAATGTTAAGAATAGAAATAGGGCTGGAGAGACGGCTTATCAGTTAAGGCACTTGCCTGCAAAGACTAAGGACTGGAGTTCAGTCCCCTAGTACCTACATAAAGCCAGATGCACAAGGTGGCACATGCTTCTGGAGTTTATTTGCAGTTGCTAGAGGCCATGGCATTCCCATTTTTTCTTTCTTTCTCTCTCTCTCTTTCTCTCACTGTTTCATAAATAAATAATGAATAAAGAAATAAATATTTTTAAAGAATAATACAAACACCCTATCTAACAAATGCTTCTTTTACTGTCTAGTTCTGAATTTGAGGTACTGGATTCTCACCATAGCATTGTGAAAACTCTGTCCATATGTTCAAAATAATTTAACTATAAATCTTAATCTGTGTTGAATCTCCAAATTAATCTGATATCTATTACCTTTCATGGTTCTTACTAACTTGCAAGGTGCATAGTTTGTGGAGTTCAAGGAGTCATTAGGGGTCCAGTTGGTTATGTATTGTATGGCTTCTTCCTCTGTATTTCCTAAATGTATGAGCACAAAGTAAATTTCAGATCTTTCTATCAATCCTTTCTTGCCATATGGATAAAGATGCAAAAAAAAAATGTTTGATACTCTGATGAACAAAGAACTGTAAAAAATGTGGGAATGCATTCAGTAAGGTATGACTTATAAGCATGAAGAAATGAAAAAATACATGCAATAAAGTACTTGTAGCAACTAAATGGTGACATTAATTAATACTTATGGAAAATAAAGATTTTTAATATTTATGTAAATTAGTGAATAAATATAATTTTTCTAATAAAAATAATCCTAACCTAAATAAAAATTGTGGTAGTGGACTGTGTTGCCTTGGATGTGAAGGTGAGTAAACTTTCCTGTTTCCTTTTTGTAGAAACCTATTTAGTTAATAAGATATCTTAATATGGAAGACAATAACATCTCGCATAATTTGAAATAGATGTACAACTTTAAAACAATCATTTTACCATATGAACTTATCCTATGAATATGTATACAAAATCATAAATAAGTACATGGAATGAATATTAATTGTTTGTAATAACAGAATATTTTATATACACTGCACATATCTACCAGCATGTATATATGTATACAAATTATAGCCTATTCACTTACAAATGCTGACATAATGATTTAAATCCTTATGTTGTCTTCTGTATTATTTTTGCTTTTTTAAAAAAACAAGTTTAATTTTGAATGCTACAGCAAAAAAGAAAACATTTTGCAGCATCTAGAACACTTTCTGATGTAGAAAGGTGAAGGTGTGTAATTTACTTTATTCACTGGGTGCTCAGTAAAGATGTCATGAAGTTGTTACTGCTCTGTGGACATTTTGAATTCCACCCAGCAGAAGATCAATCATGCAGATATTTATAGAAAAATGAAAAGAATGCTTTTATCTTTAAATCACACATTCTTCAGCCAAAGCCGCAAATGAGACACGGGAGTGTGTTCCTCTCATAATCATTTAGTAAAGTCTGAGGGCCTGACTATTCTGGACCCAGGAGGATTCTGGACACATTTGTACCATCCAGTCAAAAAGATGAATAGTTATGCAAGACCTAGACAAGATTCAATGAACACACAGACTAACAAGTATTATAGTTTTATATGGTGACAAATGCATTGGAACCACTCAATTTGGTTCTGCTTCAAGGATGGACATTATGTTTCTACCCAAAATTTTTAGGCAAATCTTTGCTTTTAAAGGTTTTTGAATATAATCCTATTCTTTAACTGCTTAATTGTTAAAAGCAGTATGTTAGAAGTTGGATACAAGGTAGTAAACAGTATATTTCTTACCTAAAGGTATTTATATGTTTTGATGCAGCTGTTAATTTTTGTTCTTACATTTTTATAAAGAAGTATTTGCCAGCATTGGTGGCTCTCAATTTTGGTAAACAGAGGCATACAACTATAAATTAGGTTTTTATAAATGTACCTATGGGAGCCTTACACAGTTTAACGTCAATGTAACAGATGAATACCATTTCCAAATCCTTAATATTGACATTCTACAGGCTAATACCTGTGTTTTAAATTATTTTCCATGGGACACACACACACACACACACACACTCAGCTATGACTGAGTTTGAAGACCAGTGATGGTAAAGACTAACTCTAAGTAGGGTACTGTTCTACCTCAGTTTTGCAACTAGTGTAAATCAAAGGATTTATAGAATTTATGTCTGTGCCCCTATTGAATAATAAATAATCCTATGAAAATGCTGGTTAGAATTATTCCCCTTAGAAATACCTCATGCATTACTTTAGGTTCAGAAATGCTGCTGTTGACTATAGCACCAAATATGACTTCAGAGTCAGTGAGCAAAGGTAAGATAAATAAATATCTCTCCACATAGAAAGTACATGGCCTAACAATGTGCTAAGCTAGAAGACCATGGGAAGATGAGTCCATCTCATCATTTGTGTTCTGAAGGTAAAGATAACGGTTGATCTATTGGTGCACTGTTTGAGAAAAGATTGGGAATGAATGGCAAAAGCATTAGAGTTTTGCTTTTTCAGAAGTGTGTGTGTGTGTGTGTGTGTGTGTGTTAGCGAGCAAGAGAGAGATTATTAATGAAATATATTTTCAGGTTGCTAGCCTCAAACTTTATGCAAAAGCACACACCTATTTTATCCAGAGTTGTCATTTTCTATTGCCTGGATCTGTAGATAGAATCTTTGACCCTGAATTCAAGGGCATAGATTAATAACAAGAGACTGGTGACCTGGAAGATGCAAAAAACTCATTGGGGAACTTTAACTGAATATATTTCTAATTAAAAATATTATTGTTATTTATTTATAAAAGGGAAAGAGAGAGAAGGGGAAAGAGAAAGGGAGAGATCTGTGCATCAGGGCCTCCAGCCACTGCAAAAGAACTCCAGATTCATGTGCCACCATATGCAGCTGGCTTGGTTTACATGGGTGCTGGGGAGTCAAACCTGATTCCTTGGGCTTTGCAGTCAAGTGCATTCAGTACTAATCGATCTCTCCATCCCATACTTACAATTTAAACTTATTGTTATTTAGTTTTCTGTCTTATGCACTACCATACTAACTCCTCATTGATAGATGAATGGTCATACTGCATCCATAATAGACAATTTTGAGACTGGAAATCTAATAAATATTCACCCAGCAACTAATTACTTAACAAAGGCTTTTACATCTTATATTTACATATAAAATGTGGACATGTGCAACATTTGGCAATAGTTAAAATAAGAACAAAAATATTTGGATATGTAGATGAAGTTAAAGATGTAAAATTCAAGACATAAAAACTCTTCTAAAACTTTATTATATATTATTAATTGGAATGATTCTGATGTTAATCTTATACACAGTATTTGTAGTTGCTATGAAAACATTCAATATCCATATAAATAAAATGGTAACAGCACTGCACAGTGATAAGCTACTGTCTTTGGATTTGGGAATGACTTTACTTATGGACTTGGGAAGAAATACTTCCAGCTAATGTTTCTTGACATCCTTAGGTAGCCATTACTGATGATACATCTTTTTAATAGAACAGCCTGTTTGTCTTCCAGACCATTTAACACATTGTACCTAGTTTTGCTGGTACAAAAGTATATAGATTCAAACAAAAACTTTCTGGTGGATGTGATGGGATCCTTCAGAGCTGTCATGCTATGAGTGAGACATGGAGATGGGTGTGGTTTTGATGACAAACACTTCCGCCTCAGTTTTCAAGTCTATCTTGTTCTTACATGACAGACTGTTTGATTAATAGAATGTGATGTATAGTTAGAACACATTCAGTGGCTTTCACAAATGATTAATCTTAATATATTTTATTAAGGGCTGGAGAGATGGCTTAGTGGTTAAGCGCTTGCCTGTGAAGCCTAAGGACCCCGGTTCAAGGCTTGATTCTCCAGGACCCACGTTAGCCAGATGCACAAAGGGGCACACGCGTCTGGAGTTTGTTTGCAGTGGCTGGTAGCCCTGGCGCGCCCATTCTCTCTCTTTCTCTCTATCTGCCTCTTCCTCTCTCTGTCACTCTCAAATAAATGAATAAAAACGAACAAAAAAATTAAAATATATATATATATATTATATTAAGATACATAATATATTATATATAATATTGATATAGTATATACAAACCTGTGCATATACACACACACGCATATATATATATATATATATATATATATATATATATATATATATATAATATATATACACATACATACATACATACATATATAATGTCACTATAATGTAACTGGTGGTGCTTCTCATAAAAATAGAATGCTTTTCTACAAAAAAATCTAATTTTGTTTATATTCCACTAATTGGGTTTAGCTGAAACTCATTTTGAACAGTTCCTTATAAAAACTGATCATGATGGAAATATATGAGTAAAGTTCTGTTGCTACTAGTCTATGTTTATTAATATTAACTAAAAATCTGGTATAAGCATTAATAAATCCATAACAAAACACATTGAATTTCTTTCTATTTTTTTACATTTTTTTTTTATTAATTAGCTATGTACTTAGCGAATACAGTCAATTTGATACCATTGTTAGGCTCATTCACGTCCTATCCCCCTCCCCCTGGCCCCTCTATGTGAGGTTTATGGGTCATGTATTCTGGAGTTAGCCCACAGTTACGGGTATGATAAATGTCTCTGCATATCATGACCCAACATGTGGCTCTGACATTCTTTCCACCCCCTCTTCCGCAAAATTTCCCTGAGCCACGTTGGGTTCATTTTTGGTCTGCTTCAGTGATGAGGTGTTGGGGGCCTCTGGGTCTCTGGATCTCTGATTTGGTAGGAGTTGATTTTTTTCTGTGTTGATCTCCTTTACCCTTGTGCTGGTACACGGTTCACCAAGAAAACAGCCCCCTTGCTTGTTTCACCAATTGTTTTTAGTTTTAGCCGGAGCCCTTTTGAGGTATGATGGGGTGGCTCTCTCCTTAGGATCCACATGTATCTGAAAAAGAGAAGCAGATTCTCCAATGGAGAGTAAGTTAGCACCAGACAAATGAGATAACCCTTACTTTTTTATAGAGACTTTAATAGGTGTAGGCCCTCTTGTAGCCCACGATTGGTGGTATCTTGTTAATGAAGAGTGGGCTTATGTTTGGATATGTTTCTGACTTGTTTCCCAGATCCAGCTGTGGGTACCTTACCACTGAGGGGAACAATTAGCAGAATCAAGAGCAGTTGGTTTCCCACCATGGTTGTGCGCCACTATTGCACTTGTGTGAGCATCACAACAGGTTATTTGCTGCTAAGTAGGTTAGACCATGAGTTGTTTGGACAGATATTGGTCATTTTCGCCCAGTCGCCCATGTAGCACCTTCTGGCACTAGATGCACTGTCTGGGGACTGACTCTCTTCCACCTTATTCCAATGTATCACTTCTCTATAAGTGTGTGCTCTGATTTTTGGTCCTCTTAACAATTCTGTTTGAAGTGCATGGTACTAAGTCTCAATATACAGCAGGAACAAATGTCCCAGTTTTGTTTTATATTAAAATATGCTAGTTCCTTTAGGGATTAAAATATGCTAGTTCTGCCTAAAACATAAGACTAGTTTTGTAAATCTTTCTCAAGAAGTATTTTTATTTATTTATTTTTATTTATTAATTAATTGTGTACTTGGTGAATACAGTCAAGTTGGTACCATTGTTAGACTCCTACATGTCCTACCCCCTCCCCCTGGCCCCTTCTTCTTGAAATATATGGGTCATGCATTGTGGAGTTAGCCCACAGGAGGAAATGTCCCTGCATATCATGACCCAACTTGTGGCTCTGACATTCTTTCCGCCTCTCTTCTACAATATTTCTCTGAGCCATGTTGGGTTCATTTTGGGTCTGCTTCAGTGATAAGGTGTTGGGAGCCTCTGAGTCTTTGGATATCTGATTTGGTAGGAGTTGATTGTTCTCTGAGTTGATCTTCTTCTCCCTTGTTCTGGTACCTGGTTCACCAAGAAAACAGCACCCTTGCTTGTTTTGCCAATCATTCTTAGTTTCAACTGGAGCCCTTTTGAGGTATAATGGAATGCTTCTCTCCTTAGGATCTGTGTCTGTCTGAAAAAGAGAAGCAGATTCTTCAATGGAGAGTAAAGTCAGCACCAGATAAATGGGGTAACCCTTATTTTTTTTATAGAGAATTTAATAGGTATAGGCCCTGTTGTAGCCCACAATTGGTGGTAGCTTGATAATGAAGAGCAGGCTCATGTTTGGATATGGTTCTGACTTGTTTCCCAGTTCAGTGCCCACTAAGAGAAGGAAGAAAAAGATAACTAATATAAAAGAGAGAGAGACACAGAGAAGCTGTAGAAGATTAAGGTCAGTCTTCATCCTACCCTTGTCAGTGCCTTGTGACTCAGGTGTTCCCTCTAAGGGCCTGGTTATGGTTCAACCATTTGGTCTGCCTTTTAGGATGCAGAATTTTATGATGACATTGCCGTTTGGGTCTAGATTTGTGTCCCCCACCTCCTCCATTGCCCTCCCCACCGTCCCCATTCACCCTATTTTCTAGTCCTCGAGATAGTTGCTGGGTATGCAGGCATCTTGGGAAGATTCAGGTTAGGTGCTGTAGATGAGTGAGAGAGACTATGCAGTGATTTTCTTTCTGTGATTGGCTAAGTTCACTGAGAATTATCTGCTCCAGGTTCAACCATTTTTCTTCAAATTTCATTCTGTAATTTTTTCTTACTGCTGTATAGAATTCCATTGTGTAGATATACCACATCTTAGTTATCATTCTTCTAGTGATGGACATCTGGGTTGATTCCAGCTCTTACCTATCACAAATTGAGCCTTTATAAACATGGTTGAGTAATTCTCTCTGGACTGAGGCTTGAAGGTTTTAGGGTACATGCCCAGTAAGGGAATAACTGGGTCTTTTGGTAACTCTATTACCAGATTTTTAGGAGTCTCCATATTGCTTTCCAAGGTAGTTGTACCATCTTACATTCCCACCAACAATGCATGAGGGTTCCTATTCCTCCACATCCTCGCCAGCATTTATTTTCTTTTGATTTTTGATGTTTCCTGTCCTTACTGGGGTAAGGTGGAATCTCATAGTTGTTTTAATTTGCATTTCCCTGATGATTAGGGATGATGAACATTTTCTTAAGTGTGTGTTTGCCATTTGTATTTCTTCCTCTGTGAACTGCTTGTCCTGCTCTTTGCCCCATTTTGTGAGTGGATTGTTTGACTTCTTGCTGTTTAGGTTTTTGAGTTCTTTGTAGACTCTAGAGATTAGGCCTCTGTCAAGTTGGATATTCAGCAAATATTTTCTCCCATTCTGTGGGTAATCTATTGGCTTTGCTTATTGTATGTTTTTCTGTGAAGAAACTCTTCAGCTTCATGTGAAGTGTTTTTATTTAAAATAATTATCAATAATCTGCAGCTAATGTTTTGATGGTGGAATAACTTTGATTTCTGATTGTCCAGTCTACATATAGCATACATCAATATATTTATTTAGGGTTTCTTGTTGGCTTTCAGTGAAATTTAACCATTTTCTCAAAAAGTCTTTGAGTATTTTATACTAAATTATATATATATATATATATATATATATATATATATATATTTGCTAAAAATAGATGCATTTTATACATATTGATTCCATAAGGAAATAATTATCTTTATATTTTTATTCAAAATGTATGGAGCTCTTCTACTATTTCTTATAACACCTGGAATACCTGAAAAATTTTAGAGCAAAGTACTTATAGTAGGATTTAAAATATTCAGGCTATGTACCAACCTAAGTCTGCTGTTCTTCTGTAAAACCATGATTTTATATAAAATATATATAGCTACAATTATGCTGTAGAGTTCAACAGATTCAAGGAAGATAATTATGCTCAAATGATCTGGAAGATTTTACATACTCATCTTTTCATTATTGCTAACACCAGATGCAGATAATAATACCATCTAATTAAATTACTATTTTATTATATTGGTCAAGACATGCACTATAAATTCAAGTGCTCCAAGTTCTGCACTTACAACATTGCTTTTACCAACTTACCCTCAAAGTGTGACTCAAAAATTACTTACATTGGATATATTATTTTGCATTTTTATGTTGCTAAATATTTCTTTTTGTATTATGAGTAGCCTCTAAATATTAAACTGTTTTCCTGTGTGAATTGAAATGGAAAATGTGATATTTATTGTGTTAAAATAATTATTTACAGCTCTGCCACTCAAGATGGCATCTGCCTAGCCATGCTTCACTTCCCAAGGAAGTAAATGCAAGACCTTTAGGGTTCATTGGGGTTTTTAGACGTTTGCAGATCATAGTAGACCTCCAGTGGGAGGGCACAGAGGAACAAAGTAGGGAATCCACTGATTTCCATCCTCTCAGGTAGCCCACCAGTCCTCCAACCCCCTCAAGCAGCCATCCTAGCTGCAGTCCCAGCTTCAGGTTTCTTCTACACTAACCACAGGGTAAGTGGACCCAGACCAGAAGACTAGTGCACCTACATGAGCCAATGCCATCCCACTCGCCACTTCCCCACCCCCTGTTCCCAGATCCAGGCCACCAGGCTAGCATTTGCCACCCCAGGTGTTCCTGCTACCTCAGAACTCCACACACAAACACCACTATCACCCCCAACCCTGTGTGTGGACCCAGGCCAGCAGGCTACCATTCTCCCACAGGACATCCATATATGAATGCCATCCCACTCACCTCCACCTCCCACACCTTCCTGGGTGGAACCAGGCCAGCAGGGTAGCATTCACCCAGGGGCCCTACATGCATGAATGCTCTCCTACTTGCCACCATCCCCAACCCCATGAGTGGACCCAGGCCCAGGCTAGCATTCCCACAGAGGACCTCCATATATGTGATATCCACATATCCCCACCCTGCCTTGTCACAGGACCCAGCACTCCCACTCACCCCCTGGTACATGGTCCAAAGGAGCACCCTGTCCCATTTCCTCACCCCTAAGCATCATGTTACCACCGTGCATTTCCACCCCCCCCCCACATCCAAGCCCCAACACCAAATCTTTGTCCCAGTACCCCCACCCCCTGTCTTTTCAGGCCACCCGACCACACAGTCCCATATCCTGAAGAAAGGAACAACAAGCCCTTTCATCAGGTTCTTGGCCCCCATCAAAGCCTCACAGGCTCCCTCTGAGCAGGTAGACCCCATTGCCATCAGAAGCCTAGTGGAAGCAAACATAAAAGGCAACAATCACTGAAGACACTTTAAGGGTAGACTACAGCTTCCTCCTAAATTAAATAAGATTCTTACACTGGGATGGGAAGACCACAGCTCAAAAGGAATAACATGAAAATTCAAATGCAAGTAAATCCAACAAGATTGCCCAGTCTGACAATGGAAGTCTCTAATCAAAACATGGAAGAGACAATAGGGCCTGGACCCCCCAAATGAAGGTACAAGATATGCAATCCTGACCAAGCAAATAGCAGAACTTGCAGAAAATCAACAAAGGGCCAATAATTGTATGAATGCTATCCTTGCTAGATTAGACCCATTAGAAAACAAGCAGGAAGGGTTTCAAATGCAGTTAAATGATCAGAAGGAGAGCAGAAAAGAAAAAAAAAAATGTATTCAATAACCAGCTGGCTAAGCTCAATGAAGACACAAATAAAGGCAAGGATGAACTCCAAGAGGCAATAAGAAAATCAGAAAATGACATGAAAAGGAAACTCGACAGAGGGTTGGAAACTGTACATAAAAAGCAGTAGAAAATAAAAACCAAACTGAACAAGCCCTAAACTCTACAGAAGCTCTCAAGAATAGAGTCAGCCATGTGGAGGATAGAAACTCAGGACTGGAAGGTAAAACAGAAGAAGCAGTATGTGAGTCCAAAAGTTTCAATAAGTTCAAAAAATTTTGTGGGCAGACCATGAGGGAACTGTGGTCCCAATATTCAGATCATGGGAATACCATAAGGGGAAGAAATTCAAACTAAAGGCATGGAGAACTTATTCAACAAAATTATTGAAGAAAATTTTCCCACTCTCTCAAAAGAAAGTCCCATCAAGTTGAAAGAAGCTAAGAGAATGACAAACAGACTGGACCAAAAGAGAAATTCTCCAAGAAATATTATCATTAAGACTCTAAACATTGATAACAAATAGAAAGTCCTAAAAACAGCTAGGGAAAAACAACACATTACATATAATGGTAACCCCTTCAGAATTACTTCAGACTTCTCAATGGAAACTCTGGAAACCAGAAAGGCCTGGAATAGAACACTGCAAAGTCTGAGAACCTGTGGCTTCCAACCCAAACTACTCTACCCAGCAAAAGTATCCATCATAATAGATGGCAAATGAAAAACTTTCCATGATAAAACTCAGCTTTACAACAATATGAACAGAAAGCCAAACCTGCAGAGAGTATTACAGGGAATTTTCCACACAAAAGAAGCAAATAACCAACCTTAAGTGCCTACAAGAAGCAGATCACAATAACCAAACTCAGAGAAGGCACAAAAAACTACAAAGTCCAAGAAAACACCAAACCACACAAATCACCACAATATGGAAGGGATTAAATCAAACCTCAGTTATTACCCTAAATATTAATGGCCTTAATTCACCCATCAAAAGTCATTAGCTAATAGGGTGGATCAGAAAGTTAGACCCCACAATCTGCTGTCTGCAAGAAATCCACCTCACCACAAAAGACAGCTATCTCCTCAGGAAGAATGGGTGGAAAATGATACTCCAAGCAAACAGAAATAAGAAACAAGCAGGCATAGCTATAGCTATAGTAATATCTGATAAAATATACTTCAAAACAAAAGTAATCAAAAAGGGAAAAGAAGGCCACTTCTTATTTATCAAGGCAACCATCCAATAAGAGGATATCATGATCATCAATCTTTATGCACCAACCACAGGTGCACCACAATTCATAAAACAAAACCTACTTGACAACAAAAGAGAAATAATCACCAACACCATCATAGTTGGGGACATCAAAACTCCACTGTCAGCAATAGATAGATGATCCAAGCAGAAGATTAACAAGGAAGTAAGAGAAGTCAACAAAACCATAGATCAATTAGACCTAATGGATTTCTACAGAACATTCTACCCAAAATTCCACAGATTACACATTCTTCTCAATGGCCCATGGAACCTTCTCTAAAATATACCACATTCTGGGTCATAAAGCCTGCCACCATATATTTAGGAAGATCGACATAATTGCCTGCATGATATCAGACCATAATGCCGTATTGATAGACATTAACATGAAAAGATGCACCAGGAATCCCATCAGTTCATGGACACCGAACAAAACACTGTTAAACAATAAATGGGTAGTGGATGAAATAAAAAGATGAAATTGCAAAATTTCTAATAATGAATGATAATGAGAACAGAACATACCAAAACATGTGGGAAAAAATGAATGTGGACTTTAGGGGAAAATGCATAGCACTAAATGCCTTCATAACAAAGACAGAGAGATCCTAAGTCAATAACCTAACCATTCACCTAAAGGCAATGGAAAAACAAGAAGACTCCAACCCAAAAAGCTATAGATGGAAAGAAATAATTAAGATCAGAGCAGAAAATAGTGAATTGAGAACTTGAAAACAATTAAGAAAATTGATGAAACAAACAGCTGGTTCATTGAAAAAATAAACAAGATTGATAAAGCCCTGGCCAATTTGATCAAGAAAAAAAAAAAAAAAGAGACAGAGAGAGAGAGAGATGCTTCAAATTAACAAAATTAGAAATGAAACGGGAGAGATCACAACAGACATAAATGAAATTTGGAGACTCATCAGGACTTATTTAAAAACCTCTACTCCACAAAACTGGATAATATGGTGGAAATGGATGAATTCCTGGACACATACCACCTACCAAAGCTAAACTCAGAGCAGAATAATCTCCTAAATGATCCTATCACACCCATTGAGATTGAAAAGGTAATCAAAAACCTCCCCAAAAAGAAGAGTCTAGGACCAGATGGCTTCTCAGGTGGATTCTATCAAAGCTTCATGGAGGAACTAAAACCAATTTTTCTCAGAATGTACTACATAATTGGAGAACAGGGAAAGCTCCCCAACTCCATATATGAAGCTATTATCACTCTAATACCAAAACCAGGCCGAGATGCCACAGGAAAGAAAATTTTAGGCCAATTTCCCTGATGAACTTAGATGCAAATATCCTGATCAAAATCCTCACAAGCTGAATTCAACAACACATCAAAAGCATTATCTACCTTGGTCAAGTAGGCTTAATCCCAGGAATGCAGGTGTGGTTCAACATATGAAATATGTTGATGTAATACACCATATAAATAAGCTTAAAGACAAAAAACACATGATCATTTCAATAGATGCAGAAAAGGCCTTTGACAAAATACAACATCACTTCATGAACAAAAAATTGGAGAGAAAAGGCATGGACAGTTTAGATTTTAGCATAATAAAGGCTATATATAAAGCTCCTAAAGCTCAAATAATACTTAATGGGGAGAGACTGAAGGAATCCCCATTGAGATCAGGAACAAGACCTGGGTGTCCACTCTCATATCTGCTCTTCGACATAGTAGTGGAAGTCCTAGCTCAAGCAATATGACAGGAGAAAGAAATAAAAGGGATACAAATTGGAAAGGAAGAAGTTAAGATAGCCCTATTCACAGATGACATGATTCTATACACAAGAGACCCAAGAGCCTCCATCTCAAAACTCTTAAAGGTGATTAACTCCTTCAGCAAAGTAGCAGGATACAAAATCAATGCACAAAGTAATTTAAGCAATGAATTTAAGTAAGGAATTAAATATAGGACATGATGGCTGATTCAAATTATCAGCTGCTAAAACACAGAAAGTGATGCAATATATACAAACTTTAGATTACTTGACTGATTATTTGTGTCAGAAAGACAACTTATAAAGGAAACGTAGATAACTCTAGACACACAAGGGATAATCAGTAAGTCCAAATTTAAGAAATGATGGTGTTTGCTGAGATACTGAAAACAGTGTGGGCAAAAAGAAATCTCTTCTCTTCTGTACTGTGAAAAGAATTTGAATGAGCCTTAAATATAGATCAATTTGTAATTAGAAAGTTAGAACATAAACAAAGTCAATACTTATAGCTTTGATACACTTCCCAAATAAGATTTTTTTTTTTAATTTTACAATTGTGTAGAATTTTTTTTTTAACATTGGCAACCTAGACTCAGTTCACTTATCATATGTTTACATTGTACCATGTATTCCAAAACAAAAGAATTTTTAAAGCTTATTGGCAATCCACAAAATGAGCCAAAGCTTTCCATGATTATTATTTCCTTTTTATTAAGTAGAAACTTTGTATAGGCACATCATGTGTTGGTACCATCATTTCCCTTCTCTATATCCCCACTCCAGTGAGGGTCCTCCTCAGTGGGATTGCTGGTTTTCACCACGGGGTTGTGGGTTCTGAGCTGTGAGAGCAGCAGTCATGTAGGGGGCAATGCCTCTGGATATTCCCTCCCTCTTTGTGCTTATCATAATCTTTCCAGTCCCTCTTTCACAAAATTCCCTGAGCCAACATGGGTGTGTATTAAGGCTACTTTAGTGTTGAGCTCTTAGAAGCTTCTGGTTGTCTGCATTGGTACATTTCGAGTACCCTCAGTGTCTTCTTCCAAGCCTGTCACAGGTTTTCAGGCTTGCCATGGAAGCAGCACTTTTGCTCATCTCACCAGTTCCTCTGTGGTTTCACCTGGGCCTTGGATGGTGTGCAAGGGATGGTTCATTCCCTTCCAAGGAGCCAGCTATCTTCTTTTGTATTGTTGATAGATTTTGGCTGTCCTTGGTTCTTGCTGCATTTTGAAAAAGAAAAACAAATTCTCCAACGGATAGAGAGATGAGCCTTAGAGAGATTTTGGTGGGTATAGACTCTCTTTTGGCCAACACTAGTGGGAGCTTCTCCTTAGGAGTCCATATTCTTGGTCTGCATAATATTCTGACTTGGTTCTCAGTCCCAGCTATTGGTTCCTTTTCACTGAGTGGATCTCTTAGGTTTTGAGAGGAATTACAGGAGTCTAGAAATGAAGTAAAAAATTATCCTAGCCCTAATGATCCACATGGCTGCCTCCATGTTTGAGTCTCCACTCAGTGGACACATTCCTGTTGCCCTTTTCTCACATGATCTGTTGTCCCATAATGCCATGGGTGACTTTGCCATTCTGTAGGCAACTTCATTCTCTGTGTGTCCTTCACTCACTTGCTTCAGCTCCTCATAGCATTACTGCCACTTCATTTACACTCCTCTACTGCATGTGCCCTTTTTTTACTTTCATCAGTGGCCCACATCACTGCTTATGAGGCCCTTCCCCTTAAAATTTAATTTAATTTTACTTTTTTAGTGAGGCAGAGAGAGAGAGAGAGAGAGAGAGAGATAGAGAAAGACAGAGAGAAAGAGAGACAGAGAGAATTGGTGTGCCAGGACCTCAGCCACTGAAATGGAACTTCAGATGTTTGCTCCACCTAGTGGGAATGGAGACCTTGCACTTGTCTCACCTTTGTGCGTTTGGCTAACATGGGATCTGGAGAGTCAAACATGTGTCTTCAAGCTTCACAGGCAAGTGCATTACTCACTAAGCCATCTCTCCAGCCCACACCTCCCTTTTATCCTAGCATACCAATGCAAACATATGTGAGCCCACAGTATCTCACTCTCGGTGCTCCTTCCATATCTTGTCAACCTCCCATACCTGTGCCCTGCATTTCATGCAGCAGCACTGTGTGACCCCACAACATGCCCCTCCATATGCAATTCTACCTCCTCCTTGCATGCTGTGAACCCATAACTTCCCATTACACATGACCCTCCCTAACCCACATTGCTAGTATGGACTTCTAGTGTTTTTAATCCACAGGGTATCCTCAGGTGGTCAAATCCCAACACATAACACAAAAACACAAAAAAGCAAAGCAACATATTGCCACAAAAATTGTCAATTCTCATATTAGAGGCCCTCTAATGAGAGCAACTTAGACAAAATGAAAGGCAAAGAATTAAAAATGATGTTTATGATAAACATGTACACAGAAATGTAAATAGGATATGAATGAATGCCTGAATAAAATCCAAGATTACACAAGCAATTCAAAGAATGCAATGGACACATGAATGCATTAAAAGAAGACATGGAACAGACATTTGAATGAACTCCAACACAATACAAGCAGCTATATAACATGAGAAAGTCAATCTATGTTATAAAATGAAATTCAATAAAGAGATAGAAATTCCAGGGTGAAACCAAACTAAAATTTAAAATACATATATATATATATATATATATATATATATATATATATATATATAATCTGTAGAAAGCCTCACCAATAGAATAGACCATACAGAGTAGAAAATACTAGGGTTTGAGGACAAGTTAGAGCAAATAGATCAGGTAGCCAAAATAATGAGTTCATGAAAATGTATGAGGAAAAACAAGAGGTGTGTGGAGCATCATAGAATCACGAAATCTTTGAATACTGAGTATAGAAGAAGGAAAAGAGCTTCAGGCAAAAGGAAAGGAAAACTATAGGAGAAAATTGCTCAAACCTAGGGACAAGGTGCACATCCAGGTATAAGAGGCTTACAGAATAAGAATTTAAAAAATCCCTCTATCATTTTGTAACTCAAAACACCAAATACACAAGACAAAGAATATTGAAAGCTGCAAGAGAGAAACAGCAAGTATTAAACAAAGGCAGGTCCATCCAAATAACATACAATTTTTTTCAATGAAAACTCTAAATGCTAGAAGGCTTATAATGATGTACCTCAATCGTTTAAAAAATCCAAAAATGATAAACCAAATTAATATACTCAGCAAAATGATTCTTCATAATAGATAAAGAAAAAAATTAGTCATGTTATGTAACAGGATAAAGGACTTTATGACCACTAAACCAGCTCTATGGAGGATATTAAAGAAAAAAAATACTTCTTATTGAAGAGAGGAATAAACACACTCAAGAGGTTAGACCAAAAATAATAACCAATGCAATCCATATGCAATTAGTTGTGGTGGTTCGATTCAGGTGTCCCCCATGAACTTAGTTGTTATGAATGCTAGGTTCCCAGTTGATGGAGATTTTGGAATTAACAGCTCCTGGAAGCATTGTATTATTGGGTGTAGGCTTATAACCAGTGTCCCCTTGCCAGTGTTTGGCACACTCTCCTGTTGCTATTGTTTGCCTTATGTTGGCCAGGGTGTGATGTCCACCCTCTGCACATGCTATCAATTTCTCCTGCCATTAGGGAGCTTCCCCTCGAGTCTGTAAGCCAAATAAACCTTTTTGCATTTCATCCCACAATTCTGAGGACCCAGGTTTGATTCCTCAGTGTACGCATAAGCCAGATGCCCAAGGTGGTACATGCACCTGGAGTTTGTTTGCAGTGGCAAGGGGCTCTGGTATGCCCATTCACTCCCTCTCTCCCTTTCCCTCCCTCTTTCTCTCAAATAAATAGATAAATAAGATATTTTTAATTATAAAAAGCAGATAGGAAAAGGTAATTCAGATTAGGGCACTAATTAATGAGATAGAAATGAAAAAAGTAGAAAAATCCAATGAAATAAGAGTTTGATTCTTTGACAAAAAATTACACAAGTTTAACATACCTTTGGTCAAAGAAAACAAAGGAAAGAGAAGGCTCTAATTAATAAAACTAAAGTAGAAAACAGAGTTATTACAAGTACCAACAAAATTGAAATAATCATGAGGAAATACTTTGAAAGTCTATACTTTATTAAATTGGACAATCTAAAAGAAAGGAATGGTTTACTACATGTATAAGATGTACCAAAATGAAACTGGGAAGAGATGTATAGCTTAAACAGAGCTAAAGTAAGTAATGCGATTGAAACAATTAAAAAAATTCAACTGAAAAAAAGCCTAGATACAAATAGATTTACAGCAGAATTGTTAAAGAAGAATTAAAATCATATATCTCCAACTACTGCATAAAATAGAAAGGAAAGGAAAACTAATTCATCCCTAGCTATTTCATAAAATATAAAGGGAATTATATTTGCAAACTCTTTCAATGAATTCATTATGACTCTGAAACTAAAACCAGATAAAGAAAAAAGCAGAAAATAAAATGATCAACGTAACTCCCTGATGAACATAGATGCAAGAATTCTCAATAAAATACTTGTAACTTTAATTCAAGAATATATCAAGCAATCCTACTGAAAATCAAGTGTACTTTATTTCACAGATACAGGAATATTTCAACATGTGGAAACAAATAAATGTAACACATCACCTAAGTGAATCCAAAGACAGAAATCACCTGATCATCTCAATTGATATAGAAAAATCCTTTGAAAAGAATCCAAGAAACCATCATGATAAAAGTTCTGGAGACAGTAGAGATTGAAGGAACAGATATCAGCTCAAAAGGCTGCATGTTAAAACCCTATAACCAAAGTCATGCTAAATGGAAAAACCATGAAACATTCCCACTGAGATCTGGAATAATACAGGTATGTCATTCTCTCATTCCTACTTAACATAGCAGTTAAAAGCTTATGTGGAGCAATAAAGCAACAGAAGAAAACAGAGATACAAATAAGGAAAGATGAAGTGAAAGTACCTTATTGGCAAATGATATGATTCCATATTTAAGACTGTACCAGAAAATTCCTAGAGCTGATAAATGTTTTCAGCAAGGTGAAAACATACAAAATAAACACAGAAAAATCAGTAGCTTTGTTACATACCAATGACAAACATATAGAGAAAGCAGTCAGAGAAGCAACCCAAATCACAATACCCTCAAAAGGAAATAAAATACTTTGAATAAACCTAAAAAAGAAGTGAAAGACCATTAAAATTAAAACTCCAAAACAATGATTAAAGCAACTGAAGAAGCTACTAGAAGACGGAAAGACCCATGCCCATTGATCAGAGGAGTTATTATTGTAAAAATGGCCATCCTACCAAAAACAAACCACAATTGCAGTGCACTCCCAAAAAGTGTTCTAGCACCATTTTCCACATAAAGTCTCCTATAATTTAATATAGAAACACAAAAGACCCTGGGTGGCCAAAGCACTCAAGCAATTTACTGCTGGCATATCATCATACCTGATTTCAAGAGACATAGCAATCAGAACAGGATGGTACCTGCACAGAGGTGCACACATAAATCAGTAGAATAGAACAGAGGGATCAGATGTAAATTCATACAACTGTCAGTCACCTGTTTTTGACAGACACAAAAACTACTCATTGGGGAATAGACAGCATCTTCAACAAATGATGCTTGGCAAAATGGATATCTACATGCAGAAGAATTACTCCAGATTCTTATATTCTACCCTGTACAAAACCAACTATAAATTCATCAAAGACCTCAATGTACCAGCCAAAACTGTTAAAGTGCTAAAGAAAAAATCAGGCACCACACAATAAATATGGATCTAGGTAAAATTATCAGAACAGGAATCCAGTCCCCAAATAAATAAGATCAAGAATTGAAAAATGAGACCACATAAAAATTAAAAAGCTTTTTTTAAAGTATGGAAAATGGCCAGTCAAAAGTCAGTCTCCAGAATTGGAAAAAAAAAATCTTTGCCAGATGTCTGGCAAAGAACTCAAAAAGTAAATATCAAAACACCCTAATAATCCAATCAAAAAAGTGTTAGAGTATTGAACAGAATTCTCAAAAACAGAAATAAAGCTGTCTAATGGCTTTTTAAAAAATGTCCTCCATTTGTAGCCATTAGGGAAATACAAATTAAATCTACTTTGTGATTCCATCTCACTCTGGTTATGCCATGTAATAATTGGAATATGAAGGTGTGGTGCATATCCACAATGGAATTATCTTCCGTTGTAAAGAAAAATGGAACAACAGAATTAGAAGGAGGATTAATGATAGACCTGAAGAAGATGATTCTGAGTGTGTTAACCCAGACTCAGAAATACAAATGCCATATGTTCTTTCTCATATGAGAATTCTAGTCTCAATGAGTTTCTGCAGATTGCAGGATGCTAGAAAGGGGCCATGAGTGGGTGTGGAGAGATAGTGGAACACATGGGACATGAATGTAGAAGGGAACAATAACAGGAGGCAAAGCGTTAAGCAGGAATAGCATCAGGAAGTTGAGGGATCAAAGGAGTTGGTGGAAACAAAAACTAATGAAGGATGTATGAGTAAGCCATGTATAAATCTACACTTGATAAGACAATTTAAACGATAATTTTAAAAGTGCTTAAACCAAGATTACCCTGTAGGGGTATACAAAGTTGCTCCCAGAAACCATAGGGCATTACTCAAAACTTCTGGTGCTAGGGATGAGATATCTCCCAAAGAGTTGTTGGTCAGTTAGGCTACAGTGATTCCTAAAACTCACTGGCATTTATCTTGGCTACTGTACCAGTTGCCTTGTTGTTTCTGGGACAAGACACATGGTCAGAAGTAGCTTATAGAAGAAAGGGGTTATTTAAGCTTACAGTTTTATTTTATTTTATTTTTTATTAGTTTTGTACTCAGTGAATACAGTCAAGTTGGTACCATTGTTAGCCTCCTCCCTATCATTCCCCCTGCACAGGGACCCTCCTTGTTGGGGTATATGGGTCATGCATTGTGGGGTTAGCCATCAGTTATGGTTAGGAGGAAATGTCTCTGTGTATTATGGGGGGGGAAATGACCAATATCTGTCCAAGCAACTCATGGTCTAGCCTACTTATTAGCAAACAAACTGACATGATGCTCACACAGGTGCAATAGTGGTGCACTGCCATGGTGGGAAACCAACTGCTCTTGATTTGGCTAACTGATCTGCTCAGTGGAATGGAACCCATAGCTAGAGCTGGGAAACAAGTCAGAACCATATCCAAAAATGAGACCACTCTCCATTATCAAGCTCCCACCATTCATGGGCTAAAAGAGGGCCTATTCCTATTAAATTCTCTCTAAAACATAATGGTTATAACATTTATCTGGTGATAACTTTACTGTCCATCAGAGAATCTGCTTCTCTTTTGTGGATAAACGCAGATCCTAAGGTAAGAACCACCCAATCACACCTTAAGCTTGCAGATTCAAAGGGAATTTTCACAATGATATGGAAAAAGCATGGCTGAGCAGACAGTGAGGTATCACATCTTGTCACATCAGTTGGGAAGAAGCAGTGAGATCTATTTAGTTATTAACACCCAGTGGGCTGGACCACTAAACCTCAATATCCACCCCAGTGCTACATCTCCTACGGGAAGGTTCCACATCCCAGAAGCCCCACCAGCTAGGGATTAAATATGAGGCCTAATCACAAACACTTGAGGCTGTGAGCTGTGCTTTTAAATTCAAAACACCACATTTGCTCATGGAAAATAGTAAGTGCCTATTGATATATGCAGCACAAACTTTGGTTGCAGGACATAAAGAAACTATGCTGAAACTGAGGGAAGCTTCCTACTTGTTAACTAGCTTTTCTGTCAGAAGGTGATATGAAAGCTGGTAGATGAGAAAAATCTTCAGCATTCCCACCCTGCAGTGGTCCTTGTATACTTCATAATTGAGATCTTAAAGGCAAGCTATGCTCACTGGTGCAACAATACCAAGAGCATTATAAGAGTAACCAATGGCTCTCTGAATTTGAGGCCAGCTCCAAAAGAGAAAATGATGGCTCATACTGTATTCTGACCAAAAATTTGGGGCTAAGGACTTTTGCCCTAGGAGGGAATCCAATTCAAAGATCATGGTAAGTGGACAGCATGTTAACTCGCTTTTAAATATCTATATTTGTTGCCATAGATTGTTACTGTTCTCAACTTTGAACATTTAAGTGTCTTTATGCAGAGATACAGCTGGCAAAGATAAGTGATACATGGGTGCTCAGTCCTCAACATGACACATAAACCACACCTTCCAAGGCTCAGGTAACTTAACATAAGTGGGGCCAGATATAATGTAAGAGCAGCAGGAGGAGATAAGGGACTGTGAAAGGATGTCTTCAGAATACAGCATGGCTGTTACACCCATGAGCTCACATCAACTGTGTTCTCTTGCACAAGAAGCCAACAGAACTCCAAACAGATGGACCAAAGGAGAAACTCTCCAAGACATATTGTCATTAAGACTCTAAACACTGACTCCAAAGAGAAAATCCTAAAATCAGCTAGAGAAAAACATCACACCACCTTCAAAGGTAACCCATCAGAATTACTTCAGACTTCTCAATGGAAACCCTGAAAGCTAGAAGGGCCTGGAATGAAACACTGCAAAGTCTAAGAACCTATGGCTTCCAACCCAAACTACTCTACCCAGCAAAAGTATCCCTCATAATAGATGGTGAAAGAAAAATTTTCCATGACAAAACTCAGCTTTACAACTATATGAACACAAAACCAAACCTATAGAATTTCAGGAAATTCTCCACACAGAAGAAACAAACAACCAAACTCAAATGCCTACAAGGAGCAGATCACAATAAGCACACTCAGAGTAGACACAAAAAACTTCAAAGTCCATGGAAACACCAACCCACATCTACCATCACAATATGGCAGGGATCAAATCAAGTCTCACAGTCATTACCCTAAATATCAATGGCCTTAATTCACCCATCAAGAGACAGAAGCTAACAGGATGGATCAAAAAATTAGACCCCTCAGTCTGTTGCCTTCAAGAAACCCACCTCACCACTAAAGACAGACACCTCATCAGGGTGATAGGTGGAAAATAATATTCCAAGCAAATGGGAATAAGAAACAGGCAAGTATAGGTATATTATAATTGGATAAAATAGACTTTAAACCAAAAGTAATCAAAAAAGACAAAGAAGGCCACTTCCTACATATCAAGGGAATGATCCATCAAGAAGATATTACAATCATAAATCTGTATGCACCAAACACAGGGGCACCACAGTTCATAAAACAAAACCTACTAGACAATAAAACAGAAATAAACATCAACACCATCATAGCTGGGGACTTCAATACACCATTATCAGTAATAGACAGATCATCCAAACAGAAATTCAACATGGAATTAAGAGAGCTGAACAAAACCATAGATCATTTTGAAATAACAGACATCTACAGAACATTCCATCCCAAATTCACAGACTACACATTCTTCTCAGCAGGCCATGGAACATTCTATAAAATAGACCATATACTGGATCACAAAGCCTGCCTCCAAATATTTAGGAAGATTGACATAATTTCCTGGATGATATCAGATCACAATGCTATATTGCTAGAAATCAAAAAAAAAAAAAAAAAAAAAAAAAAAAACCACCAGGAATCCCAACGGCACCTGGAAACTGAACAGCACACTTTTAAACAACAAATGGATAGTGGATGAAAAAAAATGAAATTGCAAAATTTGTAGAATTGAATGACAATGATAACACATAGTACCAAAACTTATGGGACTCAATGAAGGTGGTCCTCAGGGGAAAATTCATAGCACTCATTGTCTTCATAAAAAAGACAGAGAGAACCCGCATCAATAACCTAACCATCCACCTAAAGGAAGTGGAAAAGCAAGAAAAATCCAACCCAAAGAGTTCAAGAAGGAAAGAACTAACTAAAATCAGAGCAGAAATTAATGAGTTGGAAACCAAGGGAACAATTAAGACAATTAACAAAACAAAGAGCTGGTACTTTGAAAAAATAAACAAGATTGACAAACCCCTGGCCAAATTGATCAAGCAAAAAAAAAGAGAAGCTTCAAATTAACAAAATTCAAAATGAAAAAGGAGAGATCACAACAGACATAAGTGAAATTGGGAGAATCACCAGGACTTATTTCAAAAACCTCTACTCCATAAAATTGGATAATGTGGAGGAGATGGATAAATTCCTGGATGCATACCATTTATCAAAGCTAACCTCAGAGCAGATTAATAACCTCAATGAACCCATCACACTCATGGAGATTGAAAAAGTAATACAAAACCTCCCCCTCAAAAAAGAGTCCAGGACCAGATGGCTTCTCAGCTGAATTCTATCAAACCTTCATGGAAGAACTCAAACCATTATTCCTCAAACTGTGCCACACAATTGGAGAACAGGGAAAGCTACCCAACTCCTTTTATGAAGCTAGTATCACCCTAATTCCAAAAGCAGGCAGAGATGCCACAAGAAAAGAAAACTACCGGCCTATTTCCCTGATGAACTTAGATGCAAAGATCCTGAACAAAATCCTCGCAAGCCAAATCCAACAACACATCAAAAGCATTATCCACCTCGACCAAGTAGGATTCATCCCAGGAACACAGGAGTGGTTCAACATATGGAAATCAGTCAATGTAATACACCACATAAACAAAGTTAAACATAAAAACCACATGATCATTTAGATAGATGCAGAAAATGCCTTTGACGAGATACAACATCACTTCATGATCACAACGTTAGGGAGAGTTGGTATGGTTGGTTCATATCTTAACATAATAAAGGCAATATACAAAGCTCTGAAGGCCCAAATAATTCTTAATGTAGATAGATTAGAGGACAAGACAGGGTTGTCCACTCTCACCTCTGCTTTCCAATATAGTACTGGAAGTCCTAGCTCAAGCAATAAGACAGGAGAAGGAAATAAAAGGGATACAATTTGGAAAGGAAAAAGTTAAGTTAGCTGTATTCACTCAGGACATGATTGTATATGTAAGAGACCCAACAGACTCCATCCCAAAACTCCTGAAGGTTATTAACTCCTATAGCAAAGTAGCAGGATGCAAAATCAATGCACAAAAATCAGTAGCCTTCCTATATGCAAATGACAAAGATACAGAGAAAGAAATAAGGGACATAGTCCCAATAGCAACCAAAAAAATAAAATAACTTGGAATAATGTTAACCAAGGAAGTGAAAGACCTATACAACAAAAACATAAAACCACGCAAAAAAGAAATTTAGGAGGACTTGAGAAAATGGAAAGACCTCCCATGTTCTAGGATAGGCAGAATTAACACTGTGAAGATGACAATCCTACCAAAGGCAATATACAGATTTAATGCAATTCCAATTAAAATCTCTACAGTGCTCTTCACAGAGATAGACAAAATGATCTCAAATTTCATATGGAAATTCAGAAGGCCTCACATATCCAAACATATCCTCAGCAAAAGAAATACCTCTAGGGGCATCACCATACCTGATCTAAAGTTATATTACAAAGCGATAGTAATAAAAACAGCATGGTACTGGTATAAAAACAGGGGTATAGACCAATGGAATAGTCTTGAGGACCTGGACTTTGGGTCAAGCAACTATAGCTACTTGATATTCGATGAAGGCCCAAACAATATAGGCTGGAAGAAAGACAGCATCTTCAACAAATGGTGCTGGACAAACAGGATAACCATATGCAGGAAACAGAAAATTGACCCACACATTTCACCATGCACTACGCTCAAGTAAAAATGGATCAAAGAACTCAATGTAAGACCAGAAACTTGACTACTACTGGAAGAAAATTTAGGAAGCACTTTCCATGATATGGGAATGGAAAAAGACTTCCTGAACAAAGCCCCAGTAGCTCTCAAACTTAAACCATCACTCAACCAATGGGATCACATGAAGCTGAAGAGTTTCTTTATAGACAATCATACAATAAGCAAAGCCAATAGATTAGCCACAGAATAGGAGATAATATTTGCAGGTTATCTAACTAATAGAGGTCTAATCTCTAGAATCTACAAAGAACTCAAAAATCTAAACAATAGGAAGTCAAACACCCTGCTCACAAAATGGGGCAAAGAGCTGAACAGGCAGTTCACAGAGGAAGAAATACAAATGACAAACACACACTTAAGAAAATGTTCATCATCCCTATTCATCAGGGAAATGCAAATGAAAACCACTATGACATTCCACCTTACCCCAATAAGGATAGCAAACATCAAAAAATCAAATGAAAATAAATGCTGGCAAGGATGTGGAGAAGTAGGAACACTCATCCACTGTTGGTGGGAATGTGAGATGGTACAACCACTTTGGAAAGCAATATGGAGACTCCTGAAAAAGCTGTAGAGATACCACCAGACCCAGTTATTCCCTTACCAGGCATCTACCCTAAAACGTTCAAACCACAGGCTAGAGAGATTTGCTCAACCATGTTTGTAGCAGCTCAATTTTAATAATAGCGAAGAGCTGAAATGAACTCAGATGTCCATCACTAGAAGAATGGATAACTAAGATGTGGTATATCTACACAATGGAATTCTATACAGCAGTAAGAAAAAATGACACAATAAAATTTGAGGAAAAATGGTTGAACCTGGAACAGATCATTCTCAGTGAACTTACCCAATCACAGAAAGAAAATCACCACATAGTCTCACTCATCTACAGCACCTAACCTGAATCTACCCAAGATACCGTACATACCCAGCAAGCATCTCATGGACTAGACACTAGGATGCGTGGGGAGGGAGGGGACTGCAACAGAGGGGTGGTAAACACAAATCTAGACCCAAATGGCAATGGTACCATAAAATTCTACTTCCTAAAAGGCAATCCAAATGGCTGAACCTTCACCAGGCTCTTAGAGGGAACACTTGAACCAGAAGGCACTGGAGAGGGAATGATGAAGGCTAACCTTAATCTTCTACAGCTTCCCTCCCTCCCCCCTCTCTCTCTTCTCTCTAAATCTTGTATATTAGTTTCTCTTTCCTCCTTTTCTTAATGGCCTGTAACTCCCATTACCAGCATATGGCTATCAGCTACAATGAGCTTTTGATCATAGACACCTACAAGGTTTCCTGTTGGGCTCTGAAAGGCCCAGGTGTGAGGACTAGTGGAACTTCCTGAGCCTAGCTAAACTTTGGTTGAAAGACACTAAAAGTTCTTGTTTTGCTTTTGCTAAACATGCTCTATTCAGCTTCTGTAACATTGCTTGCTTGCTTCTGCTAAATAAAAAGAACTGCCATTTTATGTTAGTTAACCTGAGAAATGAAAACCTGACCTTTCGCCAGTTGATAAGTTGCCTAGGATATGCTTTGTTCTTTTGCCAGTTAATGGTCACCTAAGATATGCCTTGCTCAACTGCCCATTCCATGAACCCTGCCTCCGTTTTCTGGAGCCACCCCCCTGCCTGCGGTTATGCCTCACTTGATTAAGGGACACCAGGTGGATCCGACCACTCAGGACTCACTCTATATGGAAAATCCCCAAAGCAGGATCCCCTCCCTAAAGCAACTCGCAAGGTTCCCGCGCGTGCCTTCTTAGGATCAATCATTTTAAAGGATACAATATGACTTAACCCCTTTGTCTCTTTCCTGCCCTTCTCCCTTTTTGAACCCTTTCCTTCAGGGGGTCGGGGCTCTTCACCCCTCCTGCGTGAGGAGTCTGTGTCGAGCCCCGGTGCACCGGTCCCTCAATAAAAATCCTCATGCTGTTTGCATCAAGACCGCTTCTCGTGAGTGATTTGGGGTGCCGTCTTTCCTGAGACTGACCGCAGGGAGTCCCCCAGAGCGGGACTTACATGGTGATCTGCCTCTGGCTAGATGTGACTCAGCAAGACGCCTAATGGCTTCCTGCTTGCTACTTCCGCATGGGATTTAGAATTATCATCTCAATAGTCACAGTTTAGTATTGGCCCTTACCTTTCCCCACCGTCCTAAAATCCCCGCCTTCGTCCCCAACGTTATATAGGCAACTGTTCATAGCAATAAATCGAGTTCCTGCTTCGACAAGACTCCCGACTCAGCGTGGTTTTTCTCCAGTGGCCAGGAGAGGTCTGAGTCGTCGGACGCTCATCTCCTCCTCAACCCCTCGGGAGGAACCAGCAGGCCTGGTCCTTCCCTCGGCACTACCTGCCCCTGCCGGCGGAGCCTGGCATCTGGCACCTAACGTGCGGCTCTCGGAGTCTGGCAGACTAGTGCCCCCTGAGAGACATTCGTTGAGGAGGTCAATTGGTGTACATATGCTGGTGAGCCTACCCCCATAAGTTATGAGGTAGTCTTTATATTTAATGCGCTAAACTTTGCTTCTATAACCTGTACTTGTTGATCAACATCTCTTTGTTCCTTTTCTCTTTCCTTTTACTCTCGATTTGCTGGCAAGCTGCATCTGTGACTTTTGTATTTCTAAAGGCTTATGCTTCTCTCTCTCTCTCTCTCTGCTTGGGCCTGTGAAGGCAGGCCAACTTTTTCTGCCATTATGGAACTTCCCCTGGATCTGTAAGCTTCAATAAATATCCCTTCCTCCATAACTGTACCTGGTCTGGAAGTTTATCTCAGTGAACCTAAAGCTGTCTGATACAGACCGAGGAAGGGACTGAGATGAACCTGACCATGTGGATGTTGATCTTTTGGAACCTTTGTTTTGGAGGAATAGGCATGGACTTGGTGCTTGCAACTGAAGGTGTCTTCTGGAGTGGTAAGCCAAATTTTATGGACTATTCTAATAAGAATCTTAAAATGCTAAGTGCAGATAGCATTGAACTTCGAGGCTTGGCTTATGAGCTTTCTAAGGAAAAGGAAAGGCTGCAGGGGACTTTGTTGGAACTGGGCTACTGGCATAAGGGCTGGCTGCGTCCTGCTGCCCAGGCCCAAAGAGTTTGATCAAGGTTAAATTTGTAATAGACTGATGTGCTTGGATAAGATATTGGACTGAGAGATTTAAGATTTTGAGGTGGAAAACCTCAAGCAAGTTAAAATTGCAGGCACTGATACTGGTTTTAGGTTACTGAATCTGCTATTGTCAAACAAATTAGCAATTTTAAGAAAGATGGCCTAACTGCTTTACATTAAAACAATGAGAAGGATGCCTGAGGAAGGACTCTCATAGAAATGCAAACACTTTTGGATGTTGGTTGAGTTTACATTGTTTTAGTCTCTCCTTGCTATGCCTTATACCAGTAAAAAATGTTTACTCTATGCCTTTATATGTTAGAAGTGTTTAACTTGTTTGATTTTAGAGGTCTTAATATCTTAAATTGGTCAAAACTGTGGGAACCTTTAAAATTAAACTTAGTACAATTTGTAATATGTAATGGTTATAAATCTATTGGGAGCCAGGAGTGGAATATGGTAATTTAAATAGATGGCCCCCCTCCTGGCAGCTTATGCCCAGCCCTCCCCTACTGAGAGTTGGCAGGCACTCCCCTTCCTGGGAGATTGCCATGTGGCTCCCTTGGACTGACCCCGGTAGGGACAGGGGAAAAGTCCGCCCTCTCATGCTGACTGGGCTCGCTGATATTTTTCTTTCAGTGGATACCTTTTCCTGCACCTGCTGGGCATCAACACATGCCGAGGGGGGGGGGGGGGGAATCTAAACATGCCATTAATCATATGCTTCAATGTTTTGCCACTCTCAGGCTACCTGATCAATTAAAACAGATAATGGCCCCTACTTCGTAAGCAAGGCCTTCGTAGATTTTCTCCAGACCTGGAAAATCTCACATTCCACAGCCATCCCATATAACCCTCGAAGCCAAGCTATTGTTGACCAAACACTTAAATCACAATTACAAAAACAAAAGGGGGGAATCACTACCCCCCCCCCATGGTCAGCTAACAAAAACGTTATTTTCCTTAAATATTTTAAATTTTTCTAGAAATGGCCCATTGACTGGGACCTGGAGAGGACCAGACCCATTCCTCACAGCAGGGGAAGAAAGGGTTTAGAAGTGTCTTCCCTCAAGATAAAAAAGACCCATTTGGCTTTAGGCTTGTACTTTTAATGTCTAAATATTCTTCATACTCACAGCTTTAAGTAGCTCATGAAAAAGTTCAAACTGTGCCTCCCTTTAAGATCTTGGGCTCGATCCTTACCCTAGATACAGTTTCACCTGTCAGATGCTCTATATGATGTGGTTACATATTTGGGCGACTAGGGTTGAAAGTTAAAACTTGTTTGGAGTGTCATGCAGATTTTCAATAGATTTGTGTTACTTCTAAAAAATATAATGACAGTCAACAACATTGGGAAAATACATTTAAGAGGTATTTGGCATAATGATAATATTTCCTTGGATCTGATTCAGTTACATTCAGATATTTTGTCTTTGCAAAATAATCATCTTACTTTTGAAAACTACTGATGACTTAATATCTGTTTTTAAGTCTGACTTGCCTGGATGAAATTCTCTCACTTCTTGGACAGCAAGCTTTGCTGCTACAGGTGTTTGTCTTTTGCTCATTCTGTGTCTGCTGCTGCCCATACTCGTTAAATGCCTTTTGAGATCCTTTGTGGATATCCGTACAGAAGTACATGGGATACAGCTACGGACCGAACCCCAGCTTCCTGAGACATTATCTTAAAGCCCCTGAAGAGGCTGGTAGTCAAAGACGGGTAAGATTCTCTTGAGTTAGGTCAACCTAAGACAGGGCATGAATGATGGAATTCATGTATTGATGACGGGTAAGGCCTAAATATCGTAGAGGAAAACCTAAGACAGACACAGTCTTTCTGCACTGAGGCCCAGAAGGGCCCAGCTCATAAAAAATAAAAAAGGGGGAATTGTTAGAAGCCATTTGGTTGGCCTTGTATCCATAGCTCTGGCCCTTTGGCAGCAAGACTTTAGCATCTACATGTAAGCAAGATTATGTATATTCAGTGTAGGAAGCCATTTGGCTAGCCTTGATAGTCTTTTGTACTGAGAAGTGATTAAAGTACAAAAACTCTTGTAACAAAAAGGAGTTTTTTGATAGAAACTTATGTCTAGGGAGTGTCCCACCCCTGAGGACTGTTCCTAAAATGGTCCTTCACCCTACTAAACTAAACAGTTCCCTCCCTTATGGAGGATTGCTGGCTTTGCTTCCAATCTGGGCCTCTCTGGCTGCTTGCAGTACAGTTGCCCATACGACCTTAAAAAATTACTCAGCCACCTTCCCCATCCCCGTCCAGCTTTTCCCAATGTTTCCTCTGGGCATTTGGGCCCCGTGTTCCCCTAATAACTCCAGTACAGATGTGGGATACATTCATCCTTACTTCTGTACTTTTAACACAACTGAGGCCAATGCTCAATGCTGCCCGCCTTCTGGAATGGTTTATGTTTGTGGAGGCAGGATGGCCTATGACTTTCTGCCCACCAATTGGACGGGCCTTTGTGCCCCAGCCACCTTAATCCCAGATGTAGATATCATTCTTGGAAATGAGGCCCTTCCTATATCAGAGGGAGACCTATCTTCAACAGCAGCTAGATTCCCTGGCTGAGTTAGTCCTACAAAACAGGAGAGGACTAAACCTACTAACAGCCGAAAAAGGAGGCGTATGTTTGCTTTACAGGAAAAATGCTGCTTTTACACCAATAAATCAGGAATCGTCCAGCACAAGATTAAGAGGCTCCAGCAAGACTTGGAGAGGAGGCAGCGGGACCTCCAGGACAACCTGCTGCAGACGGGCTTACATGACTTCTTACCCTACCTTCTCCCTCTACTTGGGCCCCTCCCCCTCCTTCTCCTTCTCCTTATCCTCACTGTCAGGCCTTGTGTAATTAATAAGATTACACAATTTATTCACCAACAGCTAGAGGCAATAAAACTTCATCAGGTCAAAATACATTATCACAGACTGGCAACTCAGGAATTAAGTTCCTCAGATGACCCACTGCCACCTCCTCTGCCCTCCATGTGACCAATGATGGGTAAGATCCCCATAGAGGGACAACCTAAGACAGGCCAAGGAGTGGGTTCTCAGCGAGCTAAACACTTGGTACCCAGTGACGGGTAAGATGCCCAGAGGGGGAAAACCTAAGACAGGAGACATGATGAATGCTCTGAGCTAAACACCTGGTACCCAATGACGGTTAAGACCCCCAGAGGGGGACAACCTAAGACAGGGGCCATGGTGACTAATGCTCTTACAAAAACAAAAGGGGGAGATGTTGGCCTCTGAAAGGCCCAGATGTGAGGCCTAGTGGAACTTCCTGAGCCTAGCTAAAGTTTGGTGATCTGCCTCTGGCCAGATGTGACTCAGCAAGACGCCTAATGGCTTCTTGCCTGCTGCTTCCACATGGGAGTCAGAATTATTATTTCAATAGTCACAGTTCACTATTGGCCCTTACCTTTCCCCACCATCCTAGAATCCCCGCCTTCATCCCCAACATTATATAGGCAACTGCTCATAGCAATAAATCGAGTTCCTGCTTCAACAAGACTCCCGACTCAGTGTGGTTTTTCTCCGGTAGCCAGGAGTGGTCTGAGTCATCGGACGCTCACCTCCTCCTCAACCCCTTGGGAGGAACCAGCAGGCCTGGTCCTTCCCTCAGCACTACCTACCCCCGCTGGCAGAGCCCGGCAAAAAACCAATAGTTTTCATATAAACCAATGATAGACATAGAAAATAATCATGAAATTAATCCCAATTGCAATAGTCTCAAAAAGAAATAAAATACTGTTGGGCCTTGAGAGGCCCAGATGTGAGGCCTAGTGGAACTTCCAGAGCCTAGCTAAAGTTTGGTGATCTGCCTCTGGCCAGATGTGACTCAGCAAGATGCCTAATGGCTTCTTGCCTGCTACTTCCGCATGGGAGTTAGAATTATCATTTCAATAGTCACAGTTTACTATTGGCCCTTACCTTTCCCCCCATCCTAGAATCCCCTCCTTCGTTCCCAACATTATACTGGCAATTGCTCATAGCAATAAATCAAGTTCCTGCTGTGACAAGACTCCTGACTCAGTGTGGTTTTTCTCCGGTGGCAAGGAGAGGTCTGAGTCGTCAGACGCTCATCTCCTCCTCAACCACTTGGGAGGAACCAGCAGGCCTGGTCCTTCCCTCAGCACTACCTGCCCCCACCGGCAGAGCCCGGCATCTGGTGCCCAACGTGGGGCTCTCAAAGCCCGGTGTCTGGTGCCTAACGTGTGGCTCTCAGAGTCCGGCAGACTAGTGCCCCGTGAGAGGCATTCATGAAGAGGTCAATCGGTGTACATGTGTGGATGAGCGTATCCCCATAAGTTATGAGATCAAGGAGTGGATTGAGATGAACCTGACCATGTGGATGTTGATCTTTTGGAACCTTTGTTTTGGAGGAATAGGCATGGACTTGGTGCTTGCAACTGAAGGTGTCTTCGGGAGTGGTAAGCCAAATTTTATGGACTATTCTAATAAGAGTCTTAAAATGCTAAGTGCAGATAACATTAAACTTCGAGGCTTGGCTTATGAGCTTTCTAAGAGGAAGGAAAGACTGCAGGGGACTTTGTTGGAACTGGGCTACTGGCATAAGGGCTGGCTGCATCCTGCTGCCCAGGCCCAGAGAGTTTAGTCAAGGTTAAATTTGTAATGCACTGATGTGCTTGGCTAGAGATATTGGACTGAGAGGTTTCAGATATTTTGTTTCTTTGTTTTGGTTTCTCGAGGTAGGGTTTCACTCTAGCCTAGGCTGACCTGGAATTCCCTATGGAGTCTCAGGGTGGCCTAGAACTCATGGTAATCCTCCTACCTCTGCCTCCTGAGTGCTGGCATTAAAGTCGTGCACCACCATGCCCGGCTGAGATTTAAGCTGGATTAGAAGTGTTTAACTTGTTTGATTTTACAGGTCTTAATATCTTAAATTGGTCAAGACTGTGGGGACCTTTAAAATTAAACTTAGTACAATCTATAATATGTGATGGTTATAAATCTATTGGAAGCCAGAGACAGAAGGTGGTAATTTAAAAAAAAATAGCTGGCCCCCCTCCTGGCAGCTTGTGCCCGGCCCTCCCCTACTGGGAGTTGGTGGGCAGTCCCTCTCCTGGGAGATTGCCACGTGGCTCCCTTGGACTGACCCAGGTAGGGACAGGGGAGAAATCTGCCCTCTCGTGGTGACTGGGCTCACTGATATTTTTCTTTCAGTCGATACCTTTTCCCATGCCTGCTGGGCATCGGCACATTCCAGAAAAAAATCTAAACATGATATTAGTCATATGCTTCAATGTTTTGCCACTCTCAGGCTGCCTGATCAAATTAAAACAGATAATTGCCCCTGTTTTGTAAGCAATGCCTTTGTAGATTTTCTCCAGACCTGGAAAATCTCACATTCCACAGCCATCCCATACAACCCTCAAGGCAAGGCCAAGCTATTGTTGAACAAACACTTAAATCACAATTACAAAATAAAAGGGGGAATCACACCCCCCCCCCATGGTCAGCTAAAGAAAGCATTATTCACTTTAAATATTTTAAATTTTTCTAGAAATGGTCCATTGACTGGGGCCTGGAGAGGACCAGACCCACTCCTCACAGCAGGGAGAGATGTGTCTTCCCTCAAGATAAAAAAAGACCCATTTGGCTATAGGCTTGTACTTTTATTGTCTAACTATCCTTCATACTCACAGCTTTAAGTAGCTCCTGAGAAAGTTCAAACTGTGCCTCCCTTTGAGATCTTGGGCTCAATCCTTACCCTAGATACAGTTTCACCTGTTAGACACTCTGTATGATGTGGTTATGAATTTGGGTGAAGAGATACTAAGGTTGAAAGTTAAAACTTGTTTGGAGTGTCATGCAGATTTTCAATAGATTTGTGTTACTTCTAAAAAATATAATAACAGTCAACAGCATTGGGAAAATACATTTAAGAGGTATTTGACATAATGATAATATTTCCTTGGATCTGATTCAGTTACATTCAGAGATTTTTGTCTTTGCAAAATAATCATCTTACTCTTGATGCAGCTAAAGCTGCTGATGACTTAATATCTGCTTTTAAGTATGCCTTGCCTGGGATGGAATTCTCTCACTTCTTGGACAGGAAGCTTTACTGCTACAGGTGTTTGTCTTTTGCTCATTCTGTGTCTGCTGCTGCCCACACTCGTGAAATGCCTTTTGAGATCCTTTATGGATATCCACGCAGAAGTACATGGGATACAGCTACGGACCTGACCCCAGCTTCCTGAGACATTATCTTAAAGCCCCTACAGAGGCTGGTAGTCAAAGACTGGTAAGATTCTCTTGAGTTAGGTCAACCTAAGACAGGGCATGAATGATGGAATTCATGTATTGATGACGGGTAAGGCCTAAATATCATAGAGGACAACCTAAGACAGACACAGTCTTTCTGCACCGAGGCCCAGAAGGGCCCAGTTAATAAAAAATAAGAAAGGAGGAATTGGTCAGAAGCCATTTGGCTGGCCTTGTATCCATAGCTCTGGCCCTTTAGTAGCAAGACTTTAACAAGACTATAGCACTTACATGTAAGCAAGATTATGTATATTCAGTGTAGGAAGCCATTTGGCTAGCCTTGATAGTCTTTTGTACTGAGAAGTGATTAAAGTGCAAAAACTCTGTAACAAAAAGGAGTTTTTTGATAGAAACTTGTGTAAAGCTTATGGAATTTTTGTCCATGGGAAAACTTTGTAAGAACAAAAAGACCCATTTGCGTACCAGCGAAAGACCTAAAATATTTGTCCCAACAAGGGGACACTGACAATCACTTCTCTAGGGAGTGTCCCACCCCTGAGGACTGTTCCTAAAATGGTCTTCACCCTCCTAAACCAAACAGTTCCCTCCCTTGTGGGGGATTTCTGGCTTTGCCTCCAATCTGGGCCTCCCTGGCTGCTTGCAGTACAGTTCCCCATATGGCCTTAAAAAATTACTCAGCCACCTTCCCCATCCCCGTCCAGCTTTTCCCAATGTTTCCTCTGGGCATTTGGGACCCACCTTCCCCTAATAAGTCCAGTATAGATGTGGGATACATTCATCCTTCCTTCTGTACTTTTAACACAACTGAGCTCTGTGTTCAACGCTGCCTGCCACCTGGAATGGTTTATGTTTGTGGTGGCGGGATGGCCTATGACTTTCTGCCCACCAATTGAACGGGCCTTTGTGCCCCAGCCACCTTAATCCCAGATGTAGATATCATCCCTGGAAATGAGGCCCTCCCTATATCTCAGGGAGACCTATCTTCAACAACAACTAGATTCTTAGGCTGAGGTAGTCCTACAAACAAAAGAGGACTAGACCTACTAATGGCTGAAAAAGGAGGCATATGTTTGTTTTTACAGGAAAAATGCCGCTTTTATGCCAATAAATCTGGAATCGTCCAGGACAAGATTAAGAGGCTCCAGGAAGACTTGGAGAGGAGGCAGTGGGACCTCCAGGACAACCTGCTGCGGACGGGCTTACATGGCTTCTTACCCTACCTTCTCCCTCTACTTGGTCCCCTCTTTCTCCTTCTCCTTCTCCTCACTGTCAGGCCTTGTGTAATTAATAAGATTACACAATTTATTCACCGACGGCTAGAGGCAATAAAATTTCATCAGGTTGAAATACATTATTATAGGCTCACTACTCAGGAGTCAAGCTCCTCATATGACTGGCTGTCTCATATGAGCGTCCCTCCTCCGCCCTCCATCTGACCAATGATGGGTAAGATCTCAGACAGGCTGGGACAACCTAAGACAGGTCATGGAGTGGATTCTCAACGAGCTGGATACATGGTACCCAGTGATGGGTAAGATCCCCAGAGGGGGAAAACCTAAGACAGGGGCCATGTTTTCCACCGTGCTTACAAAAACAAAAGGGGTAGATGTTGGGCCTTGAGAGGCCCAGACGTGAGGCCTAGTGGAACTTCCTGAGCCTAGCTAAAGTTTGGTGAAGTGCCTCTGGCCAGACGTGACTCAGCAAGATGCCTAATGGCTTCTTGCCTGCTACTTCCACATGGGATTTAGAATTATCATCTCAATAGTCACAGTTTACTATTGGCCCTTACCTTTCCCCACCATCCTAAAATATCCACCTTCGTCCCCAACATTATATAGACAACTGTTCACAGTAATAAGTCGAGTTCCTGCTTCAACAAGACTCCCGACTCTGTGTGGTTTTTCTCTGGTGGCCAGGAGAGGTCTGAGTCGTCGGACGCTCATCTCCTCCTCAACCCCTCGGGAGGAACCAGTGGGCCTGGTCCTTCCCTCGGCACTACCTGCCCCCGCCAGCGGAGCCCGGCAGTTTCCTAATGTGCCTAACCACTAGGCCATCTCTCCAGCCCAAGAAACACAGATTTCTGTCAGAGTACTTGATGACCCACCAAAGGTTAGTGGTAAGACGCTACTGCTGAAGACATCTTATGTGATTGACACATAAAAAGGAATGGCATGGCTGGAAGTTGGAAGAGATTAAGTCCCTAGACAGTCAGTGTGTCTAGTGCCAGAAGGTGCTACATGGGTGACTGGGGGAAAATGACCAATATCTGTCCAAGCAACTCATGGTCCAACCTACTTAGCAGCAAATAAGCTGTTGTGATGCCCACACAAGTGCAATAGTGGCACACAGCCATAGTGGGAAACCAACTGCTCTTGATTTGGCTAACTGACCCCCTCAGTGGTTCAGGACCCATAGCTGGATCTGGGAAACAAGTCAGAACCATATCCAAACATGAGCCCACTGTCCGTTATCAAGCTACCATCAATCGTGGGCTACAACAGGGCCTACGCCTATTAAATTCTCTGTAAAAAAAAAGTAAGATGTATCTCATTTCTCCTGGTGCTAACTTACTTTCCCTTGGAGAATCTGCTTGTCTTTTTCAGATAGATGTAGATCCTAAGGAGACAGCCACCCCATCATACCTCCAAAGGGCCCCGGCTGAAACTAAGAAAAACTGGCGAAACAAGCAAGGGTGCTGTTTTCCTGGTGAACCGGATACCAGCACAAGGGGGAAGGAGATCAACACAGAGAAAATTCAACTCCTGCCAAATCAGAGAGCCAGAGACCCAGAGGCCCCGAATACCTCATCACTGAAGCAGACCAGAAATGAACCCAACATGGCTCAGGGAAATTTTGCGGAAGCAGGGGCCGAAAGAATGTCAGAGCCATATGTTGGTTCATGATATGCAAAGATATTTATCATACCCATAACTGTGTGCTGTCTCCACAATGCATGACCCATATACCTCAACAAGGAGGGGCCAAGGGGATGGGGTAGGTCATGGATGAGCCTAATAATGGTACCAAACTGACTGTATTTGCTGAATACAAAACTAATTAATAAAAAAAATAAATAAATAAAAAAGAGTACAATTGTGCAATCTAGAGAACTATCTAAGGTTAGATGACTTTCTGTTTAACTTAGGAAAAGTTTATTTTGCCCCCATAGTTCTGCAGAGCCAAATCCAAGGTTTTTCCACTGGGAGAGAGACTCACTATGGCCCAGCATATCCACAGCAAGAGGCAGGGAGCATGTGTTTGTGCTTGTGCGTCTTCTTGTACAAAGTCACTGATAATTCACCTATGGACACTTCAGGCTATTCAGTTAATATCAAGTGTACTCCCCAGGGCTCCACCTCTAAGTTTCAACTCATTTAATAGTTCATAGTGATGACTTATTCAAAAACATATAACTTTGAAGGGTATGCTCCACCATGGGCAAATATAGAAAGTGTTTTGAGTAATATGAAGATTGTGCTTTTTATTTACCCATACTTATCATTTCTAGCGTTCTTTATTTGCTTAGAGCCAAATTAACATTTTAAAATTATTTTCCTTGGTCTTAAGGACTTCATTTAATATTTCCTGTATTTTAGATTTCTTGGTAAATGCTTACCTTTTTTAAATCCCAAAGTGCCTTTATTCCAACCTCACTGTTCATTAGTCTTTTCACCTCGGTGACAACAATACTGGAAAAACAAAAGTAAGGAAATACTTGATTTGGCTCACAGTTTCAGAAACTATATTTCATGGTTGGCTGCTTCATTGTTTCTGGGTCTGTGGAGAGGTGAAACAACATAGTAAAGGGTGTGGTGGAGCAGAGGTGCCTACCTCAGGGATGTTGATGATCAGAAACACAAGGGGGTCCAAAAGACAGCCTCCCTCCAGGATATGCCCCCACTGCCCTAATTCTTTCAACTATGCCCCAATCCAGAAGATTCCTACCCTTTCCAAATGATGCCATAGATCTGTGAATGCATCAGTGGATTAATCCATTAATTAAGTCAGATTCTTCACAGTTCAACCACCTTTCAATGATTGAGTGAACCAGCTTGTAACACAATTTTCAACACTTGAGACCATTAGAGGTCACTTCCTATCTAAAACATAGCACTCATTTTTAAATATATTTATTTGTTTGTAAAATCTGGTGTCTATATGTCTGGTCCTTATTTAAAAATGTTTGAATGTCTTCTCCCTTGCCTTGTTTCCCATGAGAAATTTCTTTGTTTTAGTTTTCTTCCTTTATGAATACAGTATCTGGTTTTGATTTTCCAGTTTTCAATGTTGTTAAGATTTTGAATAATTTCAGGGTTTTTTTTCCATTGGTAGTACTGGACATCTTAGAATTAGGATTCTATAACTTCATTCTTTTATAAAACCTTAGACATTATTTTAAAAACAATTTTCTGCCCCTTCCACTTTGGCAACATATTCAGGATACTTGAGGTTGCTCTATCATTCAGTAATGCTCATTAATAACTTTTCCAGTTCTCTTGGCTGCACTTTGAATTCATTGTATCGAAAAATCTTGAAGTTGATTAATCTGGAATGTATAATTTGTTTCACCTTAATCCAGTGTAGTTTTCAATTTAGTTTCATTCCACTATAGATGTTTGCCTTACACTTAAAAATATTCCAAATCTCAATTTGTATACTTGATATTCTGTAAAATCTGGAAATATTGAAATTATAAGAGGTATTATAATGTCCTTGCATACAAATTAGTTCAACTTTATGCTTTATGTATCAGTTTTGATTAGCTGTTTTTCTTCCTACTTATGAGCTGTTATTTCTTGTATCTGTGCATTTGTGAGATGTCAGTTATGCATCTTACCTTTCTCTGTTCTGGTCATATGGTGTATCTGTGGGTAAGTGCATAGAAACCCATGTGTCCTGCTTTAAATCTCACATTTAAAGCCCTATTGAAAAGTCAAAATATTTCTGTATACTTTACTCACTGCCTGTGAATTCTAAGTTTTCTCGTTTGGGCTGGTGAGAATAAACATGCTGGTTATGTGTGACTTCTGAAAATCAAACTCATAACCTTTTGTATGTTCCTGCTTTTGGATCTAGTTTTGTTTCACATCAATTCTCTATAGTAAATTTAACAGAGAAGCTACCACACCCTGTAGCTTTTGCTTTGGGTAGCTGTATTATGTCAGGACATTTTCTATTTACTCTGGCTACCTTATGGTTAGCCTTATCCTTCATGTAGAGACCCTAACAAACTCTGTTAGGTTCACATTTCTTCCTCCATCAGAGGACTCAGACAATTATAGAGCCAGCATTTGTTTCCTGGTCTTCAAAGTATTGAATTTTTTGTATTATATGTATTTGTTGATATTTCAGTGGGCTTAATAAATCAGGTACCTCTTAAACACAAAACTGTAGGCTACTGATTATTTGTTTTGATAATATTTGAAAACCATCTTGAATGAAGAAAACATAATGAATTTCTAAAGATACATCTCCAATCTCTGTCACATCTTCAGATTAATAAAAATGACATCTAATGCTATTTGTGTAAACTTTGTATCCATGGTGATATGCATTTCTCAGTTCTTAAGATCATGAATGGTAGCTTATCCTTTAATATTTTATGAACACTATTCTATATAATGAAATGAATTCTATATCTATGTAATCAATGTACACTGAAAATTTCACTTAGATGGATGCAAAAATAATAAGCATTTCATGATAAGATTTTATGAATATCAACAATGAGCACTTAGAATTTTAACAGCAATTAGGAGATATCAAATAGTTAACTTAAATTTGGAATACATTTTAGAAAGACTTGTTAGCTGACTAAAGTTGCTTTTCAATGATTGTTTTTGATCATTCTTTATGTAACTTCATGTAAACAGTCCCAGAAGGTTAAAATTAAATAGAACATATTTATATAATAGAATCTTTGGTAAATTTCAAGGAAAGGATAAAACATATCCTACAACAGAGAGGAGAGGAAATAACCCAGTGTACTTCACCCTGGCCCCAGCTGAGACCACAGAGGAATTGGGGAAATGAGCAAGATTGCTGCTTTCTTGATGAACCTGTTATCAGCACAAGAGTGAAGGAAATAGATGGATGCTGAGGACACTCAACACCTACCAAGCCAGAGATCCAGGGGCTCCTAAGTGCCCATCACTGAAGTAGACTTAAAGTGCACCCAACATGGCTCAGGACATTTTGCAGAAGAGGGGCGGAAAGATTGGTAGAGCCACAAATTGGGTTGTTATGAACAGAGACATTGCCTCCCTCAGCCACCCCGTCCCAGTAATTGACTGCTGCCCCCACAATGCATGACCTACAATCCCCATGGAGTTGACCTGCATTTGCAACAATGAGGGCCTCTGGAAAAGCGGCAGGGATGAGGGAAACGATGGTACCAATATGTGTTGTTTCCATACTAAATATGTTCATATCAAATAAAAATAAATTAAAAAAAACATATCCCCCATTTAACTTTTCCAGAGAAGTATAAATATTTTTTTACTAAAATAAATTTAAAAATAAAATCAAGAGTAGTGCCTAGATGAGTTAACCAAAAAGAATTCAATTCAAAAGTACATTTAAATTTGAAATTTAGCAATCCAGTCATTAAAATGGCAAAATATTGACTTCTAGAAAGATTAGTTTTCATTAATTTAATGGAAGTCCCAGAAATAGCAGAAGGATATTAGATATTTTTGTAAGTATGAAGCAGGGATTATCCAGAAGGAGCTTTACTGGGTGCTATCTTGAAGTCAGCTTTGCAAGGAGAGAGCATGTTCATGATCTTGCCTCTTCCCACAATGAAGGAGCTCATCCAGAAAAATGAGTTGAGCTTTCAGGAACTGCAGTGTTCTTGGAGCTGCTTCTGGGAGAGAGAAACAAGTTTCTGTACCCTCATCAGCTCTCCAGAGAAGAAATAATTAATGTCATATTTATTTATGTATCTACTTTATTACTTAATAATACTTTCATTAGGGGCTAGATAAGGGACAGTTTTATGTCTCTAACTTGCAACATTTAAGATGCTTTTTTTATGAAGTATCTCTTGACTTGCTAAGAAATCACAGTAGAACACCACTACTCAGTATTTCGAGAACTCAGTCTTCTTGCTTGGCAGTGCATATATCAGAAACATATATTAATAATTTAGAAAATTGCTTATCTTGCATTCTTCTAAATTTCCTCTCCATAATGCATTCAACTAATCTCAAGAAGAAATTCCTGAAAATGAGGATTCTCAAGATAAAAATATAAAATATGTTGGAATATAGGGTATTGTAAAAGTAACACAAATAGTTAATGTTTTGAGGATAGCAATTATGCAGTAAAAGTGTCTTACAGAAAAAAACTGCAGGCAAGAACTTAGTCTATTTCATGCTATGAGGAGGGCTGCTGAGAGATGGGCATAGGGAGAGAAAGAAGTTATGGGTAAAGCTTTAGAATGATTAAGGAGAAAATAACATTTGACAGATCTTCATAGAGAAAAAGATTATAAAAATAGGTTGCTGTTACTATTTCATTCCATTCTAATTCTAGGTCAGAAGTTCTCTTTATGAAATAGGACAAATTCTAAAAATATGAACTGTTTTGAACTATTATTAATTTATGGGATTCTTAATTTGTTTTATGTCTTAATTTAATAATAAATAATAACCAAGTAAAATATTCTAGTAATTTAACTCTTACTTTTTGGGGAAAAGATACCAATATGTTATTCAATAATATGTTTCTATATGATATATTTACACATATATAAACTTATATAACATTTATATATATACACATATATATCAACTTTTGCATTCTCTCTAGGATGTATTGTATATAAAGTTTAGAAACACTCATAGTTCAAGGGCAGAAAGAGCAAGGTATATACAACAATATCAGCATAATATTGAGACTTCCAGGCAAGATAGTGTCTGCCTAATGACGCTTCACCTCACTAGGCAATAATTGGCAAGACCTGTCCTGTGTGTGTTTTTGGTTCAGCAAATCCTAGCAGACCTCCAGTGGGAGGGCACAGAGGGGCACAGTAGGTAATCCACCAATTCCCATGCTCGCAGGTAGCCCACCAGACCCCCAAACCCCTCAAGCAGCCATCCCAGCTGCCAAGCAAGGTCTTGCACTAAATGCAGGCTCTGCAGATCTGGGCCAGGCACCCCTCACCTTCCTCCATGCCAACAGGCTTTCATTCTTCCCTCCCATGGCTCTCCTCCCTTTCCCCACCAACAGGACCAGCATGCTTCAGACCATCAGGTCTGTGTCATTAGGTCAAGTCCGTATCACAGGGTCTGCATCACAGGATCCATGCCGTCAGGATGCTGTCACAAGGGCCATGCCATCAGGCCCACCCTCTCAAAAGAGAATCCTATCAAGATACAAGATACTAACAGAACTGTAAATAGACTGGACCAAAGGAGGAACTCTACAAGACATATTATCATTAAGACTCTAAACAACAAAACCAAAGAGAATGTTCTAAAACCTGTAAGAGAGAGAAACAACACATTACATATAAAGGTAACCCCATCAAAATTACCTCAGATTTTACAATGGAAACCTTGAAAACAAGAAGGGCCTGGAATGGAACACTGCAGTCTAAGAACCTGTGGTTTCACACCAAACTACTGTACCCAGCAAAAGTATCCTTCATAATAGATAGCAAATGAAAAACTTTCCATGATAAAAATCAGCTCTACAACTATATGAACACAAAACCAAACCTACAGAGAGTACTTCAGGGAATTCTCCACACAGAAGAGTCAAACAAACAACCACAAGAGGCTATAGGAAGCAGATCACAATAACCAAACCCAGAGAAGGCTCAAAAAACTACAAAGTCCAAGAAAACACCAAACCCCCTAAAGAACCAAAATATGGCAGGGACTAAATCAACCCTCACAGTTATTACCCTAAACATTAATGGCCTTAATTCACCCATTAAGAACTCAAAAACCTAAGGAATATTAAAAAGCAAACAAAAAAACCCCACTAACAAAGTGGGGAAGAGAACTGAATAGAGAGTTCTCAGAGGAAGATATAGAGTTGGCAAACACACACTGAAGAAAATGTTCAACATTCCTAACCATCAGGGAAATGCAAATTCAAGCAACTATGAGACTCAACCTTGTCCCAGTAAGAAGAGCAAACATTAAAAAAAAATCAAATGAAAAAAAAATGTTGGCAAGGGTGTGGAGAAACAGAAACACTTATTCACTGTTGGTGGGAATGTAAGCTGGTACAAGCATTATGGAAAGCAATATGTAGATTACTGAAAGGGTTGCCTACAGAGTTACCAACAGACCCTGTTTATTCCCCTACTGGGCATTTACCTTAAAAGCTCTGTGGCTCAGTTGAGAGAAATTTGTTCAACCATGTTTATAGCCCCTCAATTCTTAATAGCTAAGAACTGGAATCAACCCAGATGTCCATCATTTGATGAATGGGTAACCAAAATGTGGTATATCTACATGATGACATTCTACTCAGCAGTTAGAAATAATGACATAATGAAATTTGTAGAAAAATGGCCAAACTTGGAACAGATCATACTCAGTGAACTCATCCAATCACAGAAAGACAATCATTGCATGGTCCCCTCATCTGTGGCTCCTAACCTGGATCAGTCTGCAATGCTGACATACCTAATAGGCATCTTAAGGACTGGACAATATGGAGTGTAGGGCTGGAGGGGATGGTAAGGGTCTGTGGCGGGGGGGGGGGGGGGGCGTGAAACATAAAACTGAACCCAAATGGAACTGCTACCATATCCTGGAAGACAGACTAAAAGTTTGAACCCTCATCAGGACCTTAGAGAGAACACCTGTATCAAAGGGTCCTGGAGAGGGTGAGATGAAGCCTAACTTTAATTTTCTCTGGTTCCTTTTTTTTTTCTTTCCTTTTTCTTTGTCTCTTTTTTATATTTTCTTTCTCTTTCTTATTTCTTTTTCCTTGGTGTTAGCTTGTAACTCCCAGTACCAGGATGCAGTTAACACACACAATGAGCTGTTGATCAGAGAGACCTATAAGGTTTCTAACAGAAGGTGGACTTCTGTCAGAGCACTTGATTACCCACCAGAGGTTAATGGTAAGACCATACTGCTGAAGACACCATATGCTATCATTATGGAACATGGAGAGACCTGGCTAGAATCTGGAAGAAAGTCAGTCCCCAGATATTTAGGCCATCTAGTGCTAGAAGGTGCTACATGAGCTACAGGTGGGAAGTGGTTAACAACTCAAGGTCTCAACTACTCAGAAGAAAACAACCTGACATGATGCTCACACAAATGCAATGGTGACACACATCCATGGTGGGTAACCAACTGCTCTTGTATTGGTTACAGACAGATCTGCTCATTGGAAAGAAACCCATATCTGGGATAAGTCAGAATCATATCCAGATAATGAGTTTATTTTCCAATATCAAGTGCCCACCAATATTGGTCTACAAGAGGATCTACACCCATTAAATTCTCTCTAAAATAGCAATAGTTATCCCATTTAAATTGTGCTGCCCTCACTTTCCATTGAGATTCTGCTTCTCTTTTTCAGATGGAAGCAGGCTCTGTGGAGAGAAACAGCCCATCCAGGGACCCAGATGAAACCAAAATGGAATTGGGGTAATGTCAATAGCACTGCTTTCCCTGTGAACCTGATACCAGCAAAAGGGTCAAGGAGATAGACACTGAGGACAGTCAACTCCTTCCAAACCAGAGATTCAGAGATCCAGAGTCTCCTAAGAGACCATCACCGAAGTAGACCTAAAACAAACCCAAAATGTCTCAGGGAATTTCATGGAAGAGGGGGATGAAAGATTGCTAGAGCCACAAATTAGTTCATTATGCACAGAGACATTGCCTCTTCCCCATAACTGATAGCTACACCCATAATCCCCATGGGGATAACCAGCATCCCCAAGATGAGGCTCCCTTTGGAGGGGAGCCAGGGATGAGGGTATTAATGGCACCAACAAGTGCTGTTTACATACTGAGTATGTCCATAATTAATTAAAAATAAAGAAAGAAAGAATAATATTGACCTGAAGATATGGTTCAGCAGTTGAAGGGACTTGACTGCAAAGCCTGACAGCCTGAGTTTGATTTCTTGGTACCCACATAAAGCCAGGTGCAAAAAGCGGTGCATGTGCCTGCAGTTGGTTTATAGTGGCAGAAGGACCTGGCATGCCCATACTCTCTCACTTGCTGTCTGCCTTTATTTCTCTTTCTATCTCAAATAAATAAATTAAACTATTAAAATAATAATATTGAATCATAGACTATCGGTGCTTATTTAACTTTAAAGATTGTATTTCTGAATATAAGAATCTCCTCTATAGCTCACTCTGATTATGCAGAGAGTTTCTTTTCAACTTTTGCTTCTTTCACTTCTCAATAAACTTAATTTAAGCTTTTACTCTAAACTGGAGTGACTTGGCTGGATTCTGGAAGAGAATCAGTCCCAGACAGTTAGCTTGTCTAGTGCCAGAAGGTGCTACATGAGCGACTGGGGAAAAATGACCAACATCTGTCCAAACAACTCGTGGCCTAAGCTGCACAGCAGCAAACAGCCTGACGTTATGCTCACAGAAGTGCAACAGTGGCACACTGCCATAGGGGGTAACCAACTTCTCTTGATTTGGCTAATTGATCTGCTCAGTGGAATGGAACACAAAGCTGGAGCTGGAAAACAAGTCACAACCATATCCAAAAAAGGAGCCCATTCTCCACTATCAAGCTCCCACTAATCTTGGGCTACAAGATGGCCTACAACTATTAAATTCTCTCTAGAATAATAATGGTTATCCCATTTATCTGGTGCTGACTTCACTCTCCATTGGAGAATTTGCTTCTCTTTTCAGATGGACACAGATCCCAATGAGAGAATCAGCCCATCGAACTTCAACAGAGCCCCAGCTGAAACCACGAGTAATTGGGGAAATGAGAAACAGTGCTGTTTTCTTAGCAAACCTGGTACCAGCACAAGGGTGAAGGAGACAGATACAGAGAGCATTCAACTCCTACCAAACCAGATATCCAGAGACACAGAGGTTCCCAAGATCTCATCACTGAAGTATACCTAAAACAAACCCAACATGACTTAGGGAAAGTTGCAAAAGAGAGGGCAGAAAGATTGTTAGAGCCACATGTTGGATCATTATGCACAGAGACATTGCCTCTTATTCATAACTGATGTCTAACCCCATAATGCATGACCCATATTCCCCAATGAGCAGGGTCCCTATGGAGCAGAGAGGACAGGGAGGAGATGAACGATGGCACCAACATGACTGTATATACACTGTGTACATAACTTATTAATAATAATATAAAAAGATCAGCAAAATATTTGTTGTTAGGAGACCTGGAATTATTTCTGTTTTTCTAACTGCCATTTTGGTTAAATTTGAGATTGGATAAGTTTTGTATGGAGAGTATTTGATTATTCCTGAAGAAACCTAGTTCAACTCATGTAAAATTTGTGAAATTCTTCATTTAAATAATGAAAACTGAAAACAAAAACATATTCAAGTTTGGACCTAGCACACTTCACTCCTATCTGGATAGGATATTTGAAGCAAAAGTATAGATTTAATGTGCAAAATAAACACATATTAGAGCAAGATTCATGTCAGAAAAATTGGGGAGATATCTAGAATAATTAGCAGCTAAATTCATAACCTATAAATCATCATATATTAATTTTTCTCTCCTTTATTATGTGGTTGTTTGGACAAAAAAAAAGTGGAACTATTTTCTTTCCTGTTCATATCATCTTCCACCTTTGGGAAGGGTGTTCCAGCAGGCCACTGTTTGTTTTCTCCAAGGGTGTGCAATAAGTAATGGATCTGGGTGGTTGAAAGCCAAGCTTGACATGAGACAGATGAAGCTGCTTGCACTTTTCTTTGTTCCCCATCGCCTTCATCAACCCACATGTCACAGGGTAGGAACTACCCCTGGAGGATACCTCAGCTGGGGTTTACTTCCCATTTTATTCTTTGTCTTTCTATCTTTTGTTATGTTTCAAATATTTTTATTATATAAGTGAATGCACATGTGTCTTCTCTAATATAGAAATTAGTAGCTCACTATATTTGCTGATAACTAAGTGCATATGAGTCTTAAACTTTTAACATTCCTAAACCAATTTAAGGAAAATGGCAGTGTCAGGATCCTTCACATGTAAATACTTGTTCTAAAAGTAAGTACACCCACCTCCTTGTTACATAGTCATGATGTTATTACCAGAGTATATGAAGTTAATAGTGATTTCCATTGCTTTTCTTTTCCTTATCTCTCTTTGGAATACTCTGGATTGAATCAAAATCCTCTTATATAATAGGAAAACACTCCTATTGAGCTATATGCCTAGCCCTGGTTTTGCTTTTCATTTATTGACAGTCACACAAAGTTGCCTAAATTGGCTTTGACCTCACTATATAGCACAAACAAGACTTCTTGCCTCATCTCTTGAGTTGCTGGTATCACAGGCTTATAGCTTCAGACCAATTTGGGCTTTCATGTGCATGTTTATATATATGTATGCATGTACATATGTATGTGTGTGTGCATGTATGTATGAATATTTGTATGTATTTTTTTCTTTTTATTAAAATTCTGGCTTGTAACTACTATCTAATCCAGGCTTGCTTCAAACTCACAGTGTTTCTTGTGCTTCAGACTCCCAAGTGCCAGAAATCTAGGCATGAGCCACCACACCTAGTAACCAACAGTGATTTCATAACATAATTACTGGATCTTCAAATGTATTTAATTATTTTGGAAATCTTCTGTTGACATTTATACAAAGTTAATATTCCACATCCAGTTATGTGTACTGGATCTGCAACAGCTTCTGTAGTTTTTCTTTAATAACATTGTTAATAGTTATGTTTATATTTACTACAATCTGAATGCAATCTAATTGTTTGTTTGTGTACATGCGTACTTTCTTTCTCTGCCTTTTATACTTCCTAAATTATTGTCATTAATTCATACATCTAAAGTTTAGATATAATTTAAAACATAAAATTTCAAACCTATTTTATGTTTAGAAATTCTTTTCTTATTAGATAAGGACATATTTTTTATGTAAACAACACATGTTAGTACCATCCTTTCCCTCTTCCCTGCCCCTTTTCTGAAGAAGCCTTCCTCATTGGGAATGCAGGACAACCCGATGGGGATTGTGGTTCAGGCATTACGGGGTGGGAGAGGGAATGTCTCTGTGCAAAACGTTCCAATTTCTGGCTCTAACCACCTTTCCTCCCCGTCTTCCACTAAATTCCTTGAGCCATGCTGGATGTATATTATATGCATGTATAGTATATATTAATATACTTTAATTTATATATGATATATACATATATTATTGACAACTTCTGCACTTACAAACAACAAACCATGGGATTTCCCTCCCCTCCCCCACTTTTCCCTTCGTAACTCTGCTCTCCATCATATCCCCTCCCTCTCTCCATTAGTTTCTCTTTTAATTTGATGTCATCATCTTTTTCTCCTATTATGAAGGTCTTGTGTGGGCAATAGTAGGCACTGCGAGGTCTTGGATATCAAGGTCAACTTTTGCCTGGATAGTTGTATGTAAGGAGTGGTACCCTTCCTTTTGTTCTTACATTCTTTCTTCCACCTCTTCCTCAATAGAACCTGAGCCTTGGTGGGTGTGAGATGCTTCAATGCTGGGGCATTTTAAGTCTAGTTCAATGATGAGCACTTACAAGCCACTGGATCTCTGGTTTGGTAGGTGTTGAGGGTCCTCAGTGTCTATCTCCATCACTGTTGTGCTGATATCAAATTCACAAAGAAAGCAAAACTCTTGCTCATTTCCCCAATTCCTCTGTGGTTTCAAATGGGGCAAGGGTGGAGTGCACTGGGTCACTTATCTCCTCCCATCTGAAAAAGAAAAGCAGATACTCCAATGGAGAATGAATTCAGCATGAGTTAAATGGTATAATTATTAATTTAGAGAGAATTCAAAGGGTATAGAATCTCCTTTAGTCTAAGGTTAGTGGAAGCTTGACAATAGAAAGGAGCAGAATCATTATCTGGATATGATTCTGTCTTGTTTCACAGTTCCAGATATGGCTTCCTTTCCACTGAGTAGATCTGTTAGCCTATCCAAGAGCAGTTAATTACCCACCATGGCTGTATGCCACTATTGCAATTGTGTGAGCATCATGTCAGGTTGTTTGCTTCTGAATCCCTTAGACTTTGAGTTGCTTGGACAGATGTTGCCCACTTTCCCCAAGTAGCTCATATAACAACTTCCAGCAGTAGGTAGGCTAATTGTCTTGGACTTGGCTCTCCTCCAGATTCCAACCAGGTCTCTCCATGGTCCATTGCAATACCATATGGTGTCTTAAGCAGTAGGGTCTTGCAATTAACCACTAGTGGAAAACCCAGTGCTTGACAAAAGTCTGTCTTGTTTGTTTTGGGAGACTTAGCAGGTCTCTCTGATCAACAGCTCATCGTGGATGTAGACCATATCATGGTACAGGAAATTACAGACCATCACAAAGGGAAAAGAACAAAGAAAAAGACAGAGAAGAAAGAGAAACAGGAGAAATATGAGGTTAGGTTTTATGTTACTGTCTCCATGGCCCTTTGATTCAGGTGCTTCCCCTAATGTCCTCTTGAGGGTTCCACCTTTTAGTCTGACTTCCACAATATAGGATTCTATGGTACCAGTTCAATTTGGGTTTAGTTTATATATATATATATATATATATATATATAGATAGATAGATAGATAGATAGATATAGATATAGATATAGATATAGATAGATAGATATAGATACAGATATATAGATATATTGATTATATAGATGATATATAGATATATAGATATATAGTAAAGATATATAGATATATAGATTATATAGATGATATATAGATAGATATATAGATATATAGATATATTGATATATTGATATATATAATATATATTAATATATATAATATATGTAATATATAATATATAATAAATATATATAGATATATATATTTCTCCTTCATAACTCTCCTGTCTGTCATATCCCCTCCCTCTCTCCATTAGTCTCTCTTTTAATTTGATGTCATCATCTTTTTCTCCTATTATGCAGTCTTGTGTGGGTATTAGTAGGCACTGCGAGGTCTTGGGTATTGAGGCCAAATTCTGTCTGGACAGTTGTATGTAAGGAGTGGTACCTTTCCTTTGGCTCTTACATTCTTTCTGGCACCTCTTTTGCAAAGGACCCTGAACCTTGGAGGGTGTGATAGAGATGTTTCAGTTCTGAACACTCCTCCACCACTTCTTCTCATCACTATGTTGTCTTTTGGGTCATCCCAGTGGTCATCACCATCTGAAAAGAGAAGCTTCACTAACCAGAAGTGAGAGTAGCATTTATATATGAGTATGAACATTAGGTGTAGTGCTTTCAGGGAAACTTGGTGAGAGTAATATATGCATTTATCCAGACAAGAGCAGGCTTTATACCCCTAAGGCTCATGACCTCCCTTGCCATAGGCTTTTGGTTAGGTTTTCAGTACTAGGCACGTATTCCCTCCCATAGTGTGGGCCTTCAGTCCAATTAGAGAGCAATTGGTTTTCCCCAGAGCAGACATGCCACTATTGTACTTGCTTAGTCACTTGGCCTGTCTGGCCAAATTTGAGGTTTCCAGTATCCACTGTTTTCAGCACTGATGACTTCTGTCTCCCATAAGACTGCATACAGTGCAGCTTTTTCCAGCTTGCAGTTGGTTGGGCTACAGGGAGAAGGATTTCTGCTCAGTAGCAGCTTCATTTCTCAGTGACTTTGCTGCTCAGGCATGTGAAGTCTTCAGCAATAGGGTCTTACTATCTCTGTCTCATGGGGAACCAAGAACCTTGGCAATAGCCTGTAATGTATGGGAGGCAACAGGGACCTCCCTGGCCAATGGCTCACTGGAAGGTATCCCATCCCAGGCACTGAAAATTTTCTAGTAACAATCTATGGCTTCTGGTTGTACCATAATTTAAGAAAGTAGATTTTCATATGTCTTATTAAGAATATCTTGAATTTTGATTGACCCTCTCCCCCCGCCCCCACCCTTCTTTTATACAGTCTCTTCTCCTGACCTCGCTTAGGCCTTTCCTCTCCCTGTAATCTGTTCTCCTACTTACATACATACAATACCATCCTCTTAAGACCTTCCCTCTCCTCCCTCCCTTATAGCCTTTCTCTAGCTTATGTGCCTCTGCTACTCATTTTTGGTTCCAGATCACACACAAGTCTATACATTTGTAGCTAGGATCCAGATATGTGAGAGAACATGTAATATTTGGCTTTCTGGGCCTTGGTTACCTCACTTAGTATAATCCTTTCCAGATCCATCCATTTCCCTGCAAATTTCATAATTCCATTTTTCTTTACTGCTGAATAGAATTCCACTGTGTACCATTGTGCTGGCCTGCAGCACAAGTCGAAACAAACCTCGAAGGAGGGAGTGGGAATGAACCTGAGACAAGAACACAAGGAATAGAGCCAAGACACGTTCTGATCAAGGCTCTGCTTTATTCAGGCGAATACAAGCTTATATACAGAAGACAAAACTTTTTGGATAATGCCTACGTGCCTAAAGTCAGCTTCACCAGGGTCATATAATAATTTATGCCTCTTCCTGTTGCTCACCCCATCTAGGCTATATGTTAAATAATGCCATTGTGACTGGCGCCATTTCACCTGGGCTGCCTTCTCACCTAGGCTTGTAGAATAAGGCCTTTGTGTTAAGAGATCAAAGACCACCTGCAGCTCCCAAAGTCAAAGAGCAGCTGCAGCTCCTGACATCTCCCCCTTCTTTATTTATTAAAAGAAGCGACTGTGCCTGTCTTAGGTTGTCAGAGGCAGAAGAACATCCTTACCCATCATTGGACAAACATATTATCCTTGAATATGTGTCCTGTCTTAGGTTGGATGCCTCCTCCCCCGATCTTACCCGTCTCTGGCTACCAGCCGGACAAAATTCAGGGAGAATTAGGATAAAGTCTGAGGGAGCCAAGGACGTGTTCTATAGTGCATACCTTGGACCTCTGCACGAACATTTACAATAGCCCTCATTAAACATTTGAAGAAAATAGGCAATAGGCATAAGAGAAGCAGAAGGCAAACTCCCACAGCTGCAAAGCTGCCTATCCAGGAACTCAGAGAGTCCCAACCAGGCAACACAGACTTAATTGCAGCAATTAAATCATTAGCAGCCTTAGTGGCATCAAAATCAAGATGACTCTTCTGTATAGCTAGAATTTCTGAATGTAAACTAACCAAATCTAACGAAATGTTATCATGGTGCCAAATTCCTTCCAAATGCATTTTGACCTTTACCCAATTTTCATAACTAGCATTGTAAGTTTTAGAGGTGATGTAGATCCATTGGTAATTTGTATGGCATTCCAATCGAGCTCTAATCTTTAATCCTTGAATTTGCTCTCCTAAATAAGTCACTATATCAAACAAAGCATCTATTTTTTCTTTTAACTTTTTGTCTATAGTTACTTGAGTTCCTAAAGCAACAGAAACATTTTTGGCTAGATTATTAACAAAGTGTGTAGTATGAACTTTTTGTGCAAGAGCAACAGCAGCAGTAGTAATAGAAGCTAATAATGTAATAAATGCAGCAATCCCAGCAATAATTAAACCTACAACTCTCTTTTGTCTACTTAAACTATTTTTAACCTCCTCTAGAATTTGAATACCCTTGTCAGAATACCAAGGCTTTGAAAGATTTACAGGAATCATAACAAATGCAGGTTGTTTGACAATCATTACAGTTTTAGAATCATGAGAAATACAATTGGACAGACTGCAGTTATCACAGGTAACATTAAACATTCCTTCAGACCCATGATGCCAAGTAATATTTATATTTCCTAACATCAGGGCATAAGGTGGTGTAACACATGCCATAACAGTTTCCTTTGGAAGACTATTTGAATTATTGCTGTCAGATGTAACCTTGATACCTCCCATAGCAGCAGCAATTTTCCACACGTAAGTTTGCTGATGTCCATTGTCTGACCACCACAGTCCTGAGGACAGTCCAGTAGCCCAATCATTAACCCATTCAGTTTTACTCCCTATAGAACCTGTTGATCCTGACCTAATCCTTAACATATCTAGTAGATCCAGAAACATTATACCTGATAAATTTTGTCCCTACACATTTGCTCCAATGTATAGATTTATTGAACCAAGGTGTATTTCCCTCACAAGGAATAAAGTCCTCTGGTGGACTATCCCCTGTAACTTGATTTCCATAGGGAAGCCAAATAGAAATTCTGCTTGTTTGGACCTGCTTTATCTTTTTTGTACCTTGTACATGCTCTTGTACATGCTTTACAGTAATGTTTCTTTCCTTTATTTCAAAACATCCCACTATGCTGGTCTTAGAAAAGCATAGTGGAATGCCTAGACCACGCCCTGAATATGAACTCATAACTACTTGATGTAATTTTATATTTTTACTAGATGGCGTGCTTAGCAACTGAGTGTTATTGACTAGAACTATGATTTCTTTTTTCTCCCAGTTCACTGGATGTAATATAGGAGGATCAGGAACGTAGGTCCAGTAGAGTTCACTGTAAGCAAGATGTAGATGACTCCATATTATCAGGATCAGCAGTGTCCTCTTGTTCAATCTCGTGGCCTGCATACCGGACCAAGCGTTCTGGCAACCATCTGGCTCCATTTTCTTTCTGTGAAAAAATACAAACAGATCCTCGTCCCCATATTAATACAGGGTCGGGTCCACTCCATTTGTTAGTCAATGGATCTTTCTACATTACTTTAGCATAATTAGTTTTGGTTTGTGCATGCCAAAAATGGTCAGCAGCAGAAAACCCTTTTGCATCCAAAAGTAAAAAATTTAAAATAAATAAAGTATGATTTAGCCATTTTGTTACTGACCCCTGTGTCATTTCCCCCTTTTTTGTTTTTTGTAACCAGATTTTTAATATTCCATTTGCTCGTTCAATGATACCTTGCCCTTGGGGGTTATAAGGAATTCCAGTAACATGCTCAATATTAAAAGAAGAACAAAAGTGCTTAAATCCTGCACTTGTATATCCTGGACCATTATCTGTTTTCAGTTGTTTAGGTACTCCTAAAATATTAAAAGAATGAAGACAATGAGCAATAACATGTTTAGTAGCTTCTCCTGTTTGTGCAGAAGCACAAATGAAACCAGAATAAGTGTCAATAGAAACATGTACAAATTTTATTTTTCCAAACTCAGGAACATGAGTTATATACATTTGTCATAAATGGCCAGGAGTCAAACCTCGAGGATTGACACCATGATGTGGCACAGGTAAAAATGTGAGACATTGTTGACAGTTTTTAACAATCTGTCGTGCTTGTTCACGTGTAATTTTATATTTAAGATGTAGAGTATTAGCATTAAGATGATGAAGCTTGTGAGCATTAATAGCTTCTTCCACAGAAAAAATTCTAGTAGCCTCATCTGTAATAGCATTTCCCTGAGCTAAGGGTCCAGGGAGGCCAGAATGAGCATGAAGGTGTCCTACATAGAAAGGTGCTGAGCGCTGGAGAATCAAAAGTTGAACCTGTGCAAACAAATTGTAAACAGTAGAAGAAGGACTTATTCTACTACAGGTTTCTAAATAAGGAACTGAGTGGACAATATATTGGCTATCAGTGTAAATATTAACAGATATAGTAGCAGTATGTTGTAATAAAGCTTTAAAGGCTGCCAGTTCCACAAACTGTGCAGATTTATAAGGAGTATTAAAAGTATATGTTTGTCCATTTAAAGAATAAGCAGCTAGGCCAGAAGAAGATCCATCTGTAAAGGCCAACATAGCATCCTTGATAGGAGAAAATTGTGTATTGTAAGGAAAAATGACTTGATGTTGTATGAAGAACTGAATTAATTTATGTTTAGGGTAATGATTAACAATGCTTCCTGTAAAACCTGCCATGGATAATGCCCAAGTATCTGAAAAAGCAAAAAGCCAAGAAACCTGTTTTGAATTATAAGGCTGACAGATAACCTGTGGTTTTATTTCAAAATATTTAATAGAATTAGTCCTTTTTTTTATCACTACTTTAGCAACATCATCATAATAAGGAGTGACAGTTCTTGGAGGGGAAGATGCAAGATGCACCCATAGTATAGGGGCTCTTTGCCACAACAATCCTGTTGGAGTATATGGGGTAGGAAATACAAGTAACCACAACTCTTTACTATAGTCAATATAAGTAATAAATGTTTCTTTTATAGTCTTTTGTACTGTAATTAATGCTTTAGAAGCTTCAGGTGTAAGAGAACGAAAAGAAGAAGGATTAGAGTCCCCCTGTAGTATATTAAATAAAGGTTTTAATTCATGAGTAGTAAGTTTTAAATAAGGCCTAATCCAATTAATATCTCCTAGCAATTTCTGAAAATTATTTAAAGTGGTAAGGTTCTGTGTTTTAAGAGTAACTTTCTGTGGTTTAATTTGTTTTGGATATAAATAAAACCCAAGATAAGAAAAAGGGAAATCTTGTTGTACCTTTTCAGATGCAATTTTTAATCCCCACATAGTGAGCTGTTGTTCCATGTAAGAAAAACAAGTCAAGACATCTGTCTTTTCCTTTCCAGCTAATAAAATATCGTCCATATAATGAATAATATATATTTGAGGAAATTTGCTTCTTGTAGAAGCTAAAGCTTTAGCCACAAATTTCTGACATAAAGTAAGCATATCAACATTCCAATCACCATTTCCTGCCTGTTGATTCAACATTGCAGTCTTTTTGCACAAATCATAGAATTCTACTTTCCAAATTAAATATTCTCCTCCTGATAAGCAAGCTTTGCCTATAGATTTCCAATCATCTGCTGTTAAAATTTTCCCTGCCATCGCTTCTATAATTGACATAGTATATGGTGATGTAGGTCCATATTGTGCACAAGCTATTTTTAATTCTTTTATGTCTTTAAAATTAAAGGAAGCATATTGCCTCATCATTTGATCACCTTGTTGAAATTCAATTACTGGATAAGCCAGTGGGAAGGCTCGTGCTTCCTCATCACCTTCTTCTATGGCTTTTTGTATTGCCCTTTCTAAGGGAGAGCAGTTAAAAACAGGCTGAGTAGGATGCAATGAAGATGTGTAGACAATTTCAGAAGGCTTCTTAATAATACTATCTAACTCATCTTTTAACTTTCTTTTTTCTTTCTCCAGGTTTACTCTCTCCTTTAAAGCTGCCACCTCATTTTTTAATTCTGCTACATATACTTGTGTGGGGGGCATAGGGGGAGAGGGACACGGTGGATCCCAATCTGCATGATAATTAGCAGCTTCTTCCTCTAATTCTGCTGCTTCTCCTGGCTCTAATTCCTCCTCTTCCTCATCACTATCTTCCTTAGCAACTTGTAAAGATTGCAATGTTTTATGCAATTCTTTGTGAGTTACAGGTGTCCCTTTTTCAGAACTTTGATTTCTAATTTCTTCAATGACATCTTGAGTGTGATCTAACATTTGCTTCACTAAACTATCTTTTGTGCCTGAATCCAAGGCATCCTTTATCAAGGACCATAAGGAAAAGGCAATTACTGGAACCTTATTAGGACCATGAGTTTGTAAAAAGACATTTAATTCTTTCCCTACTTTCTCCCAAGCATCTGAATCAACATTTCCCTGTTCTATAAACCAAGGGCTCGTTTTATTAATGAAATCAAAAAATTTGCTTAAAGAACTTGATGCAATCCCAATTCCTTGTGCCTTTAAGATATCTTTTACTACAGCAATTAGCTCCTTTTTACTCTTTGCTTGTCCCATAATTGCGCCAACTTACCTTATTCCAGAAGACTGAGCGGGCGACTGCAGACTTCTTTTTAATTTTTTCTTTCTTCCGCACGGATCCTGAGTTGATGCTGACGTTCCTCACTGAGGTCCCTCGTATTCAAAGTCCATGTTCCGGGCGCCACTATGTGCTGGCCTGCAGCACAAGTCGAAACAAACCTCGAAGGAGGGAGTGGGAATGAACCTGAGACAAGAACACAAGGAATAGAGCCAAGACAAGTTCTGATCAAGGCTCTGCTTTATTCAGGCGAATACAAGCTTATATACAGAAGACAAAACTTTTTGGATAATGCCTACGTGCCTAAAGTCAGCTTCACCAGGGTCATATAATAATTTATGCCTCTTCCTGTTGCTCACCCCATCTAGGCTATATGTTAAATAATGCCATTGTGACTGGCGCCATTTCACCTGGGCTGCCTTCTCACCTAGGCTTGTAGAATAAGGCCTTTGTGTTAAGAGATCAAAGACCACCTGCAGCTCCCAAAGTCAAAGAGCAGCTGCAGCTCCTGACATCTCCCCCTTCTTTATTTATTAAAAGAAGCGACTGTGCCTGTCTTAGGTTGTCAGAGGCAGAAGAACATCCTTACCCATCATTGGACAAACATATTATCCTTGAATATGTGTCCTGTCTTAGGTTGGATGCCTCCTCCCCCGATCTTACCCGTCTCTGGCTACCAGCCGGACAAAATTCAGGGAGAATTAGGATAAAGTCTGAGGGAGCCAAGGACGTGTTCTATAGTGCATACCTTGGACCTCTGCACGAACATTTACAATAGCCCTCATTAAACATTTGAAGAAAATAGGCAATAGGCATAAGAGAAGCAGAAGGCAAACTCCCACAGCTGCAAAGCTGCCTATCCAGGAACTCAGAGAGTCCCAACCAGGCAACACAGACTTAATTGCAACAATTAAATCATTAGCAGCCTTAGTGGCATCAAAATCAAGATGACTCTTCTGTATAGCTAGAATTTCTGAATGTAAACTAACCAAATCTAACGAAATGTTATCATGGTGCCAAATTCCTTCCAAATGCATTTTGACCTTTACCCAATTTTCATAACTAGCATTGTAAGTTTTAGAGGTGATGTAGATCCATTGGTAATTTGTATGGCATTCCAATCGAGCTCTAATCTTTAATCCTTGAATTTGCTCTCCTAAATAAGTCACTATATCAAACAAAGCATCTATTTTTTCTTTTAACTTTTTGTCTATAGTTACTTGAGTTCCTAAAGCAACAGAAACATTTTTGGCTAGATTATTAACAAAGTGTGTAGTATGAACTTTTTGTGCAAGAGCAACAGCAGCAGTAGTAATAGAAGCTAATAATGTAATAAATGCAGCAATCCCAGCAATAATTAAACCTACAACTCTCTTTTGTCTACTTAAACTATTTTTAACCTCCTCTAGAATTTGAATACCCTTGTCAGAATACCAAGGCTTTGAAAGATTTACAGGAATCATAACAAATGCAGGTTGTTTGACAATCATTACAGTTTTAGAATCATGAGAAATACAATTGGACAGACTGCAGTTATCACAGGTAACATTAAACATTCCTTCAGACCCATGATGCCAAGTAATATTTATATTTCCTAACATCAGGGCATAAGGTGGTGTAACACATGCCATAACAGTTTCCTTTGGAAGACTATTTGAATTATTGCTGTCAGATGTAACCTTGATACCTCCCATAGCAGCAGCAATTTTCCACACGTAAGTTTGCTGATGTCCATTGTCTGACCACCACAGTCCTGAGGACAGTCCAGTAGCCCAATCATTAACCCATTCAGTTTTACTCCCTATAGAACCTGTTGATCCTGACAATCCTTAACATATCTAGTAGATCCAGAAACATTATACCTGATAAATTTTGTCCCTACACATTTGCTCCAATGTATAGATTTATTGAACCAAGGTGTATTTCCCTCACAAGGAATAAAGTCCTCTGGTGGACTATCCCCTGTAACTTGATTTCCATAGGGAAGCCAAATAGAAATTCTGCTTGTTTGGACCTGCTTTATCTTTTTTGTACCTTGTACATGCTCTTGTACATGCTTTACAGTAATGTTTCTTTCCTTTATTTCAAAACATCCCACTATGCTGGTCTTAGAAAAGCATAGTGGAATGCCTAGACCATGCCCTGAATATGAACTCATAACTACTTGATGTAATTTTATATTTTTACTAGATGGCGTGCTTAGCAACTGAGTGTTATTGACTAGAACTATGATTTCTTTTTTCTCCCAGTTCACTGGATGTAATATAGGAGGATCAGGAACGTAGGTCCAGTAGAGTTCACTGTAAGCAAGATGTAGATGACTCCATATTATCAGGATCAGCAGTGTCCTCTTGTTCAATCTCGTGGCCTGCATACCGGACCAAGCGTTCTGGCAACCATCTGGCTCCATTTTCTTTCTGTGAAAAAATACAAACAGATCCTCGTCCCCATATTAATACAGGGTCGGGTCCACTCCATTTGTTAGTCAATGGATCTTTCTACATTACTTTAGCATAATTAGTTTTGGTTTGTGCATGCCAAAAATGGTCAGCAGCAGAAAACCCTTTTGCATCCAAAAGTAAAAAATTTAAAATAAATAAAGTATGATTTAGCCATTTTGTTACTGACCCCTGTGTCATTTCCCCCTTTTTTGTTTTTTGTAACCAGATTTTTAATATTCCATTTGCTCGTTCAATGATACCTTGCCCTTGGGGGTTATAAGGAATTCCAGTAACATGCTCAATATTAAAAGAAGAACAAAAGTGCTTAAATCCTGCACTTGTATATCCTGGACCATTATCTGTTTTCAGTTGTTTAGGTACTCCTAAAATATTAAAAGAATGAAGACAATGAGCAATAACATGTTTAGTAGCTTCTCCTGTTTGTGCAGAAGCACAAATGAAACCAGAATAAGTGTCAATAGAAACATGTACAAATTTTATTTTTCCAAACTCAGGAACATGAGTTATATACATTTGTCATAAATGGCCAGGAGTCAAACCTCGAGGATTGACACCATGATGTGGCACAGGTAAAAATGTGAGACATTGTTGACAGTTTTTAACAATCTGTCGTGCTTGTTCACGTGTAATTTTATATTTAAGATGTAGAGTATTAGCATTAAGATGATGAAGCTTGTGAGCATTAATAGCTTCTTCCACAGAAAAAATTCTAGTAGCCTCATCTGTAATAGCATTTCCCTGAGCTAAGGGTCCAGGGAGGCCAGAATGAGCATGAAGGTGTCCTACATAGAAAGGTGCTGAGCGCTGGAGAATCAAAAGTTGAACCTGTGCAAACAAATTGTAAACAGTAGAAGAAGGACTTATTCTACTACAGGTTTCTAAATAAGGAACTGAGTGGACAATATATTGGCTATCAGTGTAAATATTAACAGATATAGTAGCAGTATGTTGTAATAAAGCTTTAAAGGCTGCCAGTTCCACAAACTGTGCAGATTTATAAGGAGTATTAAAAGTATATGTTTGTCCATTTAAAGAATAAGCAGCTAGGCCAGAAGAAGATCCATCTGTAAAGGCCAACATAGCATCCTTGATAGGAGAAAATTGTGTATTGTAAGGAAAAATGACTTGATGTTGTATGAAGAACTGAATTAATTTATGTTTAGGGTAATGATTAACAATGCTTCCTGTAAAACCTGCCATGGATAATGCCCAAGTATCTGAAAAAGCAAAAAGCCAAGAAACCTGTTTTGAATTATAAGGCTGACAGATAACCTGTGGTTTTATTTCAAAATATTTAATAGAATTAGTCCTTTTTTTTATCACTACTTTAGCAACATCATCATAATAAGGAGTGACAGTTCTTGGAGGGGAAGATGCAAGATGCACCCATAGTATAGGGGCTCTTTGCCACAACAATCCTGTTGGAGTATATGGGGTAGGAAATACAAGTAACCACAACTCTTTACTATAGTCAATATAAGTAATAAATGTTTCTTTTATAGTCTTTTGTACTGTAATTAATGCTTTAGAAGCTTCAGGTGTAAGAGAACGAAAAGAAGAAGGATTAGAGTCCCCCTGTAGTATATTAAATAAAGGTTTTAATTCATGAGTAGTAAGTTTTAAATAAGGCCTAATCCAATTAATATCTCCTAGCAATTTCTGAAAATTATTTAAAGTGGTAAGGTTCTGTGTTTTAAGAGTAACTTTCTGTGGTTTAATTTGTTTTGGATATAAATAAAACCCAAGATAAGAAAAAGGGAAATCTTGTTGTACCTTTTCAGATGCAATTTTTAATCCCCACATAGTGAGCTGTTGTTCCATGTAAGAAAAACAAGTCAAGACATCTGTCTTTTCCTTTCCAGCTAATAAAATATCGTCCATATAATGAATAATATATATTTGAGGAAATTTGCTTCTTGTAGAAGCTAAAGCTTTAGCCACAAATTTCTGACATAAAGTAAGCATATCAACATTCCAATCACCATTTCCTGCCTGTTGATTCAACATTGCAGTCTTTTTGCACAAATCATAGAATTCTACTTTCCAAATTAAATATTCTCCTCCTGATAAGCAAGCTTTGCCTATAGATTTCCAATCATCTGCTGTTAAAATTTTCCCTGCCATCGCTTCTATAATTGACATAGTATATGGTGATGTAGGTCCATATTGTGCACAAGCTATTTTTAATTCTTTTATGTCTTTAAAATTAAAGGAAGCATATTGCCTCATCATTTGATCACCTTGTTGAAATTCAATTACTGGATAAGCCAGTGGGAAGGCTCGTGCTTCCTCATCACCTTCTTCTATGGCTTTTTGTATTGCCCTTTCTAAGGGAGAGCAGTTAAAAACAGGCTGAGTAGGATGCAATGAAGATGTGTAGACAATTTCAGAAGGCTTCTTAATAATACTATCTAACTCATCTTTTAACTTTCTTTTTTCTTTCTCCAGGTTTACTCTCTCCTTTAAAGCTGCCACCTCATTTTTTAATTCTGCTACATATACTTGTGTGGGGGGCATAGGGGAGAGGGACACGGTGGATCCCAATCTGCATGATAATTAGCAGCTTCTTCCTCTAATTCTGCTGCTTCTCCTGGCTCTAATTCCTCCTCTTCCTCATCACTATCTTCCTTAGCAACTTGTAAAGATTGCAATGTTTTATGCAATTCTTTGTGAGTTACAGGTGTCCCTTTTTCAGAACTTTGATTTCTAATTTCTTCAATGACATCTTGAGTGTGATCTAACATTTGCTTCACTAAACTATCTTTTGTGCCTGAATCCAAGGCATCCTTTATCAAGGACCATAAGGAAAAGGCAATTACTGGAACCTTATTAGGACCATGAGTTTGTAAAAAGACATTTAATTCTTTCCCTACTTTCTCCCAAGCATCTGAATCAACATTTCCCTGTTCTATAAACCAAGGGCTCGTTTTATTAATGAAATCAAAAAATTTGCTTAAAGAACTTGATGCAATCCCAATTCCTTGTGCCTTTAAGATATCTTTTACTACAGCAATTAGCTCCTTTTTACTCTTTGCTTGTCCCATAATTGCGCCAACTTACCTTATTCCAGAAGACTGAGCGGGCGACTGCAGACTTCTTTTTAATTTTTTCTTTCTTCCGCACGGATCCTGAGTTGATGCTGACGTTCCTCACTGAGGTCCCTCGTATTCAAAGTCCATGTTCCGGGCGCCACTATGTGCTGGCCTGCAGCACAAGTCGAAACAAACCTCGAAGGAGGGAGTGGGAATGAACCTGAGACAAGAACACAAGGAATAGAGCCAAGACAAGTTCTGATCAAGGCTCTGCTTTATTCAGGCGAATACAAGCTTATATACAGAAGACAAAACTTTTTGGATAATGCCTACGTGCCTAAAGTCAGCTTCACCAGGGTCATATAATAATTTATGCCTCTTCCTGTTGCTCACCCCATCTAGGCTATATGTTAAATAATGCCATTGTGACTGGCGCCATTTCACCTGGGCTGCCTTCTCACCTAGGCTTGTAGGATAAGGCCTTTGTGTTAAGAGATCAAAGACCACCTGCAGCTCCCAAAGTCAAAGAGCAGCTGCAGCTCCTGACATACCATATCTTTATTATCCATTCATCTGTGGATGGAAATCTAGGCTGGTTCCATTTCCTAGCTATTGTGAATAGAGCAGAAATAAACATGGTTGTGCAAGTATCTCTAAGGTAGTGAGAAGAGTCATTATGATATATGCCTAGGAGTGCTATAGCTGGATCATGTGGCAAATTTATTTTTAGCTGTCTCAAGACCCTCCACACTGATTTCCACAATGGCTGTACCAGATTACATTCCCATCAAAAGTGCAGAAGGGCTTTTTACCACATCCTCGCCAACATTTATTGTCATTTGTTTTCTTGATGATAGCCATTCTGACAGGAAAGACATGGAATCTCAAGGTAATTTTAATTTGCATTTCCCTGATAGCTAAAAGTGTAGGACACTCTTTTAGGTGTTTATATGCCATCTGTATTTCTTCTGGTGAGAATTCTGTATATAGTTCCATAGCTCATTTTTTAAAAATCTTATTTTATTTTATTTTTATTCAATTTTTAAAAACATTTTCCATGATTATAAAAAATATCCCATGGTAATACCCTCCCTCCCCCCCTTTTCCCCTTTGAAATTCCATTCTCCATCATATCCCGTCCTTATCTCAATAAGTCTCTCTTTTATTTTGATGTCGTGACCTTTCCCTCCTCTTATGATGGTCTTGTGTAGGTAGTGTTTGTTACTATGGCTCTGTAGTATACGTGAAAATCAGGTATGGTGATACCACCAGCCTTATTTTTCTTGCTCAGTATTATTTTAGATATTCAAGGTTTTTTGTGATTCCAAATGAGTTTTTGGATTGTTTTTTTGTATTTCTGTGAAGAATGTCATTGGAATTTTGATGGGGATTGCATTAAATGTGCAGATTGCTTTCGGTAAGATTGCCATTTTCACAATATTGATTCTTCCGGTCCAGGAAGAAGGGATGTTTTTCCATTTCCTAGTGTCCTCTGCTATTTCTCGCTTGAGTGTTTTATAGTTTTCATTGTAGAGATCCTTTACTTCCTTGGTTAGGTTTATTCCAAGGTACTTTATTTTCTTTGATGCAATTGTGAATGGGAGTGATTCTCTGATTTCATCCTCTGTGTGTTTCTTGTTAGCATATAGAAATGCTACTGATTTCTGTATATTTATTTTGTATCCTGCTACATGGCTGTAGGTGTTTATCAGCTCTAACAGTTTGTTGGCAGAGTCTTTAGGGTCCTTTATATAGAGAATCGTGTCATTTGCAAATAATGATAACTTGATCTCTTCCTTTCCAATTTCTATCCCTTTTATGTGTGTCTCTTGCCTTATTGCTATGGCTAAGACTTACAGTACTCTATGAAATAAAATAGGGGTCAGTGGGCACCCTTGTCTTCTTCCTGATTTTAGTGGAAAAGCTTCTAGTTTTTCCCCATTTAGTAATATGTTGGCTGTAGGCTTATCATAAATAGCCTTTATTGTATTGAGATATGTTCCTTCTATTCCCAGTCTCTGTAGGACTTTTATCATGAAGGGATGCTGGATTTTGTCAAATGCTTTCTCTGCATCTAATGAGATGATCATGTGATTTTTGTCCTTCAGTCCATTTATATAATGTATTACATTTATTGATTTGTGTATGTTGAACCATCCCTGCATCTCTGAGATAAAGCCTACTTGGTCAGGGTGAATGAGCTTTCTGATATATTCTTGTATTCTGTTTGCCAATATTTTGTTGAGAATTTTTGCATCTATGTTCATGAGGGAGATTCGTCTGTAATTTTCTTTTTTGGTTCTATCTTTGCCTGGTTTTGGTATCAGGGTGACGCTGGCTTCATGGAAGGAGTTTGGTAGAATTCCTTCTTTTCCTCTCTTACGGAAAAGCCTAAGAAGCAATGGTGTGAGTTCTTCCCTGAATGTCTAGTAAAATTCAGCAGTAAATCCATATGGGCCTGGGCGTTTTTAAGTTTGCAGATTTTTGATAATGGCTTGTATCTCCATGCTTGTTATAGGCCTATTTAAGTGATTAATCTCATCTTGATTTAAGTTAGGTAGGTCATATAAATCAAGGAAATCATCCATTTCTTTCAGATTTTCATACTTTGTGGAGTATATGCTTTTATAGTATGTTCCTATGATTTTTTGAATTTCTCTGGCATCTGTTGTTATGTTACCTTTTTCATCTCTAATTTTCTTACTTGTGTCTCTTCTCTCTTTCTTTTGGTCAGATTTGCTAAGGGTTTATCAATCTTGTTTATCCTGTCAAAGAACCAACTCTTTGTTTCATTGATCCTTTGGATTTTTTTTTTTTTTTTTTTGGTTTGTATTTCATTAATTTCTGCCCTGATCTTTCTTATTTCTTCCCGTCTACTGATTTTTGGTTTGCCTTGTTCTTCTTTTTCCAAGACTTTAAGGTGAAGCATTAGGTCGTATACTTGCAACCTTTCTAATTTGTTAATATAGGCACTTAAAGCTATAAATTTACCTCTTAGGACTGCCTTCATTGTGCCCCACCTCATTATCATTTGATTCTATAATTTTTCTGATTTCCTTCTTGATTTCTTCATTGACCCATTCATCATTTAGTAGTGTGTTGTTTAGTTTCCATGATTCTGTGTATGCTCTATAGCCTTTCTTGTTATTGATTTGTAGTTTGATTCCATTGTGGTCAGACAGAATGCAAGGAATTATTTCAATTTTCATCCATTTGTTAAGATTTGCTTTGTGTCCTAATATATGGTCTGTTTTAAAGAATCTTCCATGTGCTGCTGAAAAGAATGTATATTCTGCAGCATTTGGATGAAATGTCCTGTATATATCTGTTAGGTCCATTCCTTCTATGACCTCATTTAGTCCAGAGGCCTCTTTATTTTTTCCCAGGATGACCTGTCAATTGATGAGATGGGGTGTTGAATTCACCCACTACAACTGTGTTTGGTATTATCTGTGACCTTTGTTCTAATAGTGTTTGTTTGATGAATTTGGGGGCCTCCATGTTAGGTGCATATATGTTTAGGATTCTAATGTCCTCCTGTTGGAGGGTGCCTTTAATCAATATAAAGTGACCTTCCTTATCTTTCTTAGCTAATATTGGACTGAAGTCTACCTTGTCAGATATTAGGATAGCAACCCCTGCTTGTTTTCTAGGTCCACTTGCTTGAGACACCAGTTTCCAACCTTTCACCCTAAGATAGTATCCATCCTTTGTAGAAAGGTGGGTTTCTTGGAGGCCACAAATTGAAGGATCCTACTTTTTAACCCAGTCTGCAAACCTATGTCTTTTGGTTGGAGCATTGAGGCCATTGATATTAAGAGATATTATTGAAAGGTGTGTTTTTATGTTTGCCATTTTTTTTGTAGTTCTTCCGGTTTTACCTTTGCTCTATGGTGTTAACTAGTACTTGAGTATTGTTTGTTTTTTCCAGGTTCCTTATATATGTGCTTTTCTTTTTCTCCAGCATGGAGGATTCTTTCAAGTATTTTCTGTAGAGCTGGTTTTGTCTTCAAATACTCCTTTAGCCTGCTTTTGTTGTGAAATGTCCTTATTTCTCCATCTATTTGAATGGATAGCTTTGCAGGAGAAAGTAATGTTGGTTGACAGTTGTTATCTTTCAGAACTTGGAATACATCACTCCACACTCTTCTGGCTTTTAAAGTTTGTGTTGAGTAATCTGCTGTGATCCTGATAGGCTTGCCTTTGTAGGTAAGTTGATTTTTCTCTCTGACTGCTTTCAATATTTTTTTCTTTGGTTTGTGTGTTTGGTAGTTTGATTATAATATGGCGAGAAGAGGTTCTTTCCAGGTTTTCTTTGGCTGGTGTTCTAAAGGATTCCTGCATTAGCACCTCTTTCCCAATTTGGGGGAAGTTTTCTTCTATGATTTTGTTGAAGATGCCTACTATGCATTTGGAGTGGAATTCTTCTCCTACTATGCCTTGAATTCTTATGTTTGATCTTTTCATAGTGTGCCGAATATCTTGAAATTACCACTCATACTTTTCTATTAGTTTGTCTTTCTCTTTGTTGGATCATCCACCTGGTCTTCTAGCTTAGATATTCTGTCCTCTCCTTCACCCATTCTACTGGAGGGATTTTCTACAGAATTTTTTATTTCATTAACTGTGTTCATTACTGCTAGTAATTCTAACTGGTCCTTCTTTACTATTTCTATTTCCTTATTTATGTCTAGTATTGACTTTATTTCATTAAGTTGGTGTCCTGTGTCTTCCTTGCTTCCTTTGTTTTCTTCTTTGAGTTCTTTGAACATATTTATAATCATTCTTTTGAAATCTTTCTCAAGCATTTCCTCCAACTCAGTCTCACTGGAGGTCATTCCTGATGCATTAATACTTTTGGGTGGATTTATATTGTCTTGATTTTTTGGTGTTTCTTGTGTTATAATGTATATATTTTTGCATCCTGGATTATTTAATGATTAGATTTTTCTAGTCAGCTGGGTAGTATTAGATATGTCAATCAATCTGACGTTATATATCTTCAGGGTATGAGCTTAAGGTGCTAAGTGTGGCTCTCAAGACTCTCAGTGTATCTACAAAAATGACTCTAGGTGTTGGGTTTGCCTGCTCTGAGAGTATTCAGGTAGGCTGAGTGGAACCAAATACAGATAGTTTCTAGAATTTAACTAAACTATATACACTTTCAATGAAAAACAGCACAGAGTATTTATCAAAGAGCAGCTATTATGACAACCCGATCCTCTGTCTGTCCCTTAGGCTGTATGGTGCCCCACCCACTGCCTTAATCCTGACAACAAGGAGGTTAAGATTTCTCATCTGTAGAGGGTTCCAAGTCAGCTTGTGACCAGGTGAGACCCTTCCCTAACGTATAATAAAAAAGGAAACAAAGCCAGTATAAATCAAGAAGCAACAAATAACAAGCCCAAAATACAGCATATTTAAGAATGGCAAATCTGACCATCCATCAGATCTAACATATAATTTATCCTGATATGAAAGGTACAATTAGCAATTCTGGTTCAGACCTATATACCAGGTTTATTGGGTGGTTACTGACCTGGTGTAATCCCAGTTACCTTTTGTGTTGATTTTGGTCTCAGTTATGCTTTGGTCCTGCTGTTGGTTCAAGTAAGCATGGCCAGGTCCCTGGACCACTGCTCTGTTTGCTGGAGCTGGGCACTGGCAGTGGGCATGGGGAGGCTGCCAATGCTGCTCTACTTCTCTTGCTGTTCCACATGTTCTTCTACCTTGTGATCTGCTCCTCCGTTGTTCACTGCCATTCTCCCTTCACATTTCTTGAGTTTGTGGAGAGCTCTGGTGTGTGTGCAAAATCCCCTCACCTGGCTTTTCCTGTGGCCCAAACTGAGCCAGCTGCCGCCATGGTCCCATTTGAGGACCTGCCAGAGCCACTTCTGCCGGCCTATGTGGGCTCTGGATTCTCTGGATATCTCCTACTTCTCTGCTGCCATTTCAATTTCCTATACACTTCACTTTTTAGTAAAAGTGTGTATTTTGCTGGGTTTTCTTTGGCTTTTTACCCCCTAGGGTGCTTCAGCATGGTACCTACGCTGCCATCTTAACCGGAAGTCCTGACAAGTTTTTCTACAAATTACAATGTGTCATTTTTTCTTACTGCTGAGTAGAATTCCATCATTTAGATATAACACACGTTCGTTATCCATTGATCCAATGATGGGCAGCTGGATTGATTCCAGTTTTTAGCAACTATGAATTGAGCAGCTATAAACATGGTTGAGCAAATATTGCTGAACTGAGATGTGGAGCTTTCAGGGTAAATGTCCAGTAAGGAAATAACAGGCTCTATTAGTAACTCTACATTCATCCTTATCAGGGGTCTCCATATTGATTTTCATAGTGGTTGTACCAGTCTACATTCCCACCAACAGAAAATGAGTGTACCTATTTCTCCATAACCTCATCAACATTTGTTTTCCTTTGATTTTTTTTTTAGTGTTTGCTATCCTTACTGGGGTAATATGGAATCTCATAGTTGCTTTAATTTGAACTTACCTAATAGTTAGGGATATTGAACATTTTCTTAAGTGTGTGTTAGCAATTTGTAGTTCTTTCTGTGAGAACTCCCTATTTAGTTCTCTGCCCCACATTTGGAATGGGCTGTTTGATTTTTTATTGTTTAGTTTTTTGAGTTCTTTGTAGATTCTAGATATTAAGTGTATGTTAGTGGTATAGCTGGCAATGATTTTCTCCCATTCAGTGGGTTATCTACTGGCTCTGCTTATGGTATGTTTGTCTGTGAAAAAAATTTTTAGCTTCGTAAGATCCAATTGTTTGAGTGCTTATTTAATTTCCTGGGCTAATGGAGCTGTGTTCAGGAAGTTTTATCCCCATACCTATATCATGAAGAGTGCCTCCTATTTTTGCTTCCAGTAGTTGAAGAGTTTCAGGTCTTGTACTGAGGTCTTTCATCCATTTGAACTTGATTTTTGTTTATGGTGATATGAGTGGGTCTAATCTCATTTTTCTACATATAGTCTTCCAATTTGTCCAACACCATTTGATGAAGATGCTGTCTTTTCTCCAGTCTACATTATTGGCACTTTTGTCAAAGATCAAACAACTGTAGTTACTTGACCTAAGGTCTGGGTCTTCTATTCTGTTCCATTTGTCTATGTTTCTGTTTATATTCCAATACTATGCTGTTTTTGTCACTATGGCTTTGTAATATAGCTTTAGATCAGGTATGGTGATACTGCCTGGGTGTTTTTATTGCTGAGGATATGTTTAGGTATCTGAGGCCTTCTGCCATTTCATAAGAATTTTGAGATCATTTTTTCTATCTCTGTGAAGAATGATGCTGGTATTTTGATTTTTATTGTCTTAAATCTGTACATTGCTTTTTGTAGAATTGCCGTTTTCACAATATTAATTCTACCTTTTCAGGAATATGGGAGGTCTTTCCATCTTCTCAAGTCCTCCTCTATTTCTTTCTTGAGTGTTTTCATGTTTACATTATGTAGGTCTTTCATTTCCTTGGTTAGTGCTATTCCAAGGTATTTGTTGTTGTTGTTGTTGTTGTTATTGAAAATAGAACAACCTCATTGATTTCTTTCTCCATATATTTGTCCTTTGCATATAGAAAAACTACTGATTATTGGGCATTGACTTTGTGTCCTGCCACTTTGCTGAAGGAATTTGTCACCTTTAGGAGTTTTGAGATGGAGATTTTTTTTAACACTTTCTCTTTATTTTCATTGTTAAGAGTTTTAACTATGGTGTGTCTTGGAGAGTTTCTTCTGTGATCCTGTCTATTTAGAGTTCTGTGGGCTTCTTGTATCTGGATGGGCCTCTATTTTGAGAGATTCAGAAAATTTTATTCAATAATTTTATTGAATATGATCTCCATGTCTCTGGCCTGGATTTCCTCTACTTCTGGTATACCCATGATCCAGAAGTTTGGTCGTTTTAGTGTATCCCACAGCTCACTTGTTTTCTGTTCACTTGATTTTTTGAACTTAGCAGTTTCTGGATGTCTGATCAATATCTTCTGTCTTATCTTTCAAGTCAGAAGTTCTGTCTTCCACCTGAGTAGCTCTGTTGGTGACAGGTTCTAGAGAGGTGTTTATAATTTCTAGTTGATTTTTGTTTTCTGTTTTCTTATTTTGCATTGTGTCCATCTCTCTTTTTAGGTACAATTTCAATTTGAGTTCTGATTTTCTTGATGCTTCCTGTAGTTCATTCTTGCATTTGACAAGGTCTTCGTTAAGGCTGATCAACAGATTATTTAGATGCTCCATTTTTTGACTTACCTTCAATTTATTCATATCTCTTTGGATGGTTATAAAGTTTTTCTCAATCAAGTTAAGCCTACTGTCAAAAGCTGAATGTTATAGGAGACAATTATGTTCAATTTTATTGATATGGTTTTTGGTTCTTTGATAGTTTGTTTCTTGTTCAGCAATTTTTTAAAATCAGTGTCTCTTTGTTGTGATTTTGTTTTGGGAATGAATTTATGTTGACTTCTCTATGATTTCATTGGAGGCTTCCATTGTAGGACTAGGCACCCTTGGTGGAGATCTCTCAGTTTTCTGACTTTCGTTTATTTATTTATTTATTTTATTTTATTTTTTGCATTGTTGCCTACCCATTTTAGGAAGACTATTTTATTAAGGAGGAAGCAAGTTTTTGTCCTTTAGCCCATGCACCCTCTGACTCAGGTTAACAGGGATGTTGGTACCCAATGGCCAGTCAGAATACCAGAGCAAAAGGCCTGATACCATAGCTCACAAAGGGATCAGGCCTCCCCACGCAAGGCACAGTGGGACCTACCAAGTCCAGGGGACTTGGAGGAGCAAGGGAACAGTGGTCTGGCCTACTTACCCTAGCACACAGGCCAGCTCAGGGAATCCAGACCAGTGAGGAGCCAGGAAACAGGGGTCTGACCTACTCATTCTGGACCACTGTGCTCACCCACATACTGTCCCAGCAAGGAACTCAGGCTGGGGAGGTGGGAGGAGCCTGGAAACATGGGTCTGGTCTAGTTACTCCAAACCACTGCTCTAGCCTGTTTAGAAATTCTTAATGATAGTATTAAATAAATACTTAGTTGAAGAAAAATGGTATCATACCAACTTACTAAATTCCTAACAATTACTGATAGAGATTGATATTTCATTTAAACCAATTACATATCGGATATATTTATTATCACAGTCCTTGAATATGTTTTGGGATTCCCTTGTTCTAAGATGTTTAGGTATATTCTATATTAAAAATGTATTCACTACTCTTTGAATAACAATTCTTTGTATACTTGTATCTGAATAGGTAAAACCATAAAACTGCATATCTTGTTAAGTAGTTTTCAAAATAACAAGTGATCATTTTATATCAGACTCCAATTCATATAAAAAGTGAAGATGATGAAAATTATTTATGATTCAGTAGTGGTTCAAATAGAAGAACCTCATTGCACTATTTTCTTATTTGTTTAAATCTGCAAGTCCATACTTTCAAAATGTTTCAGGAAAGAAACAGTAAAATTATTTTGCCTTGCTGTTGATATATAAGTAAAATTGGATAAATGAAGGTAGATTCCCTACATTTGAAATCTAAAGTTGCTTTAGATCAAATGTGAGTATTACAGGAAAAAGCAAATTCAAAAGACATATTTCCAATTAATTACAAACATATTTACAAAGGTAGCTGCTTGAAATGCTTTGTTGCAAATTTCTTAGCTGTCATATAACTGAGGTTATATAGTTCTAGAAATAAACTCTCTAATCACTTAAAAATATGTATTTAGGGCTGGAGAAATGGCTTAGTTGTTAAGGCACTGGCCTGCAAAGCCTATGGACTCATGTTGGACCCTCCAGTCCCACTTAAGCCAGATGAAAAGTGATGCAAGTGGGCAAGGTTACATGTGAACACAAGGGGGTGCATGCATCTGGAATTTGATTTCAGTGGCTGCAGATATTGGCACACCAATTCTCTCCCTCTCTTTCCATCTTGCTTTCTCACATTAAAAAAGGCCAGTCTGTTGAGTTTGCCTCAAAAAAATGTACTTATTACTTTTTAATTTGACACAGAGGTAAGAACAAGACAGAAAGAATATGGACATGCCAGGACCTCCTGAATACACTTTTCTCTGCCAAGTTTTAAGTCACTGCTAATCCCAAGAAATTGTGGCAGACTCTCTTTGCTCTAGTCAACTATTATTGCCATGTGGTTGACCTTAATTGTCTTCCACAATGCACTTTATGCAGTTGTTCTGATTTGTGAAAGATTTCTCTGATTTGTGAAAGATTTCATGGTATATCTACAGGGCTTCTCTAACTAATACTGATGTCAATTGATTAATGGTTATACCATTGTTATCCTGTTTGTTTATCTATGAAATTTACTCTAATATTTTAAACAAGGGTGATATGCTAGCCTATGGACTGAGATTTCCTGAGAACTTTGTAGAGATGTAATGCTGACAAAACATAAAAGACTGTCTTGTTATATCAGACTCACATGAATTTGAAAACTAGATAAATATCAAGCCATGAAAATTATTTCAAGGACAGAAATAATACTGGAACACCAGCATGACAGAGATTTGTCTGGGACCTGCTACTTCTCCCCAAGCCCCTTCCAAATATGGAATGCACATTGAGGATCACAATGTTTCCTGAAGCAGTTCAACTGTGTTTAGTGCATCTATATCACCTGTAGGAAATATTTCAGGTGATTATGTATTTCTGTTTCTCCCTCCTGGTATTGCATAGGTTATATGGCATTCTGTATGGAGTCATATTTCTCAAATCTATAGATTATAAGTACGATTGACATTAAAAATACTAAGCTAATGATTGTCTGCTTAAAGCACTTGTAAATAATGGATCATTTCCTAAAATATATTGTTTAGAGGGCTGGTGTTTAGAGGCACATAGAATGGTCCAGTGTTTGAAATACCATCATAGGCTTTCCTACAATACAGCCTCTAACAAAACTAGGCTGTCTGAAACCCATAATAATAGATTTATTTACCTGCACACCAAGAAGGTTGGGAAATCCCCAAAGTCACCATGTAATGTCTGCTCAGGCCCACTTTGAGGGGTTAGTGATGTGAGACCTAAAGTCCTTATGAGATTGTCCAAACCAACAACAACAACAAAAAGCATGGCAGCTGAGCCTGTGCTGGTTCCATGTGTGCTAAATGTGTACATGACAAGCTCAAAAGAGTTTTCCTTACTGAGGAGCAGAAAATTGTGGTGAAGGTGTTGAAGGTACAATCATAGTCAGAAAGCTAAATAAATATGAAGCTTTTTAATTAATTATGTACACAGTGTGTACAGTTATGTTAGTACCATAGTTAGCCTCCTCCCTGTCCTTCCCCCTCTTCAGGGACCCACCTCATTGGGGAATATAGGGTTAACCATCAGTTATGAGTGAGAGGCAATGTCTCTGTGCATAATGACCCAATGTGTGGCTCTAGCATTCTTTCTGCCCCCTCTTCCACAAATTTCCCTGAGCAATGTTGGGTTTATTTTAGGTCTGCTTCAGTGATGAGGTCTTGGGAGCCTCTGTGTCTCTAGATATATGGCTTTCTAGGAGTTGAGTGTTGTCTGTGTCTATCTCCTTCCCCCTTGTGCTGGTAACAGGTTCACCAAGAAAGTAGCATTCTTGCTTATTTCCCCAATTACTCTTACCCTCACCTGGGGCCCTTCTGATGTATTATGGGCTGTGTCTTTCCTTAGAATTTGTGTCCCTCTGAAAAAAGAAGCAAATTCTCCAACAGTGAGTGAATTTAGTGCCTGATAAATGGGATAACCTTTGTTTTTGTAGAGAATTTAATAGGTATAGGACCTCTTGTAGCCCATGATTGGTGAGAGCTTGATAATTGAGAGTGGGCTCATTTCTGGACATGGTTCTGACTTGATTACCAGCTCCATCTATGGCTTCCATTCCAGTTTCACTAAGCAGATCGGTTAGTCAAATTGAGAGCATTTGGTTTCCCATCATGGCTATGTGCCACTATTGCACTTGTGTGAGCATCGTGTCAGGTTGTTTGCTGCTGAGTAGCTCAGACCTCAAGTTGCTTGAACAGATGTTGGTTATCCCTCCCCTCGCCCCCCCCCCCCCTCACTCATGTAGCACCTTCTGGCACTAGGCGAGCTAACAGTCTGGGGACTGACTCTCTTCCAGATTCTAGCAAGGTCATTTCATGTCACGTACCAACAGCATATGGTGTCTTCAGTAGTGGGTCTTACCACTAACCTTTGGTGGGTCATCTAGTACTCTGACAGAAATCTGTCTTTTTTTGGGAAACCTTGTAGGTCTCTTTGATCAACAATTCATTGTGGATGTTAGCCACATGTACTAGCAGTTACAGGTCAGTGCCCAAGAAGAGAAGGAAGAAAAAGTTGAGTAATATAAAAGAGATAGAGGGAAGAGAGATCCAAGGGGGAGAGAGAGACAGAGAGAGAGAGAAACAGGAGAAGATTCCCTCCAAGGGCCTGATGAAGGTTCAACCATTTAGTCTGTCTTTTAGGGTGTAAAATTTTTAGGGTACTATTGCCATTTGGGTTCAGTTTTGTGTCCCCCACAATATGAAGCTTTTTAAATAATTAAAACCGAGGCTTGTTTTGTGAAAAAAAGTTGTTTAATTTAACAGGTAGTTGGTTATCCATAAACTTAGGTTATTAAGCTGGATTAATTCTTTTATTATTTTTTCTCCGAGTGCTTTCATCACTAATGAAGACATAATGAATCACACACCAAATAATTTCTTTCTCTCAGATGCTACACAATTTAAGGCATATTAAAACAGAAAGACTTTAGTAAAAATATTTTATTGATTTGTAGTAATAAAAAACTTTACTATACAAATTTACAATGTTTTTAAAATAAAATGTTACGTTCATTGCCTAAAGTTGTTTATGCTTGATCTCTGTCACTCCATAAGAATGCAGATCAAAGATAATCAGCAACCAAAATATGAGGTACTGGGCTTGAGATATGGCTTAGTGGTTAAGGCACTTGTCTGTGAACCATAAGAATGCATGCTGAAATGTTCAGGTCCCAGGTGGTCAGATGCAAAGTGATGCAAGTGTGCAATGTTTTACAAGGGGGTACATGTCTTGAGTTCATTCACAGTGGAGTGTCCATTCTCTCTCTCTGTGCTCTCTTTCCTCTTTCTCTGCCCCCCACCTCTTTCTCTCTCTCTCTCTGTCTCTCTCTCAAAAACAAAATAATAATAAAAACATGAGGTATTAATCAATGAGAATAGTTATTAACACACAAACAACTTTTAATTTTTAACAAAAAGTGTTTCTTAGCTGATATAGTAGTACATAACTTGCGATTGCAGCACTTTGAATGCAGATACAGGGGGATTGTGGCAAGTTTAAGGCCAGTCTGGGCTACATAGTAATAGGAGATACTATCTCAAAACAAAAATATTAATATGCAAATTATTGTTCAATAATTGCTTACCAGTGAAATTGTACTACAACCATTTAAGTCCTTCTAATCTCCACTATGTCTTTGGTATTTTTGGCAAATAAAAATTTATAAATAAAATGTGAAAGGTACAATATTCCTAAACAAGTTTCTTATTTCTGTCAATATTTCAATAATGAAATGTATAAGTATATTCATTAACAAGAGATGGAGAGAGAAAAATCTTAATTCTTTTGTTGAGATAGTTCCACCATTTTCATCTTTTATGCATGGGAAGATTCCTTATACTAAGAATTCTTTTTTTAAAAAATTATTTTGTTTTATTTTTATTTATTTGAGAGCAACAGAGAGAAAGAGACAGAGACAGAGAGAATGGGCGCACCAGGGCTTCCAGCCACTGCAAACAAACTCCAGACGTCTGCGCCCCCTTGTGCATCTGGCTAACGTGGGTCCTGGGGAATCAAGCCTCGAACCGGCGTCCTTAGGCTTCACAGGCAAGCGCTTAACTGCTAAGCCATCTCTCCAGCCCCTAACAATTCTTTATGTGCAATTCTTTCACCTTTTACTATTTTCTGATTTTATTTTTGTAAAATTGTTGAAAAACACCTCAAACTATACTAGTTACAAACAATTTGAATCTGCTGATATCTCCTATTTGCTTAAAAAGTTTTTGAGACATCTTTTCTAAAACAATCCCTATGAGGTCACACAAGAACTTAAAATGGGGGCAATTGCCTTAGATTTAAAAATTGTCCTTTATCAACCTCTTAAGACAAGTCACTTCATCTTTTGTGACTGGAAAATCCTAGAACCTTAAAATAAAACTACATGTCTGCAACATGTAATGTAATGATTTCATATACATATGTGGTAAAATAATTACTAAAATCAAGTTACTTAAGATATCTATCACAGTACTCAGTTATGAATTAGTTTGTTTTATTCTGAGAACATTTATGATCTCCAATCTACACTATTGGTAATTTTCAAGTATATAATACTATATAATTAACTATTGTCCACATGCTATATGTTAGATTCTGAGAACTTATTCTTTTTTTTTTTTTCTTTATTAGTCAGTTTGGTACCATTATTAGGCTCATCTGTGACTTACCCCCTCCCCTTGGCCCCTCCTTGTCGACGTATACGGGTCATGCATTTTGGAGTTAGCCCACAGTTATGGGTAAGCTAAATGTCTCTGCATATCATGACCCAACATGTGACTCTGACATTCTTTCTGCCCCCTCTTCCGCAAAATTTCCCTGAGCCATGTTGGGGTCATTTTTGGTCTGCTCCAGTGATGAGGTGTTGGGGGCCTCTGAGGCTCTGGCTCTCAATTTGGTAGGTGTTGATTTTTCTCTGTGTTGATCTCCTTCCCCCTTGTGCTGGTATCCAGTTCATCAGGAAAACAGCCCCCTTGCTTGTTTCTCCAGTTTTTCTTAGTTTCAGCCGGGGCCCTTTTGAGGTATGATGGGGTGGCTCTCTCCTTAGGATCTACATCTATCTGAAAAAGGGAAGCAGATTCTCCAACAGAGAGTAAGTTAGCACCAGGACAAATGAGATAACCCTTACTTTTTTTTTTAATAGAGAATTTAATACATGTAGGCCCTCTTGTAGCCCACAATTAATGGTAGCTTGATATTGGAGAGTGGGTTTACGTTTGGATCTGGTTCTGACTTGTTTCCCAGCTCCAGCTATGGGTCCCATACCAGTGAGGGGATCAGTTAGCCAAATTGAGAGCAGTTGGTTCCCCACCATTGCTGTGTGCCACCACTGCACTTGTGTGGGCATCACAACAAGTTATTTGCTGCTAAGTAGGTTAGACCATGCGTTGCTTCGACAGATATTGGTCAATTTCCCCCAGTCGCCCATGTAGCACCTTCTGGCACTAGACGCGCTGACTGTCTGGGGACTGACTCTCTTCCAACTTCCAGCCATGCCATTCTAATTTGCATGTCAATCACATATGGTGTCTTCAGCAGTAGGGTCTTACCACTAGCCTTTGGTGGGTCATCAAGTACTCTGACAGAAATCTGTCTGTCTTTTATGAAACCTCGTAGGTCTCTCTGATCAAAAGCTCATTGTGGATGATAGCACCATGCTGGTACTGGGAGTTACAAGTCAGTGACCACTAAGAAAATGAGGGAAAAGATAACTAATATACAAGAGTTAGAGAGAAGAGAGAGAGAGAGAGAGAGAGAGAGAGAGAGAAGGAGGGAGGGAAGATGTAGAAGGTTAAGGGTAGTCATGATCCTACCCTCTCCAGTGTCTTGTGGTTCAGGTGTTCCCTGTAAAGTACTATTGAAGGATCAGCCATTTGGTCTGTCTTCAGTAAGTAGAATTTTATGGTACCATTGCCATTTGGGTCTAGATTTGTGTTTCTCATGCCTTTGATGCCATTCCCTCCCTCCCCTTCCATCCCAGTGTCTAGTCCATGAGATACTTGCTGGATATGTAAGGTATCTTGGGTAGATTCAGGTTAGGTGCTGTAGATTAGTGAGACTATGTGGCGATTTTTTTTCTGTGATTGGGTAAGTTCACTGAGAACGATCTGTTCCAGGTCCAACCATTTTTCCTCAAATTTCATTGTGTCACTTTTTCTTACTGCTGTATAGAATTCCATTGTGTAGATATACCACATCTTAGTTATCCATTCTTCTAGTGAAGGACATCTGGGTTGATTCCAGCTCTTAGCTATTATAAATTGAGCCGCTATAAACATGGTTGAGCAAATCTCTTTAGTCTGTGGTTTGAAGGTCTTAGGGTAGATGCCCAGTAAGGGAATAATTGGGTCTGTTTGTATCTCTATACTCAGCTTTTTCTTTACAGACAAGCATACAATAAGCAAAGCCAATAGATTACCCACAGAATGGGAGAAAATATTTGTGGGTTATCCAACTGATAGAGGCCTAATCTCTAGAATCTACAAAGAACTCAAAAATCTAAACAGTAAGATGTCGAACACCCCACTCACAAAATGGGGCAAAGAGCTGAACAGGCAGTTCACAGAGGAAGAAATAGAAATGGCAAACATACACTTAAGAAAATGTTCATCATCCCTAATCATCAGAGAGATGCAAATTAAAACAACTATGAGATTCCACCTTACCCCAATAAGGATAGCAAACCTCAAAAAATCAACTAAAAATAAATGCTGGTGAGGATGTAGAGAAGTAGGAACACTCATCCACTGTTGGTGGGAATGTAGGATGGTACAACCACTTTGGAAAGCAATATGGAGACTTCTGAAAAAACTTATTCATTTTTATAATGAAAAATTTGTATCTTTTGGCCCATATCTCCTCAGTTTCCTCATCTGTCTTCTAGAGTCTAGCAATCCCAACTCTTCTGTCGGTTTTATGAGCTTGATTATTTTAGATTATGTGTGTAAATGCACAATTTTTCTTTATTTGTGATTTATTTCACTTAGTGCCTTCAAGATTCACACAGGTGGTACAAACTGATTATTTTCTATTTACATATCTATTAATCCATTGGTGGATATATAGTCTTCCATGACTTAGCTATTGTCAATTAAGCTGCGATGAAAGTAGATTATTTCTTTGAGCTGATTTTGTTTCTGAAAATATATGGCAATACATGAAATTGATGGATAAAATACTAGTTTTGCTTTTAACTTTTTTTTTTTTTTTAGAAATGTGTAGACTTCATAATGGCTTTCAAATTTCCTTTTCTTGCAAGGATCTGCAAAGGTTCTTTTCTCCAGGACATCATCAAATTGTCTTTTTATTGAGCTGACTGATTCCTTCTCTGTAGATTTTTAGTTTCACTAAATTCTACTTGGTTTTGGTACTTGTACTTTTATTTTTATATAGAAAAAGATTCTTCAAGAGCAATGCCATGGAACATTTTGTTTCTTTTTTGAGGAGTTTATGGTTTTTAGGCTTTACATTTTTGTCCTCATTCTTCTTAACTTATGTTTGTGACTATGTAAGGTAAGGTCCAATTTATTTCTTTTACATATGTATATCCAGTTTTGCAACAGAATGTATTGAAAAATCTGCCCTTTCCCCTTTGTGCATTATTGCTATCCTTGTTACATGTTACTCTACAAACATTAGGAATCTTTTTAATCAAAATAAACTTCTCAATAAAATAGACATATAAATTGTACCTGAGCATCATAAAGTCATATATGGCAAGTCCACAGTTTCCATCAAACCAAACCATAACAAATTTTGCAATTTTTACTCTATGAAGAAGAAAGAGTCAGAAGTTTCAGCAATCACAACTGTCCTTAATGGAATACCAAAGTTGTAGCCAGAGAAATTAGTAAAGAGCAAGAAGTAATGAATATGTAAACGAATTATAACCATTCTTTTTTTTTTTTTTTTTTTTTTGGTTTTTCGAGGTAGGGTCTCACTGTAGCCCAGGCTGACCTGGAATTCACTATGGAGTCTCAGGGTGGCCTCGAACTCACGGCGATCCTCCTACCTCTGCCTCCTGAGTGCTGGGATTAAAGGCGTGCGCCACCACGCCCGGCTGAATTATAACCATTCTTGTTTGCAGCTGATATAATCTCATAACTAGAAAATTCCACTAAAACTGTTAGTTCATAAAGTTGGAACTAATAAACAGACTTAGTAAAGTTACAGGATACAAAAATGAAAGGACAGTGAGTTATAGTTCCATAATCCAACAGTTAAAAAAAAAGAAAATAATTTAACATAATAGAATTTTTAAAAATGTTTCATCTGGGGCCCTTTTGGTGGGCTGGTTCTCTCCTTAGGATCTGCGTCTATCTGAAAAAGAGAAGCAGATTCTCCAACGGACAGTAAAGTTAGCACCAGACAAATGGGATAATCCTTACTTTTTTATAGAGAATTTAATAGGTGTAGGCCCTCTTCTAGCCCACAATTGGTGGTAGCTTGATAACGGAGAGTGTGCTCATGTTTGGATATGGTTCTGACTTGTTTCCCAGATCCAGCTATGGGTCCTGTACCACTGAGGGGTCAGTTAGCCAAGAGCAGTTGGTTTCCCACCATGGCTGTGTGCCACTATTGCACTTGTGTGAGCATCACAACAGGTTATTTACTGCTAAGTAGGTTAGACCATGAGTTGCTTGGACAAATATTGGTCATTTTCCCCTAGTCACGAATGTAGCACCTTCTGGCACCAGACACGCTGACTGTCTGGGGACTGACTCTCTTCCAGCCTCTAGACATCACATTCTATTTTATGTTTCAACTGCATATGGTGTCTTCAGCAGTAGGGTCTTACCACTAGTCTTTGGTGGGTTATCAAGTACTCTGACAGAAACCTGTCTTTCTTTTAGGAAACATTGTAGGTCTCTCTGATCAAATGCTCATTGTGGATGAAAGCCACCTGCTGGTACTGGGAGTTACAGGTCAGTGCTCATTAAGAAAAGGAAGGAAAATATAGCTAATATAAAAGAGTTAGAGAGAAGAGAGACTGAAAGAGAGAGGGAGAGAAGCTGTAGAAGATTAAGGTCAGTCTACATCATATCCTCTCCAGTGTCTTGTGGCTCAGGTGTTCTCTCTAAGGGCCTGGTGAAGGTTTAACCACTTAGTCTGCCTTTTTTTTTTTTTTTAATTAGTCAGTTCTGTATTCAGCAAATACAGTCAGTTTGGTACCATTATTAGGCTCATCCGTGACCTACCCCCTCCCCTTGGCCCCTCCTTGTTGAGGTATGCGGGTCATGCATTGTGGAGTTAGCCCACAGTTATGGGTAAGCTAAATGTCTCTGCATATCATGACCCAACATGTGACTCTGACATTCTTTCCGCCCCCTCTTCCGCAAAATTTCCCTGAGCCATGTTGGGTTCATTTTTGGTCTGCTTCAGTGATGAGGTGTTGAGGGCCTCTGAGGCTCTGGCTCTCTGATTTGGTAGGAGTTGATTTTTCTCTATGCTGATCTCCTTCCCCCTTGTGCTGGTGTCCGGTTCATCAGGAAAAACAGCCCCCTTGCTTGTTTCTCGAAGTTTTCTTAGTTTCAGCCGGAGCCCTTTTGAGGTATGATGGGGTGGCTCTCTCCTTAGGGTCTACATCTATCTGAAAAAGAGAAGCAGATTCTCCAATGGAGAGTAAGTTAGCACCAGGACAAATGAGATAACCCTTACTTTTTTTTTATAGAGAATTTAATATGTGTAGGCCCTCTTGTAGCCCACAATTGATAGTAGGTTGATACTGGAGAGTGGGCTTATGTTTGGATATGGTTCTGACTTGTTTCCCAGCTCCAGCTATGGGTCCCATACCAGTGAGGGGATCAGTTAGCCAAATTGAGAGCAGTTGGTTCCCCACCATGGCTGTGTGCCACCACTGCACTTGTGTGGGCATCACAATAAGTTATTTGCTGCTAAGTAGGTTAGACCATGCGTTGCTTTGATAGATATTGGTCAATTTCCCCCAGTCGCCCATGTAGCACCTTCTGGCACTAGATGCGCTGACTGTCTGGGGACTGACTCTCATCCAACTTCCAGTCATGCCATTCTAATTTGCATGTCAATCACATAAGGTATCTTCAGCAGTAGGGTCTTACCACTAACCTTTGGTGGGTCATCAAGTACTCTGACAGAAATCTGTCTGTCTTTTAGGAAACCTTGTAGGTCTCTCTGATCAAAAGCTCATTGTGGATGATAGCCCCATGCTGGTTCTGGGAGTTACAGGTCAGTGCCCACAAAGAAAATGAGGAAAAAGATAACTAATATACAAGAGTTAGAGATAAGAGAGAGAGAGACAGGGAGAGGGGAAGTGAGGGAGGGAAGATGTAGGAGACTAAGGTTAGTCTTAATCTTTTTTTTTTATTTTTTTTTATTTTTATTTATTTTTATTTTTTTATTTTTTTATTTTTTTATTTTATTAGTCAGTTCTGTATTCAGCAAATACAGTCAGTTGGTACCATTATTAGGCTCATCCGTGACCTACCCCCTCCCCTTGGCCCCTCCTTGTTGAGGTATACGGGTCATGCATTGTGGAGTTAGCCCACAGTTATGGGTAAGCTAAATGTCTCTGCTATCATGACCCAACATGTGACTCTGACATTCTTTCCGCCCCCTCTTCCGCAAAATTTCCCTGAGCCATGTTGGGTTCATTTTTGGTCTGCTTCAGTGATGAGGTGTTGAGGGCCTCTGAGGCTCTGGCTCTCTGATTTGGTAGGAGTTGATTTTTCTCTATGCTGATCTCCTTCCCCCTTGTGCTGGTGTCCGGTTCATCAGGAAAAACAGCCCCCTTGCTTGTTTCTCGAAGTTTTCTTAGTTTCAGCCGGAGCCCTTTTGAGGTATGATGGGGTGGCTCTCTCCTTAGGGTCTACATCTATCTGAAAAAGAGAAGCAGATTCTCCAACTGGAGAGTAAGTTAGCACCAGGACAAACGAGATAACCCTTACTTTTTTTTTTATAGAGAATTTAATATGTGTAGGCCCTCTTGTAGCCCACAATTGATAGTAGGTTGATACTGGAGAGTGGGCTTATGTTTGGATATGGTTCTGACTTGTTTCCCAGCTCCAGCTATGGGTCCCATACCAGTGAGGGGATCAGTTAGCCAAATTGAGAGCAGTTGGTTCCCCACCATGGCTGTGTGCCACCACTGCACTTGTGTGGGCATCACAATAAGTTATTTGCTGCTAAGTAGGTTAGACCATGCGTTGCTTTGATAGATATTGGTCAATTTCCCCCAGTCGCCCATGTAGCACCTTCTGGCACTAGATGCGCTGACTGTCTGGGGACTGACTCTCATCCAACTTCCAGTCATGCCATTCTAATTTGCATGTCAATCACATAAGGTATCTTCAGCAGTAGGGTCTTACCACTAACCTTTGGTGGGTCATCAAGTACTCTGACAGAAATCTGTCTGTCTTTTAGGAAACCTTGTAGGTCTCTCTGATCAAAAGCTCATTGTGGATGATAGCCCCATGCTGGTTCTGGGAGTTACAGGTCAGTGCCCACAAAGAAAATGAGGAAAAAGATAACTAATATACAAGAGTTAGAGATAAGAGAGAGAGAGACAGGGAGAGGGGAAGTGAGGGAGGGAAGATGTAGGAGACTAAGGTTAGTCTTAATCTTTTTTTTTTATTTTTTTTTATTTTATTTATTTTTATTTTTTATTTTTTTATTTTTTTATTTTTATTAGTCAGTTCTGTATTCAGCAAATACAGTCAGTTTGGTACCATTATTAGGCTCATCCGTGACCTACCCCCTCCCCTTGGCCCCTCCTTGTTGAGGTATACGGGTCATGCATTGTGGAGTTAGCCCACAGTTATGGGTAAGCTAAATGTCTCTGCATATCATGACCCAACATGTGACTCTGACATTCTTTCCGCCCCCTCTTCCGCAAAATTTCCCTGAGCCATGTTGGGTTCATTTTTGGTCTGCTTCAGTGATGAGGTGTTGAGGGCCTCTGAGGCTCTGGCTCTCTGATTTGGTAGGAGTTGATTTTTCTCTATGCTGATCTCCTTCCCCCTTGTTCTGGTGTCCGGTTCATCAGGAAAAACAGCCCCCTTGCTTGTTTCTCGAAGTTTTCTTAGTTTCAGCCGGAGCCCTTTTGAGGTATGATGGGGTGGCTCTCTCCTTAGGATCTACATCTATCTGAAAAAGAGAAGCAGATTCTCCAACAGAGAGTAAGTTAGCACCAGGACAAATGAGATAACCCTTACTTTTTTTTTTTATAGAGAATTTAATATTTGTAGGCCCTCTTGTAGCCCACAATTGATAGTAGGTTGATACTGGAGAGTGGGCTTATGTTTGGATATGGTTCTGACTTGTTTCCCAGCTCCAGCTATGGGTCCCATACCAGTGAGGGGATCAGTTAGCCAAATTGAGAGCAGTTGGTTCCCCACCATGGCTGTGTGCCACCACTGCACTTGTGTGGGCATCACAATAAGTTATTTGCTGCTAAGTAGGTTAGACCATGCGTTGCTTCGATAGATATTGGTCAATTTCCCCCAGTCGCCCATGTAGCACCTTCTGGCACTAGATGCGCTGACTGTCTGGGGACTGACTCTCATCCAACTTCCAGCCATGCCATTCTAATTTGCATGTCAATCACATAAGGTATCTTCAGCAGTAGGGTCTTACCACTAACCTTTGGTGGGTCATCAAGTACTCTGACAGAAATCTGTCTGTCTTTTAGGAAACCTTGTAGGTCTCTCTGATCAAAAGCTCATTGTGGATGATAGCCCCATGCTGGTTCTGGGAGTTACAGGTCAGTGCCCACTAAGAAAATGAGAAAAAAGATAACTAATATACAAGAGTTAGAGATAAGAGAGAGAGAGACAGGGAGAGGGGAAGTGAGGGAGGGAAGATGTAGGAGACTAAGGTTAGTCTTAATCTTACCCTCTCCAGTGTCTTGTGGTTCAGGTGTTCCCTGTAAGGGCCTGGTGAAGGATCAGCCATCTGGTCTATCTTTTAGTAAGCAGAAGATTATGGTACCATTGCCGTTTAGGTCTAGATTTGTGTTTCCCACCCCTTTGATGCCCTCCCCTCCCTCCCCTTCCATCCTAGTGTCTAATCTAGGAGATGCTTGCTGGGTATTTAAGGTATCTTCGGTAGATTCAGGTTAGGTGCTGTAGATGAGTGAGACTATGTGGCGATTTTTTTTCTGTGACTGGGTAAGTTCACTGAGAATGATCTGTTCCAGGTTCAACCATTTTTCCTCAAATTTCATTGTGTCATTTTTTCTTACTGCTGTATAGAATTCCATTGTGTAGATATACCACATCTTAGTTATCCATTCTTCTAGTGATGGACATCTGGGTTGATTCCAGCTCTTAGCTATTACAAATTGAGCCGCTATAAACATGGTTGAGCAAATCTCTTTAGTCTGTGGTTTGAAGGTTTTAGGGTAGATGCCCAGTAAGGGAATAACTGGGTCTGTTGGTATCTCTATACTCAGCTTTTTCAGAAGTCTCCATATTGCTTTCCAAAGTGGTTGTACCATCCTACATTCCCACCAACAGTGGATGAGTGTTCCTACTTCTCCACATCCTCGCCAGCATTTATTTTTATTTGATTTTTTGATGCTTGCTATCCTTATTGGGGTAAGGTGGAATCTCATAGTTGTTTTGATTTGCATTTCTCTGATGATTAGGGATGATGAACATTTTCTTAAGTGTATGTTTGCCATTTCTATTTCTTCCTCTGTGAACTGCCTGTTCAGCTCTTTGCCCCATCTTGTGAGTGGGGTGTTTGACTTCTTACTGTTTAGATTTTTGAGTTCTTTGTAGATTCTAGAGATTAGTCCTCTATCAGTTGGATAACCCACAAATATTTTCTCCCATTCTGTGGGTAATCTATTGGCTTTGCTAATTGTATGCTTGTCTGTAAAGAAACTCCTCAGCTTCATGTGGTCCCATTGGTTGAGTGATGGTTTAAGTTCATGAGCTACTGGGGTTTTGTTCAGGAAGTCTTTTTCCATTCCTATATCATGGAATGTACTCCCTAAATTTTCTTCCAGTAGTATTCGAGTTTCTGGTCTTATATTGAGATCTTTGATCCATTTGGACTTGAGTGTAGTGCATGGTGAAATGTGTGGGTCAAGTTTTAGTTTCCTGCATATGGTTATCAAGTTTGTCCAGCACCATTTGTTGAAGATGCTGTCTTTTTTCCAGCGTATATTGTTTGGGCCTTTATCAAATATCAAGTAGCTATAGTTGCTTGACCCAAAGTCCGGGTCCTCAAGTCTATTCCATTGATCTATAGTCCTGTTTTTATGACAGTACCATGCTGTTTTTATTACTATGGCTTTGTAATATAGCTTTAGATCAGGTATGGTGATGCCTCCAGAGGTATTTCTTTTGCAGAGGATATGTTTGGAAATGCGAGGCCTTCTGCCTTTCCATATGAAATTTGAGATCATTTTTTCTATCTCTGTGAAGAACACTGTGGGGATTTTAATTGGTATTGCATTAAATCTGTAAATTGCCTTTGGTAGGATTGTCATCTTCACATTGTTAATTCTGCCTATCCAGGAACATGGGAGGTCTTTCCATTTTCTGAAGTCCGCCTCAATTTCTTTTTTGAGTGTTTTTATGTTTTCATTGTATAGATCTTTCACTTCCTTGGTTAACGTTATTCCAAGGTATTTTATTTTTTTTGTCGCAATTGAAAATGGGACTATGTCCCTTATTTCTTTTTCTGTATCTTTGTCCTTTGCATAAAGGAAGGCTACTGATTTTTGTGCATTGATTTTGTATCCTGCTACTTTGCTATAGGAGTTAATCACCTTCAGGAGTTTTGGGATGGAGTCTCTCGGGTCTCTTACATATATAATCATGTCATCTGTGAATAAAGCTAACTTAACTTCCTCCTTTCCAAATTGTATCCCTTTTATTTCCTTCTCCTGTCTTATTGCTTGAGCTAGGACTTCCAGAACTATATTGAAAAGCAGAGGTGAGAGTGGACAACCCTGTCTTGTTCCTGATCTTAATGGGAATTCCTCCAGTCTCTCTCCATTAAGTATTATTTGGGCCTTCGGAGCTTCGTATATTGCCTTTATTAGGTTAAGATATGAACCAACCATGCCAACTCTCTCCAATGTTTTGAACATGAAGTGGTGTTGAATCTTGTCAAAGGCCTTTTCTGCATCTATCGAAATGATCATGTGGTTTTTATTTTTAACCTTGTTTATGTGGTGTATTACGTTGACAGATTTCCGTATGTTGAACCACCCCTGTGTTCCTGGAATGAATCCCACTTGGTCAAGGTGGATAATGCTTTTGATGTGTTGTTGGATTCGGTTTGCAAGGATTTTGTTTAGGATCTTTGCATCTAAATTCATCAGGGAAATAGGCCGGTAGTTTTCTTTTCTTGTGGCATCTCTGCCTGGTTTTGGAATTAGGGTGATGCTAGCTTCATAAAAGGAGTTGGGTAGCTTTCCCTGTTCATCAATTGTGTGGCACAGTTTGAGGAAGATTGGTTTGAGTTCTTCCATGAAGGTTTGATAGAATTCAGCTGAGAAGCCATCTGGTCCTGGGCTCTTCTTTTTTGGGAGGTTTTTTTATTACTTTTTCAATCTCCATGAGTGTGATGGGTTGATTGAGGTGATTAATCTGCTCTGTGTTTAGCTTTGGTAGATGGTATGCGTCCAAGAACTTATCCATCTCCTCCACATTATCCAGTTTTGTGGAGTAGAGGTTTTTGAAATAAGTCCTGATGATTCTCCCAATTTCACTTATGTCTGTTGTGATCTCTCCTTTTTCATTTTGAATTTTGTTAATTTGAAGCTTCACCTTTTTTTGCTTGATCAGATTGGCCAGGGGTTTGTCAATCTTGTTTATTTTATCAAAGAACCAGCTCTTTGTTTTGTCAATTTTCTTAATTGTTTCCTTGGTTTCCAATTCATTGATTTCTGCTCTGATTTTAATTATTTCTTTCCTTCTGGAGCTCTTTGGGTTGGATTTTTCTTGTTTTTCCAGTGCCTTTAGGTGGATGGTTAGGTTACTGATTTGGGACCTTTCTGTCTTTTTTACGAAGGCATTGAGTGCTATGAATTTTCCCCTGAGGACCGCCTTCATTGTGTCCCATAAGTTTTGATACGATGTGTTCTCATTGTCGTTCAATTCCAGAAATTTTGCAATTTCATTTTTTATTTCATCCACTATCCATTTATTGTTTAAAAGTGTGCTGTTCAGTTTCCAGGTGCCTTTGGGATTCTTGGTGGGTCTTTTATTGTTGATTTCTAGCAATATAGCATTGTGATCTGATATCATGCAGGGAATTATGTCAATCTTCCTAAATATGTGGAGGCAGTCTTTGTGACCCAATATATGGTCTATTTTAGAGAATGTTCCATGGACTGCTGAGAAGAATGTGTAATCTGTGGATTTGGGATGGAATGTTCTGTAGATGTCCGTTAGGTCTAAGTGATCTATGGTTTTGTTGAGCTCTCTTACTTCCCTGTTGAGTTTCTGTTTGGATGATCTGTCTATTACTGATAATGGTGTATTGAAGTCCCCAGCTATGATGGTGTTTGTGGTTATTTCTGTTTTATTGTCAAGTAGGTTTTGTTTTATGAACTGTGGTGCCCCTGTGTTTGGTGCATACAGATTTATGATTGTAATATCCTCTTGATGGATCGTTCCCTTGGTAAGTAGGAAGTGGCCTTCTTTGTCTTTTTTGATTATATTTGGTTTGAAGTCTATTTTATCCGATATTAATATAGCTACACCTGCTTGTTTCTTATTCCCGTTTGCTTGGAATACTGTTTTCCACCCTTTCACCCTGAGGAGATGTCTGTCTTTAATGGTGAGGTGGGTTTCTTGAAGGCAACAGATTGAGGGGTCTAATTTTTTGATCCATCCTGTTAGCTTGTGTCTCTTGATGGGTGAATTAAGGCCATTAATATTTAGGGTAATGACTGTGAGATTTGATTTGATCCCTGCCATATTGTGATGGTAAATGTGGGTTGGAGTTTTCATGGACATTGAAGTTTTTTGTTCCTACTCTGAGTTTGGTTGTTGTGATCTGCTTCTTGTAGGCAATTGTGTTTGATTATTTTTTTCTTCTCTGTGTAGAATTTCCTGAAATACTCTCTGTAGGTTTGGTTTTGTGTTCATATAATTGTAAAGCTGAGTTTTGTCATGGAAAGTTTTTTGTTCACCATCTATTATGAGGGATACTTTTGCTGGGTAGAGTAGTTTGGGTTGGAAGCCATAGGTTCTTAGACTTTGCAGTGTTTCATTCCAGGCCCTTCTAGCTTTCAGGGTTTCCATTGAGAAGTCTGAAGTAATTCTGATGGGGTTACCTCTGAAGGTGGTGTGCTGTTTTTCCCTAGCTGCTTTTAGGATTTTCTCTTTGGTGTCAATGTTTAGAGTCTTAATAATAATATGTCTTGGAGAGTTTCTCCTTTGGTCCAGTCTGTTTGGAGTTCTATTGGCTTCTTGTATCTTGATGGGCCTTTCTTTTAAGAGATTGGGGAAGTTTTCTTCAATTATTTTGTTAAATAAGTTCTCCATGCCTTTGGTCTGGATTTCTTCTCCTTCTGGTATTCCAATGATCCTGATATTGGGACGTTTAACTGTATCCCACAATTCCCTCATGTTCTGTTCACAGGAGCTTTTAAACTTACTGAAATTTTTGAACTCTCTCTGTTTCTTCCATCTTGTCTTCCAGATCAGAGTTTCTATCCTCCACTTGGCTGACTCTATTCTTGAGAGCTTCTAGTGAGTTTTGGGCTTGTTCAATTAAGTTTGCATTTTCTATTATTTTTCTATGTATAATTTCCATCCCTCTGTCAAGCTCCCTTTTCACATCATTTTCTGATTTTCTTGATGATTCTTGGAGTTCATCCTTGCATTTCTTTATGTCTTCATTTAGCATGGTCAGCTGATTTTTAAGGTCTTCTTTTTTTTCACTTTCCCTCAAATCTCTTAACTCTCTTTGAAATCCTTCCATTTTCTTATCTAATCCTTCCAATTTCTTATCTATTAGTTCTAGTTTAGTGATGGCAGCATCCACACGATTGTCTGCCCTTTGTTGCTTTCCTGCAAGTTCTACCAATAGGTTGGTTAGAGTTGCATTGCTCATAGCTTCAATGTGGTGTTCTGGTCCTATTTGTTCTTCTATGTTTTGGTTAGAAGTATTCATTGTGGGAGTGGGTGATCTAATTGGATTTTCTTGCATTTGATTATTCATGTTATTTCTTTTGCGCTGTGTTCTGCCCATGACAGTGTATGGGCAGATAAGTGGGCGTATCAGCCTGGGCTCAAGAAAAATGGGAATCTTATGCAGCCTGGGGGCGTTGCCAAGAAGCCTGTGCTTTGGCTGTCACTTGCCAAAGCTGCCTATCTACTGCCTGGCAGGGGCGCCGAAGTTGCCTGAGTTCTCAAGCGGTAATGTGCCAAGGCTGCCTGCATTCGAACTAGGAGTGGCACTGAGGCACCAAGCACTGATGCCGCCCGAACTCTGGCTGGGCACACTAGGAACCGGCAGCAGTCTGCGCTCCCCCGCCACAGGACAATTGTGGACAGCCGCATGGCAGACAGAGGGCAAGTGGAGGAGAGTGCGGAGCAGTCTAAGCTTCCGCACGCAGGGAATAATCTCACTTGCCAAAGCCGCCTATCTACTACCTGGCAGGGGCGCCAAGGTTAGTTGAGTTCTCAAGCGGTATTGTGCCACAGCTGCCTGCGTTCGAGCTAGGAGTGGCACTGAGGCACCAAGCACTGAAGCCTCCCAGACTTTGGCTGGGAACGCTGGGACCGGAAGCAGTCTGCGCTCCCCCGCCACAGGACAATTGTGGACAGCCGCGCGGCAGACAGAGGGCGAGTGTACGAGAGTGCGGAGCAGTCTAAGCTTCTGCACGCAGGGAATAATCTCACTTGCCAAAGCCGCCTATCTACTACCTGGCAGGGGCGCCAAAATTGTTTGAGTTCTCAAGCGGTAATGTGCCAAGGCTGCCTGCGTTCGAGCTAGGAGTGGCACTGAGGCACCAAGCACTGAAGCCGCCCAGACTTTGGCTGGGAACGCTGGGAACCGGAAGCAGTCTGTGCTCCCCCGCCACGGGACAATGGCGGCCCGCCGGTGCGGCAGGCAGGTAGGGGGTGGCACCTGAGCTGACGCAAGCGAGAGATACAGTCTGAGCTTGTGGGACTGGGCACACTCAGTAGGTGGGCGAGTGGACGAGGGTGCGGAGCAGTCTAAGCTTCCGCGCGGAGGGAACGATCGGCGCGCAGTGGCAGCCGTGCGGGCTCCAGAGCAGCAGCAGCGGCAGGGGTGGCGCTTTGAACACGGTGGTTATTTGGGGCGAGGGGTGCCTACCCGCCCAAAAGGGGACCAGCAATTCCCTGTTCCCCCACCTCTGTGCCCTCCCAGATTTCTCTCCCCTAAAAGCCACTATATACCCTTAATATCTTGCCTTTCTTTCCCCGGGATTTGCAGCGCAGCTAGGCGGTCGCCATCTTGGCCGGAAGTCAAACGCTTAGTCTGCCTTTTAGGATGTAGAATTTTATGGTACCATTGCTGTGTGGATCCATATTTGTGTCCCCCACTTTCTCCATTGCCCTCCCCTCCCTCCCCACCCACCCTATTGTCTAGGTCTCGAGATGCTGGCTGAGTATGTCAGCATCTTGGGTAGATTCAGGTTACATGCTGTAGATGAGTGAGAGAGACTATGCGGCGATTTTCTTTCTGGGATTGGGTAAGTTCACTGAGAATGATCTGATCTGCTCCAGGTTCAACCATTTTTCTTCAAATTTCATTGTGTCATTTTTTCTTACTGCTGTGTAGAATTCCATTGTGTAGATATACCACATTTTAATTATCCATTCTTCTAGTGATGGACATCTGGGTTGATTCCAACTCTTAGCTATTATGAATTGAGCTGCTATAAACATGGTTGTGCAAATCTCTCTGGACTGTGGTTTAAACATTTTAGGGTACATGCCCAGTAAGGGAATAACTGAGTCTATTGATAATTCTATAGTCAGCTTTTTCAGGAGTCTCCATAGTGCTTTTGAAAGAGGTTGTACCATCTTACATTCCCACCAACAGTGGATGAGGGGTCCTAATTCTCCACATTCTCTCCAGCATTTATTTTCATTTGATTTTTTGATGTTTGCTATCCTTAAGGATGATACTTAACCAGGAATGGTGAACTGTCTGTCTACTGAAAACTAAAAGTATTTATGAAAGATAACAAAGAAGACATAGATGAATGGAGAGAAACATCATATTCAACAGTTATAATAATTAATTTTAGTAAATGTTAATACTGTACAAAAAATATTCCCATTAAATGTGATTGGTATAAAAATCCCAATAACATATTTTCACAGAGAAGATAATCATAACATTTGGATTTATAAAAAACTAAGGCAATTTTGAGAAGGAACACAGGCAGAAACATCACACCTCTCAATTTCATGTATTACAATATTCATATGCTAAAATCTATAGTAATCAAAACACTGTGGTACTACTGTACCAACCGGCACAAAGAGGGAGGGAACAGAATATATTTCTTCTTTTCAAGGACGAGTTAGCAAATTATGACAATTATTTTTATTTGAACAGATAATAACTAGCTTGTTGTTGCTTCAGTGTTCTTTCTGTGCAAACATTATGCCTATCTAAAATTCTGTAATTTTAAGTCACATGTATCAAAGAAGAAACGACATCCGTAATTTTCTTCGAAATTCAACATTATGATAAAAAAAAAGCCCCTTCAAGGTCTTTTGGGCATTCAGAACTAATCTATACCCAGGACAACCTTATCCATGGCAAGCTTGAAGCTACTTTGCTAAGAATATTATACACAGAAGAATAGAATAAAATCTCTAATCTTAGGAGGAAGGAAACAGAATACTCAGAAGGATTTCTCATATTTAACAATGAAGCAGTCCTCTAGATATGGTCTCAGCATTTACTTAAAGATGACATGTTAGCAGCAGACCTGGTCATTGTGTTCCTGTCCCAAATTGATGGGACCATTCTGAGGAAACTGGAGTGTTTCAAATTAATGAGTGACAGAGTTCCTTCTCCATCTGTCATATGATTTTTCCTGAGGAGGCATTAGTATTCATGAGGAATACATGCCTATTCACCAATAAGGCACTGAGGCCAGACCAAACGGATGGTTCCGAGAGTGGTAAATTGAAGTCTTCTGAGGTTGTTTACAAGTGTATCTGACTCAAAGGTCATTAAATCACCAAATAGTCCAACCAAGCATGGATAAAGACTCATGAAAGCTGCTTCCTTTGATTTTTTTTCTGCTCAGTTTGCAGGCTGCAACATCAAAGCATATCTTCTCAGCAAGCACCCTTTAATTTAAATTGCTTTATAACCCTGGGGAAGGCCTTTGTGAATCTTGTGACTTTCATAGAATTCTGCATGTCCAGCTTTTCCTCATTAGCTTTCTGAGTCTTATGACTCTCCCTCTTCCCTCCAGGAGAGAACGTTTGTAATTGGGGAAAATAGAATACCCAGCATATCAAAGTTGGTGTGATAGTATCACATTTCTAAGACATAATGCCACTACGAGAGAAGTAAAAACATCTTCATAATTTATAATAGTAAACAATTAAAGTAAAAGTTATAGCTTGAAAATATTAAACACCTACCTGTGTTTATGGAAGTAACAGGATGAACTACACTGAAAAAATATTTTATTTCCTTTCCTATATTGCACTTCAAACAGGTTTTACTTTGTGTGTATGTGTGTGATGCTGGGGATTAAGCCCAGGGTCTTGTACATGCTAAGCAAATGTATTGCCTCTCAGTTACATCTCCAACCGTTCAAATGATTCTTTTCTGATTGATTTTTTTTTTTTGTTGTTGTTTATTAAAAAGAGTCTAATTCTGAATGGCTCTGGAAAGGTTTATGCAACAGTAAATTTGTTATCAGTTTATTATCTATCCAATGAAGAACAATTCTAAGTACTTATGAATTTTATTTCACAGATAATGACCTACACACATATGATATTTTATTCAACGTCAACACATGGCACCATTGGAATTGCAAGGGAATATTTTCTAGATAATAGAAACTACACTAGAAACCACTCCTTCATCATATTGAGTTTTTCCTCCTTGTTTCAGTTTGTCATATGAATAGAATGTGAAGCTGAATATTGTTACATGGGTAGCAGTGTCAACAACAACAACAAAAAAAACTCTAGACATGTTGACAAAAACAAATATGACAAAGTAAAATAGATAACAGACCTTTCCAACTGCAAGTTTGAAGATCTTGCCATTTTCTCCTGAAAAATATCTATTCACTAATTTGGAAAAGTCCAGTAATTTACACTTTCCTTAAATAGCTGCTCTCCTATGAAATTGTCCTAAGAAAACAAAGTAATATTATACAACTTGGAAGGAGTTAAGTGGGACCTCTATTCATTCTTATGAATTTGCTATTGGAATGTACTTCACAGCTGTAATACATAGTTCATATCCATGTAGAGCATACTATATTTTCTGTTTCTTTCACTATACAAGCAAGATACCTTTTTTCCAGTATAGCTTTTATAAAGAGTTAAACATTATAAGTAATAGGCTGGAGAGATGGCTTATCAGTTAAGTGCTTGCCTGTAAAGCCTAAGGACTAGGGTTCGAGACTCTATTCCCCATTACCCATGTAAGCCAGATGCATAAGGTGGCACATGCATCTGGAGTTCGTTTTCAGTGGCTGGAGGCCCTGGTGCATCCATTCTTCTCTTTCTCTCTCTCTGCCTCTTTCTCTCTCTGTCTCTCTGTCCCTCTAGTTACTACAGAACAATTTAGCATTTGCATAAGAAAATGAACAAAAAAGCTGAAGGCACTAGTTCTCCAAAATTTTCTCTTTAATGTGATCTGAGAAGCCTCAGAAAGTATATCTCTGTCCAAACTCCAATCAGGGCCAACAAAATTACAATTTCTGTAGTTATTCTTTTGGACAGGTCTTTTACAAAGTCATTCTAAATTATTATAATGCACAGCAAAACATCAAGCCAACTCAGACTATTCATCAAAGTTGATGTCAGGGATAGGATATGTACCTTTGTTGTTGATTGGTTTAACCCTGCCTATTTAATAATTCATTGATGTGTATATGCTGTGCCTCCTTTATGCAAATAAAGATGACTCAATATATCTTATTTTAAATGGCAAAAGGGGCTGGGTTAGATGGCTCAGTGGTTAAGGGCACTAGGTTGCAAAGTGTGCAATCCTTGATTCAATTCCCCAGAACCCATGGAAAACCACAGGCACAAAGTGGAGCATGCATCTGGAGTTCATTTGTAGTGGAAAGAGGCCCTGACAAAACCATTCAGTCACTTTCTTTCTCAAATAAATAAAAGTAAGTCTTTACTTATGAAAAAAATTTAACTGGGAAGAAGAGAAAATTTTTCCCAACCAGCCTTGAAATCAGCTAGACCAGCTAGGAACAAATACTGGCTTCTGAACCTACTTGGACTAGACTAGGAAATGAATGTTAAATCCTGGAAGATTTTCATAAGCCTTAAAAGTTATTGAAATAGGGGCTGGAGAGATGGCTTGGCGGTTAAGCGCTTGCCTGTGAAGCCTCAGGACCCCGGTTCGAGGCTCGACTCCCCAGGACCCACGTTAGCCAGATGCACAAGGGGGCCGCACGCGTCTGGAGTTCGTTTGCAGTGGCTGGAGGCCCTGGCGCGCCCATTCTCTCTCCCTCTCTCTATCTGCCTCTTTCTCTCTCTGTCGCTCTCAAATAAATAAATAAAATAACAAAAAAAAAGTTATTGAAATATAACTAAGAGAACATCATTCATGTGAACCATTTAATTAAATTCAAATAAATTCAACACAACTGATATTTATTGTCTATTAAGGGAATAGAAGATCACATGTTAAAAAGCTTGGCAGTATCACTTTCCAAATACTGGTAAATTCAATTAGACACTACTTGATAATCAGAAGCAAGTCTATTAAAGTTGAAAAACTAGACAAAGCCTGTCACAACCTTCTAAAGACATTTATTTGCATAATGTTTTTCAACAGAAATTGGCCTGCTGATAAACACAATCTAAGGCTTCTTAAATTATGTCAATTAACGCCAATTGAGTGCTCCAGAAAATGAATATTTGGCTTTACAATTTTTGTGTGTTAAATTCCCTTGCCTTTTGTCCTTGCAAACAAATAGTGCCACCTATGTGGGAGGTCAGTTCTGTTAGAGCCCAGTTTGAGATAATGACATTTCTCTTCACCCAGCTAGGATACCAAATGTCAGACCAAAAGAATTATTGCATCAAAATCCAGTTTTGGTAAAACAATAAGTACATCAGGCTTGTTTACAGAGGTGGGTGAGGGGTTTCTTACAGGAGGGCAACTGAATCACTGCAATGTCCCACACTGTCCTGGATGGTGATATCAAGAAAGCTGCATCACGGAGGTCCCAGTCCAGTTAACCTACTTTCTATATAATCTTGCATCTTCCAAAGTCATTTGCAGCTGTGGGAAGTATAGGAGGGAGTGAGAGAGCTGAAAACCCAGGTGAGGGTCTTGGGACCCTTCTCTCCTCCATCTACTAGAAAGTGTCAATAGTATTACCATGACCAGAGACATGGCTACCACTGTATTGCTCTGCTCCAAAGTTGCCATAGCCGGGCTGGAGAGATGGCTTAGTGGTTAAGGAGCATGCCTGTGAAGCTTAAGGTCCCAGGATTGGTTCTCCAGGTCCCACATAAACCAGATGAACATTGTGACACATGCATCTGGAGTTCATTTGCAGTGGCTAGAGGCCCTGGCTTGCCCATTCTCTCTCTCTCCCCGCCCCCTCACTATCTTAAATAAATAAATAAAAGGTTGCCATAGCTAATGGACCATAGCTTTCTCTACTCCAAGATGGCATTAAATTATGTCCAGAGGGAAAGCACCATATGCCATAAACCTACTGATCTTTTAAATTCACATTCAATTCTACCAGTGGGTCATTTCTTCTAACATAGCTGGGGAATACCAGCACATTCTATGCAAAATAATTTCCCACTTCCTAAATCTTACCTCAGTGTCATCTAGTGAACAGCTTATTTCATCAGTTATTTTTCAGTTGGAGAAAAATGTGCATTTTTTATGCATCAGTCATCCAGTTAAGAAAGCACCTTTAATTCATTTTTAAGTCTTCATTCTTCTACATGTAAAGATATATGACTCACTTATCAAAGGCCTTTCCAGTGTATTAGATATATTGATCTTTAATAATTTATGAATATTTCACCTAGCTTTCAAAATGATTTTCACAATAATTCTCCCTAATGGTATGTTAAGAAACATTCTGAACATAATGAAGGGTTTATAAATTATCCATGTGATTAAAAATATCGACCAGCTTCTTTCCTTTGGACAACTGAGGCCACAGTGCTAGTAAGGCCTCAGTTATCTAGATAACAACTTAAATTCTTAATTTTTATCTACTCACATGGTGGTATAATTTAGTGATTATGTAAAGGAGCATGTGTGGACTTTATAGTTTGAATCTAAGAAATTATAGCAAAAATATTATTCTCATATATGGCAAGTGCATTGTATAAATGTGTGATGTCTGAGTCATGAGTTGAATTACTTTTTTGTAAAGATATGGACTAAGACATATAATGTAATGATGTTTATGTAATGTATACATGTATATATACATCCATGAATATATACATGAATAAGCAGACATAGAAATTTTAAAATTTCTATTCTTTTTGACTTCTTTTTTAGAGATTATGTCCAGGCCTACCCTTCTTTTCTAAATTTTACTTACTTAATTAATGTATTTATTCAAGAGTGGAGAGAATGAGGCAGATAGAGAGACTGTGTGAGAAAAAGAGAGAGAATGGATGCTTCAGGGCATTTGGCTACTGCAAGAAAACTCCAGATATGCACCCCCTTGTACATCTGGCTTTCATGGGTCCTGGGGAATTGAATCTGGGTTCTTTGGCTCTGCAGGTAAGCACATTAACTGCTAAGCCATCACCCTGGCCCCTTACCTACCCTTATTTAAAATGATTTATGCATTTATCTTACCACTCCAATATAATGCCATAAAACAGAGAATCTAATCTCACGACTTGGTGATTAAAGGTAATGTTTAAGCTACTAATTGCTCTCCTCTGACAAATATGTTGTCTGCCCTAAGTATTTGAAGACAACCTAATTGTAGACACTTCCCATCAGCTAAATGTTATAGAATCTACAGATTCTATGAGTTAGAAGAGTCTCTGGTCTAAAAGCATAATACTCAAGAGACATAAATTTACATAGTCAGTGTTGGTGTATTTATAAACTGTATTTATGGCACACAATTGTAATTTACTGGCCTTAATTATCCAAAACTGAAAACCAATAACTCCACTCAGGAGTGCTCTCAGGGAAAGTGGGACCATGGAGATGGGATAAAACTATATAACTGTTGTTAAAAAAAATGAAAAAAAAAAAAACTTCAGAAAAGTATGATGGAGAGAAATTTAAAACATTCATAATGCAATCATACAGCAGTAATGGTGCCCATTATTTTGGTGTTAAATAAAAGGAAATTAGAGTGATCAAAAATTAACAACCTAGCCAGGTGTGGTGGCACATGCCTTTAATCCCAGCTTTGGGGAGGCAGAGGTAAGAGGATTGCTGTGAGTTCAGGGCCATCCTAAAACTACATAGTGAATCCCAGGTGAGCCTCAGCTAGAATGAGACCCTACCTCGGAAAACTAAAAAAAAAAAAAAGACAAATTAGCAACCTAACAATTCACCTCAAGGCTCTATAAAAACAGTAACCTCAAACTCAGTACATGACAAAAAATAGTAAAAATAAGGCCATAAATTAACAAAATAACATGTACAATACAAAAAATTAATAAAATGAAGAGTTATGTATTTGATAAAATAAATAAGTCTGGTAAAATTTCAGCCAATCTAACAAAAGGAAAAGGCCCATTAAGAAACAAAAGACCAAAAGAGACTTACAACAGCTCCCAGTGAAATCTAACATATCATTAGAGTATACTTCAAAAAATTATATTCCAAAAAGCTGGAAAACCTAGAACAAATGAATATATTTCTAAATAAATTTAACCTCCCAAAGTTAGAAGAGGACATCAATATAAATTGAATATTTTTTAAATAACTCACTAATCTGTGTATTTAAAGTATCTATATAGTCTTTGATTTCTTTTAGAAGTAGAACTCTAAATTCTTTTTCTGACATTTTAGGTTTTTATTGTGGGGGAGCTGACAGTTCAGGAGTATGCTATGAATGATTGTTGTTCTTACGTTTTTGTGTTTTAGGTTGGGTCTTGGACATTTGTGGAGATTTTTTTTTTTTTTTAGTCTTGAAAGACCATTATGATAGGATAGATGGTTTAGACATGATAGGAACATTCAATGTATTTATTTTGGGGTATTGATATCAATGTGCAATTCGAGTGACTAGTCTACACTAGCCTTGTCATGTGTCAATAAGAGCATCTAATTTAGTAGTATAAATGAACGTAGGAACTGCAAAAGCAATTACAATAAATCAAAGAAGGTTAAGATCGGCATATGAGAGAGAATATGTGATATTTTGCATTCTGAACCTGAGTTACCTCACTTAGTATAATTTTTTTTTTATGCTCATGACTCAGAGTGGAGTCACTGCCAGGCACCTGACTGTGTAGCTTTGGCCTTTTGGAGATGATTTTCAAGAGGAATGTGGAAGGATTTGAAACCTTGGCCTACAAGACACCTTGCAGTGCCATAAGTACAGCTTGATGGACTATTCTGGTCAGAGTTGAAAGACCTGAATGCAGTAAGAACTATAGACTGTGAGGGTTGGTTTATGAGGGTGAGAAGGAGCTTTGCTTGGATGGGCTAGAAGCAGCTTGAGAATCTTGCTGTTATGTTCCTGTCCTGAGGAATTGTGCAAGGTTGTACTGCATAGAAATGGGCTGGTGTGAACAGAGGGATATGGCACAGAAAAAATGAAATCTTTGGGTCTAAAAAACTGCTGCCCATTCACCTGAAAATTGTTTGAGAGATTACAACCTTTGAGATTGGGCCAGCTGACCTGCACTGGGGCAACAGAAAGAATGTCGACTATTTTGAAGGGGCCTGGATGCTCAGGGAGTGTTCTGTTGATCAAAGTCTGCTTTATTTTCCCCTGGATTAACAAATTGGCACCCTACCTGGCATTGTGGAGTATAAGAAATGCAGGAAAGTGAGGGTCATTGAGTCTGCAACTGGTCTTCTGTTTTGGAAATGGCCATGGGCAACATGAAGCAGGTTTGCTGGATGCCTATGGGATGTATGAACATCATTGGAATTGATAAAAACTATGGGAAATTTCAAAGTTAGATGAATGCATTGCATTTTATGTCATGTATGGTTATCAGTTTATGGGGGCCAGAGGCAGAATGTTGAGGTTTGATTCAGGTATCCTCCATAAACTTAGGTGTTATGAATGCTAGGTTCCTAGCTGATGGAGACTTGTGAATTAACACCTCCTGGAGGGAGTGCGTTGTTGGGAGTGGGCTTTTCGGTGTTATAGCCAGTTTCCCCATGCCAGTGTTTGGCATGCTTTCCTGTTGCTATTGTCCACTTTATGTTGGCCAGTGGATGATGTCCACCCTCTGCTCATGCCATCATTTTCTCTTGCCATTATGGAGCTTCCCCTCAAATCTGTAAGCCAAACATTTCATCTGGTTCACCAGTAGTGCAGCTTGAGAATAAATTCACTGCTGGTTAATACTGTGGATGAGTTTTCTCCCCCATCAGGTTGCATAACAGCTCTGTCCTGCAGCCTGTCAGTGAGTCAACAGAGAGAAAGCTTCTAGCTCAGCTCCAGCTTGATTTCTCAGTGACCTGCAGCCAAAGTATGTGGTGTCTTCAGCAGTAGAGTTTCACTATCATTTCTGGTGGACAACCAGACTTGGCAATAGCTTGTATTGCTTGGGGGACATGAGAGGCCTCTCTAACAACTCACTGGGAACTAGCCCACCACTGGCAGAGAAATTTTTCTGTAACCCTCTATGGCCTCTTGGTCCAGCATTATCTACCCCCACAGGATACTTCTGCCTAAACTGTCTTCCTTTTTTAACATATATGTTTTCAGCTAGCACAGACACAGATTACCATATGGATTATTTATAACATCTTTAATTTTGATTAACCCTTGTCCCACCCCATCCTCTCCCACAACTCCCCTCTCTGATCCCACATTATTGTTGCTGTTGTTGTTATTTGTATTCCACTGATTGCTGCCCTGATCTGAAATATTTGTTTTGCATAGTACTTTGGGATTTGGTTTGTTATTATTTCTTCAAGGCCCCCAGATGCATCATAAAGTTATTTATTTGTGAGCTCTCTGATTTCATTGTATAGGCATTTAGAGCTATAAACTTCCCTCTTAGGACTGCCTTCATGGCATCCTCTGGGTTTTGGTAATTTATACTTTTATTATTATTTGTTTCTAGGGTTAAAAAAACTTCCTCCCTGGTTTCTTCCACTATATGTTTATCATTAAATATTGTATTGTTTAATGTACATGAGCTTCAGTATGTTCTGTTTCTTCCTGTAAATTGGTAATAATATTCCATATATAGAATATAGAATAAAAATAATTACTTCAGGAGCTGGAGAAATGGCTTAGCAGTTAAGGCACGTGTATGCAAAGCCTAAGGACCCAAATTCGATTTCCCAGTACTGATGTATGCCAGAAGCACAAGGTTGCACATGAATCTGGGGTTTGCTTACACCTGGTGTGCCCATTATCTCTATCTGACTCTTTCTCTCTCTCAAATAAACAAATAAGTAAATAAAATAAAAACTTAAAAAAGAATTACTTCATTTTATGACATTTATTAAGATTTTATTTATATCCCAATATGTGATATGTTATAAAGAAAATTAAATTACATGTCTTCTATAGTGTTTGTGTAAATGTTTTATAGGTACTTGTTAGGATTATGTTCTATGATACCATTTAATCAGGCTCTTCTGTGTTTATTTTTCGCCAAGAATATACAAACACAAACCATCATGAAATAATATGCAAAAGTGGAGATTGTTTTAAAGATAAAAGATCAAAAATAGCAAAAGTTAACACTATCATAGGAATGATTCAAAAGACAAAACTCACCAAGTGTCCTTCCAATCAGAAAGAAAGTTATTGCACTGGTTAGTATTTTTGCCTTGGTAAAATGAATTTTGAATATTTTCCTTTCCTGTGATGTTTTGTTTTAGTCACCTGCTCTGATATGAGAGTTCCAGTTTGTACTTCCACTTCAGCATATAGAACTAGATTTGTTGTATGCATTGTCCCAGTGGAGATCAAATCAGCTACGTTTTCAAAAATGTATTTATTTATTTTATTTTGACATAGAGAAAGAGGCAGAAGAGAGAACAAGAAAGAGAGAGAGAGAGAGGGAGAGAGAGAAAACACCAAGTCATCTAGCCACTGCAAATGAATTCCAGATGTATGCATCACCTTGTGCATCTGGCTTACGTGGCTACTGGGCAATTGTACCTGGTTCCTTAGGCTTCACAGACAAGTGCTTTAACCAAAAAGCCATCTCTCCACTCCCCAAACCAGTTATTTTTGCAATGTGTTTCAAGTCTGCCTATGCTGAGTTTTGAAGGTGCTCTGTCAGCTTGGCTTGGAGCAGAGAGGCTTCATTATATGTGAGGGAGGGACAAGTAGAACTCCTTGACTTCCTGTAGTCTCCATTGTTTTTGTTGCTGGCATATGGGGGAGGAGAGGTTGTGGAATATTGTCTCACAGAAATGCCTTCTAATTTTTCAAAGCTTGTGTTTGTGAACTAAAATTGTTAGAAAAGTACTGCATCTACTGCTTCTACTCCCAACAAGGCTAAATGGACTGGTAGAGCTCCTATGATCACAGAGGGATGGAATGTTATAAGGTCAGAGCCAAATTACCTTGGGCTATCTTTTGCCCTTTAATAGCCATTGATTGCTGATATCTATGTCTGACCTAACATGCTGGTGACTATCAGTTGATCAAGTGTGAACTTTTTGGAATGTACTAGCAGACCACCAGCTTCCACGGACCCTAATGGTTAAGAATGTCATCAGATAGCATCTGAAGCTTATGGTAAAGATTCACTTTGCTATACTCAGCCTACCTGATAGTCAGCCAATGTATTTGAAAAGTACTATGATTTATGAATTTCTTCTGTTCTATAACTATAAAACCCTTTATGAAATTATTACCATGTTGGGAAATGGAATTAGAGGTAACCTAAATTTGTGTTCTTTGGCCATGGTCACTCATATTTGGCTACAGAATAAAACTCTCTTATTTCCTTTGAGGTGACAGCTGTGTCTTTTACATTGATTTTGTGTGTGTGTGTGTGTGTGTGTGTGTGTGTGTGTGTGTAAAGGAACACATTCCCACAGTTTATACTCTTATAACCAGCAGACTCATTGATGTGATAAGTAAAGGAGATCACTTCTAGACACTGGGCCCCTTGGTTCTGGGTAAGAAAGTGGATCCACTCCTGTTTCTTCACAGATATTGCATCTGGATTAATTAGTCCATTTGCATATCTTTTATATTACAGCACAAAACCCATATTTTGCATGTTCTTGCCTCTTTTGTATCTTCAAGTTTTGTTGTTGAAGATCAGCCATCTAGAAGTCCTGGAACTGAACTTTTTATTTGACATATCGAACTTTGCATTTCTACCTGTTTTTTTTTTTTTTTCAGTATTTCTCTTTATTGAATTTGGCTTTCATGTCTTACATTGACTTCCTTTTTTCCTTCAACTGTTTGTTTTATTTTAGAATTCATTCTAGAGTTTATTTGTGCCCTCTTTGATTTTCCTGAAAGTATTTATGATTATTCTTTTTGAATTATTTAGGATTTCATCTAATTCACTCTTATTGGATGTTATTACTTTGGTATTAGTAATTTTTGGAAAAGTGATATTTGTCTTTATTTTCATATTTTTTCTTTTTAATATGGACACATGGGATTAGGTCATTGGTTAGATTTTGTTTTTTAAATAGCTATTTTTGTTTGTTTGTTTTCTTGACATAGGGTGTCCCTCTGGCCCTGGCTGACCTGGAATTCACTATGTAGTCTCAGGCTGGCCTCAAACTCAGCAATCCTTCTAATTCTGCCTTCTGAGTGCTGGGATTAAAGGCATGTACCACCACACCCAGCTATTATTTTTATTTTTTATTTAGTGAAAATGAAATGGAGGCTGCAGAAATGTCTTAGCATTAAGGTGCTTCCCAGCAAAGCCAGAGGACCCAGGTTCAATTTCTCAGTACCCAAATAAAGCCAGAGGGACAAGGTGACACATGCATCTGGAGTTCATTTGCAGGGGCTAGGAAGCCCCGGTACCCCCATTTTTCTCTCTCTCTCTTTCTCACACACACTTTCCCTCTGCCTCTCTTTTTCAAATAAATAAGTAAATAAATATTTTAAAGTGAAATGGGGTGTTAGGAGTTTAGGAAAGGCCTTGAACCCCAAACCCTGTGTTTGCATTTGAATTTAACCAAAGAACTAGGAAAACCAAACTAAGAAGGGCAATTATTAAACTATTATATTTACTGAGGGAAGTACAGAAACAAGGGAAGGAGAATGAATACACCTATGTGGTCTGAGAGCCTGTATGGTGGGCCTGGGAAATATGTAAAAAGAGAGTTAGAATGTAAATAAAAGAAAGTACAATTAGCCCCTGTCTTGTGGAGAGCAGGAGGGGAAATGAACCCAAGTGGGAGTAGGGGTTGGTGGTTCTCCCCTTGTCTCAGCCAAGCCAGGCCGAGGGGAAACTCAGCAGAACCTGGAGGTTCAGGAATGGTAAAGCAGCCCAAAGAGCTTCCCTTCCCTCATAAATGTATTTATAACCTTACTGTAGTGGGCTTTTGCTTCTGGCTCACTTCAGCCAGAGTGACAGTTGATTGGTTTGGGCAAGGGGCTGGTTCAGGAAGAGTCTAGCCATGATGCCAAGTTTTGGGGGTTAAGCTTGACCAAATACAATGTCAGAATTAGATTTAACCTCTAAGAAAGGGGACCTCCCTCCCAGGACAGTGTGAGGCTGTTTGTGGAAAAACAGATCTAGGGAAGAGATAAGAAGTCAGATCATACTTTTCTCGCTAGTGAAGCCTGTAAAGACATGTCTGATTTTTACTTCCAGGGGCCCAGTTATCCTAAACTATCTAACAACACTAGCTGACTCACTCTCAAGTGTTTAGAATGGTCAAAGGGGAGTAGGTTGTTGTAAGGTTGACATATCACTCATCTGTGCTGGACTAGAGGGTTTTGCTGAGTCTTTAGAGAATCACCTCTGTCCCACAGAACAAGAGAATCAATGTCCAGTACTCCTGCAAGAGTAGAATACACTCTATAAAAACAACCACTATCGGGCTGGAGAGATGGCTTAGCGGTTAAGCGCTTGCCTGTGAAGCCTGAGGATCCCGGTTCGAGGCTCAATTCCCCAGGACCCACGTTAGCCAGATGCACAAGGGGGCGCACGCGTCTGGAGTTCGTTTACAGAGGCTGGAAGCTCTGGCGCGCCCATTCTCTCTCTCTCTCTCTCTCCCTCCTTCTCTCTGTCGCTCTCAAATAAATAAACAAACAAACAAACAAAAAAAAAACAACCACTATCAAAGGGTTAGGCCACCTTAAAAATACAGTATTACTAGTCAAAAAACAATTACTCTTTGATTCAATAATTTAAGGAAGCAAAGAAACACTGATAATAATATGTGCAGTAAGATATCAGTTTGTAAGTGAAACTTGGATGAACAAGAGCAGACTAAGAATAGTGACTAGTATTGGGGTAGTAGAGTTAAAAGCAGATGAAGTACAAAACAAACTGAAAGAGGAATGTGAAGAACAAGGAATCAGACGAGGCAGCCCTGGGTTAAGGTAGAATGAAAAGAGAAGGAAATAAAGAAATGCAGTCAGATAACCAAAAACAATTCCAGATCTTAGAGAGCTGAGGCAGAAAGACCACCCAAAATCAGTAATGCCTTTGCTCTTGGGGAAAGCCTATCAAAAGAACACAGAAAAAAAGGGCAAGTAGAGAAATAGAAAAAGGAGAGACAAATAACATAGCAAGAAAAAAGCTGGCCTAGTAAATTAGCATTAGTTATTAAGTAAATAAGGAATAAAAGTGAAGAGCGAGTGTTCTGGGACTGAAGGGAGTCTTTCTCCTATGTGCTGAATACAGTCTTTATTCTAGGACTTCCTCTCCTCAGCTCACAGATGCCAGTCACAACTCTGGTTGGCCAAGTTTTGTTTTTTTTTTTTTTTCTTTTGGTTTTTCGAGGTAGGGTTTCACTCTAGCTCAGGCTGACCAGGTTCACCAAGTTTTAGCATATAGTCCAATGACACTTGTTCTGGGGTTCTGGAGTATGAGGTTCAGGGAGGTTTTAGCGTGATTAGGCCAATTTAATAGGTTATTTAACTTATTTAAAATGGCATCTCATACTGTTGTGGTTGGCAGTAAAGACAGTTTTCTCAGCATCTTTTCTCTCTGTGCTGGTGCCATTGCCAAATACAACATTTTCTCCCTCTCTGTCTTCTGCTTTTTAAATATATGTACTGAAAGTACAGTATATGTTTTCTGAGACTGGATTTTAAGTCATGGCTCTAGTTTAGTCATCTTCTGTTGCATTCATTACTGGAGAAAAGAACTCCTTGTTTTTGGCACTAGCCTCTTCCCTAGACATTCTAACAATGTCTGAGTGCAGTCCACCATCTTAGAAGTTAAGTTGCTACCATTCGTGAAGTGGATATTTCTTGCTTCCATATCTGTTGAAAAATTTTATTGTTTGACTGATGGACATCTTTTCAGAAAAAAAAAAAAAAACTGTCAAAAAAATGGTTGCTGAGTATGGTGGTTTTACATCTTCAATCCTAGCTCTTGGGAGCTGGGATAGGACTGCTGTGAGTTTGAGACCAGCCAGGGGCTACAGAGGGATTTCTAGATCAGCTTGAGCTAGAAAAAAAGGGAGGGGTAGTGTTATTAAAAACAGTCCCTTGTTGTTTGATATTCCTGTGGACTGAAGTGGGAATCTGTAGCTGCCTATTTTACCAGTTTTCTTTTACCAATTATTATTATTTATACCAGAGTCTCAGGGAGTAAAATTTATGTGAACATTCCTGTCTATTTACCACTGCAACTTTACTCACAGGAGGTCCAGATTGCACCCTTTGGGCCATTTTTTTCTCCAATAACCTACATTCCATTTCTTTGTTTACTTTTCATAATGCATTTTTTTATTTTCACTTGTTTCATTAATATGTAACTATGGATGAATGCAACTAATTTTTTGTCTTGTCAAAATATAGACTTCTGGCTCTTCCTCATCATCTATTTGGAATTTCTCTTTCATTTCTGGCCATGAATTTTATCTAGGTTCTCCACATTGTTCTACTATATTTGTGTTATCATTTCCCAACTTTTATATTTGTAACATGCTCTTAATTTTCTATATTGTTGTCATTGTATTGTTATTATTCCTTCCTCCAGACAGACTGCTAATGATCCAAGTTACAAATTTTAATAAAATACCTAAGTCTATGTGGGACACACATTAAAACTACCACATTCATCAAATGCTAGATAGAAAGATTAAAGGAAGGAAGGGAGGAAGGAAGGAAGGAAAGAAAGGAAGGAAGGAAGAAAGAAAGGAGGAAGGATGGAAGGTAGGTAGGAAGAAAGGAAGGAGGGAAGGGACTTTCAGAGATCTGGGTATTAAACTTCTAATATTGTAGCTTATTAGATGGATATGGTGGAGCATATCCATAAATCCCAGCTCAGAGGCAGGAAGATCTATATTGCTACTTCCTGTCTCAAAACAAAACAAAAAATGAACAAACATACCTACCTTCTATAATTTCATTGCAATGAACATTTGAAAAATGTTGATCTTCTCAAACAATGGAAGCAAATATACTAGCAAATTATATCTTTTTCAGTTATATCTTTTCGTCCCATTGAGGTTAAGGGTTTATATTGTTTTCAGTTATTAAATAGTGTAAATAGCATAATGGTGATGACTATTTTTAATCAACTATAATTTTTTTTTCTAGGCACTCTAGCCAAGGCTGACCCAGAATTTACTATGTAGTCTCAGGCTGGCCTTGAAGTCAAGGTGATCCTCCTACCTCTGCTTCCTAAGTGCTGGAATTAAAGGTGTGTGTCACCATGATGGCTTAATCAACATTTTTTGAGTCAGTGAATTATATCAGTGAATTGCACTTATCACTAATTGAAATGTAAATTTATTTTACAAGTGGAATTAGCCTTAAAGATACCTCTATTCTTTGGTTTATGAAAGCTACTTTGATCCTTTCCAGTTATGTTACTTTAATACTGAAACACTAAAGATAGTATAAACATTTAACAATATGGAGAGTTTTAAAAGTGCACTATTAATTCAGTGTGTTGATATTGAGTCATGGGATTGAATGTGTCATATTTTTAGTACAAATTTTAAGAATAAAAAAACTGTACTAAAACCTCAATAAATTAAAAAATGTTAAATTCAAATAGGGTAGGGTTGGGATGAAAACTACAACATTGTTCTCATATCACAGCAGTATCATTTATTCACTTGAAGTAGCTTGATTAAACTATTTAACATTTTTGTGAAGTAAAATTAGCTCAAAGTTACAATGTTATACTAGAAATAACCAAACTAAAATTTTAAATGAATTAGTATTTTAAGCATTGCTCTTAATGTTTTCTTCAACTTTGTTGAGGAATATCATGAGATTCAACATATCCTCTAGAAAATATTATATAATATCAACAATTTGTGCCAATTACACTTAAATTTTAAGAATAAATCTAATTAATTGGACATAGACATACATGACCTTCTCATTGGTAACTCACTGTATTTATTTGTTATTATTATATGATATATATATATATGACGCATATTGTTTTATATATATACATATACACTATACACATGGCTCCATCTATAAATATATGTATATAAATATATGTAAATATATAAAAATATGTGTAAAAATATATAAATACATATATTATACTATATATTATTTATATATGTATATGTAAATAAATATATATGATATATATATGACATAGATTGTTATGTGTGTATATATATATATATACCATATATATATGTGTATATATATATATATATATATATATATATATACATACATACATACAGAGAAAGAGCTAAAATATTTACTTTTGAAATTATTTTGAAAACAATTATATCATGGGTTCTACTGTAAACTTCAATTCCCTTGGAATTTATCATGGACATTGAAGCAAATACCACCCAATGTCAGTTAGTTATTCTTTGTTTGTAAGAGAATGATAGCCAATTTTAAATATAAAAATGGGTCTAGTTAAAAAATCATGATTTTTCTAGGCTCTCATTCTATTAGTCATTTTTTGTATTAATTATAACAAGTTGCCTATGATTAATACTTTAGCAAGTACTTGGTTATAGTAGCGTCCTCACAGGAATAATGTAAGAGAAGGTAGATATTTAGATATTTAATTTCCATTTGCCAAATGCAGAAAATGAGATTATAAGGAAGTGTGTGACTTGACATTTACATATAAACTTTTATAAAACCTTATGCATTTCCCCATATTCCTCATTGTAAAACCCATGATAGTATACTTGAAAGACTTCCAATAACTACAGAACTCAGCTACTATATCTGAAATACATCAAAGTATGCAAAGGAAGTCCCATCCCCAAGTAAATGAAACTCTCTCTCTACACACACACACACACACACACACAATGTATATAATCTGCTTTGATTTTGAAGACTCCTCAGTGGCTCTGACTGATCATCTGCCTGCACCTGAAGCTTCACCTTCCCTTCATTCTTGTTCCTAATTCTGAGTCATGCTTGCATTGTTCAGTTTCCCTGTCTTTCTAGGTCTGTCGTTCTCTCCTACAGGCATTTCCACGCAAATAAATACAGTTAGAAAGATCTGAGCTGACTTTTAGAACAACTGCTGGCTTTCAGAAAAACATGAAATGAACATAAAGAAACTTGATACAGACACTTAAAGCTTCTTGTGTCAGCAAAATACAGCATTTACAGTCACTTACCAGGAATCCATTATAATTCCAATACACTGTATTCCCCCTTATGCCTAGTTATTAATGCTGGAGTAGAATAATGGTGTCCTCCCATTTGCATTTTATAAATTTATCTGTAGTGTATGTGACTCAAGGTGAACCCTGAAGTCCAAAGGGCCTAGGAAAGGAATTCCTGTCCCTGCCACATGGTGAAGAGCAGAGCTGATGGGAACTGGGGCTGAGGACATAAGCAGGGCATCCTTGTTGATTTTTTTCCCAAAACATTTAAGACAGAGCTGTCTCCTAAGACAAATTTTGCATTGTTTAGTTCTTTTTTGAGATTTACTCTTTCTTAAACCTCCAATGAGTACATATTATATGTTGAACATATATATTCCCCTGTGCTCCATTATCCCTACCATCTCTTTTCTCACCATTTCCAATGTATTAATTTCTTTTGTTCCCCTAGATAATTTCACTAATGCATTCATTAAACTATGTATACATACAGAATTTTATGTGTCTATATACAATCTAGAAACCACAAGTGAGAGAAAACATGATATTTGACATTCAGAGATTAATTTAAAATACTTAATAAGATTGTGTCCATATACATCTATTTCCTGCCAAAGACATAATTCCAATGCCAGGCATGGTGGTGCACGCCTTTAATCCCAGCACTTGGGAGGCAGAGGTAGGAGGATCGCTATGAGTTCAAGGCCACCCTGAAACTACATAGTGAATTCCAGGTCAGCCTGGGCTAGAGTGAGATCCTACCTCATAAACAAACAAACAAAAAGAGACCTAATTCCATTTTTCTTTATGCTGATAAAAAGGTCCAGTGTTCATATAAACCATGTTTACCTCATTAATTCCTCTGTGGTTAGACTCCTAGTTTGGTTCCTTTACTTAATTAATGTGATTTGTGGTGTAAGAAATATTGATTGCTAGTATTTCTGTGACACGATGACTTGGAGTCCTTTTGAGTAATATGACAGATATATTTCTTGTTGTTGTGAGAATTTTCATACAGTTTTCCACGGTGGCTGGACTAACCACTGGCAGTGTTTAAGGGCTCCCTTCTACACGGATCTGCACTACCATTTGCTCTTGTTTGCTTTATTTACTGCTGATATTCTGACTTGACTAAAACAGAATCTCAATGTGGTGTTTTGTCATTGTTTTTGCATGTGTGTATACTATATATATGTGCATGCATATGCTGATGTGCCTGCCCTGTGAACATGAATATAGAAGCCAGCTAAAATCAGATGTCCACCTGTATTACTCATCTATATATTTCCTTGAAATAAAGTCTCTCTTTGAATCTAGAGCTGCAGTTTTTCACAAGTCCAAGTAATACTAATGTCTCTGTTCCCCATGAGACTGGGGTGACAAGCATGTGTGGCCATGCTCAGCTGTTTATGTGTGTTTTAGGGAATTGAACTCAGATGTTCTCAGGCTATCTCATAAATTCATATTTGTACAGCAAGTGCTCTTAACTGCTGAGCCATCTCCCTAGCCCTTCAATGTAGTTTTCATTTGCATTTCTCTGATGGCTACTGAAGATGGACTCTTTCTTATGTTTGTTGTCCATTTGTATTTCTTCTTTTGTGAATTGTCTATTTATTTTATTAGGCAATTTACTGATTGTGTCATTTTCTTATTGCTTAGTTTTTTTTAAGTTTTATGTATCATCTGATATTAATCCTTTGTCAGATGTATAGCTGGCAAAGATTTTTCTCATATTTTGTAGACTGTGTCTTCACTTCCTTAGCTGTTTGCATTGCTATACAGTGCATTTTAAATTTTATGAGATCTACTTTTTTATTGTTGACCTTATTTCATCAATAATTAGGGTCTTATTTAGAAAGTCTTTGTCTATGCCTAAATCTTGATGTAGTTTCTCTAACCTTTCCTCTAATAATTTCAAAACGTTAGGTCTTACACTAAGGTCTTTGATCCATTTTAAGTGGATTTTTTTTTCAGGGTGAGAGAAAAGGATCTATTTTCATTCTTATATATGTGAATATCCAGTTTTTCTAGCACCAGTTGGTGTCTAAATTTCCCAAACAGTGCCACCAACTGGAAACCAAGTATTCAAAAACATGAGTCTATGGGGAGCATTCCACATCCAAACCATTGTATTCTACCCCTATATGCCATATACTTATGGCCATCTCATAATGCAAAACAAATTCAGTTTACCATTGAAGGGCTCATAGTATTTAAGATTCCCTATACTATTCAAACATGTAAAGTCTCATCTGAGACTCAGCACAATCCCTTAACCATAATCCTCAGGACAAGAGCAAAACACATCAAGCTTTCCTTGTCAGAATAGCACACAAACTGTTTACAGCCCAGTTCCCAACAGTTATTTTCCCCTGTGAAACCTCAGAAGCTGACCCTATACTATTCATACTTCTCTTTATTTTGAGCTTTCAAAATCTTGCCTAAATAGCTCATCAAGATGTCCTGACAGCATTTTAATGCTTCACAAGTATGAAGTTCCAAGTCTTTCCATATTTTTTCTACAAACCAGCTCCAGAACACTAAAAACCACATGGTCATGCTTATTGCAGCTTGGTACCAATTTATAAATACCAATTTTCTCTATCAATTACCTTCTCACTGCTGGAACAATATCTGACCAGGGTTTTGTAAGTTGTGAAGCAGTGAATATGTGGTGGTTCATTGATGGTGGCATTTCCAGAGGGCAGGAAAGTTACATGATCATTTTATTATATACATTGCCTTGTGCATTTCTTTCACTTATCTGTTTATTTATATATTTTCTAATATCATTTGTGAAAATCAAATATATTAAAGTGTTTTTCTGAGTTCTGTGAGCTACACTAGAAAATTAATGAAGCCTGAAGAAGAGGTCATGGGAAACCTGGCTTATAGTCAGCTAGTTGAAAGTGCAGGTCACAGGCTAAGGCTTTCAAGAAGCATTTGAAGTTGGAGCTAAGCTGGGGGCCTGAGGACTTACTCATAGGATGTTCACTATCTCTAAGTAAGTAGGGTCAGAATTATGTTGAAGTAGAGGACACTGGTCTTGTGTCAAAACTATCTCAAATCTTATGTAAAGGGGAAATATTTGTTTTTCTAATATATTTTTATTTTAATCATTCATATACACTCTTCTAGACCTCATATGGTCTGAAAGTTACTCCTATGCTGGTATGCAGAAATCGACTGTGGGAGAGAGGAGAGCAAAAATTATATATAGCTTATCATTGTTGAGGCAAAAGCCTCTATTTTTTAAATTTGCCTTAGGATATCCCTAAGCTATTGCTAAGGGTATTAAATTATAGTAATGAATACATGAACATTTAGTTTGTTAACTTCTTCTAGGCCAAGAAAAAAGAGTGTGGTCATTTTTGTTGTTGTTCTTTAAATCCAAGATCTTTTGCATTTTCTCCTTTTATAATATCATCAGCATTATATTCTTGTTGAATTATTAATGATTGAAGTGATATTGCTTTTAAGTCACTCATTATTCTATACTATTATCTAGTAATCAATGATATAAAATTTCCACTTATTCCTACTCTTTAAAAAAGGGATTCATATTTACCCATACTCTCTCTGTCTTCCTCTCTTTTTCTTTCATAACACACACACACACACGGAGAGAGAGAGAGAGAGAGAGAGAGAGAGAGAGAGAGAGAATTTTTTGTTTCCAAAACAAGAATCATCAATAAATGGTTAAATTAGTAAGATAAGGTAGAAAACAATACTTTCAGGTAACAGCAAGTAAAATGCAAAGCAATACAAAATGAAGAATAACTGCATATAGGGATGTCATTGTTACAAAGATCCAGCTGGGGATGTGGGGAGATGCTCAGTGTTAGGCCTTTGCTTGCCAAATCACAAAATGGCACATGCATCTGGAATTTGTCTGCACTGACAAGAGGGCCTAGTGTACTCCTTCTCTGTCTCTCTCTCTCTCTCTGTCTCTCTCTCTCTCTCTCCCCTTACAAGTAAATAAAGTAAAAAAAAAATGTTAAAAAAAGAAGAGGGGCTGGAGAGATGGCTTAGCTGTTAATGTGGGCTATAGAAAAAAAAAAACAGTTCTAGAAAACTGTCAATGCAAAATACAGCTCAAATTGAGTGATAAAATATAATTGATCATGGTGCTGGAACATGGAATCAATTTCCCTCAAATAAATATTCCAATGTGGAAGCTGTTATATAAACATTTTATAGTCACAAAACAAAAGAAATGAATAAATCAAGGTGTTTATCAAAAACATTGATAGGGTCAACAAGTATGTATGTTACAGCAAAACAGTGTAATATGTGTTATAGGTTTAGATCCTATTTGACTACATTATCAGTTTTGGGATTGGTGGATATTAGCAGTCTGTTAAGTTAATACATTGCAAAGGTTTTATCTGATAGTTAAAAAGATGTTAAGTCAGATACCGAAGGTGGGCACTAAAGGGTTATTAAAGGAGATCAAAGTTGGCCCAAGATAATTTTGTCTGTATATCTGCAACATTACAACTGTCCACAATTGTGATGTTCTAATTAGACAATCAGCCTTGGAGAATTTTTAAAATAGATATGGTATTTATCTGGGAACTTTAGTTCACACGAAGCAGAATATACTAGGCCAAATAAACAGCCTTTGCAAAGATCCCAACGGAATATCTTGGCAGTGAAGATATGACCTGTCTCATCCCAGGAATACAAACAGTCACAGTGAGTTCCATAAAAGAACTTGAAGCATTAAGATGTCCTAAAAGACAAATTTGGAGCCTTCCATAGTCTGTGGGTGTATGCAGACATGTTAGGTTTGTATGTTTGCATTTTATTCACAGTGGAACTATACACCATACTGTTTCTTGCTCTGATTTGTATTTTTAAATAAATATTTGGAGGCATAATTTTATCAAGCTTTTTAAATAGGTAACAGTTTCTTTTTAAAAGACATCAATTTGTCATAATCCATATAATAACATAATGAATAATTTAGAATGGGTTTCTGTTATATTATTTTCAGTAAATCATGCTATACTCATGCTTCCTTTTAGTGCATAAGCATGTTTTAAATCTGACAGATGACTTTTTTTAAATTTCCAAACTAAATGTTCAAATTAGAAAACTATAACAATAAATAAATATTAAAAGTTGCTTGTATAACTGTAACATTGAGAATTTGTTTATGGCTTATCTTTTAAGCCTTTTCAGAGATCCATATAGCTGAGTCCTGTACAAACAATCCTGTTAGGCAAAAACTCTAAACTCATAATATGTACAGAAATAGTAATAAGGGGGAAGGAAGAGGAGCAAATGTTAGACGAAGAAACCTTCCAGATAATATTACAGAGTTTATCACCAGAAATGACTAGCATTAGCCTACTGGTGCATTTACTTTACAGAAGGACTGTAGACATTATTTCCAACCTCATGATTCTCCTAGTAAAAATGCATGCCAGTAAAGCTTCTGGAGGCTAGCCCTTCCAAAACCCACGTGCCAGTGACTACAGGAAGGACTAAGGGTCAGTGAAGCAGGCTGGTTCCTGCCTTCTACTGTAGGATCTACTCCAAATACTCCTCACTGCACACAGCAAAGCTCAACTAGCAATGAAAATACTTCCTTCTAGCATTTGTAAAGAATATATACTCTGCACATCAAAAACTTGAGCTCCTTCAAGGGGAAGTAAAGAAATAATAACATTATTATGCCATCCTCATTTTTTTAGGCTCAGGTTCCAGATGCAAGGCTGGCAAACAGACATCTATAACACTGTAGTTGCAGAAGCACTTTCTGTCTATAATTGAAAAAGCTTCCTTAAATGATGGTAACCTTTCCTTTTCCTGTCATCTTTAGAAACATATTTTCATGTACCTAATCAGTCAGGATAGTTGAACATCCAGTTAGTGTAAAGCAATTTGCTTTCAACATTGAGTGAGTTGTATAAAAAATGAATTCCAAGTAAGTGTTTTGTGCTTGTGAGTGTACAGGGCCTAGTATATTTATTGCCAGTATAGTTAACTTTCTCATGCTCATTTATTTTTTTCTTCTACAACATCATCCAAAACAATTAAAGGGTATACCATAGCAATTTTCTCATAAAAAACTATGTAGTTTTTAGGAGTCACATTTTAATTCGGAGTAAAAATAAATATCTCTTTGAATAATTTTATTTTATTTGGAATCTATTATCTGTTCTACACAAACTGTGTGAACAAACTATGGGAGTGAACTATGGTAAAGAGCTGGAAATATTTCTTATGGATCTTAGAAATAGCTTTTGTGGTATTATTGCTATGAGATGCTAAACTCTTTGCTTGTAACTTGCATAAAGTTAATCATATAACTGTGTAATCCATGTACTTGAAGCAATGTGACTACATTTCCTCTGCCTTTGTGTACCTTTGGTCTTAACAGCATAGATGACCAAAACTGAAAAGTAATGTTTAGAGATGCTGGTTGGTCACAAGGTTTGCTGTGTGCTCATTTCTTCAGAAGCTTGGTTGGACCCTTGGCTCAGAGTAAACATACATGCTTATGGAGTGCTGGCCAAAGTGTTAAAGATAATGAGAACAGTAACTAAGGCCCACAGATCTGCTGAAGACAACAGGTGGGCTTAGTGTGATTGCTCTTGTGATCAGAGTGTATGTGTGTTCTGGATCATCAGAGTCCAGCAGGTCATATTCCTAATCCCTTCCTTTTACACATGTTTAAGGGTTATCCAAACTTGAAAGTTCCTTAACCTTTGTTCATACAATGTAATATTTGTCCATACAGTACTGGATTTTTACTGTTTCATTAAAGTGCCAATGAGTGCTTGCATGTGAATGAAGCCACAGCAATAGTAACATCAAAGCAGCAGTGACAACAGATGTAGCAGGTTGACTAATGGCTTAAACAAAGCTCCTTAGTTCTTTCTTTCTCCTCAGGCTGCTGTTAGAGGCAGCACGCCCACTCCTGAGATACGGTATCAGGAGTTAGCTCTCTGACCTCCCAGGCTCTACTCTTAGATACAGTTTTCCCACTTCTGGATTAGGAGGTTTTAGAAGTTAGTATTTTCAGGGCTGGAAAGACGGCTTAGTGGTTAAGGCACTTGCCTGCTAAGCATAAAGATCAAGGTTCAATTCCTCAGAACTCATATAAGCAAGATGCACATGGTAGTACAGGTATCTGGAGTTTGTTTGCAGTGTCTAGAAGCTCTGGCATGTCATATTCTTTCTTTCTCTCTCTCTCATAAATAAATTAAGAAAGAATGCATTTGAGTCAATTATATTGTTAGACCAGCATAAAACATATTCTGTAAAAAAAGAAGTTAGAACCGGGCATGGTGGTACATGCCTTTAATCCCAGCACTCAGGAGGCAAAGGTAGGTAGATCTCCATGAGTTCAAGGCCACTCTGAGACTACATAGTTAATTCCAGGTCAGCCTGGACCAGAGAGAGACCGTACCTGAAAAACAAAACAAAACAAAAAAAAGTTAGTATTTTCTAAATCAGGCCTATGTCCCCCATCCCCCCAAATAGGGAAAAACTGCATCATTTAGTAACTTTTTAACTATAAGTTCACATTTAATCATTCTTTTTCAAATATATAAATGTCCCATTTCAAGATCAGATTTTATCCATATAATACCCACAAGATAGCTTTCTACATAGACAGAAATTATATGCTTTTGAAGGGATAGAAAAAGTTCAAGCACTTCTTACTGAAAACACCCTTTCTAAAGAGTTTCAGTGCATCTTAGAACCTACAGGTCTGTTATTCATGCTCTTACATAACCATCAGTCAGAAAGCATTATTTTGGGGCTGGAGAGACGGCTTTGTGGTTAAGGTGCTTGCCTGCCAAACCTAATGATCCAGGTTGGTTCCCCATTGTTCATGTAAAGCCAGATGCAAGAAGTGGCACATGCCTCTGGAGTTTGTTTGCAGTGGCTGGAGGCTGTGCACACATATGCTCTCTGCCTGTCTTTATTGTCTCTATATCTCTGTGCCTGCAAGTAAATAAATAAAAATATTTAAATACAAAAATGTTACAAGATATCACAATTTACTAGTGGTAGAACTGAATGAATAGGAAAAAACAACCCTGCTATTTGGCCACTTAAACAATATAAAATAATCAATATGTAGTATATAGACTTCATCTGTAAGCATGAAATTAATACTTATAAATAAACTAATAGCATATGAATTTAGAAACATACAGATAAAGATAATTTATAAGGTTTGTTAATATCATACATATTTATGTATGTAATTTATAAGTGTCAATGTGCAAGAAATGGAAATTTATACAATTTATTAACATGGGAAATATTGTTTAGCCTCACAAGTATCCAGGCAAATGCATGTTACAAACCAAAATTAAGGTACAGAAAAGTGCTTTGTCAAGGGATAAAATGGTGATTACTATAGATTTTTTGTGGGAAGTGAATATTATACTTAACGTCAAAAAAGATTGAAAAAGATCATAAAATTTATTTGAAGATTGTAAATTTCAAATACAGTATAACATATTCTAGGTCAAGACTTTATAATAGTAAAATATATATGGGAAGGATGTAAGAAATAGGATAATAGGACAGCTTTAACTAAATGTATAATTTTAATTAAGAATAATGACAATATAACCAGGCATGGTGGTTCACATGTATGACCCCAACACTCCAGAGAAATCTGAGGTAAGATTATGTCTATGAGTTCATGGCCAGCCTGGACTACAAAATGGAGCTCCCTATCTCAAACAAACAATAATAAACCCAGAATGACATACCAAGGTGGTACAATGAGATGTTCCAGTTTTTGTTATAGGAATGTCTCTTTGAACCATCACCATGCACAAAATATCCTCATAGTAGTTAAGAAATGTAGGTGAATGATTGTAATACCTGGGTAAATCAAAGAACTAATACACAGAAGAAGGTACCAACAGCTGTTTTATATTACCTAAATCACCCATTTCCCCAATCTAGGGGAAAATATTATAGAAAATGATACCTGTGTGTGGGCAAGGAAGTAAATGTCAATTGCTATCACCAAGGACCCTGGCATAGGCCTACTCCAGTAAATCCTGGTGCTAAACCATTTCCTGTGGACCAGGGCTCTAGACTTTGAACTTTACACTGTGAACCCAATTGTTAGGTTGACCTATCACCACCCCAAGCCTTTCTCAAGAAGCTAGTAGGAGGTAAACTTGCTGGTAGACCTCACCTACCAGGTGAATCCACTTTGCTATTGATTCAAGACTTTAAGGATGAAAAATAATCAGGACATACAATACCACCATAGAAACAAATTAAAGTATCATTACCAATTCTAAGGAGGTACAGATCTGCAGATCTCTGATGTATTTGATGAATAATTCCCAATAATGTTAAGGACACTCAGAGAGGTACAGCCAGATGACATCAGGACAACAGTAAGTTCAAATGTCTAGTAAATCGATAGAAACAACTAACAGAACTGAGGTGCAATTCTGAAGCCAAAGAACACAAATACTAAACCAAAAAAACTCACAGGTTTAGTCAAGCAGAAGAATTGGTAAGCTTGAGACAAGTCACTTTAGAATTACCCAGAGGAACAAAAAGAAAATGAATGAAAATAGATTTAGAAAAGCAAATAGATAACTATAGGACTTATGAAACACTATCAGGAAAACAAATGTAGGTGTTACAGGCTTCAGTCTAGAATACTCTGAAATTCAGGACATGTTTGTGTGTGTGTGTGTGTGCATGCATGCTCATGCATGTACATGCATGCACTCTTGCATGCATCCATGTTCTATGTGTGCTTGCATACTGGGAATTGAACCTAGGGTCTTGAGCATGCTGGTCAAGCACTCTACCATTTATCTGTATTTCCAACCATGACTTTTACTCTTTTATTTCAAGATTAGGTCTCATAAGTTGTCTCACCAGGCCTTACATTTGTGAAGCTCCTGCCTCAGCTTCCTAAGATACAGGTCTACATTCCCAGGTCTCGATAAAATCCAACTTGATGCTCACCATGATTTGACCTTTTGAATTCAAGATGCTCAACTGGTAAAACTATGAAAATATTCACAAATACAGAAACTTTGAATTCTGAAAAAATTCTGGCCCCAAGAATTTCAAATAAGGAAAACAACTTGTGTTGGGGTTTCTGGATGAACAGGAAAGGAGAATAGAAAGTTTTAAATGACAATGCTTCCCAAATCTGAAAAGGAATATGGTCATCTAAACATGTGAAGCCCAGAACCCTAGTTGTTAACCCTGATGGGACAATTAACAATACATACTAATTGATGGTCACATTTTCAAAACTCAAAAGCAGAGAAATAATTTTAAAACAATGAAAGGGCAGCTGAGCTATCTTGGCATGGTAGTACATAACTCTAATCCTGGCACTCAGGAGACTGATGCAGGATGTCTACTATAAATTTAAGGCCAGTTTGTGCTACATAGTGAATTCTAGGCCGACCTGGGTTATAGAGTGAGAACTTGTTTGAAGTCCTGGTCCCCAAAGTAAAACAGTGTCTAGTCACCTACAATGCAATATCCATACTGCTATGAGCAGATATCTCAGCCAAATATTATCAGTCCAGGAGAACGGAATATATAGTCACACATATATTTAAGGAAACATATGCTAATGAAAAAGCCTTTAGATATAAAGCCTTCATAATACTGCATGACGCTAAGTAAATCCCACAATGAGCAGTTTCCTTTGTGAAATATGAAGCCTGTTATAAAAGGTTGGATAAAGGACATTTTTAACTTTTATTTATTAATTAAATGGGAATAAATTTAAATATTTATGGACTTATATGAAAAAAATGTCAAACATTACTTAGCTCAAGTACAACATCTCTTAGACTTCTTTCATTTTGCTTCTTTGCCCTTCATCCTTATTTTTAAGTCTCCAAAAGTTGGCTGCTTACCATTTTTCTATATCTACTACTTTAAGGCATGAAATAAGAAAGTCAGTAAGAAGGTGAGCATTCATTCCAGAACAGGTGTCATATTATATTAGCTTTATATGTTTATACTTGTAGCTATGAGGTTTTTTTTTTAAATGATGTGTCATGACAAATGTGTTTTCAAGTCTTTAGGTTCTTAGTGTTAAAATGAAAATGCTGGCATTCATGCTTTACTCTAAAAATAATATTTTATATACCACTGTAGGAAAAAAAAGCCTCACTTGTCCTTAACTCAGAAAATGTATATGGCCACTGTCATTCTTTTACCTAGTTTTAGAGCCTGGGTCCTTGGTTGTATATCTGAAGCTCAAGAAGAGACTGACTTTAGTACTGATGCCACTACTGCACTAAGCAATCAGTTAACCGCCTCCCTTCCCATTGCATATTTGGAAAAGGGAGCTTCAATTGTGGATGGTGTGGTCCAAATCTTTTTCTTTTCAGTTAGGTAAAACATAACATATAAATACTATAATTTGGCAAATGAAAATAAAATTATTTTACATTATAGAGCCAATATGGACTGCTCTCTAAATACTTTAAAAGAAAATAGATATTATTAAGAGAGCTAAATACATGCAGACATTGATTGAAATGTTGTATTTCCAAAGATGATTAACAATGCACAAATAAACATTATCTTTCCTTTGTTTCATTTTATTTGAAGAAAAATTTAAATCTCTTATGAAAACTACATGAATTCTGAGGAGAAAGAATGTATGCCTACATATAAGGTATATTCTACCATGGGAAATAATCTGCAACAATAAAAAGGAGCACCCCCTTAAATTTCTATCATTTCCTTTTAGCAATCTAGTATTTTTTTCAAAAATGTTAAATCATGACTATATAGTCAGAATTTCATTAACATTTTCTTCTAGAAACAAATAAAGCAGAAATTACTTATATAAATTTAAACATTGTGTTGCATGGGCTGTGACTCATGATTGACCACTCATAGACTACAAATGTGACAGTGACCTTTCTACATAAAATTTCAGGGAAGAATTTCTTTTTCTATTCCCTGTTGAATGAATGGATGATCATTTCTAAATTTCGCTAGGTGGAACCTTTAACACAACAGATATGTCTAGCAATATGCATGGCATAAACATACTGGTAGTTTCCTTTTAAAATTACCTGATTTCATACAGTAAAGAAGCAAATGTTTTGTGAAATCAAAGGAGACTAATATGGAGTAAGTGGAGAGAGGAAAATAAAGCAAGCATCTGAATGAGACAGAGAGAGCAGACTCTACATTGCACACGTTCCCTAGAAGCGGAAGTCAAAGAAGCTATGGCATTTTTTAAAATTTTTTTGTTTGTTTATTTATTTATTTGAGAGCGACAGAGAGAAGGAGGGAGGGAGGGAGAGAGAGAGAGAGAGAGAGAGAGAGAGAGAGAGAGAGAGAGAGAATGGGCACGCCAGAGCTTCCAGCCTCTGTAAACGAACTCCAGATGTGTGTGCCCCCTTGTGCATCTGGCTAACGTGGGTCCTGGGGAACTGAGCCTCCAACCGGGGTCATTAGGCTTCACAGGCAAGCTCTTAACCGCTAAGCCATCTCTCCAGCCCTGGCATTTTTGTATGTTCCATGTGATGCGAGGGAGCAGGATGAAAATTGACTGTTCCTCGTTTCGTGAGAGCTGAACCATGAAAACAGTTCTAAATTAGCTTTAGTCACACACTTGTTTCAAATATACATTAGCACCTTAGGGGCTTTCTGCTCTGGTGTAACATCATGTGGCATAGGGGCCAACTGTCAAATTCAGGCTTGAGCAGTTTTTTCAAATATTTTTACTTTTATTTATTTATTTGAGAAAGAAAGAGGCAGATGTTGAAAGAGAGGGAGAGAGAGAGCGAGAGCGAGAGCGAGAGCGAGAGAGAGAGAGACAGAGAGAGAGAGAATGGGTGTGCCAGGGTCTCCAGTCACTGTAAACAAACGCCAGACGCATACACCACTTTGTGCATCTGCCTTATGTGGGTACTGGGGAAATGAACCTGGGTCCTTAGGCTTCACAGGAAAGTGCCTAAACTGCTTAACCATCTCACCAGCAATGTTTTGATTGGCCATTCTATTATTCTCCTTTGAGATGGCCCCAAGTACTATTTGGCTGCCCGTGAACTTCCTAGTTTTGTCAAGTTCACCCAATTACCCCCTTTCCCTACAGACTGGATACCATTTTGTACCATGCCTTTTTCCCTCAAGGCATTTAGTTCAAAGCCTTGACACAGAATCACAAATGTGGATTAGATCTGGACCATGGAAGGATAAGAAGCTAGAACCCAACACCAAAATGCATGGCCTACAGATGAAAGCATAAGAACAATACAATGTAGAAAAGCTAACAGCAGAACACACAGCTCATCTTAAAGAGGAGGGGCAGATGACTTTATGTAAACTATATGCAATTTGATGAAATGGGGCATAAACTCCCTTCTGCCCTTAGTGGTCTAGAAGGAGAAATGTATGTAAGGCCATTTTTTCAATGGCCTGTGTACTGTGGGAAAAGATCTTATCATCATGAAGTTTTCAGATATCATACCTATCAAAGTTAAAATACTGAGCTATTATAAAAGGGTTTATACCTTACACAAATTGTGATGGTTAATCTATGGTTGCCAACTTAACATGATTTACAATTGCCATCAAAACAACTCTCTGGTAATATTTACTAGTGATGTTCTAGATTAGATCCCAAGTGTGGCAGTATCATCCCATGGGCTAGCTTTTTAGGTTGTATAAAAAAGAGAAAGAGAGCTGAGAATTCAGTAGTCAATTTTTCCTACTTCCTCCATGCTGGTAGGAAGATATGGCACAGTCTTCCTACTCAAGCTTGCCATGACTTCCTAGCCATACTGGATATTCATGGATATTTCTCCTTGAAACTGTAAGCCAAAAGTAAACACTTTCCTTCCTTAGGCTGCTTCTTATGGAATATTTTGTCCCAGAAATGAGAAAGTAACTGAACTTATATAATGACTTGAACTATAATAATTTTATGTTAAGCAGCTCATACATAATAACTTTGTCATGTATTTCTTTTCTTTTCATCTTGTTTTTGGCATAATTTCTCAACATGAGGTATAGTAATTGAGAAAGCTCAGATACACCTGATTTGCCATTACCTATCTATGTAAATTTCAATGTAAGCAGTATTTTTTGAAAATAAATTTGTAGAAATAGGAAAAATCAAAATGTATTAATGATTTTTTCCTCCGATTTTTACAAAGTTAGACATTTCAACCAGACCATCTAATTATTTGTAGGATTATTTAAAAAGTATACTGAAAATGCCAAAGTTTTCAAGTTTTAAACATGAGAAAGATTAAAAAAAAATTAGCCTATCCAAGACTTCAAAAGAGATTAAATATTTGCAACATTAGAGATTCTGCATAGAATAGACTTTATCTTATACTGCCTATTCTATTCAAGTTTCATTTTTCCATTCACTCTCCCCTTATAGTCCATCAATGTTCCAGTTATCTCTTTGAGCTTTTGCAAATATTACATTACTCTTGACTCATCATTCTTATTCATAGTTTTCCAAAGTCCCTCTCATTCATGTATAAACTCTTCTATAAAAGAAACATATAGTAATAATTTAGATCACCCTCAATGCCACATAAATTTTCATTTTTGGCAGTATATCATCTGTGCACAGTATATGAATGAGTGGGCATGGCTGTCCTTCAGTGAAACATAACTTATAAAAACAGAAAACCTACTGATATGTCATAATTTACTGATCCTGTTTTATAATTATAATCCTTTGAGTAAACCTTCACTGTGCCCCAAATCTGAATAAATATACTCCACTGTAAACCTTGCATTAAATTTATTTGTAGCTGTACTGTTAGAAGTAAAATACTAGAAGATAAAAATATCATTAACTTATTTATTATTCATATTATAACATATGATAAATGCTTTGTATAGGTAAACTTTGGTATACATGACTATTTGTGAGACATAGAGAGCAGCACTTGAGGTTGTCAAGTCTATAAACATTTCTTCAGGTGCATGCCTTTAAAATCCCATCAGTAGGGAGGGAGAGGTAGTAGGATTCCTGTGAGTTCTAAGCCAGTCTGGGAGTACAGAATGAGTTACAGGTCAACCTGGGCTATAATGAGACCCTACCTCAAGCACTTTCTTTTTCTCCAAATATACAGCTAAAACTAATAAAGCCAATTTTCTATACTACCTAGAAGCTGTAACACAAATGAGGAATATCAAACTAATCTTTTTGCCAGTTTACAAAGCAATAGTAATACTGTTTAATTACCATGGGAAAGAGTCATAAATTTGTAACTTTATTCTAAAATGTCCCCCAAAGACTTAAGTTTTCACTGTTGAGTGACCAAGTTCTGGTATTATTTTGATCATGCAGGAGTCTTAGGAGGTGATGTCTGCCTGGGAGAAGACCCCTGGGGTGGGGTGGGGATGCCATTTAAGGTTATACCTTTTACTGAGTGCTCTGGTTCAGAGCTAGCTCCCTGCTTCCAAATCTGCTGACTAGAAGACCTACTGTCTCACACCAGGCATTGAGCTGTGCTTCTGTCTCTTCTGTTCCATAATCAACTGAAATTCCTATGAACCTGTGAGTCATAATAAACTATTCTTCCATTACTTTGATTCAGTCCTGTACTTTGTCATAGCAGCCTAGAAAGATTGCTGCCATGAGATTATCCCCAGTCATTTGGATTTTTTGTGGAGAGGAAGAGTTCAGCATATTGAGTGAGAACACTTTGGTTTAAAGAATTATTTATTTGTTTATTTGAGAGAGATAGAAAAAGACAGAGAAAGAGCAAGAGAGAGAGAGAGAGAGAGAGAGAGCAGGGGGAGGGAAAAGGCATGCCAGGGACTGTGGCCTCTTCAAATACCACTTTGTGCATTTGGCTTACATAGGTCTTATGGAATTGAACCTAGGTCTTTTGACTTTGTAGGCAACTGCCTTAACCACTAAGCCATCTCTCCAGTTCAATAGAACTTTAAAAAAATTCAATTAAGAACTTTATTGTTTGAACATATTTCATAATGATCATATCCCCATAGAGTTATACTCATATTATCTCTTTCCCCTGAGCATGTTCCAATGTGGAAATTCCTCTGTGAGGTTATTGTTATTCACTATAGGCTCATGAATTACCAGTCAGTCTCTGTGAGGGAGACAATGCCTCATAATGCACCTTCCCACACACCCTGGGGCTCTTATAATCTTTCTGACCCCTCTTCTACAATGTTCCCTGACTGTGGTGTTTTGAATAGATGGCCCCCAATATATTCAGTTTTTTTATTGTTTGCAGTCTCCATCTGCAGCCACCTGGCTGGAGGCAGTGTCACTGGGTGGATCTTAAGGTGTGGTGGTGGGTTTCAGATTACAATCTAAAGATATGCAAAGTGTGCCTAGCTGGAGTTCCTGAAGTGTGCTGTGCTATATGGCTTTTGGCTTTTTGGTTTGTGCTTCTCTCTCTCTGCTTGGACCTGTGAAGGCAGGCCAGCTTCTTCTGCCATTTATGGAACTTCCCCTGGATCTGAGCTTCAATAAATATCCCTTCCTCCATAACTATGTCTGGTCTGGAAGTTCATCTCAGTGAACCTGAAGCTGTCTGCTACAGTGAACTTCTAAGGGCAAGTTATGTCTCCTTTAGTGTGGAGCTCTCAAAAACCTTTGAGTTTCTGCTTTAAATGAGTTTTGAGTCTCTTCAGTGTGTCTCATCATCTCCCTGGGGAGGTTCTTAGGATAAATGTAAGAGCAGCATGCATATTTAATCCACCACTTCCACTGTAATGTTTCCTGGCTCCTGGAAGGTGTGATAGAGATGACCAGTCTTTTTTTTTTTTTTTTTGATAGAATTCAGCTGAGAAGCCATCTGGTCCTGGGCTCTTCTTTTTTGGGAGGTTTTTTATTACTTTTTCAATCTCCATGAGTGTGATGGGTTGATTGAGGTGATTAATCTGCTCTGTGTTTAGCTTTGGTAGATGGTATGCGTCCAAGAATTTATCCATCTCCTCCACATTATCCAGTTTTGTGGAGTAGAGGTTTTTGAAATAAGTCCTGATGATTCTCCCAATTTCACTTATGTCTGTTGTGATCTCTCCTTTTTCATTTTGAATTTTGTTAATTTGAAGCTTCACCTTTTTTTGCTTGATCAGATTGGCCAGGGGTTTGTCAATCTTGTTTATTTTTTCAAAGAACCAGCTCTTTGTTTTGTCAATTGTCTTAATTGTTTCCTTGGTTTCCAATTCATTGATTTCTGCTCTGATTTTAATTATTTCTTTCCTTCTGGAGCTCTTTGGGTTGGATTTTTCTTGTTTTTCCAGTGCCTTTAGGTGGATGATTAGGTCGTTGATTTGGGACCTTTCTGTCTTTCGTATGAAGGCATTGGGTGCTATGAACTTTCCCCTGAGGACCGCTTTCATTGTGTCCCATAAGTTTTGGTACCATGTGTTCTCATTGTCATTCAATTCCAAAATTTTGAAATTTCATTTTTTATTATTTCATCCACAATCTATTTATTGTTTAAAAGTTTCCAGGTGCCGTTGTGATTCTTCGTGGGTCTTTTGTTGTTGATTTCTAGCAATATAGCATTGTGATCTGATATCATGCAGGGAATTACATCAATCTTCCTAAATATGTGGAGGCAGTCTTTGTGACCCAGTACATGGTCTATTTTAGAGAATGTTCCATGGGCTGCTGAGAAGAATGTGTAGTCTGTGGATTTGGGATGGAAATTTCTGTAGATGTCCATTAGGTATAAGTGATCTATGGCTTTGTTGCGCTCTCTTACTTCCCTGTTGAGTTTCTGTTTTGATGATCTGTCTATTACTGATAATGGTGTATTGAAGTCCCCAGCTATGATGGTGTTGGTGATTATTTCTGTTTTATTGTCAAGTAGGTTTTGTTTTATGAACTGTGGTGCCCCTGTGTTTGGTGCATACAGATTTATGAGTGCAATATAATCTTGATGGATCATTCCCTTGATAAGTAGGGAGTGGCCTTCTTTGTCTTTTTTGATTATTTTTGGTTTGAGGTCTATTTTATCTGATGTTAATATAGGTACACCTGCTTGTTTCTTACTACCATTTGCTTGGAATACTGTTTTCCACCCTTTCACCCTGTGGAGGTGTCTGTCTTTAGTGGTGAAGTGGGTTTCTTGAAGGCAACAGATTGAGGGGTCTAATTTTTTGATCCATCCTGTTAGCTTGTGTCTCTTGATAAGTTAGCTTTATTCACTGATGACATGATTGTATAAGTAAGAGACCCGAGATATTCCATCCCAAAACTCCTGAAGGTGATTAACTCCTATAGCAAAGTAGCAGGATGCAAAATCAATGCACAAAAATCAGTAGCCTTCCTATATGCAAATGACAAAGATACAGAGAAAGAAATAAGGGACATAGTCCCAATAGCAACCAAAAAAATAAAATAACTTGGAATAATGTTAACCAAGGAAGTGAAAGACCTATACAATAAAAACATAAAAACACGCAAAAAAGAAATTGAGGAGGACTTGAGAAAATGGAAAGACCTCCCATGTTCTAGGATAGGCAGAATTAACACTGTGAAGATGACAATCCTACCAAAGGCAATATACAGATTTAATGCAATTCCAATTAAAATCCCTACAGTGCTCTTCACAGAGATAGAAAAAATGATCTCAAATTTCATATGGAAAGGCAGAAGGCCTCACATATCCAAACATATCTCAGCAAAAGAAATACCTCTGGAGGCATCTCCATACCTGATCTAAAGCTATATTACAAAGCCATTGTAATAAAAACAGCATGGTACTGGCATAAAATCAGGAGTATATACCAATGGAATAGACTTGAGGACCCGGACTTTGGGTCAAGCAACTATAGCTACTTGATATTCGATAAAGGCGCAAACAATATAGGCTGGAAAAAAGACAGCATCTTCAACAAATGGTGCTTCAACATATGGACAACAATATGCAGGATACTGAAACTTGACCCACACATTTCACCATGCACTACACTGAAGTCCAAGTGGATGAAAGACCTCAATATAAGACCAGAAACTTGAATACTACGGGAAGAAAATTTAGGAAGTACTTTCCATGATATAGGAAAGGAAAAAGACTTCCTGAACAAAACCCCAGTAGCTCACGAACTTAAACCATCACTCAACCAATGGGATCACATGAAGCTGAAGAGTTTCTTTACAGACAAGCATACAATAAGCAAAGCCAATAGATTACCCACGGAATGGGAGAAAATATTTGCAGGTTATCCAACTGATAGAATCCTAATCTGTAGAATCTACAAAGAACTCGAAAATCTGAACAGTAAGAAGTCAAATACCCCACTCACAAAATGGGGCAAAGAGCTGAACAGGCAGTACACAGAGGAAGAAATACAAATGGCAAATGTACACTTAAGAAAATGTTCATCATCCCTAAGCATCAGAGAAATGCAAATTAAAACAACTATGAGATTCCACTTTACCCCAATATGGATAGCAAACATCAAAAAGTCAAATAAAAATAAATGTTGGTGAGGATCTGGAGAAGTAGGAACAGTCATCCACTGTTGGTGGGAATGTAGGATGGTACAACCACTTTGGAAAGTAATATGGAGACTTCTGAAAAAGCTGAGTATAGAGATACCAACAGACCCAGTTATTCCCCTACTGGGCATCTACCCTAAAACCTTCAAACCACAGGCTAGAGAGATTTGCTCAACCATGTTTGTAGCAGCTCAATTTGTAATAGCTAAGAGCTGTAATCAACCCATATGTCCATCACTAGAAGAATGGATAACTAAGATGTGGTATATCTACACAATGGAATTCTATACAGCAGTAAGAAAAAATGACACAATGAAATTTGAGGAAAAATGGTTGAACCTGGAACAGATCATTCTCAGTGAACTTATCCAATCACAGAAAAAAAATTGCCACATAGTCTCACTCATCTACAGCACCTAACCTGAATCTACCCAAGATAACTTACATATCCAGCAAGCAACTTGTGGACTAGACACTAGGATGGAAGGGGAGGGAGTGGAGGGCATCAATGGGGTCGGAAACACAAATCTAGACCCAAATGGCAATGGTACCATAAAATTCTACTTACTAAATGGCAGACCAAATGGCTGATCCTTCACCAGGCCCTTACAGGGAACACCTGAACCACAAGACACTGGAGAGGGTAAGATCAAGACTAACCTTAATCTTCTACCTCTTCCCTCCCTCCGTCTCCCTCTCCTTCTCCCTCTCTCTTCTCTCTAACTCTTGTATATTAGTTATCATATTCCTCATTTTCTTAGTGGGCACTGACCTGTTACTCCCGGTACCAGCATGGGGCTATCATCCACAAGGAGCTTTTGATCAGAGAGACCTACAAGTTTTCTTAAAAGAAAGACAGATTTCTGTCAGAGTACTTGATGACCCACCAAATGTTAGTGGTAAGACCCTACTGCTGAAGACACCTTATGTAGTTGACATGCAAAATAGAATGGCATGGCTGGAAGTTGGAAGAGACTCAGTCCCCAGACAGTCAGCTCGTCTAGTGCCAGAAGGTGGTACATGGGCGACTGGGGGAAAATGACCAATATGTGTCTAAGCAACTCTTGGTCTAACATACTTAGCAGCAAATAACTTGTTGTGATGCCCACACAAGTGCAATAGTGGCACACAGCCATGGTGGGGAACCAACTGCTCTTAATTTGGCTAACTGATCTCCTCAGTGGTATGGCACCCATAGCTGGAGCTGGGAAACAAATCAGAACTGTATCCAAACATAAGCCCACTTGCCAATATCAAGTTGCCATCAATTGTGAGCTACAAGAGGGCCTATACCTATTAAATTCTCTATTAAAAAAGTAAGGGTTATCTCTTTTGTCCTGGTGCTAACTTACTCTTTGTTGGATAATCTGCTTCTCTTTTTCAGATAGATGTAGATCCTAAGGAGAGAGCCACCCCATCATACCTCCAAAGGGCCCCAGCTGAAACTAAGAAAAATTGGCGAAACAAGCAAGGGTGCTCTTTTCCTGATGAACGGGATACCAACACAAGGGGGAAGGAGATCAACACAGAGAAAAATCAACTCCTACCAAATCAGAGAGCCAGAGCCTCAGAGGCCCCCAAAACATCATCACTGAAGCAGACCAAAAATGAACCCAACATGGCTCAGGGAAATTTTGCGGAAGAGGGGGCAGAAAGAATGTCAGAGCCACATGTTGGGTCATGATATGCAGAGACATTTAGCTTACCCATAACTGTTGGCTAATTCCACAATGTATGACCCATATACATCAACAAGGAGGGCCCAAGGGGAAGGGGTAGGTCACGGATGAGCCTAATAATGGTACCAAACTGACTTTATTTGCTGAATACAAAACTAACTAATAAAGAAAAAAAATTGAGAAACAAAAATAAGGCTGGTGGTATCACCATATCTCATTTTAAGCTATATTATAAAGCCATAGTAACAAAAACAGCATGGTACTGGCATAAAGTCAGGCTGGTAGATCAATGGAAAAGAATAGGGGACCCAGATGTTAATCTAGCCATTGGATTTTTGAAAAAAGGCCAAATAATATTCACTGGCGAAAAGATGTCCTCTTCAACAGCGGTGCTGGGAAAATTGGATATCTATATGTAGAAGGATGGAAATAGATCATTGTCTTTCTCCATGCATAAGAATCAAATCCAAATGAATCAGGGACCTTAATATCAGACATGAAACTCTGAAACTTCTAGAGGAATAGGTAGGGGACACCCTTCAACGTATTGACATAGGCAATGACTTTCTGAATATAACCCCAGTTTCTCAGAAAATAAAACCACTAATCAACCACTGGGATCTCATGAAATTATAAAGCTTTTGTACAGGAAAGGACACTGTGAATAGAGCAAATATACAACCTGTAGAATGGGAGAAAGTCTTTGCCAGCTACATGTCTGACAGAGGATTAATATCCGGAATATACAAAGAACTCAAAAAATAAAACAATATAAATCAAGTAACCCAATCATAAAAAGGGCTATGGAACTAGAGATTCTCAAAGGAAGAAATAGAGATGGCATATAAACACCGAAAAAAGTGTTTTACATCCTTATCCATCAGGGAAATGCAAATTAAATCCACTTTGACATTTCTATCTCACTCCTGTGAGAATGGCTACCATCAAGAAAACAAATGACAATAAATGTTGGCAAGGATGTGGAAAAAGGGGAACACTTCTACATGGTTGGTGGGGATGTGGTCTGGTGCAGCCATTGTGGAAATCAGTGTGGATGTTCTTGAGACAGCTAAAACTAGATTTACCAAATGATCCAGCTATAGCACTCATTGGCATATATCCTAAGGACTTTTCTCACTACCTTAGAGATACCTGCACAATGTTTATTGATGCTCTATTCACAATAGCTTGGAAATGGAACCAACCCAGATGTCCCTCAACAGGTAAATGGATAATAAAACTGTGGCACATTTACACAATAGAGTTCTATTCGGTGATAAAGAAAAATAAAATTATGACATTTTCAGGGAAATGGATGGATCTGCAAAGGATTATACTAAGTGAGGAAAGTCAGTCCAAGAAAGCCAAATGTCACATTTTCTCTCTCATATATGGATCCTAGCTACAAAAGTTTAGACTTGTGTGTGAACTGGAACCAAAAATCAGTACCAGATGCCAGTAAGCTACAAAAGGGCCTTAATGGTGGGAGGAGACTGAAGGACTTTAGGGAGTGATATTGTATAAATGTAAGTAGAAGAACAGATTACAGGGAGTGAAATGGCCTAAATGAAGCCAGGGGAAGAGATTGAGTAAAAGAATGCTTGGGGGGGGGTCAATCAAAATTCAAGACATTGTGAATAAGATATTGGAAAACCTAGTTTTGGGGATAATGGCACATCCAGAAGCCATAGATTGCTACTAGAAAATTTTCACTGTCAGGGATGTGATTCCTTCCAGTGGGTTGTTGGCCAGGGAGGTCCCTGTTGCCTCCAGAACATTACAGGCTATTGCCAAGGCCCTTGGTTTCCAATTATAAACAGATGGTAAGACCCTATTGCTGAAGACTTCACATGCCTGGGCAGCAAGGTGATTGATAAAACCTTTTTCCTGTAGGCCAGACAACTGAGAGCTGGAAAAAACTGCATTGCATGCAGCCCTATGGGAGACAGAAGTCATCAGCAGTGAAAACAGTGGACACTGGAAGCCTCTACTTTGGCCAGACAGGCCAAATGACTGAACAGGTGCAATAGTGGCATGTCTGCTCTAAGAGATACCAATTGCTCTTTAATTGAATGGGAGGTCTGCATCGTGGGAGGGAATACATGCCTGGTACCAAAAACCTAATGAAAAGTCAATGGCAGGGGAAGTCATGAGCCTTAGGGGTATAAAGTCTGCTCTTGTTTGGTTAAATGCATATATTATGCTCACCCAACTGCCCAGTAAGTGCTACACTTAATGTTCATATTCATATATTATTGCTACTCTCACTTTCGGTTAGAGAAGCTTCTCATTACAGATGGCAGTGACCACTGGGATGACCCAAAAGGCAACATAGTGCTGAGAAGAAATGAAGAGGAGTGCCAAGCACTGAAACAATCACAACCCCCAAGACCTAGTATCCATTGTGGAAGAGGTGGTGGAAAGAAGGTAAGAGCCAAAGGAAGGGCACCACTCCTTACAATGCAACTATCCAGACGGAAATTGGCCTCGATACCCATGACCTCACAGTGCCTAGCAATACCTTCACAAGACTGTTATAATAGTTTAAAAAGATGATGACATCAAAACAAAACAGAGACTAATTGAGAGAGGGAAGGGATATGATGGAGAGTGGAGTTGTGAAACAGAAAGTGGGGGAGGGGAGGAAATTATCATGGTTTATTGTCTGTAAGTATAGAAGTTGTCCATGATAAAAATATACATTAAAAACATTAGATGTACCAAACAAAATTTTATGAAAACACCATAATATTGTAAGATAATAAAAAAGTTTAATTCTTAACAAATCAGGAGATGGGCTGGAGAGATGGCTTAGCAGTTAAGTGCTTGCCTGTGAAGCCTAAGGACCCCAGTTCGAGGCTCAATTCCCCAGGACCCATGTTAGCGAGATGCACAAGGGGATGCATGCATCTGGAGTTCGTTTACAGAGAAGCTATGGCGTGCCCATTCTCTCTCTCTCTCTCTGCCTCCTTCTCTCTGTTGCTCTCAAATAAATAACTAAACAAACAAAAAAAATTTTAAAAAAATCAGATGATACCAGGAATAGATAGTAAGACACTATTGCTGAAGACTCCACATACTTGGGCTGTATGGCCACTGAGAAACCCTGCTAGAGCTGAGCTGATAACCTCCTCCATGTAGACCAGCTGACAGAAAGCTGGATGAAGCCATTCTGCATGCAGTTCAATTGGAGAAATAGATACCACCAGTGAAGACACTCAACAGTGGACACTGCAAGCCTTATATTTGGCCAGCCAGGCCAAATGAGCCAAGGGATGCAATAGTGGCACATCTATCATGGTGGAAAACAACTGCCCTCTAATTGGACTGGAGGCCTCCTCCATGGGAGGCCTGATACTGAAAACTTAAAACAGGGGTAGTCATGAACCCTAGGGGTGTAACATTTGCTGTTGTCCAGCTAAATGTATATACTATGCTTATCAAGCTGCCCAGTAAGCACTTCTGTTAATGTTCATACCCTTATATTAATGATATTCTCACTTTGGGTAGAGAATTTTCTCTTTTCATATGGCAGTGACCTTGGGATGACCCAGAAGGTATCATGGAGCTGGAAAGAAATGACTGGAATAATGAATAATATCTTGATCACACCTTCCAAGGCTCAGGGTCTAATGCGGAAGAGGTAGCAGAAATAATGTAAGAGCCAAAGGAAGGGTAGGACTCCTTACAATGTGCTCCCACCAGACATAAAATGGCCTGGATATCCATGACTTCATAGTGCCACACACTACCTACACAAGACCATCATAAGAGGAGGAAAAGATCATGACATCAAAATAAAAGAGAAACTGATTGAGATGGGGAGGGTATATGATGGAGAATGGAATTTCAAAGGTGAAAGTGGGGGGAGGGAGGGTATTACCATGGGATATTTTTTTATAATCATGGAAGATGTTAATGAAAATTGAGAAAAAAAATCAGGTGATAAAGTCTCATTTAAGTCCTAGAGGAAATTGAAATAAGACATTCAACTTAAATTTACATAAGTATATACAGAAGTTATAGTTAAATATAAAAATAATCACAAGGGAGTGTCATTATTTGCTTAAAGAAAAATAGAAAAATGCAAGATAAAAAATAACATCTGTTCTGGGTACAATAAAAACGGTTACTATGGAGATGGAATAAAAGATGATTGCATTGCAAACATAAAGCCTTTTTTCCTTCATGATAATGAAGGCAAGCTCAGAAGCCCATTTGACTTGGCACATGCAGAGCCTTTAAATATCCCTGTCCTCGTGACAGCCAGAGCAGTTTATTAATGTGAACTAATGACTGTCCCTGGAACTTAAAATGAATACCCTTTACCTTTCCATGCCATACAAAGCCCTGGAGGACCTGATCCCAGCAGTCTGTGATAAACACCCCTTTCATAACCTTTCCTTCCAGAGCTCCAGTCTCCTCACCCTTTGTACTATTTAGAAAACAAGGTCTTTTCCATTTTATAGCTTTTCCTCAATATTTTCTCTACTTGATTTCTCTTTCTCTAGGATTTTGCAGAAATGATGATCATCTTAGAAGGACTTCTCTAACCACATATTTCACAACCATCCTCTCCTATTCCTTCTGACCCCTATAACCATTTTATTTTCTTCATTACCCTTGTTAATGATATCTAAGCTTAAGTTAAATTGGTTATGTAACTGTTTGCACTTTCCTTCGACAAACATAGGGGATTTTCCACTCTTTTTCTCATCCATCTTCCTCTTGTTAAGAATGTAATTGAGAACTCAGAGGATTGCTCAGTGGTTAAAGGTGCTTGCTTTCAAGATCTGCTGGCCCAGATTCAATTCCCCATCCACCCACATAAATCAGACAGGCATCTGTTTGCAACAACAAGAGTCCCTGGTGTACTCCACCTCCACCATACACACATACCACAAATAAATAACATATTAGTTTTAAAGTGTAAGAAAAGAATGTGATTGACATCATATAGGATTAACTAATTATTTGCTGAATGAATGGCAATTTGAATTAGTAATTTGGAGAAAATGCAAGCTCTCTCTTCTATCTTCTTTCTTCTCAAAGAAAAATTGCTCTTCCCTCAGTGATACCACATCGCAAGCTTTTAATGTACTGAAACAGATCAATGATAGTAGGGAAACACAGAGAACACAAGAACACAGAGTATGTTTAATGCGGCTTATTGAGTGTACAGGCATGGGCTAGATGGCTTTTCAAACATTTTCCCCCCATAGGTTTCTGTTTGTTTTCTCAGTAGCCATAGAACATCTTCTCTGCTATGTAAAATCTTAATCACATTCATTTTCAAATTTTGAGGTAGTTTTGTTTAAAACATCCATTAAATGTAATGAAAAATGATGTTTTATCTCAATTAAAAATTATGTAATTTTTCAGAAGGAAGTATCAAATGCAGCAGTCATTTTGCAACATTTAAGTTTAATATTAAAATAAAGATGTTTCTCTAACATGGTAAAAGACATTATTTTGTAATATGCCATGTTAGCAGTATTAAACACTAAAAGAACAAGAATATTTTTTAATTTTTTTGTTAATTTTTATTTATTTATTTGAAAGTGACGGACAGAGAGAGAGAGAAAGAGGCAGAGAGAGAGAGAGAAAGAGGGAGAGAGAGAGAGAGGGAGGGAGGGGGAGAGAATGGGCGTGCCAGGTCTTCCAGCCACTGCAAACGAACTCCAGACGCGTGCGCCCCCTTGTGCATCTGGCTAACATGGGTCCTGGAGAATCGAGCTTCGAACCCAGGTCCTTAGGCTTCACAGGCAAGCGTTTAACCACTAAGCCATCTCTCCAGCCCAAAGAACAAGAATTTTATGAATATAAGATCTAATGAAATAACGCAGTGATTCTTTTCTTTATAAATCTGTTCTGTGTGAATCTGGAGCTACACACTTAACATAGAGAAACTGCTCATTAGGAAATGACAAAGGCTTCTATTTAGCTCAGAATGCCAAGAAATCTAACTCTCTATAGATTGCTATATTTGTAGGAAAATAATTTATAGGAAAATAACAGTATGTTCCCTATAATGTTCTAAATGCATGAATAATTGTCATTTTTGGTATGCTATGACTTACTAAGGCTAAGTTGTTGAAGACTAACGTCTGCTTCAAGAAAATAGTATTCATTCTTACATGTATACCTTTGTAGACTGTACCATATCCATAGAAGTTATTACAGCAATTATACAACTTATTAATATTAGGCCTTATCTTTTAAGATAATGCTTTTCCAAAATTCTAATAAATGCTAACATAGGATATATGTCCACATTAAAGTAGGTAGCACTTGTTGTTGCAGCTTACTGATTTTAAAAATTAAATGTGACATAGCATAGGTCATTTTGGTATGCTAATAACTTACTAGGCATATATGTATTGAAATCATATATAAAGAATTATTATTAAAACCCTCAAGATGGCTCAGCAGTTAAAGGTGGTTGCATACAAAACCTTATGGCCTGGGTTTGATCTTCCAGTCCCATGTAAAGCCAGATGCAAAGTCACACGTGAATCTGGAGTTTGTTTGCAGTGGCAGGAGGTCCTGGCATGCCAATTCTCTCTACCTTCCTCATTCTCTCTGTCTCTGTCTCTCTCTCAAATAAATAAATAAAATATTTAAAAACATGCAGATGCTTCTCATTTCCAATCAAAGGCACAGAAAAGGGAAATCTGTCTGTCTTCTCCTGTTGCAAAGTATAATGTTAGCTAACCTCTCTCCTTTCATTTAAACCTTGAGATCTTCATGCATTTATTGTCAAGTTTTGCCTGAATATAAACTGTCTCTTCCATTAAATATGGCTTTCATGCCATTTGCCCTTAACTCCTGAACTAATATTTTCTTCCCCCCGCTTTTTAAAAGCCCCTCAAAAGCAGCAAGGATTCCTTGATTATATATAGCTATGCAATTCTTGCCTGGGTGATGTAGATTAGCTGTCTTTGGTTACACACTGAGGAAACCCCATAATTATGAGGATACCCATGATTGCAACACTGCTATTTCAGGGAATTACATTACAGCTAACTCTAAAAATAAAAGGGCAGCACATTGTACATGCTGAGAGACGGCTTCCCTTGATAGATGAACTTGCTTTTTCTTCAGCCTTAAATTTATCCTTCACCATCTGCTCTACAAATACTCCAGAAAACACAATATTACATTCTTAATTCCTTTCTCTTCCTTGTAGATTCCTTGTTATGTTCATTATTTCACCTGCATACAAATGTCTTATGTTTAGGTGACTCTAGTTCTTTATTACCTTGATTAAAAAAAAAAAAAAAAGACTGGAGAACATCCAAGCAATCAGTCACTTTCCTAATGGTCGAGACTTGATTGAGCTTATGTAGGCATCTGCCTTACAAACATGGATGCATAAAAGGCTGCTACTGAAGCATCCACATTGTGATTGATTTTCATTACTAATTTTTCATTTTTCTAGGAAGAAATAAAAATATTTCTCCTTACACAATTTTGAAAGCATTTCCTTACTCCTACTTGTACAGACCTTACCTTTGATTATTTGCTGAATGCTGAAAGGACTCTATGACTTTGTTGTCTACAACAATTTTCCAGTCCAACTGGTACCAGCCAAAATTTATGTTGAATTTGGTCCTTTGGTTTCACTTGGGAATATCTTCAAACCAAAACAAAACCTTGCAATGAGCAATAATAACTATTTGATTACTTTCCTATGCAACAGACAATCATAAAGATTTTTATCCTTTTAGAAAAGACAGAATCAAGGAAACTTTAAAGTGATGATTCTGATTGTTCAAGATCTAATTCCATTTATGTAATACATTATCAATACATATTTGTTGACTAAATGTAACAGGGTAAGAAGAAAATATATGCCCTGTTGTAATGCATTGTCCTATCCAGCCCTTATTCTGGATACTCTGTCCTTGACACTGAGTTCATGTGATAATCCACTTCTCCTTTACTACTTCCTATCTTTTCACAAGAAAGGATGTTTTCTTGTACTTTATACTGATACTTTCCTACATATTAGAGTACTATAGGACCTTCATGTGAGACTAAGAGACTCATTGTATTTCTTTAATCAGTCTCAAAAATATCTCTACCTCCAAAAAACAAAACCCCAGAGGTTTGTGGAAAGTATTTAAACATTCAGAAATGGTATTACTTTGTGCCACTCATTGGTGATGAATGAGAAAATAAATGTTTGCTTCAACATTTGCTGAGAACAGTTTGCCTAAGGGTCCTGTGAACCTGGTAAAACTTCCCTTATTGTTCATTATGAAAGACATGGGTGAGGTTTGATGTGTCCTACTCACCTTTGTACCGTGACCATGATTACAGCCCCCTTCTTCCCTATAGGCATAGAACATGGCAGTCTATAGTCATAGGAGAGAAGGACGATGCAAAATTACCCACTGACTTTCCATTATCTGAGAAAAATTACACTATGTGACCTTGAGTGCTGAACTCACTTCCTGCAAGGACACTACAGAGAAGAAATTCCACTGTGTCAACAATGCAGTTTTATTTAGAAACAAGGACCACACTGACAAGTGTTTTCTTTGTTTTCATATAGCTGGTTAGAAAAATCTACAATATTTTAACATTATTATTTTAAAGGCTTCAATCTAGAAGCACAGTATTTTAAACAGATAAAGCATTATAAACAACTCTAGTCTTTTTTTAACCCATAATCTCCTTAGAACATCTACTAAAATGATTTACTAGCTCAAGCACTTTGAATGACTTGGAAATCATTGCCTCATCAGACAGCTCAGTCCATTTCAGCAGCGTTAAGTGCTCAAGATTTTTCTCATATTGAGCTGGAGGCTGCACCCTTGACTCTGCTGAACCTTTGCATTAAGTTTGCTTTCCTAGCATATAATAAACAAAATAGACAAACTCATTTACTTGATGGCTCACTTAATTTTTAGCCATCTATCATCTACTCATAAGGTATGTTTTAAATAATGAATGACACTGAATTTCTTCAAATTCTTTGAAAATTCACAGACACATAAGCCTTTAAGAACTGGGAGAAACCCGAGAAATTATAAGCTCCCTGTAATCACACTTTACTAAGGAAAACCTGCTGTATCCATTTGAAAGAAGCTCCAGGTACACCCACTGATTCATTATTAGAGTTATATTTATTATGCATTTTCTCCAAGGAGCCTCATCATTTTAAACTACATATATACATTGTCATAATAAATTCTAATAGAACAATTGACATGAAATGAATGGTTTCAAACACTTGCGATTTTCAGCATGTCTAGTCCAATTTTGCTGAGTCACAAGTGATTTCTGAATACTTGGGATATTCAGTACTGTCTTAAGTCATTTGGAATTAACACATTTGTACAGAGTTACTGAGAGTAGGGTGGAGGAGGAGATTCAAGAAGCTTCTAGACTGACATATGAAAGAAGCCAATAGCAGAGGAAGGCTGACCCTGCTCCTACCCCACCTCAGGGTCTATGAACAAAATAGATCATATCCAGAAAAATACCTAATATTAAACGACCCATTAAACATCACAGTCCTCTTATGGATATATAAGGGAGAGGGGCTTGATTATTTAGTTCTGGCCTATTTTCAAGTTCAGAATTGTTTTCCTCCTTTAATAAACTATCTCATTTTCTGTTATTATCCATGTGTCTCTGACCAAATCTTTGTTCCAGTGTTGGGCCTTGAGAGGCCCAGTGCGAGGCCAAGTGGAACTTCCTGAGCCTAGCTAAGGTTTGGTGACCTGTCTCTGGCCAGCTAGGACTCAGCAAGACGCCTAATGGCTTCTTACCTGCTACTTCCACGTAGGAGTTGGAATTATCATTTCAATAGTCACAGTTTACTATTGGCCCTTACCTTTCCCCACCATCCTAGAATCCCCGCCTTCATCCCCAACATTATATAGCAATAAATCCAGTTCCTGCTTTGACAATACTCCCGACTCAGTGTGTTTTTTCTCCGGTGACTAGGAGAGGTTCTGAGTCATCCGACGTTCACCCTCTTCTTCAACGCCTTGGGAAGAACCAGTGGGCCTGCTCCTTCCTCAGCACTACCTGCCAGGGGAGCCCGGCATTCCAGGACACAAGAACATGGAAATTTCAGCAGGCTCTGAATGCTAATCCATACCTATAATATTTGATGAGCCAGCCACAAACTAGATTTTTATAATCTCTTAATAACTTTAACCCAAAGGAACACTAAGTACATTTTCCTCAACAGGTGTATCCATCACACCATTATTTCATCCTTCTTTCCCCTGCACTCTTCATATTCCCTGGAGTAGTTGAAAATGGTGGGCAAGCTTTCTTGAGAAGCTTAATGATAGCCTGAAGGAAACATCTGACCTTTGCTTCTTTTTTTGTTTATCTTTGTGGGTTATGGTACCTATAACAGAGGTCAAAGGCATGTCTGGAGCCTTTTCCCCACTATGCCAGAACAATGGCTGGGCTTATGCTAAGGCAAAAAAATGTGCATACACTCGACTTCTCCTCCAAGCCCACAATTAATAATGGGAGATAGCTGTTAGGCAAGGTCCACATTAGGGTCAGGTCGACTGCATTGATCCTGTCAAGAACAGTGGTTAAAAAAAAAAAAAAAAGCCGGGCGTGGTTGCACATGCCTTTAATCCCAGAACTTGGGAGGCAGAGGTAGGAGGATTGCCATGAGTTCGAGGCCACCCTGAGACTCCAGAGTGAATTCCGGGTCAGCCTGGGCTAGAGTTACCTCGAAAAATCAAAAAAAAAAAAAAAGAAAAAAAAGAACAGTGGTAATTGGGCTTACATAGAGCCAGGGTCTTGCACATGCCTTGTGGGCATGCTGTTGGGAACCATGATATCTGCTTGTTGACCAAGGGCATAGAGTAGTTAATATTGTGGCACCAAGTTTAACACCAAGACAGTGGCAAATATGTAGCCAGCCAGGATGCTACTATATGGGGGCAGCCATATACTGCTAATAAAGACAGGAATGGCTATGTGCTTGCTTCAGGATCTCAGCACATAGAACCAAAGAGTACTTATATAACTTGCCTGTCATTGCTTAGGACAAAACACTTGGTTTATTTTTCATTTTGCTTTTCAAGAGTAGTGTCCATCATGGCAAGGGCTGAATAGTAGGAACAGGAAGTTGGTGTCATATTATCACAACAACATGGAGGAAGTTGAGAGCAATGAATGTTCCTGCTCAGCCACCTATTTCCTATCTGCTCAATCCAGGACCCCAACCCATGGAGTGGTGTCCCCCACAGTTACAGTGTATTCTAATCTAGAAAATCCCTAACAGACATGCCAAGATATTTGTTTCCATGGTGATTCTAATCTTTGTTACATTGACAGAGATTAACCATTAGAGTACCCTGGAACCACCACATATAACACTAACATCTTCTCATTCATCTCTACTCCCTCCCTTCCTCCCTTCCATCCTCCCTTCCTTCCTCTTGCAGAACAACCAGAATTAAGGGGTTCAGAGCTTGGTTGCAGGGACTGTGACAATAGCTAAGGGAACTCTCATTACTCCCTCCTCTTACCTGGGTAGTTTCCCAGAGACTTACTTGTGCCTCAAGGTAGCACAAGGCTCAAGATGAATTACATGCAAAGGCCAACTCTGTTGCCTTAATGTCCCCATGCTGCTTGGTTTCTGTTTTGATTCTGCCAGGCTATTTCCTAGAGGTGAGGATGGGAATTTAAAATCAGTGGGCTGAAAGACTTGAGAGAAAAATACATAGCTGTGCAACCTGATAGGGTGGGAAACCAAGCCAAATGCTGCCCAGAGGCCAAATACCTAAATTCTCTGAGCCCAGTACTGTGAAACAAGGAATACAAGTCAGTCTAGGACAATGGATTCATTCCCCTCTGAGAATTCCTGGTTAACTTCATTCCATATTTTTTATATCACCATGTTTTATTTACTTCTGCTTCTTCATAACCCAATCACTCTTGAATCTCCTCTATTCATTAACAATAGATAAAACAATCTCAAAAGGTACAGTGTTATGCTGGTCGTGGTGGTGCACACCTTTAATCCCAGCATTTGGGAGGCAGAGGTAGGTGGATCACTGTGAGTTCAAGGCCACCCTGATACTACATAGTGAGTTCCAGTTCAGCCTGACTAGAGTGAGACCTTACCTTAAAAAACAACAGCAACAAAAGGTATAGTGTTAGTTCCCCAAGTAATATGACACTCACTTAAGCTTGAGAATCAAAGGAAAATTCCTACCCATTTGTACTTTTAACTTTAAAGGACATTTAAAGCAAAAGCCAAAACCATTAATACAATCAAGGCTCTTATCTGGGTATAGGAACCTAATAGCTCTGGCTTTGTTTTTGGAGATTCTTATTGACATTATTCCATTCAGTTTACAAAAATTACTACATATATATAAAATATATATATATTTTTTATATATATGTAGTATATATATGTAGTATATATAAAATTTGTAGCAGGGACTAGCATCCCAATATTTCAGGACTGGGAGAGAGACAATGCAACCCTGCCTGGGGAAGGAGTTCTGATCAGAAGAGGTGGGGCCTCAAACCAGTGTTTCTGACTCTTCTGTGCCTATGCCCTGACTCATTTTAGAACCTGTAATGATGGTATGCAAGAGGGTGTTCTAATCTGTCAGATCTCTTTGAGGACTCAAAATGAGAGAAAGGAAGTCCTCTCTTATTCCAGAGATCCTTGGTACTTCTTTTCTTTCCTTAGGATGATTAATTGCTTTTAGTTCCTTCAGACTCTATATTAAAGTGTATGCTCAAGAATTACAATAAATAAATTTCAAACCTAAGATAAATAAGCTAATAATTCACCATATTGCCAGATGATGGAAGTGTAGACTAATATACCATCCTGCCACTGGATCTAGTTTGTAGCAATCAAGTGGATGGTCTGTAATACTTTATGTTTAGTTCTTCAAGGGTCTCCACCAAAATATTGAATATGCAAAGAAATAGCACATGGGAAAGCTTTGATATCTGTCCTGTCTGTGACCAAACCTCACTTTTCAAACTGAAAACAGTGAATAATTAATGAGATTCAGGTAAAATATCTTGTCCTACTCCACAAAGCTCTATCCTACAATACATGTTCTCCCATTTCCCTAAGTTGGCAGAGTAAAGGAGCCTAGCCTGACAGGGTACACAAAGAGTGAAGCCTCATATCAGCCATGCCCATGCTACTCCCTTTAAGGGAAGTGTCTAGACCCTTGGGTATACTGGAGTCTTTGCCCCTTCTTCAATCATAGGCCTTCAATAGTAGAAAGAAAAGCTAAGAATATTCTCTAAGAACACCTCCCCAATTTACCAGTAATGTACAGACCTTAAATTTAATTTACTTAGAAACACAGATACTTAGTCCTGATTACTTCCTGTTTCCTTGGGCAAAACAGAGGATATGAGAGGAATCCAAAAAACATGTAAAAGAGCTAAATGTCCAAAGTCCCAGTGGCCATCCACGCAGTTCACAGGTCCTCTCAAATCAGCAGCCCACTCACTGGGATTATAAGAGTCCAGGAGAGTCTCATAGGTCTTATTGCAGACATGAAAGCTTGCATTAAGAAAACTGTTAAGAAGAAAAGATAGGTAATGGGAGTATGATAAAAATGCATTATTTACATATATGAAAACTGTCAATGAAAAGTTAAAAAGAAGATGAGTATGACAAAATCAAAGAGGACAAGGAGAAAATTCTGCCAATTTCTCAATAGGCTGGCTGATGAATCATTTTAGGAAATTCACCAACCTGGATCTCTCATCCCCCAAAGCACAGCAACACTGTGTCAAAAATTTTTATTATTTTTATTTACTTATTTGAGAGAGGGAGAGAGAGAGAGAGAGAATGGTTGCGCCTGGGCTACCAGTTACTGCAAATGAACTCCATATGCATGCACCACCTTGTGCATCTGGCTTATGTTGGTCCTGGGGAATCCAACATGTGTCCTTTGGCTTTGCAGGCAAGTGCCTTAACTTTCCAGCCATTCCTCCATTCCTCTGTATCATTTTTTTCCACCAGTAAGCTACTGACAACCATAGAAAGCTTCAAGAGTTACAGACAAGGGCTGGAGAGATGGCTTAGCAGTTAAGCACTTGACTGTGAAGCCTAGGGACCCTGGTTCGAGGCTCGATTCCCCAGGACCAACGTTAGCCAGATGCACAAGGGGACGTACGCATCTGGAATTTGTTTGCAGTGGCTGGAGGCCCTGGCGTGCCCATTCTCTCTCCCTCTCTCTCTCTCTCTCTCTCTCTCTCTCTCTCTCTCTCTCTATCTGCCTCTTTCTCACTGTGTGTCCATTGCTTTCAAATAAATAAAATTAAACAAAAAATTTAATTTAAAAAAAGAGTTACAGACAAAACCTCATACACAACAGACTAAGCTGGTGAGCGCTGTTTCCTCAGTGCTCAGCAATCAAGAATTCAAAGGTCAGTAGGGGCAGAAGAGGTGACATGAAGGGGTATAGTTAATTGCATTTGCCCTTGAAGTCACTGTTTAGCAGAAGCTGTACATCAAGGGATCCTCATGGCAAGCCTCAAAGTTCAAAAGCAAAGGCAAGACCTGCTTCAAGTACAAAGGCCCAGGCCATTGAATGAATGCACCCAAGGTGTCCTGCAGCCATGCCTAGTATGTGTGGACCCAAAGGTCTGGCATTAGAAGACAAATTATCCTCATGATCAGAGAAGGCAAGCACACACCTCCAACATCAAGGGTACCTTACAGGAGTGAGGGTAGCTGGGTAATATTCTGGCTCCAGCTCCTCGAGTACAGGTTTCTTCTGAGATGCCTTGGGTCAAATTGTTGAGGTGGGTTAGAAAAAAAGTGGAACTGCTTAGGGATATTAGAACCATCTCCTTGGTCCTTAACTCTTTTCTTGGAAAGCAACCCTCCCAATTTGTAGATAGGTGGGGGTAGAAGGAACCCTCCCCCAACCAAAACTTTACTTTCCCAGTAATATGTCACTGCCAAGATCAAATTATTAATCATGTGTTCCTAGTCATTTCTCAAGGCCCTTTATGCTTATTGGGAAGATATTTGTTGAGCTACCTAGGGGCAATCTTGAAAGTATACCATGTCCCTAGAGTCATAATAACCTTAACCTCTGAAATGCTTCAACAAAGTGAATCTGTTTGTGATATGGAGACCCCTGGTCAAGCTAAAACCACTTAAAACCTACTTAAAACTCAGGATGAGTTATCTTAATTAAACATCTAAAACATGGCCTGCCAGTTTTCTCCAGTCCCCCTGTAGCACCCTAATCTGGGTGGTGAAGCCAAGTGTACATTGGATACTGCAAGAGGTTAAGCTGGCACAAGAAGCAGTAGCCCCAGTATATCCTCTGGTGTCCATCTTCATATCCTTCTCTCTTAGCCTGAGTCTGTACTTGGAATGCACTGGTAGAACTGAACGGTGCCCTTTTTGGCATTCCTTTATACCTTGGCTCTTGGTACTTGTTTGCTTTTGAATGAGAAGACTATACTCTTGAAGAATGTTTGCTCAAGGGTTCATGTACAGCTGCTACTTTTTTGTTAGAGCACTAGAGAAAGATCTTGGGGATCTAGTTTTGCCACAAGGAACCATTCATGCAGGTATAGGTGATATTTGGATATTTTACCCTACCAGAGAAAGCTCAAACCAAAATACCATAAAAATTCTAAATTTCCTAGTCTTCCAAGGCTACTAGTTCTTGCCCAAAATTTACAAAGGCCCAAATAATTCAGCAGGATCACTACAGTAAGAAAAAAGATGTGTGTGCTTGGCCTGCACACCCCTGTATACATAACAACTGCAGCCATCAGAGTCCTGTGCTGCTCCTTGAACCAATCCAGAGGAGAGGCACCTATCCAGGTGACTATTGACAAGTAGATTTTACTCATTTGCCACATTGTACTGGCTTCACATACCTGTTTTGGTTTATAGTCAACTTCACTAGCTGAATGGATTTCCCCATTAGAACTGAGAAGGCTGCTGAGATTGCCAAGGCCCTCCTTAAGGAAATTGTACTAATGCTGGGCTCCCCAGCTCATTACAGAGTGACAATGGTTCTTCATTTCATCACAAGTTACCCCATCTATTTCTAGGGCCCAGGGAATAAAATGAAATCTACATTCTGTTTGGAGGTCACAGTCCTTAGGAAAATTTAAAAGACCCAACTAAATTATTAAACAGTTCAGAGCAAAGCTTTGTCAGGAAACCTCTGAAAAATGGCCAAAGCTCTTATCCATCTCCCTCACAAGATTTAAAACAACGCCAAATGCTAACACAAAGTTCAACTGTTTAGCCGGGCAAGGTGGTGCACGCCTTTAATCCCAGCACTCAGGATGCAGAGGTTGGAGGATCACTGTGAGTTCAAAGCCACCTGGAGCCTTCGTAGTGAATTTCAGGTCAGCCTGAGCTAAAGTGAGACCCTACCTTGAAAAACAAAAAAAAAAAAAAAAAAAAAAAAAAAAAAAAAAAAAAAAAGTTCAACTGTGAGAGTTTTTACACCAATGCCTTTTCCTCATTTTAGATCACTTCCTAGGCTCTGAGGTTCTCTCCTTTGTTCCATGCAGAGATGGCTATAGGGAATAATAGCCCAAGTGGCTCCAATAGTCATACTTCTGATTCTGGATTATGGTTTTGGTTCCTGTGTCCCAAACGTAATACCTCATATTGTATCTTCTAGATTCCAACAACTGCCATAAGTAAAAGAAGTGGCATTCCAAGGCTACCAATCAGTTGCCAACCCAGAAAAACCTGAATTTGAAATGGAGTCTCATCTCTATTTCATGATGAACAAAGGGAGAAGAGATATTCATGGCCACATATAGGAGGGGTAAGCCCTGATCAGGATCAAAGAAGTTGTAGGAGATAGATCATCACCATTGAGTTCCCCCTAATATTTCTCAGACCAAAACTCTTAGGGAGAAACTGAGGCAGAAGAATAAGGCAGAGAAGCAGCTTTTAGAGCATCAAGATCATAGGTCCACCTGTTTCACCACTTGGGGGGCTTGTCCTCTCTCCAGCTCTTGCCTGGGCAGAATCCACCCATGCCAGCACCTATTATTGGTTGTTGTCCCAGGCTTCTGGCATTTCCAAAATACTGGGGTCTCCACTGTTACCCATAATTCATTTTAATAGTCCCATGCCACGACTTTCCATGGCTTCCATGAAGGGTCTTCAATCCTGTCTCACGTTGATGCAGGATTTGGGGATTTTGGAGTGGCCACCAAGACATGTCCCCCAATTTTTGGTACTTGTCTTATATCTTAAAATGTTTTAATTATCTACAGGGAGGGAGGGAGGGAGAGAGAGAAAGAGAGAGAGAGAGAGAGAGAGAGAGATTGAGGAGAAAGAAATTGAGCACCATGGCTTCTAGCTACTGCAAACAAATTTCAGATTGCATGTGCTATTTTGTGCATTTGGCTTTATGTGGGTACTGGGGAATTGAACCTGGATGGTTATGCTTTTGTGGGCAAGTGCCTTAACCAGACCTGTTATCTTATTTTTGACATAAAAAATGATACAAGGCTGGAGATATGGCTTAGCAGTTTGGGCACTTGCCTGCAAAGCCTAAGGACCCATGTTCAACTCTCCAGATCCCATGTTAGCCAGAAGCACAAAGGTAAGGCAAGCACAAGGTTACATATGGCTACTAGGTGGCAAAAGTATCTGGAGTTCAATTGCCATGGCTGAGGCCCTGGCTCACCAACTCTTGCTCTCTTTCCATCTGTCTCTGTCTCTCTCTAAAATAAAAAGGAAAAAAATTAATAAAATGACACAAGTGGACTTGAGAAGGATAAATCATAAATTATTGAGTTTATTTAGGGAAAATGTTTTAGACCACATAAGTATAGAATCATATCATCTGTGAAGATGGAAAATTTCATTTCTTAGTCTCCTAGCTTTATCCCCTTTTATCTTGTTTCTACTTAAGATTTTGACAACTATGTTGAATAAAAGTGGAGGTAGTATACATCTTTTTCTCATTCCAGATTTTAGAGGAAATGTCTCCATTATTCCACTCAGTATAAATGTTGGCTATCAGTATGCCATATGTAGCCGCCATTATTTTAAATTTATTCCTAACTTCTCCAGAATTTTCATCATGGTGACCTGTTAAACTTTGTCAAATATCTTTTCTGCATCTATCAGGATGATAGTAAGATTTCTGTCCTTGAGCTTATTTATGTTTATTGATTCATATATAGTGAGCCAACCTTGTATCATGGGATCAAATGAAACTTGGTCATGTTGTGTAGTCTTCTTAATATGTTCTGGAATTCTATTTCCAAACATTTTGTTGACAATTCTTGTGTCTATGTTTATCAGGAAAATCGGTCTGTCATTTTATTCCTTTGTTGTGTCTTTAATCAATTTTGACATCAGTGTAACACTGGTTTCACAGAATGAGTTTCACAGTGCTCCCTGACTTTTCTCTGTGTATTAATTTAGAAATTTATAAATTGTAAATTATTTATCTGCCTTATTGAAATGTAGATAATTTTATTTAGCATTTTGCTTGTTTTGTTTCTTAGGAAACCTCTCAGATCTGAGAATCCTCCTTTTGAAGTGAATCATACCCCTATCACTGTGGGTAGATAGTGAGCCTAACATGAATGAGAACTAATTGTCAACCACAGATGTCTGAATCACAGAGGAAAACATTTGCAAACTTAACAATAATTTAATGTGTTTACATCTTGTTTCAGTGAAATGGAGACTAGGCTTTGTCCTCTATCATAACAGCATGGAGAAAGTGTATTATCCCTCTAACTTTGTCTGGTGCACATTTTATTTTGTGTTCTTAAATCAACTATATACTAAGAAAAATATATACTAAACCTATATACTAAGAAAAAATATTGATAACAATGTCAGGCATGATGGTGGATCAGAAATCCCAGAGCAAGCAGTATTTTGTAACAGATTAGTATATTGAGCTTTCTTAATTTTTCACTGTAATGAGAAAACTACTGTCTTTGTGGGGTGATATGAAGGGGAAGGAAAACTTTTTTTTTAGGCTTTCAGATGTGAATAGCTTTAAACAGTCTTACCATCCCAAATACCTCAAGGCACTAGCCAGAAATCTATTATTAAAGATTAATTTTATCCCATTAACATGTTAAACTTTATTATTCTTTCATATCAGTTAAAAATTTAAAAATATTTTTAGTGCTTATCAAATGTCAAAAATATACGAGAAAGGATAGAGAGAATAAAGCTATATAAAATGTTTAGAAAGAATCTGAAGTCATTACGGGTACATTCTTCAAATTTAGGGATACAACCATGGACCAACAAATTAAAAATACATGACATTGTTTTATATTATCATCTTTTTCTACATTTTCTTTCTGATTTGTTTTTCATCACTTTCCTTCTGAAATATGAGAAGTAATGAATATATAATAAAAATCAATAGACAATGGAATTACCTACTTTGCCTTACTTTTATATGATTTGAATTCCCTGGTTCCTCTTGTCATAAGAACTTTACACTTGACAATAAGATAGATAAGGGCATCATAAATTATAAATTGTCAATGTCCTAGCTATTATATAAAGTACCAATAATAACAACTTTTTTTGTACATTTCTTTCTTCAGTGTTAGTGTCAGAACTTTATACTAATTCCTTGCTTTTGCCTACTGATTGGTCATAATTGAGGGTTCAAAGGTCTCACTTCCCAAAAAAGCTCAAATGTGGGAGTCTAGCCAGCCTGGCTTCTTCCCCCATTACCATCCCACACCTTCACACAGTTCCCAAGGCCCTTTTCTACCCTCCTGGCAAAAGCTCTCCTCCTCATTATTCTTTGCTTCTCCATCTAAGGGGTTCCATCCCTTCCTTAACACACACTCTCTCTCTCTCTCCACATTGTTCTTCTGTTTCTTCCTTCTATTTATTCTTTCCATCTCCTGATGCTGTCTCTCACTCTCTGCTTCTGGGTTCAGATGCAGGTCGGTTTTCTCCACTTTTGCTACACTTGCCTAAGTGTTCTGGAGTTCTGGTACACATGGGGCCAGTGCCAGGTAAAGAGGTGGCAGCCACTACTCTCACATATCTTTAGAAGTCGATGTTCTGGCTCCTGTCTTCTGCTCGGCTCCTTCATACCCAAACCATGAGCACCTCTTCTCTTGGCCTCATCCAGTGTTTACCCCTTCCTCTTAGGGAACCCCAGCAGCAGGGTTGCTGGGCTTTTGTTCTCTGCACCTTGGCATTTTCTAGTCTGTTCTTAATTTTGAAGTACCGTATGATCTTGTGCATGCCATTCAACTGCTCAACCATTGAGATAAACCTCCAGGCCACAGATAATGGGTCTTAAATATGTGAATCGTCAAATAGTATACTTGGCAGTTTATCTATTTATTTATTTATTTATTTATTTATTTATTTATTTATTTATTTATGAGAGAGAGAGAATAGGCATGCCAGGGCCTCCAGCCACTGAAAATGAACCCCAGATGCATGCGCCCCTTTGTTCACCTGGCTCATGTGTGTCTTGGAGAATCGAACATGGGATCTGGAGAGTCAAACATGGGTCCTTAGGCTTTGCAGGCAAGAGCCTTAACCGCTAAACCATCTCTCTGACCCATATTAAAACTTTTTAAAGGTAGGATATGTTTTGCTTTAGAGGCAGTTGGAGAACTAGGATGAATTTTCTGGGCCACGACTTTTCCCTTTTAAAGAGGTAGAGTCCTCAGGCAGATCTGCCCAATTTATTCAGAATCTACAATGCTCTTTTGTTTGCTGAACCTGGCCTTACCTGACTTTGTGGACACTCTAGACAGCTGCAGCTTTACTTTGAGAGCATTCAATAATTCTAGGCCAGTGACTGAAGATAGATAGTTTCTGAAGATTAAAAATGTCATGACTACATATCTACTTCATACTTTTGGCAGCGGGGAGAAGGCAGTGAGTGGGAGGAAACTATGAGCTAGGTATGAAGGGTGAGGTGAATGTGAAAGTGCTGACTTTAGGAGGTAGGTCTCTGTTATTTACCAGTTTGCACAGAAGTATTTTCTGTAAATAAACCAGCTATCGGAAAACAACTAAAGGCTTTCAGATCCAAAGCTAAATGATTCACCACTTGAACATTCTACATAGCCACAACCTTTGACTAGATAAATGCAAGCCAAAACAAGCTAAGAAGAAAGATGCAACATATATACTTTGAGGATACAGAGACCACCTTGGCTAAATAATCCTTCTGTTGCATGTAGAACAACAAACCAAGGGAGACATTTATGCTTATACATGCCGTATTATATTGAGAAATTAAAAAGTTTTAAATAACTGTAGGGTAGCTGTTGGTAATTGTGGCAGTTTGAATGCTTGTCCCCCATAGCCTCAGGTATCTTTTTATTAAAGTTAAACTTCCTTCAGTCTGCTAGAGGAGGTGTGTCTCTGGGGTCTGATCTGATTCCTGCCCAGAGGTATACATAACAATTTGAGGTCTGAGTTTGTGTTTGTTATTTTTTGCTGTTTCTGTGTGCTGGTTGTTGGGTTTTGCTTGCTGTAGTTGGTTTTCTCTGCTCAAATGTGCAGAAGTAAACAGCTTCTCCCACCATTAATGGAACTCCCCTAGATCTGTAAACCTGAAATATATCCCTTCCTCCCACCTGGCTGCTGGTGCTGCTTTTTGAGAACCCCAACTAATAGAGTAATTTACACTCATTTTCCCTTTTGAATTCCATGGCACTATCTCCATTGCTTCTATACTCTGCCTATCAACTCTTTTGTCAAAACCATATCCTTCATGGAATTCTGTACTTCAGTTTACATAGAGACAGTGAATAAAGCCAGAAGATTACAGTATAGCATAGCTAGTTGCCCATGAGAGTCACCTGGGGGCCCTCAAACAATTATTGAAGCACAGGGCTTCTGTGTGAGGAAAATAGGAGCTGCATCTCTTTGTAACTCTGTTGTCTCATAAATTACAGTAGAAAAAAATATTAGTGATTTCTTCAGACTGAATCTGATATATTCAATGATTAGTCATATGGAAATATCTGTTTGGAAACATGTTCTGAACCTTTCTTTTTTATAAAAATTATTTTCAATTTATTTGTGAGGAGAGAGAGAGACAGAGAAAGAGAGAGAGGAAAGAGAAAGAGAGAGAGACTATCACTGAGTGCCCCAGAGCCTCTTGCCACTGCATGCAACAATTTGTGCATCTGGCTTTATGTTTTTACTGGGGAACCAACCCAGTACCTAACCCAGGTTTGTAGACTTCACAAGAAAGTGTCTTTAATAACTAAGCCCTCTTTCCAGCTCAACACTTGCATTTCTTAAAACACAGAGACATCAGTATGTGTTACAAGTTATAATATGAGAAGGAAGTGTTTTTATGATTCACTGAATTTCCATTGTATGAGAAGGAAACCCCAGGGTGTATAAATAACAGTTTACATTTTTCGTAAATTTCTCTTGAGGTGAGATATAAATATATAAAACTGCAGATTTTTTTTTCAAAGATTGTTAAGTCATTTCTTCATTGCTCAACTACTTCAATGAAATTGTTTTACACATTTGAAGTACATCTAGGTTTGTTATACTTTTTATTGTCTGCATATTTTAACTGTACAATATGTCTTTTAGCAAGGAGGCATATATATCCATGTAATCCACTTCCTTATAAATACAAAGAGCTTTTCATTACCTATTACACTCCTTGTCACAAAACAAACAAACAAAAAATCTCAGGGATCTATTCCCAGTCAAGCCCCTTCCTCTCTTCCTCTTACTCTTTCATTATTTTATTCCTTGCCATAAATTAGGGTTGCCTATTCTAGAACAACATAAAAATGGAATCAAACAGTATACAATTTTTTTCTGTGTGCTTTTCCACAGAATTCATCTAGGAAATTAATCAAAGTCTCTACAAACATCATCAGCTCTTCATTTTCTGCTTCTGAGTACTAAGCCACTTTATTATTTCTCTCAAATTACTATGAAACTATCAATTCTTCTTGGTCCTTGTCATCTTACCCAAAGAATACAATGGTTGGATTATGAAGAGTGAGCAAATTGGGATTTATTTACATGGAAATACAACCCAAATGGTTGTCCATCATGAAGGGAAGGTGTTGCAGTTCCAAATTCCTGACAGGCTTCTGGATAGCAATGCAGAGGAAATGAAGCATGCATGAACCAGGACCCTGAAAGCAATAGTGGGTGCCATGGGAATGGAAGGTGAATGCTTCTGGAGCAGCAGTCAGTCCTGTCTGATCTGGGACCCAGGAACTGCCAGTCTCTCTGAGGCAGGAGAAAGTGTTCAGGTCTGGGGGCAGGTGCAGGTCCAGATAAAGAGCAAAGGAGGCCCTGGGGTTCTGAGATGCAGGAACAAGTACAGAGTCCAAGAACAAGCACCTTGAGAGGCACATGCAAAGGCAGCTTCCTAGGAGACCTTTTCTGGTGTTTGTGTTCCATAAGTTCTCTCTGAGTACCACTCAGGAAGGTTGCATGCAAGAGTTTATATAGACTCACATGGGCATTGGTTGGCCATGTAAATTAGGAGAAAATCATGGTAACAATCAGGGAAGTCTTTCATCCAACTGCTGTGCCAAGACCCCTGACCAAGAGCTAAGACCCTTGGTCACCCAGGAGTCACCCAGAGAACTGCCACAGAAGCCGAGACACTCAAATGTAAAAGCAACAGGTTTCTTTTAATGTCAAGCTTAAGCAGGGACTCTATCCACACAGACCGACACAGCAGGAGTGGGAGAGAGTGCCGACCTTCTAAAAGTAGGGGTCTATAAAGGAAAAACAGCAGGAAGGGGACAAAGGGGTTACATCACATCGCATCTTTTTAAAAAAAATTTGTTTTTGTTCATTTTTATTTACTTATTTGACAGTGACACACAGAGAGAGAAAGAGGCAGATATAGAGAGAATGGGCGAGCCAGGGCCTCCAGCCACTGCAAACGAACTCCAGACGCCTACGACCCCTTGTGCATCTGGCTAACGTGGGTCCTGGGGAATCAAGCCTCGAACCGGGGTCCTTAGGCTTCACAGGCGAGTACTTCACCGCTAAGCCATCTCTCCAGCCCCGACATCACATCTTTTAAAATGATTGGTTCCAAGAAGGCGCGTGTGGGAACATTTCTAGTTGTTTATCTCTGGTCAGCAGACCATTTGCAGAACCTATCTTTTGCAAGAGGCTGGAGACCCCCACATCTAAGTATTTCTGGAATGTCCTGTCGAGCAAGCAGGCATGAGTTACAGAAGCAAAGGTCAGCACGTTAGTCAGCTAGTTCCTTATCTGAGCTGAGCCTGGACTCTTCTTTTGTTCACAGTGATTTGTTCTAAAAATGGCAGTACCATTGTTTAATTATTTACACGTTATTCCTTTTTGATCTCTCCTTTCCCCCTCTCTATGTATCTTGGGAAGCCTATCTAGGGTCCCTATTTGAGTGTTCAAATATTTCCTTATCTATGTTGGTTGTCACTGGATGGTAAGAGTGATTTCTTTGTACCATCAATTGGATGGTGCCTAGTCATTGTTTCATAAAACTGTAATAGTCTATTTAAGATGCAGGGGCCAAATTAAGTAACAGGATGAGTAGGGGGTCCCAGGAGAGTAGATATTAAGGTAGTAAACCAGGGGGAACTATTGAACCATGACTCAAACCATCCTTCCTGAGCCTTCCGTTCACATTGCCGCTTTTCTAATCCTTCCCTGACTTTAGCCATGCTGTCCTTTACTTGGCCAGAGTGATCCCTGTAAAAGCAGCATTGTTCTCCTAGGGCGGCACATAATCCTCCTTGTCTGAGGAACAGCAGATCTAATCCTCTCTGGTTTTGCAGTGTCACCTCTGCCAATGAGCTCAATGAATCCTGTAAATGGGTAATTGACTCTTCTAGTTCTCGAATATCCTGATCTATGCTTGCCCTCAAGGTGGAATCCAGCTGTCCATGTTGGATGAGGGCTGCTGTTCCTGTCCCAATACCAGCTGGTACTCCTGCACCTAGCAAGAGACTTAGGGTGATTGCAATGACTATTTCTCTTTTTCCTTATGCGGATTCTGGGTTTCAATATAGGTTTGGAAGAAGTCCTCATCTGAGTGGTATAGGATCCTGGGTAGCAGTCTGACCTGGACACAAAAGTCTCCAGTGGGGTTGAAAGTAGGTAGGTACAGACAAGGGGTTAGGCCAATAGAACAGGCCCACCATGTGTCATTATGAGGGACTAGGTATGCTGGGGATTGGTTTACTTGGTGGGTTTGGTTGCAGAGATGGTTAAGGTCAGTAGTGCCCCCTGACAGGCCATCAGTTATCTGTTGAAGGGTTATTTTAGGACCTGGGGTCCATCTACATTGGGAAAGGCCTTCAGCAGAGGAATAAGTTCCCTGAACAGCAATAGCCTCGTAATAAGGAAGTGCAGTGTCATAGCATAACCAGCAGGAAGTAGTTAACTCTGGTCTTGAAGTATTTAGGTAAAGAAAAGCTTGTTGTAATACATTTTGGAGCCCGTCTCTATTGTTAAGGTTAGGCTTGGCTCTTGGAAGAGTGTTAGGAGGTGGAGCTAGAGCAGAAGGTCCTGGTACTGGCCTTTGGAGAGCAGCTAAAACTTTATTGGGGCCTAGAGATGAGCTACGTAGGGGTTTAGCTTGTAATCGTATCCCTAGGAGGGCCCTGGGGTCAGCACTAACTACAGTCCCTTTGGTATAGAGTTGGATGCCCCATATCAGTCCTCTAATCCAGTCACGGTTTGTTTTCTCCAAATCAGAAAAGGAGATTTGAACTGGGTTGCAGGTTTTGCTGCCCCATGGACAAGCCGGTTTGGATTTTCTTTTTATAGAAACTAAGTCTTTCTTTGTAGGCACTGTCCAAGATATATTTCCTGTAGATACGCAGGACCATGAATTACAAAAGAATTGGTCTGGTCCTCCACAAGTTTTAGGTTGCTCTGTCCCCAGGTGTCCTGGACAAGCATAGAATTCCTTTGTTTATAAGTTTTTTGTCCCCCACCCCCACCCTGGTAGTATGATAATACTGTATCAATGTTCCCAGGTCAAAATACAAAACTGGGAACCAAGTCCAAAGTGGGTATATGCTGTTAAAAGAACTGAGAACTTCTAGGGTAGCTGCATTATATACTTGCCATGTAAGGTTCATAGGTGTATAGGGTGAGGGGCGCTCCAGGGGAGGGACAACTAGGGAGGCTATCCCTACATGGAAGAAAGAACAACAAACAGTTAGATACATCAGGAGATTGGGGCTTAGGATATGGCACCTCGACGAAGGCGAAGCTTGAGTGGGTCTTATGGATTGGGTGGCTCGTCCATTTGTCTTCCGTTTTCCCGGCCACCTTCATGTGAGCCCAGTGGACCCAGGCCACAATACCATCCACTTTTATGGCCGTTGGGGTCGTCATCAGCACGATGTAAGGGCCCTTCCATCTGGGTTCCAATGACTTTCACTGGTACCTCTTGAGGAGAACTTTATCTCCTGGTTGGAACCTGTGAGGTTTTGGGGGAACAATAGTCTCATATATAGCCCTCAAGTATGGCCAGACCTTTTTGTGAGTAAGTTGTAAATGCTTTAAAGAACAAATTAGGTCTTGGTCCTCCATCTGCGCTAGAAGGTCAGTTTGGAGGCTTGGGATAAGAGGAGGTGGCACTCCAAACATTATCTCAAAAGGAGTCAGACACATATGATATGGAGAGTTTCAAACCCGGAACAGAGCAAAGGGAAGGAGAGACACCCAGTCAGCACTGGTCTCTAAAGCTAATTTAGTCAAGGTCTCTTTTAGAGTTCTATTCATTCTTTCTTCCTGTCCTGAACTCTGAGGGCGGCAAGCACAGTGCAATTTCCAATTGGCCGCCAGTGCAGTGGCTATTCCCTGACTTACCTGAGATATGAAAGCTGGTCCACTGTCTGAACCTAGAGAGATTGGGAAGCCATACCTGGGCAATATCGCTTCTAGTATCTTCTTAGCCACCACCTGTGCAGTCTCTGTTTTTGTAGGGAAGGCTTCTGCCCAGCATTAAAATGTATCGATAAACACGAAGGGATAATTATATCCTGTTTTTCCAGTCCTAATTTCAGTAAAATCTAATTCCTGATAAGCTCCCGGTCTAGTTCTTCTCAGTCTGGTTCCTGGATTGGAGGGAAGAGCTGTAGCATTAGTCATACAGCAAGGCTGGCAATTAGATACAATCTGCTCAATGGTCTGACTGGCATTTTTTTTTTTTTTTATTAGTCAGTTCCGTATTCAGCAAATACAGTCAGTTTGGTATCATTATTAGGCTCATCCGTGACCTACCCCCTCCCCTTGGCCCCTCCCTGTTGAGGTATACGGGTCATGCATTGTGGAGTTAGCCCACAGTTATGGGTAAGCTAAATGTCTCTGCATATCATGACCCAACATGTGACTCTGACATTCTTTCCGCCACCTCTTCCGCAAAATTTCCCTGAGCCATGTTGGGTTCATTTTTGGTCTGCTTCAGTGATGAGGTGTTGAGGGCCTCTGAGGCTCTGGCTCTCTGATTTGGTAGGAGTTGATTTTTCTCTATGCTGATCTCCTTCCCCCTTGTGCTGGTGTCCGGTTCATCAGGAAAACAGCCCCCTTGCTTGTTTCTCGAAGTTTTCTTAGTTTCAGCCGGGGCCCTTTTGAGGTATGATGGGGTGGCTCTCTCCTTAGGGTCTACATCTATCTGAAAAAGAGAAGCAGATTCTCCAACGGAGAGTAAGTTAGCACCAGGACAAATGAGATAACCCTTACTTTTTTTTTTTTATAGAGAATTTAATAGGTGTAGGCCCTCTTGTAGCCCACAATTGATAGTAGCTTGATACTGGAGAGTGGGCTTATGTTTGGATATGGTTCTGACTTGTTTCCCAGCTCCAGCTATGGGTCCCATACCAGTGAGGGAATCAGTTAGCCAAATTGAGAGCAGTTGGTTCCCCACCATGGCTGTGTGCCACCACTGCACTTGTGTGGGCATCACAATAAGTTATTTGCTGCTAAGTAGGTTAGACCATGCGTTGCTTCAATAGATATTGGTCAATTTCCCCCAGTTGCCCATGTAGCACCTTCTGGCACTAGATGCGCTGACTGTCTGGGGACTGACTCTCATCCAACTTCCAGTCATGCCATTCTAATTTGCATGTCAATCACATAAGGTATCTTCAGCAGTAGGGTCTTACCACTAACCTTTGGTGGGTCATCAAGTACTCTGACAGAAATCTGTCTGTCTTTTAGGAAACCTTGTAGGTCTCTCTGATCAAAAGCTCATTGTGGATGATAGCCCCATGCTGGTTCTGGGAGTTACAGGTCAGTGCCCACTAAGAAAATGAGGAAAAAGATAACTAATATACAAGAGTTAGAGATAAGAGAGAGAGAGAGACAGGGAGAGGGGAAGTGAGGGAGGGAAGATGTAGGAGATTAAGGTTAATCTTAATCTTACCCTCTCCAGTGTCTTGTGGTTCAGGTGTTCCCTGTAAGGGCCTGGTGAAGGATCAGCCATTTGGTCTATCTTTTATTAAGTAGAAGAATATGGTACCATTGCCTTTTGGGTCTAGATTTATGTTTCCCACCCCTTTGATGCCCTCCCCTCCCTCCCCTTCCATCCTAGTGTCTAATCTAGGAGATGCTTGCTGGGTATGTAAGGTATCTTCGGTAGATTCAGGTTAGGTGCTGTAGATGAGTGAGACTATGTGGCGATTTTTTTTCTGTGATTGGGTAAGTTCACTGAGAATGATCTGTTCCAGGTTCAACCATTTTTCCTCAAATTTCATTGTGTCATTTTTTCTTACTGCTGTATAGAATTCCATTGTGTAGATATACCACATCTTAGTTATCCATTCTTCTAGTGATGGACATCTGGGTTGATTCCAGCTCTTAGCTATTACAAATTGAGCCGCTATAAACATGGTTGAGCAAATCTCTTTAGTCTGTGGTTTGAAGGTTTTAGGGTAGATGCCCAGTAAGGGAATAACTGGGTCTGTTGGTATCTCTATAGTCAGCTTTTTCAGCAGTCTCCATATTGCTTTCCAAAGTGGTTGTACCATCCTACATTCCCACCAACAGTGGATGAGTGTTCCTACTTCTCCACATCCTGGCCAGCATTTATTTTTATTTGATTTTTTGATGCTTGCTATCCTTATTGGGGTAAGGTGGAATCTCATAGTTGTTTTAATTTGCATTTCTCTGATGATTAGGGATGCTGAACATTTTCTTAAGTGTATGTTTGCCATTTCTATTTCTTCCTCTGTGAACTATACAATGAAAACATAAAAACACTCAAAAAAGAAATTGAGGCGGACTTGAGAAAATGGAAAGACCTCCCATGTTCCTGGATAGGCAGAATTAACATTGTGAAGATGACAATCCTACCAAAGGCAATTTACAGATTTAATGCAATACCAATTAAAATCCCCACAGTGTTCTTCACAGAGATAGAAAAAATGATCTCAAATTTCATATGGAAAGGCAGAAGGCCTCGCATTTCCAAACATTTCCTCAGCAAAAGAAATACCTCTGGAGGCATCACCATACCTGATCTAAAGCTATATTACAAAGCCATAGTAATAAAAACAGCATGGTACTGGCATAAAAACAGGACTATAGATCAATGGAATAGACTTGAGGACCCGGACTTTGGGTCAAGCAACTATAGATACTTGATATTTGATAAAGGCCCAAACAATATACGCTGGAAAAAAGACAGCATCTTCAACAAATGGTGCTGGACAAACTGGATAACCATATGCAGGAAACTAAAACTTGATCCACACATTTCACCATGCACTACACTCAAGTCCAAATGGATCAAAGATCTCAATATAAGACCAGACACTCGAATACTACTGGAAGAAAATTTAGGAAGTACTTTCCATGATATAGGAATGGAAAAAGACTTCCTGAACAAAACCCCAGTAGCTCATGAACTTAAACCATCACTCAACCAATGGGACCACATGAAGCTGAGGAGTTTCTTTACAGACAAGCATACAATTAGCAAAGCCAATAGATTACCCACAGAATGGGAGAAAATATTTGTGGGTTATCCAACTGATAGAGGACTAATCTCTAGAATCTACAAAGAACTCAAAAATCTAAACAGTAAGAAGTCAAACACCCCACTCACAAGATGGGGCAAAGAGCTGAACAGGCAGTTCACAGAGGAAGAAATAGAAATGGCAAACATACACTGACTGGCATTTTTTATTTTGAGGTGGGAGTCACGCAGTAACTCCTGCATCCGCTTAATTCCTAGATGGGAAGAACGGTGGATCTTTTTCAGAATTCTCTGTCTCAGTCTTTGAGGTAGAATGAGGCTGCCATCCTCTGTTTTCCACCAGTCATCAGACTGTTGGGCTCCTTTTAATTGTTTAAGCCATGTTAAGTCTTCTGAGGTGTAGTTTTGAAAGTACGGGAGCTTTCTGCCTCCGGGGTCTACTAGGACAGGGGCTATCCTAGTTGCCAGAGCCACTCGTTTGGCTGTCTGGTCAGCTAAGTTGTTTCCTTGGGGAATTAGTCCGTCCCCTTTCTGGTGTCCTGGACAGTGAATGATAGCCACCTGTTTGGGGCCCCAGAGGGTTTGGAGCAGATCTAGGATCTCTTGCTTGTTTTTAATGGCTTTTCCTTCAGCTGTCAAGACCCCCCTCTCTCTGTATATTGCTCCATGGACGTGCTCTGTAGCAAATGCATAACGGCTGTCTGTATATATATTTAATTTTTTATTAGCCCCTAGTTGTAAGGCCTTGGTGAAGGCTATAAGTTCTGCCTTTCAGGCTGATGTGCCTCCTGGAAGGGATCCTGCCCAAATGACGTCTGTCCCTAAGCCATTTATGCTTTTCATAGATTAACATAATGGGATAGCTAAGGGAGTCCTCACCCAAAGCTTAGGACCCTGGCGGCACCCTGTTGCCTACTTGTCAAAAAAATGGACACTGTAGCCACAGGGTGGCCCCCATGTCTGAGGATTATAGCTGCCATGGCCCTTCTAGTCAAGGATGCAGACAAGCTGACTTTGGGACAAAACCTAACAGTTGCCACCCCTCATGCCATTGAAGGGGTACTAAAGCAACCGCCGGACTGCTGGCTCAGCAATGCCCGCAGGGTCCACTATCAGACCGTACTCCTGAATCCAGCCAGAATAACTTTCCAGACAACCACTACTCTGAACCCCACCACTCTGTTGCCTGATCCGGACCTGGAGATCCCTCTCCATGACTGTGCAGAGATACTGACTCACGTGTACAGCATAAGGCCAGATCTCAAGGACAACCCCCTCAAAGATGCCGAAGTAACCTGGTTTACGGATGGCAGCAGCTTCATCCAGGATGGACACAGGTACGCAGGAGCTGCAGTCACTTCAGGGAGGCTTAGGGCAGGGGCTTCTAGAAGGCGTAGCTTTAAGTCATCAAAAGCTTGTTGGCTATGATCCGTCCATTGGAAAGGCTGGTTTTCCTTGGTGGCTTCATATAGAGGTTTTGCCAGTTCCATGAATCCAGGGATCCACAGACAGCAGAAGCCTGCTGTGCCAAAGAATTCTCTAACTTGCCTGGGTGAGGTTGGTGTTGGGATCCAGAGAACAGTCTCTTTCCAGGCATGTGACAACCAGCGTTGGCCATCTCAGAGGATATATTCCAGGTATGTCACCCGCTGCTTACAAATCTGGGCCTTCCTAGCAGAAGCTCGGTATCCCAGATTGCCCAATGTCTGCAGGAGGTCTCTGGTTCCTGCCAGGCATATCTCTTGGCTGACTGCTCCTATTAAGAGATCATCTACATATTGTAACAGAGTAAGTCCTGGGTTACGTACCCGGAAGTTTGAGAGGTCTTCATGTAAAGGCTCATCAAAGATCGTAGGAGAGTTTTTGAATCCTCAAGGCAGCCGGGTCCAGGTAAGTTGGCCATTGATTCCAATCTCCAGATCATGCTATTCAAAGGTGAAGTATGGTTGGCTCTGTGGGGCTAAGGGTAGGCTAAAGAACACATCTTTTAAGTCCAGAACAGTATACCAAATGAGCTCAGGTGTTAGAATCCCCAACAGAGTATAAGGATTGGGAAATGTTGGGTGAATATCCATCATTCTTTTATTTATTTCTCTCAGATCCTGTACCGGGTGGTAGTCCTTTGAGTTAGGCTTTTTTACTGGTAGGAGGGGAGTGTTCCAGGATGACTGGACTGGCTTTAGGACCCCCATCTAGAGGAGCCGTCTGATGTGGGGAGTGATCCCCTGTTTGGCCTCCATTGGCATTGGGTATTATCATACCCTGACTGGTGTGGCTCTGGGTTTTAGTTCCACCCGTATGGGAGGCCTGTGTTGTGCATATCCCATCCCACCAGTTTCTGCCCAAGCTTGCAGATATTCCGTCAACCAGGAAGAATCTAAAAGTTCCCCCTCCTTGGCATGTTTTTGGAAAAGTCTATATTGTTCTGTTAGATTAGTAGTTACAAGAATTTGGGCTATTGCAGTCTTTAATTTGGGTGAAGATCCGCCCATGGTGGAAACTTGTGCCCCCTGTTCTGAAAAGGATATCTGGGCTTTCATTTTAGATAACAAGTCATGTCCCAACAATGGATATGGGCATTCAGGCATGACCAGGAAGGAGTGAGTCACTTGGTTGGTGCCTAAATTAACAGTCCTCCTAGTTGTCCATTGGTAAGGTTTGGTGCCTGTGGCTCCCTGGATCCAGGTAGTTTTCTTTGTCATGGGCCCCTCTGCTTGTAATAGTACCGAATTCTCTGCCCCAGTGTCCACCATAAAAGTTATTTTCTTCCCCTCCACAAGGGTTAGCCTGGGCTCAGGGAGGGGAACTGAGCCCTGTCCCCCTCAGTCACTATCTTCTTGAGTGGCCACCAGGATATTGGTCCGTTGTTTATTTTTGGGACAATCTCGGACCCAATGTCCTTCCTCCTTACAGTAAGCACATTGATTCTTTCTTGCCTTAGATTTTGTTCCTTGATTGTCTCCCTTCCAATGGGGTCTCCCTGTGCAGGTGGTGTCCTGGGTGGTGAGATTTCCCATGGCAGCCAGAATTTCCTTAAGATCTTGATGATGCTTGGTCTGTTGTAGTTCTAAGATCTTAGTTAAATTTCTTTCCTGACTCCTTTCTCATTTAATTTCTTTTTCCTCTATGCTTTCTCTTTTATCAAAGACCTTTTCCACCACTGCTACTAAGTTTTCCTCTCCTAACCTTTCTAATGACTGTAACTTTTTCTTAATATCAGGGGTGGCCTGGTCAATAAAAGCGAACATGACAGTGGTAGCTGCTTCCCCTGACTCAGGCTCATATGGAGTGTACCTACGGAAGGCTTCTTGAAGTCTTTCTAGGTAAGTGGCTGGACTCTCATCAGGTCCCTGTCTGACATCATATGCCTTAGACATATTGGCAGGCTTTCTTGCTGCTGTCCTGAGACCCGCTAACAGAGTCCGGTGATAAATCAGGAGTCTCTCCCTACCTTGTGCCGTATTGTAGTCCCAGGTGGGGTGGGTAGTCTGGAAACTGCCATTTATTATGGCAGGGTCAGTGGTGGAGTCTCCTGTAGGCCCTGGAACAAGTTTGTGGGCACTTTCAATCATCCTGCCTCGCTCCTCAGTGGTGAACAAAACCTGTAGGAGCTGCTGGCAATCATCCCAGGTGGGCTGGTGGGTGAAAAGCACAGTTTCTAGCAGATTAGTCAGTCCCCTAGGATCCTCAGAGAAGGGAGCATTCTGAGAGCACCAATTGTACAGGTCACTAGTGGCAAAAGGCCAATAGTGAAAGGGCTGGTTCCCATCTGCATCAATGGGTCTGGCAGGGTGTAGTGGCAGAGCCACTGTCTGATCAGGGGCTTGTGGGGTAGCTGCCCTCCAACTCTGTGTAGCCTGAGCTGGTCCCTCTGGATTGGAAGGCAGGCCAGCTGGGGCTGGGGCCTCTAGTGGAGGTTGGGGAGGATTAGGGTCTGGAGGAGGTACATAGGGAGGAGGGAAGGTGTCAATTTCCTCATTTCCCCTGTGAGGATGGGGGCCATCGCCTCCACAGTGGGTTTGATATATTTTTTAGGAGAGGCGGCCAACACCTGTGAAGAAAGGAGTAGGGAAGGGAGGAAGGGCTTTATCCAAGGGAGAAGTTCTTCTATCAGATTTCTCCAGGTTACAATATAAGGAATCTGGTCAGGGTGTCCACTCCTAGGACGAAAAATAAATTTTTCAACTTCTAATATGATATTCAGGTGAAAAGGTCCCTCCAGTGGCCATCCTACATCAAAGGTGGGTCACTGAAAGGTACAGAGCATGATCCATTTGCCTTTCTCATCAGCTACTCCATTCTCTTGGGTGACACTTTTGACGTCCCTCCAGTGTGCCAGACAGAGTCCTAGAGGTGAAGAAGGTGTCTGTCCCATGTTATAAATGTCCAGGGAAAAGCATCCATAGGATCAGGGTGAGTGTAACACAAAGACACACGAGTACAACACAAACACAGGGGGCCCAATAGAGAGCTATGTGCACTTCAGAGCTAAATTCAGATCCATGATGGCCAAATGAGTCTGTGTCCTTAAGGGACGGCTCAACAATACCAAACATGGTACGAATGGGAGCTGGTCTCCCCAGTAGGTTGGCTCTTTCCTCTGGGACAGGGACCCCACTCAAATGAGGCAGCAAGACATCTCGAGCCTCCTCCAGGTCTGCCCTTACACTGGATCCACCAGGGACATAAGACCTGTTCAGAATTACAGAATTACAAATGCCACGAATGTGGCTTGCCAGCAAAATGAAAGTAAAATGGAAGAAAAAAGAAAAGGAAAAGGAGCACTCAGTTACTCACCTGACCGGTCGGAGAAGAAACCTATGGGGTGTCGGGTTCATTGGGGGGTCTCTGGAGATCCCAGATGAGCCCCCAAGATGTTGTTCCAAGACCCCTGACCAGAAGCTAAGACCCCCGTTCACGCAGGAGTCACCCAGAGAACCGCCACAGAAGCCGAGACACTCGAATGTAAAAGCAACAGGTTTCTTTTAATGTCAAGCTTAAGCAGGGACTCTATCCACACAGACCAACGCAGTGGGGGAGAGCGCCGACCTTCTAAAAGTAGGGGTTTATAAAGGAAAAATAGCAGGAAGGGGACAAAGGGGTTACATCACATCGCATCTTTTAAAATGTTTGGTTCCAAGAAGGCGTGCGCGGGAACATTTCTAGTTGTTTATCTCTGGTCAGCAGACCATTTGCAGAACCTATCTTTTGCAAGAGGCCGGAGGCATGGTGGTGCATGCCTTTAATCTCAGCACTTGGGAGGCAGAGGTAGGGTTATTGCAGAGAGTTCAAGGCCAACCTGAGACTACATAGTAAATGAATTCTAAGTCAGCCTGAGATAGAGTGAGACCCTACTTCAATAAAACAAAACAAACAAACAGACAAAAATGTCTCAACAAAATATTGGTAAACAGAATACAAGAATATATCAGAAAGATTATTCATCCTGACCAAGTAGGCTTTTTCCCAGAAATACAGGGGTGGTTCAACATATGCAAATCAATAAATGTAATACACTATATAAAGGGACTGAAGGAAAAAAATCACATGACCATCTCAATAGGTACAGAAATGGCATTTGAGAAAATCCAAAATCCCTTCATGGCAAAACTCTGACAGAAACTGGGAATAGAAGAAACATATCTGAGCATAATAAAAGCTATTTATGATAAGTCTACAGCAAACATAATACTAAATGGGGAAAAAATTAAAGCAAGAATGAGTTACAGAAGCAAAGGTCAGGATGTTAGTCAGCTAGTTCCTTATCTGAGCCGAGCCCAGACTCTTCTTTTTTTCACAGTGATTTGTTCTAAAATGGGAGTACCATTGTTTAATTATTTACATGTGTTTTTCTTTTTGTTCTCTCACAACCAAGATCAGAATTTCTTACTGAGCAGTCCCTGTCTCCTGTCTCTCCTATTACTCTTGCTACTACAAGAAGCAGCACGCCTTTCAAAATGATGGTGGATCATGGAACATGGAGTGATAGCAGTGATCCAAGGTAACAAGTGATGAGAAGGAGGCATTCACTTGGTTGCATTTGTACCTGGGGTTTTTAAATCCAAGCCTATTGCTGCCAGCAGGCTTCGAACACTGCTGGGTGAGAGGTGCTCCTTCCTCCTTCAAGTACATAGACATCTGGGTTATATGCAGTTTGGGGTTACAATGAATTAAACATTGTGGTAGTTTGAATAGATGGCCTCCAATATATTCAGTGTTTTATTAGTTTGTGGTTTGCATCTGCAGCCACCTGGCTGGAGATAATGTCACTAGGGAGATCTTAAACTGTGGTGGTGGGTTTCATATTTCAATCTAAAGATATACAAAGTGTGCCTAGCTTGGGTTCCTGAAATGTGCTGTGCTGTGTGGCTTTTGGCTTTTAGTCTTGTGCTTCTCTTTCTCTCTGGTAGGATCTGTGAAAGCAGGCCAGCTTCTTCTGCCATTATGGAACTTCCCCTGGATCTTCAAGCTTCAATAAATCCCTTCCTCCATAACTGTAACTGGTTTGGAAGTTCATCTCAGTGAACCTGAGGCTGTCTGATACAGAAGTTGGTACCAGAAGTGGGGTGAGTTGAACCTGATCATGTGGATGTTGGTCTTTTGGAACTTTTGTTTTGGATGAATGGGCATGTACTTGGAGCGTGCAACTGAAGATGCCTTCTGGAGTGGTAAGCCAACTTTTGTGGACTATTCTGATGAGAGTTTGAGAATACTAAGTACAGACAGTATCAGTATCAAGGCTTGGCTTATGAGCTTTCTTTTCTTTTCTTTTCTTTTTTTTTCCTCTTTTTGTGCAGAATATTTATTTATTAAGGTTGTTTAATATACAATTTTTCATTTGTGGTTTGGGAAGTCCTTTATTACAAAGATAATTCTTTTGTCTGATGACAAATAGCAGCCACAATGATCATTCTGGACCTCCACGTTGGATAAATTCCATTTTTTCTTCAGAGATGAGTTTCCTTCTGTATTTCTGAGGTAAGGTTTTGATTATGTCTGCAGTGTCTGGTGGACCCTGATGCATCAGCAAATCTGGTGCTTTACTTCCTTTAGAATGTTGTGTGATTATAGAGTGGGGCGGGAGCCCTGCTGATCTCATAGCTTCTGAGGCACTGAGTTTAGGATTGTCTCTTCTGTTAGGGAACCTTATCAGTGGAGCATGTGGCTTTACTACCTGAACCACCCTGGTGGCGGACGCCATCTTGCTGCCCATCATGACCCCCGAGACGGGGCAGCTTCCGGGGCGCAGGCGAGCCGCAGAGCTTTTGGGAGTCGGCTTATGAGCTTTCTAAGGAAAAGGATAGACTGCAGAGGACTTTGTTGGAACTGGGCTGTTGGCATAAGGGTTGGCTGCATTCTGCTGCCCTGGCCCAGGGAGTGTAATCAAGGTTAAATTTGTAATGGACTGAAGTGTTTGGCTAAAGATCATTGGACTGAGTGATTTAAGATTTTAAGTTGGAAAACCTCAAGGAAGTTAAAATTACAGGCACTGAGACTGCCTTTTGGTTACTGAAGTTGCTATTGTCAACACATTAGCAATCTTAAGAAAGACAGCTCAACTGCTTTACATTAAAACAATGGAGAGGATGCCTGAGGAAAGATTATCATAGAAACACAAACTCTTTTGGAAAGAGTTGACTGATAAAGGAGCCTGTTTTTCAAGGTTGAGATTTATTTCCTCCCTGAATTAAGAATATGGTTGTGCTCTGCATACCTGGTATTGGTTTCAGAAGCATGAAAAATGTGAGGAGTCATTATGAATTGCACACAGTTCCAGGAGCTGTTGCTGAGATGTTGCATGAGGCCAGGCCTGATGCCCTGATAGGCTGAAAGAGCCTTTGGAAGATGGACTGTGGTTTGCATGAAGACCTAAAGATGTTTTGTATATACCAGGGCCGTGCAAAGGCTACCATGGAGCGCATGGTAGGCCTGGCATGGAAGGAAGTATTCCCTAGCTACTCTGCCCAGCTGGAGGGGTGGAATTGGAAAATATGGAGTCTGTCAGTCTCTAGTTGTATTGAACTTAAACTGCAGAAGTTTGCTGTTTGTTTTCTGGTGGTTGAGTTTGCATTGTTTTAGTCTCTCCTTGCTATGTATTATACCAGTTGAAAATGTTTTCTCTGTGCCTTTATATTTTGGAAGAATTTAACTTGTTTGATTTTACAGGACTTACTATCTTAAGTTAGTCAAGACTGTGGGAACCTTTGAAATTGGACTAAATACTATTTACAATGTGTGATGGTTATGAATCTATTGGGGGCCAAGGGCAGAAAGTGGTAGTTTGAATAGATGGCCCCAATATTTTCAGTGTTTTATTAGTTTGTAGTTTGCATCTGCAACCCTCTGGCTGGAGGTGGTGTCACTGGGGGTATCTTAAACTGTGGTAGTGGGTTTGAGATTTCAATCTAAAGATATGCAAAGTGTGCCTACGTAGAGTTCCTGAAGTGCGCTGAGCTGTGTGGCTTTTAGATTTTAGGCTTGTGCTTCTCTCTTTGTGCTTGGACCTGTGAAGGCAGGCCAGCTTCTTCTGCCATTATGGAACTTGCCCTGGATCTGTAAGCTTCAATAAATCACTTCCTCCATAACTGTGCCTGATCTGGAAGTTCATCTCAGAGAACATGAAGTTGTCTGATACAAACATTTATGGATATTTCTACAAATGTTTGGTTTTTTTTTTTTTTGGTACATGTTTACATTTTTATTTAGAGTGGGCTCTGAGACAATATAGTAAATATATTCTTTGCATAACAAGAAATTTCTGAAAAACTTTTACAAACATGACTATTTTTATTGTCCTGCAATCATTGGAGTTTCCATTGCTACACACTTTTGTCAACATATGAACTTGAAATTTGCTTTACATTTACTGTGCTTTTTTTAAAGTATTTTTTATTTATTTATTTTCAAGCACAGAGAGAGAGAAAAGAGACAGAGCAAATGGGAGCACCACAGCCTCCAGCCACTGCCAACAAACTCCAGATGCATTTGCCACTTTATGCATCTAGCTTTACATGGGTAGAGGGGAATCTAACCCCGGTTGATAGGATTTGCAGGCAATCTCCTTAACCACTTAGCAATCTTTCTAGCCCCTTAAATTTACTTTTTCTTTGAGGCATTTATTGATATCAAACTGTGGTTTAATTCCCCAGATACCTAAAGAAATTATATATCATTAGGAGTTTCTCAGTTATCCATATAGCTTCTTTTGAATCTAAGTCTTTACATAATGTATGATATTTTCATTGTTGAATTAGAATAGTGTTTTATATATTTATTAGACTAGTGCTTTACATATTATTGATTCAAGTTCTTTGTCATATATATATCTCAAAGATTACCTCACAGAACTGGACTATAGCTACAGATATCTGAAATAAAAGACAGATCTTGAGAATTCATTGTAAGAAAATAATAGCATATTAGAGATTTTAGAAATGAGAAATTATCAGTACTCTAGAAAAAAAAAAACAGAGCAGTGATTCTTGTCCCTTTTCCAACACATAGTTTTCTGACTCGTTTTCTGCTTTGCTTCTGTATTTAGAAAATATTCATTTATTTACAAGGAGGGAGATGAGAGAGCGAGAGAATGAGTGTGGGAGGGCCTTTTGCCACTGAGAAGAACTCCAGACACATGTACCATTTTATGCATCTGGCTTAATATGGGCACAAGGGAATTAAACCAAGGTCATCAGGCTTTGCAAGCATGTGCCTTAACTGCTGTCACATCTCTCCAGCCCATAAAAATATTTTCATTTATTCAAGGGGGCCTGCAGAGATGGATTAGTTGTTAAGGCACTTGCCTGTGAAGCCTAAGGACCCATGTTTGATTCCCTAGTACCCATGTAAGCCAGATGCACAAGGTGTCACATGTGTCCAGAGTTAGTTTGCAATGTCTGGAGGTCCTGGTATGCCCATTCTCTCTCTCTCCTTGTCTCTTTCTGTCTGTTTCTCTCTTTCTCTCTTTCTGTATCTAATAAATAAATAAAACAAGAAGAGGGGGTAGAAAGATAGAGAGAGTAGGCACAACAGGGGCCTCTTGCTACTGCAAACAAACTCCAGAAGCATGTTCCACTTTGTGCATCTGGCATTACCTGGGAATCTAACTCTTTGTCAGGCTTGTCAAGCAAGCACCTTTAAGAACTGAAAAATATCCCCAGCTCTATTCTAAATTTTTTAAAATAACTGTAATTTCTAATTTTTGTATTATGAATTATTATATTATGTTAAAGGATATGAATATATTGATAATGTCATTTACAAAGATTTCCCAACTTAACTTACTAAATTACTTAATTGACTAAACTCATATTTCAAACCATCCTTAATTGTCCCATCCAATATCTCAATCATTTCAGTGAATCCTACCTTTAATTTTTTCTTTAATCCTCAAGTTTTCTTTAGTCATTCTCCATTGATTTCTTGAGTTTATATTACTTATTCATTTTAGTTTTCACATTTTAAAACAAATCTTCACAACTGGTGAATCAGTATCTTTGTATTAAATATGTCACATTTTTTTTGGACAACTTCCATTATTGTAAACAACATTCCATTGTAATTCCCTCATTCTCTCCACTTTCCCCTTGGAAACTCCACTTTCCATCATATCCCCTCCCCCTCTCAATCAGTCTCTCTTTTATTTTGATGACATGATCTTTTCCTCTTATTATGATGGCCATATCTAGGTAGTGTCAGGCACTATGAGGTCATGGATATCAGGGCATTTTGTGTCCTGAGAAGCACAATGTAAGGAGTCCTACCCTTCCTTTCTTTCTTACTGCCACCCCTTCTGCAATGGACCCTGAGCCTTGAAAGGTGTGATAGAGATATTTCAGTGCTGAGCACTCCTCTGTCAATTCTTCTCATCACCATGGTGCCTTCTGAGTCACCCCAAGATCACTGCCATCTGAAAACAGAAGGTTCTCTAACCAAAAGTGTGAGCAGCATTACTATATGGGTATGAACATTAAGAGAAGTGCTTACTCGGCAGTTTGGTGAGCATAGTATATACATTTAGCCAGACACCAGTAGACGTTACATCCCTAGGGTTCATGACTACCCCTGATTTAGGTGTTCAGCATCAGGGGTGTATTCCCTCCCATGAAGGGGGCTTCCAGTCAAATTAGAGGGCTGTTGGTTTCCCCCATAACAGATGTGCCACTATTGTACCTGTTGGCTCATTTGGCCTGGCTGGCCAAATATAAAGCTTGCAGTGTCTACTGTTGAGTATCTTCACTGATGATTTCTCTCTCTCCCATTGAACTGCATGTAGTATGGCTTTTTCCAGCTTTCTGTCAGCTGGTTTACACGGAGGAGGTGTTCAGCTTAAATCCAGCAGGATTTCTCAGTGACCTTGCAGTCCAAGTATATGGAGTCTTCAGCAATAGGTTCTTACCATCTATTCCTGGTGGGAAACCGATGCCTCAGCATGGCCCATGTTTTGGGGACATCAGGGACCTCCCTGGCCAACAACTCACTAGAAGATATCCCAACACCGGCACTGAAAATTTTCTCGTAACAATCTATGGCTCCTCTGTGTTCCATTGTCCCAGAAAGTGGGTTTTCATATGACTTATTTATATCCTCTTAGATTTTGATTATCCCTCCCTCCACATTTCCTTTACTCAATCTTTTCCCCTGACCTCACTTAGGCCTTTTCACCCCCATTAATCTGTTCTACTTACATATATATGATACCTTCCTATTAAGCCCCCCTCCCCCCTTTCTTTCTCTTTATATCTCCTTTCAAGCTTACTGGCCTCTGCTACTGAGTTTTCTTCCTACTCACACAGAAGTTCAATAATTTGTAGCTAGGACCCACATATGAGAAACAACATGCAATGTTTGGCTTTCTGGGCCTGGGTTACCTCACTTAGTACAATTCTTTCCAGATTCATCCTTTTTCCTGCAAATTTAATAATCTGTTAGTCATAAATAATTTGTATTTTCATTTCTATTTTTTTCTCTTACCTCTGTGATAAGGAGATTTTAACATGGCCTGTAAAGATACCTCCCTCCTGGCTTCATGTCATAGTGGAAATCCCTTTCCCAGGGCACTGTGGATGTGGCAGCTCTTCGGGTGCAGCTCTACTTGCCCTTCTGAGATAAGGTCACATTGTAGCTACAAGTTTGCTCTTGCTCACTTTCTCCCAGTTCTGTTGGTCTTCTTATTCTCATACTAGGGAAGTCAGCTACTTTCATGAGCTTCCCAGTGAGAGCTACATGGCAGAGGCTGAAAATTCTGGTAGGATAGGAGGGTGTGAAGATTACCACACTCATGTGGTAGACTTTTGAGTGAGTTTTCTGAACCCAGAAAAAAAAAAAATCATGTAAACTCATATGCCGATGCTTTCTCAATGGAACACTGAGCTTTATTCATACTGTTAAACTACTTTCTTTACTGTATTTTACTGTTTCATATTGTGCATGCCTTATCACCTCTTTCTACATTAAAATGTGCTTTTCTATCCTTTACAGCTTTTTACTTAACTTCTTAGCTATCTTCACTTACCTACCTTGAAAATCAGTTACATATTTATTTTTTTTAACTGAATAGCTTAGTTTATTAAAATAATTGACTTAGGCATCTGCAATGGTGACTTCCACCACCACTCTTGACTCAATGTTGATGGAAGTAATCTGCTTAACAATCTCAGAAGGACTATGCAAATCAATGAGTTGCTTGTGGATTCTCATCTGGAAGCGATCCAATGTTTTGGAATGTTCACCACAAGGGGTTTACCTTGCAGTTATTCTCAGTGTCTCGGTGGGCATGCAAACTGGTCTTTTCACTTTGAGGTTACTTTCCTTGGATCCTCTGATCAAGTCAGCACACAGCTTTTCCAAGGACTTCGTCTTTGCAGCTGATGAGGGTGATGCAGTTTCTGTGGATGGCCACCTCTGGATCCCTGGGTGTCTTTTAGGTATCCTTAAGGGTCATGGCTGTGGTATGGCTTCATGACTAACCTGTACCTCAGCCAGAGTGAATCTCAGTCAGCCAGGAGCAGGAGCTAAGGGAAGCTCCGCTGCACCAACAGCCATGACTCAGAAAAGCCAAATCTGGGGACTTCTGGCCAAGATGGTGACCACCTAGCTGCGCTGCAAATCCCGGGGAAAGAAAGGAAAGATATTAAGGGTTCATTAGGACTTATAGGGGAGAGAAATCTGAGAGGGCACAGAGACGGGGGAAACAGGGAATCACAGATCCCCCCATGAGTGGGTAGCCCACCCTTCCCCCAAATAACCGCCGTGTCCACAGTGCTGCTGCTGCTGCTGCTGTGCGCTGATTGATCCCTGCGTGTGGAAGCTTAGACTGCTCCACACACTCGTCCACTCGCCAACTTACTGAGTGAGCTCAGTCCCACAGGAACCGCCACACAAGCTCAGACTGTGTCTCTCACTTCCACCAGGTCAGGCACCATCCCCGACCTTTGTCCCATGCCGGCAGTCCACCATTGTCCTGTGGCAGGGGAGCACAGACTGCTTCCGAGTCCCAGTGTTCCCAGCCAGAGTTCAGGCTGCTTCACTGCTTGGTGCCTCAGTGTCACTCCTAGCTGGAACGCAGGCAGCTTTGGGACATAACCACTTGAGAATTCAGGCAACTGTGGCACCCCTGCCAGGCAGTAGATAAGCGGCTTTGGCAAGTGAAAGCCAAACCCCAGGCTGCATGGCAACTGCCCCAGGCTGCCTCAGATTCCCACTGTGCTTTAGCCCAGGCTGATACGCCCACCTATGTGCCCATACACTGTCATGGGCAGACCACAGCACAAAAGAAATAACATGAAAAATCAAATGCAAGAAAATCCAGTTAGATCACCCAGTCCTACAATTAATACATCTAACCAAAACATAGAAGAACCACTAGGATCAGAACACCAAATTGAAGCTATGAGCAATGAAACCCTGACCAACCTACTGGTAGAACTTGCAGGAAAGCAACAAAGGACTGATAATCGTGTGGATGCTGCCATCACTAAACTAGACCCAATAGATAAGAAAATGAAAGGAGTTCAAAGAGAGTTATGAGATTTGAGGGAGAGTGAAAACAAAGAAGACCTTAAAAATCAGCTGGCCATGCTAAATGAAGACAAAAAGAAATGCAAGTATGAATTCCAAGAATCATCAAGAAAATCAGAAAATGATGTGAAAAGGGAGCTTGACAGAGGGATGGAAATTATACACACAAAAGTACTAGAAAAAGCAAACCTAATTGAACAAGTCCAAAACTCTCTAGAAGCTCTCAAGAATAGAGTCAGCCAAGTGGAGGATAGAAACTCGGATCTGGAAGACAAGATGGAAGAAACAGTTTGAGAGTTCAAAAATTTCAGTAATTTCAAAAGTTCCTGTGAACAGAACATGAGGGAATTGTGGGATACACTTAAACATCGTAATATCAGGATCATTGGAATACCAGAAGGAAAAGAAATTCAGACAAAAGGCATGGAGAACTTATTTAACAAAATAATTGAAGAAAACTTCACCAGTCTCTTAAAAGAAAGGCCCATCAAGATACAAGAAGCCAACACAACTCCAAAAAGACTGGACCAAAGGAGAAACTCTCCAAGACATATTGTCATTAAGACTCTAAACATTGACACCAAAGAGAAAATCCTAAAAGCAGCTAGGGACAAACAGCACACCACCTTCAAAGGTAACCCCATCAGAATTATTTCAGATTTCTCAATGGAAACCCTGAAAGCTAGAAGGGCCTGGAATGAAACACTGAAAAGTCTAAGAACCTATGGCTTCCAACCAAAACTACTATACCCAGCAAATGTATCCCTCATAATAGATGGTGAAAGAAAAACATTCCATGACAAAACTCACCTTTACAACTATATGAACACAAAGCCAAACCTACAGAGAGTATTTCAGGAAATTCTCCACAGAGAAGAAAAAATAAACACAATTGCCTACAAGAAGCAGATCACAACCAAACTCAGAGTAGGCACAAAGAACTTCAAAGTCCATGAAAACATCAACCCACATTTACCATCACAATATGGCAGGGATCAAATCAAATCTCACTGTCACTGCCCTAAATATTAATGACCTTAATTCACCCACCAAGAGACACAAGCTAACAGGATGGATCAAAAAATTAGAGCTCTCAATCTGTTGCCTTCAAGAAACCCACCTCACCACTAAAGGCAGACACCTCCTCAGGGTGAAACGGTGGAAAACAATATTCCAAGCAAATGGAAATAAGAAAGAAGCAGGCATAGCTATATTAATATCAGATAAAATGAACTTCAAACCAAAAATAATAAAAAAAGACAAAGAAGGCCACTTCCTACTTATCAAGGGAACGATCCATCAAGGGGATAGTACAGTAATAAATCTGTATTCATCAAACACAGGGGAACCACAGTTCATAAAACAAAACCGACTTGACAATAAAACAGAAATAACCACCAACACCATCATAGCTGGAGACTTCAATACACCATTATCAGTAATAGACAGATCATCAAAACAGAAACTCAACAGGGAAGTAAGAGAGCTCAAAAAAACCACTTATACCTAATGGACATCTACAGTACTTTCCATCCCAAATCCACAGACTACACATTCTTCCCAGCAGCCTATGGTACATTCTCTAAAATAGAGCATATACTGGGTCACAAAGACTGCCTCCACATATTTAGGAAGATTGACATAATTCCCTGCATGATATCAGATCACAATGCTATATTGCTAGAAATCAACAACAAAAGACCCACCAAAAATCCCAATGGCACCTGAAAACTTAACAGGACACTTTTAAACACTAAATGGATAGTGGATGAAATAAAAAATGAAATTGCAAAATTTCTGGAATTGAATGACAATGAGAACACATCGTACCAAAACTTATGGGACACAATGAAAGCAGTCCTCAGGGAAAAATTCATAGCACTCAATGCCCTCATAAAAAAGACAGAGAGATCCTAAATCAATAACCTAACCATCCACCTAAAGGCACTGGAAAAGCAAGAAAAATCCAAACCAAAGAGCGGTCCTCAGAGGAAAATTCATAGAACTCAATACATTCATTAAAAAAAAAAAAACAGAAAGGTCCCAAATCAATAACCTAACCATCCACCTAAAGGCACTGGAAAAGAAGAAAATTCCAACCCAATGAGCTCCAGAAGGAAAGAAATAATTAATATCAGAGCAGAAATCAGTGAGTTGGAAACCAAGGAAACAATTAAGACAATTGACAAAACAATGAGCTGGTTCTTTGAAAAAATAAACAAGATTGACAAACCCCTGGCCAATCTGATCAAGCAAAAAAAGGAGAAGCTTCAAATTAACAAAATTCAAAATGAAAAAGGAGAGATCACAACAGACATAAGTGAAATTGGGAGAATCATCAGGATTTATTTCAAAAACCTCCACTCCACAAAACTGGATAATGTGGAGGAGATGGATAAATTCCTGGATTCATACCACCTACCAAAGCTAACCACAGAGCAGATTAATCACCTGAATGAACCCATGACACTCATGGAGATTGAAAAAGTAAAAAAAAAAAAACCTCACCAAAAAGAAGAGTCCAGCACCAGATGGCTTCTCAGCTGAATTCTATCAAACCTAAATGGAAGAACTCAAATCAATCTTCCTCAAACTGTGCCACAGAATTGGAGAACAGGAAAAGCTACCCAACTCCTTTTATGAAGCTAGTATCTCCCTAATGCCAAACCAGGCAGAGATGTCACAAGAAAAGAAAACTACTGGCCTACTTCCTGATGAAGTTAGATGCAAATATCCTGAACAAAATCCTTGGAGACTGAATCCAAGAACACATCGAAGGCATTATCCACATTGACAAAGTGGGATTCATCCCAGGAACACAGGGGTGGTTCAACATACAGAAATCTGTCAGTGTAATACACCACATCAACAAGGTTAAACATAACAACCACATGATCATTTCGATAGATACAGAAAAGGCCTTTGCAAGATACAACATCACTTCATGTTCAAAATATTGGAAAGAATTGGCATGGTTGGTTCATATCTTAACCTAATAAAGGCAATATACAATGCTCTGAAGGCCCAAATAAAACTTAATGGAGAGAGACTGGAGGAATTCCCATTAAGATCAGAAATAAACAGGGTTGTCCACTCTCACCGCTGCTTTTCAATATACTACTGGAAGTCCTAGCTCAAGCAATAAGGCAGGAGAAGGAAATAAAAGGGATACAATTTGGAAAGGAAGAAGGTAAGTTAGCTTTATTTGCTGATGACATGATTGTATATGTAAGAGATCCGACAGACTCCATCCCAAAACTCCTGAAGGTGATTAACTCCTATAGCAATGTAGCAGGATGCAAAATCAATGCACAAAAATCAGTAGCCTTCTTATATGCAAATGACAAAGATACAGAGAAAGAAATAAGGGACATTTTCCCATTTTCAATAGCAACAAAGAAAAATAAAATACCTTGGAATAATGTTAACCAAGAAAGTGAAAGATCTATACAACAAAAACATGAAAACACTCAAAAAAGAAATTGAGGAGGACTTGAGAAATTGGAAAGATCTCCCATGTTCCTGGATATTCAGAATTTACATTGTGAAGATGACAATCCTACCAAAGGCAATATACAGATTTAATGCAATTCCAATTAAAATCCCTACAGTGCTCTTCACAGAGATAGAAAAAATGATCTCAAATTTCATATGGAAATGCAGGAGGCCTCACATATCCAAACATATCCTCAGCAAAAGAAATACCTGTGGAGGCATCACCATACCTGATCTAAAGCTATATTATAATGCCATAGTAATAACAACAGCATGGTACTGGCCTGAAATCAGGGGTATAGACCAATGGAATAGTCTTGAGGACCTGGACTTTGGGTCAAGCAACTATAGCTACTTGATGTTCGATAAAGGCCCAAACAATATAGGCTGGAAAACAGACAGCATCTTCAAAAATGGTGCTGGACAAACTGGATAACCATATGCAGGAAACTGAAACTTGACCCACACATTTCACCATTCATTATGTTCAAGTTTAAATGGATCAAAGACCTCAATGTAAGACCAGAAACTCAACTACTACTGAAAGAAAGTTTAGGAAATACTGTCCATTATATAGGAATGGAGAAAGACTTCCTGAACAAAGCCCAGTAGCTCTCAAACTTAAGCCATCACTCAACCAATGGGATCACATGAAGCTGAAGAGTTTCTTTACAGACAAGCATACAATAAGCAAAGCCAATGGATTCTCCAAAGAATGGGAGAAAATAATTGCAGGTTATCCAAGTGATAGAGGCCTAATCTCTAGAATCTACAAAGTACTCAGAAGTCTAAACACTATAAAGTCAAACACCCCACTCACAAATTGAGGCAAAGAGCTGAACAGGCAGTTCACAGAGGAAGAAATAGAAATGGCAAACATACAGTTAAGAAAATGTTCATCATCCCTAATCATCAGAGAAATGCAAATTAAAACAACTATGAGATTCCACCTTACCCCAATAAGGATAGCAAACATCAAAAAATCAATTCAAAATAAATGCTGGCGAGGATGTGGAGAAGTAGGAACACTCATCCACTGTTGATGGGAATGTAGGATGGTACAACCACTTTGCAAAGCAATATGGAGACTTCTGAAAAAGCTGAGTATACAGATACCAACAGACCCAGTTATTCCCTTACTGGGCATCTACCCTAAAACCTTCAAACCACAGGCTAGAGAGATTTGCTCAACCATGTTTGAAGCAGCTCAATTTGTAACAGCTAAGAGCTGTAATCAACCACTAGAAAAATGGATAACTAAGATGTGGTATATCTACACAATGGAATTCTATACAGCAGTAAGAATAAGTGACACAATGAAATTTGAGGAAAAATGGTTGGATCTGGAACCAATCGTTCTCAGTGAACTTACCCAATCACAGGAAAAAAAAAAATCGCCACATAGTCTTACTCATCTACAACACCTAACCGTGAATCTACCCAAGATACCTTACATATCCAGCAAGCATCTCGTGGACTAGGCACTGGGATGGAAGGGGAGGGAGGGAATGGCATCAAAGGCGTGGGAAACATAAATCTAGACCCAAATGGCAATGGTACCATAAAATTCTACTTACTAAAGACAGACCGAATGGCAGATCCTTCAATAGGCCTTTACAGGGAACACCTGAACCACAAGACACTGGAGAGGGTAGTATCATGACTAACCTTAACCTTCTACATCTTCCCTCCCTCCTTCTCCCTCTCCCTCCCTCTCTCTCTCTTCTCTCTATCTCTTGTATATTAGTTATCTTTTCCCTCATTTTCTTAGTGGGCACTGACCTGTAACTCCAAGTACCAGCATGGTGCTATCATCCACAATGAGCTTTTGATCAGAGAGACCTACAAGCTTTCCTAAAAGACAGACAGATTTCTGTCAGAGTACTTGATGACCCACCAAAGGTTAGTGGTAAGACCCTACTGCTGAAGACACCACATGTGGTTGACATTCCAAATAGAATGGCATGGCTGGAAGTTGGAAGAGAGTCAGTCCCCGGAGAGTCAGTGTGTCTAGTGCCAGAAGGTGGTACATGGGCGACTGGGGGAAAATGACCAATATCTGTCCAAGCAACTCATGGTCTAACCTACTTAGCAGCAAATAACTTGTTGTGAGCCATGGTGGGGAACCAACTGCTCTTAATTTGGCTAACTGATTTCCTCAGTGGTATGGGACCCACATCTAGAGCTGGGAAACTAGTCAGAACCATATCCAAACATAAGCCCACTTGCCAATATCAAGCTACCGTCAATCATGGGCTACAAGAGGACCTACACCTGTTAAATTCTCTATAAAAAAGTAAAGGTTATCTCTTTTGTCCTGGTGCTAACTTACTCTCTGTTGGAGAATCTCCTTCTCTTTTTCAGATAGATGTAGATCCTAAGGAGAGAGCCACCCCATCATACCTCAAAAGGGCCCTGGCTGAAACTAAGAAAAATTGGCAAAACATGCAAGGGTGCTGTTTTCCTGATGAACGGGATACCAGCACAAGGGGGAAGGAGATCATCACAGAGAAAATTCAACTCCTACCAAATCAGAGAGCCAGTGCTTCATAGGCCCCCAACACCTCATCACTGAAGCAGACCAAAAATGAACCCAACATGGCTCAGGGAAATTTTGCGGAAGAGGGGGCAGAAAGAATGTCAGAGCCATCTGTTGGGTCATGACATGCAGAGACATTTATCTTACCCATAACTGTGGGCTAACTCCACAATGCATGACCCATATACGTCAACAAGGAGGGGCCAAGGGGAGGGGGTAGGTCATGGATGAGCCTAATAATGGTACCAAACTGACTGTATTTGCTGAATACAAATCTAAGTAATAAAGAATAAAGAAGAAAAAAATTAAAAAGAAAAGTCACGTCTATGTTTTGTTTTTTCTGTTTTATTTCATATTGTTGTTTTATGTTTTTATTATTGAAACTTCCATATTTAAAGGCAATTAACCTTGATAATTCCCTCCCCTCCCACTTTCTCTTTCACAGCTCCATTCTCTATCCTATCGCCTCCCCTTTCAGTCAAAAAGTATACAAAAAGTATACAAAAAGTATACAAAAAGATACAAAAAGTATCTCCTTTTGTTTTATCTCATCATTTCATTTTTTCCTCCTATTATGATGGTCTTGTGTAGGTAATGCCAAGCACTGTAAGGTCATGGATATCAGGCCATTTTGTGTCTGGAAGATTGCTTTATAAGGATACCTACCCTTCCTTTGACTCTTACACTCCTTCCACCACCTCTTCTGCAGTGGACCCTTAGACTTGGAAGGTGTTATAGAGATGTTTCAGTGCTGATCACTCCTCTGTCACTTTTTCTCAGCACTATGGTGCCTTTTGAGTCATCTTAGAGGTCGCTGGCATCTGGAAAGAGAAGGCTATCTAACCAAAACTTAGAGCAACATTCATATACGGATGTCAACCTTAAGAAAGGTACTTACCAAACAGTTTCGTGAGTATAATATGTGCATTTAGTCAAACACAAGCAGGTGTTATACCCCTAGGGCTCATGACTTCCCTCATCATAGGTTTTCAATATCAGGGATAGGTCCCCCCCACCACCACCATGGAGCAGGCCTCCCATTCAATTAGGGAGTAATTGGTTTTCCCCATAACAGACTTGCCATTATTTCACTCATTGGCTCATTTGGCCTGGGGGACCAAACTTAAGGCTTGCAGTGTCCACTGTTGCTTTTCTTTACTGATGAGTTCCCATGGAGCTTCATGCAACATAGCTTTTTCCAGATTTCTGTCAGCTGGTCTACATGGAGGTTTTCAGCTCAGCTTCAGCAAGATTTGTCAAGCATATGGAGTCTTCAGCAATAGCATCTTGCCATCTATTCCTGGTGGGAAACCAATGACAGTAGTCTGTAATTTTTTGTGGCCAACAACTCACTGAAAAGTACCCCATTCCTGGCACTAAAATTTTTCCAGTAACAATCTATGGCAATTACACATTTCTTCATAATCATAACTTTTGTGTCATTAACGTTTTAATCTTAGTTTGGTTGCTTTCATTTTCTTATTCTAAAAGAGATTAAAATATTATAAGGGCTTTCAGATTGTTGTAATCTTCTGAATGTCTTGAGTTATAGTTTGTTTTCCTCTCCTTGTACTATGTTTGCTAGTTCTTTGATTCTTGGTTGCAAGGTTCTCCTATTGTACATCAAGAGGATACAAAGTTATCTAATGTTCAGCCTGAACTTTCATGATAAAAGCCTCCTAGAGCAGGTGTTTCGTGACTCAATACTATTATATTTTGATCTTGTGTGGTGCATTAATTTTGGTATTTGTTTCTTCAATGGTATTGCACAAGTATATATTTGTCCATGTATCAGAAATTCTCTTGAGTTCTTAGCTAACAAAATTCTGTCTTGGATATAGTCTTGGAATTGTGTTACAATTTTTTATCTTTTTTGTATACTTTGTGGGAACCAAGAACGGAGCAAAACAAATGATAAAGAAATCATAGATTGTGTTGTATCTGCCAAAGCCACATTTATGTAAAGTACACTAGAAAACTTAATAAATTATGTCATTTATGGTCAATGAAAAATCATTTTAGTATGCATTTTTATTTTAAAAACAATTATTCTTTTCTTTTGCTTCTGTGTTCAAATAGCATTAAGGGTTGTTTGTAAACTTAGCAAAATGATCAAGAAGTTTTTGAATATCATTTTGGAGAGGTCTTATTTTTATATTTTTTGGCTGTTATTCCATTCTTCCAGACTAACTGTAATGGCTTTCTGTTATCATTTGAGCTTAGTTTAAAGTTCCCTCATTCTTATCAATTTTTACCCATACATGGTTAGAAAGTTAAGTATGATATACTTGGTCATGGAAATAGCATATCAGGAAATTCAGAGTTAAATAGGAACTATATCCTTAAACAATAAATGTCTCTTCAATAAACAAAAAAAGGGTGTGGTTATAGCAAGCCAAGGGAAAAGATGTACAGGTTTCTCATCATTTTCTCTTGGCCCTTCTTCAGTGATGTTCTGGATTGTCAAGTGGGTAAGATGAATCAGTCCCAAGTGCAAGGCATGATGCTATGTAGTATGTTTTCTTCATGGGACAATATAGCATGAACAAAAGGCAACATATTTCCAATACAGAGTGTAGTTGTCAGCTTTACGTTGTTGGCATGAGCATCCAACCAGATGGTGTTCATGGAAGAAAAGGATTTATTTTAAGCTTACAGATCCAGGGGAAGTTCCATGAATGGTGGAAGAAATTGGCTCCCTTTCAAAAAACGAAGCAGATAGAAAACTCAACTAGAAAACACCAAAAAGTAGCAAGCCCACCACCACAGTACAAACTGATCTTTTATAACTTTGGGCTGGAATTCAGATCAGTCCCCAGTAAAACCTTAGGGCTAGACTCAAGAATCCATCCCTAGTAACACTTCGTCCAACTAGATGACTTGAGATCCAAGTCACAAGTTTCATTGTAACTTAACACCTGAGTCAATGGGAAACATACATTCAAACTAACACAAAAAGAAAACTGCCAACATATTTCCATTTTAGTGTTTATTCTTATTATATATTCCAATTCAATGAAAAAAATTAAAATATACACAAATACAATTTATGACATTTTAGGCACTGGATTGCACTAAACTCAATAAGAATAAAAATTGGCTAAAATCTTTTTCTTTTCTCTTTATACCTCTATCTCATTTTGTTTGTATATTTTTCTTATTTTACAAACTAATATTATAACTGAGAACTTTAAGATATGAGCATGTTGCAATTTGATCATATTTCCTTCCAGTTTTCCTCTTATAGCCCCTCTTTCCTATCCTCATTCCACTAAGGTCCTCTTCAATGAGGCTATCTGCAGTCACTGTGGTGTCATGAATGCATCACTCTGTCGCATTTGGGGGAACAATGCCTCAGACAATACCCCCATGGCTCTGATATGGTTTCTGCCCCCATTTTTGCAATGTTCTCTGAGCTTTGGAAGGCATGTTGCAAGACTTCTTTAGTGTTGAGCTCTCATCAGACTCTAGTTTTCAGCTTTGATGGGCTTTGAGTTTGCTCAGTATCTACAACCACCTCTGTGGAGGAAGTGCTCAGGCTAGCAGTGGAAGCAACACTTTTATTTAATCTGAAACTGCATCTGTAATGTTTCCTGGACTCTGGCAGGTATGATTAAGATGACTCCTCTTCTCCTGCACAGTTGGCTTTCTTTTCTAGTCATAGTGATGTATCTTGGGTCTCCCTGGAGTTTGCTGCCATTGGTAAAAAATAGAATCTCTAACCAAGAGTGAGAGGAGCATGGATCAGAAGGGATAAGCAGACAATTAGAAATCTGTTTTTAAACATTTTATTTATTTATTTGAGAGACAGATAGAGTGAGTATGGGTATGCCAGAGTCTCCTGCCATTGCATACAAACTTCAGATGCATGTGCCACTTTCTGTATCTAGCTTTATGTGGGGTATTGGGGAATTGAACTCAGATCACCAGGCTTTGCAAAAACATACCTTTAACTACTGAGCCTTCTCTCTATCCCTAGAAGACTTTTTGATAGGCGTAACTCTACGTTTAGCTAGGGTCTATGACCTTCTAAGCCATAGGCTTCTGATTTGGTTCTCAGTACAAATTATGAATTCTCTTTCAACGAGTGGGCCTCATATCCAATCAGAGAACACAGTTTATTACCACCATAATCTATGCACTACTAATGCACTTGTTTGTACATCTTACATGGCTGGTTAATCTTGAAGCTTGTAGGACCCATTGTTTGTTTATACTGTTAGCAACCATTATCACCAATCAGTTCACATAACACTTTCTAGCACTATTGAGGGCTAGTTGGCAGGAAGCTGGCTTCCATCTCAATTCCAGAATCATCTCTCTATGTCCTGCAACTATATTGGCTGAAGAATCTTTGTCCAGCTCAAATATTGACTGAAATACTAGTGCAGCATCAGCTATTTAGTAAAAATTGAATCATGATGTTATAATTTTACTATTAAAAATAAACTATTTCTAAAAATGCATGCAGTGGCTATAGGAGTATTAAAAAACCACCTCAAGAACTTCATTTCAGTTGTTTTTTTATTGAACTTATTTCAAATTATGAAGTGGTTTGAAACCTGGTAATGAGTGAGGACTGGTAAGATATTTTATTTTTGAAATAAGGAAACACTACTGCTTAGTGACATGACTTAAATCAGCAGAGGAAGAGGAATACACAATGAATATCTCCTATTTATTTTAGCCATTTCTTATCAAAATTAGCTAATTACTGTTGTATCACTCTTTTCAAAATGTTTATGATTCCTTTAAATTGAAAATAAGTCAGACATGGTGGCTCATGCTTGTAAGCACAGAAACTGGAAGATAGAAACAGGAAGATTATTGAGAGTTGAAGCCTAGCCTGAGCCACTGAAAGGATGAAAAAATTAAAAGTTTAAAAAGGGACACAGAGCAGGCCTTTGAGTATGTGACTCTGGCCTAGTGAGATAAAAGGAAATGCACTGACTATTGCCACTCTCACCTAGGAGCCTGCGCTGACTATTGCCACTCCCACCTAGGAGCCCGCACAAATGCAGACCTCTGAGGCTATAGGAAAAAGATGGTCCGCGGTGCACGGGCCTGGACAATTTAAAATGATTAGCCTAAGAACCATAAAATGTTACACATTGATTGGTCAACACTGCGTGGGTACCTGAGGTTATGGAATGATTGGTTCACGATGCGTGGGCTTTGTTGGAACCCTAATAAAAGCTGTCCTGGCCCTGCACTTGGGTTCCACAGCCCTCTACCCCTCTGTGGTGTATGACTGTGGGCCCCAGCGTGCTGGAATAAAAATCCTCTTCTGTTTGCATCAAGACCGCTTCCCGTGAGTGATTTTGGGTGCCGTCTTTCCCGAGACTGAGCCCGGGGAGTCCTCTGGAGCGGGACTTTCATTTGGATCCCTGACCAGGAATCGAGACCACCCCTCATGCCTGAGAACCGACTTGGAGGTAAGAGGATCCCCACTGAAATGTGTGTGTGTATATGAATGTGCCAGCCGGCGTCTTAGGTCTGTGCACTAAGTTGTTCTGAGTGTTTTTGTTGTAAGAAATGCACACTTTTGGTTTGGTTTGCAGTTGTCCTCCAAGGCTGTAAGACCAGAGGACTATGATCAGCAGAGGTGCTAAGAGGATCACAGGCTGCCACCCTGGGGGATGCCCCGGGGAGCTGAGGAGAGCCAGGGGCTAGGGAGACAAGCTCCCATCTGTACCATGTTTGGAATTATAGAGCCATCCCCTAAGGGCATAGGCTCATCTGGCCGTCACGAATGTGTATCCCTGGTGGCCTCCTACTGTCCGTCTGAGGACCGAGTCTGAGCGGGGCGCTCTGTCCTCTGGGAAAGAGCAAACCTGCTAATCTGTAGCACGCATTTGTTTTGTTTTCTGGGCCCTGTGTGTCTGTGTAAAACTTGTGTGTCTTGTCATTGCTCTAATCCTATGGACATTCCACCTCTGACTCAATAACATGGGACAGATTCCTTCCTCCCCTTTAGGACTCTACCTCGTGCACTGGAAGGACATCAAAGCAGTTGCCCATAACAACGGGGTAAATGTTAAAAAGACAGATGGATTACATTTTGTTCCTCTGAATGGCCTACCTTCAATGTAGAATGGCCGCCAGAGGGGACCTTTCATCTAAATACTATACTTGAGGTTAAAAAAATTGTTCTTCACCCTAGGAGTGGACACCCTGATCAAATCCCTTATATTGTGAGATGGAGGAACCTGATAGAAGAGCCTCTCCCCTGGGTGAAGTTTTTCCTCCCTTCCTCACCCCCTCCTTTACAGGTGCTGGCAGTTACACCCAAAAGAGACACCAAGACCACTGCTGAAGCCTCAGCCCCAATTCTCGCGGGGGGCACTGATGAGATGAACAGGGTGGGTGAGTGCTCTCCCAGAGGGAGGCAGAATCTTTTTGGGAAGAAGTCGTCCAGGTCATTTGTGGATTTCTGGGCATCCATGTGGACCTGCATAGCTTATCTGGCTAAGAAATAAAAAGTTTAGGAAGGAAATTTCCCCTCACTTCCTTTAAGCAGCAACTCTACAAGCCAGCTTTGCAAGCGCTCCAAAGTGACTTGAGTCAGAGTCAGGTATTGAACAGACAATGGCCCCTCTGTCCATGTGGGTGCCATGTCTCAGCCTCCTCTCCCAGTAGTCCCCGAGGGGCCCAATCCTTCTTCAGCAGCCTCCCAGTGGGCCGCCTTCTTCAGAGGCCTCCTGGCAGTCCTGGAGGCCCCCCCCTTTCCCTTTCAGGTAGTCAGAATCCTTGGCCTCCCAGCAGTCTTCTTGGCCATTACCCCCACGTGTACTAGACTGGACCCCTGATGAGTGCAGGGAATAAAGCAAGGCTGCTCTAAGGTGTATACAAGCCCCACCCAGCCGCCACAGCACACCAAAAAGTGGCAAGAGAGAGAGAGGGAAAAAAAAAAGGGTCACATTTAACGGCAGCCTATAAAGAACTAAAGTTTTATGTAAAAAAAAAAATGTGTCAACTTTGTTACATGATATCATGAGTATAATTACTGAATTTATGTTCTAGGTCAACATCAACTTTCATAGAGGATTATTAAAAACAACAGAATTCTCTCTAAAGTGGTAACATATAATTTGTCAGGTACTGAAAAAATTTGTAATGTACTTAAAAGGAGGAGGCAACTGACCTGACTTCTAGGCCAGCCTGCCTCAAGATAGCACAATATTTGCCTTAGTTTAATGTCTTATTGGTATTAATGACATAAAATTGTCTTTAGATGACTCACTTGTTAGTGAGTAATAGATTAATTAATGTGGTGTAGTTTTTCATAATAGCCTTATAAGAAAGGTGGTTAATAATGGGATAAAATAAATTGATTGAAGAAACTGGAAAGGAATTTTTCAATGTTGGGACATAGAATGTTCGTTAAGAATGCCTTTTGAGTGCTACTTAGATAAAAATGTTACAGTATGTGAATAAAGATGTGCATATATAGAAAAAGTTTTCAGGCTAAACACCATGCCTAAAGTTAGAGATTTTTCAACTGTTTATAGACTCTTAAGGATACTCTAAAAGTTTTATACAGTGACATAGTCTTAATCTAAATTCATCTTATATTAGACACAGGTGATGCCTATGCTAGGTGGGTCACAAAGTCATGAGTACAGATGTAATTGGAGGTCTAACCAGGTTCAACTTAGACAAGAATCTATCACCTTGTGTTTTGCAAATGGGTAAATTTGCTATGTAAAAATGACTTCAGAATAGAATAAGAAATGTCAGGATACTTATCTCTCTGCTCTGTAATTTCATTTTGTTCTTGCTTTTCAACATATGCTACTTAAATTCATGGAAAGCTGGACTCTAAAAAATGGGTGGAACCCCCTTTATCTCAGGCCCCATGCAAGTTTAAGCCATGTGTCCCCCAGACTCTGACTAGAGACAATGGCCAATTGTCTCTGACAAAGAAAAAGGAGTACAGCATATAACTGTGGTTCTCTTTAGTTCTTCTCTTTTGAACACCTAAAGTCACATCTGTTATGATAAAATTTCTCAGTAGACAAAATGTTAAGTAAACTGAGTCAAGGTATTTGATCATGTTACAAACTCCTTACATAAGACAAGCATCAGGCTTATCTAATGTGTATGTCAGGGTAAGGGCCCCTTCACTGAAACATTTAATTAGATTAAATCTAATGTTTACCTGATGCCAAGGTTTCAATCAGTGGAAAAACTGAGTCTTATGATAAGGCCTCACTCATTAACAGGTCACTGATGCTAATTTGTTATGATTTAAGGGTTATAAAACTGGCTTTAAGACTCTCTCAGTAAAATAAATTAGGTTCCTCTTTTCATGAAAGTTATAACTATTCTTAAAGTAAAGGTTCACAAAGAAGTTGTTAATTTCCAAAGGTAAACTACTCCTACCTAAACACATTGTAACTTTAAAGATAGCTTCTGTCTCATTTATGCTAATTCTATTGAATGGTCATAACTAGGTTTAATCACTTAGATTTAAGTGATTTAATTTCAGTAATGATAACCTCCATCTTCCTGGGATATGTTGAGACAGCCTGCTTAAGCTTTATCAAATTTAAGTCATGAGTAGAACATAAAATTGTTTTATGTTAATAAAAATTTCTGTGGTACATAAAATCAATAGCTATCAAGTTTAAGACAAAATCATTGGTTGTCAAATAATGTTTTTTTCTTTCAAAAAGTTTTATCAAGCATTGTATTAAAATTTAGCTAGGTGTTTTGGTTTAAAAAGAATTTTTTTTTTCAATCTCTGTGGTTCTGTTTCCAATGTTCTCTGGGAAATTTGTACCAACACAGGTATCTGAACTAATCAAAAATGTTTCCAAACACAGGTGCTAAGATTTTATACTGTCTTACTTGTCCTTTTCTGACCATTTCTAGCTTAAATGAGTTAGTCTATATATCAATTGGTACTGTTTTCAAGACTGGTAACAGGGTCTGCCTATATTTATAAATATTAAATATGAGATATTTATAAATATTAGATATTTAAAATATGAGATGTGTCTACTTTCTATATCTCATATATAAGGCTTATGCTGCCATAGTACAACTAAAATTTTAAAGATAGGACAAAATGATTTTAGAAGCCCTTGTGCCATTCTTTAAGTCTATTTCAGAAATCAAATGTGCTCTATATGTACAAACATCCAGGCTGGTGTAACTTCCTTTCTAAGTGTGTTAATTATCTACGTAGAAGCCAAAAGCCAATTGGAATCATCAGAGCAAGAGGCGCCAGTATTTTGGCCTGTGCTCCCAGGTCATGAGGCCACTGCAGACAATGGGACACTTCTACACTGGCCCCCTGGTAAGTCACCTGTCTTCCTGAGCAGGGAGGATATGGAGAGCCAAACAAATTGGTGTACAGTCTTAAACAGGAGAGTCACAATTGAGGAGCAATCAGTCCTCCTTACTTCCCAAAGAAGGGAAAACTGCTTGACCAGCACGGCCCAGACTCATCCTAACAGACAGAAGACACCAGTAAGCCATGGGGCTGCTCCTATGTCCCTAAAATCTCTTTGGAGAGCCATTAATGACCTCCAGAATTAATCCTTAATTAAATTTGGCTATCTGCATGGTCTTAAACACTCAGAAAGAAATGTATAGCCAAAAATAAAAAAAAATACCTTGCACATATGAATGGCATATTAAGTAACACAAAAACTTTCCAAGAGGGGAAACAAACAATAAGACATCTTTTCCCCATAGTTTTAATTCTATAATTAAGAAAAAAGATATTCAAAGGGCTACTTTCAAACCTAAAATATGTAAATAATCTGGGACATTGGGTGTCGCCATCGCCGCGAGACACTGGAACCCTGCTGAAAGAGACTGTATGCTGGAAGGGACCCTAAGTCTTCATCCTGATGGAATTGCCACTTGGATTCATCACACCTACCTACTAAGGTGGACTATATGTGGCCTTAGAAAAAATGTTGTTTTTAAAGAGACCCTCACCAAATTGACCAGAGAGACTGGCGTTACCCTTAGTGCTCTTCCAGGTTAGAAGCACCTTTGGACATTTTGGGCTGACCCCCTATGAATTGCTCTATGGGGGGGCCCCTCCATTAGTAGAAATTGCCTCTGTGCATAGTGCTGATGTGCTGCTTTCCCAGCCTTTGTTCTCTAGGCTCAAGGCACTCGAGTGGGTGAGACAATGAGCGTGGAAGCAGCTACGGGAGGCCTATTCAGGAGAAGGAGACCTGCAAGTCCCACATCGCTTCCAAGTCGGGGATTCATTCTACGTTAGGCGCCACCATGCAGGAAACCTTGAGACCTGGTGGAAAGGCCCCTATATCGTGCTGCTGACCACTCTGACTGCCTTAAAAGTTGAAGGGATCCCCACTTGGATACATGCCTCCCATGTCAAGTTTGCTCCACCACCGGACCCAGAATGGAAAATCAAAAAGACTAACAACCCCCTTAAACTTAAGCTTCATCGTGTGGACTCTGCTTCTCCAGCTAAGTGACTCTACTAATCCCCACGCCCCCCAGAAACTGACCTGGCAGGTGATCTCCCAGACTGGAGATGTAATATGGAGCATCTCTAAAGACGCCCCACCTTGGACTTGGTGGCCACTACTGTATCCAGATCTCTGTCAGCTGGCAGCAGGCTTAGAAACTTGGGATATACCTGAGGTAGACCCCAGAGAGAACACTCCGATATGCCTATCTGGGAGCTGCCCCTGCCCGTCAGGGTCACCCACAACTAAGAGCTGAGCTCCAAAAGCTGGACATTTATGTTTGTCCCAGAAATGGGAGGGATCGAAGTACAGCTGTTGAATATGGGAGGATAGAACATTACTTTTGTAAAAGCTGGAGATGTGAGACAACTGGAACCACCTACTGGAAGCCTCAATCCAGTTGGGGTGCTATTATCCTTAATCGGGCATCCCCCTCTGACAAAGAGACCCCAGGCCTCCAAAAATCACATTGCTCCAGGTCCGAGTTCTCAGGGCTCTGCCTACGGCCTCTTAGTCCTGGTGGCCACCACTGTAGACCCGGAGTCTAGATGAGGCAAGGGCCCTGCCTAAGTTTTACATGCAACCCTCTAAATATTACTTTTACTGGACCTGGGACAAAAGCTAAAAACTGGATTAAGGGGAGGCAATGGGGGTTATGGTTCTACATGTCTGGTGTAGACGTGGGCCTCCTTATGACTATAAAACTAAAAATACAAAGTCCTTCACCATTGCCCCTAGGGCCTAATCCAGTACTGGCTGAGCGAGGCCCCTCAGCCCCACTACCTCTACTTCCCCAAAAACCCATGCCTAGCCTCACCACTAGTAGTTTGATCCCAGGAGTTTCAACCATCACTACTGGAGAAACGCCCCATCACCCCCCAGTGCAGACAATGCAAAGGTTATTCAACCTGGTACAGGGAGCTTTTCAGGCCCTCAATGCCACTAACCCAGAGGCCACCTCCTCCTGCTGGCTCTGTTTATCTTCAGGCCCCCCTTATTATGAAGGCTTGGCCCTGACAGGAACTTTCCATGTTTCTGACCATCCTGAGGAGCAATGCTCCTGGGGGTCTCAAAATAAGCTAACTCTGACGGAGATGTCCGGGAAGGGGCTCTGCATAGGTAAGGTATCCATGACCCATGATCCATGCAACTCTTCTGTAACTCTTAACCAAACTGAGTCAAACAAGTACCTGGTGCCAGGGAAAAATCAATGGTGGGCATGCAATACTGGACTAACCCCTTGTGTCTCTACTACAGCCTTTGATCAGTCTAAGCATTTCTATGTCATGATCCAGCTAGTTCCCCGGGTTTACTATCACCCTGAAGAGGCGATCATCAATGAGTATGACTATCGGCCTACTCACTCTAAAAGAGAGCCTGTAACCATGACTTTAGCCGTTATGCTTGGTTTGGGGATGGCCGCGGGTATAGGAACAGGGACCACAGCCCTGGTCACAGGACCACAATAGTTAGAAAAAGGACTTGGCGAACTACGTGCTGCTATGACTGAAGATCTCTAGAAAAGAGCTCTAGAAAAGTCTGTTAGCAATTTAGAGAAATCTCTGACTTCTCTATCTGTGGTGGTCCTACAGAACTGGAGGGGATTAAATCTACTGTTCCTAAAGGAAGGTGGATTATGTGCAGCCTTAAAGGAACAATGCTGCTTTATGTAGATCACTCGGGAGCTATTAGAGATTCCATGAGCAAGCTCAGAGAGAAGCTAGAAAGACGTCAAAGGGAAAGGGAGACTAACCAAGGGTGGTTCGAAGGATGGTTTAACAGGTCCCCTTGGATGACCACCCTACTTTCTGCCCTGATGGGACCCTTAATGATTTTACTTCTATTGCTTAAAGTTGGGCCCTGCATAATTAACAGGTTTGTTGCTCTTGTTAGGGAACGGGTAAATGTGGTCCAACTCAAGGTGCTTAGACAACAGTACAGGGGCCTTCCAAACCGGGAGGAGACTGACTCCTAGCCCCCTCAGTTCTAGGATTAGAACTATCAACAAGAGAAAAAGTGGGGAATGAAAGGATGAAAAAATTAAAAGTTTAAAAAGGGACACAGAGCAGTCCTTTGAGTATGTGACTCTGGCCTAGTGAGATAAAAGGAAATGTGCTGACTATTGCCACTCCCACCTAGGAGCCCGCACTGACTATTGCCACTCCCACCTAGGAGCCCATGCAAATGCAGACCTCTGTCTGAGGCTATAGGAAAAAGATTATAGTGTGTTACAAATTGATTGGTCCATGGTGCACGGGCTTGGACAATTTAAAATGATTAGCCTAAGAACCATAAAATGTTACACATTGATTGGTCAACACTGCACGGGTACCCGAGGTTATGGAATGATTGGTTCACGATGCGTGGGCTTTGTTGGAACCCTAATAAAAGCTGTCCTGGCCCTGCACTCGAGGTCCACAGCCCTCTAACCCTGTGTGGCTTATGACTGTGGGCCCCAGTGCACTGGAATAAAAATCCTCTTGCTGTTTGCATCAAGACCATTTCTCGTGAGTGATTTGGGATGCCGTCTTTCCCGAGACTGAGCCCGGGGAGTCCTCCGGAGCGGGACTTTCACCACAAAGACAGTTCACAACCAAATTTTTATTTAAAACAAAAGAGCAAAAAAAATGTAAATCAATGTCAGATGCAAGTTGAAAGTGAAGTTTTCTGGTTAAAATGCAGAGTGATGGTTAACAGGAGACCTACAGACAGCAAGCTTCTGGTGACAGAAACAGCTCCTCTCTTGTTGTCTATCCCTCCCCTCTTCCTTGCTAGCTCTACTAGTTTGCAAGGGCTGAGGCCACAAATTATTTTAACCATGGTGGCCTTCAAAGGAGAATTACGTCCTCCTATTGTTCAGGAAGCCATAAGGAAAAATCAAGGATTCAACAGGGTTAGTGCTCCTGCCACAATTCAACTCCATTGAAATGCTGCAGTTGTGGCCTCATGGTGTTCTTTGTTACCAGGCTTTTAGGGATAAACACCATATTTCTCATCTGGTTCCTGTGGAGCTATTACAGTTCTTGCATCCTCTGGCTTGTAGACTCATAACCTTATTCTCTTCTCTGTTTTCATATCACTTTCTACTATGTATGCACTTTCTCTAATACGGACCCTATCATTGTGTTTTGTGCCACTATAAATCCAGTAGGCTGTTATCTCTATTCTTAGCATGATTACACTTAAAAAGACTATATTTCCAATTAATGTCATATCACGAAGCTATGAATGGACAAAGATTTTTGAGATGACAAATTTTTACTCACTATACATGAAATTTCTCTTTCACTGTTGCTATCAATGATATTATATGAACATGTATCTGTGTATGCACGTGTGTGTGTGCACACATATGTGCTCTGTAATCTAACTTCAATCATATAACTCTGTAATTTTGACACCTTGATAATATAGTTGTGGGATTATTTTAAAACTTGGTTTATGCCACTAGGAAATTATAACTAAATTTCTTTGGGGAATTCAATGCTACGAAATACCAACTCAATTATGAATTAAGTTGCAAATAAGAGCTATGAGTGATCACATATGTAAAAAATACAAGTTGGCAGAGATAGAGAATGAAGCCAAAACCATAGGAGAACAATAGTAAGGCAAATAAGACTTTCTGTGTTGTGTATAATCCATTCCTCTGTTCTTTTCCAACATGCCTGATCTTAATACCTTAATTTTGTTTAATCTCCCATATATGGTTATGGTCTTACAATCAACCCTATCCCCACCTTCTTCTGCAGTAGGAAGGCCAAGTAGAGTTCCCTTACATGTTCTGTCATATATTTGAACTTTCACAGTATCCTAGTGTGGATACTGATAGATGCTGATTAAGTGAATCATGTCTGTGGTCAATTAAAAAGAAAATCAAGGTGAAACTTAAAGGAAGTTTCAAACTGAGAGTGGAGTGTAAGCCTTTCCCAGCAGTGGCCTCTCATTCTAGGACTTATTTGCTGGGCATTTGGAAGTGTCTGTGTCATCTTTGATATATTTTGTTTATTCTTGCAGATTGGCACTACAAGTTAGCTACAGGAATTCTGTAAAAATGTAATTTCTTTGACATAACATTCAGAGGATTTAGAAATGCTGATGGTAATATGAATATGATGTCTAACCTAACTTGAATATTGGCTAATATTTAAAACCAACTTAAATATGTAGAGTCCCTAGGAGTATGTCTCTAATTAAATAATTACTGCATGAAGATATTAAATTCAAGTCATATGGCAATCACTGAGGTCATATATCTGCCAGATTCTGAGGACTATAGGATACAATGGCAAAACTAGAATTATTAGATTAATTCAGCAGTTTCCAAATGATGGAACTTGAAAAACTGTGTTAAATATAATGACAACAGTGTTGGAGAGATGTCTCAGTAGTTAAGTGAGCTTCCTGCTCAAACATGAGGAAGAACTGAGGGAGCCTGCAACTACCTGAGTTCAAATTTCCAAAACTAACCTTAAATAGCTGGGCATGGCCACTTGCCTATAACTCCAATCCTATAGAGGAGCATAGACTTGAGGACAACCATGGATAGTGGAGAAAAAAAGCAGCAAACTCCAGGATCAGTAATAGTTTCTGGCTCAAACAAGAATAGACAGAAAAGCAACAGAAACAGGATACTCAACTTTCTGTTCCAGCTACCACAAGAGATAACATGGGGCCCTGAAATACACCTTTCTCTCTCTGACAATTGCTGAACAATCAATGCACACTTAAGGCCACTCCATGAATTTCTGTTTAAATTCATTTAAAACTTTTATGTTTAAAGAATACGCTAAAGAATCTAAGGAAATATAAATTTAATAAGACATGTTATATTTTAACCTCTATTTTACAGATAAAAATACAAGTCTTTTAGAATTTATATGTATAATCACTATCAGAAAATTGTGGGACTGTTGCTAGATCAGTGTCTCTCCCACACGTGAACACATAAATAAGAATTAGGGATATTTGGTCAGGAGTCTCAGCAGTTCCAGCAGATTCTGGCCATGGAATAGGATCACTTTTCAGAGAAGGCAGAAGGCTAACTTAATCTTTACAGAAAGAGTTTAATCAAGATTAAAAATTGGATTTAGAACATTTTGGGAAGAGAGGGCAACAAATGAAAAAGCACAAATAAGTGAGCAAAAAGTGACATGTTTCTAATTAAGAACAAAACAGGAAAGAACATTCACACTGGCTGAAAAGGCCAATATGTACAGGGGAAATTTTAACTCTAAATGTTAGGCAACTCTTGACATTTTTCAGGTATTTGTATTTCCATTGCCGTCTTGGCAATTTAAATATTTTACTTAATTTTTAAGTTTAATTTTTAACTTTTAGTTTTATAATTCCTTAATTACCTCTAAAATAACACAAAAATTCAGCATACTGTGTCTTTTACTTTAAAACTTGCATAGAATAAAGTATCCTAATGTATTAAAATGTATTTAATGTTCAATTATAAGGACATAATATTTTTACTAAAATAACTTCTCTAACATGATTTGGGAACAGTGGGAACACACTCAGGTAACCAGCACCCATGATCTATAAATAGGACATCACTTGCATCTCCATGAATCTCTAGAATCAACTCAGTTACTATAACCCCCAAATTATTCCCAGACTTCTTAATCAGATTAGTTTTGCATTTGATTATATTTTGTATAACTAAAGTCATGCATGCACTATATGTGCTTTCTTTTGATCAATATTGTACCATATAGATTTGTTTTGGCATTGCTTATGGTATTATTTTAAATCTACTGATTTAATAGTACTCTGTTATGTTTTAACAACTTAAATATAATTATCCTTCAATTTCTGTCAAAGAATGTTATTAAATTAATTTGATGATAAGTGAACACATTTCTGCTATAAGATTAGGTTCAATTGCCTAGCATTAAATTTCTTCATGTGCAATAGAATTTTGTGTTTCAGCCTTGTTAGGGAAAAGTTACTAAGGTTCTCCAGTTTCCTTTCCTGGCTAAAGGAGGGTGGCTCTGCCTTTTCTTTTCCCATCTCTGTTTTCTTCCAATATCAACCCATCTCCCCCAAATATTTGAACACTCCTACTCCCTTGTAAAATTGGTGAGGTTTGTCTTAAAACTGATTGTTTTGTAATTTTCCTATGTTTAAATGATTGCAAAATTGTTTGCAATTTATTTTAGTCCAAATTAAAGGTACTATTTTTTTCAGACCTGAGAGCATTTTATGAAACTGGATATGAATCTATCATACATTTTCTAATCAAGTATAATAAAACATAAATAAATTTTCAGTTAACTCTTATTCCTCGATATTGTCCTCATAAAGGGTGATAAAGAAATTATGCCCAGCAAATAACAATTTCAACCATGTTACTTTAATTGTCAAGCTATAACTCCAAGCAGGAACAAAATAATGGGCTAAAGGCAGAATGCATTCGTAAGAATTGATTTCTATCATAGAGCCAAGAGTTTAAATGCCAGGCCCCAAGTTAAATAGATCTTTGACCTACTGTTTGAAAAACCCCATCAATTTTCTGCATCTCCATGACAACAAATAATGTTAACTCTAGGGAAGCTTCCTTTCTCAGTTTAGAAGTGATGTTTTAACTCAGCCTTAGAGAAATAACTATTTTATCATTAAGCGATCTGAATCAAAGTAATGTGCCAGCCAGCTGAGGGACTTTTCAATTTACTTATTTATCCTAAAGTTGCCTTCTTATATAAGTTGAACAGAAAGCATGTGTTGCTGGCTACAGTGGAAGTGAAGTCAAGCTGTGACCTGAATTTCTAGTGTTCACTTGTTTATAAAAATATTTTGACATGAGTGTTCCCTCTTGCCTTTCATGTTCATATCAGCAGAATTTTCATCACAAGAAAATCTAATGAATGGAAACTGCAGTAAGGTTTCCCTTAAGGACCTAGAATTATTTGTTATTATTTATATTAACTCCAGCAGGGAAGCTTCTTTTTGATTCTTTAAAGTTTACATTTAAAAGATAATTTTGTTGGGTGCCAACCAACCTCAGACACATATGTTGTAGTGTCCAATGGTGAGCCTAACTCCAGTGTCAAGAATTGATCATTTTAATTTATTTTTGCTTATATTTATTTGTTTTCAAAGATAGAGAAAGAGAATGAAATAGAAGGAATGGGTGCACCTGCCTCTCTTGCCACTACAGACAAACTTGAGTTGCACATACCACATATACCTAGCTTTATGTGAGTGCTTGGTAATAGAAGCCAGGTCATCAGGCTTTGCAAGCAAGCAACTTTAACTGCTGAGCAATATCCAGCCCCAAAATATTTTTATTTGTTTATTTAGGAGGAGAGAGGGAAAGAGAGAAAGAGAGAAAAAAAATGGGTGCACCAAGGCCTCTTGCTGTTGCAAAAATCTCCAGATGCATGTGCCACTTTGTGCTTCCAGGTTTATGTGTATACTAAGGAATCAAACTCAGGCCATCGAAGCTTTGTAAACAAGCTCCTTTAACCCATGAGCCATTTTTTCCAGCCACGTATTTTGAATTTTGAAGTGAAGTCATACAGAGTAGAAGTAAAATGGTTCTAAGATGGAGATTTGGTGCAGCTTTTGACAATGAAGTGGTTAGCATGTGGTAATATGACTTCAAAAAGTTCCAGTAGACTCTAAGATGAGGAAAATGATAAAAGTAGAAAAAGAGGAGTTGGTATCAGATATACAGCAATCATGACACCTGTTGTCATTTATGCATGAACTATCTCCTCACACACTCATGCAATGAAGGGTCAGTCCCCATTGCAAGTGTGTCCAGAGATGGAACTTTGGGAATGCAACTGGATCCTGAGGGCTCTGATTTTATCTATAGAGCAACTGGTGGATTAAAAATATGAATAAATAGATTGGTGGATTCAACATTTGAGTAAAATATTTGGAGTGATGAAACTTTGGAAATTGGAACCTGGCTAAAGAAAGTAGGCCACTGGTCTTTTGGGGATATCTTTTGTCCTGGTGCCTGCCTGTGAAGAAAGCACATTTGCTCACCCCATGCTTCCAGACACAATGTTCAGCCTCACCTGTCCTATGCCTACAGCAACGGATGCAGCTGACCTCTGTGAGCTGAGATTGTGATTCTTGGTGAATATTTCCACCTTTAGTTTACAGTTCGCATCTGTTGACTAGTGAAGAGGAAACCCATACAACACCTAAAGTCATCTTTTCTTTAATTTCACATGGGATTTTCATTTGTTTCCCATCTCTAAAGGGATCACTACTTAATACTGACCAAATTAAACATTGGACTATTTTAGGTTACTCTTTGTATTTCCTTCCCAATAAACCACTGCTGCCCAATCTGAGCTTGAATATCTGCTTAGACTCATGTTTTCCTTTCATGTTCTCCACTTACTTCTGTTCCATGTTACCTGCCCATCTCTCATATCCAGACCAAATTCTTTAAGGCATATGTCTTAACCTTCTTAGTATATTCCACATTCCAGCCTCTCACCAGCTGGATTCCATATTAATTATCAGAAATATTTCTAAGCCCATGTTTGTTGGGCCTTGAGAGGCCCGGGCATGAGGCCTAATGGAACTTCCTGCGCCTAGCTAAAGTTTGGTGACCTGTCTCTGGCCAGCTATGACTCAGCAGGGTGCCAAATTGCCTCTGGCCTGATACTTCCACAAAGGCAGCTAGAGTTCCCATGCACGCTCATCCTTAGAACCAACTATTTCAAAAGTCGCGGTATGCTATTGGCCCTTACACCTCACCCCATCCTGGGATCCCCACCTTCTTTCTCAACAATATATAAACACCTGCCTATTACAATAAAATGATATCCTGCTTCAACAAGTCTCCAAACTCAGTGTGGTTTCTCTCCAGTGACTAGGAGAGGTTCTGAGTCGTGGACTCACTATCCCACTCAGGCCCAAGGAGAGACCCGTGGGACTGGCTCTCCCACAGCCCTTCCTGCCGGGTAGACTGGTGCCCCGTGTGAGGAACTCTCTCTCTTTCCTACGGAAGAACGCTGATGGGCCAATCAGTCTGCGGGTGAGTGTACCCTCATAAGTTATGAGGCAGTCCTCATATCTAATGTGCTGACCTTTGCTTCTGTAACCTGTGCTTGCTTGTCAACATTTCTTCATCCCTTTTCTCTTTCCTTTCACTTTTGGTTTGTCAGCAAGCTGCATCTGTGGCCTCTGTATTTCTGAATGGGTCATATGTCCCTGGTGGACACACCGTGTGGGCAGACCTGGAGGAGACTCAAGGCTTATTGCCCCCTCATTTGAGTGGGGACTCCATCCCAGAAGACAGAGCAAACCTGCCGGGGAGATCTGCTCCCATCCGTACCGTGTTTGGTATCATTGAGCCATCCCCTAAGGACACAGACTTGTCTGGCCATCAGGGATCTAAATCTGAACTAATTCTGCAGCACATTTAGCTATTTTTTGGGTCCTTGGTGTTTGTGTTGTACTCATGTGTATGTGTGTTGCTGTTGCCCTAGGCCTTAATCTTTCTGATAACCAAGCCCTCCAGTCATGGGGCTGTTTACTCAAGATTGCTCCCTGGTTGCCCAAGAGTAATCTTTTTGACTGGGACACCTGGGATCAGGTTAAAGTTCTGATCGGGGGGGCCAGCTGGAAAAGGGGGAGATCCCCCCTTTAGGTGCCCTCCCAAGTGTATCGGCCTTAAAATGCTGTTTTCCACCTAGGCCCCTGAAGGCAAAAAGGAAAACCCCAACCCAGGAGGGGACAAAAGATGATAAAAAGCTAAAAGTAAAACCAAAGCCAAGCTCCGAACCTTCAGGCCCACCTGAGTCTTTGTATCCCTCCTTGGATCCTTTTAAAAGTACTCCTTGGCCCTCTAAAGGCCCACCACCTCCAGACCCCCCTACTAGCCCATTCCAGACCCCCTCTGTCCCGCCACCTTATCGTGGGAATGACACTTCTGGGGAAGGAATAACCAACTTCTTCCCTGCCAACGTTAATCCCGGCAGTAATTGCCCCGCCGCCTGGTACCTTTGGGAGGCTCATGATTTAAAAGACCTTAAAAAGGCTGTCTCAGAGGATGGACCTAATTCCCCCTGGGTGGAGACCATCCTCCAGGGTTTGGCTCATCATCAGTGTCCCACCCAAGAATGGAAAACCTTGCTAAAGCCATTCTTTCTGCCTCCTGTACATAAAGTGGCGTGCCTTCTTTCAGGATGAGTGCCATACTCAGGCTGAGCGGAATCAGGCCACTCAGCTCCCAGTCCCAATCACCTTCGGCATGCTCTTGGGCACCACTGATGCATTTTCCATGGGCCTCCAGCAAGCTGCCATTCCTGATCCATTCCAGGATCAGGTGCGAGCTTTGGGAATGGCCTCATGGAGGAAACCAGAGAAAGGCCCATCTGAGCCCCCCATCACAGGAATCACACAAAAGGCTAGTGAAGACTTGGCCACCTTCATAGGGAGGGTTGAAAAGAGCCTACAGAGAAAGTTCCCCCCTGGGCCCCTGCGAGACCAGTTCATTAAAATGCTGGCCTGGGAAAACATGATGAGTGACCATAAGCTAGCCTGCACTGGACTAAAAGATCACTCTATGAGTCAATGGATTATAGCCACCAAAGACGTGGGATCCAGCTCCCATCAGGCAAGGGCCATGGCATCGGCCCTACAGAGTGCCCGCTGTAAAGATATGGCTGCCCTAGTTTGTGCCCTTCAACAGTCCTTGGGGGGAAAGGGGAGGTCTTGTTTTGGGTGCAGCAAAGAAGGTCACTTTAAAAGGGAGTGCCCCAATCAGAAAAAAATTACCCCAACAGTCCCTGTGGCCCCTAACATGCCTCGTACCCCTTGCCCCAGGTGCAAGAAAGGGTTCCATTGGGCCAAGGATTGCAAATCCAAGTTCAGCCTTCAGGGTGAGCCTTTAAACTCCCCCAGGAGATATCCCCAGCCCCGTTACACACTGGACCGTGCCCCTGATTCTGGGACTAAGGCCAAAACTGACACTGGGGTCGACCGTAATGTCTCTGTCAAGGAAACAATTTGGCTGATAAAATGGCTTCTATGCCTCAGTGTAATACAAATTAGAAAGGAGGAAGTCCCTCCTTCATGGCAGTTAGTCCCTGGTCTGCCTTACTTGGTGTGGGAAGACAGTCAACATCCTGGGAAATGGCCAACTGGCAGCCCTGGACTTATCCTGACAGTAACCGTGGGGAGGTGCACCCTCTGGTGGTTTCCGGCCTAATGGCCAACCTCCAAGGTCAGGATATACTTGGAGAAGTGGAGGCTTTTGCCACCACTAAAACTATAGAAAACAATCCTCGAGGGCTCCGCCCTAATCATCTTTGGCAAATTGATGTCACACACTTTTCTCCATTTGGAAAGCTTAAATATATTTTTCTTTCAGTCAACACCTTTTCCCATGCCTGCTGGGCATCGACACATGCCGGGGAAAATTCTAAACATGCTATTAGCCATATACTTCAATACTTTACCACCCTTGGATTACCTGATCAGATCAAAACTGATAATGGCCCCTGCTTTGTAAGCAAGGCTTTTATAAATTTTCTCCAGACCTAAAACATCTCACACTCCACAAACATCCCATCCAACCCCTGGGGCCAGGCTATCCTTAAAAGATATAATCAAACTCTTAAGTCTCAATTACAAAAACAAAAGGGGGAATCCTTACCCCCACATGACCAACTAAAAAAGACATTATTTACACCAAATATTTTAAATTTTTCTAAAGAAGATAAACAATTAACCCCTGCAGGCGATGGTGGGTGGATAGCAGGGGATCCCGGACACACTCTTTCTCCCTGCTTTGGCAAACCAGGCGAGATGGCCTGCTGGGATTATGCCCCCCTCCCCCATTGGCTATTTGGATGGGAGGGGAGTTCAAAATAAAGTCCGGGAAAAACAAGGCCATAAAAGAATAAAACAACTCATTTTGGCCAAGTACCCAGAGTTTAATTATCACCCTACTGCCCTTCCTAAAAATCGGGCAATTTAGCCCTCGACCCCAATACTAAATCCCTTTTACAAATGGCCTTTGATTTGTTAAACCAAATGACTCCCTCTTTTGCAGAGGATTGCTGGATTTATATCTGATCTGGGCCTCCCTGGCCACTCACAGTGGTTGCCAATGATACTAATGTTACCCTAAAAAATTACTTGGCCACATTCCCTATTCCCATCCAACTTCTCCCAATGTCTCCTTCTGGAGCTTACATTTGGACCCTGCCTCCCCTAATAATGCCAGTATAGATGTGGGGTACATTCATCCTTCCTTCTGTACTTTTAACACAACTGAGCCCAGTGCTCAACACTGCCCACCTTCTGGAATGGGTTTTGTTTGTGGAGGCGGGATGGCCTATGACTTTCTGCCCACCAATTGTGCCCCAGCCACCTTGGTATTAGAGGGAGACCTAAGAGAACTGTACAAATGATACCTTTACTCGTTGGGTTGAGAATAACCACAGGCATGGCAACTGGAACAGCCAGGATGGGTATGGCAGTCCATCTCCACAGAAAACTCTCTCTCCAGTTGATCAGTGACATAAAAGCAATGTCCAGCACTATCCTTGATCTCCAACAACAGCTAGATTCCGTAGCTGAGGTGATCCTACAAAACAGGAGGGGACGAGACCTATTAACAGCTGAAAAGGGAGGCATATGTTTGTTTCTACAGGAAAAATGCTGCTTTTAGGTGAATAAATTGGGAATCGTTCAGAACAAGATCAAAAGGCTTCAAGAGGACCTGGAGAGGAGATGGTGGGACCTTCAAGACAGCCCACTGTGGACAGGCTTACATGGCTCCTTACCCTACCCTCTCCCCCTACTTGGGCCCCTCCTTCACCTTATCCTCACTGTCATGCCTTGTGTAATTAACAAAATTACACAATTCATTCACCAACGGCTAGAAGCAATAAAACTGCATCAGGTTGAGATACATTACCATAGGCTGGCAACTTAGAAATTAAGTTCCTCATATGACCCACTGCCACCTCCTCTGCCTTCCATGTGACTGATGGTGGGTAAGATCTCAAACTGACTGAGACAACCTAAGACAGGCCATGGAGTGGGTTCTCAGTGAGCTAAACACATGGTACCCAGTGATGGGTAAGATCCCCAGAGGGGGACAACCTAAGACAGGGGCCATGATGACTGACGCTTTTACAAAAACAAAAGGGGGAGATGTTGGGCCTTGAGAGGTCTGGATGTGAGGCCTAGTGGAACTTCCTGAGCCTAGCTAAAGTTTGGTGACCTGTCTCTGGCCAGCTATTATTCATCAGGGCATCAAATTGCCTCTGGCCTGATACTTCCGCAAAGGCAGCTAGAGTTCCTGTGCACACGCATGCTTAGAACCAATCATTTCAAAAGTCATGGTATGCTATTGGCCCTTACAACTCACCCCATCCTGGGATCCCCACCTTCATTCTCAACACTATATAAACACCTGCCTGTTACAATGAAAAGAGATCCTGCTTCGACAAGTCTCCCGACTCAGTGTGTTTCTCTCCGGTGACTAGGAGAGGGTCTGGGTCATCGACACTCACCATCCTGCTCAGCCCCAAGGAGAGACTGGCGGGACTGGATCTCCCACAGCCCTACCTGCCGGAGAACCCGGCACATGTTGGCACATGTAACACTACATCAGATCTCTGTAATGGGATACAGCACATTTATAGTCTCAATTTTGACAGACTCTTCTTTCATTCTACCACATGCTACAACCCACATTCTACAGCAGACCTCTATTTTAAATTATATCAAATGAACATATCGTTTCTAGAATTCTAGTCATCCTCATGTCACATAAATGTAGATAATTCTGAGTCCTAAATTTTTGTCACATTAAAAAATGAATGCTCCATTAGGAATTTGACAATTCACCCTTTTAAAAAAAACATAAAGATGGGCTGGAGAGATGGATTAGTGGTTAAGCGCTTGCCTGTGAAGCCTAAGTAAACCAGTTTGAGGCTTGATTCCCCAGGACCCATGTGAGCCAGATGTACAAGGGGGCGCACATATCTGGAGTTTGTTTGCAGTGGCTGGAGGCCCTGGTGCACCCATTCTCTCTCTCTCTCTCTCTCTCTCTCTATCTATCTATCTATCTATCTGCCTCTTTCTCTGTCTGTTGCTCTCAAATAACTAAATAAAATTAAAAGCAAAAACACATTAAAAAATCATAAAGACACATAACATACTGCTATTATTGGTCTATATCTATCTATCTATCTATCTATCTATCTATCTATCTATCTACATATATATAATTAGAATTTTTGGAAACTTTAGCTGTGCTGTCAACTTTGGAAAAAAAAATCCCTGTTTACCATGTTGAGTTGGCATTGTGCAGAAATTAACAGCCATATTGGTCTAGAAATGTTAAACTTAATTTTTTTCCATTTGTATGGAGTAATGCACTGTATAAAATATATAAGGTATTATCTACGTGGGTTTGATTACAGAAACTAATAAAATATTCTCTAAATAAAAAAGAAGTCATAAAGATCAAATATCTATGACCTCTGATCAATCAATGCCCTAAAAACTCACAAATAGTTCACAAAATTATTTTTGATGTATATTCCAAACATTTGGCCTGTTTCTTGAGCAAGAGTAAAAAACAAAGACAAAAATCTATATTTTAATATTCTCTTGTTTTTTTTTTTAGAATTATAAGTACTATAGGTGATTAGTCAGCACGTCTAGTGCCAGAAGGGGCTACATGGACGACTGGGGGAAAATGACCAATATCTGTCCAAGCAACTCATGGTCTAACCTACTTAGCAGCAAATAACTTGTTGTGATGCCCACACAAGTGCAATAGTGGCACACAGCCATGGTGGGGAACCAACTGCTCTTGATTTGGCTAACTGATCTCCTCAGTGGTACGGGACCCATAGCTAGAGCTGAGAAACAAGTCAGAACCATATCCAAACATAAGCCCACTCACCAATATCAAGCTATCGTCAATCATGGGCTACAAGAGGACCTGCACCTATTAAATTCTCTATAGGCTCATTCTTAAAGTGTGCCTAAGATAGTCTTTTACATTGACACCTGAAAAATTATTTTTATTCACATTTTCCTCAAGCTTTTTTTATTTTTTTTTATCTTTCTTGTATTTTATTTTCATTTACTTATTAGAAAGAGAGAGGGAGGAAGGGAGGGAGATTGAGAGAGAATGGACACTCCAGGGCCTCCAGCCACTGCAAACAAACTCCAGATGCATGCACCACATGTGCAACTGGCTTACATGGGTTCTGTTGAGTCAAACCTGGGCTCTTAGGCTTTGCAGGCAAGCACCTTAACCACTAGGCAATCTCTCCAACCCTCCTCAAGCATGTTAGTTATAGCTTGCTAACTATAGTACAAAAGAGCCACCTAATCTTAGAATTTTAGAGAAAAACATATTAAGTATAAAACAGTCTCTTTATCATAGTCATTGTTTGTTGCTGCATGTGAATTCTGAATCAGTATGTAGCTTATGCAAGATGTTCTATTGCTAATTATTTTTCTCATTTTTAATTGAGAGAGATACACAGAGAGAAAGTGGCAGATAGAGATAGAATAGGTACACCAGGGCCTGCAGCCACTGCAAATGAAATCCAGATGCATGCACCACCTTGTGTATCTGGCTTACATGGGTACTGGGGAATTAAACCTGGGTTCTTAAGCTTTGCAGGGGAAGAACCTTAACTGCTAAGCTACCTCTCCAGCCCTTATTTTTTTTTTATAATAGAGAGAGATTGAGAAAGAGACATACACAGAGAGAGGAGAAATAGAGAACTGGTGCACCAGGATCTCAGCCACTGCAATTGAACTCCAGATGCTTGTACCACCTAGTGGGCATGTGCCATCTTGTGCTTGCCTTACCTTTGTGCTTCTGGCTAACGTGGGATCTGGAGAGTCAAACATTGGTCCTTAGGCTTCACAGGCAAGTGAACCACTTAACCACTAAGCCATCTCTCCAGCCCTCATTTTTACACTGTTATAGAAAAATGAGAGGTATGTATTAAAAATAATTGATAATCCACATATAATAGAATTAATATTTCACAATAAAGACACGGTAGTTTTTGGTGATGACTAAATAAATATAATAAAATGAAGAAAAGGTAATATTATTCCAAACTTCTTTTTAAATAGTAACTCAGAAGTTTTCTCCTAATTGTCTCTTTCTCTAAGTATATGTATATTTAAATAATTTATTTGCCTAAACTTCCTATTATTTAGCTTTTTTAAATATAGTCTTCTCTACTACTGATTAAGCTGTTCCTCCTTCAAAATTAGACTTATGAAAAAAGTTAGGTTTATGTAATTTACCATTTTTTTAATATATTGATATCACACACTGGTAACTATCAACTATAGTTTATCCTTTCTCTAAAGCACTCAGAGCTGCTTTGAGAATTTAGATAAGGACCTTCCCATGGCTTAATTAGGAAAGTGAATTCTATATTGAATATTTCATCATTTCAATTGAACTTTTTCTTTCACAGTGATGGATGACCATGCCAAATAACATAAAATTTCCAAAAATACCACTATCATGATTTATATTTTTTTTTTCATCTTATGAGTTAGACATTTTTAGTTCTTTGTTGTGAAATCTATTTATATATCATTCTCTGGCATGCCAAGATATTTTGAAAATATAGCTCCTTAAAATAGACTGATTATCATTTATTTTGATAAATATACCTACAGAAGAGATGACCAGATTTGAGAACTCTACATTTTGGATATAATAGTCAAATACTCTTCTGAGTAAAACAGATTATGTTTTGCAGAGAAAACTGCAAATCTTAATAAACATATGCTCAAAACTCATAAATTTTCTGGGAAGAAAGTATATTTATATTCTGTGTTTAAGCAGGAGAATTGAGTTAAACACTCCCCCTCCATTCAAAATAGGACTATCTGCTGAATAAAAGCAAAGTTAATAGTTTTAGAACATTTTCAGAAATGAAGTACCTCACTGAGAGTGGATAAAGGACAAAACTGCACACAAGTCCAGCCTGTCTTCATGAGGATGGACAAAGAGTACTCAACAAGAATCATTTTAATTTTTAAATCAATAGAGCAACAGACTAACTCCTTTAATGGCTATATAAAAATCCATTTTCTTCTGGGAAATAACTTCTCATGGGTTTCATCCCACTCTTATATCTGAATTTAAATATGTCTCCAAGTACCATAAGTACTCAGTTTTACATGCAGGCTACCTAATGTCTCTGGATTTCACCGAATCCATGTTCAAATTGCAGTCTTGTTTACTCAACATTCATTAACCACTTCATTGAGCTAGGAATACTTAGAGAAAAGAAATATAATACTAAGTGGATCAATCTTTAAAGTATAACATGAAGAAAGGAAAACGGACCAGTATCCTTGGACAAATGAGAAACTCAAGAATAGGGAACTTAAATAATCCACTAAAAATCTCACAAAATGCTTGCAAGCCTCCGCTGAAATGTGTATTCTCAAAAAACATGTTTTCACAAAAGAGTTTATTGTAACCCTAAAAAGGTTTCAGTTTGTTCAAGACCCTGTGGAATTCATTATGTATTTTTTCATTGAGCAAATACTTCATTGTCACATAGTATTCTCAAAGTTGTATGTGATAAGTAATGCTTTTTTTTAACTGATATTTATGTAAGAGTTCAAATAACAGATGAAAATGGATGCTTTGGAAGAACTGGCAAACCTACAATCTCATTTTCAACTATGGTTGCAGCCAACTTTGAAAGGAAATTAATAAAATTCCTTTAAAAATACTAACATTTTGATACATAAAGTTTCCATAAACTTAAGCTAATGATTGAGTTTGCAAAATAAATCTTAACATCATGAGACTATATATTTTAGATAACGTAATAAATTATTTAAGTATTAAGTTTTTGTAAAGATAGTAGAAATATTAATTAATTTTAGATATTTATTCAAAATTCGATCATTGTAATTTGTATCACTTTGGCCGGGAATATAGATTAGTAAGTAGCTTATTTTCCTAACAGGCTACAGCCATTACTTAGACCCTCAGCACTGCATAAACCTAGCATGGAGGCAACAGATCAGGAATACCAGCACTTGCCAGGTAGAGGCAGGAAAGTCAGAGGCTCAAGGTGACTTTCAGCTATAAAGAAGTCTGAGGTCACCCCTGGACTCTACATGAGACCTCCTTGTCTCAAAAAAGAAAGAAAGAAAGAAAGAAAGAAAGAAAGAAAGAAAGAAAGAAAGAAAGAAGGAAGGAAGGAAGGAAGGAAGGAAGGAAGGAAGAAACTTATCAATATTTTCTTGATTATGCATGTAGTCAAATGTACTGATTTGTATTTTTACATAAATTCATTGATATGTAATCAATACACCACATATAAATTAGCCAATTTAAGGAGCACACACAACCGGGTTTTTGGTTTATTCACAGGTATGTACAATCATTAGCATTAGTAATGTTAGAACATTTTTATTGTTTTAAACTAACTTCAGTATTGTCTTCCCACTCTCCATAGCACCTCCCCTACATCCCTCCATCTCAACCTAAACATTGACTTGTATACATGAATTTCTTTGTACTGGAGTTTTTTGTCTTGGTGGGGATTTGTTGTTTACTGACTGAATCATCTTTTCATATTTCATCTGTTCATTTTTTTGTTTCTTCTTGATTTAATCTAAGTGGATTTTGCTTGTCTAAGAATTTGTCCTTTTAATAAAAATTATTTTATTTGTTAGCATCCTACTTTTTCACAATATGCTATTATAATCTATGTTATCTCCATAAAATCTGTAGCAATGGTGACCTTGTTTCTAGACAATCTATCTCTTATGAAAACAAGAGTATTAGTGTCTTCAAGAATTATTGTTGCTTTCTCTAGTTCTGTCAGTTTTGCTTTATGAAACAAGGAAACCACTTGGATGAAGGGATTTAAGCATGAGCTCTCATACGCAATGGCTCTACTATGGTTGGATCATGAATGTTCCCCACAGGTCCAAGTGTCAAAGATCTGATCTCCAGCTCATGACACAAGACAGATGGTAAAACTGGGGTCAGAGCTCATGGAAGGCCTTACGTTCCTGGGGACATATGGTTGAAGTTTATTGTGGTACTTTGGTGTCTTTCTCTTTCCATTCTAGTTTACTTAAATTCTGGATGCTATAATACAAGATTTTTTTCACTACCATGTCCTCCCACTACAGTCTCACAATCAGTGAGACCAACTGGCCATGAGCTAAAACATTCAAAACTATAACCCAGAATAAACAATTCTATTTGTAAATTGATTACATTGGTATTTTGTTCCAGTGAAGAAAAATTAACATGGATTATTTTTGCTATTTAATATCACAGTTAATTAATATACCACATGATTCAAACACTTATGCTCATAAGAATTGTATATTAATGATCAAACATCATGCAACATAATATAGAAAACTAAGCACTTGTGATTATTGAAAAGCTACTTTAAAGTTAATGAATATTTGTTAAATTCCTAAGTTTTATGGCTGTGTTTCTAAGATACTCAATTCATCAAATAATTCAGAGACTTTATTAACTTGTTATTCATTGCCTATGTTGCATCTTTAATCACAGAAGTCATTGTAAATGTATTTCAGTAGTTGGCATATGGGAATTCTGGACAATTAATAATCTCTTTTTAGATGATAACCATTAGCAATTGAGAGACCATGGCTTAGATTTGAGGTTGGCAAATGACTTCATTAAGGTCAAAATTGGACAATTATCAAATTTGCAGCACAGTCTTATTGGCTCATGAGTATAATATTATTGCATATGGATGATACTTTATACAATGGTAGAGTACAGTGCTTGCAAAAGTGAACACAATGCTCTCAGTGTCTAAAATAATCACTATGAGGCCAACATTTGGCCTAGATAGCAAATTGTTCTGCAGATTTGGAGTTTCTCCTTGCTTTATATTATATGTTAGTTGGTTCAATGAAGAGATTACAGAACCAGTCCTCCTGCTTTTTTTTTCTTCTCTCAGATTACATAAAATATGAGAATATTATGTACATATATTAGCTATAATGAAATTTATATGAAACTTTAGACCCAAAACATTTTTAAGATGCTTTAAGTAACTGAATAGGAAATCATAGAATCTTTAAATTGATTCACGAGCAGAATTTAGTTTTATACAACGTTTTCTTGGGGGGTCTAGATTCTTTTATCCTATGTAGGAGGAGTGTATTATATCAGGCAGAGACAGATTTTATTGGCAGGTAAGGTCTCTCAAGTCTAACAGACTCATCTTCAGAATATGTGTTCTGTTTCTGTGAATTATTAAAATATTGAAGTGCTATGTGGGCACTATGATTCTTAGTCCAATTTCTTTAGAAGGTAACAAACACCTTTTATAAAGTTTTTAGAGAACTAAAAGAGTTTTAGGTTTATAGGATAATCGTTATAACAGCAAGTAAAGTGTACATATATCCATGCCCATGTTCACTACTGTTTATGTTTCACATTTGAATGGCACATGTATGATAATGAATGGCTCAGAACAGCAGTAATATTAGTTGTTATATTTTGTAGTATTCAAATTTCTTTAATGGCTCTTTTCTATTTTTAGTTTTTTTAAAAATATTTTTACTCATTTATTCATTTATTTATTGGTTGATTTGGGGGGGGGGCATGGGTGAGCTAGGGCATCCAGTCATTGCACACAAACTCCAGACACATGTGCCACCTTGTGCATCTGGCTTATATGGGTCCAGGGGAATTGAACCTGGGTCCTTTGGCTTTGCAGGTAAGCACCTTAATCACTAAGCCATCTCTCCAGCCCCCTATTTTTAGTTCTTTATTTCTTGAACTTGAATAATTTCACTTGCCCTTTGTTGATATTTACAATTTTGAGCAATACAGGTGAGTGTTTTGTAGAATGCTCCTCAATGTAAGGTGATGGGTTTGGGGAAAAAAGAACATAACGATGATAAAATTCTTCATGATATCTATATGACTAAGTTCTGTTGACATTAACCATAGCCATTGTATTAGTTGCTTTCTTATTGCTCTGACCAAATACAGTTTGAGGTTATAGTCAATCATGGTGGGGAAAACAAGGTAGCAGAAACATGAAATTCATAGTCACATTGTGTTGACAATCAAGAAGCAGAGAGAGAAGAATGTTGGGGCTCAGCTTCCTTTCTTCTTTTTACTCAGTCAGTACATTAGCCTATGAATGATGCTGCTCACAGTGATCCTCCCACCTCAGCCATCCTAATCAAGAAAATTCCAGGTCCAAATATTTTCCTACAAATTTCTTTTTGTCATTTTTCTTTCCAACTGAATAGTATTCTAATGCATACATGTACCAAATCTTCATTATCCATTCATCAGTTTATGGGCATCTGAGCTAATTCCAATGTATTGTGAATAGAGCTGCAACAAACGTGGTTCAGCAAGTATCTCTGTAGTAAAGTCTGGAGCCTTTGAATCAAATGGTAGATTAATTTAAGCAACCTCCATACTGATTTCCATAGTGGCTGTACAAGTTTGCACTCCCAACAGTGGGTGACAGTTGGTTCCTGTTTCCCTACACTCTTGTCAGTATTGGTTGTCATTTTATTTTTTATGATAGCTATTCTAACAGAAGTGAAATGTAAGCTCAAATTAGTTTGAGTTTCCTTAATGTTTACTGGTCATTTGGATTTCTTTCTTTGAGGACTCTGTGGTAAGTTCTTTGCTCTGTTTTTTGAATGGGCTGATTGATTTTTTCATGGCTTAGTTTTTGGAGTTTTTATTCTCACAGACATTCCCAGAGATTTCTTCCTATGAATTTTTGTTCGTTTGTTTGTTTTTTGTTTGTTTGTTTTTTGAGGTAGGGTCTCACTCTAGCTCAAGCTGACTGGGAATTCACTATGTATTCTTAGGGTGGCCTTGAACTCTAGGTGATCCTCCTACGTCTGCCTCCCAAGTGCTGGGGTAAAATGCATGTGCCACTACACCTGGCATTTCTCTGAAACTTTTTGATTCTTTTCAACTAACAACTGAGATTAGACACCATAGTCATGGTGCTAGTTTGAAGAGATGGCCCCTGATATATTCAGCGTTTTATTACTTTGTAGTTTCCATCTGCAGCCATCTGGCTGGAGGCAGTTTCACTGGGTGGATCTTAAGGTGTGGTGCTGGGTTTGAGATGTCAATCTAAAGATATGCAAAGTGTGCTGTGATCTGTGGCTTCTGGCTTTGGGTTTGTGCTTCTCTCTCTCTGTTTGGTCCTGTGAAGGCAGGCCAGCTTCTTCTGCCATTAGGGAACATCCTCTGGATCTGTAAGCTTCAATAAATATCCCTTCCTCCATAACTATGCCTGGTATGGAAGTTCGTCACAGTGAACCTGAAGCTGTCTGCTACAGTCATCTTACCTGAGGTAGTGTTTGCCAGATTTACAGACAGTAAAGTTATTTTATTTCTCCCGTCTAGACTGTTTTGTTTGGAAGTCCCTACCATATAGCTTATACTTAAGTGGAGAATTATGGTTCCTCTCATTAGGCATGAATATCCACACTAAATTACTTGAAATTTTTGTATAAGAATTTCTTTTTAATTTTATTTATTTATTTGCAAGCAGAGAGAGAGATAGGAGAGAGAGACAGAGAGAGAGAGAGAATGGGCACACCAGTGCCTTCAGCTACTGCAAATGAACTCCAGATGCATGCCTCATCTTGTGCATCTGGCTTACGTGGGTTCTGGGGAGTTAAACCTGGGTCCTTTGGCTTTGCAGGCAAACACCTTAACTGCTAAGCCATTTATCCATCCCCTTTCTATAATAATTTTGTATATTGTGTCTAGATAATTACTAATTCAATCAATCATTTATTTATGTCAATATGGGTAATTCTTTTATACTTCAAGGTATAATAAAATAATATAGTAATCTTTTTTTGTAAATTAATTACTGTAGGGAAAGTATAAGAGAAAAGCAAGAAAGAGCACCAGACTTGATGTCTAGAGACAGATTGTTTATTGAGAGTTACAGTGAGGGGCAGCAGCCTTCCCATCAATGAAGGCTGAAGCACTGGGTCAGGCTGGGGTTCATACATATAAAGAGGACCCTAAGACAAACAGACTGAATCAGCTGCAGGTTGAAGGGAAGCAGATAAAGGCATCAAAGTTATTTGCTCAGAATAGGCTTTTTAGCAGAATTTTCTATAGAAGACTGGATGCCTTCATTCTTTATGGCCTTCTAATCTTAAGGGTAGTTATTAACTCTTTAGATACCTCTAGTTTTTAGGAGAGACTATTAACCCTTCGGTCCAGACTCTGGAAGGATTAAAAAGACTGGAGAGAACTGGGAATGAGTGGGGCATTTAAAGGAAGACTATGTGGGCCAGAATTGGGGTGAAGAGCTCTCTTAGACTACTTCCCACTGGGGCCGGGGCAGTAGATCTCCTGGGGTGTCCACACAGTCCTGTTGAGGTTGTATGTCCAGTGGCCAACATTCAGTGGCCATGAAGAATTCAATGACTTACTGTGGTGGTTTGAATAGAATAGATGGCCCCCAATATATTCAGTTGTTTATTTGTTTGTAGTTTGCATCTTTAGCCACCTGGCTGGAGGCAGTGTCACTGGGTGGATCTTAAGGTGTGGTGGTGGGTTTCAAGTTTCAATCTAAAGATATGCAAAGTGTGCCTAGATAGAGTTCCTGAAGTGTGCTGTGGTTTTTTGCTTGAGGCTTGTGCTTCTCTCTCTCTCTCTCTCTTTCTCTCTCTGCTTGGTCCTGTGAGGGCAGGCCAGCTTCTTCTGCTATTATGGAACTTCCCCTGGATCTGTAAGCTTCAATAAATATCCCTTCCTCCATAACTGTGCCTGGTCTGCAAGTTCATCTCAGCGAACCTGAAGCTGTCAGCTACACTCACTGTGAAGTAAAGGCATGTATCCTGTCTTGGAGGAATTCAGTGAGGCAGCTGAGTATGCAAGGACCAAAAGAAAGGGTGAATATTATCACAACCAGGGGAATAAAGTACATGTCAGAGACAGGATAGGTTTAACTTGAATATAGTAGAGCTGTGAGATTTTTTTCTAACTTAAAACAATAGATATTCTAGCTAATCACAGAGAGATGTCAAGTTACATGCAGAGAAATAATATTATTGGCCATTAAAAAGGCTAATGCAGCCCAACATATTATTTGCTCTGTATTTATTTCTCCAAAATTGCTGCAGTCCAACACTGAACTTCTAGTCACAAGGTGTAATTTCTGAGAACCTCAGTTTTCAGTTCTCCATTTGATTTTTCATCTCGTGTACCTAACAGGCTGCTTTAGGCAAGGTTGCAGCTATTCAGGAGAATAATTATCTGAGCCTCTATTATAATTAGCTTATTATTATATTTTTATTTATTTTATTTTATTTATAATATTATTATTATAATAATTAACAAGGTTGCAGCTCTTCAGGAGAATAATTATCTGAGCCATGAGGAAAGAAACTCCTATATCATATTAAATCTATTAGCCATTATGATCTGGTTAATATCTATGTATGAATTTTCTTGTATGTGACATGACATTTACAGGTGACATGAATATTATATCTAACGTTGAAAAATAATAACATTAGCCCGGCATGGTGGTGCACGCCTTTAATCCCAGCACTTGGGAGGCAGATGTAGGAGGATTGCCATGAGTTTGAGGCCACCCTGAGACTCCATAGTGAATTCCAGGTCAGCCTGGGCTACAGTGAGACCCTACCTCAAAACACCAATAAATAATAATAATAATGATAATAACATGGGTGGTTGGTAAGCAAAAATGGGTACTGTCTGTAGAAAGAATTGTTAACTTGGATGGGGAGTTAATCAGAATTTTTGGAAATATAAAGATATGGCTTAGGTAAGGTAGGAAGTATAAGAGACTAGTATTGAAGCAATATTTGAAACATCTTAAATAATTTTAAATTTAAATATTCTAGAGATTAAGAAATTAAATAATTTTGAAGCTTAGTTATCAAGTTTAATATAGAAAGCTTATAGTTTTTACTTACTTAGTCCAGAGATCCAAAGGTCTGATTTAGCTTTGGAGGATCTAAGGGAGGTATGTTAGGATGAAAAAGTTTAAAGTTTGATTAATTTTTGTGAAGTGTTTTTAGAATAAGTTCATAACAAACAGTTTTACTTAATAGGAAAACAAATAAGAGTAGAACACTTAAGAAACCTATTGTAAGCAGGTGTTTATGCAACAAAATACAAACTTTATCAGATGAAAAGCATACAAGATAAGAATTTGGATATAACTTAGTTATTTTAATCAGAGATGCTTTTACAACTCTTTTAATCTATCAGCACTATTATATATTTTCTGTCTTTGTTTAGGATCAAGAGGATTGTTTTAATGTTACCAGGGACAATGGAAATTGGGTCTGTATCCTCATGGCCTCCAAGCCTAATAATGTCAGTGGAGAGAGACCCCAAGATTTTGGAAGATGGATGGCAGGTTTAAGTTTGATTTTTCAAGCTGAAGTGGGATGGTGAAAGTGGGAGTCTTTACTCTTGTTGACCTTTAGGCCTCAGAAAGCCATCAAGAGGGGCCCAGATAGACAGAATTAGTCTGCTATAGGGCCCTTTGAGGTAAACTGAGGGAATGTAAAGGTCCAGAAGGTTATTTATATCAATCTTGTAAGAAGAAACAAAGGATGATTTTCAGTACAGAAGCTGTAAAACAAATTATTGTCTTGAAACAGTACAAAAGCTATAGTGTCAGTACAAAAGACTATGAAGTATGGAACATTACCAATAAGAAGGTCTATTACAATACAGGACATATCTTAGGATCAGGGGCTTTTACATTTTCTAACCCCAATTTTTTTTTAATCTCGATATAAGGCATGGCACTATAAATAAATTTACCAACTTATTACAGAGAGTTAAGTTGGAATTATATAAACAATTAAGGTGAGAGAAGTACAGAAAAACAAGTTTTTATGTTAACCCATCTTATCTTAACTAAAAACATCTTAACTAAAGACATACTTTTAGACAGAATTCACTTCAGAGACAGGGAGAGAGTGTTCACAGAAGCTTCATATATGGAGTTCCCAAACACTGATTGTGCCAGAGTTTCACATCCTTGATAATCTTCTGTTTGGATTTTCCTGTGCTTGTAGAGGAAAGAGATTTATGGTCTTTGAGTGTCAAGGCATTCTTTTCTGTCAGATAATACTGGTTGCTGTCTCCTGAGATAAGGTAGTTATATATTGTCTAAAGGGGCCAGGCCTGGAGTCAGCGCCTATTTGTTTAAATCTAGTTGTAAATTGTTACAGAAATTTTGTTATCTATTAGCTGTCATAAAGGAATCTTCCTTTCAGCAATTTCATAAGAGGGAAATTCAATATCTATTGTTTCACTGAAAGTCTTAGGTGCATCCACGCATTTTCATAGATACATTTGTTGTACTCCATTCAGAATAATATAGGCTAGAAACATTAGAAATATAATAAGATTTTTCAATCATTTCATTCAACAGAAATCATCTATGCCATATCTTAATATTGATAAATATAGGTGAAACATATCAATATGTTTGTGTTTTGTCAGTAAACCCAAATTAATCACTTCTCTAAATATTTAAGTCATAAACACTCAGAACTTATTTTTAGAGGCAGGATCAAAACCTGGAATATAAACATGTAGTAAGCATGAACAAGCATAAAGTCATAAATGTATCATAAACCTGGGTTTATTAATTTAACAACATCTTAAAATATATCTATAAGCATCAGAACACTTAATGACCATATGTACTGGAAAAATTTGTGATCATGAATTTAGTCACACATAAATATAGACTACATGAAACATATAAAAAAATGACATGACATGGCTGGCCAGCATTAGACATGACAAAGAACATGAAACACAAAGAGACTTTTGTTTTCTGAAGATCTTAGTTTTATTTTTTCTTTGGGAAGACTATAACATGTGGTAGATGCCTGCATACCCTCTGGGAAGGCATGGAGTTGATGAGCAGGTCCTATTGATTCTACCTGGATCTATAAACAATAATCTATGTGGCCACTGTTTACAATGGTAAAGGAAGTTCCACACAGGAGAGAACAGATTCCCTATCTCACCATGTGGTTCCTGATCACAGGCAGATTTATCTGGGAAATCAAATCATGTTAGAAAACTTAATGGTAAGACAAGAGGCACAAAGAAACCAGTAGAATTTGGAGACTGGGCTGGAGGCCATGCTCAAAGATTAGTTTTATAGTTGTACTTTGAACAGAAATAGGTTAAGCAAACAACTGCAGTTTAGGAGAGAGAGAGAGATTGTCATCTGTAGTTGCATAGAAAAGGAGAGCTTGTGGTCATCTTCTTGGGCTAAGGAAAGGTGGGTCACTAATAGGAACTGTTTAATAGGGTAACAGGAAGACATTTTTCCCCAGGAGGGCCTGAGTCAGAGAGCAGAGCTGACAGAGAAGAGATTAGGGGTAGAAGAATAGAGCCAGTTGCCAAGCCAGTTTATGAAGTTGTCAAGATCTCTAAGAATTTGGAAGCTAAATGTGTCATTTTCAGCCCAAGGGAATCATTGGCAAATTTCTTTTGTAGCCAAACCATATTGCAGTAAAACATGAGGTGCTCAGACTTTATGTGTCCTTATAGGCCAAGAGTTTTAAGATTGGTCAGGAGATCACCCAGTAGGAAGGATGATGGAGTTTTGGAAAATTGGGAACCCATAGAAGAGTGAGAAGTGCCAGGTCATCTGTCTGAGTATCAGGAGTCTCTGATTTGAAGTCAGAGATCAGAGACCTTCTCCTGGATAAGGGCAGAGACTTCAGAAGGCAAGAAGACATTCTGACTGGAGGCTCTCAGGGCCGTCCTCTGAGGAGAAGACAAAGGAGTTGGGCCTGTCTTCCTAGGCACCTTAGAAAGACAGATTGAAGAAAGCTTATTCACCCCCTCTTAGGGCTAAAGATGAAGTGGATATGGCAAATGGCCTCTCTATGTTTGGAGACAGGGCAGGTAAATTATTCTATCTGGCTGTTAGAGATTTGTTCCAACCATCTGGGAGTCTTAAGAGCCCAAGAGAGTTGGAATTTTCAAGCTATTTATCAACCACCATAACAACAGTTCTATAGCTGCCCTTAGTTTGAATTTTGAAACAGATTTTTCTTTCTTTCTTTCTTTTTTATCCTACTATCCATTAGCCACAGGCAAGGACCTCCCTAGGTGTCTGTGTTTATTTTATCTAGCTGTGAGACAGTTGTTGGTTTACTGTGATTGTCCCACCTCCCCTGCAGGATTTTCTCTGGCAGGAAAGGGGGAAAGCAAGGAAAGAAAAATTAGGTATCCATATGCAGAAGAAGTTAAGGAAGCCCAGTAAAGACAGAAGGTTTTTTTTATTTTTTAATTATTTTTTTAGAAGGCAGGGTTTGTATTTGATTTAGTGAGATGGCTTGAATTTGGTGTGAAAGGGAGAGACACTGAAAAGTCAAACTGTTGGAAAAATCTGTGCATGAGAGATAGTTTTAGGAGGGGCGGGAGCTGGGGAGGGAAGCTTATATACCTTTTGCTGTATGATTTGTTGTATATTCTTGAAGAAAGTTATCAAGACCAATGAAAATGTTGAAATACAAAGTACCAAATTCATCAAGTTTTCAGAGAAGGCTAGTAACCCTTCAATTACAGCAATGGCCACTCAAAACTTCTTTATGTGTTTCTATGACCCTTCCACTAACCCTGTGTGTAAGTGGTTTTGTAAGTGTGTATGTATGCATTCAAAAATGTTTTAAAGTATTAAAATATTTTCTAGGCATACCTTGTACATTTCCTATTAGAGACACCATCACACCTTAATGCTGGAACCTAAGATCTGCCCAGTAACACTTCTGCCAGTCTGGTGGCTGGAAATTCAAGAAGTTTTAATAAACCTCCAAATCTACTGGGGGGCATCTATTCAAACTACCACATTCTACCCCTGACTCCCAATAGAATCAAAACTATCTTACATTGTAAATTGTACTCAGTCCAATTTCAAAGACCCTCACAGTCTTTACCAACTTTGGAATAATCTCAAAGTTCCAAGTCTCCTCTGATATTTCAAGTTGTCTCTTGACTGTGAGTCCTGAAAGTCAAACAAGTTATATATTTTCAATGTATAATGGTACAGAGTAATCATTTTCAACTGGTAAGAGGCATAACAAGGAGAGACTAAAATGCAAATTCAACAACCACCAAGTACACATCAAAATTCTACATTTCAAGTTCAATAAAATTGGTAACTGACAGTCTCTCTGAGTGATGGGTAGAGTTAGAGTGACTGGATCCCTGAAGGTAAAAAGGGCAGGAAAGTTTGCACTTGCTAGATACCCAGGATCATCTGACTTTTTATCATCTTCCTAGTTCTTTAGAGACCAGTTGTTCCACAAACAATCATGACCCCTCCTGGGAGGGAGGTCTTTCATAAGATTTAAACATTGTGGTTGGTCAAGTGCAGCCCCCAGAACTTGATGCCAGAGCTAATCTGTTCTTGAGACAGCCCCTAGCATTAATCAACCAGCTGGCCCTCTGCTCCACATGGATCAAATGACAGCCAACCACCCTAAAGTTATAAATACCTTTCCAAGGGGAGGGCAGTGTCTCTCTCTCTGATCACTTGGAAACTCTCTTTTCTTTCCATTCTTTTTTCCCTAGGTCTGTATCTGGTCACGTGGACTCCTGAGATACACATGGACCACCTGGAATTTTGGGCTCCACATGATGTACTTCTCTTCTCCCTACTTTATTTGTCCTTACCTCCCAGCCTTCCCCTTTCTACACTTCTTTGTAAAATCTGAATAAAATGTGGTATTTTAAAAATCATTCTCTTGAGTCTGGAATTGCCAATTATTTGGTTAGTTTGCACATATGAACTCAGGGCTTGGGGTTGCAGGACATGGCCCAGGACCCCAATTTCCCCATTACATAAGGGAGGTCCCATCAACACATCTTCAGAATGATTGTTATACAAAGAGTCATATTTTTGTATTGTTTCCTCACTATACTTCTATAAGCCACTAGTACACTCTGGCTGCTATTCCCATCAGTTCCACAGGTACTCCAGATCCTTTATACTTTAGCAGTTTCTTAAAGTAAACAAACTCCCCCAAATTTTATTCATTTCTTATAGCCTCACACTGAGGAATATAGAAACTGAACATAAATCAGATTTATGTGATGTGCAAAAACCCCTGACCAGGAGCCAAGACCCCCGTTCACCCAGAAGTAACCCAGAGAACTGCCACAGAAGCTGAGACACTCTAATGTAAAAGCAGCAGGTTTCTTTATTGCAAGCCTAGGCCTCCGTCCACACAGTCCTGCACAGAAGTAGTGAAGGAGAGAGCCCCGACCCTCAGAGGGAAGGGGTTTATAAAAGAAAAAGACCGCCGAGGTTACATCATATTGTGACTTTTAATATGATTGGCTCTAAGAGGCCAAGCGCGGGAAATTCTAGAGAGGGTGTGCATGAAAACTCTACCCTACTTATCTTAGGTCAGCAACTTATTTGCAGAACTTGTCTTTTGCAAGAGGCTGGGGCCCCTGCGGCTAGGTATTTCTGGAATGGTCTTGCATGGAGGCTCCCCAGAAATCGAGGGGGGCACATTAGTCAGCTAGTTCCTCATCTGAGCTGGGCCTGGGCTTTTTATTTACTCAAAATGGCTGTCTGTTTTAAAATGGCAGTACTATTGTCTAGCTATTAAGTGAGGTTACAGAAGCCAGATGTAGCATGTTATTTATTTTTGGTCTCTCATTTCCCCATCTCTATGTACTCTGGGGACCTATCTAGGATCCCTATTTGGGAGTTCAAATATTTCTGTTTCTATGTTAGTGGTCACAGGTTGATAGGAGTAATTTCTTTGGACCATTAATTGAATGGTGCCCAATCTTTGTTTCATGAATTGTATTAGTCTATTGAGAATACAAGGGTCAAAGGTAAGCAGCAGTAGCAGAATGAGCAGAGGCCCTAGGAGGGTTGATATTAGGGTAGTAAACCAGAGGTAGCTATTGTACCATGCATTGAGTCTCTAATTATACCTGAATGGTTGATATAAAAACAACATTCTTCCCTTAAGGCCACACATAGTCCCCCTTGCTGGAGGAATAATAAGTCCAACCCCTGTTTATTCGGTAATCAGCTAAGGAATCTACATTTTTCTTTAAGTGAGTAATGGACATTTCCAGCCTCTGAATATCTAAGTCTATACTTTCTCTCAACTCATTGTAATGTTTTCCTTGAAGGGTGAGTGCTGCAATGCCTGTTCCTGCCCCTGCCAAGCCTGCATTGGGAAATGTCACCAACCGGATAGTAAATAAGGCACCGTGATCATGCCCAGTAGCATAGTCTTATTCCCCAGGTCTTTCCATTATCCCAGGACACCTGTCTCCCTTTTTCTATAAACTTGAGAGAAACGAAATTATAGTCTCATTTCCTTTCAAGGGAGGGAGGTAACATGGTCCAGTTTGGTCCCTGGTCTGGTTCAGTGTCATGGTGATAAAGTCCCCCTTAGTAGGCAGGTTCCAATATAACTTTCTGGTAGACACATATTGCCAGCCAGCACAGTAGAAGGCTTCAGGTCCCCCACAGCCCCCTTTGATTCTTGCTTTCCCTAAGTGCCCAGGACATATATAGAAATAAGAAATTTCCTGATTCACCAGAGTCCCATGAGTCACCCACTACTTGATGGAGGTTGAAGATCAAATCAGGAGTAAGAAATTTCCCCCGTGGCAGTGTTGGTTATTATCCAGGTCAGATTATAAACTTGGTGGGGAGTAGCTGCCACAATACATACAGTTAGGAGCACAGTCAGGATCAGGAGCATTTGAGTTGAAGCTTGAGTGGGGCCCTGTGTTTCCATTGTGGCTGATAGTCCTCAGGTTCAGCCAGTGGATCTGCCGGTCAGATGTGGGTGCGATGAATCCAAGTGGTAATTCCGTTCATCTTCACAGCAGTAGGTGTGGTCAGGATGACGACGTAGGGTCCCTTCCAGGGGGGTTCCAGTGTTTTGCAGAACAAACACCCAGTCTCCTGGATTATTTACATATTTTAGATTCAAAAATAACCCTTTGAACATCTATATTTGTTTTTCTTTATTATAGAGTTAAAACTATCGGGAAGAGATATCTTAATGTTTCTTTCCCCTCTTGGAAAGCTCTTGTGTTACTTAATAGGCCATTCATATGTGTAAGGTATTTTTTTTTTATCTTTGGTTATACATTTCTCTCTGAGTGTTTAAGATCATGCAGATAGCCAAATTTAATTAAGGATTAGTTTTGGACGTCACTAATGGCTCTCCAAAGAGACTTTAGGGACACAGGAGTAGCTCCATAGCTTACTGGTATCTTTTGTCTGTTAGGATGAGTCAGGGCCATGCTATCCAAGTAGGTTTCCCTTCTTTGGGAAGTCAGGAGGATGGATTGCTCCTCAATTGTGACTCTCCTGTTTCAGACTGTACACCAATTTTGTTTGGGTCTCTACATCCTCCCTGCTCAGGAAGACAGGTGACTTACCAGGGGGCCAGTGTAGAAGTGTCCTATTATCTCCAGTGGCCTCATGATGTGGGAGCACAGGCCAAAATATTGGCGCCTCTTGCTCTGATGATTCCAATTCACTTTGGCTTCTATGTAGGTAATTAACACACTTAGAAAGGAAGTTACACCAGCCTGGACGTATGTACATATAGAGCACATTTGATTACTGAAATAGGCTTAGTTAAAGAATGGCACAAGGGCTTCTAAAATCATTTTGTCATTTTAGTTGTACTATGGCAGCATAAGCCTTATATATGAGGTATAGAAAGTAGGCATGTCTCACATTTTAAATATCTAACATTTATAAATATCTCATATTTTAAATATCTAACATTTATAAATATAGGCAGAGCCTGCTACCAATCTTGAAAACAGTATCAATTGATTTACAAACTAACTCATTTAACCTAGAAATTGTCAGAAAAGGACAAGTAAGACAGTATAAAGTCTTAGCACCTGTGTTTGAAAACATCTTTGATTAGTTCAGATACCTGTGTGGGTATAAACTACCCAGAGAAGATTGGAAACAGAACCAGAGAACTTGAATTTTTTTTTAAACCAAAACAGTTAGCTAAATTCTTATATAATCCTTGATAAATCTTTTTGAAAGAAAAAAACATTATTTGACAACCAATGGTTTTGGCTTAAACTTGATAGCTATTGATTTTATGTATCACAGAAATTGTTATTAACATAAAACAATTTTATGTTTTACCCATGACTTAAATTTGATAAAGCTTAAGCAAGCTATCCCAACATATCCCAGGAAGATGAAAGTTATCATTATTGAAATTTAATCACTTAAACCTAAGTGATTAAACCTAGTTATGACCATTCAATAGATTTAGCATAAATAAGACAGAAGCTATCTTTAAAGTCACAATGTCTTTAGGTATGAGTACTTCACCTTTGGAAATTAACCACTTCTATGTGAGCCTTTATCTTAAGAATAATTAAAACCTTGATGAAAGAGGAACCTAATTTACTTTACTGAGAGAGTCTTAAAGCCAGTTTTATAACCCTTAAATCATAACAAATTAGCATCAGTGACCTGTTAATGAGTGAGGCCTTATCATAAGTCTAAGTTTCTCCACTGATAAAAACCTTGGCATCAGGTAAACATTAGATTTAATCCAATTAAATGTTTCAATGAAGGTGCCCTCACCCTGATATACACATTAGGTAAGCCTGCTGTTTATTTTATGTAAGGAGTTTGTAAGCTGATCAAATACCTTGACTCAGTTTACCTATTTAACATTTTGTCTACTGAGAAATTTTATCTAACAGATGTGATTTTAGGTGTTCAACAGAGAAGAACTAAAGAGAACCAAAGTTATATACTGTAATCCTTTTTCCTTGCCAGAGACAATTGGCCATTTTTTTTTCTCTAGTCAGAGTCTGGGGGACACATGGCTTAAACTTGCATGGGGCCTGAGATAAAGGGGGTTCCATCCATTTTTTCAGAGTCCAGCTTTCCATGAATTTAAGTAGAATATGTTGGAAAGCAAGAGCAAAATGAAATTACAGAGCAGAGAGATAAGCATCCTGACATTCCTTATCCTATTCTGAAGTAGTTTGTTTTTACATAGCAAATTTACCCATTTGCAAAACACAAGGTGATAGACTCTTGTCTATATTTAACCTGGTTAAACCTCCAATTACATCTGTACTTATGACTTAGTGACCCACCTAGCGTAGGCATCACCTGTGTCTAATGTAAGATGAATTTAGATTAAGACTATGTCCCTATATAAAACTTTTAGAGTATCCTTAAGAGTCTGTAAACAGTTGAAAAATCTCTAACTTAGGCGTGGCTTTTAGGTTTAGCCTGAAAATTGTTTCCTACATACACACATCTTTATCCACATACTTGAACATTCTCATCTAAGTACCACTCAAAAAGCATTTTTAATGAGCATTCTATGTCCCAACATTGAAAAATTCCTTCCCAGTTCCGTCAATCAATTCATCTCATCCCATTATTAACCACCTTTCTTATAAGGCTGTTATGTAAAACTACACCAAATTAATTAATCCTATTACTTACTAACAAGTGATTAGTCTAAAGATAATTTTATATCATTAATACCAATAAGACACTAAACTAAGGCAAATATTGTTGCTATCTTGAGGCAGGCTGGCCTAGAAGTTAGGTCAGTTGCCTCCTCCTTTTCAGTACATTACATTTTTTTTTTAATACCTAACAAATTATAAGTTATAACTTTAGAGAGAATTCTGTTGTTTTTAATAATCTGCTTTGAAAGTTGAAGTTGACCTGCTGCTGTGTTGAAATCCAAGTCTGGTCTACTCAAAGGGAAGAAGGTATCAATGATAGCCTGATTATTGGTGGGATTCCCATAAGTGCCCGGAACCAATTTCCAGGCTTCAGTCTTGATTCTCTCTCTTTCCTCTGTAGTAGAGGATCTGTAGCAATTGTTGACAAATGGGTCTGGCTGGACGGAGCAGCAGAACCACGGAGATATCTGGAGTTTGTGGGGTGGCTGCCTTCCTGCTCTGCATGGCCTGTGCTGGACCCTCTGAGTTGGGAGGAGGAGCGGCCAGGGCCTGTGCTTCTGCTGGAGGTTGGGGAGGAGGCAGAGGAGTGTAGGGGGGAAAGATGTCTGATTCTTCAGTGGCCCCCTGCAAGAATTGGGGCTGAGGCTTCATCAGTGGGCTTGGTGTCTCTTTTGGGTGTAACTGCCAGCACCTGTAAAGGAGGGGGCGAGGAAGGGAGGAAAGACTTCACCCAGGGGAGAGGCTCTTCTATCAGGTTTCTCCAGGTCACAATATAAGGGATTTGATCAGGGTGCCCACTCCTAGGGCAAAAAACAATTTTTTTCAACCTCAAGTATAGTATTTAGATGAAAGGTCCCCTCTGGTGGCCATCCTACATTGAAGGTAGGCCATTCAGAGGAACAAAATGTAATCCATATGTCTTTTTTAACATTTACCCAATTGTTATGGTCAACTGCTTTGACATCCTTCCAGTGCACAAGGCAGAGTCCTAAAGGGGAGGAAGGAATCTGTCCCATGTTATTGAGTCAGGAAAGGAATGTCCATAGGATTAGGGCAATGACAAGATACACAAGTATTATACAGACACACAGGGCACAAAAAAATAGATGTGCATGCTGCAGAGTCAGATTCAGATCTGTGGTGGCCACAAGAGTCTGAGTCCTTAGGGGAAGGCTCAATAATGCCAAACATGGTAAATACGGGAGCAGGTCTCCCCAGCAGGTTTGCTCTGTCCTCCAGGACAGAGGCCCCACTCAGATGAGGAGGCAGGACATCTCATGCCTCCTCCAGGTCTGTCCTTACAGCACGTCCACCAGGACGTACGACCTGATCAGAAAACAGATCTAGCCAATAAAGTGAAAGGAAAAACAGAGCGCTCAAGTGGAAAACTTACCCAACTGGTTGGAGACCTTTGGGGTCTCAGGTTCATTGGGGTCTCTGAGTATCCTGGAAGGGCCCCCAAGATGATGTGCCAAGACCCCTGACCATGAGCCAAGACCCCTGGTCACCCAGTAGTCACCCAGAGAACCACCACAGAAGCTGAGACACTCGAATGTAAAAGCAGCAGGTTTCTTTATTGCAAGCCTAGGCCTGGACATCCACACAGTCTGGCACAGCGGTATTGAGGGATAGAGCCCTGACCCTCAGAGGGAAGGGTTTATAAGGGAAAAAGACCCCCGTGGTTATATCATATTGCGACTTTTAAAATGATTGGTTTTAAGAGGGCATGTGTGGGAATTCTACAGAGAGCGTGTGTGGGAACTCTACCCTACTTATCTTAGGTTAGCAACTTGTTTGCAGAACTTGTCTTTTGCAAGAGGCCAGGGCCCCTGTGGCTAGGTATTTCTGGAATGTCCTTGGGTGGAGGCTTCCCAGAAATCGAGGAGGGGGGTGCTATAGTTAAGCAAGCATGGATACAGAAGCAAAAATAACACATTAGTCAGCTAGTTCCTCATCCGAGCCAGGCCTGGGCTTTTTATTTACTCAAAATGGCTGTCTGTTTTAAAATGGCAGTACTATTGTCTAGCTATTAAGCGAGGTTACAGAAGCCAGATGTAGCATGTTATTTCTTTTTGGTCTTTCATATGGTTTGTATTTTGCTTGCTCTTGCTCTCTCTCTCTGAACTAACTCTGCTATGATCTATGACTATACAAATAATCACTCCTGACTCACTTTTCCTTCTCTCAAATTTGAATTTAGAATGTGTCTTCCTTTTCTCTGGAATACTATGTTGTATGTTTTAGTAAGTACTAATGAACACATGGTTAATTAAAGATGGCATCCACCATGTGTCTTTTCCCTCCATTAAAGATGGTGTCCACCATATGGTGTACCTGGATGGATCAATAGATTCTTCTTCTGTACTCTAACTTAATAATCTCTAAAACTAATTTAAGGGGATTTATAAGGGATTACTCTGCTCCAATAAGAGGGTGAAGCTGCTGAGCCACTTTCCAAATTGCAGTTTCCATGATACTGGCAAACAACACCATCACCTGGAAACTGGCATCAGGGTTTACTATGCTACTGATTTAAGGTAACACAGCTGACACATGATAACTGGTCTTAATATTTATATTTGTTGTTTTTTCCTAGACTATCCTATATTAAGGAAGGTTTTTGGTGCCATAGAACACAAAGGCCAAAAACATTAAGAGGACATAAAAATAAATAAATAAATGGATTTCTCTTTTTCTCTTTTCCCTCTATATGTGTTTTACATAAAGTTGATGAAAAGAAAATTTAAATGTTGGATGTTATAGGATTAATAAGAAGGAATTATTTCAATGGTACTTAGATTTAAGGATAATAGGAAATGTTATATTGGTAAAAGGTACAAATGGCACTGGCCAGGCAGTGACTGGCCAAGCAGAAGGTGACTTCTCCACCTGGCCTGCTCCACCCTGCTGAAGTTGGAGCCCTATTGAAATGCATTACGGCCTGAGGCAAAACTGGTATAGTACCAGGTGGCGCTCTTTTGTAAACTTGGCAACTTTTGTAGGGAAATGTACTAGGTTGAGGAATATGATCTCCCTTCCCAAGACTGAACAACTCCTTCAGAGCTGGGGAGATTGTTTTACTGAGCTGAGTGGGAGGGAGCTCATATATAACCACATGGAGGCTCTAAAACCAAAGCGGACTAACCTGGATGTCTTCCTGGTTTCTTTTGTTTGTTTGTTTGTTTTTGTTTTGTTTTTTTCCTTTGCCCATGTCATGCCACTGTGCCACAAGACACATGGCTGGCTATGGGGGTGGGAGGATGGAGTTCTGACTCCTGTTCTGTGCTCCACCCATCCTGCAGCACAGGCCTAGAACTCACAGTCAGCCAGAGACTGAGGGTCTCTGGCCATCTAAGTGAAGGAGAAATTGAAAATGCTCCTTCAAAGCCCCAAGCCTAAGCACTTGACTGAAAAGGGTTTTTCAACAGGCCTGAGTCCCAACCACATGCTTCCCTCCCTGCTATGAAGCTGAGGACTGTGGTTATGTCAACTGGGTGTGGTAAATAACCACTCTGTCTATCAGAGCCTACAGAGAAACAAGGAGAAACAGGCCTGATGGTGCTCACTACCTGCCATGATTTTCTGCCAAATTACTCTATGACAAATAGATCTTTATATAACTGTAAGTCATTTATTCATGTATGTATTATAAACAGTAAAATGAGCTAGGCCTAATGGCACAGGTGTATTATCCTAGCTACTTGGGAAGCTGAGACAGGAGGATCTCCAATTCAAGGTTCCAATGTGATAGCCTGACCCTACTTTTTTTTTTTTTTTTTTTTTGGAACACAGTGTTTAATCTCTTAAGGAAAAGAAGTACTTGGCCATATTCATGGGTTCTAGAGAGCATAGAAACTTAGGTAAACAGTGGAAAAATAAAGGAATGAGCAGGTGTGGTGATCTATGCTGTTATTCCAGCACTCAGGAACTTGAGGCAAGTGGACAGCAAGGTTAAGGCCTACTGGGGTCCATAGTAGAGACTTACAAACAAACAAAACTACAAGATAAAAGGAGGCAACAGAATAGAACAGCAGTTACTGCTTCTCCACGGGGAGAGGTGGGGAACATGGGGGCAGTGAGGTCACTGTCAGCATTGTGGCCTCACAGCTGGGCTCACAGGAAGGCACCTTTCATAGCTACAGGGAATCCGAGTAGGACAGGACCTGTGGTGTCAGGGCATAGAGCTCGGCTCCTCTGGAGGTGATGTGAGTGCTTATTTCATAGGTAAAATTTCTGAGGAGATACTTACTGAATAATACGAGTAGGCCCAGGCCATTTCTGAATGCCATTGGAGTTGGTCATGGACAGACCAAAAGAGAAAACAACAGGATGTGAATTTTCAGCAGAAATCGCCTTCTTTCAGTGGCATGAAGGCTGAACCTGGCCAGGTTTACTGGACTCCCCAGATGCTGTAATTGCCAACCCATAGGTGGCACATGGGGGTGCTGACCCTACATTTTTAAACCATGTGACTTTTACATGGCTTGTTAAAAAATAAGTACATAATTTTAATTTGAACCGTACGTGGTATTTTGTCTTTTGTTTTGGCTTTAAACAAATAATATGTTGTTTATAGACACATGGTTTTTTTTTTTTTTTTATTAATCCAAATAGTCTAACAGGTCTCTCCTAAAGTTCTTGTTGGCATTTGATTATCCTGTGGCAGCATAAGTCATATCTGAGGCATAGAAAGTAGGCACATCTTATACTTTAAATATCTAATAGTTATAAATACAGGCAGAACCTTTTATCAGTCTTGAAAACAATACCAATTAACTTATAAATAAACAAACCAAATAATTTAACCTAAAAATTGTCAGAAAAGGACAATTAAGTTAGTATAAAATCTTAGCACCAATGTTTGAAAACATCTTTGACTGGTTCAGATACCTGTATAGGTACCAATTACCCAGAGAACATTGGAAACAGAACGACAGAAATTATTTCTTTTTTTCTTTTCTTTTTTTTTTTTTTTTTTTTTTAGATGAGCACCATTGTTTGAACATGAAGCTGTACCCTATAGTAGGGAATGTGTCTTAAGAGTTAATTTTGTTATAAGCACTAGACTTGAGATGTTAGAAATGAGACAGTTACTTTACATATAATAGAGGAGAATCTGGTCTTAGTTGAGCAAAAACAGCTAAACTATAATACAACCCTTGAAAAATCTGTTTTGAAAGAAAAAACACCATTTCACAACCAACGATTTTAGCTTAATCTTGATAACCATTGATTCTATTTAGAAATAGTTATTAACATAAAACAATTTTATGCTTTACCCATGACTTAAATTTGATAAAGCTTAAGCAAGTTGTCCCAACATATTTTACCTGAAAATTGGTTTTTGTTCCTTAAATGTTTTTAAACACTTGGAAAATCTTTAACTTTAGCATGGTGTTTGGGTTTAGCCTGAAAATTCTTTCCTACACATGCATATATTTATGCACCTACTTTAACATTGTGATCTAAGTACCACTCAAAAAGCATTTTAATGAGCATTCTGTGTCCAACATTGAAAAATTCCTTCCCAGTACCTTCAATCAACTCATCTCACCACATAATTAACTATCTTTCTTATAAGACTATTAAGAGAAACTATACCAAACTGATTTATCCTATTACTCACCAACAAGCAAGTAGTCTACATTAAAGACAATTTTATGTCATCAATACCTCTAACACACTTGGAAATGCTTTTATTAGGAGTAACTAAGGCAAATTTGTTTTCATCTTGAGGTAGGCTGGCCTAAAACTCAGGTCAGTTGCCTCCTCCTTTTAAGTAACAGGACACTGCAATCTTTTAAAAATACCTGACACATTATGAGTCACTACCTCAGAGAGAATTTTGTTGGTTTTTATAATCCTCTATGTAAGTTGAAGTTGACCTAGAACATAAACTCAGTAATTATATTTATCTTATCATGTAACAAAGTATGGCATTGTTTATGTAAAACTTCATTTCACCATAGGCTTTAGTTAAACATGATCAATTTTGTTTTCTGCTGCTTCATGGTGCTGATGCAGCAGCCAACATCTGGGCAGAGCAGGTGCTCCAATGACTCATTACCTTCATATCATCCCTATCCTGTTCACAGGCTCTCACCTGGGGTTAGGTCTGGTAGGCGTGGAGGCAGCAGCTTAGATGCCAAGTTGTGGGAGCTTCCTGCCAGCCCAGGGAGCCTCCCAAATCTGGCTTTGTGAAGGGGAAAGAAGGGAGGGGGCCTCCAAGACTGCCAGGGGATGCTGGGAAGGGAGGCAGAGACATTGTGCCTGCATGGGCCAAGGTGCCATTGACTTGGCTTGTGTGAGCCTGCCACTGGACCTGAGCCACTTTAGAGTGCTTCTATAGCTGGCTTGCAGTTTTGCCACTGCCCTAGTGGAGAAACTTGAAAGTATATAACAAAGGAGTGAGAGGAAATTTCCTTTATGAAGTTTTTGTTTCCTAGCCAGATAAGCTATGTGGGTCCACCTGTCTAGGTCACATGGCTGCCCAGAAATCAACCACGGGGTGACCTGGAGGACTTCCTCCAAAAAGGAACTGGCATCCCTCTGGGAGAGCTTAATTCCCCTAACTTTTAGGAGAGTTCTTAATCTGTGAATTTGTGATACCTTTTGGCGGGAGACAATATTGCTCATGATAGAAAAAGACTGGAAATTCCAAGACCAGAGGGAAATGTTCCAAAGGGCTGAATAGTACTGCAGAGGATTCTCCAATGGTCCAGACACAAGCTTGCCCACAAGTTTAAGAGACTGGTGACCTGCCTTATAGGCTTTTACAATATTGATCTGTTACTGGCTTTTTATGTTGGAGAGAAATAGATATAAGGTCTTTGCCAACCCCCAGTGGGCTGTCAGGCTCCAGGCAGAGGACAAGGCTGGCCTTTATCAATGCCCAAGAGTGGCCTTGGCCAAGAGACATCAGTTGCCTGTTTGATGTGTCCAATCCCTTATGATGGTGTGAACCAAAAATTAAGGAGGAAAAAGAGAAACCTTCCAGCCCTCAAAAATGTGGAGGCAAAGCCACATGGACCAATATCTCCCAGTCCCTCTGAGACAGCACTTACCTATCCTGGTATGTCTCATAAGATCCCTATTCAGGCACCAGCTGTGGGTCCCTGGATCCTCAGGGCCATGGTTCCCCAAAGGCATCCAGACAACCATAGATAGCAGGGTCTTGAGTGGTCATAAGCATGATGAAACAACCACTTTTGGAGGCAATCTCAGTGAACACCTCATTTTATTTGTCAGGGAAATGGTTTCATAAGCAGTTGAGAGTGGGAAGAGTGTTCTAAGGGGATTGGTGAGTTCAAAGTTTGCCAGTTTATGCCTAGGGATGTTCATTCCAGCATTCAGGGAGAGAGTCCAGTGATCTACATAGTGGCAGGAAGAGGGTCTCAGGGGATGGGCTGTGTGAAGGCTGCTGGTAGATAAGGAGTTTCCTAGGCAACTGGCCATAGGTCACAGGGCTCCATATATGCCAGGCTTGGTGAGTGACCTCCTGTAGTCCTGAGGGGTCCTTAGCCATGCCTAGCAGCTCAGGCCCTTCTACTGAAGGCTTGAGCCTGTGCCTGGCAGTGCCCGACAAATTGGTAGCCAAACCAGATGAGAACTTAAAACAGTTGCTCCAGGTGGGAACTTCTGTTTTATTATAACTGGGAAGCCAAGAAAAACAATAAAAGAGTCCAGAAAGGGAGATAAGAGAAAAAGGATGGATATCACCAGAACATAAAATGGTATGAAGGTTGCTCAGAGAAGAGCCCTTTCATTAAAATGTTTAGTTGGATAAAATCTAAAATATTCTTACTTGATATCAAGGTTTAAAGCAGTAGAGAAACTGAGTCTTATGGTTATGGCCTCACTCATAAACAGTTCACTAATGCTACTTTGTTGTGGTTTTAGGGTTATACAAACTGGCTTTAAGGCTCTAAGTAAAGTAAATTAGGTTCCTTTATTTGTCAAGGTTCTTACTATTAGAGAAACTGGATTTTAAGATAAAGGTTCACATATAAGTGTTTAATTTCCAAAGATGAGGTATCCATACCTAAAGACATTGCGACTTTAAAGGTATCTTCTGTTTTGCTCTAATTCTATAACTGGTCATCACTAGGTTGAAGTGATTTAATTTCAATAATTATAACTTTCATCTTTCTGTTAAATGAAATATGTTGGTGGGCTTGCCTAAACTTTACCAATTTTAAGTCAGGGGTAAAATAAAAAATTGATATACGTTAATAAATATTCACGTAGTACATAAAATCAATTGCTATCAAGATTAAGTTTAAAATGTTGGTTGCAAAATTCTGTTTTCCCTTTCAAAACAGATTTGTCAAGGGTTGTATTAGAGCTTAGCTGTTTTGGCTCAACAAAGACCAGATTCTGCTCTATTATATATAAGTAACTCTCATTTCTGATATCTCAAATCCAGTGCTTATAAAAAAAATTAACTCTTAACATATTCCCAAATGAAATGTCGGGTAGAGCCTCATGCTCAAACAATGGTCCTCATCTGAGAGAAATAATTTCAAGCTTTGTGGATCTCTTTCAATGTTCCCTGGATAATTGGTACCTACACAAGTATTGGGGCTAATCACTCTTTTCAAACACAGGTGCTAAGTCTTTATACTGTCTTACTTGTCCTTTTCTGAAAATTTCTAGGTTAACTTAATTGGTTTAGACTTGCATTGTTTTCAAGACTGATAACAGGTTTTGCCTGCATTTGTAACTATTAGATATTTATAAGGTAAGATATGCCTACCTTCTATGCCTCAGATATGGCTTATGCTGCTATTGGTCAACCACATTTTTAAAGGTTGGACAAAATGACTTTAAGCTCTTGTGCCATTCTTTTTTTTTTTTTTAATTTTTTGTTGGTTTATTTATTTATTTGAGAGCAACAGAGCAAAGGTGGGAGAGAGAGAGAGAATGGGAGTGCCAGAGCTTCCAGCCTCTGTAAACGAACTCCAGATGCGTGCTCCCCCTTGTGCATCTGGCTAACATGGGTCCTGGGGAATTGAGCCTCAAACCGGGGTCCTTAGGCTTCACAGGCAAGTGCTTAACTGCTAAGCCATTTCTCCAGCCCAAAGAACTTGCTTTTTTTTTTTTTTTTTTTTTTTTTTTTGGTTTTTCAAGGTAGGGTCTCACTGTGGTCCAGGCTGACCTGGATTAAATCTGTCGTCTCAGGGTGGCCTTGAACTCATAGCGATCTTCCTACCTGCCTCCTGAGTGCTGGGATTAAAGGCGTGCACCACCATGCCCAGCAACTCTTGTGCCATTCTTCAAATCTATTTTCAGTAATCAATTGTGCTCTGTATGTACATACAGAGGTTGGTGTAACGTCCTTTCTAAGAGTATTAATCACCTATGTAGAAGCCTAAGCCAGTTGAAATCACTGGAGCAAAAAGGCCAATATCTTGGCTGAAGCTCCCAGTTCATTAAGCCACTGGAGATGATTGGGAACTTCTACACTGGACACCTGACCTGGAAAGTCACCTGTCTTCCTGATAAGGGAGAATCTGGATGCCAAGAAACAAAAGAAAAAAAAAATGGTGTATGGTCTGAAACAGAAGAGTCCCAGTGCATAAAAATCTGTGGTCTTGGCTTTCCAAAGAAGGAAAAACTACTTGGTCAGCATGGCCCAGACTTGTCCTAACAGACATAAAACACTGGTAAGCTATAGAGCTAGTCCTGGGTCCCTAATATCTCCTTTGGAGAGCCATTAGTGCCCTCCAAAATTAATCATTGATTAAATACTGCCTATCACCTTGGTCTTAAACACTCAGAGAGAAAAGAATAACCAAAGATAAAGGGATTCCTCAAATATAAGAATGGCCTATTAAGTACTACAACAAGAGCTTTCTAAGAGGAGAAACAAAGAAGGTTTTCAAATATGTTGTCCCCATCTCTAATATTTCTAATTCTATAATAAGGAAAAACAACCATAGACTTAAAAGGGTTATTTTCAAATCTGGAATATATATACATGACTCAGACCAAAGGTCAGTTAATTCAAAAGAATTTCTTATGCTGGGAATAATGGTGAATCTCTTACAACTTGTGCCAGGACATTCATAAATAAGTTCTGAGACCAAAAATATATTTTTACAGCCTTTAATTGCACCGAATGGCCTTATGGTACCAACCTTTGGCCCTGGCTAGCCTCAGGAGGAGTTTAAAAATGTACACTCTAAAAGGCTATTATTTAGGTTAAATGTTGTGTATATGTTTCTGATAACTCTGCATATATCTTGTCTGTGTTATAAGCCACACAAAACAGTTTCAGGTTATGTCACACAGTACTGTGCCATTTGATGAACAATTCTGGAAGAAAATGTTAGCCATCTTATGCTCAGATGGTGTAGCAGACAGCTTTAGGATCACTGATATAAACTTCCAGACCAGGCACAGTTATGGAGGAAGGGATATTTATTGAAGCTTACAGATCCAGGGGAAGTTCCATAATGGTAGAAGAAACTGGCCTGCTTCCACAGGACCAAGCAGAGAGAGAGAAAAGCACAAGCCTAAAGGTCAAAAGCCACAGCACACTTCAGGAACTCCAGCTAGGTACACTTTGCATATCTTTAGATTGAAATCTGAAACCCACCACCACACCTTAAGATCCACCCAGTGACATTGCCTCCAGCCAGGTATCTAGAAATGCAAACTACAAACAAATAAACAACTGAATATATTGGGGGCCATCTATTCTATTCAAACCACCACATTCCACCCCTGGCCCCCAATAGATTCATAACCATCACACATTGTAAATTGTACTCAGTTCAATTTCAAAGGTCCCCACAATCTTGACCAATTTAAGATATGAAGGCCTGTAAAATCAAACAAGTTAAACATTTCTAACATATAAAGGCACAGAGTTAACATTTTCAACTGGTATAAGGCATAGGAAGGAGAGACTAAAACAATGCAAACTCAACCACCATCAAACAAACATTAAACTTCTGCAGTTCAAGTTCAATATATCCAGAGACTAACAGTTTCCAGACTTTCCAATTCCGCCCCTCCAGCTGGCCAGAGTAGCTGGGAAACACTTCCATCACAGGCCAACAATGCGCTCTATGGTAGCCCTTGCACAGTCCTGGTATATATAAAACATCTTGAGGTCTTCATGCAAACCACGGTCCATCTTCCAAAGGCTCTTTCAGCCTATCAGGGCATCATGCCCTGCCTCATACTGCATCTCAGCAGCAGCTCCTGGAACCATGTGCAATTCATGACCACTCCTCACATTTTCCAAAGGCTCTTTCAGCCTATCAAGGCATCAGGCCCTATCTCATGCCGCATCTCAGCGGCAGTTCCTGGAAGCATGTGCAATTCACGACCACTCCTTGCATTTTGCATGCTTCTGAAACCAATACCAGGTGTGCAGGACACAGCCATATTCTTAATTCAGGGACAAAATAAATCATAACCTTGAAAAGCAGGTTCCTTCTCCAGTCAACTCTTTCCAAAAGTGTTTACATTTCTATGATAGTCTTTCCTCAGGCATCCTTTCCATGGTAAAGCAATTGGACCATCTTCCTTTAAGATTGCTAATGTGTTTGACAATAGGAGATTCAGTAACCTAAAACCAGTCTCAGTGCCTGCAATTTTAACTTACTTGAGGTTTTCCAGCTTAAAATCTTAAATCTCTCAGTCCAGTGCCTTTAGCCAAGCACATCAGTCCATTACAAATTTAACCTTGATCAAACTCTCTGGGCCTGGGCAGCAGGACACGGCCAGCCCTTATGCCAGTAGCCCAGTTCCAACAAAGTCCTCTGCAGTCTTTCCTTCCCCTTAGAAAGCTCATAAGCCAAGCCTTGAAGTTCAGTGCTGTCTGCACTTAGCATTCTCAGACTCTCATCATAATAGTCCATAACACTTGGCTTACCACTCCAGAAGACATCTTCAGTTGTAAGCACCAAGTCCATGCCTATTCCTCCAAAACAAAGGTTCCAAAAGATCAACATCCACATAGTCAGGTTCATCTCAGCCCACTCCTCGGTACCAAGTTCTGTAGCAGAGAGCTTTAGGTTCACTGAGATAGACTTCCAGACCAGGCACAGTTATGGAGGAAGGGATATTTATTGAAGCTTACAGATCCAGGGGAAGTTCCATAATGGCAGAAGAAACTGGCCTGCTTTCACAGGACCATGCAGAGAGAGAGAGAAGCACAAGCCTAAAGGTCAAAAGCCACAGCACACTTCAGGAACTCTAGCTAGGCACACTTTGCATATCTTTAGATTGAAATCTGAAACCCACCACCACACCTTAAGATCCACCCAGTGACATTGCCTCCAGCCAGGTAGCTAGAGATGCAAACTACAAACAAATAAACAACTGAATACATTGGGGGTCATCTATTCTATTCAAACCACCACAGATGGTCCTGAGACAATCCAATTGCATCTACCTTGGTTCCCTTGAATGCTCCTCAAGGAATAGATGTCCACAAAAATGATAATTCTGAAAGCAGCCAGATTGTTGAGTGCTCACTTCTCATTAACTCCTTACTTTTATTCTTTCACCCCAATACTCTCTTCCAAAAGTATCTACCTGCACATGCTTTATTCCCCAGATCTCTATCTGGTCACATGACTCCTGAGCTACACTTGGCCCACATGGGGTTTTGGGCTCTATGTGGTATACTTCTGTTCTCCTGGCTTTATTTCCCTTTATTTCCAAGCCTTCCTCTTTCTGCACTCCTTTCTGAAATCTGAAAAAAAAAAAAATGTGGTATTTTAAATATCATTCTCTTGAATCTGGAATTGCCAAATCTTTGGTTAGTTTGAATACATGTACTCAGGGCTTGGGGATCCAGGAAACACCCCCAAACACCATTTTCCATATTACATATAGATTTTATAATTCCACCCCTCCAGCTGGGTTGAGTATCCAGGGAAAGCTTCCATTCCTGGCCAATAGCCTCCATGGTAGCCCTTTCACAGTCTTGGTGTAATGGGGTGCTAGGGTGCAGGAAAGTCCTTGGCCTCCAAACACTAGGTTTGTTTTTAACTTTAATCAATTAATTAAATAAAAAAGAAGACTAAGAAGGATAATTAGTAAATTATTATATTTATTCAGGGAAGTACAGGGCCAAGGAAATGCATTCACATGGCTGTCAATCCCACATGAAGGTCCTGAAAAAAAAAAAAAAACATGCAAGAAAAAAAAAAAAAGAGAGAAAAGAATGTTCAAGGAGTTCTTGCACTGCAGGGAGCTGGAGGGGATAACGAAGCCCATTTGGAGAATAAGAACTAAGGGGCCCTCCCAGCTGGACCTGGGCTCAGTGAGACCAGACCCAATAGAGGGAAATTCTCATGCACAGCTGCAAGTTTCCAAGTGGTCCAAGTGCCTGCCCTCCTCTGTAAGTGCATTTATAATGTTATGGTGGTGGGCTATCTTCCATCTCAGGTGCAACAGAAGGACAGCTGGGTGGTTAGGGCTAGGGGCTGTCTTAGGAAGAGGCTATCCGTGACACAAAGTTCCAGGGGTTGAATGTGATTAACCACAATATTTAAATCCAATGAAAGACATCCCAGGAGGTGTCCTGATTGTTTGTGAAAACAAGGGAACTAGGAAAAGGACAATAAGTCAGATCATCTATGATTTCTAGCAAGTGAAAATTTTTACCGGCAGGGGTCCAGTCACTCTAACTGTATATCCCCATTCACTGGTATATCCAGAACATATTTCAGTCTCTATGTAAACTGTGGTACATCTTCTAAATGCTCTTACAGCCTATTCATGAGGGTCATCATGCCCTGCTTATATGCTGCATCTCAGCAGCAGCTCCTGGAACCCTGTGCATTTCATGACCATGCTACCCATTTTTCATGCTTCCAAAAGCAATATCAGGTGTGGAGGACACAGTCACATTGTTAATTCAGAGAGGAAAGAAATCGTGACCTTGAAAAGTAGGTTCCTTCTCCAGTTAACAACTGTTTTCCAAAAGAGTTTGCATTTCAATCACTTTCCTCAGGCATCCTCTCCATCATTTTACTGTAAAGCAGTTGGGCCATCTTCCTTAACATTACTAGTGTGCTTGACAGTAGCACAGTCTCAGTGCCTATAATTTTAACTTGTTTGAGTTTTTCAATTTAAAATCTTAAATTTCTCAGTTCAGTATCTTTAGCCAAGCACATCAGTCCATTACAAATTTAGCTTGATTAAACTCTCTGGGCATGGGAAATAGAATCCATCCAGCTCTTATGCCAGTAGTCCAGTACCAAAATATTCCTCTGCAATCTTTCCTTTCCCTTAGAAATTTTATAAGCTACACCTCCAAGTTCAATTCTCTCTTCATTTAACATTCTCAAACTCTCATCATAATAGTCCATAAAACTTGGTGTACCACTCCAGAAGGCATCTTTAGTTGAAAATACCAAGTCCAGGCCCATTTATCCAAAACAGAAGTTCCAAAAGACCAAAATTCACAAGGTAAGATTCATCTTACCCCACATCTAGTACCAATTTCTGTGGTATAAAGCTTACAAACCAGGCACAGTTATGGAAGAAGGAATATTTATTAAAGCTTACAGATATAGGGGAACTACCATAATGGCAGAAGTAGTTGGCCTGCCTTCACAGGTCCAAGCAGAGAGAGAGAAGAGCCAAAACACCAAAAGCCACACCATGCAGCACACTTAAAAATTCCTGAATTCCAGGAGGAACTCAACACTTTGCATATCTTTAGACTGTAATTACAAATCCACTACCACACCTTAGGGCTGGACCCTAAGATCCACTCAGTGATACTTCCTCCAACCACATGGCTGGAAATCCAAAAAGTGTTAATAAACTCCTGAATCTATTGGGGGACATATATTCAAACTACCACAATTGGTAATGTTGATGCTTCTAAATAAGGTAGAATCACTTACAGAAAAATATAACTATCTCTTTTAGAAATCAAATATGCAGATATTTTGACAGGTGTATCTATCTACCTATCATTATCTGCCTAGTTTCCACCTATCGTCTGTCTACCTATCTGTGTACATAGATCGAAATGAAACAAATATTTGCACTTATTCATACACAGTAAAGCTCCATGTATGCCAAGAATCTCTTTAAAGACATATAAGAATAACAACATTAGGTCTGTAGAGATGGCCTACCAGTTAAGGTGCCTGCCAGTGAAGCCTAAGGACCCATGTAAGCCAGATGCCCATGTGGCTTACATGTCTGGATTTTATTTGCAGTTGCTAGAAGTCCTGGTGTGCCCATTCTTTCTCTTTCTACCTCTCTCTCTATCAAATATATAAATGAATAAATAAATATTTTAAAAGGAATAATGAGGTTTCAGGCTGGCGAAATTATCATATTTATTCTTCATGTGTCTTTTTATTAGTCCTAGAAAGATTCACACAGTTAAATGCTGATTTCTTTTGTAAAATCATCTCATCATTGTTTTACTAGCTGTCTTGTTGCTCATTCCATTTATTTTGGTTGTTGTTTATGTAGTTTGTTCATGTATTCCAACCTGTGCTCTGTATCACCTGCTCTTGAAGCCTATGGTTCTAATGGGGCTACTTAAAATATTCATGAGTCAAGCAAGGTGCTTATCTTTGTGGATAATACATAGATACGTACCCATCTACCTAGTCTTCACAGACATATACATATTATATACATTCATATACATATTCTATATGTGTTTATGCTTTACAAATTAAAAAGAGAATAAAATATCTTGGAAAGTCTTTTTATTATTGCAATAGGAAATTTATTGGAATCTCCATTATTATTAAATTTTTTGGTATATATTCAACAATTTCCCCAGTTTTCTGTCCTAATAAATATTGGTTTTTATTCATTTATGACAATCTAGGCATTTCAATCTATTCTGGTCTAAATTGTAAATCTTGTTTTTTTTTTTTTTAGGATAAGTCAAAGTTCCTAGGTCAAAACATTTAATTTGAACCAGCAGGATCCTCCCCTGCCATACACAAAGCCTATAATTTAAAAAAATATTTTAAGAATATTATGCCATACTTAAAATTTTGTAAAACATAAATGCTAATATATGTTTTTATTTTGAATTTGGATGTGTGTGTATGTAGTATTTTTGCATGTGTGTATCCACTTCCATACATATGAGGATGTGTGTGCGGAGGGCGCATGTGCACATGCACGTGCATACCAGCCAGAACTTGATGTTGGGTGATTTTCTTGATCACTCTCCACTGCATTTTACTGGAGCAGCATTTCTCACTTGAGCCAGGCCTTGTAGATTATGCTAATCTAGGTAGCCAACTTGCCTCAGGGAGTTCATGTGTCTGCCTTCAGAGTGCTGGGAATACAAATGGGTTGTTATGCCCAGCTGGCATTTGTATGTGTGCTGGGAATCCAAACCCTTGTCCTCACACTGGTACAGCAAGTACTTTATGTGAGCTATCCCCCACTCCCAGATTTTTAAAAATCTGTATGTGATTTTTCTTTTTCTGATTAAAATTTAACATCTGGCTACAAGTGGGTACTAGGGAAACAAACTCAGGTTCTTTGACTTTGCAGGCAAGCACTTTAACTCCTAAGACATCTCTTCAGCCAAAATTTTCCTTTTGTTACAGCCATATTTTAAAAAGAAAAAATTTCCAACAAGAAATGTAGGATTTCTATTTTTTTTAAGGGAATGGGTGCACCAGGTCCTCCAGCCACTGCAAACAAACTCCAGACATGTGTGCCACCTTGTGCATATAGCTTATGTGGGTCGTGGTGGATTGAACCTGGGTCCTTTGGCTTTGCAGGCAACCACCTTAACCACTAAGGCATCTATCCAGCCCCTCTTTGTTCTAAATGTTGTTTTTGAGGTAGGGTTTCAATGTAGCCAAGGCTGATATAGAATTCTCTATGTAGTCTCAGGGTGGCCTTTAACTCAAAATCATCCTCTTACCACTGCCATGCTGGGATCAATGTTATACCATGTCCTGAATCTACATTTAATATGTGGTTTCACAACCTGTCTTTGACCATTGGGTCTCATAAATTTTAAGGTTTATTCTCATGATATTAAAATTCCAATTCATTTAAATATGATAGCATTTATCTTTGATGTAAAGCATACTCTACAGAAATTATACTCTACACAAAATTAAAATTATTTTAGCCAGTGAACATGCAAACACAAAAAAGCAGTTCATAATGCCTTTCTAAATAACCTTCTATAAAACCTAAAATTAATTAAAATCATTATTCTATAACATCTTAGTTTGGGAGCAGTGTTAATTTTCTCACAAAAGTAATTGGAATTTCTATTTAAAATATGGAGGAAACATATTATTTGTAACAAAATGAGAATTTTGGAGGAAAATTTTCTTATAGAATGTAGCATGTGGTATTTATTGGCATGATGCCAAGATTAATTGTATTAAAATGGGGTCTTCAATGTGTCTGCTAGAGATCTGAGGCACAGGTACAGCATCTGTCAATCCTCAGGTGTTTTCAGAGACAAGTGAGAATACAGTACTTCTGTGTTTTATATGAGGCAGTAGGCCAGGAAAATGGTTGAATCAGGTCTGAGGATCTTACTTTTAGTATTTCTCAGTTGTCACATTCAGGTTCATATTGTTGGGATGAACTTCCAAGCCAGGCACAATTTATGGAAGGAACAGGATTCATTCGTGCTTACAGATCTAAGCGGGGGGGGGATTCCATAATGGCAGAAGAAGCTAGCCACCTTTTACATGTCCATGCAGAGAGAAACACCACCACCACCACATGCAAACACATTCTAGGAACCCAGACAGAGCTCAAGCACTCTGCATACCTTAGGCTGGAATTCAGATCTGCCCCCAAACACACCTTAGGGCTTGACCCTAGGATCCTCCCATAGCAACACCTCTTCTAGCCAAGCAGCTGGAAATCTAATAAGTTGCACACATTAATAAACTCCTGAGTCTATCGGGGGCTTCCATTCAAACTACCACATCAGTCATCAGTGGTAACAGTCTATTTTGAAACAGATTGAAGCCTATCTCTTGGCAGTATCCCACCAGGTTATAAAGGAAATAATCTTCCCTTCACCTGTGACAGCTCACCTTCTTGTTGCTTAAATGTTCTGGTTGGGGTTTGTAAACTTCCACTCCATCATAGGTTATGACAGACAAACAGCTGCCATGACTGCTCACTCATTTATTTATTTATTTGTTCTATCATGTAATCTCTGAACTGGAAACCTGAACTAAAGTATTCTATAGAAGAAATATATAGTAAATCACAGATATTGATTGGTCCTTAGCTTGAGCTGGAGCAAACTCAGGTATGGTTATAATTGTATTGATGCCTCGGAATATAGTTTTATAGTTTCGCATATATATATATATATATATATATATATATATATATATATATATAATGTTAATAAACATTAGGTTGCATTCATTATAAAATTTATGACCTAAGTTCATAAATGGAAATATACAAAGCAGACCTTTATGGTATTCTAGAAGAAATTAGAAATAACAGGACATAGGAAGGTTCATTTATTTACTCAAAAATTTACACTATTGCATCTGGAGAGATGGCTTAGTCGTTAAGCCCTTGCCTGTGAAGCCTAAGGAGCCCAGTTTGAGGCTCTCTTCTCCAGGACCCATGTAAGCCAGATGCTCAAGGGGGTGTACACGTCTGGAGTTCGTTTGCAGTGGCTAAAGGCCCTGGTGCACCCATTCTCTCTTTCTCTCTCTCTCTCTCTCTCTCTCTCACTCTCTCTTTCTCTCTGTAACTCATAAATAAATAAATTAAATAAATAAATTAATAAATATTTTTAAAAATTATACTCTTATTATTGGATAAAAATCAAGAGAGGATAGTAGTTGATTTTCAAAGAGCCATTCATTTAAATACTACAGGACTACGTACTCCAGGAGGGTGTATTTGGGGCATGTATTTGTGCGTCTCCAGTGTGTTTAGGACCTGTGCTATTCAAGCTGGTGAGTGGCAAGGCAAGTTTAGAGCCTGTGTGCTCCATGCAGGTGAGGGGGACAGCATGTTTGGGGGCCTATGTGACCCATGTAGGTGAGGGCGATGGTGTGCGTGTGCTCCAGGCCAGTGAGGAGCACAGGGTTTTGGGGGCCTGTATGCTCCAGGTGGTTGAGGTGCTCAGCAGCTGCCCTGTGAGATCAGGGCAGGTAAGGAAAGTTGCATGTTTGGTGCCCAATCCATGCTGCCCATGCCCTAGCAAATGCTCATCCCTACGCCACCCATCCTGCCTTACCAGATCCTTCAGGACTCAGCCCCCTAATGTGATCATGCCAAGCCATGCTGCTGGCTGCCTCTGCTCACCAATGCTGCTACACTAGCAACTCCATGGACCTAGTTAGGCTCCAGCCTATTCTGTGGAGCCCAGTGACCCACATCTGCTTCACCACCTCTACCCACCACTCCCATTGCTGGCATTAAACATTGATCCAGTCCTAGACTTGGAGCACAGGAACATCTAGTAATTACTGGCTAGCATGTACCAGTGAGTGTTCTCAGCTGCTGAGCTGGGTACAGTAGTAGAGCAGAGGCAATTGTTATGGTCCCTGAGACCCAGAGGCAAGGCATGGCTGTGATAGTGAGCTGAAGCGATTTCAGACCGCCAACCACAGCTCTTATATTAGCCACCAGACCAAAGCTGCAGGCACACATGCAATCTCCACAACCTGTGCATCTAGAGTTAAAATGGCATCCCATTCCCAACCAGTTCAAACCCCAAACAGAACACTCACTGAAGGAGGCAAGGGAAAATACTTGCTTCCTCCTTAATAAAATAGACTTTTATGACAAGATGGGTAGACCCCAAGGGAAAGAAAAAAAAAAAAAAAGACCACCAACTGGGATATCTCCACCAAGTTTGTTTATCTCCAAAATTCAATTCCTCAATGAAATAACAGAAGAGAGAACAGAAATTGAACCCCAAAATGAAAGCACAATAATCTTATTTGCCCTGACCGAGTGAATGGACAAACTGGAAGGAAATCATGAAAAATCTAGCAATCACATAAATATAATTGAGTGGGATCACCTCCTACAACACTTAGCTTTCTTCACTAGGCTTAATTTAATTGAAGAAAACCAGGGAGACCTCAAAGGAGAGATAAGTGAATTGAAGGTGAGTCAACTAATAGAGGATCTCAACCAGATGATTAAGTTTAATGAAGACATGATTTAATACAAGAATAATTTGCAAGAACCATCAAGAAAATCAAACCAGGACCTGAAATTAGAATTCAACAAAGGGATGAATACAATGCAAAAAAAGGCAACAAAAAACAAAAATCAAATAGAATTTGTAAAGGCCTCCATATAAAAACTCACTGACAAAGTGAACAATATGGAGTCTAGAACCTTAGATCTGGAAGACAAGACAGAAGAAAATGATCTGGAGTTGAAAAAAACTTTGATAAGTTCCAAAACTCATGTGAACAGAATATGAAGGAATTGTGAGATACTCTAAAAGGACCAAACATATTGATCATGGGTATATAAGAAGGTAAAGAAATTCAGGCCAAATGTATAATGAATACATTTAAAAAATTATTGAAGAAAACTTTCCCCCTGTCTCAAAAGAGATAGCTACCAAGATGCAGGAAACTCACAGTGCACCAAACAGACTGGACCAAACAAGAAACTCTTCAAGTCATATCATAGTCAAATGCTAAACAACAAAAACAAAACAGAGTGAGAAAAGCAGCAAGAAACAACTCATTACATACAAAGGCAATTCCATTCAAATTAACTAGAATTTTCAATGGAAATTCTGAAGGCCAGAAGGGTTTGGAATGGAACACTTCAAAATATAAAATATCTGGCTTCTAACCCAAATTACTGTGCCCAGTGAAAGTGTCCCTCGTAATAAATAGATAGATAGGAAAACCTTCCACAATAAAAAAGCTATATGATTATGTGTACACAAAGCCAGACTTACAGTGTAAATATTTCAGGGAATACTACACATAGAACAGTTGAACAACCAGTGTCAAGACACTACAATAACCAAAACTAAAGCAGACACGAAAATGTTCAAAGCCCATGAAAACACCAAAACCCAAACATCCTCCAACATGGCAGGAATTAAATGGAACCTCACCCATCAAGGGACATAATTTACTGGGTGGATCACAAAAATAAACCATTCCATCTGCTGTCTTATAAAAACCCACTCACCACTAGGGGTACAAAGAAAGGAAAACATTTTTCCAAGCAAATAGAGACAAGAAATAAACAGGTTTGGCTATATTCATATCTGAAAATATAGACTTCAAGCCAAAATTAATCAAAAAGGATATTTTTTACTCATTAAGGGGATGATCCAACAAAAGGACATCACAATCATAAATTCACACACACCAAACAAAGATGCATCAAATTTTATTTAAAAAAACTATTCAAAAATAAACTAGAAATAAATCCCAATACTATCACATGAGAAGACTTCAATACCCCCTATCATTAATATACAGACCATTAAAGTAGAAAATCAATAAAGAAATGGTAGCTTAACAAGAATATAGATCAATTAGACCTAATACACATCTACAGAACATTTAACCCAAATTCTACAGAATAAATATTCTCTCAGAAGCCCATGGAAACTTCTCCACAATACATATATATTAGGACATAAAACAGGCCTCCATAAATCTGGAATCTGACCAACATGCTATTGAATAATGAATGAGACATGGAAGAAATAAAAAATGTTACATTGGAAAATTTCTAAAACTGAGTCATAATGAAAACAAAACATACCAAAACTTATGGGACACAATGAAGGCAGTACTAGGGGAAAATTCATAGCATTAACTGATTTCACAAAAAAGTCACAGAGATCTCAAATTCATAACCTAGTCATTAACCTAAAGGCATTGGGAAAACAAGAACAATCCAATTCTAAGACTTCTAGCAAATAATTACTATCAGAGCACAAATTAATGGATTGGAAACTAAGAATATTGACAAAATAAAGAGCTAGTTCTTTGAAAAACTAAACAAGATTGATAAACTCCTGTCCAATTTGATCAAGCAACAAAAAAGAGAAGTCCGAAATTAATGAAGTTAAAATGAAAAGGGAGTGATCACAACAGCCACCAATGAAATTGGAAGAATCCTCAGGACATAGTTCAAAACTCTGTACTGCACAAAGTTAGATTACCTGAAAGAAATGGATGCACTTATAGATACATATCACCTACAAAAACTAAATCCAGAATAGATAAAACTCCTAAACTAACTACTATATCCATTGAAACTGAAAATGTAATAAAAAACCTTCCCAAAAGGAAAAGTCCAGGACCTGATGGATTCTCACCCAAATTCTACCAAACTTTCAATGGAGAACTGAAACTACTTTTTCTGAAGCTCTTTTATATTACTGGAGAACATTACTTCACAACTCTTTCTGTAAAGCTAGGATCACCCTATTTTCTAAACAAGAAAGAGATACAAGTACAGGAAAATACAGACTGGTATTCCTAATGAACTTTGTGGTAGTTTGAATGGATGTCCCCCAGTATAATCATGATTTCATTACAGTTTATAATTTAGATTTGTAGCTACCTGACTGGAGGTGGTGTCATGGTGGGGGGATCCTAGGGTCCAGCCCTAAGGTTTGGAGGTGGATTTGGAATTCTATTTTAAGGATATTCAAAGTGCCTAAGCTTTGTCTAGAGTTCCTTAGTGTGTGCTTGCTTATGGTGCTTTTTTGGCTTGTGGCTTTTTCTGTCTCTGGTTGGACCTGTGGAAGCAGGATGGCTTCTTCTGCCATTATGGAACTTACCTTGGATCTGCAAACTTCAAATAAATCCCTTCTTCTTCCCATGAACTATGTCTGGGCTGGAAGTTCATCCCACCATCTGAAGTTGACTGCTAAAGGATTATTTCTGAGGAGTGAGATAGAGTTGCTGAGAAGAATCTGACCATATGGATTTTGGACTTTTGGAAGTTATGTGCTGGAGAAATGCACATGGACTTGGTGCTTGCAACTGAAGATGCATTCCAGAGCAGTAAGTAAAGTTTTATGATCTATTCTGATGACAACTTGAAAATATTAAGTACAGAAAGAAGTAAACTTGGAGACTTGGCTTATGAACATTCTAAGGGGAAGGAAAGCCTGCAGAAAACCTTGCTGGAGCTGTACCACTGGGATAAGGGCTGGCCATGTTCTGCTGCCCAGACACAGAGAGTTTCATTAAGGTTAAATTTGTAAAAGACTGATTGTGCTCACCTACAGGTATGGGACTGAGAGATTTAAGGTTTTAATTTTGAAAACCTCAAACAAGTTTAAAGTTACTGTAACAGAGGCAGATTGCTGAAGCTGTTATCAGACATATTAGCAATCTTAAGGAAGATTATCCAACTGCTTTACATTAAAACAATGAAAAGAATGCCTGAAGTGATCTTGCCTCAGAAAGACTGAATGTTTAGAAATGCAAACTTTAATAAGGAGTTGGCTGAAAGGAACTTGCTCTTCAAGTCACTGATTTATTTTTTCTCTGAATTAAGAATATGACTATGTCCTACACACACTGTATTGAGTTTCAAAGCATGGAAAAAGAAAGATTGGGCATGCCAGGATCTCTAGCCAATGCAAATGAACTCCAGATGCATGTACCACCATGTGCATCTGACTTACATGGGTACTGGGGAGTCAAACCTGGATCCTTGGGTCCTTAGGCTTCTCAAGCAAACACTTTAACCACTAAGCCATCTCTTTAGTCCCACATAAATAATCTTAAACACAAGAACTACATAGACATTTCAATAGATGCAGAGAAGGTCTTCTACAAAATACAACATAACTTCATGATAAAAATGTGGGAGAGACTAGGCATGAGTGTTTATATTTCTTTCTTTCTTTCTTTCTTTCTTTCTTTCTTTCTTTCTTCCTTCCTTCCTTTTTTTTTTTTTTTTTTTTTTTTTTTTTTTGAGGTAGGGCCTCACTCTGGCCCAGGCTAATCTGGAACTCACTATGTAGTCTCAGGGTGGCCTCAAACTCATATTGATCCTCCTACCTCTGCCTCCCAAGTGCTGGGATTAAAAGGCATGTGCCACAATGCCTGGCTGAGTGGTTATATTTCAACATAAAAAGGCAATATACAAAGCACCTAAAGCCCAAATCATACTTAGTAGGGAGAAACACAAGGAGTTTCCATTGAGATCAGGAACAAGACTTGGGTACCTACTCTCACTATTGCTCTTTAACATAGTGCTAGACATCCTAGCCCCAGTAGTAAGACAGGAGAAATAAAGGGATCCAGGATGGAAAGGAAGAAGTCAAACTAGCTCTATTTGCAAAGGACTTGATTCTATGCATAAGTAGTGCCAAAGACTATAACATAAAACTTCCAAAGGTGATAAATTCCTTTAGCAAAGTGGTAGGATACAAAATCAACACACAAAAATCACTAGCCTTCCTATATGCAAAAAACAAATATTCAGAGAAATAATTAAGTGAGGCTGTCTAGCTTTCAATACCCACTCCCCCAAAATTAAATAACCAGAATAACAATAACCATAACAATAACCAAGGATGTGAAAGACCTACATAATGAAAACATAAAAATTCTCAATAAAGAATTTGAGGGTGTCATGAGAAGATAGGAAGACCTCCCATGCTCCTGGATAGGTAGGATAGGTAGATATATGGTGAAAATTCAATATATAAATTTGATGCAATACCAATAAAAATCCCAGTGTTATTCTTCACAGATAGGAAAAATATTCTCAAAATTCACATGGAATGGCAGAAGGCCCCACATATCCAAATTATTCCCAGCAAAAGAAACACCTCTGTAGGTATTACCATACCCAACCTAATGCTATAGTACAATGTCATAGTACCAAAAAACATCAGAGTACTGGCATATAAACAGACATATAGGCCAATAAAATAGAATAGAAAACCCAACTCTTAAATAACAATAGCTACTTTATCTTTGACAAAGATGCCAACAATGTATAATGAAGAAAAGACAGCATCTTCAATGAATGGTGCTGGACAAATTGGACAACCACATGGAGGAAAATGAAACTAGACCCAATCCTCTCATGATCCAAAAATCAACTCCAAATGGATTAAAGACCTGAAAATCTTAAACAACTGGAAACAGAAATAGGAGGACTTTTCCATGATATAGCAGTGGGGAAAGACTTCCAGAAAAATATCACAGTAGCCCAGGACACTAAATAATCACTCAACCAGTGAGATCTCATGAAACTAAAAAGCTTTTATACAAACAAGCATACCATTAACAGATACAACAGATGACTCATAGAATGGGAGATTATTTTTGCCTGCTATACCATAGACAGGGGCCTAATATCTACAATCTGCAAAGAATTATAAAAACTTAGTAAGGGCTGGAGAGATGGCAGTTAAGGCACATGCCTTTGAAACCTAAGGACTCAGTTTCAATTTTCCAGGTCCCATGTAAACCAGATGCACATAGTGGCACATGCATCTGGAGTTCTTTTGCAGTGGCTAGAGACACTGGCAAGGCTATTCTCCTTCTATCTCTCTCGTACTCTCTCTGTCTCTCATAAATAAATACAAATAAATCTTAAAAAAAAAAAACTAAAACTTAAGCAATAAAGAAATCAAACAATCCACTCAAAAATGGGGTAGAAAACTGTATAGGAAATTTTCAATGAAAGAAATGCAAAGGGCTAATACTCACCAAAGAAGATATTTGACATCCTTAATCAGGGAAATGCAAATTAAAACAACTATGAGTTTCACCCTTACTCCATAAAACATGACAATCATTAACAAATCAAATGACATGAAATGTTGACAAAGATATGGGGAAAGTGGAACACTCATTCACTGCTTGTGGGACTGCAAACTTGTATAACCACTGTGCAAATCAATATGGAGACTTCTGTAAAAGATGAAGATAGAGCTACCAAATGACCCAGCCACTCAGAGATATTTACAGCTGCTCAATTCTCAATAGGTGAGAACCAGAATCAACACAGAAGCCCACTGTTTGAAGAATGGATAATGAAGATGTGGTATATATACACAATGGAATTTTTCTCAGCACTTAGAAAAAATGATATAGTTAAATTTGTAGGAAAATGGCCAGATTTGGAACAGATCATACTAAGTGAACTCACACAAGCACAGAAATTCAAATTCTGCAAACAAACTCCAGATGCATGGGCCACTTTGTGCATCTGGCTCACATGCATACTGGGGAATCAAACAGGGTCATTATTTTCTATAGGCAATTACCTTAATAGCTGAGCCATATCTCCAGCCCCAAACTCTTTCTTTATTGAAAGCTCATCAAAGCAGAAAGAGACTAAGAGGCTGATGAGGGCTCAGCACTAAAATAGACTTCTAACACATCCTCCAAGGCTCAGGGAACATTGTAAAACAGGGTTCAGAAAGAATGTAACTGTCACAGGGTGGAAATTCCTATTGTGAGGCATTGCCCTCTTCACTGGAATGGACTGTCACAACCATGACCCCAGAGTGACTACCAAACAATACCTCACTGAAGGGGCTCTCAGGGAAATGAGGAAGGGGATATCCCAAAGGGAATATGTTCATACATTAAAGTTTCCAATATTAAAAAAAAAATCTTGGGCTGGAGAGATGGCTTAGCGGTTAAGCGCTTTCCTGTGAAGCCTAAGGACCCCAGTTCGAGGCTCAATTCCCCAGGACCCACGTTAGCCAGATGCACAAGGGGGCGCATGTGTCTGGAGTTCGTTTGCAGTGGCTGGAGGCCCTGGCGCGCCCATTCTCTCTTTCTCTCTCTCTCTCCCTCTGCCTCTTTCTCTCACTGTCTGTCGCTCTCAAGTAAATAAATAAAAATACAAAAAAAAAAAAATCTTTTTACAAGTTCAACATCACTCTGGTATCAAAACCAAGCAGATATCTTTTCCATAAAAGGACAGAAAACTACAGGCCTATTTCCTTCTACTCATCAGCACATTAAAGATCATACACTAATGAAAATAACCTCCTTCCCAGGCAAAATGATGGTACGCCATAATCAATCTGGGTTTAGCAAAGAGAGTTCAGCACTAGTAAATCAAAAAGACAGAGGAACAAATCCCATTTCAATAGGTGCAAAAAAGCATTAATAAGATTCAACATTGCTTCATGGTAAGAAGAAATGCCTGACAAATTAGTTGTAAAATAAATGTATCTTGAAATGTTAATGGCAGCCAGGAATTGTGGTAAATGTCTGTGACCCCAGAACTTTAGGGAGGGGCAGAAGTAAGAAGATAGCTGTGAGAGTTATGGGTTACATAGGACTACACAGTATTCTCTTTGACAGAAAGAAAGAGAGAGTGAGGGAGAAAGAAAGAAGAGAAATCAAACAAAAGGAAAGAAGGAAGGAAAGAAAGAAGGGAAAAACAAAAGAAAGAAGGAATGAAGGATAGAAGGAGAGAAGGAAGGAAGGGAGGGAGGAAATGATAATATATATATATTGGAAGAAAAATCTCATAGCCAGAAGGAAAGCTGAAAGTATTCCTCTTAAGGCTGGGAGCAAGACAAGCATATGTACTCTCTTCCCTCTTATTAATATAGTACTGGTAATCTTTGGGAACAGAAATTTACCAAAGAAAATCAATAAAGAATATCCAACTTAGAAATAAAGAAGTTGCATTATCTATGTAAGTTGTAGACAGTATTTTGTACATAAAAAATCTAAATCTACTGATGAAAGAAATTCTAGACACTACAAAATAACATAAAAATACCCCATGTTCATAGGAATTTGTAGATTCTAATCAACTCTAAAATCTCTGCTTCCTCATTACAAGATCTTAAGTCATAGTTTGGCTCAATCTTAAGCACGTCTGCATTGGTACCACAGATAAAAGTGGATGTGTCTTGTTCACAAACATATATGTGAGAAAAAGAATACACTTATTTTCCAAGTGTTCTTTAAGGTACTATATGCAGATCATAGTGAATTCATCAGGAATTTCCCCAGGTAATGGAAGCAGTATTCATTGAAAAGGTCTTGACTCATAATTATCAAAGACCAGACAATGGGAATTTCCAGGAAAAAGGCAGTAATTAAAATCTGAAGAGCGTAACAATGCAAGTGATGAACATCAGTTAGCTTTTCCTAACAATGAGCTTGGAATTTGAAACTATGATAAGTATAAATTATTCTACCATCAAAAACTTGTGTTTAAATACTAAATTTTGATTATGTTTGATACATCTAACACACACACACACACATTGTTGTCCAGGGTGTATATTACTGCTCTCATTTAATCAGCATTTTGCTCCAATGGAAGTTCATTTGAAAACTTTCCAATTAAACAGTTTACTTTTACAAAAACAGATTTTATTAAACATATAACTTTGGAAATAAAGACTAGACTTTGAGCAAGTGTGTTTTCTCTGACTCCTGTGGTGCTACATATTACTTTCATTGAACAGACCATTTGAAATAAATGATTCTAGAATAGATTTCTAAGATGCAAAAAAGAAGATAAGCTCCTATAACCATTTCATTTTATGTAGCACTTGAAATTTTTTCTCAAACCTTAATTGAACATTTTTGTTAACACATAAAAGATTTGACATTGAATAATGTCTTTAAAATGTCCCTCTTAATTCTTAATAGTTGTTTAAAAAGCGAGGAATTTATAAAAACTAGTGAATATTTTGGTTACAGCATCAATACTGCTGAAATTTTTATCATATCTAGAATATATTAGATGTTGCATGTTAAATAACCAGACATAACACATGGTATTTGCATGACACTTATCTGTATCTGTTACAAGATCTTTTTAGGTATAAAACTATATTCAATGGCCCCATATGGTGTTAATTAGTAGTGCTTAAAATTGGTTTGCTATATGTAAATGAATTCCTTGCATAAGTTATTCAGTTCTAGCTGCCAAGGACACAGCTGTAAAGAGAGTTCCTCTCTGCAGTTTAGCATCCTTCTAGGACCATGCCCTCCAGGCTTTCCAGGAGCCAAAAGATGAGAAAAGTGAATAGGAAACTATGGACAGGCATCTAGTTTATGTTGTTTGTTGGATGATCCTTGGATATAACTCCATTCATTTATATTTTGGCAATAACTTCTTTCTGGCTGCTGTGATATAAGTGAGTAGTTGTAGCAGAGATCATTATCATCTGCAAAGTTTAAAATAATAACTCTGTGGAAATTCACAGAAGATGTTAACCCTGGGCTTAAGAAGGATAAACATCCAATAAGCATGTAATTATACATACCAGAAGTGTTCACAAAGGGAAAAGTGTAGGATACTATGGAAGCCTGTTTGGAAAGTATTTAATTTCTCAAAGTAAAGAAGCAAGAACATGGTATATAGAACATGATTTCTTGAGCTATGAGGAAAGGGTAACAAATGCAAGGGACAGGTACAAGACACTCCAACCAGAGATGTGCTTTGGAAAGGAATAATAAAATACCATAGTAACTTGCTAAAGGGAAAGAGGCTTAAACTTATGCCTGGGAATGGAGATAACAAAGCACAGAGGAGAGAGGGCTCTGATGGAAGGACCATGCAGAGGTACCACACCTTTCCTTCATCACTGACCAGATTAGCTCATCAAGCTGCCTAGGTTAAAATTAGCTGGGATAAGAACAGGTCGGCTATAATTTTTAAAATTAGTCATAATCAGATTTATCACAATACCAAAATATGTGAACTTGAAAGTTTTAGTACTGCCACAGGTGTTTTATAGGGGCCTCAAGCAGTGGAAGCTCAAATGAAGTCCATTGTGCAAATAATTAATAAACACAGACATTTCAGGAAGAATCTGTCTGGGAAGTGGCTTGCAGATGGAATGAAGCAATGGAAGGATTAAGGTCAGTTGGAATCTATTTTCAGCCTGATTTCACAGAGTATTCTAAAGCCTAAGTGGTACTATAGAACTGCTTCACCTGAGGCAGGCAACATAAACTCTCAGGTATCTCTGGACAAGAAAGCTCCACAGAAAAGATGGAAGTTCTGAACCTTTCCCTCTTTCCTGGAGATACATATGCTGACCCAGTAAAGGAAATTTTGGAGCAATTCAGTAGCAACTGTCATGTAAGTAGGATTTCAGGGGGTTGTGGGGTGTTGGAGGTGATTGAGAGATCACCATTTTTTGTCTAGTCTTGCAGCCAGCAGCAAACTCCATTCTTGTGCTCCTAAGAGTGGAGAATTCAAACAGAAAACAGTAATCGAGCAAGAAGCTGAGAGTTTAATTAGAGCAATGAAGGATACAGTCTTTAGGGGGAAAAAAGTAGATGAGCAGAGAGAGCAGCAACATCCCTGATCCTGGCAGGCATGAGGTTAGATTTCTCTCTCTTTTCTGTCCCTCCTGTCTGCCTTCCCAGGGGTGAGCTTTCCAGGAAAGGTCATTTTATTGAGAATTAAATCTTTTATAATTAGATGTATAAGGGCTGGAGAGATGGCTTGGCAGTTAAGGCAATTGCCTGTGAAGCCTAAGGACTCATGTTTGATTCCCCAGTACTCATGTAAGTCAGATGCCAAGGTGGCACAGGTGTCTGGAGTTCCTTTGCAGCAGCTAGAGGCACAGGGACACCCATTCCCTATATATGCCTCTCTCTCTCTCTTTCTAATAAATGAATAAAATGAAATATAAAAATAGATGTGTAAGACACTACAAAATATGCAGGGTTTAAGTATCTCCAAATTTGAAAAGTTCACTAAGAGGAAGAGAAACAACATTATGTACATTTTCTTCTGGCCAGAAAGTATAACTGCTATGATTGACCCAGTTAGAGTGGACCTCTGCCATCTATTCTTTACATTCTGATCTGGGGGCCAAGTTTGGAGATGACCACCATCACTATGTTTACATCTTATTTTCAGGCCCTGAGCTTGCCTGCTATCATCAGTTGTTCTTTATGCTCAGTTTTGGAGCCTGTTCGTCCATCACTCACAGAGCTATCTTTTTGTTTAACAAAAATATCTGAAAAAATAACTCATAATTAGAAAAGTTTATTTGGGTTCCTGGTTTCCAAGGTCTTCCGTGTGTGTGTGTGTGTGTGTGTGTGTGTGTGTGTGTGTGTGTGTACATGTGCACACATGCATGTGTGTTACCATGTGCTTTCTATGTCCAATATGTAACCCAAAGGAAAAAAAGAAAGTAACTGCTTCAAAATTTGACTAAACATCTAGTAACTTGAAAGAATGCTTGTAGAAGAAACAATACTTTTACGTCATGTAGAAATACAAACGGAAGCAATTTTCCTTGTCAAGTCTTCTTGCAAGAATATCCCAAGAGATACAGAAACTATGCAATTCCAGTGAAGAAAGTAAAAATTAAAAACATATGTGTTCTGGAGGGAAATACAAGAGAAATTTCCAAAGGTCTCAGTAATTTTCCAACAAGTACTCACTGTGTGACACATGAGACAGTGACTCAGTTACTTTCCATCCAGAGACAGGTAAAGTCTAACATATTGTTTGCCTGTTTTATATGGAATTGACTCCTTTGTTGCTGTGAGATCTGAATGATAATAGACTCTATGGGGGCCCAATATCTGCTTCTTCTTTTCAAATAGATATTAGAAAATTGGTTAGTTGATCCAAGATAAAAAGCAGAAATTCTCAGCCTGGTCTGAGTTCCCTGTGTGGTCAGTGTGTGGGCAGACACAGTGGTCTGCAGTGTGTAGGCTGGACCCATTTCTGGTCCCCTCCCACTGCCTATGTCTGAGTTCCTTGTACAGATCCCTGTATTTGGTCTCCTTGTACCTCCCCAGTCTAGGTTGCCTGCACTGGTCCATGTTCTGGTGGGCTCAGCACAAAGTACGCCAGATCCCTGTTCCCTCACTCCTCCTAGTCCCCTGGTCCTGTTAGATAACATTGTGCCTTGCTTGGGGAGGCCTGGCCCCTGTGTGAGCTGTGGAATCAGGACTTCTGCTCTGGTATCTTGACTGGACACTAAGTACCAACATCCCTGTTCACCTGAGTCAGAGGGTAAATGAGCCAAAGGACCCAAACTTGCTTCCTCCTCAATAAAGTAAAGAGTCTTCTTAAAATGGGTAGACAACAATGCAAAAAGGCCAATGAAAGTCAGAAAACTGAGATCTCCCCATCAACGATGCCTAGTCCTACTATGGAAGCCTCCAATGAAATCATAGAGAAATCAACAGAAATTCATTCCCAAAATGAAAACACAACAACCACTGAGACCATGGTTAAAAAAAAAAAAAAATGACTGAACTTGAAGCAAACTATCAAAGACCAAGACAAATCATAGTTAAAATGCTTAACAATGAAAAGAAAGAGAGAGTGTTAAACAGCAAGAGAGAAGCAATTCACAACATACAAACACAATCCCATTGGGACAACATGAGATTTCTCAATGAAAACCATGAAAGCCAGGAGGGCCAGAGATGAAACACCTCAAAGTTTAAAAAACTATGGCTTCCAACCCAAGCTACTTTACCCAGCAAAAGTATCCCTCATAATAGATGGTGAAAGAAAAACTTTCCATGAAAAAATGTTAACTCTATAATTATATAAACAGAAAGCCAAACCTACAGAGAATACTTGAGGGAATACTCCACCCAGAACAGTCAAAAAAACAATCTCAGGAGCCAATAAGAAGATCACAATAACCAAAATAGAACAGGCTCAAAACAGTACTTAACACAAGTAAGCAGGGATTAATTCAAACCTCACAGTAATAACTTTAAATATTAATGGTCTTAACTCACCCAACAAAAGACACAGGCTATCAGGATAGATCAAAAAACTGGACTCTTCTATCTGCTGTCTTCAAGAAACCCTCCTCACCACTGAAGATAGACATTTCCTCAGGATGAAAGGTTGGAAAATGATATTCTAAGCAAATGAAAATAAAAAACTGTGGGCGTTGCTATATTAACATCTGATAAAATAGACTTCAACCCAAAAGTAATCAAAAAGGAAAGGACAAAGAAGGTTAACTACTTACTCATCAAGGGAATGATCCAACATGAGCATATCACAATCATAAATATATATGCCCCAAACATGGGGGCACTGTAGTTTATAAAACAAAATCTACTCAACAATAAAATAAAAATAAACTCCAACACCATCAGAGTTGGAGACTTCAATACTCCACTATCATCAATAGACATAATCCAAGCAGAAAATCAATAGGAAAATAATAGAGCTCAACAACATCATAGATCAACTAGACCTAAAGGATATCTACAGAACTTTCCACCCCAACTCTACAGAATACACATTCGTCTCAGCACCCCATGGAACCTTCTCCAAAATTGAGCACATATTAGGCCATAAGGAATGCCTTCATAAAGACAGGAAAGTTGAAGTAACTTCCTGCACCATGTCAGATTACAATAATTTCAAGCTAGAAATTAACAACAAGAGATACATCAAGAACCCCACCAACTCCTGGAGACTAAACAGCACACTTTTAAACAGTGAATGGGTTACAGAATAAATAAAAAAAGGAAATTGTAAAATTCCTAGATTTGAATGATAATGAAAACATAACCTACCAAAACTTACGGAATGCAATGAAGGCAGACATAAGAGGAAAATTCATAGCCCTAAGTTCCTTGATTACAAAGACAGAAAGATCACAAATCAATAACCTGACTATACACCTAAAGGCCTTAGAAAAACAAGCAGTATCCAACCCAAAGAGCTCCAGACAAAAAGAAATAATCAAGATTAGAGCAGAAATTAATTAATTGGAAACTAGGAAAACAATTTAAAAAATCAATGAGATGAGGAACTGGTTCTTTGAAAAAAATACAAAACATTAACAAACTCCTGGCCAAAGTGATCAAGCACAAAAAAGAGAAGTCTCAAATTAACAAAATCAGAAATTACAAAGGAGAGATCACTACAGACAAATAAAATTGGAAGAATCATCAGGGCATACTTCCAAAACCTCTACTCCACAAAATTAAATAATCTAGAAGAAATGGATGAATTCCTAGACACATACCACCTACCAAAACTAAACTCAGAGTAGATTAATCTCCTCAACAAACCTATCACATCTGTGGAGATTGAAAAGGCAATCAAATACCTCCCCCCCAAAAAAAGTCCAGGACTGGATGGCTTCTCAGCTGAATTCGATCAAGCCTTCATAGAAGAACTGAAACCAATTTTTCTCAAACTATTCTACATAATCGGAGATCAGGGAAGCTTTTATGACTCCGTTATGAAGCTAGCGTCACCCTGAGACCAAAACCAGTCAGAGATACAACAAGGAAAGAAAATTATAGGCCTATATCACTAATGAACTTACATGCAAAAATCCTGAACAAAATCCTTGCAAACTAAATTCAACAACACATCAAAAGCATTGATCAAGTAGGCTTCATCCCAGGAGAAGTGAAGTCAACCCTATTTGCATATGACATGATCCTGTGTATAAGTGTCTCAAAATTCTCCATCCCAAAACTGCTAAAGGTGATAAATTCCTTCAGCAAAGTGTCAGGATACAAAATCAGTGTGCAAAATTCAGTAGCTTTTCTATTGCAAAGGACAAATATACAGAGAAAGAAATCAGTGACACTGTCCCATTTTCAATAAGAACAACAACAACAACAACAACAAAAATTAAATTCCTTGGAATAACGCTAACAAAGGATGTGAAGGAACTATATAATGGAAATATAAAACAATACTCAAGAAAGAAATAGAGGAGGAATTAAGAAGATGGAAGGACCTCCCATGTTCCTGGATAGGTAGAATTAGTATCGTGAAAATGGCAATTCTACCAAAAGCAATATACAGATTTAATGCAATACCAATAAAAATACCAGCATCATTCTTCACTGAAACTGAAAAAAATGATCTCAAATTTCATATGTAATGGCAGAAAGCCTTGGATATCCAAACATATCCTCAGGAAAAGAAGCACTTCTGGTAGCATCACCATACCTGATCTAAAGCTATATTATAAAGGCATAGTGACCAAAAATGCATGGTACGGGAATAAAAACAGAAACAGAAAGGTGCCAATAATGTAGACTTCATGAAAGACAAAATCTTCAACAAATGGTGTTAGACAGATTGGATGACAATTTGTAGAAAAATTCAATTAGGAGGGGGCGGGGCCGCGCCCGGCTAGGGCTGCTGGCAGGGCGCTGCTCCGGAGCTGTGAGCGCCCCCCGCCCCCCACCGCACAGCCCCGCCGCCGCCGCTGCCCCACCGCCTAGCGCCTCGGCTGCACGCTTCTGCCCCATGGCGCTCAGGACTCGCTTTTCTGCTGGAGCGAGTTCTGATGGCTGGGAATAAGGGAAGAGGACGGGCTGACTACACCTTTAATATCGAGGCCGTTGTTTTCAGCAGAGGGGAAAAGTTGCCTGATGTGGCATTGAAGCCACCACCATTTCCTGATGAAGATTATAAACCAGTGCCACTGAAAGCAGGAGAAGGCGAGGAGTACGTGCTGGCTTTGAAGCAGGAGCTGAGGGAGCCGGTGAAAAGATTGCCTTATTTCATTGAAACACCCGAAGAAAAGCAAGATATTGAAAGGCATAGCAAAAGATATATGAACGTGTACAAAGAAGAATGGATACCAGATTGGCGAATACTTCTAAGAGAGTTGATGCCAAGGAAAAAATGCAAAAAAGCAAATCCAAAAGCCAAAAAGACGAAAGGCGTGGGCAAAGGCAACTCACTCACTAACACTGCGGATGTGCTGAAAAAAAATCGAGGAATTGGAAAAGAGGTGATGGTGACAAATCTGACGAAGAAAATGAAGAGAAAGAAGGAAGCAAAGAGAAAAATAAAGACGGTGACGATGATGATGATGAGGATGCTGCAGACCAGGAGGAATATGATGAAGAAGAGCAAGAGGAGGAAAATGACCACATCAATTCGTACTTTGAGGACAGAGACGATTTTGGCGCCGACAGTGATGTCAACATGGATGAAGCAACTTACTAATTGTTCCGAGGACGCTGACACCCTTCCGAGCGCCAGAAGGGAGTGGTTTGATTGGTGATAAAGGATGAGTACATCCTTTGGGTTCCTATGTCTCGATTACATTATTCTTTGGGAGCAGGGTTTCACACTAGCTCAGGCTGACCTGGAACTCACTCTGTAGCCCAAGCTGGCCTCAAATTCATGGCAGTCCTCCTACCTCTGCCTCCGAAGTGCTGGGATTAAAGGCATGCAACTCCACACCTGGCTTGCTCTTGTTTTGCTTGGCAAAAATACTCACCAAAATGTTCAGAACGACTTAGAGTTTATATACCTGTGACCTTATAGTCTCTGACATTCCTCCTGAACGTAACCTCTGCCATCTCTCTTCTGTGTGCTAGTGAGGTTGAAAGGGGCTCTGCTTTTGTTTTTTGTATTATTTGAATTTGAATGTGCCTAAAGAATTGTAGCATCTCCTAACCTATGTATTCTTACTTGAAAAGAAATCATTCTTGTTTAATTGCTGATCTTTTGTAAAACACCTACTAGTCCCAGTGGATTTCTGTAGTATCGCATGTGGAGCACTTTAAAAACAAACTTGAAAAATGTTTTTAGTATGTTCTAAACTACTATTACATTAGGACCACGTACACCTGCCTACAAGCTCAGCCTTGTGAGGCTATAGCGGTTTGGTAACGGAAACCGTGCACAGAGGGATAAATAGTGATGCAGATTAAATAAATGCCATGCCTCCATCTCAGCCAGAGCAAAAGCTCTTATGTGGGATGATTATCGTAAATCCCTGACTCTGTGGATAGCTTTGTACAATATATGAATAAATGATCCCATTATAATAAGCTTGACAACTTCAAATACTTGGGTTTCTGAAAAATTAGAATGGGACACTCTTTAACTGTGTAAGTTACCTAAGTGTGGAAGAAGTTCTGGTTCTATAAACTTCGTGACAGAATGATGTGCGCCAATGTGGTGAACTGTCATGACCTCTGGTATGTTTCAAGAGACTCATAAGCTGTACAGTCCATTATATAATTATGCAAAATGAACTCAGGTCACCTTGAAATTAAGATTAAGCTTTCTTAACCTCCGCTGCCATTGTATATTTCGGGGAGAAAATACTTAGAAAACTCAGGCTTCAAAAACTTTAAAATGCCAAAGATTTTCAAAGAAATTGATATGTATTTCGAAACTGATATATGAAAATTACCTGCCAAAAGGATGAAAGTTTATTGTTCTCCTCTATGGGGATTTATCAGCCATTATCCTTGAACCTGAGAATTGAGAGCCCTTTATGTTATCATTATGGAAATAACCTTGAAACTGAGCTTAAGATTCTGTGCCTTAGTTTCTCCCTTTGCAAACAAATTCCTACAAAAATAGTTTAAACACTAACCATATATATATATATATATATATATATATATATATATATATATATATGTAAAATCTCTTACCTTATGAAAACGATCACTTGTTGAATTTGGTTCTTGTCTTCTAAACAAAGTTACTGAAAACAGCTGTGAGGAACAAATCCTGTCCTGATTGGATTTGCCCATCTTGTATCTATGGGGGAAAGTGGAGAACACTGATATGGCCTAGTGATGTTTTGTAACATGAACATTAATCAGGAAAGAGTACTTGGGATGGCAACAATTAAGGGTGGGTGTCAGAGCCCACCAAGGTAGTGACACATGTGACTGTTCTGAAGAGCTTATCAAAAAATTCTAAAAGCTGCAACCCATTACAAACCTCACTTGAAGTTTTCAGTATAGCAGCAAATCAAGTAGCTGCTTGGGAATGATGAACAGGTATTCTCTTCTCTCTCCTTTGGCACCAGAGCCAGATACTTAGTCCATAGATGTTTTCTCATCGTCTTACTTGCTGTGTGGCTAATCTGCAGATGGGCAGCTGCTGCACTCAGTGTCTTCACTGTCCTGTCCTGTCCTGGTGGCTTGGCCATCTCTTTCAAGCACATTTCCTCCCCCCTTCCTTTGAAATATCATTTTACAATTTGAAGTATACTGTTTTTGAGATTGGGATTTTGTAAGTTGCTTGCCATCAGAAATCTTGTTTTTCTAGCTTAAGGTCTGAGTCTAGATTATTCAACTGGAAGGCAAGCATTATTTTAAAGCTAGATTTTTTTTTTGATTTTTAATTAGTTTTGTATTCAGCAAATACAGTCAGTTTGGTACCATTATTAGTCTCATCCATGACCTACCTCCTCCCCTTGGCCCCTCCTTGTTGAGGTATATGTGTCATGCATTGTGGAGTTAGCTCACAGTTATGGGTAAGCTAAATGTCTCTGCATATCATGACCCAACATGTGGCTCTGACATTCTTTCCGCTCCCTCTTCCGCAAAATTTCCCTGAGCCATGTTGGGTTCATTTTTGGTCTGCTTCAGTGATGAGGTGTTGGGGTCCTCTGAGGTTCTGGCTCTCTGATTTGGTAGGAGTTGATTTTTCTCTGTGCTGATCTCCTTCCCCCTTGTGCTGGTATGCGGTTCATCAGGAAAACAGCCCCCTTGCTTGTTTCGCCAATTTTTCTTAGTTTCAGCCAGGGAACTTTTGAGGTATGATGGGGTGGCTCTCTCCTTAGGATCTACATCTATTTAAAAAAGAGAAGCAGATTCTCCAATGGAGAGTAAGTTAGCACCAGGACAAATGAGATAACCCTTAATTTTTATTATAGAGAATTTAGTATGTGTAGGCCCTCTTGTAGCCCACAATTGATGGTAGCTTGATATTGGAGAGTGGGCTTATGTTTGGATATGGTTCTGACTTGTTTCCCAGCTCCAGATATGGGTTCCGTACCACTGAGGGGACCAGTTAGCCAAATCAAGAGCAGTTAGTTCCCTACCATGGCTGTGTGCCACTATTGCACTTGTGTGAGCATCACAACAGCTTATTAGCTGCTAAGTAGGTTAGGCCATGAGTTGCTTGGACAAATATTGGTCATTTTCCCCCAGTCGACCAGGTAGCACTTTCTGGCACTAAACGCACTGACCATCTGGGGACTGACTCTCTTCCAGCTTTCAGCCATGCCATTCTATTTTACCTGTCAACCACATAAGGTGTCTTCAGCATTAGGGTCTTACCACCAACCTTTGGTGGGACATCAAGTACTCAGACAGAAATCTGTCTTTCTTTTAGGAAACCTTGTAGGTCTCTCTGATCAAAAGCTCATTATGGATGATAGTCACATGTTGGTACTGGTAGTTAAAGGTCAGAGGCAACTAAGAAAAGGAGGAAAAGATAACTAATATATAAGAGTTAGAGAGAAGAGAGAGAGAGGGGGAGGGAAGCTGAAGATGAATAAGGTTATTCTTCATCATATCCTCACCAGTGTCTTGTGGTTCAGGTGTTCCCTCTAAGGGCTGGTGAAGGTTCAGCCATTTGGTCTGCATTTTAGGAAGTAGAATTTTGTGGCACCATTGCTGTTTGGGTCTAGATTTGTGTTTAGCACCCCTCCCTTGCCCTGACCTCCCTCCCGACCCATCTTATTGTCTACTCCATGAGATGCTTGCTGGGTATGTAAGGTATCTTGGGTAGATTCAGGTTAGGTGCTATAGATGAGTGAGACTACGTGGTGATTTCTTTTCTGTGATTGGGTAAGTTCACTGAGAATGATCTGTTCCAGGTTCAACCATTTTTCCTCAAATTTCATTGTGTCACTTTTTCTTACTGCTGTATAGAATTCCATTGTGTAGATATACCACATCTTAGTTATCCATTTTTCTAGTGATGCACATCTGGGTTGATTCCAGCTCTTAGCTATTACAAATTGAGCCACTACAAACATGGTTGAGCAAATCTCTCTAGCCTCTGGTTTGAAGGTTTTAGGGTAGATGCCCAGTAAGTGAATAGCTGGGTCTGTTGGGATCTCTATAGTCAGCTTTTTCAGGATTCTCCATATTGCTATCCAAAGTGGTTGTCCGCATCCTCGTCAGCATTTATTTTCATTTGATTTTTTGATGTTTGCTATCCTTACTGGGGTCAGGTGGAATCTCATAGTTGTTTTAATTTGCATTTGTTCTGATGATTAGGGATGATGAACATTTTCTTAAGTGTGTGTTTGCCAATTGTATTTCTTCTCTGTGATCAGCCTGTTCACCTCTTTGCCCCATTTTGTGAGTGGGGTGTTTGACTTTTTACTGCTTAGATTTTTTAGTTCTCTGTAGATTCTAGAGATTAGGCCTCTGTCCGTTGGATAACCTGCAAATATTTTCTACCATTCTGTGGGTAATCTATTGGCTTTGCTTATTGTATGCTTCTCTGTAAAGAAATTCTTCAGCTTCACGTGATCCCATTGGTTGAGTGACTGTTTAAGATCGTGAGCTGCTGGGGTTTTGTTCAGGAAGTCTTTTTCCATTCCTATATCATGGAAAGTACTTCCTAAATTTTCTTCCAGTAGTACTCGAGTTTCTGGTCTTATATTAAGCTCTTGATCCATTTGGACTTGAGTATAGTGCATAGTGAAATGTGTGGATCAAGTTCCAATTTCCTGCATATACTTATCCACTTTCTCCAGCAACATTTATTGAAGATGCTGTCTTTTTGCCAACCTATATTGTTAGGGCCTTTGTCGAATATCAAGTGTCTATAGTTGCTTGACCCAAAGTCCGGGTCCCCAAGTATATTCCATTGGTCTATACTCCTGTTTTTATGCCAGTACCATGCTGTTTTTAAACTATGGCTTTGTAATATAGCTTTACATTAGGTATGGTGATGCCTCCACAGGTATTTCTTTTGCTGAGGATATGTTTAGAAATGCGAGGCCTTCTGCCTTTCCATATGAAATTTGAGATCATTTTTTCTATCTCTCTGAAGAACACTGTAGAGATGTTAATTGGAATTGCATTAAATCTGGATATTGCCTTTGGTAGGATTATCATATTCACAATGTTAATTCTGCCTATCCAGGAGCATGGGAGGTCTTTCCATTTTCTGAAGTCCTCCTCAATTTCTTTTTTGAGTGTTTTTATGTTTCCGTTGTATAGATCTTTCACTTCCTTGTTTAACATTATTCCAAGGTTTTTGTTTTGTGTGTGTGTGTGCTATTGAGAATGGGACTGTTTCCTTTTTTTTTTTTTGTGCATTGATTTTGTATCCTGCTACTTTGTTATAGGAGTTAATCACCTTCAGGAGTTTTGGGATGGAGTCTCTCGGGTCCCTTACATATACAATCATATCATCAGCGAATAGATCTAAATTAACTTCTTCCTTTCCAAATTGTACCCCTTTTATTTCCTTCTCCTGTCTTATTGCTTGAGTAGGACTTCCAGTACTATATTGAAAAGCAGAGGTGAGAGTGGACAACCCTGTCTTGTTGCTGATCTTAATGGGAATTCCTCCAGTCTCTCTCCATTAAGTATTATTTGGGTCTTTGGAGCTTTGTATATTGCCTTTATTAGGTTAAGATATGTACCAACCATGCCAATTCTCTCCAATGTTTTGATCATGAAGTGATGTTGTATCTTGTCAAAGGCCTTTTCTGCATCTATCGAAATGATCATGTGGTTTTTATGTTTAACCTTCTTTATGTGGTGTATTACATTGACAGATAACCATATGTTGAACCAAGACTGTGTTCCTGGGATAAATCCCACATGGTCCAGGTGGATAATACTTTTAATGTGTTGTTGGATTTAGTTTGCGAGGATTTTGTTTAGGATCTTTGCATCTAAATTCATCAGGGAAATAGGCCGGTAGTTTTCTTTTATTGTGGCATCTCTGCCTGGTTTTGAAATCAGGGAGATACTAGCTTCATAAAAGGAGTTGGATAGCTTTCCCTGTTCTCCAATTGTGCAGCACAGTTTGAGGAAGATTGGTTTGAGTTCTTCCATGAAGGTTTGACAGAATTCAGCTGAGAAGCCATCTGGTCCTGGACTCTTTTGGGGGGAGTTTTTTTTTCTATTTCAATCTCTATGAATGTGATTTGTTCATTGAGGTAATTAATCTGCTCTGAGTTTAGCTTTGATAGATGGTATGCATCCAGGAATTAATCCATCTCCTCCACATTGTCCAGTTTTGTGGAGTACAGGTTTTTGAAATAAGTCCCGATGATTCTCTCAATTTCACTTATGTCTGTTGTGATCTCTCCTTTTTCATTTTGAATTTTGTTAATTTGAAGCTTCTTCTTTTTTTGATTGATCAAATTGGCCAGGGCTTTGTCAATATTGTTTATTTTTTCAAAGAACCAGCACTTTGTTTTGTCAATTGTCTTAATTGTTTCCTTGGTTTCCAATTCATTTATGCCTGCTCTGATTTTAATAATTTCTTTCCTTCTGGAGCTCTTTGGTTTGGATTTTTCTTGCTCTTCCAGTGCCTTTAGGTGGATGGTTAGGTTATTGATTTAGGATCTCTCTGTCTTTTTTATGAGGGCATTGAGTGCTATGAATTTTCCCCTGAGGGCTGCTTTCATTGTGTCCCATAAATTTTGGTACGATGTGTTCTCATTGTCATTCAATTCCAGAAATTTTGCAATTACATTTTTTATTTCATCCACTATCCATTTAGTGTTTAAAAGTGTCCTGTTAAGTTTTCAGGTGCCATTGGGATTTTTGGTGGGTCTTTTGTTGTTGATTTCTAGCAATATAGCATTGTGATCTGATATCATGCAGGGAATTATGTCAATCTCCTAAGTATGTGGAGGCAGTCTTTGTGACCCAGTATATGGTCTATTTTAGAGAATGTTCCATGGGATGCTGAGAAGAATGTGTAGTCTGTGGATTTGGGATAGAAAGTTCTGTAGATGTCCATTAGGTCTATGTGATCTATGGTTTCGTTGAGCTCTCTTTCTTCCCTGTTGAGTTTCTGTTTGGATGATCTGTCTATTACTGATAATGGTATATTGAAGTCCCCAGCTATGATGGTGTTGGTGGTTATTTCTGTTTCATTGTCAAGTAGGTTTTGTCTTATGAACTGTGGTGCCCCTGTGTTTGGTGCAAACAGATTTATGATTGTAATATCCTCTTGATGGATCGTTCCCTTGATAAGTAGGATGTGGCCTTCTTTGTCTTTTTTGATTATTTTTGGTTTGAAGTCTATCTTGTCTGATAATAATATAGCAATGCTTGTTTCTTATTCCCATTTGGTTGGTATGTTGTTTTCCACCCTTTCACCCTGAGGAGGTGTCTCTCTTTAGTGGTGAGGTGGGTTTCTTGAAGGCAACAGATTGTGCGGTCTAATTTTTTGATCCACCCTGTTAGTTTGTTCTCTTGATGGGTGAATTAAGGCCATTAATATTTAGGGTAATGACTGTGAGATTTGATTTGATCCCTGCCATATTGTGATGGTAAATGTGGGTTGGTGTTTTCATGGACTTTGAAGTTTTTTGTGCCTAGTATGACCTACTCTGAGTTTGGTTGTTGTAGTCTGCTTCTTGTAGGCATTTGAGTTTGATTATTTATTTTTTTTCTGTGGGGAATTTCTTGAAATACTCTCTGTAGGTTTGGTTTTGTGTTCATATAATTGTAAAGCTGAGTCTTGTCATAGAAAGCTTTTCTTTCACCATCTATTATGAGGGATACTTTTGCTGGGTAGAGTAGTTTGGGTCTGAAGCCATAGGTTCTTAGACTTTTCAGTGTTTCATTCCAGGCCCTTCTACCTTTCAGGGTTTCCATTCAGAAGTCTGAAGTAATTCTGATGGGGTTACCTTTGAAAGTGTTGTGCGGTTTTTCCCTAGCTGCTTTTAGGATTTGCTCTTTGGTGTCAATGTTTAAAGTCTTAATGACAATATGTCTTGGAGAGTTTCTCCTTTGGTCCAGTCTGTTTGGAGTTCTATTGGCTTCTTGTATCTTGATGGGCCTTCTTGAAAGAGACTGGGGAAGTTTTCTTCAATTATTTTGTTAAATATGTTCTCCATGACTTTGGTCTGAATTTCTTCTCCTTCTGGTATTCCAATGATCCTAATATTAGGACGTTTAAGTGTATCCCACAATTCCCTCTTGTTCTGTTCACAGGAACTTTTGAACTTACTGAAATTTTTGAGCTCTCAAACTGTTTCTTTCATCTTGTCTTCCCAATCAGAGTTTCTATCCTCCACTTGGCTGACTCTATTCTTGAGGGCTTGTAGAGAGTATTGGACTTGTTCAATTAGATTTGCATTTTCTAGTAATTTTCTATGTATAATTTCCATCCCTCTGTCAAGCTCCCTTTTCACATCATTTTCTGATTTTGTTTATGATTCTTGGAATTCATCCTTGCATTTTTCTATGTCTTCATTTAGCATCTCCAGCTGATTTTTGAGGTCTTCTTTATTTTCTCTCTCCCTCAAATCTATTAACTCTCTTTGAACTCCTTTCATTTTGTTATCTATAGGTCTAATTTAGTGATGGCAGCATCCACATGGTTATCAGTCCTTTCTTGCTTTTCTGCAAGTTCTACCAGTAGCTTGGTCGGGGTTGCATTGCTCATAGCTTCATTTCGGTGCTCTGATCTTAATGACTTAATGTTTTGATTAGAGATATTCATTGTAGGACTGGGTCATCTAACTGCATTTCCTTGCATTTGATTTTTCATGTTATTTCTTTTGGGCTGTGGTCTGCCCATGACAGTGTATGAGTACATAGTGGTGGATCAGCCTTGGATCAAGCACAATGGGAATCTGAGGCAGCCTGGGGCAGTTGCCAAGCAGCCTGTGTTTTGGCTCTCACTTGCCAAAGTTACCTGCTCTGGTAAGCAGTAATGTGCAAAGGTGCCTATGTTTGAGGTAGGAGGGACACTGAAGCACCAAGCACTGAGACAGCCCAAAGTCTGTCATAGGAACACTGGGACCCAGAAGCAGTCTGCGCACCCTTGCCAGAAGATAATGGTGGAAGTCCAGTGTGGCAGACAGGTAGTGGATGGCACTTGAGCTGGCGGAAGCAACAGATGGAATCTGAGCTTGCTTGGCAGTTGCTGTGGGCCTGGACTCACTGAAAGAGTGGCAGCAGTAGCAATAAGTGAGTGAGAGGGCGGAGCACTCTAAGCTTCCACATGCAGGGATTGATCAGCGCGCAGTGTGCCGTGGATATAGCGGCTACTTCGGGGGAGGGGTGGGCTACCCGCAGGCGAGGGGATCAGCGATTCCATTTTCCCCCCCTCTGTGCCCTCCCACTGGCTATCTATTGAAGATTTCTCTCCCCTAAAAACCCAGTGAACCCTTAGTATCTTGCCTTTTTTCCCGGGATGTGCAGCACAGCTAGGTGGTCGCCATCTTGGCCAGAAGTCCCCCCCTTTTTTTTTCTTTTTAAGCTTATTTATAAAATGTCTGCAAAATTAGGACAAATGTAACTGGTTGCTACTATGCTTATTTTTCTGTATTTGCTTACACATTAAAATCTTAGAAAAAAAGAAAAGAATAATGAATTAGACCCACTCATTTTGCCATATACAAAAATCAAGTAAATGGATTAAAGACCTCAATATAAGACCTGAAACACTTCAAGTAGTGGCAGAAAGAATTGGAAGCATTCTCCATGATATAAGATTGGGAAAAGACTTTCTGAACAAAACCCCAGTAGCCAAGGAAATTAAACAAGCACTCAACCAATGGGATCTCATAAAGCTAAAAAGCTTTTGTGCAGACAAACATACCATAAGCAGAGCTAATAGATTAGCCACTGATAGGAGAAAATCTTTGCCAGTTGTAACACTCACAGAAGCCTAAGATCTACAGTCTACAAAGAACTCAAAAAAAACTAAACAATTAAAAAAAAAAGCCCACTCAAAATGTGGGGCACAGAACTAAATAGGGAGTTCCCAGAGGAAGAATTCCAAATGGCTAACACACACCTAAAAAAATGCTCAACATACCTAACTATTAAGGAATTGAAAATTAAAACAACTATGAGATTCCACCTCACCCCAGTAAAGATAGCAAACATTACAAAATGAAATGAAAACAAATGTCAGTGAGGCTGTGGAAAAATAGGAACCCTCATTCAATGTTGTGGGAATGTAAGCTGGTACAATCACTCTGGAACTCAATTTGGAGACTCCTGAAAAGGATGAGTATAGAGTTAACAGCAGACCCTGTTATTCCCTTACTGGGCATTTACCCTAAAAGTTCCACATCTCAGGTCAGAAATATTTGCTCAACCATGTTTATAGCTGCTCAATTCACAATAGCTAAAAATGAATCAACCCAGGTGCCCATCATTGGATGAACATATAACCAAGATGTGGTATATCTACATGATGGAATTCTACTAAGCAGTAAGAAAAGATGACACATTGAAATTTGTAGAAAAACGGTCAAAGTTGGAACAGATCATTTTAAAGTGAACTCACACAATCACAGAAACACAATCGTCACATGGTCCCACTCATCTTCAGTTCCTACACTGGATCAGCCCAAGTTGCTGACATTACTGAATAGCATTTTGAGGCTTGGACATTATGGAGGGTAGGACTTCGGAGAAGGGAAAGGCTGGTGGTGGGGGCCACAAAATCTGAATGCAAATTGAACTGGTGGCATAGAATCCTGTATCCTGGAAATCAGACTAAAAGGTGGAAACCTCAAGCAAACCTTCAAGTGAACACCTGAATCAAAGGGACATGGAGAGAGTGAGACAAAACTTAACCTCAAATTTCTCTTGTATTTCTTTCTTCTCCGGCTTTTTCTTTTTTTCTTTTCTCTTGGTGCTGGCCTGTAATTCCCTACACCAGGATGTGGTCTACATCCACAATGAGCTGTTGATCAGAGAGACCTACTAGATATCCCAAAACAAACAATACAGACTTATGTCAGAGCACTTGATTACCCCTCAGGGGTTAATGATAAGACCCTACTGCTCAAGGCAACAATCACTGTTGGCATGGACCATGGAGAGACCTGACTAGAATCCAGAAGAGAGCCAGTACTCAGACAATTAGCCCATCTACTGCTGGAAGGCACTACATGAGCTCCTGGGGGAAAGTAGCCAACTTCTGTCCAAAAAACTGGAAGTCTAAGTAACTCAGAAGCAAACAACCTGATATGATGCTCACACAAGTGAAATAGTGGCACACAGCCATAGTGGGTAACCAACTGCTCCTGGATTGGCTAACAGACCTCCTTAGTGGAAAGGAAACCATATCTGGAACTGAAAAACAAGTCAGAATCATACCCAGATAATGATTCTGCTTTCCATTGTCAAGCTCTCAGTAACCTTACACTATAAAAGTGTCTAAACCCTTATAATTCTCTCTGAATTAATAATGGTTATCCCATTTAACTGGCACTTACTTCACTCTCCTTTGGAGAATCTGTTTCTCTTTTTCAGATGGAAATTGGACTTGAGGAGATAAATGACCCTGTGCATTCCTCTCAGGGCCCCAGCTGAAAACACAGAGAAATTGGGGAAATGACCAAGAATGCTGTTCTCTTAGTTAAGCTGATATCAGCACAAGGGTGATGGAGAAAGACACTGAACCCCTACCAAACCAGACATCTAGATGCTCCCAAGTGCCTATCACTGAAGTAGACTTAAAATGTTTCCAGCATGGCTCAGGGAATTTTGTGGAAGAGGGGGCAGAAAGATTGTTAGTGCCACAAGTTGGGACATTTTGCATAGACACATTGCCTCTCCCCCATAACTGGCTGCTGCCCCCATAATGCATGACCCACAATCCACATGGGGCTGACCTGCATCTCCAATGAGGAAGGTCTCTTCAGAAAAAGGGCAGGGAGGAGGGATAGGATGGTATCAACATGTGATATTTACATACAAAATATGCCTATATCTAATAATAAAAAAGAAAAAGAAGATTTCTAACTTGCTGCCCCAGAAAGCAATAAATTTTGGGATAGGCTTTTGTTTGAAAAAAAATGTATATGTTGGACTTCCAGCCAAGATGGCAAGGGCCTAGCTGTGCTGCAAATCCCGGGGAAAGAAAGGCAAGATACTAAAGGTTCATTGTGGCTTTTAGGGGAGAGAAATCTGGGAGGGCACAGAGGCTGGGGAAACAGGGAATCGCGGATCCCCTTGCAGGCATGTAGCCCAACCCCACCCCAAATAACCGCCATGTCCACAGCACCACCACTGCTGCCACTGCTGTGCCGGCACTGCCAATTGTTCCCTGTGTGCGGAAGCTTAGACTGCTCTGCACACTCATCCACTTGCCCACCTACTGAGTGAGCTCAGTCCCACAGCAGCTTCCACACAAGCTCAGACTGTGTTTCTCGCGTGTGCCAGCTCAGGTGCCATCCCCTACCTGTCTGCTTCGCCGGCCGGCCGCCACTGTCCTGTGGCAGGGGAGCGCAGACTGCTTCCGGGTCCCAGTGTTCCCAACCAGAGTTCGGGCTGCTTCAGTGCTTGGTGCCTCAGTGTCACTCCTAGCTCGAATGCAGGCAGCTTTGGCACGTTACGGCTTGAGAATGCAGGCAATTTTGGCGCCCCTGGCAGGCAGTAGATAGGCATCTTTGGCAAGGGAGACCCAAAGCCCAGGCTGCTGGGAAACTGACCCAGGCTGCCTCAGATTCCCATTGTGCTCGAGCCCAGGCTGATACACCCACCTATGTGCCCATACACTATAATGGGCAGACCACAGCGCAAAAGAAATAACATGAAAAATCAAATGCAAGAAAATCCAGTTAGATCACCCAGTCCTACAATAAATACATCTAACCAAAACATAAAAGAAGCATTAGGATCAGAACACCAAATTGAAGCTATGATCAATGCAACCCTGACCTAACTACTGGTAGAACTTGCAGGAAAGCAACAAAGGACTGATAATCGTGTGGATGCTGCCATCACTAAACTAGACCCAATAGATAAGAAAATGAAAGGAGTTCAAAGAGAGTTATGAGATTTGAGGGAGAGTGAAAAAAAAAAAGACCTTAAAAATCAGCTGGCCATGCTAAATGAAGACATAAAAAAATGCAAGGATGAATTCCAAGAATCATAAACAAAATCAGAAAATGATGTGAAAAGGGAGCTTGACAGAGGAATGGAAATTATACATAGAAAAGTAGTAGAAAATGCAAATGTAATTGAACAATTCCAATACTCTCTACAAGATGTCAAGAATAGAGTCAGCCAAGTGGAGGATAGAAACTCTGATCTGGAAGACAAGAAGGAAGAAACAGTTTGAGAGCTCAAAAATTTCAGTAAGTTCAAAAGTTCCTGTGAACAGAACAAGAGGGAATTGTGGGATACACTTAAACGTCCTAATGTCAGGATCATTGGAATACCAGAAGGAGAAGAAATTCAGACCAGAGGAATGGAGAACTTATTTAACAAAATAATTGAAGAGAACTACCCCAGTCTCTTAAAAGAAAGGCCCATCAAGATACAAGAAGCCAACAGAACTCCAAACAGACTGGACCAAAGGAGAAACTCTCCAAGACATATTGTCATTAAGACTCTAAACATTCACACCAAAGAGAAAATCCTAAAATCAGCTAGGGCAAAACAGCACACCACTTTCAAAGGTAACCCCATCAGAATTACTTCAGACTTCTGAATGGAAACCCTGAAAGTTAGAAGTGCCTGGAATGAAACACTGAAAAGTCTAAGAACCTATGGCTTCCAACCCAAACTACTCTATCCAGCAAAAGTATCCCTCATAATAGTTGGGGAAAGAAAAACCTTCCATGGCAAAACTCAGCTTTACAATTATATGAACACAGAACCAAACCTACAGAGAGAATTTCAGGAAATTCCCCAAAGAGAAGAAACAAATAATCAAACTCAAATGCCTACAAGAAGCAGATCACAACAACCAAACTCAGAGTAGGCACAAAAAACTTCAACGTCCATGAAAACACCAACCCACATTTACCATCACAATATGGCAGGGATCAAATCAAATCTCACAGTCATTACCCTAAATATTAATGGCCTTAATTCACCCATAAAGAGACACAAGCTAATAGGATGGATCAAAAAATTAGACCGCTCAATCTGTTGCTTTCAAGAAACCCACCTCACCACTAAAGAGAGACACCTCCTCAGGGTGAAAGGGTGAAAAACAATATTCCAAGCAAATGAGAGTAAGAAAGAAGCAGGCATAGCTATATTAATATCAGATAAAATAGACTTCAAACCAAAAATAATCAAAAAAGACAAAGAAGGCCACTTCCTACTTATGAAGGGAGCAATCCATCAAGAGGATATTACAATCATAAACCTGCATGCACCAAACACAGGAGCACCACAGTTCATAAAACAAAACCTAGTTGACAATAAAACAGAAAAAACTACCAACACCATCATAGCTGGGGACTTCAATACACCATTATCAGTAATAGACATATCATCCAAACAGAAACTCAACAGGGAAGTAAGAGAGCTCAACAAAACCATAGATCACTTTGACCTTACCGACATCTACAGAACTTTCCATCCCAAATCCACAGACTACACATTATTCTCAGCAGCCCATGGAACATTCTCTAAAATAGACCATGTACTGGGTCACAAAGACTGCCTGAACATATTGAGGAAGATTGACATAATTCCCTGCATGATATCAGATCACAATGCTATGTTGCTAGAAATCAACAACAAAAAACCCACCAAGAATCCCAATGCACCTGAAACTGAACAGCACACTTTCAAGCAATAAATGGATAGTGGATGAAATGAAAAATTAAATTGCAAAATTGGTGGAACTGAATGACAATGAGAACACATCGTACCAAAACTTATGGGACACAATGAAGGTGTTCCTCAGGGGAAAGTTCATAGCACTCAAAGCCTTCATAAAAAAGACAGAAAGTTCCCAAATCAATAACCTAACCATCCACCTAAAGGCACTGGAAAAGCAAGAAAATTCTAACACAAAAAGCTCCAGAACAAAAGAAATAATTAAAATAAGAGCAGAAATCAGTGAATTGGAAACCCAGGAAACAAATAAGACAATTGACAAAACAAAGAGGTGGTTCTTTGAAAAAACAAACAAGACTGACAAACCCTGGACAATCTGATCAAGCAAAAAAAGGAGAAGATTCAAATTAACAAAATTAAAAATGAAAAATGAGAGATCACAACAGACATAAGTGAAATTGGGAGAATCATCAGGACTTATTTCAAAAACCTGTACTCCACAAAACTGGATAATGTGGAGGAGATGGATAAATTCCTGGATGCATACCATCTATCAAAGCTAAACACAGAGCAGATTAATCACCTCAATCAACCCATCACACTCATAGAGATTGAAAAAGTAAAAAAAAAAAAAAAAAAAAAAAAAAAAACCTCACCAAAAAGAAGAGTCCAGGACCTGATGGCTTCTCAGTTGAATTCTATCAAACCTTCATGGAAGAACTCAAACCAATCTTTCCCAAACTGTGCCACACAATTGGTGAACAGGGAAAGCTACCCAACTCCTTTTATGAATCTAGTATCTCCCTGATTTCAAAACCAGGCAGACATGCCACAATAAAAGAAAACTACCGGCCTATTTCCCTGATGAATTTAGATGCAAAGATCCTAAACAAAATCCTCGCAAACTAAATCCAACAACACATTAAAAGTATTATCCACCTGGACCATGTGCGATTTATCCCAGGAACACAGTCTTGGTTCAACATATGGTTATCTGTCAATGTAATACACCACATAAAGAAGGTTAAAGATAAAAACCACATGATCATTTCGATAGATGCAGAAAAGGCCTTTGACAAGATACAACATCACTTCATGACAAAACATTGGAGAGAATTGGCATGGTTGGTACATATCTTAACCTAATAAAGGCAATATACAAAGCTCCAAAGACCCAAATAATACTTAATGGAGAGAGACTGGAGGAATTCCCATTAAGATCAGCAACAAGACAGGGTTGTCCACTCTCACCTCTGCTTTTCAATATAGTACTGGAAGTCCTACTCAAGCAATAAGACAGGAGAAGGAAATAAAAGGGATACAATTTGGAAAGGAAGAAGTTAAGTTAGCTTTATTCACTGATGACATGATTATATATGTAAGAGACCCGAGAGACTCCATCCCAAAACTCCTGAAGGTGATTAACTCCTATAACAAAGTAGCAGGATACAAAATCAATGCACAAAAATCAGTAGCCTTCCTTTATGCAAATGAGAAAGATACAGAGAAAGAAAAAAAGGACACAGTCCCATTCTCAATAGCACACACACACACAAAACAAAAACCTTGGAATAATGTTAAACAAGGAAGTGAAAGATCTATACAACGGAAACATAAAAAAACTCAAAAAGAAAATGAGGAGAACTTGAGAAAATGGAAAGAAGTCCCATGTTCCTGGATAGGCAGAATTAACATTGTGAAGATGGCAATCCTACCAAAGACAATATCCAGATTTAATGCAATTCCAATTAAAATCCCTACAGTGTTCTTCACAGAGATAGAAAAAATGATCCCAAATTTCATATGGAAAGGCAGAAGGCCTCGCATTTCCAAACATATCCTCAGCAAAAGAAATACCTGTGGAGGCATCACCATACCTGATCTAAAGCTACATTACAAAGCCATAGTAATAAAAACAGCATGGTACTGGCCTAAAAACAGGAGTATAGACCAATGGAATAGACTTGAGGACCTGGAATTTGGGCTCAAGCAACTATAGCTACTTGATATTCGATAAAGGCCCAAACAATATAGGCTGGAAAAAAGACAGCACTTCAACAAATGTTGCTGGACAAACTGGATAACCACATGGAGGAAACTGAAACTTGATCCACACATTTCACCATGCAATACGTTCAAGTCCAAATGGATCATATATCTCAATATAAGACAAGAAACTCGAGTACTACTGGAAGAAAATTTAGGAAGTACTTTCCATGATATAGGAATGGAAAAAGACTTCCTGAACAAAACCCCAGTAGCTCACGAACTTAAACCGTCACTCAACCAATGGGATCACATGAAGCTGAAGAGTTTCTTTACAGACAAACATACAGTAAGTAAAGCCAATAGATTACCCACAGAATGGGAGAAAATATTTGTGGGTTTTCCAACTGATAGAGGCCTAATCTCTAGAATCTACAGAGAACTCAAGAATCTAAACAGTAAGAAGTCAAACACCCCACTCACAAAATGGGGCAAAGAGCTGAATAGCAGTTCATACAGCAAGAAATACAAATGGTAAGCATACACTTAAGAAAATGTTCATCATCCCTAATCATCAGAGAAATGCACATTAAAACAACTATGAGATTCCACCTTACCCCAATAAGGATAGCAAACATCAAAAAATCAAATAAAAATAAATGCTGGTGAGGATGTGGAGAAGTAGGAACACTTATCCACTGTTGGTAGTAATGTAGGGTGCTGCAACCACTTTGTAAAGCAATATGGAGACTTCTGAAAAAGCTGAGTATACAGATGCCAACAGACCCAGCTATTCCCTTACTGGGCATCTACCCTAAAACCTTCAAACCAGAGACTATAGAGATTTGCTCAACCATGTTTGTAGCAGCTCAATTTGTAATAGTTAAGAGCTGTAATCAACCCAGATGTCCATCACTAGAAGAATGGATAACTAAGATGTGGTATATCTACACAATGGAATTCTATACAGCAGTAACAAAAAATGACACAATGAAATTTGAGGAAAAATGGCTGAACCTGGAACAGATCATTCTCAGTGAACTTACCCAATCACAGAAAAAAAAAAAAAATCGCCACATAGTCTCACTCATCTATAGCACCTAACCTGAATCTACCCAAGATACTTTACATACCCAGCAAGCATCTCCTGGACTAGACACTGGGATGGAAGGGGACGGAAGGGAGGGCATCAAAGGGGTGGTCATTTAAGTGGTGGGAAACACAAAGCAAGACCCAAAGGGCAATGGTACCATAATTTTCTACTTATTAAAAGACAGACCAAATGGCTGATCCTCCACAAGGCCCTTACAGGGAACACTTGAACCACAAGACACTGGAGAGTGTACGATCAAGACTAACCTTAATCTTCTACATCTTCCCTCCCCCTGACCCTCCCCCCCTCTTATCTCTAACTCTTGTATATTAGTTATCTTTTTCCTCATTTTCTTAGTGGGCACTGACCTGTAACTCCCAGTACAAGCATGGCGCTATCATGCACAATGAGCTTTTGATCAGAGAGACCTACAAGGTTTCCTAAAAGACAGAGAGATTTCTTCCAGAGTACTTGATGACACACCAAAGGTTAGTGGTAAGACCCTACTGCTGAAGACACCTTTTGTGGTTGACATTCCATATAGAGTGGCATGGCTGGAAGTTGGAAGAGAGTCAGTCCCCAGACAGTCAGCATGTCTAGTGCCAGAAAGTGCTACATGGGTGACTGGCGGAAAATGACCAATATCTGCCCAAGCAACACATGGTCTAACATACTTAGCAGCAAATAACTTGTTGTGATGCCCACATAAATGCAGTAGTGGCACACAGCCATGGTGGGGAACCAACTGCTCTCAATTTCGCTCACTGATCCCTTCAGTGGTATGGGACCCATAGCTGGAGCTGGGAAAAAACTCAGAACCATATCCAAACATAAGCCCAGTCTCCATTATCAAGCTACCATCAATTGTGGGCTACAAGAGGGCCTACACCTATTAAATTCTCTATAAAAAAAGTAAGGGATATCTCATTTGTCCTGGTGCTAACTTACTCTCCGTTGGAGAATCTGCTTCTCTTTTTTAGATAGATGTAGATCCTAAGGAGAGAGGCACCCCATCATACCTCAAAAGGGCCCCGGCTGAAACTAAGAAAAATTGGTGAAACATAGGGGGCTGTTTTCCTGATGAACCGCATACCAGCACAAGGGGGAAGGAGATCAGCACAGAGAAAAATCAACTCCTACCAAATCAGAGAGCCAGAGCCTCAGAGGCCCCCAACACCTCAACACTGAAGCAGACCAAAAATGAACCCAACATGGCTCGGGGAAATTTTGCAGAAGAGGGGGTGGACAGAATGTCAGAGCCACATGTTGGGTCATGATATGCAGAGACACTTATCTTACCCATAACTGTGGGCTAACTCCATAATGCATGACACATATACCTCAACAAGGAGGGGCCAAGGTGAGGGGGTAGGTCACAGATGAGCCTAATATGAGCCTAATAATGGTACCAAACTGACTGTATTTGCTGAACACAAAACTAACTAATAAAGAAAAAAAAATGTATATGTTGTGTTTACAGCTTAAGTTCAGGGGAATATTTTTTTTAAAGTAGACAATATCAAGGAATTATTTTTTTTTTCTTTTGAAGTAATAAGATTCTAAGTTATGAATCCACTAATTAATGTACCTTATATCTTGGCCCATACTCATGCTAAAACATCCTTTAATTAGATATATTTTAATTCTTGATTCATAACTATCAATTAAAGTGAATTATATTTAAAAGTGCAGAAATTTATCTGCATGAGGAAAACAGCGTGAAAGAGAAAGACTTGGTCTCTTCTAATTCAAGACAGTGAAGTATTGAAAATGTCTAACTATGATTTAGCAGACGCTTATATATGAAAAAACACAGCTCTTATTTGAACTTATTTTTCACATTATTTCTTGATTACAATGAAGAGAATTATATTGTTTGTAATAAGAAAATACTATATGTGTATGCAATACAAGAAGGAACTATTCATCTTTCTGCCTCAGAGGCAATTATCGTTTTTTTTTTTTTTGTAAGGAGGAATAGATATGTGCCTTTATTTCTAACACACATTGTGAGAGATTTTTTTTAAATTTTCATTTGGAAAAAATATGAAATTCTTAGGTTGATACACCAAGGTTAGGAAAAGGTGATCTCCTTAGGCAGTTCTAATTCAAATATAATTTGTCAAAATATAGTTTTATATAATCATTTTCCTTTTTCAGTTTGTTGCTGACTTCTTTTATCATTAAACCCTTCCTCAACCAAACAGGCCACAATACTTCTTTTAATACATATATGTTAAGTTTCAAATTTAGAAGGGATATGTCCTGATAGAAAAGAAAGTAGCACATTTAAGCCATTTCGTTTGCCTAGGGAGATGGCTTAGAGGATATATTGTTTGCCCAGCAAGTGTGAAGGCTGGAGTTTGCTTTCCAAGAATTTCCAATAATGCTGGGTAGGCATTTTCACCCAGCTGATGACCCATGACTCAGGATATCAAGACAGAGAATAGCTGGGCAAGCTGGCTAGCATGACTAGCTAAATCAGAGACCCTGGGGTTTAGTGACACACATGCATCAATGAGCAAGTGGAGAATAATGGAGGAAGACTCCCGATGTCTACCATATGCTTCCACAGGCATGTGCACCTGTGTCTGCCACATACCTCCAAGTGTGCATCCACTCACATATGAACATTCACACACATGTGAAATCCACATACACATACAGATAAGAATCTACATCATAAAATATTTGTTTAAGAGTTTGATGTAGCTGTGGATAGAGCAATCAGATGATAGTACACAGAATGATGATGGAATGCTTTATAGTGGCAGTGAATTCATGTGCAATTATGAAACACTGACCTCATTTTTATTTGTAAGATAAGTTGTTATTTTTTTCAAAATTTTTAATTAGTTATAGACATAGTCAATATGTAAACAGCACATGTTAGTACCATTGTTTTCCTCATTCCTGTCCCACCTCCAAAGGGTCTCTCCTCATTGGTGATGTGTTGTTGGTTATCCCCATGGGGATTGTGGATCATGCATTGTGGGGGCAGCCATCAGTTATGGGGAAGAGGCAATATCTCTGTGCATAATGTCCCAACTTGTGGCTCTAACAATCTTTATGCTTCCCCCCTCAGCAAAATTTCCTGAGCCATGTTGGGTTGGTTTTAATTCTATTTTACTGATGTGCTCTTAGGAGCCTCCAGATCACTGGTTTGGTAGCTGTTAAGTGTTCTCAGTGTCTATCTCCTTCACCCTTGTGCTGATATCAGGTTTACAGAGAAAAACAGCACTCTTACTCATTTTCTCAGTTTCTCTATGTATTTTGCTGGGCCCTGGTGAAGTGCATTGGGTCATTTCTCTCTTCAGGTCCCACTTCTGTCTGGAAAAGAAAAGCAGACTCTCCAATGGAGACTGAAGTCAGCACATGTTAAATTGGATAACAATTATTAGTTTAGAGAGATTTAATGGGTATAGAACCTCTTAAAGCCCAAGATTAGCGGGAGCTTGATATTGGAAAGCAAACTCATTATCTGCATGTGATTCTGACTTATTTCTGAGTTCCAGTTATGGGTTCTTTCCACTGAGAAGATCTGTTAGTCAATCCATGAGCAGTTAGTTACCCACCATAGCTCTGTGCCACTATTGTACTTGTGTGAGCATCACATCAAGTTGTTTGCATCTGAGTAGCTTAGACCTCAAGTTGCTTAGAGACATGTTGGCCACTTTTTCCCAGTAGCTCATATAGTACCTTCTAGCATGACATGGGCTGTGTGGGGACTGGTTCTCTTCCAGATTGCAGCCAGGTCTCTCCATGTTCCATACAAACAGCATATGGTTTCTTACACAGTAGGGTCTTACCATTAACCTCTGGTGGGTAATCAAGTGATCTAACAGAAGTCTGTCTTATTTTTAGAAACCTTGTAGGTTTCTCTGATAAACAGCTCATTGTGGGTGTTAGCCACATCCTGGTCCTGGGAGTTATAAGCCAGCGTCAAGGGAAAAAGAACAAAGAAAAAGAAAGAAAATAGAACAAAAAAAGAAGAAAGAAAGACAAAAAAGGAAAAGAAAAAGAAAAAAGAAACAGGAGAAGTTTAAGGTTAGGCTTCATCTCACCCTTTCCAGGGTCCTTCAATTCAGGTGCTCCCTCTAAGGTCCCACTTAGGGTTCAACCTTTCAGTCTATTTTCTAGGAATATAGGATTCTATGGCACTAGTTCCATTTGGGTTCAGTTTTGACCCCCTTCATCCTTTCCCTCCCCTCAATTTCTCCCTTCCCTATTGTCCAGGCCACAAGATGCCTATTAGTTATGTAAGCATCTCAGGAAAATCCAGGTTAGACCCCCAAAATGAGTGAGACCATGTGATGATTGTCTTTCTGTGATTGTGTGAGTTCATAGAGTATGATCTGTCCCAAGTTTCTACAGATCTTCTGCAGATTTCATTGTGCCATTTTTTTTCTAACTGCTGAGTAGAATACCATGGTGTAGATATATCATATCTTGGTTATCCATTTATCCAGTGATGGGCACCTGGGTTGATTCCAGTTCTTAGATATTTCAAATTGAGCAGCTATAAATATGATTGAGCAAATATCTCTGAACTGAGATGTGGAGCTTTTGTGGCAAATGTCCAGTAACGGAATAACTGGGTCTATTGGTAACTTTATAGTCAACCTTTATAGGAATCTCCATATTGCTTTCAATAGTGGTTGTACCAGCTTACATTCCCACAAACAGTGAATAAGGGGTCCTATTTCTCGACATCCTTACCAACATTTGTTTGCATTTGATTTTTTAATGTTTGATATTCTTACTGGGGTAAGGTGGAATCTCATAGTTGTTTTAATTTGCATCTCCCTGATTGTTAGGAATGTTGAACATTTTCTTACGTGTGTGTTTATTGGCATTTGTATTTCTTCCTCTGAGAACCCTCTATTCAGTTCTCTACCCAATTTTGTGAGTGAGTTGTTTGATGTGTTTATCGTTTAGGTTTTTGAGTTCTTTGTAGATTCTAGAAATTAGGCCTCTGTTAGTTATAAAGCCAGCAAAGATTTTCTCCCATTCTGTGGCTCATCTACTGGCTTTGCATATGGTATGTTTGTCTGTGAACAGAAAAACTTTTCAGCTTCATGAGATCCCAATGGTTGAGTGACGGTTTAAATTCCTGAGCTACTGGGGTTTTGTTAAGGATACATTTCCCCACTAATATATCATGGAATATTCCTCCTATTTGGTTAGACTCCATAATGTCTTATTTTGTTTGGAGCATTGCTCCTTCCACTATCACCTCTCTCCTATATTGTTTCTTAATCTGTGTGAAATTCTCCATTTTAACAACTGGAACAACAGTTTCCATAGTTTTGTGGACATCTGGCCAGTTTTATTGTATATGGAGATTGCATATGTAATTTCAGGCTCTCCAAGGAATTTTTCTCCTTCTAGCCTTTACTTTTCCATCAGTGGGCATGAGAGTAAAAACACACAAATTGAAATATATATAGTCAGGAAATGAATTTTTATATTGATTTTAGCCTAGAAACCAAATCACCCTCATCCAATGATAGACTATTAAATACATCATAGACAGTCTTGTATGACTCACAGGGCTAGTCCTTTAATGTCAACATTTTTGAAAATTTAATGACATCTATAAAATTTTCTTCAAAAATACTTACATTAATGATTGGTCATTATTAATGAACCAGAATAAAGGAACTGAGAACATGAATATTTGGGTAACTACCTTAGAATTTTTCCTATAAGAATAATTTTGGACACACAACTTTATGTAGCAGTGGAGAGTACTGAGACACAGAAGTCCATGAGAGAAGCCCTTTAGTAGCAATTACTGTTTTAATCATTACATGGAAGTGACTTTAAGTCACATGTTATAGCTAAATAAATCCACAGGAATGCAAGTTAAACCTTCTCTTACCTAACTCCCTCAAATCTACCCTGCTGCTGTAACAGCCCCCCAACATGAGGGAAAGTTCAAAAGGGAATGTAGGGTAATAGTGCCAGCGCTCTTACTGCTCTGTACTGTGTTATCCAGTTTTGGAAGTTTTCCAAATAAGACAGTCATGCAGAAACATTGTTCAGATCTTTCTCTGCCCTAAAATCTCACAGAGCAAACCAGACCAATCCAGGAAACTAGGCATCTTTGAAGAAAGGTGGAGCTCACTAAAAACTTGAACACATACCCTGCAAGATACCTTGTACAGCTGGTGAAATATTTGGCTCTTTGTGATGGTGACCAGCAATCTGAATCAGTACCCAAAAGGAATAACCTAGTGATACCCTCATGGGGTTGAGTGGGTTGAAGGAGCTTGAGGCCAGTCAGGAATGTGATTTATTCTGTTTGAATTTCAGAATTTTTGCACCATGTGATAAACTCTATGATTCAGGTGGTCTTAGAATACCACTTTATACAAAGCAGAGTTAAAACTTGGGGAGAGTATTCTGAACAAGAGGTTCTCTTCTTAGGAATTCTCATTCAGGATATGTGTCAAGAATACAAATGGCAGATGTGTAATGGCCCTGTGTCACCACTGCACAAGATATCTTGGAGAAGGCAAGGAAAGAGATTGGCACATTACCACAAAGAAACTGTGAATTAAAACAGGAGGCATAGGTGATAGATTTATCCCATGTGCTGAAAGAAATGGCTATATTTTTGTTCAGATTTTCTATTTCACTGTACCTAAAAGTTAAATGATTTAATTTCCTGGCTGGTGGAAAACTCTTAAATTTTGGAACTGTTGAGCAAGTAACCTAATTGACTATGAATTCAGAAATTTTGGTAAGGAGGCATGTCTTGAGAAGGGCATCTCTTTGGTATCCTATGGCAAGATATATGCTAACCACGCATACCCTCCCAACACACTGAATTCTAAGGTAAATATACTAACACTTATAGAAGTAACATGACAGTGGTAGCTTCAATTGAAATAATTACAGTTACAAAAAGAAGAGTGATTATGAAAAAAAAAATTCCCTAGAAACACTGAAGCAAGAGAATGAAAAAAAAAGTTGTAATAAACTACCAAAGGATCATTTCTATAAGCCCCTTTCCTTTATCTTTGCTACCTCTTTTGTGTCCAAGACACCATCACAGTGGGAAAGAAGAAATCACAGGAGAAACACAGGAAAGCCGGAAAAAAATCAGCTACTTCCATCACATTTACAGATGAGACTGAGAACCATAAAAGTAGATTGATCTGTTTAATTCCTCAGTCTCCATCTACAGCACAATGTTATTTGTCATTTTTCCTCGAAGAGATGTTCTGTCTGCTTCAACCACTCAGAGCACATGGACAAATACCGCAGTGGCCATTGGCTTTTTAGATGAGAAATTTACTGAGACCCAGTCCCTAATGCTCTTTGCTCTTGCTCATTACTTTCCTATCTCTGCTTTGTAGGATGATTTGCCCTTTTCTATCTGAAATAACTGATACCAAATTGTCATGGCATAGTTTAGAATATGGCAACCTAGTGACCTGGTCTCTCCTTCTCAAATAACCTCTCTAATGTAGCATCTATGATCAGTTGTTTTTCTCTAAGCAATATATGTTTTATCAATAATCTACATATGTATTCTCTTATATGTCTTCCAGAAAATTTATAGTTTAAGCTATAATATGTTAAACATTTGATATTCAAAATTTAACCTAGTGTCTGGTATGAGATAAATGAAGAGGTCCATTTGTCTTTCATATGTTTGTCAAGTTGTTTCAGTGACATTTTTTGGTAAGAAATTCTTTCATTTTGAATTTGACATCTCTGTTGAAGATAACTTCTTGCAAAAGTTCCCACATCTCTGGATTTACTTCTCTGATTTTTAGTAGCTATTCAACTCATCTCATACTTTTTTTTCATGTCAAATATTTTAACTTTAAGAATTTTATTATGATTTCTTTCTTTTATCAATTTTAGTTGCTGAGTGAACCATATCATACTTACTCCCATCTTTTTCTTCATGGTCTTGAGTATGTTTGTATCTGTTTTAATGATATGCTCTGTTGATTCCTATTCCATTTTGAGTTCTTTTTCTATTGATATTTTTTTCTGATCATGGCTCACACTTTTACTATTTCTTCATATATAGTTTTTATTATATGTGGGAATTTTGGATAATTCCTTGTAGGACTCTATGGCCTACTTTTTTTGGTGGTAAAATTTCTAAACTTGAGTGGTGTTGAAATTTCTAGTGGATATAATTATTCCTGTTAGACTTGGTTTTAGGAGTGAGTATGTTGTGTTATTTCCTATAATTTTAGTATTGGACCATAATCTAAAACTTGATATTCCCATAGTGTGCCTTCTGGAATTTCCAAGAATCCATGGATTGCCTGTGCAGTTTCACTAATTACCCTAATCTGTAAATCCAGCTACTTCAGCCATCTCTAAATTTAAGCTCCACATCTTCAATTTGGCAATTTTAGCAGGCTTTACTAGGATGGCAAAGTCCTCTTCTGGAGTCTGAGTAATGTTCCCAAGAATGTTCCCAGTGGAAGTTTACATCAGCTATCCTTCTCTTAACTAAGAATAATTATTTTAAACTACCACTCATTTAACAGTTGTAAAAATATTTATTTCATATATTTTATCCAAATTTTATGATTGTTTAATGGAAATTGTATTGAACCTTTAAGTCTATTAGCAGTATATGTATCTTAGGGAAAAAAAAAGAAAGTTACCAATAAAATGTTTGTTTTATTTATCATAACACTAGCATGCATTTATTGTGTAATCTTTAGAAAACATAAGTGATATGATCCAAAGTACGTGTCAATATACCACATAGAAAAGAATAGGGAATATTTTGGATATTTCTCCTTTTATATAACAATGTTAAGACTATTTGTGCCTTAAAATATTTACATAAACTTTTATTATTAAAAACTATTACTCAGTTGAGTTGTCTCTTAATTGCAAGACATATTTGATTCATTTTCTGCCCCCAATCCTTATACCTCAGGCTAGAATTCAGACTCAAATTTTCCTAAATGTGGAAATACTAAATGAGAATAAGACATCAAGAGGAAACACAATCAAGATTATAGGAAGAGCTTCTGAGTTTGCTGAAAAATGGATGTGAGGAATAATATTTTATTTCAGGTAAGATTTATGTCTGTTGGTGAGCTAACTAGATATTTTGACTTGTAGATTTCAGGGAAATCTTAATCTAAATTTATATTTTATCTTAATGTGGGTCTCCTCATTTATCTTTCAACATATCTGCCAAGAAAACCCAGGTCTTTCCCTTTGCAATATTATAGAGGGTAGGGTAATTACAAACTGCATAGTCAGTGTTACTTAAAATGAGAGTGGAAAGAGAAGTGAACATTTCATTAATTATTTTATTTCCACTCAAAGTGTAGTTAGAAGGGAGATGTAATTTCACCTCCATGGAAATGGGAGGATCCCACACAACTGGGTCAGTAAGTGAAAACTGTTGGTATGACTGGTTTAACAGAAAACAAGAGAGCAGTGATATAAGAACTCCAGTAACCCAAGTCAAGATCATTGTTCATGTGTAATTATGAGATTCCTAAAGATGAAAATGATGTGTGTCCAAGATCTTCTCTGATTTATATAGCTAACAGAGTCTAGATTTTATAAATACAGACAGGAAAATAAATCTGAGAATTATAGATTCTTGTCCATATTTTAGATTTCACTTGAGGGTGCCGGATGGCCCTAAGGTGGGTGGTGGATTTGAAATTCCAATCTGAAAGATATGCAAAGTACCTAGAGTACCTGAAGTGTGCTTGTGGTATGTCTTTTGGGTTTTGGCTTGGGTCTTCTTTCCTCTTCCATAACTGTGCCTGGTTTGGAAGTTAATCTCAGCCACCTGGAAGCTGTCTACTACAGAGCCTTCCTTTAAAATTTCTCAGCATCTTAGACATGTTTCATTTATGTTGCTGTTTGTTGCCTCTGTGATGTTTCTTCTGAAGGTGAACTCCTTATGATCTAAAATGTTAATTGGTGGCAGGAAATGATCATGAAAGTTCATACCCTTCCATTGTATAGCTGTTGTGTTTTACCCCTTTGATTACATCTAAATTGTTTTCAGGAAATTTAGCAATACCAGAGAACCAAACTTCATACATTTCAGCCTTCCACTGTTGTATGGTGAGATGGCAGGGCCAAGGGGCTTGATCTTTCCAGATTTCTACACCACCAAGATTAGCTGTGTGACAGAGTTGAGCAGTTCACATTCTCAGTGTTGCTGTTTCCTCCTGTTTGCTGCCTTGTTGATCTGAAGATTAAGTAGATCAAATAATCCTTGCTTTAAGCAATGCCTGGCATGTGGTACTTGCTCAACATATGTTAAATTACTACTGAAAATTCAATTAAGATCCTCACAAATATGCTTCCTAAGCTGCTAATGTACATATTTGTTATGAGGATGATTTTCTTTAGAAACTTTTCCTTTTAAATTGTTTGTGTGATGATTTATATTTTTAAGTATCTTTTAAATTTTATTTATTTATTTATTTGAAAAACAGAAAGAGAGAGAGAGAGAGAGAGAGAGAGAGAGAGAATGGGCACACCAGGGACTCCAGCCACTGCAAACAAACTCCAGATGCATGCATCCCCTTGTGCATCTGGCTTACGTGGGTCCTGGAGAACTGAACTGGGATCCTTTGGCTTTGCAGGCAAATGCCTTAACCACTAAGCCATCTCACCAGCCCCAATTTATATTATTTTAACTTGAGGAGTATCAGGTGTTTAAAAGTCAATTTAGCTATTACCAGAATTTACTTTTAAAATTGTGGAAACGGTTCAGTGGATAATGGCAAGCAGGTCAGTTTGACTTCTGAAACACAGAACCCACATTAACAGTGTCTATAATCCCAGTGCTTCCATGGCTATGGTGAGACAGAAGATAAGGGAAGGATCCAAGAGGCTTACAGGCCAGCCAGCATGGAATTTATTACACAGAACAACAAAAAGACCTTGTTCAAATAAAGTGTAAGACAAGTGGCATGCACGTGTCCACACTCAAGCACACATACACACACCATACAAAAGAGAGAGATAGATAAAGAGAGAGAGAGAAAAAGAGAGAGGAGGCAAAGGGAAAAGTAAAGAGAGGAAGGAGAGGAGGCAGAGATATTAATAAAAAAGACAGACTAGCCTAGAGTTTTAATTTGGAAGCAATGAAAGATAGTTACATTTAGTCCTTACAAACTCCTCTCCTCAAGGTTTCCTTGACTTTGAACTTTGTTTATGCTGACAGAAGAACTGAGTCATCCCTACCATATGCTGTCCTACCATCATGCTTAGAACAACCATGACTGCCCCTCCCCATAGCTCTGAGGCAAGAAGTCTTTTAAGCTTTTATACAGTTGAATATAAATGTTTTCCTTCCTCCAAAAAGAAAACATTTCTTGTAAAATATCACTATGTTACAAATAAATTAAACAGAAATAAATGTAATTACATGTTATTATTTTCAAAATAACAACTACTTTAGGGGCTGGAAAGATGTCTCAGAAGTTAAAGGCACCTGCTTATAAAGCCTGATGGCCTGGGTTCCATTTGCCAGTACCCACATAAAGTCAGATACACAATGTGGCACGTGTGTCTGGAATTTGTTTGCAGTGGCAAGAGGACTGGGCATGTTCATTCTCTCTCTCTCTTTCTTTCTCTCCCTGCTACTAAATAAACTAAAATATTTAAAAATATGATAAATCTTTTAATAATTAATATTGTATCTTCTTAACATTGAATATTTTCAATATAAACTGTAATAGTGATCCTTATGCAACTCAAATAAGTGTTTAGGCTTGTATCCATGATTTTGTATGGTGTCTTTATGGTATGTACTAACTGTGCTTGAAATTCCACATTGTTGCTTTAAGATTGTGGCTGTAAAAGAGTGCATGAGATTAAGCATTTGCTGAATCTTCAAAAGCTATAGAGGGAAATAGAGTCCAAAATGTATTACTTGAAAATAGTTTAGTGAGATAGAAATGTCAGTTTCTTTTTCCTTTCTTTTCCAGAGACATACTGCTGAAATTTCTGAGCTTTTAGAATAACAAGAAGATACATTCATAATTGATAGCAAGTAAATCTTTAAATAATGAAGAACACTACTATTAATGATTGATTCTTTTTAAAATATTTCGTTTTATTTATTTGAAAGAGAGACAGAAAAAGGCAGATAGAGAGAAAGACAGAAAGAGAGACACACACAGAGACAAAGAATGGGCATGCCAGGGCCTTGAGCCACTGTAAACGAACTCCAGATGCATGCACCACCTTGTGTATCTGGCTTTTTTGGGCCCTAGGGAATTAAACCTGGTTCTTTTGGCTTCCCAGGCAAACACCTTAATGGCTAAGCCATCTTTCCAGCCCAAAATATAAATTCTTATGGGATGGCATTTATATTGAAATATCCCAATCCAATTAATTCATTTGATATTTATTTTTATTGAAAATATCAAAAATGTAATGAATTACATAATAGACTTACACCATGAAATCTTTTTATGTGTCTATATCTATTTCACTTAAGTGTTTTTTTTTTTTACAGAAACTTTTGTGAGTCTACAAAAATATCCTTATGAGTCATACCAAAAAGCCCAGAAAGATCTATAAAAAGTTTCAGAAAGGACAAAAAGTAAACTGAATCATTCTCAAACTTTCCATATGATTTCCATATTTGAGGATGAGCTTTGTGTTAATTGCAAACATTTGTTTTAGGGCTTAATAGTTATTTCTTTTCCTTATTTTTATTTTTCTTAAATATATCATTTTACAGAAGAAATTCTCATATTCACAGCCAATGTACTGAGCTATTTGATGAATAAGAGGTCATCATTTATGACAGTGTAAAAGCTGCTTTTCAAAGTACAATTCAAGGTGGATTTAGAACCCTTTTGAAATGAGTGAGATATAAATAACTAAAGCACAGATGAAAGTGAATGATGAAAATCCCCAAGGGCTACTTAGACTAGGCTTGAGTCTTGTCCTATTCTCTCCCTTCTGAGTCTCATGACAACTAACTCATATTTAAGTCTTTTTCAGTTTGCAGTTGATAAAAGACCCAAGTATCCTTGTCTCAAAGCCTATTTAAATTACTCAAATAAGTTTTCTGGTATTAAAAATCTATTTTCAGTCATGTTAAACAACTAAGATAGTCCACACCAAGGGCTGACACCTCTCAGGAATTTCCTCCTTGGTGGCATCCTGTCCACACTACACAATGGCTCTGTCCCACTCACACTACCACATTGGGTGTGTCCTAACCACACTTATACACTAGGTCTGTCCCACCCACACTACAACACTGGGTCTGGCCTTCACACACTACTACATGTGTCTGTATGTCACAAACACAGTAGCAGTAATGTTGATAGGAGACAGAAATTGGCTAGGCAGATTAAGGGTGACAGATCTCAAAGTGAATAGTTTTCTTTTGGCTATTGGCTGGATATAGGGGACAATGCACTTTGCTGTCTAGAGAATTTAGAATCTGAGACTATTGCCCCACTTTACAGAGACCTGTGAAATCTGGTCTTTCTCACATAAATCTGTGAACCTTGTGTGTGCCACTCCCCCCCCCAAAAGGAAGTGTTGAGGTGGGCTACCCAAACCCCCCTTTCCTTTCTGGGCCAAAACTCTGCCTTATTCTCTCATGGGGTCATTGAAACTCCCTCCTGCCTCCCTGAGCAAAAAGCTCTTCCTTGTTTCATTCTCTTACTGTCTGGCCTTAGCGCCCCCCCCCCCTTCTTTTTCCCCTCCTAAAGCTTTAAGATATGATAAAATCTTTCTGAACTTTATCCTCTGGTCTGTGGATTTTGTTATTTGAATTTAAAGGACAAGGATATGAACTGGGGTGTTAGAGGTTCAGTAAAGTTCTTGAACCACCCTGGGGTTGTGTTTGTATGTAAGCAAAGAATTGGGCAAACCAAACTGACAAGGATAATTATTAAATTATATTTATTTAGGGGAGTACAGAACCAAGGGAATGAAAGTGAATATACCTACATGGTCTGAGTGCCCAAGTGGTGGACCTAAAAAAATGATAAAAAGAGAGGAAATAAAAGAAAGTACACAGAGCTCCTGCCATGTGGAGGGCAGGAGTGGGTAAATAGCCCATGTGGAAGTAGGGGCTAAGGAGGTTTCCCCTTGTATCAGCTCTGCCAGGGTGAGATTAGGGGAAACTCACCAGAACCTGGAGGCTCAGAAGTGGACATGTAGCCCAGACAGGTTGTCCTGCCCTTGTAAACGTTTTAATAACCTTACTGTAGTGGGATTTACCTTCTGGCTCAGGTGAGCCAGAGTAAGAATTGATTGGTCTGGGCTAAGGCCTCACTCACTCAGGAAGCGGCTACCCACGCCACCAAGTTCTGGGGGCTGGACTTAACCAAGCACAATGTCAGGAACAGATTTCAATTCTAAGAAAGGAACCTCACTCTCATGAGCGTCTAAGGTTGTTTGTGGAAAAATAGACTCAGGGAAGAGATAAGAAGTCAAATTATACTTTGTTCTCTAGCAAAGCGGAAACTGCAAAGTCAGGAGCCCAGTCAAAGCTACCTGACGTCCTCTCAGATCTGGGAACATCCCAAATTATTGGGATGTACATTGGCAGAGAAACCTCAAAATTACTATTAGTTCCACTTCAGAGACTGGATTATGGGACACTGTGGTTTCCTTCTTGGGTCACTCCCCTTGGATGAAGTTGGTACCCATGTAATGGCAATCTGAGGCCCATGTGAAAAATCAATAAAATTGCCTGTTATTGGCTGCATGCATGCATGACTGCAGAAGCAGGCCTTCAGGACTCAATATGTATACATGTTACATATACACATATAGAAATTACTACATTGGAATGGAATATGATCCAGATAAAAGTAGGCAGCTTTGAAGGAAAGCTGTTTAAAGCATAGGTAAGAGCAAAAGGATGTGTCATCTTTCCAAGGTTATTTTCCAGATTCAGCATGTGCCCCTTCACCGCTCTACTGTGCCCTACTCTGGATTCTCTTGAATACAAGCTGCTTTCAATTCCCTGCTTCCTCCACTTAGGACTTGTCTTTTCTTGCTATATTTCCTTGACCATATCTGTGTCACTTAAGAATATAATTAAAAAGATGTTTTTAATACAAATCCACATTTTTAAGTAATGTTTTAGAAGCAGAACTATCTATATCTTTAGCTGGGCAAACCATTGTGTTCATGTGAATACTTAGTGACCCTTTCTGCTTGTTCACCCTGGAACATCCAAAGGACACCTTTTGTCAGATGTCTTGATATTTGACACATTTAAAGCAATGGCTACATGGAAATGAAAGCATCCGTCTTTTGCTAAAACTGTACCTAAACACGTTTTTTGGTATTAGAGTGAAAAGATGAATAGATGGAAAGACCAAACCAAACTGAAATTTTATTTCACTTGTAGAGAAAAATAAGATTTAAGATTTCACAAATTCTGTGGTATGTTTTTATTTATTTATTATTTATGAAGAGAGAGATACAGAAACAGAGAGAGAGAGAGAGAGAGAGAGAGAGAGAGAGGACATGCTAGGGCTTCTTGCCATGGCAATCCAACTACAGATGCATGTGCCCTCTGTGCATCTGGCTTAACCTGGGCACTGGAAATTGAAACCAGTCTGGGACATTTCCCATGTAACAGACTTTAACCACTAAGCCATCTCCCAAGACCCGTCTGATGTGTTATTGCTTGTCTATGGCTTATCCCCAAGAGTCCCTGTGTTGAAAGCTTAGTCTCCAAAGTCATGATGTGAAAAGGTGCTAGGTATTGCTGGAGACACTATTTTCAGAGGAGATCAAGGTAGATACCATAGGCTTCTAGTCATTCTTCAGGACATTTGTTTTCATAAAGAGAGGAAAGCAAGCTCTTGCTTGCTCCCCAGTTTCCAGTCTTGTCATGTGATGTCTCTCCTGCCAAGACGACATCTTCCATAAAAGCCTAATCAGAGCTGACCTGATCCTTTCTACATAAACCTCTTTTCTTTGTCATATGTCCAGACCTAATCATTTTTAGAGTAATATAGTAAGGGGTCTTACTAAGTAGATTACATGGTCACATGATCATGCATCCAGATGGAGTCACCACTGACTATTTCCAAAGCTAGGTCATAACTTTATATTTGATGTAATAATTGATAAAATACTCCCTTTATACTCTTTTTCTTCTGGACTATAATTTCCTGAGTTAAACTAAAATAAAATTCATTTTTTAGAGTCCAGTCCCCCCGCCTGCGCTCCCCCGCTGGGTTATTTCATTGAGTAGGGAGCCAGGCAAGCTTGAGAATTGGGCTCTTCCTTCCTGGCTCTTCCTTCCTGGCTGAGGGACGCAACACAGCACCGACATAAAGGGGCTGCTGGCTGGCTGGGCTGTCTCTAGGTGATGCGGTGAGCGCTGCAGCAGGCCCAGAAGCTGAGCAGGCTTGAGCCTTCAGCCCTTCATCCCCTTGGATATGCATTCCGGACCTCCAGCTCTTTTCACACTCACCACCCCTGAGGTGGTCTAGGCACTCTCATCCCTTCCCCATCCCTCCCCCACCCCAGTCCCTGACCCAGGGAGGCTGCTGCTGCCGCCACTGTCTTCCTTCTTCCCACCATGGCTCTGAAGAGAATCCATAAGGAATTAAGTGATCTGGCATAGGATGCCCCAGCACAGTGTTTAGCAGGTCCTGTTGGAGATATTTTTCATTGGCAAGCTCAGTAACTTAACAGCATTATTTCTCTTTTAACGTTTTGAAACAAGGCATGATTTTTCTTCCCTTAGTATAAAACAACTATGGCCCCAATATTGGCAAATGGAAGCTTGTTTAAGGAAGTTTCAAGAAGTTAACAGTAATATTGTAGCAACAGCTCTAGGTGATATTTGTACACACATGAAAAGCCTTGGTCCCCAGGAGAGGGAAGGTACTGTGCACTTTTAATAAGTGTGACCAAGTGGGACACATTATATTCCTTAGGGGTACACCCTTAAGTACTCTCTTCTCTCTGCTTCCCGTCTCTTCTGATACGTCCTCCACCACTGCCCTTCTGTCCCCTCACCAGAGCCCAGTACAAGGAGGATGCTCAACCATGGACATGAGCTCCGGAATTATGGATCAACATAACCATCTCCTTACTTGAGAAGTTGCCTGTATCATATCTTCTTGTGGTGATGGTGTGTAATTTTTGAGTGTTTGTATTTTATTCTCTCTAATTTCACATATAGAAATGGAAATATATGGATTGAGATGATTGCTCAGTGATTAGGTCCTGAGTTTGCATCCCAAGTACCCATGTATGATAGTTTGAATGGATGTTCACAAATAGATTCAGGAGTTTTATTCAAGCTTATAACTTGGCTGGAAGAGGTGTTACTGGGTGTGGATCTGTATTCTAGCCTAAGAGATGCAAAGTGCCTGAATTCTGCCATTATGAGTTTTTGGATGTGCTCACTGGTGATGGTGGTGGCTTTTCTTTCTTGGCATGGACCTGTGAAAGAGGGCCAGCTTTTTTACTGTTATAGAACTTCCTCTGGATTTGTAAGCTTCAAATTAATTTCCCTTTCTATATAATTGTGCCTGGTTTAGAAGTCTATCTCAGCAATCAGAAACGGTCTACTACAGAATTGGTACCAGAATGTGGAATGTGCCTGAGATGGATCTTAACATTTGGATTTTGGTCCTTTGGAACTTTTATTTTGGAGAAATGAGCATGGACTTGGCACTTGCAACTGAAGATGCTGTCTCAAGTGGTAAGCTAAGTATAATAAGATGACTCTGATGAGAAGTTAAAAATGCTAAGTGCAGAGTGAATGGTATTTGGAGGCTTGGCTTAGGAACTTTCTAAGGGGGGAAAAAAAAAACTGCAGAAAATCTTGCTGGAACTGGGCTATTGGCCTAAAGGCTAGCTGCATTCTATTGCAAAGGCTCAGAGAGTTTGATCAGGCTAAATTTGTACTGGACTGATGTGCTTGGCTAAAGATATGGGACTGAGAAATTTAATATTTAGAATTGGAAAAACTCAAACAAGTTTAAAATTTACTGACAGAGAGACTGTGTTAGATTACTGAAACTGCTATTGTCAAATGCATTAGCAATCTTAAGTAAGATGGCCCAAGTGGTTTACATTAAATCAATGGAGAGAATGTCTGAGATGAGCCCACTCCAGAAAGACTGAATGGTAGGAATGAAACACTTTTGAGAGATCTGAAAAAAAATAACATGCCCTTCAAGGTCACGATTTATTTTATTCCTGAATTATGAATATGGCTGTGTTCTGCACACCTCATATTGATTTAAGAAGCATTAAAAAATGCATGGAGTAGTCATAAAGTGCACATGGTTCCAGGAGCTGCTACTGAGATGCGGTATATAGGCAGGGTGTAATGACCCTGAGGCTCATGAAGACATTGAAAGATGGACTGTGGTTTTCAGTGGGACCCAAGGATGTTAAGATATACCAGGGCTGTGCAACAGTTACCATGAAGGCTGTTGGCTAGGAATGGAAGTTTCTCCTGGCTACTCAGACCCACTGGAGGGGCAGAATTGTAAAATCCAGAGACTCCTCACTGGTCATTGGTTATCATATCAGATTTGACCTGCAGATGTTTGATGTTGGCTCAATGGTTATTGAGTTTGCAGTGCTGTATTCAGTCTTTGTTATGCTCTATAGCAACTGGAAATGTTTATTCTGAGCCTTAAATTATGTAACTTGTTTGATTTTCCAGGACTGACAGTTAACAAACAATCTTAAATCTCAGACAAGACTTAGGAATTTGGAAATATCTTAAGTTGATAAATATTGTGGGACCTTTGAATTTGGACTAAACACAATATAAAATGTGATATTGTGGTAGAAAAGACACTAAAAGTTGAACTGGTTCCATGAGTTACTGTAAGAGTTAATTGCTGAGGAGCTAAACTTATCTTTGTCAGCAGATGAAAAAATCCCAAAGAGAGAACTGTCCAGAAAGGGCCCAGAAGGTGATAAGAAAAAAAGTTTGGACTAAAACAAAGTAAAATGGAGATCATTGTTAGGGTAGCTTGACTAAGAAATGATTGATATGCAAACTGTCATGCCTTTTTTGTTCACTTATCCCTCCCCTTGGCTATGAAAACTATAAAATGGAAATAAAATCTCAGCTAGGAGTCAGAGCTTCTTTGAAATATTATCTCAAAGACTTTGGCACCTGGGTAACAAAGGTCCCTGGAACTGGGAAGCACATGCCCGTGACATGATTGTGGGGTCCCCTTCCAGGTGGCCCAAGGAGAATGAAACCCCAGGCTGGAGTTCCTGAGTGCAAGGAGATGAGACTGAGTCAGACATCCAGGCTAGGAAGAAACTTCCCAGGGAAATTGGAAATTGAGATTGTGACTAGTCAGGTCTCGAGGAGCCAGCATGGACTGATCCTGTAAGAGGAATCCCAAGCCTTGATGTAGTTCTGAGGTGATGGCCCTCTTTCTGTCAGGAGGGCTAAAATTGTTCTGGCCAGGACCAAAGGGATTCCAGTCTCACTAATTACCTAGATAAGGACTGATGTTGCTGTGGTCTCTGTAACTATCTTGATCAGGGTTATGAATGGGATGAGATAAGAAAAACTTGTTTAAACTCTGAATGAATGAATGAATGACTGAATGAATGTCTGAGGGAGAAATGTCTATCAGGAGTCTATATGAAAAGTGCATTTGACCTGAATGTATGTACAAACATTATGTGGCTCACAGATCTAAGGCTGCAGAGTGATTTCTGTCTTGAGCAGTGCATGTTCAAGAATTCTTTGTCTTTGTGTGCGTTCTGCAGCACTAACACAGTAGGAAATTCATTGTGTGAGAAGTCCTTCTCCAAGCCCACTGTCGTACTATGCATGGTGAAAACCAAACCATACTTCAAAAGGGAATATTCAGAAAATTATCTGAGATGACACCAGAAAAATCAAAGGCCTCTGTAAATTAGGAAGACCAGCTTTTATTGTTGAATGGCCCCCAGAGGAAACACTGAAAGTAACTAGAGACAGGGAAAAATGCAAGATTCTCCTACTTTTAACAGTTATAAAATGGCAAGATAAGGTAGTGGCCCTGTAGCCATGAGAGAAATCCAAAACCTTCCCTGGGAAAAACAAACATAAAATAAAATAGAGTAAAATAAAACAAAAAACAGCTCAGCTAGAGTCATGCCAGAAGCTTCAAGGCCAGAGATTACCCCCACAGAGCTGCCTCCTACCACATTTCCAGTAATAAGGAACTGGCTAGCAAAACTTAAAACTGGCTAGACCCATGGTGATAGAAAGGGGAGTACAGGAAGATAATGTTGTCTAGGCTACTGGGGAATTACAGTGCTCCATGGCCTGATATTGAGGAAGAGGTTAAATGATGAAAAAAAGAAACCAAGATAAAATTCTCACCGTAAGGATTTACAAATACCTCTGCGCTAAACAAATGTGAGTAAAAGTCACTCAAATCCTAAACCCAACCACATACCTAACAGAAGAGGAGGGAAAGCCCCTCCATACTTGGAGGGAAGGGTTATACTGTCCTGCTGTGTTCACCAGGGGCAGAAGGTTAAATTGCATTGTTGGACAACGAGACAAGACACAAACCTCTCTGGGCTTATGCCACACCCAGAGAAATCCATGGTGGCTCTGCTTTCTTGGCCTCCCTGCCTTGAAGAGCTTCAGGGACCTATGGACATAGGGAATCTCAGGCCTCTGGCCCCAACATAATGATGGGTGAGTGCCAAATGGCTGTGGAGAAGTGGGGACTTACTCAAAATAATTTTTAACTGTTTTAAGTTTACTTTATCTCTCTATGCTTTTATGGAACCTCTAATAGACAACAGCCCCAAGATTTAAATTTAGATTTAGATTTAGAAGTACTCAATACTGAGTTTGCCAGAAAATTTCCAGAACTTCTAATAATGTTCTAATCTTCTTTCATAGTTTTAAAATATGCATTTCAGAAAACTGATAAAGAGGTACCAAAAATCAATGAATGATGAAGTATATATGTATATTCTGAATAAATAATTTAAGTCAAGTCTTGTCTACCTTTTATAGAAGATTATTTCAAAGAGTCTTTTCAGGACAATAGGAAAATGATACACTTAAATGGTCATATTAAAAGGTCTTATGATAGGAGAAATAAAAGTTTTGATGATTATTATAGTTAGATAAACTATATAAAAGGATTAAATGAAGAAACTTTAAATGTTGGACATTAAATGTTTGATCCAAAAGATTATTACAGAAAGATTACACCACATATTGTAAGCTAAAAGTATGTAGATGAAGATATGAGTAAATTGAAACAGAAGGCTTAAAGACAAAGTTGATTAAGTCTTAAAGTGCTTGATTAGACTACAGACTACTTGACATTAAGATGACTATTAGTCTAGAATTTATTCTAGACTAACAAAGCATGGTTGCAAGATGAGATGATATTCGGGTTCTAAATTTAAAACTGTAACTTACTGATGTTATCCTGGTCATAATAATATGTATAAGGTTGTAAAAGACTGGCTATGTTTCCTCTGTTTCTTAATCGTTTAGTATTTAAAAAGGTTATTATATATAAATTGAAAAGAAGCCCCTTTACCCTTAAGATGATTCCTGTCATGTTCATACAGTTTTACTGAGTGATTATCATGGAGATTATTGTCTAAATCTTATAAAAGGTAATTTAGTTATTGTGCTTTATTCTTCGGAAAACTGAGGAAGCTCCTCCTATACTAGGAAAACCTGCTATATACATACAGTGTTAATATAGTGTGTCTAAGCTTCATATATTCTACTAGTCATAAATGTTGCTTTATGTTAAACTTAAAATATGGTTCAATGAAGAAATTACTTTATGTCTGTCATAATGTCTCTAATGTATGTTAAAATCAGGCTAATTTAGCTCAACAATGACCAGGTTTGGCTTTATTCTTAAGCTATGTATAATCAGTCTCAGTCAAGGTTTTACTTAAGTAATTGTCTCATTTCTGGTATCTTAAGTTCATTGCTTATAGATATATTGATACATAAGACATGTCCCCTGCTCGAGGAAAATTATCTTAAATTCTGCTGTTCCGCTTCCAGTTTGGGGTGTAATTGGTGCCTACATAGGTATACAGACTAGTCAAGTTGTTTTCAAACACAGATACCATGCTTTTATACTGTCTTGTCTTTTCCTGACAAAAAATTTCTATATCAAGTCAATTGATTTAAAGTTTTGGGTAAAATATTATTTCCAGGGCTGCTAACATATTCTGCCTATACTTATAACAGACAGATACCTAAAAGATAAAATGTGTATGTTTTCTATGTTCCAGATATAGCTTACACTGTCACATGACAACTAAACTTAAATGCTAATCAGAATAATTTTAAACTATTGTGTCATTCTCTGACCAGATCTCCTTTGCTAATAATATGTTCTGTACCTTTTTAACAAAATAGGTTTTACTGATCAGATATGTACAGTCTCTCTGAGTGATTAATAACTATATGTAGAAGCCAAAGTAAATTGGAAACATTGGAGTTAAAAGGATAACTAATATTTGAGTTCCTGCTCCCAGGTTAGAAGGCCACAAGAGATAATGGGACACTTGCTTACTTCTAGCCATTGGTATGTTACCTGTGTCCTTGATCAGGGAGGAAACAGAGACCCCGAAATGAACTCCAAATTAATGCATCTGCAACAGCAAAATCACATCATAGGAAAATCCCAAAGCAGGGAGGGCCACATGGTTAGCACAGCCTTGATTTATCCCAGCAGATGACAATGCTGAGAGTCATAAAACTCCTCACAGTTCCCTAAAGTCTCTCCTATAGAGCCATGAATAACCTCTGAAATATAATACATAGTTAATTATGGCTGCATAGATGGTCTTAAACACCTAGTAAGAAAATATAACTACAAGATATTATAGTATAAACCACGAGTCAGACAAATAGACTGCTCTGCTTAAGGCTGACTTATAGTACTAAGCTATTAACTCATGCCTTCTCCCTCTGCCTGACCATAATAAGTTAGCCACTGTTTACCTTTAAATCAAAGATTTAAAAATTTTCCTCACTGATTATGCTTACCTGATAGTAATTGATTCATATTAGTCCAATCTCTCTATGGTATATCTTATTAAAAGGAGGAATATCACTAAGGACATATCTCATAGACAAGCCCTAACATATGTTTGGGGCAAATGTAGAGCCTAACCCCAAAATGTAAAAATAATTTAGAGTTCTTACTGTTTGTACTTGCTAGTGTCAATGTTGTTGGATGTTTGATGGTATTTCTTTGCTTAGATTTATAGCGGTAAGCCAGATTCTCCTGCCACTGATGATACATTCTTAAAATTTGTAATACAAAGGGACCCACACTCCCTTGTGAAATTGGGCCCATGCCCATCAGGCAAGAGATAGAAACTCATCACACCAGAATCAAGAAGATACAGTCCTCAGCCAATTGTAATAGCTAACAGGCCACTAGGGACACGGATGGTCCTCTCAAAGTCAAGATCTGCAGGACATCTTCCCCAGCCAAAAAGACTGTGGCCCTGCTCCAGTCAGTCCTATGTAAACTGACTGGTCCACACATGACAGAAGCCTTAGGAGTTTAATATGAGATGCCAAAAAGAAATTAAGACACATGGGTAGGATCCTAACTCCATCCATTTGCTGGATCAATCAGCTCATTTGACAACCTCATGGGATGCATATAGTAGCTTTGGTTCCAAGGGAATTTTATGTCTTTCACCCCTGAACAGATACAGTTGTTTACTATTGCCTTCTATTAAATCATTTTCCTCCCACATGAATATCTGTTTCTTCTTGAGAGATGTGGTACAACCCCCTTATCTCTACTGCAGCAATGTCCTGTGCTCTCCTCCTCACAATAGGATTAGTTTATGACAACTCCTGCTGAATAATTTTATACAGAGATGGTCCTCCTGGCTCTCTTTCTTTGGCTTTATTTTATTATAACAATTCTTTTGCATTGCCATCCATATTTTCAAGGGCAATAATCATGAACCAGTTCCTGCTGCTGATAAATAAAATACAAGATTCAATGGTAAAAGTGTCACTGTTCACAATGACAACTGACACATACTTGACCCTCAAGGTCATGTTTACCCAAGACTCCGGAGGTCTTATTGCTGATGTGCCCCAGTCCTTGGCTCTGGCCCTGTGTGGACTACATGGCGACACTGGCTAGCTCCTTTAATGGGCCTCTCATAATAATTATGCTGGAACTTATGTTAAACTCCTATAAATTCTCTGTCCAGGATCATCCAATCTAGGTTGGAAATAATTAAAATAAAGGTGATACACCAGGTGTACCAGCCACTACATACAAAATCATAAGGTGTTATGATGACAAGGAGGAAGGAATGTGGTAGAAAAGAAGCTAAAAGTTGAACTGATTCCCTGAGTTACTCTAAGAGTTAATTGCTGAGGATCTAAACTTATTTTTGTCAGCAAAGGGAAAAACCTGAAAGAGGGAACTGTCCAGAAAGGGTCTAGAGGGATGATAAGAAGGAAAGACAGTTTACGCTAAAACAAAGTAATAGATATGTTATGTTCATAGCACCACATAGAATTCAGTGCAAAATAAGTGTTTGCTTCATTGGTCAATTAAGTTAAACAAAAATTCCAAACACTGGATGCTATAAATTTGTAAACATACTTATTAATGTGAAAAATATAATCTATAGTGGAAGCAAATATTTTGTTTATATACAATTAGATATTGTCCACAAGCACTTGTTTACTATTTTGCAAATAAGATGTATTTGAAGTGAAACAAAGAAATATAAATTACTAGAATTGTCCAAATATTTGTGTACCCAAAGTTCATTATTCATGTATACATTAATCAATATTTTGACATTTGGAAATAGAATGAATTATGCATATTAAATGTGTTCTGGGAATGTTGTGATAGCAATATGTCTTCATCTCACAGGTATCACCAAATATTTGAATGAAGTATTTTAGTCACTTGACATACATTTATAGAAAACTATAGTCAGGTCTCACTTTCATATTAAATATTGACATAGAAAATATTTTTATAAAAGATAAATACATCTTGGGCTGGAGAGATGGCTTAGTGGTTAAGTGCTTGCCTGTGAAGCCTAAGGACCTCGGTTCAAGGCTCGACTCCCCAGGACCCACGTTAGCCAGATGCACAAGGGGGCGCACGCGTCTGGAGTTCATTTGCAGTGGCTGGAGGCCCTGGCATGCCACTCTCTCTCCCTCTCTCTATCTGCCTCTTTATCTCTGTCTGTTGCTCTCAAATAAATAAAAAAAAATTAACAAAAAAATTTTTTTAAAGTTAAATACATCTATATTAGAAAACCATATATACTATAATCCAAATTATGTATCAATCAAAAGAAACAATAAACACTAAGCTATGCCTTTATGATAACAAATTCTGAGCACTACTTTTTGTCTCTTCATTGAGTTAAAATCAAGTAAATCAAGTAAATATATTTAGGTATTGGAAAAGCTAATCGATATTTAGGCATTGGAAAAGCTAAACTCTCTGAAGTATTTTAATGGTATGAGAAGCCAAAATGGATTTTTGCAAATAGCATAGTTTTCTCTGACTTATACTTTTTGAAATTAATTTATTTTTAATTAACAACTTCCATGATTGTAAACAATATCCCATGGTAATGCCCTCCCTCCCCCCACTTTCCCCTTTGAAACTCTATTCTCCATCATATCACCTCCCCCTCTCAATCAGTCTCTCTTTTATTTTGATGTCATTATCTTTGAACTCCTATTATGATGGTCTTATGTAGGTAGTGTCAGGCACTGTTGGGTCATGGATATCTAGGCCATTTTGTGTCTGAAGGAACACTTTGTAAGGTGTCCTACCCTTCCTTTGGCTCTTACATTCTTTCTGCAACATCTTCCACAATGGACCCTGGGCCTTGGAAGTTGTGAGAGAGATATTGCAGTGCTGAGCACTCCCCTGCCACTTTTTCCCAATACCATGATGCCTTCTGAGTCATCCCAAGGTCACTGCCATCTGAAAAGGGAGTGTTCTCTACCAAAAATGAGAGTGGCATTAATATATGGGTATGAACACTAAGAGAAGTGCTCACTGGGCAGTTTGATGAGCATAGTATATACATTTAGCCAGACAGCAGCAGATATTACAACCCTCAGGCTCATGACTACCCCTGTTGTAGGTTTTCAGTATCAGGGATGTAGTCCCTCAAATGGAGCAGGCCTCCAGTCCAATTAGAGGACAGTTGGTTTCCACCATGACAGATATGCCACTATTGCACCCGTGGGCTCATTTGGCCTGACTGGCCAAATACAAGGCTTGCAGTGTCCACTGTTAAGTATATTCACTGGGAAATTCTCTCTTTCCCATTGAACTGCATGCAAAATGGCTTCTTCCAGCTTTCTGTCAGCTGATCTACATGGAGGAGGTTATCAGCTCAGTTCCAGGAGGATTTCTCAGTGGCCTTGCAGACCATATATGTGAAATCTTCAGCAATAGGGTCTTACCATCTATTCCTGGTGAGAAACCAAGTGTCTTGCAATTGTCCATAATGTTTTGGGAGCATCAGGGTCCTCCCTGGCCAACAACTCACTGGAAAGTATCCCATGCCTGGCACTGAAAATTTTCTAGTAACAATCTGTGTCTCCTGAGTGTTCCATTGTCCAAAAAAGTATGTTTCCATATGAATTGCTTATATCCTCTTAGATTTTGACTACCCCTCCCTCCATCTTTCTTTTACTAAATCTCTTACCCCGACCTCACTTAGGCCTTTTAAACCCCATTAATCTGTTATTCTACTTACATATATACAATACCAACTGTGGGGGTTTGAATAGAATAGATGGCCCCCAATATATTCAGTTGTTTATTTGTTTGTAGTTTGCATCTGCAGACACCTGGCTGGAGGCAATGTCACTGGGTGGATTTTAAGGTGTGGTGGTGGGTTTCAGATTTCAATCTAAAGATATGCAAAGTGTGCCTAGCAGGAGTTCCTGAAGTGTGTGGTGGCTTTTGGCTTTAGGCTTGTACTTCTCTCTCTGCTTGGACTTGTGAAGGCAGGCCAGCTTCTTCTGCCATTTATGGAACATCCCCTGGGTCTGTAAGCTTCAATAAATCCCCTCCTCCGTAACTGTGTCTGGTCTGAAAGTTTATCTCAGCAAACCTGAAGCTGTCTGCTGCACCATCCTATTAAGTCCACCCCTCCCTTCCTTTCTATTCCCTATATATCTCTTTTCTAACTTACTGGCCTCTGCAACTGAGTTTTCTTGTTACTCATACAGAAGTCCAATCATCTATAGCTAGGATACACATATGAGAGAGAATATGTGATGTTTGACTTTTTGGGCCTGGGTTACCTCAGTATAATCCTTTCCAGATCCATCCATTTTCCTGCAAATTTCATAACTTCCCTTTTCTTTACTACTGAGTAGAACTTCATTTTGTAAATGTGCCATATCTTCATTATCCACTCATCAGTTGAGGGACATGTAGGCTGGTTCCATTTCCCATCTATTATGAATAGAGCAGCAATAAACATTGTTGAGCAAGTATCTCTAAGGGAGTGATATGAGTCCTTAGGATATATGCCTAGGTGTGCTATAACTGGGTCATATTGTACATCTATTTTAGTATCTTAGAATTATCCACACTGATTTCCACAATGGCTGGACCAGACTGCATTCCCAACAACAGTGTAGAAGGGTTCCTCTTTTTCTGCATCCTCACCAGCATTTATGGTTATTTGTTTTCATGATGGTAGCCAATCTGACAGGAATGAGATGTATTCTCAACATAGTATTAATCTGCATTTCCTTGATGACTAGGGATGTAGAACATATTTTTAGATGCTTATATGCCATCTGTATTTCTTCTTTTTAGAACTCTCTATTTAGGTCCATAGCCCATTTTTAATTGGGTTGTTTGATTTCTTAGTATTTAATTTTTGAGTTCTTTGTTACATGTTAATCCTCTATTACATGTTAATCCTCTATCAGATGTATAACTGGCAAAGATTTTTCCCATTCTGTAGGTTGCCTCTTTGCTTTATTAACAGTGTCCTTTTCTGTACAAAACTTTTGTGATTTCGTGAGGTCCCAGCAGTTAATATGTGGTTTTAAACCCTGAGTAATTGGGGTTGTATTCAGAAAGTCTTTTCCTCTATGTTGAAGGGTTTCCCCTACTTTTTCCTCTAGTGGCTTCAGAGTTTCAGGTCTGATATTAAAGTTTTTAATACATTTGGACTTCATTGTTGTCCATGGAGAGAGAGAGGATCTATTTTCATCCTTCTGCAGATACATATCCAGTTTTTCCCAGCACCATTTGCTGAAGAGGCTGTCTTTTCTCCTATGAGTATTTTTGGCATTTTTGTTGAATATCAGGTGGCTATAGCTACCTGGACTTACTGGGTCCTCTATTCTGTTTCATTGATCTACATGTCTGCTTTTGTGCCAGTACCATGCTGTTTTTTGGTACTCTGGCTCTGTAACTTAGGTTAAAATCAGGTATGGTGATACCTCCAGCCTTATTTTTGTTGCTCAATATTGTTTTAGATATTCAAGATTTTCTCTGCTTCCAAATGAATCTTTGGATTGTTTTTTCTATTTCCATGAAGAATGCCATTGGAATTTTGATGGGGAATGTATTAAATGTGTAGATTGCTTTTGGTAAGATTGCCATTTTCACAATATTGACTCTTCTGATCCAAGAACAAGGCATGTCTTTCCATTTCCTAGTATCTTATGCAATTTCTTGCTTCAGTGTTTTAAAGTTTTCATTTTAGAGTTCCTTCACTTCCTTAGTTAGGTTTATTGCAAGGTACTTTATTTATTTATTTATTTGTTTGTTTGTTTGTTTGTTTGTTTGTTTGTTATGCAATTGTGAATGGGAGTGCTTCTCTGATTTCATCCTCTGTGTGTTTCTTGTTACTATATAGGAAAGCTACTGGTTTCTCTGTATCTATTTTGTATCCTGCTACATGTCTACAGCTGTTATTAGCTCTAACATCTTGCTGGTATAGTCTTTAGTGTCCTTTATGTATAGAATAATGTCATCTGAAAATAATGATAACTTGATCTCTTCCTTTCCAATCTGTTTTCCTTTTATGTGTGTATCTTGCCGTATTGCTATGGCAAAGACTTCTAGTACTATATTAAATAAAAGTGGTGGCAGTGGACATCCTTGTTTTGTTCCTGATTTTAGTGGAAAAGCTTCAAGATTTTCCCCATTTACTAATATGTTGGCTGTAGGCTTGTCAAAAATAGCCTTTATTATGTTCAGATATATTCCTTCTATTTCCAGTCTTTGTAGGAGTTTTACCATAAAGGATTTTGGATTTTGTCAAATGCTTTCTCTGCAACTAATGAGATGATTATATGATCTTTGTCCTTCAGTCCATTTATATAATGTATTACATTTATTGATTTGTGTATGTTGAACCATCCCCATATCTCTGGGATAAAGCCTTCTTGGTTGGGGCAAATGATATTTCTGATACATTCTCATTTTCTGTTTGCCAATGTTTTGCTGAGAATTTTTACATCTATGTTCTTGAGGGAGATTGGTCTATAATTTTCTTTTTTTGTTCTATCTTTGCCTGGTTTTAGTATCAGGGTGATGCTGGCTTCATAGAAGGAGTTTGGTAGGATTCATTCTTTTTCTATTACATGGAAAAGTTTAAGGAGCATTGGTGTTAGCTCTTCCCTGAAGGTCTAGTAAAATTCACCAGCAAATCCATCTGGTCCTGGACTTTTTTTAGTTGGGAGATTTTTTGTTTTTTGTTTTTTTTTGGTTTTTTTCGAGGTAGGGTTTCACTCTAGCCCAGGCTGACCTGGAATTCACTATGGAGTCTCAGAGTGGCCTCGAACTCACGGCAATCCTCCTACCTCTGCCTCCCGAGTGCTGGGATTAAAGGCGTGTGCCACCACGCCCGGCTCCATTTAGGAGATTTTTTATAACTGCTTGGATCTCCATACTTGCTCTAGGTATATTTAAATGATTTATCTCATCTTAATTTAATTTAGGTAGGTAATATAAATCAAGGAAATCATCCATTTCTTTCAGATTTTCAAACTTAGTGGAGTATATGTTTTTATAGAATGTCCCTATGAGTTTTTGAATTTCTCAGTTATCTGTTGTGATGCTGCCTTTTCATCTCTAATTTTATTAATTTGTGTCTCCTCTCTTTCTTTTGGTCAGATTTGCTAAGGGTTTATCAATCTTGTTTATCCTTTTAAAATAACCAACTCTTTGTTTCATTGATTCTTCAGATTGTTTTTTTTTTTTTTTTTTTGGTTTCTCTTTCATTAATTTCTGCCCTACTCTTTATATTTCTCCCCATCCACTGACTTTTGGTTTGCCTTGTTCATCTTTTTCCAAGGCTTTAAGGTGAAGCATTAGTTGTTTATTTGAGACCTTCCTAATTTCTTAATATAGGAACTTAAAGCTATAAATTTCCCTCTTAGGACTGCCTTCATTGTGTCCCAAAGATTTTGGTATGTGTGTTCTCATTATCAGTTGACTCCATGAATTTTTTTATTTCCTTCTTGATTTCTTCATTGACTCATTTATCATTTAGAAGTTTATTGTTTAGTTTCCATGATGTTGTGTATGCTCTATAACTTTTCTTGCTATTGATTTGTAGTTTGATTCCATTGTGATCAGATAGAATACAATTAATTATTTCAGTTTTCCTGTATTTGTTAAGATTTGCTTCGTGTCCTAATATATGGTATATTTTAGTGAATGTTCCATGTGGTGCTGAAAACAATGTGTACTCTGCAGCATTTGGATGAAATGTCCTGTATATATCTCTTAGGTCCGTTTGTTCTATGACCTCATGTAATCCAGATACCTCTCTGTTTATTTATGCTGGGATGGCCTGTCAATTGATGAGAGTGGCGAGTTGAAGTCACCCACTACAACTGTGTTTGGTGTTATCTGTGATCTTAATTCTAATAGCATTTGTTTGATGAAGTTGTGAGGCCCCATTTTTGGTGCATATATGTTTAGGATTGTAATGTCCTCCTGTTGGACAGTGCCTTTGATCCATATAAAATAACCTTCCTTATCTTTCCTAACCAATGTTGGACTGAAGTCTACCTTGTCAGATATTAGGATAGCAATCCCTGCTTGTTTTCTCAGCCCATTTGATACACCATTTTCCAACCTTTCACCCTAAGGTAGTGTCCATGCTTTGTAGAAAGGTGAGTTTCTTGGAGGCCAAAAATTGAAGAATCCTGCTTTTTAACACAGTCTGAAAACCTATATCTTTTGGCTGGGGTATTAAGGCTGTTGATATTAAGAGATATTATTGAAAGGTGTGTATTTATTTTTGCCATTTTTTCATAGTTCTTCTGGTTTTTACCTTTGCTCTCTTGTATTAACTAGTGTTTGAGTATTGTTTGTTTTTTCCAGGTTCCTTTTATGTGTGCTTTTCTTTCTCTTCAGCATGGAGGATTCTTTCAATTATTTTCTGTAAATCTGGTTTTGTCTTCAAATATTCCTTTAGACTGTTTTTGCTGTTGAATGTCCTTATTTCTCTGTCTATTTGAATGGATAGTTTTGCAGGATAAAGTAAACTTGGTTGACAGTTGTTATCTTTCAGATCTTGGAATACATCACTTGATGCCCTTCTGGCTTTTAAAGTTTCTGTTGAGTAATCTGCTGTGGTCTTGATGGGCTTGCCTTTCTATGTAACATGATTTTTCTGTCTGATTGCTTTCAATATATTTTCTTTGGTTTGTAAGTTTGGTCATTTAATTATAATATGGTGAGGAGAGGTTCTTTCTAGGTCTTGTCTGCTTGGTGTTCTAAAGGATTCCTGTATCTGCATTGGCATCTCTTTCCCAATTTTGGGGAAATTTTCTTCTATGACTTTGTTGAAAATGCCTACTATGCCTTTGGAGTGAAATTCTTCTTCTACTATACCCTGAGTTCTTATGTTTTCATAGTGTCCCAAATATCTTGAAATTCCCATTCATACTTTCCTATTAGTTTATATTTCTCTTTGTTGGACTGTATTACATCTGCCACCTGGTCTTCTAGTTAAATATTCTGTTCTCTCCTTAATTCATTCTACTGGTGAGAATTTCTACAGACTTATTTATTTATTTTTTATTTATTTGCCTATGTTCTTTGTTGCTAGTAATTCTGGCTGGTTTTTCTTTATTATTTCTATTTCCTTATTTATGTCTTGAATTGACCTCTTTATTTCATTAAATTGGCTTCCTGTGTCTGTTTTGATTCCTTTGATTTCCTCTTTCATTCCTTTGATTTCCTCTTTGGCTTCTTTGAACATATTCATAATCATTCTTTTGAAATCTTTCTCCAGCATTTCCTCTAACTCATTCTCAATGGAGGTCATTTCTGATGCATTAGTACTTTTTGGTGGATTTGTTTTGTCTTGATTTTTGGTGTTTCTTGTGTTATAATATACATATTTTTGCATCTTAGATTAATTTAATGCTTGGATTTTCTAATTAGCTGTAGTATTATTAGATGTATAAATCAATGTGATGTTATATATCTTCAGGGTAGGAGCTTAAGATGCTAGGTCTGGCTCTTAAGACTCTCAAGAGTATCTACAAATGTGACCCTAGATGTTGGGTTTGCCTGCTATGAGAGTATTCAAGTAGGCTGAGTGGACCAAAATACAGGCAGATTCTAATATTTAACTAAACAGTGTACACATTCAATGATAATCAGCACAGAGTATTCATGCAAGAGTAGGTGTTATGACAAGCAGATCCTCTCAGGAAATCACAGTCACTTTGCATGTGTGTTGCCCTATATTTGTAATCTTGTAAACTAGGAGGTTAAGGTTTCTGGTCCTTTGAGTGTTCCAAGTCAGCTTGTGACCAAGTGAGACCCTTCACTTTTAGGCTGAGTTTGGTCTCACTTATGCTGCACTCCTGCTTGGGTCCCCCTTTGCTGTGCTGTGGGTTCAGGTAGGTTGGCTGAGTCACTGGATTACTGCTCTGGTCGCTGGTGCTGGGTGCTGTGAGCTCCCTTCCCCAGGTCTGTGATGCTTGCAGGTTCTTGAACTGGCAGTGGGGAAGGGAGGCTGTGGATATTGGCTCTAGTTCTCCAGCTGGTCCATGTGATCCTCTACCTCCTGAGCTGCTCTTCTGTTGGTCGCTGCAGTCCTCTCTTCATGTTTCTTGAGTTAGCGAGGAGCTCCCGTATAAGTGGAGAGTCCCCTCACCTGGATTTTCCTGTGGCTCAAGCCGAGCCTTGCAGCTGTGGACCCATGAACCTGGTGCTGCTGCTGCTGGAGCCACTTCTGCCTGCCTATGTGGGCTCTAGATGCTCTGGATCTCTCCTACTTCTATGCTGCAGTTGGTAATTTCTTATATACCTCACCTTTTAGTAGACGAGTGTATCTTGCTATTTTTTTCTTTCTCCCCTAGGCTGCTTTGGCATCGTTCCTATGCCACCATCTTAACCCTTCTCCTCCATTTTTTTCTGACTTGCACTTTTGTGCTAAGCTGAGTTCTTCTGTAAGACAGTTCAAGCTTATAATCAAATTCTTAGTAGATTCAGAGGTAAAAGTTAATGTCAAAGAAAGCCATTTTCCAGTGCAAAATCCATGGCCCAGTTAGGTTAAAGAGATATCTTAGATATGCTTTCACTAAAGTATAATGAGAACATTTAACAGTTATCTTCTTTAATGTTATCTTAGCAACATCAAGCAACCTTAGTTTTATTACTTGGAGATTTAGAAATTCATTTCTATAAAATGTTGTTTTGTGGGGTGCTGGAAAGATTTTTCATTTATTTTTTTTATAATTAGCTTTAGGAGAGAAGTATTGAAACTTACTGAATTATAGGGAAAAAAAAGCACAATTGTGCCATCAAATTATAGTCTAAAGAGATAAAATGACCCTGAAACAAATAAGTGTTATAACAGAGATAAGTATATTATTTGGTCACAGAACATTATGGAAGGAAATACTCATGTTCAAAGTGGGCCGATACATAGCAGGGAGACTGTCATTGACATGTATTCAATAAGAGTAATGTGTGTTAATTATTACCCATGTTGCAATATTTTTGTCTTTTCTTGTTACATTAATATTGCCTAGCCAATAAAGGACCAGTTTTGTATTTTTCAATAGAAATGATTTATTATAAATATAACAAATGATTATTGGTTAAATTTTGCTATATTGCACATCATTTTAGAGATTGAACACATATTTCTACTTGATAATTTGAAGTTAATTAAGGAAAACTAATATTTTTCTATACTTTTGAGTATGTGTCATATTCAGATGTATTGTCCTGAATTTATATTTTCTCTGCCCTTTAAAACATTCAATTTCTTTTTAGGAACAGTTATAAATTGCCTAACATTTTGCCTATATATTTTTATTACTAAACTCAAAAATTTTTCCACCTCAGCAGGGAAATTATGTTATGACTGAAGGTAATATAAAACATAAAATATAGATACTGACTTTTTAACATTATGCCCATCCTTTTAAAATGCTAAAGAGTTTGGCAAATGAATACAGTATATTTCCACACTGTTGGTGACCACAACTCCTCATTACTAAGTGCAGCTTTGCAGGATCTATAATAAAGTTTCCTTCTGTTTTTGTAACCCTAACCTGAAACATGTTTTGAGACAGATACTCAACATAGAAATCTTGATTCAGATTGATTTATTCTTTCATTAAAATTGGGTTTAAATTCAATCAAATGTTTCTAAGTGTCAGGAGAGGAGTTTAAAAAATATGAGAACATCACAGGCTTTGTTTTTCATTTTGATAGCAAAGGAAGTAATCTCCTTTCTAAAATGCATTTTTTTCAGACTGCAAGATGCTTATATTATTTTATGAGTTAAAAATGTTAAGTAGGTACGAATATAATAGTTGAGCATATTTAGATGAAAAATGAGAATTAATTTTCTCTTCCTGGGGGTATTTATTTCTAAGACTAGGGCTGGAGAGATAGCTTAGAGGTTAAGGTACTTGCCTGCAAAACCAAAGGATCCAGGTTCTATTCCCTAGGACCTATGTAAGCCAGATACACAAGGTAGTACATGTGTCTTGGAGTTTGTTTGCGCAGGCTGGAGGTCCTGGCATGCCAATTCTTGTCCTCCCTCTCCCTCTCTTTCTCTACCTCTTTTTTTCTCTCTCAAGCAAAAAATAAAAAACAAATATTTTAAGACTAGTAAGTATTTCCATAGAAGTTCAGATAAATAATTATTTTGTAAAAATAATTTTGAATGCTTACAGTTTGTGATAATCCTAGGAAGAAACATTCATGTACATTTTAAGATTAGTTTTTGTAAGACAACTTAAAGGTTTACTTAATGGTCACGAAGGTTACTAAGCCTAGGGAATGCATGAGCAATGCCACTGTGCCCTTTCATCAGACAATGTCACACCTAGATGGTTTGATGAAAATGATATGGATAAAATACATCTATCAATTCATAAAATAGCATTTCCATGTTCACTGATGCTGTTATTTTGCACATACAATTACCTGAGATGATTCTAGACACTTGGGCTAAAATCTGCTTCCTCTTTTCTTGGCATAAACATTTGGATTGTGGCACAATAGTAAAATTAAGTTTATTAAAGTGTATTTATTTATATATACATATGTGTGTGTGCAGGTGTGCATGTGTACACACATGCATATGTGTGTGTCAGGGTGTCTTGCTCCTGCAAACTTCAGATGCATGTGCCACTTTGTGGCTGGTTTAACATGGATGCTGAGGAATCAAACCTGTAAAGGCAGGCTTCTCAAACAAGTTCCTGTAACTACCAAACCATCTCCCCTGCACCTTATCAGGCATTAATAAAGGCTTTGAGAAAGACATACAGAGGTAGTTGGGTGAGGTTTTGCATACAAGATAAGGGAGATCAAGGGAAACCTAGTGAAGAAGTTAAGAACTTACATTTAAGGGAGAGGAAAAGAAAAGGGAAGGTCAAGGTAGGATTGGATGGTAGCAATGAAAAGTGATTCAACATTGGGAAGAAGATGTCCCCTCCTATGCCTGTTGTTCAAGCCACTGAGTTTAGATTCCACTTGGGGCTTTCACCTTAGGAATATTCATGGGCTCATGTCGCAGGTGTTTATGATTGGGATGAAGGCAAAAATGTTAGTGATGGAAATAGATGGATAGATGTAGAGTGTATTTTGGAATTTGAGCTGATAAGACTTGCTGAATGAAACAAAGGATAGTGCCTCCCAAGATTTGGTGTCAGCAGTAGGAAAGACAAGAAGATAGTGGAATCAGGTGGAGAGGAGAATAGAGATGATATCTGGACTGGGAATTTGCTCAGTCAGTGTTAGGTTTTAGATACCCATTGGAAGTCCAGGCAAAAGTGACCAAACCATGAGCTACCACCCATATGGAGCTCAGATAGGTAGAGGCAGGTGTGAAGAAGAGACAAATACATTGGGAAAATTTAAGCAGACTCCCCTGGAGTAACAGAAGAGTGATCATGGGGAACCATATTCAACAGACATTGTGGCTATAGGGTTGCTTCTTGAAAATCAGATGAGGGAAAACAGAGTCAGGTTAGGATTTATAGCCTATTTTCTCTGAATTAAGTTTGGGTATACATGGGAATTAGATAAAAAGAAAGTGTTGGAGAGACATTAAGCACATGGTAAAAGATTGCAAAGAAGAAGCAAAAAAGTTTAGGGATAGCAAAATGCCATTAATCAGCAAACAGAACTATGGTGACCCCCCCCCCCTTATTGAACAGTCTGCTGTCAATTCTAGAGAATTGAAAATCCATGGCTTAAAATTAAATGAGGAATATGGATAAAATATTACCTACAAAATTGTTTTATACTCAGAAATAAGGTCAAGAGAATTAGGAAGCTAGAATGTAGGAATTGGTAAGGTATCCTATACAAATATTTAGCTTCTTTGCTCTTAGAATTGTATAGGTTTTGTTAAATCCAGGAATATGACTGACTTGGCTCAAAAAACAGAAAAGTATTGTTTGGGGAGACAAAATGTTTCCTAAGTCTGAAGATGCACATCCATTTACACATAGGTTCATGAGAACACGCCATGATCCTAGAGAAAGCAAAGAATATGAGCCAGAAATAAAGTAAAAATTCAATCTTCTGCTCAATGAACTCATTAGTATGTCAACCCTTTTTTCAGGTAAGTTTTACACATAACTAACACAGACAAATAAGACTGTTTTACAGGTTGGTTTGTGAGAGGAAAGGGAAAGAAATGTAACAATAAAAATAATAGGAAGACCTTTGAAGATTTTTATATTTCTTCTGGCACAGTTTCTTTATATCTGTAGACATCTGATTGCAGTCTATGTTTCTTTAATTTACTTTTAATTTTTAATTACCTGGCAAAGAAATTTCTGGAGACATTTTTCAAATATCTGTGATGTTCTTGAGTGTGTGACATTTAGCACGTGGGAATTGTAGCATCATCATAACATATTGAAAGAGGAAAAGTCATGCCTTTGCAATAAGTAGATGGTTATTATTCTTTAAAAAATATAAATTTTTCATATCAGACCTTTTTTTTATTTTGTTCTTTAGATTTTTGTTATTTTTTTTGTTTGTTTGTTTTTCAAGGTAGGGTCTCACTCTAGCCCAGGCTGACCTGGAATTCACTATGGAGTCTCAGGGTGGCCTCGAACTCACGGCGATCCTCCTACCTCTGCCTCCCGAGTGCTGGGATTAAAGGCGTGCGCCACCATGCCCGGCTAGATTTTTGTTATTTTTTAAAATTTATTTTATTTTATTTTTCTGAGTCAAGGTCTTACTATATGGCATAGGATAGTGTTGAACTCAAAACCTTTTTACTTCAGCCTCCAAAGTACCAACATTATAGGAGTTTGCCACCATGCATAGCTATATCAAAGTAACTTTGCAGAAAAAATGCCATTATTCTTAAATTTATAGAAATTTTTAAATCAGTTTTCTAGTGGAACCTGTGTGTCATTTTCATAGGTAAGTAAATGAATTAATTGTTGTGTCAGTGTGCTGACAAAAAGTATAAAATAAAGAATTTTGTATGCAATCAATTGTTCAAATGAAGGATTATATACTGTGGAACAGATAAATTGATTTTCTAATCTGTTAGTTTTTCTTCTTCTTCAGCTTACATTTACATTAATTGTATAGGGGTCAAAGGAAAGCTTATTAAAATGTTCCCATTTGAGTAGAGGATGGAGATATGGCTTAGTTGTTAAGGCACTTCCCTGCAAAGCCTAACAACCTGGGTTTGATTCCCCAGTACACAAATAAGCCAGATGCTATGTTACAATGCCTCTGGAGTTGGCTTGCAGCAGCAGAGGACTGAGCATGCCCATTCTTTCTCTTTCCTTCTCTCTTATCTGTATCTCTCTCTGCTTTCAAATTAAATAACTAAGTAAATAAATGTTTTTTTTTTAAAAAACACTTAAAGAAATAATCATCCCATTTGAAGCCAGGACTTATTTAGGCTTCTTGGCCTGTTTCATGAACAAGTACACACATGTGCATATACCACATATTCCACAAACACAAATACACACTACACATATGCAAATAAAAATAATGATGATGATCATGCTAATAGCTGAAAATTTCTCAAGCCTAGGGTAAGTTCCAAATCACCAAGTACAGGAAACTCAAAATTTAGGCTCAACCTCAATTATGTTATACCAATACACTTTAAGTAAGACCTTTTTGGTACAGGATGTAATGTCTCTCTGTCATTACTGGACTGAGATTATAAGATGAACTGTAACTCTTCTGACCACTTAAGGCAACACTGGCATAATGTCAGGTAAGCATTTATAGACCCTAGCTCAAGCTGTGACTGGCAGCATTGCAGGAGGCTCAAGGAAAATTGTCTGTGTAGTTTACTTCCCAGCCACCATCTTTCCCTTACATCCCTGCCTTGCTTTCTCAATTACTGATTATCTTCCAAATATTCACTTGGCTATTTGGATTCATTGATATTACTACATGTATTTATTGTGGGGTCATTAATTTATATTGGGAATCTGAATTGAAATATAGTATATTTTGTCTAGGACATTTGACTAGCATGGACTTTCCTTTGAACCAATATAGTCAATCCAAGTTGTGTCTGCCTTGGCTCTTGGCTTATTCTAGCAAAACTTATCTGTCTTGAACCCAGCAATTTTAATGTTGGCATCCTTCAAGAATGCTAGACTTGGGCTGGAGAGATGGCTTAGCAGTTAAGTGCTTGCCTGTGAAACTTAAGGACCGCGGTTCAAGGCTCGATTCCCCAGGACCCACGTTAGCCAGATGCACAAGGGGGTGCACACATCTGGAGTTCTTTGCAGTGGCTGGAGGCCCTGGTGTACCCATTCTGTCTCTCTATCTGGCTTTTTCTCTGTCTGTCACTCTCAAATAAATAAATAAAATTGAATAAAAAAAAAAAAAGAATGCTAGACTTGGAGGTTTCCTAATGACAAAACTACCAGAGACACAGTGGACTTAAAAGTCTGACATGTAAAAGTTCAATTTTCTTTTAGTATTCTTTTTTCAAAATGCTTATGACATATTAAAAAAAATCATTGTAGTAAAAAGACCTTTGCTTATTATCTAGAGGGAAGTGACCATATTTTGCAAAAGGAAATAATAAAACCTCCAAACAAAAAATACATATTTTGAAATTTAATGTTCTTTATCAGTACTTACCAGTTAACAATGCTGTTTGGATCCTGAATCATGCTATTTTTGTAAGCCCCGTCACCCGGGTTGTAGAATTATATAAATATGTGGTATTTTATCAGTTATCTGTACCTTCATAGCTTTGGCTGAGAGATTAGAAAAAAAAAATGGGTAGCAAATATCAGGTCACTCACTTGATTCATTTAGGATATGTCCAAGAGGAATTTTTATACTTTTCTGAAAAGCAATCCTTATGCCTTTGTAGGCACTCCTGCCTTCTGTTTCCAGCTCACAGGGAGTCACATATCTGACTTTTATCACTATAGATTAATTTGAATTTCCTAGAAATATACATTTTAAATAATATGTGATTCCTTATGTCTAGCTTTCTTCACTTGGCCTATTATTTGGATTTGTTGATATTGTTACATGTATTTATTGTTGGCTTATTTATTTATATTGGCAATTAAAATTGAAATATAGTATCCATTTACATATATATATATATATATATATATATATATATATATATATATATGTTTAGCTTGATTTTTACTTTTATCTACAAATAAAGGTGGTATAAATAGTTCCATACAAAATTCTGACACATATTTTGGTAAATAAATATCTATACATTGTCTGATTTTAAGATTACTTAATAAGATATACTTTGTACTTTACTAATTTTATATGATTATGTATATAATTCTTTAAGGAGATACACTTTTTGAAGCACAATGTGGTGTATTGCTGCCTTGCTTAACACATTTAATATTTCTTGGTCATATTTTGACAGACTTGAGATTTTCCACTTATACTTTCTACTTCAAAACAGAAAAAAAGTTAGAGCTGTCCCTGGATTGCTGCTTGAGAGGACAAGTCCAGAACAAGAGGGGCTGAGCTGACTCTGCTTCACTGATCCCTGCACAGCTGGTCCCTGGCATACCCAGGGTGCCAGAGCTAGGAACACACACCCATCTCACACCATACTTCTTCCATTCCTCCCTATAACACTGGCTTCTCACTCCTGAGGGACCCTACACTTCCAGCCTCAGAGGATCTTTCCTAGTCTCTACCTCCTCCTCTGATCACTCCAAACCACACCACTGACCACATCCACATACATAAGTGTGCCCGTCAGCCACCTCCTCAGACTACCTCCAGGTCTAGTTCCTGGACCCCAGAGGCCCACTCACCTCCCTAAACTCTCCTCTGTCCTACCATTAGCATCCACCTACCAGCACCCTAGACAGGGGGCACAGGAATATCTGGCAACTACCCTCCAGAGGGTATCAGTGTGTCCTGCACAACCTGCTCACCTGGAGCACAGTGGGATAACAGACATAAACACTAGTACTGAGCCCCATAGGCAAGGAACTGCTGGGATAGTAGGCCAAAGAGATTCTAGACCTCCAGCCAGAGCTCTTGTATCAGCCACAAGCCCAGAGCTGTTGGAGCATTTGCAACCTCCACAACCAGCTCATCTATGGATATAACACCTTCCCACTCCAAATTGGTTCAAACCCACAGCAAAACACTCACTGAGGATCTTGGGGGGGGGGGAAGAAAGAAAACAAGATTTTTACCACAGGGATGGGTAGACCACAAGAATGAAAAAAAAAAAAAAAAAAAAACAACTGAGAGATCTCCACCAAGATTGCCTAGTCCCAACATGGAAGTCTCCAATGAAAACATAGAGGATACAACAGAAACAGAACTCCGAAATTAAAACACAATAAGCTATGTGACCCTGACCAAGTGAATTGCTGTACTAGAAGCAAACCATCAAAAAATGAACAGTTGCATAAATGAAATGCACAAATCTTTCATCACTAGGCTTAACTTAAGGGAGACAATTCAGACAGACCTCACAAGAGAGACCAATGAATTGAAGGTGAGTCAACAAATAGAGGATCTCAATAACCAGCTGAATGATTAAATACAAGAATGAGCTTCAGGAAGCATCAAGAAAATCAAATCTCAACCAGAAATGAGACATCAAAAAAGAGCTGGTAGGGTTGGAGAGGTGACAGCGATTAAGGCAGTTGCCTGCAAAGCCTAAGGACCCAGGTTTGATTCTCCAGGTCCCACATAAGCCAGTTTCACAAGGCGGTACATGTGTCTGGAGTTTATTTGCAATGGTTAGGGGTCCTGATATTCCCATTCTCTGTCTCTGTCTCTCTGTCTCTCTCTCCCAATCTCTCTCACTCCTCCCTCTCTCTGTCTCAAATAAATAAATTAAAAAAAAAACTTTTAAAAAAGAGATATACAGGATGCTGAAAAACACAGCAGATAACAAAAACCAACCTTGATCAAGCAGGCTTCATCCCAGGGATGCAGAGAAGGTTCACCATATAGAAACCAACTAACATAATGCACCACATAAATAATCTTAAACACAAGATCCACATGATCATTTCAATAGAAGCAAGGGAAGGCCTTCAACAAAATACAGCATCACCTCATGACCAAAACACTGGAGAAAATAGTTATGAAGGGTTTATATCTCAACATAATAAGGCTATTTACAAAAAAACACCTAAAGCCCAAATCATATTAAATTGAGAAAGGCTCAAGGAGTTCCCATTGAGATCAGGAACAAGCAGTCCCACTCTCACCACTGCTCTTCAACATAGGGATGGTAGTCCTAGCCCAAGAAAGAAGACAGGAGAAAGATATAAAAAATATACAATTTGGAAGGGAAGAAGTCAAAGCAGCCTTATTTGCAGATGGCATGGTCCTACACATAAGTGACCCAAAATACTCTACCACAAAACTTCAAAAAGTGATAAATTCTTTCCGCAAAGTGGCAGGATACAAAATCAACAAACAAAAATCAGTAGCCTTCTTATATGGAAACAACAAAATATATAGAGGAAAAAATCAGTAAGGTTGTCTCATTTCCAATAGCCACAAAAAATAAATCATATAACTTGAAATAATACTAACCAAGGGTGGGAAAGACCTAAATAATGAAAACATAAAATCACTCAAGAAAGAAATTAAGGAGGACATGAGAAGACAGAAAGAACTCTCGTGCTCCTGGACAGGTAGAAATGAGATAGTGAAAATGGTAATTCTAACAAAAGCTATATATAGATTAATTGCAATACCAATAAAAATTCCAGCATCATTATTCACAGAGAAGACCCACCCCTTAGTTCAAGCAACTACTTAATCTTTAACAAAGATGCCAACAACATACCCTGGAAAAACGACAACATCTTCAGTAAATAATGCTGAACAAATAGGATAACCACATGTACAGAAATGAAACTGGGCCCACTCCTCCACCCATGCACAAAAATCAACTCCAAATGGATTAAGGACTTTAATATAAGACCTGAAACTTTTACACTACTCGATGAATAAATATGGGGAAATCTCCACTATATAGTATTGGGGAAAGACCCCCTGAACAATACACCACTAACACAGGAAATTAAACAAGCACTCAACCAGTAGGAACTCCTGAAGCTCAAAAGTTACAAAGTAAAAAAAAATAAATAAAAAGTACAAATAGGCATACCATAAACACAGCCAACAGACTACCCACAGAATGGGAGAAAATCTTCACCAACTATACCACAAACAGAGGCCTAATGTCTAGAATCCACAAAGAACTCCAAAAACTCAGCAATAATAAGACAAAAATCAATCCACTCCAAAAAATGGGACAAAGAAGTAAATAGGGAATTCTCAAAGGAAGAAATACAAATGGTTAATACTCACCTAAGGAAATGTTCAACAACCTTAACCATCAGGGAAATGCACATTACAACAATTATGAAATTCTACCTTACTCCAGAAAGGATGGCAATCATTGAAAAATCAAGTGCTAATAAATGTTGGCACCGATTTGGAGAAAGAGGAAACCTCATTCACTGCTGGAAGCACTGCAAACTTGTACAACCACTATGGAAATCAAAATGGAGACCATAAAATGATGAAAATTGAGCTACTGACTGACCCAAGCATTCCTCTACTGGGCATCTACCTTAAATGCTCCACTCTACACTGCAGAGATATTTGTTCAACCATGTTTATAGCTGTTCAATTCACAAAAGCTAAGAACTGGAATCAGCACAGGTGCCCATTGTTTGATGAATGGATAATGAATTTGTGGTACATATACACAGCGGAACTCTACTCAGCACTGAGGGAAAATGATACAATGAAATTTGTAGTGAAATGGATGGACTTGAAACAAATCATATTAAGAGAACTCACACAAGCATAGAAAGACAAATGCTGCATGTTCTCCCTCATCTGTGGATCCTAACCTGGAACAGCTTGAGTTGCAAGCAAACCTGCGACTTGAGAGACAGACAAGATGTATGGAAGGGCTTGGGGGGAGGTGTGAAATTAGAAGAATGGGGGAGATACACAAAACCAAATCCAAAATGAACTGGTACCATAAAAACCTTCCTACTGCACAGCAGACTAAAAGGTACAACCATCAATAGAAGCATGGAGGGATCATCTGGTAAGAAGACCCCTGAAGAGGGTGGAATTAAGCCTAACCCTAAAACATTTGGCTCTGGCTTGCAACACCTATTACCAGAAATTTGTTACAATCCATGTCAAACTGTTGATTGGAGAGACCTACCAGGTCCCTAAAATAAGACAGGCTTCTATCAAAGCAATTGATTACCCACCTGATGTAAAAGGTAAGACCCCATTACTGAAGACACTGCATGATGCTGATGCAGAACAAGGAGCAATCCAGCTGAATCTGAAAGGAAGCCAGTTCCCATATGGTTAGCCTGTATAGTGCTGGAAAGCACTACACGAGCTGATGGGGGAAAATGACCAACAATGTTGTGATCAAGTGGCGGACACTGATATATGAAAATAACCAACTAACAAGTTGTATCCATATGTACAGTAGATGCACACAGCGTAGGTGGGTAACCAATGGCTTTTTGATTGGCTATGAGATTGACTCACTGAAAAGGAACCCATAGAACTGGAGGGATGGCTTAAAGGTTAAGGTGCTTGCCTAAAAAGTCTAAGGCCATTGGTTTGACTCCCCAGAACACATGTAAACCAGATGCACATAGTGGTGCATGCATTTGGAGTTCATTTACAGTGGCTAGAGGCCATAGTGCTCTCTCTCTCACTCTCTTTCTCTCTCTCTCTCTCTCTCTCTCTCTCTCTCACACACACACACACACACACACACACACTCATAGATAAATGAAAATAAATAAGGAAAGAAAGGAATACATATTTGGAAGTAGGAACCAAGTCAGAACTCTATGGAGACGAAGATAATGGACTTCAATGAGAAGCTCCCACTAGCTGTCATCCCAAAAGGAGGGTACACTCATCACAATCTCTCTAAATTAACAATGTTTATCCCTTTTAACCTATCCTGATGTTACTCTCCACTGGATAATCTGTTTTTGTTTTTCAGAAAGCAAGAAATGAGGACATCCATAATCTCGCTGACAGGAGATGAACCACCCCTTGCACTGTAGCCAGGGCCCAGGTGAAACCACAGAGGAACTTGTGAGATGAGCAAGTGTGCTGCTACCATGGCAGCCTGGGCCATGGTAATGCAGACAGACACTGAGGGTACTCAAAACACACCAAAGCAGAAATCAGAAGGTGCTGAGAACTCAACAATAAAGTAGAATTAAAGCACACCTACAAAGGCTCAGAGAAGTTTATGAAATAGGAGCCAGAAAGAATCTAAGAGCCACAGATTGGGAAGGAATATCCAGAGACATAGCCTTCCCCACAGTAACAGACTCTCATAGCTCTCACAGCTCATTATCTACTAGTACATAGTGACTACCAGCAATCCCAATAAGCAGGGCCTTCATTGGTGTGGGGGCAGGGAGGAGGGAAATTTGTAGGAGAAATTATAATGAACCATGATAGCAGAGTTAAAGTCACTAAACATGCAATTCAAAAGTAAGTATGCTTTAGAAATGTAGCTGCTAAGACATTTAGAATATTTGAGTTATATTTCAAGTTGATTTATATTAAGGCATGATGACCTAGTTAAGGAATTATGAATATATGAATACTGATATATTTTTTAAATTTGTGATATTGTAGATTATATTATATTACTATTTGAATCATTCATCACTGCTACAAGTTTCTAAAAGATTTTGAATGTATAATTTATATTCTATGCACTTTATGCTTTGAATTTCCTTTAGATTCTTTAGTCTTCACATAGAGAACTTTATTTCTTGGGTATGTTTATGTCAACAACAAATTTTCTATGATTTTCTTTTAATTAAAGCTATAATAAAGGTAATCAGTGTAGTAGGCAGAATTATAAGATAATCCTCATAAATTTTCCCCTTGGAATTAAATCTCTGGTTATGTTATATTACATGCCCAAGGGATTTCAAAGGTGCAATTAAAGTTTTTAATTAGTTGGCTTTGAATTAATCAATGGGGAGATTATCTAGGTAGGCACCACTTAATTCTAGGAACCCCTTACAAACAGGGTTTCCTTGACTGTTTGTAGAAGAGGTTCAAATGATGACAGAGGTTTCCATCTTTGTGATGGAGAAGCCACAGGGACTGGATCTAAAACAAGCTAAGAAACTGGGGCAATCTTTGGTCTACAGTGATGAATAAAGTAAAGCTTTCAGTTCTGTTGAAGTAATGAATTATTTGTTGTGTGATTTGTTTTGCAAAGGGGTTTCCTTGTATAGCCTAATCTAGCCTTGAATTTTTGCAAGTCCTGTCCCTGGCCCTTCAATAGTGGTTGTACATGTTTGTGACTAGACAAAGTAGTGCTTTCATTTATAACAAATTCCATTACAAACCTGAAGAGTGAAACTGAAAGTGGATTTTTCCTTAAGTCTCAAGATGATAACTCAGATCAGCTGTGTGGTGGTTTGGATAGAATAGATGGCCCCCAATATATTCAGTTGTTTATTGGTTTGTAGTTTGCATCTTTAGCTACCTGGCTGGAGGCAGTGTCACTGTGTAGATCTTAAGGTGTGGTGGTGGGTTTCAGGTTTCAATCTAAAGGTATGCAAAGTGTGCCTAGCTGGAGTTCCTGAAGTGTGCTGTGGCTTTTTGCTTTAGGCTTGTGCTTCTCTCTCTGCTTGGGCCTGTGAAGGCAGGCCTGCTTCTTCTGCCATTATGGAACTTCCCCTGGATCTGTAAGCTTCAATAAATATCCCTTCCTCCATAACTGTGCTGTTGTGCCAAGACCCCTGACCAGGAGCCAAGACCCCCAGTCACCCAGGAGTCACCCAGAGAACCACCACAGAAGCCGAGACACTCGAATGTAAAAGCAACAGGTTTCTTTATTGCAAGCCTAGGCCTGTGCTCCGTCCACACAGACCGCGGTAGTGAGGGAGAGAGCCCCTTTCTTTTGGGGGAAGGGGTTCATATAGGAATTCGAACAAAGAAGTAGGGGATAGATACATGATTGGTTGATTTAAACAGTTCTGATTGGCTTGGGGTTTCGGCAGGCAAAGTTGGGGGCAGGAGCTAGGGGCACTCCAGGCACATGAGGTAATCTCCATTGTGATTGGCTAAGCAGTCTATGCAGGTAGTCTGAGGCCAGAGGCCCCCTGCAGTGGGGTATTTTTGGAATGTCCTTGAAATGGAGATTCCTCAGAAACTTTAGGGAGAAAGACGCAATTGAGCAAGCAAGGAAAGTTTACAGAAGCAAAGGTCAGCACATTACCCGGCTAGTTCTCCATCTAAGTCAGGTCTGGGCCTTTTTACTTAAAATGGCTATATTTGGTCTCTCAGTGCCTGGTCTGGAAGTTCATCTCAGTGAACCTGAAGCTGTCTGCTACAAGCTGACACCTTAATATCTGTCTTGTGATACTCTGAACAGAGAATTCAAACACTACCCAGAAATCTGAGAGGATGAGATGAGGAGTTGATGACATTTTAACTTGCTGGATTTGATTTTATATTTTTGGTTGAAGAAGACTGTTGCACAACTTTTTTTTTTCTCCATTTTTATTAATATTTTCCATGATAACAAAAAAAAATCCCATGGTATTACCCTCCCCCCTTTCCCCTTTGAAATTCCATTCTCCATCATATCCCCTCCCCATCTCAATCTTTCTACTTACATATATACAATACCAACCTAATAAAAGCCCTCCTCCCTTTCTTTCTCTTCCCTTTCTATCTCCTTTTTTAACTTACTGGCCTCTGCTACTGAGTTTTTTTCCTTCTCACACAGAAGCCCTATCATCTCTAGCTAAGATCCACATATGAGGGAGAACATGTGGCGCTTGGCTTTCTGGGCCTGGGTTACCTCACTTAGTATAATTCTTTCCAGATCCATCCACTTTTCTGCAAATTTCATAACTTCATTTCTCTTTACTGCTGAGTAAAACTCCATTGTATAAATGCTGTTGCACAACTTTAATGGTGTGTTAATATAAAGTCCCTTACACTTTCTGTGAGACAAGTTTGAAGCATTTACTCCACACGCTAGATTTTGAGGTCTAGACGTAGTTGCAGTTAATAAAGACAAGTGAGGAAGTGGATGGGAAAAGAGGAGTGTTCTAGCAATGGTCCTAGAAAGAGAACAGTAACGAAGCCAGCTAGAAATCAGGGAAGAAGAATTATGGTGACAAGAGTTTCAGAAATTTTGTCAATATGAGAGCAACAATCTTGTATTCCCCTTATGTCACAGCCTACAGTAGCTCCCTACAGCTCAATTAATCCAGTTCAGCTACATAGGTAGCTCCATTATCTTAGCAAATGATAAATTAATTGTAACATAATGTAATATTGGTGACACAATATATGAACTTACAATTTAAATGCATGTACAATACAGAAGAATATGGTAAGGTTTTTAAAATATCTTTCATAGTTTAATGTCATATCAATCAGTGGTTTACACAATGGCATATCAGATATAATTAACACACCAATTGTCCTCTAGCACTGTCACATTTATTACTATTACTTTAAAGCTATAGAAGAGGGACAATGACAGCACTGACAAAGAAAAATAATTCCTATTGTGGGGGTCCAGACCTGAAAGCTAAACCAATGGCTCGATGGTTAGAGAGGCAGACAGGAATGGCCCTTAAGGGAGGAATCTTAGAGTCTTATGCCACATCCTTACCACACCTATGCCCTGCCTATCTCAGCACTCCTGCCCGCTTCAGTGCTGGATTCAGTGACTGCCTATCTCACCCAATCAGATATCTCCTGAGCAAGCACCCTGGCCAGGAGTGGGTGGATTCCTCCTCTGAGCCCAGACCCATTGGCTAGGAAATGTGGTGAAGATGTTACCCACCTCCTCCTGAGCATAGTCTGTATCTTATCTGGGCCCAAGGGGAAGTCCTTCTTCTCTTCCCTGGCCCTTGACCTGCACACAATGTTACATCTGGGTCTTTACAGGTAACACTTTTTATTACTGTTTTTCCTCTTTTGTTATTTATTTATTTATGTATTTTCAAGGTTGGGTCTCACTGTAGCTCAGGCTGACCTGGATCTCACACTGGCCTTGAACTCACAACAATCTTCCTATCTCTGCCTCTGCAGTGCTGAGATTAAAGGCATGCACCATCATGCCAGTCTGTTTTTTAGTTTTTAATGTCTGAAAAAATCCCTTCATACATATAATTTGGGGGGGGGGTATTAGTTTTATACTCAGTGAATACAGTCAAGTTGGTACCATTGTAGGGTCCTCCCTGTCCTCCCCCTTCCACATGGACCCTCCTTGTTGGGGTATATGGGTCGTGAATTTGGGGCTAGCCATCAATTATGGGTAGGAGGAAATGGCTCTGTGTATTATGACCGAACGTGTGGCTCTGAAATTCTTTTTTTTTTTTTTTTTTTGAGGTAGGGTCACACTCTAGCCCAGGTTGACCTGAAATTCACTATGTAGTCTTGGAGTGGCTTTGAACTCATGGTAATCCTCCTACCTCTGCCTCCCAAATGCTGGGATTAGAGGCGTGTGCCACCATGTCTGGATTGATTGATCTGTCTGTCTGTCTATCTATCTATCTATCTATCTATCTATCTATCTATCTATCTGTCTATCTATCTATCCATGTTTTATTCTAAGATCCATGTTCCTTTACTTGGGCTTCTGCAACACATGGTATATTCCCCCTGTCCCTTCTTTACCTTCTCTTCCTCTGCCCTTTCCCTCCCTCACATCCCTGTGATATTCAAATAAAATATGGTGATTCAAAAATCATTCCCTGCAGTCTGGATTGCCAATTCTTTGGTTAAACAGACATGAATTTGGGATTTGGGGTTCCAGGAAACACTCTGGTCCCCCAAATTTATCTGTATCACTATCTTGACTTCATCCTGATGAAGTCTAGTTAAGCCATAAGAAAAAAAAGCAAGCGAGATTTTTCCCTCATTAATTCAATTTAAGAAACAATTTTTAAGACCTTTATTTTTTTTTTAATATGCAGTGGGTGGGTAGAAAAGCAGGTTGGAGCCAGTGATAGACTGTGCCAGGATATTGAAGAAGAACTTCAGTTTGCCTCAGAAGCATCATAAATTATGTCAATGAAGCCATTTTTATCAACACATTTTTGAAATTTAGCTTTGTTGACATGTGAGTGGCCAGGAAATTAGGGATGTCTGGAGAAATTACTGGAAAGTTACTGCTGTGGTCAGTCAATGGAGCAGGTTGGGGTGATTTGTTTTGTGAGCAATTGCATTCCATAGAATATGCTGAATGAGTATTAAACTCTTAGGTAGCAAGTGCAGCCCATGATAGATTATTGACAAAGAAAAAGTTATCTATCAGTCAACAGAGGTTAAATCCTTTCTCCCTGTAAAAATTTCATAATAGATCTGGTGATTTGGTATTGACATAAATGATTGTATTATATTCCTTTTTACCTTGTTCCTTCAAACAACAACAAAACTATGACATGTTCTAAACTAACTGGTGGGAGGTGGTATGGTTGTTCAAGATGAAGTACAGCCCAGGGGACAAAATAAAGCAAATTAGGTCATTTGTGTAACTTGCCTTACCTGAATGGACTTGTTTGGAAGTAAAGTTAAAATATTTTTTTTGTTTCCTATTTGACATATAAAATTATGGTAATATAAATGAATTAACTTTAGTCAAATGCTTGAACCATTATTTTAAATGGTTTGAGTATACTAAATCACAGTTAACTTCAATACATTATAGCCTTTTAACTTCTTAATGTGTTATTTCTTGCCAATTAGCACCTAAACATAACTGTCTACTATTCAACGAAAAGAAAATTGGGATTTTTCAGTATTGCTCTCTTAATTCTTATTTCCCATGATCTTCTTTTTGCAAGAGTTATTCCATTTCAGTCCTGAGTTATACTTCTATATTTTAATCTACTTAATTGGGATTTCTCTTCCTTCCATCGGATAAGTGAACAGCAGCAATTGTTAGGTCTCTGTGTTCTATAAGGCTATGGTTACAGGTCTGTGTAGCCATGCCCAGCTGTCTGTGTAGGGACAGGGCAGTTAAACTCAGGGTGAATCAGGTCCTTTCAGCCCTTGATGCTTGCGAGACAAACACTCTTACCCACTGAGCCATCTCTCCAACTCCTCTTTGGTGTTTAAGTAATTGCTTTTATATACACTATTCAGCTGTACCCGTTTTCATTGCATCATTTCAGAAATTTGCTTTTCACTATGTATAATTGTTGAGTGTTTAATCAGTTGTTGCTTGCATGCTTGGCTTTTTAGGGATCTCTGACTTAGGACAAATAAATTGAAAAGGAAAGATCCAGGTTTTGGATTAACACTTAGGGTTGGTATAAAAGTTTCATTAATATGTGTGTGATTCTGACTGCCATTGCTGCACATAACCCTCCAGGCTTCTGGTTATGCACCTCTTAGTAGAGGGAAGCATATGAGCTGTGGCATGCTCTTGGTTTAATTATCATTGCCACTCTTAGTAGTATACCGAAATGCCTATGAAAAGATAACCAAGAGGAGAAAAGTATAATTTTGGTTATGTTTCAGAGGTCTTGAGACTCCTTGTGTATGCTGGAAGGAGGAAAGACAGCATTGCAGTGAGAGAATGGAGCAGAAGAGGCTGCTCAGCTCACTGCGGCAGGGGAGGGGATTGGAACTGGGAAGAACAGATCCTGAAAAGACATTACCTAGGTGGCTTCCTTCCTCCAGGCAGAACTCATTTTCTCAAACCCCCATCCAACTATGACCTCAGGAAATCTATGTTCTCATGATCCAATCACTTCTCAATCCTGGGAAAGAAGCCTTCAAGAAATGGGAATTTTTGCCTAAACAGGAATTGCCTTTTATTTTTCCCATTTTTTCAGGCACATTGTATAGAGGAAATAGTTTGGGGAATAACTGGGAAATAGTTTGGGATATGGATGAATATATATTATAGTTACACACACATATATGTGTATATACGTATGTATGTGTACATACATGACTTGGTCAAGTGAGGTCTTCACTTTTTTTTTTTTTTTTTTTTAGGAGAAAGGCTGGATTTGAACTCACAGTGTAGCCAGGGATGATCTTTAACTTTTATTCCTCCTGTCTCTACATTTCAAGGGCTGTGATTATGGCTCACACCATTAAGCTTCATTTATGTGGTACTTGGGACTGAACCCAGAACCTTTTACATTCTAGGAAATGAATCTATTAATTAAGCTACAACTGCATGCCTAGGATTTTCACATTTTGCACTGCACTATTATCAGTATGACATTAAAGCACTGTAGAAATTTCAGATTTAGATATGTTAAACCATGATAGCATATTCTACCGAAGTCCTAGTAAGGCATGACAGGAGACAAAGAATCTTACTCATAGTCATAAAATGAAATATTATATCATATTTTATCTCTATGTATCTATATAAATCACCTCCATACTTTTTAAATTGTGATAAATCTTATTTACATTTAGAAAACAATAAACTAAGATGTAGTATTTTGGTTGAAACTTTGGACATTAAGATAATTTGATTATATTATTTATGTGAAGTCTAGAGGGCATTTGCTGCTTTAGTTTTAATATATATGGTCACATTTGGCTATAATCAATTTCTTCTGTTCACATGGTCAATCATTAACAAGGCAAATAGAATATAAGCCACAATAAACACTAAGTTCTTTGTTTTTCTCCCTCAAACTATATCCATAAAAAATATTCTAGGGCTGGGAAAATGGCTCAGTGGAAAAAGTTTTGCCATGCAAGAGTGAGTAATTTAGTTCAGATTCCCAGAATGCACAAAAATCCCAATTCTGTAGCATGAGTACCTATGCTCTCAGCATGCCTACTGGCAAGAAGGTGGCACAGGATTTGAGGTTTGAGGAGGGTTTTCCCAGATGAGTGAACCCAATTTTGTGTTCTTATCCTATTTTCAAATAAAGAATTGATACAAATGGACATTATGAGGATAAATTAAGAATTACTAAGATATTAAGTTTATTTAGGGAGTAATCATAATTTTTGAGGTTTATTTAGCAGAAATTGGGATCTAGGAAAAGACTCAGACAGTTTCACATACACATGGAACACAGGATCTAGAAGCCCATGCAAAAAGATTGAGAAGAAGCCATGGCAGGCGAAACTGGGTCAGACCGTGAGTTTCATTCCTGTCAAGGCAGGCTGACATTTCCTGGTTCCTTTTTTGGGCTCTTGTCTCTGACTGAAACTGCCTAAAAGAAGCTAGCTTTCTCCTGCATCCTTCAAAGGGAAGTAGATACAAAAAATAAATGAGTCAACTAGCTTGGCAAACAGGGAATAGTGAGAGACCTTGCTTCAAACAAGGTAAGAACCAACAGCAGTGGTTGTCCTCTGACTTCCCCAAGGGAGCCTGTATTCACACACACACACACACACACACACACATAATGCACATGTGCACACCAAAAAGAGTATATTGCATAAAAGGCTTTATGACACCATATCTTATGGAAAAGTATCACTTTGCACATGGAAAAAAATGTTAAGTGTAATACTTCCATAAGTAGGTAGTATAGTTTTCTGTTATCAGCTAGTCTAAAAACCATATTTGATTAAAGACTCTAATAGTAATAGTAAATATAGGACAATAAAAATAAAATAAATATATCTATGTCTATTAGAGGAAATTGTTATTAGATTAGTCCTCATCAAATAATTTAGAATCTATATCAGTCTAATTAAATCTTAATTAATAGTTGCCTCATCTTCCACTGCCCCCCAAATCATTAAAAAAAAACCACAGTAGGAATAAGAAATAAATGATATATTCATTTGTGTTGGATAATGCTCAGAGTCAGATCTAGGACTCTGTGTGTGCTACGCAATTGTCCCATTACTGATCTACATCTCTATCCAATTAATTTGCTTTTGAGAGCAGAAAGTGGGCAACTTACAATAGAAACTGAATGTGTAGCCAACTGGTATAGAGGTTACCTGGCATGGGCAAAGCCCTGGGTTCCGTCTAAAGCACCACCGTTACAAAACAACACCTGCAGATAGAAGACAAAGAAGATAGAAGACAGTTACGGTTGTTTCTCTCTGTTACAGGGAGGCTTCAAAACATTAATTCACAAATGAGCATTATTTATTCAACATTCTGGTGAATTTAAATTGTCCCATTATCACAAATTACCCTGGTTTTTTATTTTGCTTGTAAAACTCCTTGAGGCATCATTCTGAAAACATTAGCCATTTTGCTGATAGATTATAGGAGAAAAATCAATGTCATGTCTGACGAGCTCCTTAAAAACTCCTTGACCTTGATTTCATCCTGTGGCTTAAATAGGTTTACTCCTATATGCCAAACTTCAGTTTCTTTGCAGGTTTGAAATTCTACAGCCTGATGAAGTTATTCTGTGTTTTCCTGAACCACCAGCATTAATCATCACAAACAGATTCTTTCTGTAGTCTAAATAGTTGCAGTCTCTAGTACAATTAATTTATATTTCAAATGCAATATAGCAGCAAAAACCTCCAAACACTTATAGTTATATTTCTGGCAACTTAATTCAATAGTAAATAAGCAATATAATAATCCAATAGTAAGAGTAGAATAATGAGATGTGATATGACTGGCTGCACTATGTTCCTACCACAGAATCATGGAAATGATAAGCAAGCTGGGTGGCTACCAACAAGTGCCTACTTTTTCATTAGATAAACTAAAAAGTGACAAGTGTATATATATAAAACAGATGAAAAAAGAAATATAGATGGCACATACCCTATCAGATGTTACATTTTACAGGTAATAGCCCTGCATAGTCTGTGTTTTTATTATCCTTGAACGCTGAGGGATTGGAGCTGGGAGAACAAAGATAGACTGCTTAGCATCACTCTTGTCATAAAGGGAAAATCTTTCTTTCCTCAGTGCCTCTGTGCTTATGACTGTGACCACACTAACAAAAATGTGCTGATATGAAACATAGGAGATGTGTACATTGGATGATGGATGGAACAGTTTATTAAAGAGACCGGCTTTTTGTACATTTCCTCAGCATGTTCTGTTATAACCCCTTTTTAAAATTCTGTAAGTTTTCCTTGCCTTGTGTTTAAAAAATATTGCTTCTTTCCTAGGACTGAAGTTTAATAAAAAATTGATCCCTGAAATGATTTACTTGCTGAAAACTACACCATTCACTGACAAATACCAATTATTTTGTTTTTGCAAAGGTTTCTCAGAAAGAATATTATAATATATATATAAAATTTGTGTGTAAATGTATATAAATCTATGTAGCTTATTTGCTTAATTAGTAAATAAAATGATCATTTCTATGTTGGCCTAATATAGGACTGTTTTGCATGGGCAATTTCTTTGATAACATCTATATTTACAAACAATAAATCATGGTATTTTCCTCCCCTCCCCCACTTTCACATTCACAGCTCTGTTCTCCAACATATCCCCTCCCTGTATCCATTAGTCTTTCTTTTAAATTGATGTCATCATCTTTTTCTTCTATTATGAGGGTCCTGTGTAGGTATTTCTAGGCACTGTGAGGTCATGAACATCAAGGCTAATTTCTATCTGGACAGTTGCATTGTAAGGAGTGGTACCCTCCTTTGGCTCTTATATTCTTTCTGCTGCCTCTTCTGCAATGGACCCTATAGCAGACAGCTTCAGGTTCACTGAGATGAATTTCCAGACCAGGCACAGTTATGGAGAAAGGGATTTATTGAAGCTTACAGATCCAGGAGAAGTTCCATAATGGCAGAAAATGCTGGCCTGCCTTCACAGGTCCAAACAGAGAGAGGGAGAAGCACATGCCAAAAGCCAAAAGCCACACAGCACAGCACACTTCAGGAACTCCAGCTAGGCACACTTTGCATATCTTTAGATTCAAATTTTAAACCCACCATCACACCTTAAGATCAACCCAGTGACGCTGCCTCCAGCCAGGTGGCTGCAGATGCAAACTACAAACAAAACACTGAGTATGAGCTGGGTATGGTGGCACATACCTTTAATCCCAGCACTCAGAAGGCAGAGGTAAGAGGATTGCTGTGAGTTCAAGGCCAGCCAAAGACTAATTAATGTATTCCAGGACAGCCTGGGCTAGAGTGAGACCTTACCTTGTAAAACAAAAAACAAAAACAAAAACCAAACAACAACAACAACAAACCACTGAATATATTGGGGTCCATCTATTCAAACCACCACAGAACCTGAGTCTTGGGAGTTGTGATAGAGATGTTTCAGTGCTGGACACTCCTCCGTCCCTCCCTTCTTGTTTGCACTATGTTGCCATGTGGGTCATCCCAGTGGTCATCACCATCTGAAAATAGAAGCTTCTCTAACCAGAAGTGAGAGTAGCATTAATATGTGAATATGAACATTAAGTGTAGTGCTTTCAAGACAGTTTGGTGAGAATAATATACACATTTATCGAGACAAGAGCAGGCTTTATACCCCTATGTCTCATGATCTCCCCTGCCATAGGCTTTTGATTAGGTTTCCAGTACCAGGCATGTATTCCCTCCCATAGAGTGGGCCTTCAGTCCAATTTGAGAGTAGTTGGTTTTCCCCATAGCAGACATGGCAATATTACACTAGTCATTTGGCCTGTCTGTCCAAACTTGAGGCTTCCAGTATCCATTGTTTTCAATGCTGATGACTTCTGTCTCCCATAGGGCTGCATATAGTACAGCTTTTTTCCAGGGCTGGTCTACAGAGAGAAGGTTTTCTGCTCAACACTAGCTTCATTTCTCAGTGACTTTGCTGCTCGGGCATGTGACGTCTTCAACAATAGTGGTTTAACATTGTTTCTGAAGGGAAACCAAACGTCTTGGCAATATCATTATTTGGAGGGAACAGGGACCTCCCTAGTCAAAAACTGACTGGAAGGTATCCCAGGATGGGCAATTATTATTTTTTTCGAGGTAGGGTCTCACTGTAGCCCAGGCTGACCTGAAATTCACTATGTAGTCTCAGGCTGGCCTCAAACTCACGGTGATCCTCCTACCTCTGCCTACCAAGTTCTGGGATTAAAGGCAGGTGCCACCACGCCCAGTCTAGGATGGGCAATTTTAATTTCAGAACTCCCTATAGGCTGGCTGAAGACACAGGAATTATACTGCAATGTGTCCTTTTTCTTTGCCTTATTTCCTAATACATCCAGCACCTTAGTGCCCACTGAGATTCTGCTTCCTTGGAGAATCACTTATTCTCCAACAAAGATTTCAAAAAGTTCAGAGAAGACAAATATGTACTTGCAAGTTATAAAAATATCATATATGTATATATATATATATATATATATATACATAAAACAATGGTTCTGCCCTTGCTATGTATGCATGTATGTATATACAAACACACATACATATTATTGAGCTTCCTCTCCCGTTTATAACATTATGGAGTTTGCTAAAGTAGTAGATACTTTATTTTGCTTAGAGACCACATCTGTTCTCTTTGTTCAGGGTCCCAGTATAACTCATTAGAAAGAACATTTTCTGTACATCGTGTGCTTAATGTTTCCCTTTTTAGACCTCTTTTGACAATTCTATTTACTAAAAATTTAAATTTTATAATTTTGAAAGGAAAAGCAATTAAACACTTCTTTATTTGTAGTCAGAAGAGCTGCATTTTGAATATAAATTGGTCCAATAAAATTTTAATGAAGAATAAAAATCACTGTCTAAATAAAATCCAACTTATTAAAAAAGGTTTTCTGAATTATGCTGGACATCACATCAATCATGGGCTTTTTGGGCCTTCTTTTTGGGAAAAAGGATAATCATAAACTTATATCACTGTTCTTCAACTCTTGTGTCCCTGTGCTTGTATTACATGAATTTAATGTGCCTTGGAAATTAATAGAGTGTTAAAGAATTTTTTTTCAAAACAGTTAATTTTGCCTTACTAAAATGTTCCTTTAACTTATAATTGCCTTTACTCGAGTTTATTATCATCTTTAAGACTTAAACAGTTTACAAGAACTTAATGATTTAACCTCTTTCTGGGTGTTCTATAATGCCTATACTTGTTGGTTATCTAATACTATGCACATTTACACATGTGTACATACATGTAAACCCCTCTACATCCACACACATGCATCTTTGCTTTGAACACAACCAATGACCAACTAGTGTGGTACTGGTACCTGTGATTAAGTAACATTATGCTTTTATTGCACCTGATAAATGCTGAGTTAAAAGCATATGTAACTTAAAAGAACAAAATCCATCCTAGGCACATAGGAGCCCAAAGACATAGATGCTTCCCAGAGACTCAGAAAACATAGTTCTGCGAAAGAATCTCTGTGCTCAAATATCTGTTTCTTTATTGTTTTGGATTTGAAAAGTATGTTTTTTTAGAAAAGAATTTTTATTTCATTTAAAGAAATTGCTGAATTATGTCATATGTTAGTATATTCAGTAGGTTTGTGTTACTGTAAAAAGCAGGTAATTTAAAATGAGAACAGATTTGTTTGGGCTCACAGTTTTGGAGGTTTGGGTCTGTGGTTGGTTTGAGTCTCTTACCAGAGAGCCTGTGGCTATGTGCTGGTGGATGAAGCTGCTTAAACATGGTAGCCAAGAAAGAGAGATAAGACAGGTGTGCTGATTTGAACAGATGACCCTCAATATATTCAGTTTTTTATTAGCTTGTAGTTTGCATCTGCAGCCAACTGGCTGGCGGCAAGTCACTGGATGGATCTTAAGGTGTGATGGTGGGTTTCAGACTTCAATCTAAACATATGAAAAGTGTGCCTAGTTGGAGTTCCTGAAGTGTGCTCTATGGCTTTTGGCTTTTGGCTTGTGCTTTTCTCTCTCTCTCTCTCTCTCTCTCTCTCTCTCTCTCTCTCTCTCTTTCTCTCTCTCTGTCTGCTTGGTCCTGTAAAAGCAGGCCAGCTTCTTCTGCCATTATGGAATTTCCCCTGAATCTGTAAGCTTCAATAAATATCCGTTCCTCCATAACTGTGTCTGGTCTGGAAGTTAATCTCAGTGAACATGAAGCTGTGTGCTACAGAAGTTGGTACCAGGAGTGGGGTGAGATGAACCTGACCATGTGGATGTTGATCTTTCGGAACCTTTGTTTGGAGAAATGGGCATGGACTCGGTGCTTGCAAATGAAGATGTCTTCTGGAGTGGTAAGCCAAGTTTTATGGACTATTCTGATGAGAGTTTGAGAATTCTAAGTGCAGACAATATTGAACTTTGAGGCTTGGCTTATGAGCTTTCTAAGGGGAAGGAAAGACTACAGAATATTTTGTTGGAACTGGGCTACTGGCATAAGCACTGGCTGCATCCTGATGCCCAGGCCCAGAGAGTTTGATCAAGGTTAAATTTGTTATGGACTGATGTGCTTGGCTAGAGATACTGGACTGGGAGATTTAAGATTTTTAAGCTGGAAAACTTCAAGGAAGTTAAATTTACTGGCACAGAGACTGGTTTTAGGTTACTCAAGCTGCTATTGTCAACACATTGGCAATCTTAAGGAAGATGGTCCAATTGCATTACATTAAAACAGTGGGAAGGATGCCTAAGGAAGGACTGTCATAGAAATGCAAACTCTTCTGGAAAGAGTTGACTGGAAAAGGAACCTGCTTTTCAAGGTTATGATTTATTTTGTCCCTGAATTAAGAATATGGCTGTATCCTGCACACCTGGTATTGGTTTCAGAAGCATGAAGGATGCGAGGAGTTGCCTTGAATTACCCATGGTTCCAGGAGCCGCTGTTGATATACAGCATGAGGCAGGGCCTGATACCCTGATAGGCTGAAAAGAGCCTTTGTAAGATGGACCATGGTTTGCATGGAGACCTTAAAATATTTTGAATATACCAGGGCTATGCAAGGGCTACCATGGAGTGTACTGTTGGCCTAGGATGGAAGTGTTTCCTGACTACTCTGCCCAGCTGGAGGGATGAATTGGAAAATCTGGAGATTGGCAGTCTCTGGTTATATTGAACTTGAACTGCAGAAGTTTGATGTTTGTTTGATGGTGGTTGAGTTTGCATTGTTTTAGTCTCACCTTGATATGCATTATATCAGTTGAAAATGTTTACCCAGTGCATTTATATGTTGGAAGTATTTAACTTGTTTGATTTTTACAGGAATTACTATCTTAAATTTGTCAAGACTGTGGGGCCCTTTGAAATTGAACTGAGTACAATTTACAATGTGTGATGGTTATAAATCTGTTGGGGGCCAGGGGCACAATGTGGTGGTTTGAATAGATGGCCCCCAATATATTCAGTTGTTTATTAGTTTGTAGTTTGCATCTGCAGCCACCTGGCTGGAGGCATGTCACTGGATGGATCTTAAGGTGTGGTGATGGGTTTCAGATTTCAATCTAAACATATGCAAAGTTTGCCTAGCTGGAGTTCCTGAAGTGTGCTTTGTGGCTTTTGGCTTTTGGTTTGTGCTTCTCTCTCTCTCTCTGTCTGCTTGGTCCTGTAAAAGCAGGCCAGCTTCTTCTGCCGTTATGGAATTTCCCCTGGATCTGTATGCTTCAATAAACCCTTCCTCCCTAACAGTGCCTCATCTGGAAGTTCATCTCAGTGAACATGAAGCTGTCTGCTACAACAGGTCTGGAGTCCTACTATCCTCTTCAAAGGCCACAGTGACCTATGTCTTAATGCATGCTGGTCACCACTTCATAATGGCCACACCTCCCAATAGTGTTAAACTGAGGATCAAGAACTTAACATATAGACCTTGCAGGAAATATTTCACATTCCAACTACCGTGATTAATGAAACAATTAATAATATGTTCCTTTTTCAAAATTTCCAAAGACATCCCAGGTGATTTTGCACTTGAGCTGAATTCAGTAGACCATGAATCTAAAAGGTAAGTATCTTTGATTAGTAAATGAAAGGCAGTATATACAGAATTACTAGAAATCTTCAAAGTATAATAGATTTTTTTACATCTCCTTAGGAAATATCTTCTTCTTCTTCTTCTTTTTTTTTTTTTTTTTTTTGTAAATAATGACTTCAAGGGAAAAAACATCCAGTTCTCACCATATTGCTGTAAGCATCATTTTTAAACAGTCTTTATACTTTTGAGTAGTTTTAGTTTCTTTCAATTACTAACAAACTTTATTTTTAGAGAATTCTAAACCACAAGAGGGTTCTTATTTACCTCTGTGCCCATATAAGCACAAACTACCCTCTATCAATATCCCACAGTGGTACCCGAACCTACAATGGTATATCATGGTCATGCAAAGTCCATGGTTTACATTAAGATCACTCTTAGAGTTATATATTCTACAGGTATAAAGACATATTTCCACCATTATAGTGTCATAAAGAATACATTCATTGACCAAAATAACCTCTGTATCCTACCTTTCCTCCAATCCCATGGAAATATCAAACATTTACTCTCTCCATGATTTCCCAGAATATTAAGTATTCAGAATCATATAATATGGAATTTTAAAATTTATTCTTAGTTAGTACATAAAGAATCAGGTTTCATTATGGTGCCTTTCAAACAAAGTTTGCCATTTTTCCACATATCTGTTTCATCCTCCTTCTTCATGGCAGATTTTTAGAATGGATTCTTTAGCTTAAATTCATGCCTTATAATTCCTTCACATCTGTTCATGAATTGATAACCCCTTTCTTTTTAGCAATGAATAATATTCCACTGTTTGGATGTACGATAGTTTGTTTATCCTACCACTTATGGAAAATCACCTATTGTTTCCCCAGTTTCACACAATTGTCAAAATATACCGTAAATATCTAAGTTCATGCTTGTGTGTGGAAATAATTTATCAGTTTATTTAAGTAAATAACCAAGGAGTGAGATCCTGGATTATATGAAATAATAGAAAGTTGCCAAACTGTGTTTCCAAGTGGCTAAACCATTTGGTATCCCTACCAACACAAAATATAGGTTTTGTTGCTTCTCATTTCCAAGAGCATTTCACATTGTCAGTACTGTGATTTTGTGTGTGTTTATGTGAATGTTTTATTAATTAATTACAAACATTCTTAGTATGGATACATCATGTATTGGTACCAACCTTTCTGAAGTTCCTGCCCTCATTTCTCCTTAGTGGGGTTGTAGGTATTCCCCATAAGGTTCTGGGCTGTGCATTGAGGAAACAACAGTCAGTTGTTGTGGGGAGAGAATGCCTCTGGACATGATGTCCCAACCTGTGGCTCTTACAATCTTTCTGCCCCCTCTTCTCCAAAATTCCCTGAGTTGTGTTGAGTGTCATTTAAGTCTACTTTGGTGATGAGCTCCTAGGAGTCTCTGGGTCTCTGATTTGGTATGTGTTGAGTATCCTTAACATCTATCTCTTTCTACCTAATACTAATTGTCAGGTTCTCCATGGAAGCAGAACTCATGTTCATCTCCCCAATTCCTCTCTGGTTTCCATTGAGGCCTGGCTGAAGTGTGAGGGGTAATTTATCTTCTTGGGTTTCCCTACCTTCTGAAAAAGAAAAGCAGGTTTTCCAACAGAGAGTGAAGTCAGCACAGGTTAAATGGGCTAAGCCTGTTTAACTTATGGAGATTTTGATGTATGTAGCTCCTCTGTTAGCCCAAGAGTAGTGACATTGGAGAGCATATTTTTGTCTCCATAGGATTTTGATCTAGTTGCCACTTCCAGGTATGGGTTCCATTCCACAGAGCAGATCACCTAGCCAATTAGACAGCTCTTGGTTACCCACCAAGGTTGTGTGTCACTATTGCACTTGTGTGTATATCTTGTTAGGATGTTTGTATTTGAGTAGCTTAGACACCTGGATGCTCAGACTGTTGTTGGCCACTTTCCCTCAGTAGCTCATGTAACAACTTCCAGAATTAAATGTCTTGTCTGGGGACTGGTTCCCTTAAAGATTCCAGCCAGGACTCTCTCCATGTCCTGTGCTGGCAGCATATGGCATCTTCAGCAATTACCTCAAATAGGTAATCAAATGCTTTGACAGAAATCTGTCTTGTTTTGAGGACATCATAGGTCTCTCAGATCAACAGCTCATTGTGGGTAGCAACCTCATTCTGGTACTGGGAATAACAGGACAGAGCCAAAAATATTCCAATAGTAACCTCATTACAATTATTATTTTAAACAGCCACCTTTCAGGTGAATTAAGAATAGAAAATTAGGGCTGGAGAGATTGCTCAGTGGTTAAGGCACCTGCCTGCAAAGGCTAAGGACCCAGGTTCAGTTTCTCAGAATCCACATAAGCACATGGTAACACATGTGTCTGGAGTTTGCAGTGGGTGGAGGCCTGGGCACATCATTTCCCCCCCTTCTCCTTCCCCAACTCTCTTTTCTCTCTCAGATAAATAAATAAAATAAATTATTTTTTAAGTATTAAAAAAAAGAATAAGAGTTCAGTTCCTGAGTTTCCACATAAAGGTGTCACATGCATCTGGAGTTACTATGCAGTGGCTAGAGGCCCTGATGATGCACCTATTATCTCTCTCTCTATCTGTCTGTTTCTCTTTCATAATAAATAAATAAATAAACGAATGAATAAATAAATAAATAAATAAATATTTTAAAATAAAAGAATAAGAAAATCAATACTTTAACCCTGCATTCAATTTTCTCTGAGTGCCCTCTTTCTTTGTGCATTCCAGGATTTCTGATCTATATACTACTTTCATTATTGGTTACTCCTTTTCACCATCCTGGCAGAGTATATGTGTAATAGGGAAATTGGGGTGCTGGGGTGCTTCCTGGAACCCCCAAGCCCTGAGTGCATATTTGCAAACTAACAGAAGAATTGGCAATTCCAGATGCAAGAGAATGATTTTTAACATACCACATTTTATTTAGATTTTACAAAGAAGTGAGTTAAGGAAGGCTGGGAAGTAAGGAGAAATAAAGTGGGGAAAAGAGAAGTATCCCACCTGTGGATCCCAAAAGCCCATGTGGGCCAGGAGTAGCGCAGGAGTCCATGTGACCAGATAGGAATATGGGGAAAAGAGAACATGGAAAGAAAAAAGAAAGTTCAAGGAACTCCTACCATGTGGGGAGCTGGAAGAGATAAAGAACCCATGTGGAGAGTAAGGGCTACGGAGCCCTCCCTGCTGGTCCTGGGCTAGGGCCTAGGCTGGGCCTCTCCCAGCTGGGCTGGTCTGAGCCTCGGATGAGTCAACCCAGGCCCAGGCATGGGAAAAAGTCACCCACAGCTGGATGTTCCCAAGTGATCAGAGAGAGGAGACACTGCCCTACCCTTGCAAACATATTTATAACCTTAGGGTGGTGGGCTGTCTTTTAGGTGAACCAGAGCGCCAGCAGGTTGGTTAGAGCTAGGGGCTGTCTCAAAAAGAGATTAGGTCTGGCACCAAGTTCAGGCTGAACTTGACCAACCACAATGTTTAAATCCTATGAAAGATCTCCCTCCCAGGAGGGGTCCTGACTGTTTGTGGAAAAAGTTCCTTGGAACTAGGCAAGAGATAAGACAAACTTTCCTGCCATTTTTACCTTTAGGGCTCCAGTCACCCTAACTCTATGCCCCCTTCATATGTGGCTGTGATTATCTCTTCTGAGAAACTGCATTTCTCCAGCTCTACAGCATAATTTTGCTAGTTATACATTCTAGTTTGATATATATATATATATTTTTGTCATTTGCTTACCTTATTTTGCTCTCTTTTCTTTTGCATGGTTTCTGACAAGAAGTCTACTGTAAATTCTATTCCTCTTCTTTGATGTGTATTAGTTTTTGAGGGCTGTCAAGACAAATTACCACAACTGAAGTGGCTTTTATGATAACATATTTTTTTTCTCTCTCATAGATGTAGAAACAAAAATTTGAAATCAAAGCTTTGGAACGATCCATTCCTTCTTGAGATACTCTGGGGGAGATTCTTCCATGCCTCTGTAAGAGTTGATGGAGAGTGTCAGAACTTAGAAAATCCTATACCAGCATGAACCCAATTTCTGCCTCCATCTCCACACAGTGTAGAAGTCTCCACACAGAAATCCCTTCATCTGTATGTCTGTGCCCCAGGGACCTTCTTTTGATAAAGAGGTCAGTCTTTCCATTCAATCATTTATGATCTTTTATTGACTTGGTTACAGCTTCAAAGGTTTATATCCAACTAAAAGTGACTTTTTGGGTACCAGAAGTTAAGGCTTAAATACATATCTGTGAGGCACATTTAACTACCAGTTATAAGCATTTACCAATTCTGGCATTATTAAACATGTTTTGTTTGGTTTTGACTTTTCTCTTTAAATATTTTCCTGTAAGTGGGTAAGAGGTTTTTTTTAAAATATTTTATTTAGTTTTTACTTTTAGAGAGAGAGAGAAGAGGCACATAAAAGGATAGAGAATTAATTTTTAAGCTTTATTTTATTTATTTATTTGGGAGATACAAATGGGGAAATGGAGAGAAAGAGAGAGAGAGAGAGAGAGAGAGAGAGAGGGAGAGAGAGAGAGAATGGGCACACCAGGGACTCTAGCCACTGCAAACGAACTCTGGAAGCATGCACCACCTTGTGCAACTGGCTTATGTGGGTAGTGGGGAACCAAACCTGAGTACTTAGAGTTCGTAGGAAAGTACCTAAACAATTAAGCCATCTTTCCAGCCCTTTCAGGTTTTATTTTATTTTATTTAGATTTTATTTACCTTTGTATCTCTGTCTATATGTCCATGTGCACATTCATGTGTGTGAGTTGCATCTGTGTACTGAGTGCACGTGTACTTGTTTGTGTGCATATAGATTGGTGTTTCTCAAGTGTTGTCCACCATTTTTGGAGATAGGGGCTCTCACTGGTCTGAAGCTTGCCAGGTAGGCCAGGTTGACTGAAGAGATCCACATGTCTTAATCTCCCAAGCCCTAGGAATACAAACCTGCACCACCATGTCTGGCCTTTTTATGTGGATTCTAGTTACCAAACTCACATCCCTATACAGGTAATTTTTTTAATGATTTGAGCCATCCCCCTAGTTCCAGTAGAGCATTTCTTTACTTTTATATTTCTTCATGTTTTTGACCTTTGTGAATCTATGCTTTAGTGGATATAATTAACTTTAGAATGCTTCTACACATTCTTTCTTTTTTATTTCTTTAAGTGTGTAGTGTTGGTCGTGGTGGGGTGGGGGTGGTGGTAGTGACATTATTTCTTCAAATGTATATTTCCAGCCAAGTGTGGTGGCACACACCTTTAATCCCAGCAATCAGAAGGCAGAGGTAGGAGGATTGCATGAGTTCAAGACCACCCTGAGACTACGTAGTGATTTCCAGGTCAGCCTGGGATAGAGTGAGACCCTACCTCAAACCTTACCTAGAGGACACAAACTTACCTACTCTGATCCTTACCTAAGATTACTGGCAAAGCTGTAAAACCTGGTCTTTGTCCATAGTAACCTGCCGACCTGCTCTTCCTCACATAGCCATTCCCCATTAAAAAAAAAATGTAGATCAGAGTCTGGAGGTGGGCTTCTCAAACCCCCTCTTGCCTCCCTGGGCAAGAGCTCCACCTTGCTTACTTCTCTTATGTTCTAAGCTTAAGCCCCCATCTTTTTATCCTCCTAAAGCTTTAAACGGTAATAAAATCTTAATGAACCTTATCCTCTGGTACATAGATTTCATTCTTTGAATTCATAGGATGAGAATCTGGGAGCACCCCAAATTATTAGTGCATTAGTGTACAAGGAATCTAAAATTCCTGTACCAGTGTATTTTGTCTTCCTGTAGTTGAACATATTTGTCAGTTCTTTAATCAAACTTTTACTATGATGGTCTTTTTAAGCTTTTAAATCTTTTAAGACCAGTCATTCTTCATTTATTTTTTAAAGTTTTTAGTCAATGTATATTAAATTTAATTATTCCAGTATTGAGTATATTTTCTCACACATGCACAATACACACTCATCAAATCCAGCCTCCCTTTCCTCACTCTTCTCTACATCCTTCCCAATATCTATAATTACTATATTACCTTTTTGCATTTCACACATGGGAGACAGCAGAGGTTACTGACTTTGTGTGTCTGGTATGTTTCACTATTGTACTGTCCAACAGTTCCATCCATTCTGCTACACATGACAGGATTTTGCTTTATTTTATGGCTGAGTTGTAGTGCATTAAGTATATATGCCACATTTTCTATATCTACTGTTTCTATGTCTTAGCTCCTATGAACTGTGTTGCAATAAGCATAGCATTTTAGCCGTGGCCTTCACATTTCAGGCCCAAAAGGACCAGAAGCATCTTATAGAAGTGAAGGATTTATTTCTTACTTACAATGTTTAGGGGAAGTTTCATTGAGGTGGAGAATTGATCACAGGAGTAGACAGTCAGACATCACATCTTCATAGCATCATGGAGGAAGTAGACAGTGAATTAATTGCAGCAAGTTGAGCTGGTAGAACACCCCAAAGAATACTCTCAGTGATACACCTCTTCCACCAAGGTTTTACCCAAAGGCTCCACCAGCCGGATATTGAAGTATGGGACTTAATCTCAAACATTGAAGGCTCCAGGGTATGCTTTATATCCAAATCACCACAGTGCCACAATAAATATTTATGTGTAAGTTTCTCTTTGGTATTCTGATGTCATATGCTTTGGTCACATATCCACACAGGGGTTCCCTCAATCATGTATTATATCCTTTCTTAACTATTATCAATTTCTTTATTTTCTATAATTTTTATATTTTAAATATTTTATTTATTTACTTGAGAGAGATAGAGGAAGAGGGAAATGAGAGAGTGGGAGAGAAAGAGAGAGAGAGAGAGGGAGAATGAGCATGCCAGAGCCTCTAGCTGTGGCAAACAAACAGCTGACTCATGTGCCACCTGTGTATCTAGCTTATGTGGGTAATGGGGAATTGAACTTGGGTTCTTAGGCTTCACAGGCAAGTACCTTAACTGTTAAGCTATCTCTTCAGCCCTAATTTTTAGTTTTACATACATACTTTAAAATGATATTTTTATAAACATGATGTTATTTGAATTAGCTAGAAATTAATCAGTTTTATGTATTGACTAAGAGATAATTATATTTTGGTGATATTGAGCCTTCCCTTTTAGAATTATACTTAAAACTCAAGTTCATTAAGTGTGTTTCACTTAATCAAATCTTTTATTGTTGTTATGAGTAAGGTAATTCATCTGTATCTGTTTCTAACTGTCTGTGTACATCAGAGGAAAGGGAAGATAAAGGCCAAGAGTCTCAGAAAAACAGAGACAAGTGTAACAGCTGTTGGTTTCACATTTTTGAATATTTATTTTATTTCTATTTATCTCATCTTTTTCTGTTTAATGTTTCTAGTGTTTGCAAACATTTATAGAATTGTGGAAGTATGTAATCACCATCTTATTGTGTTACTCAGAAATGCAAAATGCTGGTTAGTAGAAATGCTAGTAATTTTTCCTGCCCTGCTTCTAATTTAAATGGTGTGGTTTTGACATTCTGTATTTATGATCCCACTTGTAGTTGGTTTGGGGTACATTTACAAAGGATGTAAATTGGATAAAGGGATTCACCTTCTTTTACATAGAATATTCACTGCTGGCTAGAACAAATACTCTTTCCCACTTCCATTTCTCACTTAAATTTGCAAGTACAAACACCCTCAGGATTTTGATATATAGAAAGAACGATGAATATGGTAGAGAATTCTTGAACCAATGGATGGAAAAAGGACATTAATGAATATGGGAATATGTCTTCACAATGATGTTGAATGAAGAGAAAGGTGGGAATTGTATTTAATTTAAATCATGAGTACTCAAAAAGATACAATAAAAAAAAATGTTGGGAAAAACAGAAATAGCAAAGATTATCAGATGGAATCCTGGAAGTTTCCACTTCATTCTTAACACTAGAGAAAAACAGAAGCTAAAAATAAAAGGCTTATATTTATTGCCATCAGCAAAATAGGCTGTGGCACAAACTGAACACCATACTTGAAAAGACAGACTTTGTGAGAGTGTCACAGCTGAAGTTTGATTGCCCAGAGCAAAAGCCACTGGATTTAACATCTAGGGGAACCATCCCAATGGTAGTTGTAATGGATTTCTTGGAATGAGAGTAGATAAAACCAAGAACTCCTCAAAGTCAAATGGAAAGAGGAAATATTATAAGATACTTGTGTTATAGGTAAATTTCAAAGAGTATAATGTATATGCTATTGCAATATTAGAAGAGCACAAAATAAAGTATTGGTGGATAGATAGATTCTTATTGAATCTATTGAATTTTGGATTCCTTGTACACTAATGCACCAATAATTTGGGGTGCTCCCAGATTCTTATCCTATGAATTCAAAGAATTAAATCTATGTACTAGAGGATAAGGTTCATTAAGATTTTGTTACAGTTTAAAGCTTTAGAAGGATAAAAAGATGGGGGCTTAAGCCTAGAACATAACAGAAGTAAGCAAGGTGGAGCTCTTGCCCAGGGAGGAAAGGGGGGTGTGTGAGAAGCCCACCTCCAGACTCTGATCTACATTTTGTTTTAAATGAGGAATGGCTATTTGAGGAAGAGCAGATCAGCAGGTTACTATGGACAAAGATCAGGTTTTACAGCTTTGCCAATAATCTTCGGTAAGGATCAGAGTTTCTGTCTTCTGGAAAGGTTCAAGATTAATCTAGAAATATTTCCTGGAGGGTGTGACATTCAGTTTTCTGCAAGCTTAGTAACATTTTCTGCTTTTAGTCAAGGAATAAAAAACCACTACTTTTGGGGTTCTGTTACCCTTACTGTCTAGCCAGTTTCTGTCTCCTATTATTTTCCCCTTCTGAAGAGGTAGCACTAACTGCAGCTCAGAGATTAGGATGAAGGATCAGTCTGACTTCTTCAAGCTAAATGTGATAGTGGAATGTGGCAGTTAGGGTGCCCCTCCAGTGGGTCTATTCTACAGGACCCCAAAAGTTTACTAGTGGCCTTGTAGTGCAGGAAGAAACCTGTGATCCCCAGATAAAGACATAGGTGTGGAAAAATGGTAGACATCATGGAGAAGCAAGCATCAGATAAACTGGAGTTTAGAGAGGTCCTCAGGATTCCATTCATGTAGCATTTCAGGCCTTGGAGGGTGATCCAGAGGACCCAGGTAGGTAGAGTTGGATTGTCACAGAACCATCTGTGTGTGTGCTAACTATGAGAGGATACAAGGTTAAGATTACAGCTAAACACACAATGTCTGAAAATTAGCACAATTACTACCAGAAACGATAGGATGGTTCTCTTTCACTATAATGATCTAGAAATTTCCCAAATGGTGTTGTCTGTACCTGTTCCTGTAAAACAGACGAGACATTAGCAGAATTATGAAAAAATATATATGCACAGCATTTAACTTTGATAATGGTACAGATGTCATTGAGTCATTGTGAGCACATCTAACTAAAGTTACAGTCTGTGCTGTGATGTTTAAACTCCTTAAGATATACCTTACTTTCTGGTGATATTTTTCTGTTGAGTGTTTAAGAGCAAGTAGGTAGCCAAAGTTTAATATATGATTTGAAGGTCACTTGTGTCTCTTTAGCAGAGACTTTTAGGGACCATGAAGGAGCTGTATGGCTCTCTGAGCATTTGTGCCATCTGCTGGGATGAGTCAGGGCCATGCTGACCATGTGACTTCCCTTGGAAGCATTAAGTGCTTTTCCCTCTGTTCTGACTACTATGCAGAATAGATATCGACTAGAATCCATTCTCTGGGTCTCCATGGCTTCTCTGATCAAGAAGATAGGCAACTTACCAAGAGCTTTAGGACCTGCTAAAGAAAGAAGTTTCCTATTGTCTCCTGAGCATTTTTGACCTAGAGGGTCTGGGACCAAAATAGTGGGCACCCTATTAACCCCAAAGTCCTCGTTGGTTCCGCTTGATACATCTGGTTGTGAAGCACCCAGGAGAAAAATTGGAATATAGAGTAGGTTTGCACCTTCTGTCTTTAATAAAACAGAGCTAGTTAAAGCATGGTATTAAAAAAAACTTAACATCCTGTTATAACATTGAACTTATGTTGTCTGATGATATGGTAAGCCATATCTGAAAGGCAAAAAACATATATATCAGGTAACATTTCAAAGTACAGACAAAACATGTTAGTCCTGGAGATAATTTTTATTAGCAAAAATATAAATATTAACTTTTTCATTTAATTCTAGTGTCCTGGTGAAAGCCACCAGTTTTGTTCTTATGCATTATGAGGTCGTGTAATTTTAATCTTGGGGAAATTTATAGGAGGCCAACCTCTTATCTCAGTGGTCAGTTAGGTATTAGTTAGCCAGCAATTTTCCTTAGAGATTAGCAGGCCTAACATATGGGTTTGTACATACAGGTTGCTTCTCACAGTCAATTAGAAAGGCCATTGTTGTCAATACTGAGAGGCAGACTGGCCTCAAACTCTGGATTTTTTTGTCTCTGTTTCCTGAGTAATTCTTTACTGTCATGTTCTACCCCAACTGACATAACTTTGTGAGTCTGAAAAATATTCTGAGTTGCTTTAGGGTCCCAGGGAGTGAGCAGTCTATAATAGGCCTCATCTCCTTTCCATTAATGCCCAGTTTCTCTGACAAAACTAACCTTAAATATTTTATAGTGTTTTGGCATAATTTGACCCTGGAATTTAAGGTCCTATAACTCTATTCAGAACTGATGTCTAACCAATAGCTCTGGGTCAGTTTTGAATGGTCTCAGAGATAAAAAGTATTGCACATAGAACAACTCAGTTTCTATTTCATTCCTTTTTTTTTTTTTTTTTTTTTTTTTGAAAACAGGTCTAGTTGAAGAGCAGTATCATCCCTTCAAGGTGCCAGGGTTTTTTTTTGTTTGTTTGTTTTTTGTTTTTTGTTTTTTGTTTTTTTTTTAAATCTCCTAGAGGGTCTGTTGCCTGTATAAGGAAAATCAGGGTGATGTCCAGAGTCATGTAGGAGAGAGTAGGTCCCAAATGGAGCCTTAACATGAAATTTTCACTGTCTTGTAAAACCTCCTCAATAGGGGCTTAGAGAAGGATATTATTCAGCATTGGAGGTTGTGAACTTGAAAATAGGACAAATAACAATGACTTTTTGTCATTAAAAGTAAACTTATCAGTTTAACTTTTATAACCATTTTTCATTGTTCTATCAATAAACTCAAGTCAAGAAATTTGTCAAAAATTAAGTTATTATAATAAGCATTAAACCTATCTAATTTTTTGACATTTTAAATGAGTTTATAAAGCAATTTACAATCATAGTTGGATTTTGGGAATTCTTTTGTACTTAAAATATCTAACCACTGTTGTAGTAGGTAAAAACAAGCACTTCTGATTTTAAAGTTGAAACATAGAAGTCTGTCGTTAGTAACTTAGGCTCACTTTTAAATACATGTATGTTCCTGTGGATATTTTTAGTGGCTTTTATCTTTTTGTCTAAACTGGGTTAGACACAAACTTAATCCTGACAGAGAAATGTATATAACAATCAATCTGATGCACTTGGTTTAGGGTTACTTTGATTAACACAAACGAAATTTATGTCTCATTATTCTTGTTACCCATGACTATTAAATGCAGCTTTGACCAGACTTCCAATAGTTTATGTTTAAATTACATTGTTTGTAAATTACAGATTCTAGAATGACGACTCATATTGACCCAAGAATTGTGAATGGAGCACCTTAGAAATTGAAAAGGCACACATGTTGTCAGAAAATGGGAAGACTTCCTGTCTCCCTAAGAACAAAGGTTACAGTGAATGAAGTATGATTATATCTTTCATAAAACCTAAGTTATAAACATAGCAATGACCATTTAGTATAATAAGTTTTATAAAAGAAAAATCAGTAACTAATACATAAATCTTAATCTTATTAAGACTCAGTTTTCCTAATAGTTAAAAGTATAATATCACCAATTTAATTAAGCATTTTGAAGGCAGTTTTTATTTGTCATCATGAACAACACAACACCCATGAATTGAATTTTAGACTTTATAATCTGTTGATGTGAAATATTCTTCTTTTTACTTTTAATAAACCCTATGAAGTACATTTTAAAAGCATGAATTTATAAATGCAAGTAAAATTTGGGAAGTGTCCTGGAGATAATATAGCACACCTAGAAATGGTTTAATTTATAATGATAAATCATGGTATAAACCCTAGTTAGATCTTTTTATTGCTCATTTGTTATTTTCATTTTCTCTGTCTCACAAAAGTTTAAGAACTGTATTCTAACAAGGCTTTAGTGATCTTAGACAAGAGAGAAATTGAGAGAAAACCAAATCATTATTCTGCTTGTCAGTTTCCCTGTCCTTGTCCTGAGGCAACTGGGCAATTTGCCCAAGCTTTGGATAACACAAAGTTTTAAACATGCTTGGGGGCTGAGTTGGGGGGCAACCCATTTCTCAGAATCCAGTTTACCATGAATTTAAATAGTGCATTACAATTAATATAATCTCCATTACAGGGTGATACAATCAATCACTAGCAAGCATCTCTAACCATTGAGTGAATCTACCAGTTCCTAGGTGGCTGGCTTTCAGCCTTTACCTGGCAGACTTTAGGACCTAACTTATTCTCTGAGACTGTATTGTGAGCCTCCTGCCCAACTGTGATCTTGTTTCATTGCCTGTCTCCTGTAATGGCAGGACAGAGGATATATTTGAGTAAGAATGGGAGCCTTAGGAGGCTTTTGTGTCCTGGGATAAGGAGGACAAGAAGGCAGTGATGCCTCTTTATGTTCTAAAAGTGGCTCTACCTGCAAAAGGCATGTAGTAGCTTGCCTTGATTTGGATGCACCTAGGAGAGATGAATCTATATTGTACTCCCAACTTAAGTTTGGGTTTTCTCTTAGAGAAGGTCTAATTATAAAGTCATATTAAAACTAATATTTCTCTTGAGTCCATTTTCCTCTATCCTCTACATTATATTTGGGCCAGGCTTGGTGCAGAAGAATATTAGGAAGTTCTTTTTCTGTGAATCAAAGAGATCCAAGTGGGTAAGGATGCAGTCTAGGGGACCTTTGTAGAAGACATATGATTACCCATCCAGAAGACAAAAAGATATACTGGGAAGTCTTCCAAAACCTTTTTGTCTTCTTCCCCAGAAGGTCCTTCAGAGCCTCCTTTGTTTCTACATAGTGTGGCAACAAGCAGAAATAAGACATCTGGATTTAGTCACCCATTACCAATTTGCTCTGTAACACCCTGAATCATTGGCCCCCTCATTGGTAACATGATGAGGAAGCAGAACCTATATGGAATCCAAAATTTTGGATTCCTTTTGGTTTCAATATAGGCTATTTGCACCATTGTGACCCTTCATTAACACCCTCAGGCATTGATCTCTTTCAGTATTTTGCCTGTCCACACAGAAATAATCATGAAAAATTCTGGATTAAACCCTTAGGTGTAAGAGAAATCTGATCATTTCTAAGGTCTCCATGAGCAGGAAGGGTCCTAGCACCCTCACAGGTTGAGCCTCTAATATTTTCTTATACCTTTTGATACATTACCTCATATTTATAATTTCATATCTATTCTCTATCCTCTAGTCTAGATCTGCCTAGTAAGTCACAGTTTCAGGGTTCCAGACTGTGTCTGGCTAGGGCATGGGGTCTCTCTGCCATCATCCTGCTGCTATTTGCCATCTAGCATGGGTCACAGCCTTGCTGTGTCAGCACAACCCACAGCATATCCCAGAATGCAGTGTCCCACATGGAGTTCTGCCATCATGAGCTCCTGTCTACGTACACTGTTTGAATCAATGTACAAAAGCACTGCTTCAGACACAAACCAGCACAGCCAGAATCTGTCTTTCCGACAGACTAGAATTGGTCATTAGTACTAAAATTTAGGTCAATGTTTCACAGAGCAACACAAAATATCTCCTGACAAAACTCAGTTAACCTTCTAAAAATAGGTGGAAAGAAAAATTGAAACTTCAAATACGAAGACTTCTGGCCAAGATGTCGACTGCCTAGCTGCGCTGAAAATCCTGAGGAAAGAAAGGCAAGACATTAAGGGTTCACTGGATCTTTTAGGGGAGAGAAATCTCCAACAGCTTGTCAGTGGGAGGGCACAGAGAGGGGGAAAACAGGGAATCGTGGATCCCCTCGTGGGTGGGTAGACCGCCCCTCCCCCCAAATAGCCACCATGTCCACAGTGCCACCACTGGCATGCGCCGATTGATCCCTGTGTGCAGAAGCTTAGACTGCTACACACACTAGCCCACTTATTGCTCTGTCCACCAAGCGTTCAGTGAGTCCTGGCAATAACAGGGAATCCCTGATTCCGTCAGGAGCAGGTAGCCCACCCCTCCCCTCAAGTATACACCTTATCCACAGTGCATCTGCGTGCAGATCAAACCCTGCATGTGGAAGCTTAGACTACTCCACCCACTCACTCATTTACTGCTCCAGCATGTTCAGTGAGCCCAGTCCCATAGCAACTGCCACACAAGCTCAGACTGTATATCTCACTTGTGCCAGCTCAGGTGCCATCCCCTACATGTCTGCTGTGCCAGCCATCCACCATTGTCCTGTGGTGGGGGAGCGCAGACTGTTTCCAGGTCCCAGTGTTCCCAGCCAGAGTTTGGGCTGCTTCAGTGCTTGGTGCCTCAGTGTCCCTCCTAGGCCAAATGCAGGCACCTATGGTGCATTACCACTTGAGAATTCAGGCAACTTTGGTGCCCCTGCCAGGCAGTAGATAGGCGGCTTTGGCAAGGGAGAACCAAAGCCTAGGCGGCTTGGCAACTGCCCCAGGCTGCCTCAGATTCCCATTGTGTTTGAGCCCAGGCTGATCCACCTACATGTCCATACACTGTCATAGGCAGACCACAGAGCAAAAGAAATAACATGAAAAATCATATGCAAGAAAATCCAGTTAGACCACCCAGTCCTACAAGGAATATATCAAACCAAAACACAGAAGAACCATTAGCATCAGAACATCAAATTGAACCTATGAGGAATGCAACCCTGACAAACCTACTGGTAGAACTTGCAGGAAAGCAACAAAGGACGGATAATTGTGTGGATGCTGCCACCACTAAACTAGACCTAATAGATAAGAAATTGGAAGGAGTTCAAAGAGAGTTAAGAGATTTGAGGGAGAGAGAGAAAAATGAAGACCTTAAAGATCAGCTGGCCATGCTAAAAGAAGACATAAAGAAATGCAAGGATGAATTCCAAGAATCATCAAGAAAATCAGAAAATGATGTGAAAAGGGAGCTTGACAGAGGAATGGAAATTATACATAGAAAAGTAATAGACAATGCAAACTTGATTGAACAAGTCTAAAACTCTCTAGAAGCTCTCAAGAATAGAGTCAGCCAAGTGGAGGATAGAGACTCTGATCTGGAAGACAAGATGGAACAAACAGTTTGAGAGTTCAAAAATTTCAGTAAGTTCAAAAGTTCCTGTGAACAGAACATGAGAGAATTGTGGGATACACTTAAATGTCCTAATATCAGGATCATTGGAATACAAGAAGGAGAAGAAATTCAGACCAAAGGCATGGACAACATATTTAACAAAATAATTGAAGAAAACTTCCCCAGTCTCTTAAAAGAAAGGCCCATCAAGATACAAGAAGCCAACAGTACTCCAAACAGACTGGACCAAAGGAGAAACTCTCCAAGACATATTGTGATTAAAACTCAAAACATTGACACCAAAGTGAAAATCCTAAAAGCAGCTAGGGGTAAACAGCACACCACTTTCAAAGGTAACCCCATCAGAATTATTTCAGACTTCTCAATGGAAACTCTGAAAGCTAGAAGGGCCTGGAATGAAACACTGCAAAGTCTGAGAACCTATGGCTTACCACCCAAACTACTGTACCCAGAAAAAGTATCCCTCATAATAGATGGTGAAAGAAAAACATTCCATGAGAAAACTCAGCTTTACAATTATATGAACACAAAACCAAACATACAGAGAGCATTTCAGGAAATTCACCACAGAGAAGAAACAAATAATCAAACTGAATTGCCTACAAGAAGTAGATCAGAATAACCAAACTCAGAGTAGGTCAGACTAGGCACAAAAAACTTCAAAGTCCATGAAAACACCAACCCACATTGACCCTCACAATATGGCAGGGATCAAATCAAATCTCACAGTCATTACCTTAATATTAATGGCCTTAATTCACCCATCAAGAGTCACAAGCTAACATGATGGATCAAAAAATTAGAGCTCTCAATCTGTTGCCTTCAAGAAACCCACCTCACCACTAAAGACATACCCCACCTCAGGGTAAAAGGGTGGAAAACCATATTCCAAGCAAACAGGAATAAGAAACAGCCAGGCATTGCTATATTATTATCAGATAAAATACACTTCAAACCAAAAATAATCAAAAAAGACAAAGGCCACTTCCTACTTATGAAGGTAGCAATCCATCAAGAGGATATTACAATCATTAATCTGTATGCAGCAAACACAGGGGCACCACAGTTCATAAACAAAAACCTACTTGACAATAAAACAGAAATAACCACCAATACCATCATAGCTGTGGACTTCAATAAACCATTATCAGTAATAGACAGATCATCCAAACAGAAACTCAACAGGGAAGTAAGAGAGCTCAACAAAATCATAGATCACATAGACCTAACAGACATCAACAGAACTTTTCATCTCACATCCACAGACTATACATTCTTCACAGCAGCCCATGGAACATTCTCTAAAACAGACCATATGCTGGGTCACAAAGACTGCCTCCAAATATTTAGGAAGATTGACATAATTCCCTGCATGATATCAGATCACAATGCTGCATTGCTAGAAATCAACAACAAAAACCCACCAAGAATCTCAACGGCACCTGGAAACTGAACAGCACACTTTTAAACAATAAATGGATAGTGGATGAAATAATAAAAAATGAAATTGCAAAATTTCTGGAATTGAATGACAATGAGAACACATCATGCCAAAACTTATGGGACACAATGAAGGCGGTCCTCAGAGGAAAATTTATAGCACTCAATGCCCTCATAAAAAAGACAGAAAGGCCCCATAACAATAAGCTCACCATCCACCTAAAGGCAATGAAAAAGCAAGAAAAATCCAACCCAAAGAGCTCCAGAGGAAAGAAATAATTAAAATAAGAGCAGAAATTAATGAATTGGAAAAAAGGAAACAATTAAGACAATTGACAAAACAAAGAACTGGTTCTTAGAAAAAATAAACAAGATTGAGAAACCCCTGGCCAATCTGATCAAGCAAAAAAAGGAGAAGCTTCAAATTAAGAAAATTCAAAATGAAAAAGGAGAGATCACAACAAACATAAGTGAAATTGGGAGAATCATCAGGACTCATTTCAAAACCTCTACTCCACAAAACTGAATAATGTGGAGGAGATGGATAAATTCCTGGCCAGATACCATCTATGAAAGCTAAACTCAGAGCAGATTAATCACCTCAATGAACCCATCACATTCATGGAGATTGAAAAATTAATAAAAAGCCTCCCTTAAAAAGAAGAGTCCAGGACCAGATGGCTTCTCAGCTGAATTCTATCAAACCTTCATGGAAGAAGTCAAAAAGCTGACTATAGAGATCCCAACAGACCCAGTTATTCCCTTACTGGGCATCTACACTAAAACCTTCAAACCACAGGCCAGAGAGACTTGCTAAACCATGTTTGTAGCAGCTCAATTCGTAAGGGCTAGGAGCTGGAATCAACCCAACACAAATCTAGACCCAAGCAGTGATGGTACCATAAAATTCTACTTCCTAAAAGGCAGACCAAATGGCTGATCCTTCACCAGGCCTTTACAGGGAACACCTGAACCACAAGACATGGGAGAGGGTATGATGAAGACTAACCTTAATCTTCTACATCTTCCCTCTCTCCCTCTCCCTCTTCCTCTTTCTCTCTCTCTCTCTTCTCTCTAACTGTTGTATATTAGTTATCTTTTTTCTCCTTTCCTTAGTGGGCACTGAACTGTAACTCCCAGAACCAGCATGGGGCTATCATCCACAATGAGCTTTTGATCAGAGAGTCTTACAAGGTTTCCTAAAAGACAGACATATTGCTGTCAGAGTACTTGATGACCCACCAAAGGTTGGTGGTAAGACCTTATTGCTGAAGACACCTTATGTGGTTGACATGTAAAATAGAATAGCACGGCTGGAATTTGGAAGGGAGTCAGTCCCCAGACAGTCAGCGTGTCTAGTGCCAGAAGGTGCTACATGAGCAACTGGGGGAAAATGACCAATATCTGTCCAAGCAACTCATAGTCTAACCTACTTAGCAGCAAATAACCTGTTGTGATGCCCACACAAGTGCAATAGTGGCACACAGTCATGGTGGAGAACCAACTGCTCTTGATTTGGCTAACTGCTCCCCTCAGTGGTACAGGACCTATAGCTGGAGCTGGGAAACAAGTCAGAACCATATCCAAACAGAAGCCCACTCTCCAATATCAAGCTACCATCAATCATGGGCTATAAGAGGGCCTACACCTACTAAATTCTCTATAAAAAAGTAAGGGTTATCTCATTTGTCCTGATGCTAACTTATTCTCCGTTGGAGAATCAGCTTCTCTTTTTCAGATAGATGTAGATCCTAAGGAGAGAGCCACCCCATCATACCTCAAAAGGGCCCTGGCTGAAACTAAGGAAAATTGGGGAAACAAGCAAGGGTGCTGTGTTCCTGCTGAACGAGATACCAGCACAAGGGGAAGGAGATCAATACAGAGAAAAATCAACTCCTACCAAATCAGAGAGCCAGAACCTCAGAGGCCCCCAACACCTCATCACTGAAGCAGACCAAAAATGAACCCAACATGGCTCAGGGAAATTTTGTGGAAGAGGGGGCGGGAAGAATGTCAGAGCCACATGTTACGGTCATGATATGCAGAGACATTTATCTTACCCATAACTGTTGGCTAACTCCACAATGCATGACCCATATACCTCAACAAGGAGGGGCAAAGGGGAGGGGGTAGGTCACAGATGAGCCTAATAATGGTGCCAAACTGACTGTATTTGCTGAATACGAAACTAATTAATAATAAAAAAAAGAATAAGAAAACTTCTAATACGTGTCTCCCACAGAAATTTTCCAAATCTACCATTTGCAAAGTTTTAAATTTGCCCAGTTCCCAAGCAGAGAAGAGCTTCACAGAAGAAATTGGAAAATCAGAGGAAAAGCAGGTCACACCTCATGCCATGAGGAAGGTAGGGATTAGGAGAACAATTACCCTCTGGCATTCTCTTGCCAATTGCACCAAAAAAAGTTAGAGGAAGTTTGAATTCCTTGCACACCAAAGCACAAATAATTTTGGGTGTTCCCAGATCTTTGTCCTATAAATTTGAAGAATGAAATCCACAGACCAGAGGATAAGGTTCAGTAAGATTTTATGACAGTTTAAAGTTTAAGGCAGATGAAGGAAAGGGGTCTTAAGCCTGGAACATAGGAAAAGGAAGCAAGGTGGAGCTCTTGCCCAGGGAAGAAAGAGGCATTTTGGAGACTCAGACCTGCTTTTTTTCTTTCTTTCTTTCTTTTTTTTAATGGGAAGTGGCTATGTGAGGAAGACCTGGTGGGCAGGTTACTATGGACAAAGACAGAATTTCTGCCCTCTAGGAAGGGTGCAAGCTTAATCTAGAAATCTTTCCTGGAGGGTATAACATTCAGGTTTCTGCAAACTTAGTGACATTTCCTGGTTATAGTCAAGGAAAACAAAATCATTATTTTTGGGATTCTGTTACCCTGACTCCCTAGGCAATTTCTGTCTCCTATCACACCATTCAGGACTGGTCTTTGGAAACTTAGTAGAGAAACATAACAGTGTTCAGTGTTTAAATTCTTCAAGGAAAAAAACATGTTTTAATTAACAGAATAAATAGCTGTTTCATTTCCTAGAACAGAAAGTTACCCCTAAATATTTAGAATACTGAAATTGTAAAATAACTTCAGAAAACTTAAAACCCAGTTCCCAGATACCATCAAATAAATGATAACCAACTTTGTAATCAAACCTCACCCAAGGAGTGCAAGACTGATGATATGAGAAAGAGAAAACTGTGATATTGATGAAATATTTACAACATATGGAAACTGTGATGGATTGATAAGTAATATAATAAAAATGAGCAAATTATATGAAAAAGCAGTTATCCAGACAGAACTTACACATAAGAATATGCTAAACTCCCCTATTAATTAAGAATAAAAATTAATTCTAAAATCATACTAATAAAGCCATTAGTTTGCTAACAGTTATCAACTGTTACTACTTATCATAATGGTTATTGCTGCTTACTGTTAGCAGTATATGAAATAACATATCACATGAATGTATGTTAGGAATAAAACTTGCTATTTACTTGGTAAAGCAAAGACAAATATTTCTATAGTTTTTTTTTTTTATGAAGGGGCACTTCAAATTGCTAAATCATATTAGCTGTTATCTGTTTGGTTTATTTGCCTTAACCAGACCACAACAATCCAAATCTATAATCATGAGGAAGATGGTGAAAATAGGAGTCCCTACTCAAGAAATTTTAAGTGAATAAGAGTAAGGGCATGATAAGCCATTTCTGCAAGACATGACATACAATATGAATATTGACAATTGTCCCATTATGACCCAGAAATTCACTACCCAAAACTCTATAGAAAATTGAGGTTGTTGTTTAATCCAGAATTGTATCTCCAAAAATTATATTCACTTACATCTATGTGACTACAAATATGATAATTTTAGCTGTGATAGAAAAAAACATTTTTTTTCTGTATAAACAATCAAAACTTCTAAGATGCTGCCATAATTTTAAGTCCTATTTTTTCTCTCAAAGAAGGAGATGGTGGCTCTAGTTCAAAATTACCAAGCACTTAAAGCAAAAAGTAGTTTTTTAAAAAAATATATATATATATATATTTATTTATCTATTTGAGGGGGAAGAGAGATAGAAATAGAGTTAGGGAGACATGGAGTGAGGGAAGAAGAGAATGGGCATTCCAGGGCCTCTAGTTACTGCACATGAACTCCAGACACAGGTGCCACCTTGGGCATCTGGCTTATGTAGGACCTGGAAAATCAAACCTGGGTCCTTAGGCTTCACAGGCAAATGCCTTAACTGCTAAGCCATCTCTCCAGCCCCAAAAAGGAGTTTAAAAAGGGGGGGGGGGTATTAAAATAGGCAAGTATTTAAAAAATAAATCAGAAACCAAAAATGGAAAAACATGTGAGTGAACAGAAATGAATGCAGTCTGTTGTGAAACAAATAATGAATAGCAAATCATGCTTGCATGGTGGTTGGCAAGTGCTGCAATTAGAACAAGTCTTAAAGATAAAGAAGAAACACATAGAATACTTTCTGTCGAACTTGAAACCACCAGAAACAAGGATGTCCCACCTTACAAATGGAGGATGGGCCTCTGGTCTCAAGTATAGCTAACTTTGAAGAATGAAGCTATCCAAGGTTCTCTGATAAAAGCCATCCTTCAAGTGACCACAGATAGCAACTGAGGCATGCAGGTGACTCTTGACAGAAAAAACTGATAAATTTCTTTCTAATATTGGTGATATTTTTCTTCCCTTTAATTAATAATCCAGGATACTTTATTTAATGATCATATATAGAAAGCAATGTCAGCAAGAATCCCAACAAATCTGAAGGAGTTACTTCTGTCAGTTCTAGCCTACAGAATTTCCCTATACTTCAACTAATAATAAGGCATGACATTGGCCTTACCTAAAAGAAACTCTCACGTGTATAGCTAACTTCAGCTAAAATTTGTAATATGTAAATATCTAGGACACAATTGAAGCCTCCAATGAAATCATAGAGAAATCAACAGAAATTCAATATCAAAATGAAAGCACAACAACCAATGAGACCCTGCTCAAAAGAATTGCTGAACTGCAAGCAAACCACCAAAAGAGCAACAGTCCTATCAATGAAGTTAAGCAGAGTCATGTCTTACAGCATTCAGGTTTTGACAGTAGGCTTATCGTAATTGAAGAAAACATTAGAACCCTCAAAAGAGATATAAATGAATTGAAGGTGAGTCAACAATGGAAGATCTCAATAACCAGTTGATTAAGATTAATGAATATTTGATCAAATGCAAACATGAATTCAAGGAAGCACCAAGAAAATGAGAACTTGAACTGAAATTATACCTCAAAAAAGAGATGGTCATGATAAAAATTAAAAAAAAAAACCAGAAAACAAAAATCAAATACAGCTTATAAAAACCTCCCTAGATCCCATCACTAATAGAGTTACTCCTGTGGAAGACTGAACCTCTGAGCTGGAAGATAAGACATAAGAAATTGGTCAGGAGGCCAAAAACTTTGCTAAGTTCAGAAAAATCATGCAAACAGGATATGAGGGAACTGTGGAATACCTTAACGTGATCAAACATCCAGATCATTGTTATACTAGGAGAGGAAATTCAGGTCAGAGGTATAAAGAACATATTGAATAACATTATTGAAAAGAATGTTTCCCAATCTCTCAAAAAGGAGGCCCATCCAGACACAAGAAGCACACAGAACACCAAACAGACAGGCCCAAAGAAGAAACTCTCCAAGGCACATCATAGTTAAAACTCTTAACAGTGAAAACAAAGAGACAGAGTGCTAAAAGCAGCAAGAGAGAAACAACTCACTGCATACAAATGCAGTTTCCTCAGAATTACTTCAGATTTCTCAATGGAAACCCTGAAAGTCAAGATTGGCTGGAATGGAACACTTCAAAGTGTAAAAACTATGGATTCAAAATCAAGATACTCTACCCAGCAAAAATATCCCTCATAATAGATGGTGAAAGGAAAACTTTCCATGAAAAAAGTCAACTCTATCATTATATGAACACAAAGCCAAACCTATAGAGAATACTTCAGAGAATACTCCACAAACAAGAGTCAAACAACCAATTTCAAGAGCCAACAACAAGAAGATAACAATAACCAAAAAAGACCAGGCTCAAAAAAAAGCACAATACCCCATAAAATAACACATTATAGCAGGAATTAAATTGAACCACACAGTGATAAACTTAAATATTATTAGTCTTATTAGTCTTAACTCACCCATCAAGGCACAAGTTAACAGGATGGATCAAAAAAAAAAAAATGGACCCTTCTAACACCACCTCCAGGTGAAAGGATGGAAAATGACATTCCAAGCAAATGGAAATAAGAAGCAAGCAGGTATTGCTATATTGATATCTGATAAAATAGACTTCAAACCAAAAGTAATATAAAAAGACAAAGAAGGATACTTCCTACTCATCAAGGAAATGATCCAACATGAGGATAACGTAATCATAAATCTATATGCACCAAACAGAGGTGAACCACATTTTATTAAACAAAACCTGCTTGACAAACAAACAGAAATAAATACCAACACCATCATAGTCCAAGACTGCAATATTCCACTATCATCAATAGATTGATCATCCAAGTAGAAAATCAATAGGGAAATAATAGAGGTCAACAACACCATAGATCAAGTACACCTAACAGACATCTACCAAACTTTCCACCCCAAGTCTACAGAATACACATTCTTCTCAGCAGCCCATGTAATCTTCTCTAAAAAGGACCATATATCAAACCAGAAAGCATGCCTCTATAAATTCAGGATCATATCAGATCACAATGACTTAAAGCTAGAAATTAACAAGAGACATGCCAAGACTCCACCAGCTTCTGGAGGCTGAGCAACACACTTTTAAACAGTGAATGCATTGTGGAAGAAATCAAATAAGAAATTGTAAAATTCCCAGAATTGAATGATAATAAAATCACAACTTACCAATCTTATGGGACACAGTGAAGTCAGTCCTAAGGGGAAACTTAATAGTGCTAAATGCCATCATAACAAAGAAAAAGAGATCTTAAATTGATAAACTAACTGTACACCTAAAGACATTGATAAAAGAAGAAGAATCCAACCATAAGAGCTCCAGATGGAAAGAAAAAAATCAAGATCAGTGCATAAATTAATGAATTGGAAACTAAGAAAACAATTTAAATAATGATGAAATGAAGAGCTAGTTCCTTGAAAAAAGCAACAGTATTGATAAACCTCTGGCTGACTTTATCAAGCAAAAAAACAACAACAAAAAAAGAAAAATAGAAATCTCAAATTAACAAAATCAGCAATGACAAAGGAGAAGTCACAAGAGACATCAATGAAATTGGAAGAATCATCAGGGCACATTTCCTAATCCTTTACTCCACAAAATAGTATAATCTGGAGGAAATAGATGAATTCCTAGCCACATACCTCCTACCAAAACTAAACTCGAAGCAGATTAATCTCCTACACAACCATATCACATGCATAGAGATTGAAAAGGTAATCAAAAACCTCCCCCCAAAGAAAAATTTAGGACTAGATGGTTTCTCAGATGAATTTTATCAACCTTAATTGAAGAACTAAAACTGATTTTTCTCAAACTGTTTTGCATAATCGGAGACAAGGGAATCATCCCCTACTCTTTTTATACCTAGTACCAAAACCAGACAGAGATGCCACAACAAAAGAAAACTATAGGCCTATATTCATGATGAACTTACATTCAAAGATCCTGACCAAAATCCTCACAGACAGAATCTAATAACTCAACAAAAGCATTATCCAACTTGATCAAGTAGGCTTCATCACAGGGATGCAGGGATGGTTCAACATATGAAAATTGGTCAATGTAATACACCACATAAATAAATTTAACCATAAGAACCACATGATTATCTCAATTGATGTAGAGAAGGCCTTTGACAAAATACAACACCACTTCATGATCAAAACACTGGAAAGAATAGGCATGGAGGGTTTGTATCTCAACATAATCAAGGCTATATGGAAATCACCTAAAGCCCAAATAATACTTAGTGGGGAAAGACTCAAGGAGTTCCCATTGAGACTGGGAAGAAAAAAGGAGTGCTCACTCTCACCACTGTTCTTCAACATAGTACTAGCCCAAACAATGAGATAGGATAAAGAAATAAAAAGGATACAAATTGGAAAGTAAGAAGTCAAGTCAGCCCTATTTTCAGATGGCATGAACCTAAGTGACTGGAAAGTCTTCATCTCAAAACTTCTAAAGGTATTAATTCCTTCAGTAAAATGGCAGGATACAAAATCACTGCACAAAAATCAGTTGCCATTCTCTCTCTCCATATATATATATATATATATATATATATATATGGAGGTATCACCATCCCCAATTTAAATCTGTATTTCAAAGTCATAGTAAAAAAAAACAGCATGGTGCTGGCATAAGAACAGAAACATAGACCAATGGAACAGAATTGAAGACTCGGACCTTAGGTCAAGTAACTACAACTACCTGATCTTTGACAAAGATTCCAATGTTCCATGCACCACTACAGAGATATTAGCTCAACTATGTTTATACCTGCTCAATTCATTATAGCTAAGAACTGGAATCAACCCAGATGCTCATCATTGGATGAATGGATAACAAAGTTTTAGTACATTTACACAATGGAATTCTACTCATCAGTAATAAAAAATGATACAATGAAATTTGTAGAAAAATGGATGGATTTGGAAAAGATCATGTTCAGAAAACTGACACAATCACAGAAAGTCAAATGCTGCATTGTGTCACTTTACTGTGGTCCCTAACCTGAACTTGCTTGAGTTGCTGACATACCTGATAGACAACTCAAGTCCCAGGCAGTAGGGATGGAAGGTGTTGGGGGAAGAGAGAAAACAAACACAAAATTAAATTTAAAAAATGAGTGGATACCATAGAAACCTTAAGCTTTGACATAGCCTAAAAGTTATAATCCTCAAAAGGAATAAGTGGGGAGCACATGAAAAATAGGGCCCTGGTAAGGGTGTAATAAAGCCTAAGTGTGAAAGATTTTTTTTTTTTTCTGTCTCTGGCCTGTAAATCCCAATACCAGAGATTGGTTGTTGCCCACATTGAGCAGTTGATCAGAGAAACCTATAAGGTTTCCAAATCAAGACAGCTTTTTGTCAAAGCACTTGATTATACACCTAAGGCAAATGCTAAGACCCTATTGCTGAGGACACCATATGCTGCTGACACAGAACATGGAGAGACCTGTCTGGAATCCAGAAGAAATCCAGTCCTCAGACAGTTAGCCTCTAGTGCTGGAAAGCATTACATGATCTACTGGGGAAAAGTGGCCAACAATGGTCTAACCAACCAAAGGTCTAAGCTACTCAGAATCACACACCCTGACAGGATGTACATGTCAGTGCAATAGTGGCACACAGCCTCAGTCAGTAACCAATAGCTTTCTTATTGGCTTAAAGGTCTACTCAATTTAAAGGAACTCATATCTGGAATTGGGAAACAGTTCAGAATCCTATGGAGACAAAGCTTATGTTCTCCAATGTTTCCCACTAGTTTTTGGCTAAAAGAGGGGTTACATTCATGAAATTTTCCCTAAATATTATTAATTAAGCATTATTATCTTATCACATTTAAACTATGCTGACTTCACTCTCTGTTGGAGAATCTGTTTTTCTTCTGCAGAAAGTAGAAAGACCCAAGGAGATAAACTATCCCTCTCACTTCAGCCTAACCACAGCTGAAACTACAGAGGAAATGGGGAGAAGAACATGAGTGTTGCTTCCATGCTGAGCCTGATAATCAGTGCCAGGGTGTAGGAGATAGAGGACACCCACCACCTATTAAAGCAGAGATCCATAGGCTCCTAAGAGCTCATCACTTCAATAGTCTTAAAACTCTCCACCACGGCTAAGGGAATTTTGCAGAAGAGGACCAGAAAGATTATAATAATCACAAGTGGAGACATCGTGCCCAGAGGCATTCAATCCCCCCACCCCCCAAAAAAAAACTGGTTACTGCTGCTTATGTTAAAATGCAAAATATATAAAATATTCCAAACTCTAAATTCAACAGATTAAAAATGATTAAGAAAGTTATTTTCTTGATTATTTGAAAAACATTATCTAAATTGTTTAACTTTTTTGAACTAATAAACCTGAGAATATATGTAATCTTCACTTAATGCTCACCTTCTATTTCAACCAAAACATCAAATGTCTATGTTCTCCAATAAAATGTAATAATGAAACTTTCCCCTAGATTATCATTTCTGCTAAAAATAAAAGCTGGAAACTGATTCTTAAAAAAAAAGGAAAGCCAAATACTTCAAATAATATGTTCTTTGAAATCCAGTTTCATCTGTTCCTTGCTCAATATATTTTTGTATTATTTCTCATAAGAGCTATAGTTCTAAGAGTAGTTTAAATTTAGAATCAATTTCATAATAGTTTAGATACCTCATCTAAAATAATATAGTGTAAGTATACATTGAGTAATACTCCAGATGCCTTTACCTATCTCTGCTTCACAAAAGTTCAACAAGGCTATGTCAACTACCTTGGACACAATGAATACAGATCCAACATAGTAACCAAGCTAGCCTGTAAAATGAGATGTGAGGAACAGAGACCCACTACTTAGTGGCTGACATTCAAATAGAAATACTGACTTTTGCTGTATAACAGTGAAAGTGTAGTGGAAAATACTTTGCTATACATAGAGTTTTAGAAGTTTTCTAAGTATTAGAATAAAAGAAATCTCAACTTGAACACATTAGTAATGCATGCCAATAATTGATCAATCTAAGGGTAAAGAATTAATTTCCTTAAAGGGTAAATACAGAAGAGATGTCAAAAAATATCATGTTCAAATTCTCTAAAAAAGATGAGTGTGGGCTTCCTCCCACTCTCTCCAGGCCTCCCCTTTTTAGGTGCTCTCCCCATGCTTCTGTTGAGGGTTCAAACTTTTAGTCTATCTTCAAGGATAAAGGTTCCTCTGCTACCAGTTCATTTTGGGTTCAGTTTTGTGTTTTTTTTTAAATTTATTTTTATTTTTATTTATTTAGTGGAGAGCAACAGAGAGAGAGAGAGAGAGAGGCAGATACAGAGAGAGAGAATGGGCGGAGAGAGAGAATGGGCGCGCCAGGGCCTCCAGCCACTGCAAACGAACTCCAGACGTGTGCGCCCCCTTGTGCTTCTGGCTAACATGAGTCCTGGAGAATTGAGCCTCGAACTGGGGTCCTCAGGCTTCACAGGCAAGTGCTTAACCGCTAAGCCATCTCTGCAGCCCTAGTTTTGTGTTTTTCTACCACTTACCCCTCCCCTAAAGCCCTTCCATACCTATTTTCTAGGTCTCTGCCTGTCAGGTATTTCAGCAACTCCAGCTTATCCCAGTTAAGAACCCCAGATGAATGAGACCATGCTGCAATTGCCTTTCTGTGATTGTGTGAGTTCGCTGTGTAGTATATCTTCCAAGTCCATCCAATTTTCTACAAATTCCATTGTGTCATTTTTTTTTTTTTTTTCATACTGGCCAGTAGAATTCCATTCTGTAAATGTACAACAACTTCACTATCAATTCATCCAATGATGGACACCTGGGCTGATTCCAGGTCTTAGCTATTATAAATTGAGCAGCTATAAACATGGTTGAGAAAATATCTCTGTAGTGAAGATTGGAGCATTTAGGGTGAATGCCAAATAAGGCAATAACTGGGTTTGGTGGCAGCTGTATATTCATTATTTCAGGAATCTCTCTGGCTCTGGTCTTTAACTCCCAGTACTAGAATGTGGTTGCTACCTACAATAAACTGTTGATTGGAGAGACCTACAAGGTCCCCCAAACAAGACAGACTTCTGTCAAAGCACTTGATTACCTATCTGAGGTAAAAGGTAAGACCCTGTTGCTGAAGACACCATATGCTGCCAAAGCAGAGCATGGAGAGACTGGCTGAAATGTGGAAGAGAGCCAATCTCCAGTTAGTCCATCTAGTGCTGGAAATTGATACATGACCTACTTGGGGAAAGTGGCCAACAACAGCCCAAGCAACTGGTGGTCTAAGCTAGTCAGAATTAACTAGCCTGACAAGATGTGCATGCCAGTGCAATAGTGGCACCCGGCCTTGGTAGGTAACCCAAAGCTTTCTAATTGGCTAAGAGATACCCTCAGTAGAAAGGAAACCATATCTGGAGGTGGGAACCAGGTCAAAAACCTATGGAGATGAAAATTATGCTCTCCAATGTCAAGTTCCCACGAGTCTTGGGATAAAAGAGGGATACATCCATCAAATTCTCCCTAAATTAGTAAGGTTTATCCCATTTAACTAGTGCTGCCTTCACTTTGTTGGACAACCTCTTTTTCTTTTCCAGAAGGTAGCAAGACTGGAGGTTATGAACCACCCCTTGCACTTCATCTAAGCCCCAGTTGAAACCACACAGGAACTGGGAAGATGAGTAAGAATGCATCTTGCAATGAGCCTGGCAATCAGCACCAGGGTGGAGTAGATAGATGCTGAGGATACTCAACACTTACCAAAGTGGAGATCCAGGGACTCATAAGAGCTCATCATTGACATAGACTTAAACATACCCAACATGCTGCATGGAATTTTGCAGAAGTGGGGGCAGAAAGATTATTAGAGCCACAGATTGGGTCATCATGTCCAGAGGCATTGCCTCCCTCCAACAACTGACGGCTTCTCCCACAATGCATAACCCACAACCCTATGGTGAATAACTGCAAACCTGTTGGGAGCTGTGGCTGCTCTTTGACCATGAGAACTGCAGCTGTTTCGGGATCTCCGGGCACAGAGACCTTATCGTATGGCCTTGGCAAACAGTCTTCAGACACAGAAGCATTTGTGGAGCAGGCTTTAGGCACGTAGGCACTGTCTGGAAAGTTTTATTTTCTGTATATAAGCTTGTGCTTGCCTGAATAAATCTGAGACCTTGATCAGACTCTAGACTTGGACTCCTTCTTTGTGTCTCTTGTCTCTCATCCAGGTTATTTTTCCCTCGGGTCCTTGTTTAACTCCCCGCTGGCTGGGGCACAAACCCACTGAAGAGGGCCTCAATTGGAATGGGGGCAGAGATGAGGGAAAGGATGGTGCCAGCACATGATGTATCCATATTAAGTATGTTTATAATTAATAAATAAAAAGGCACTACATTTTTTGTCAGCAGAAAAAAAAAAGATGAGTGTAAAGGTAGTAAACTGAGACTCATTTTTTTTCCTAAAAATTCAGATTAAGAGCCAAGTGTATCTGTGAGATGCTAAAAGTCTTAGTAATGATTTATAACATTCTTCAAGAAATGCTATGTGGAAACTCTAGTGACATTTCACTGTAAGAGTGAAACTAAATTTTCAGTAGAATTGGATTGACAGGCACTGCAGCCACCAACTGAAAAGGGAAATGACACTAAAGGCACACATCTCAATCTACTAAGAGCTGTAATGATCTTGTATTCTTTGTCCCTCCACTGAAACCTAATATGTCCCAATAAAATATAGATGATGTAGGTCTGCATCTGGAAGTATAGCCCATGTAAAATGCTTTTATTAATTAAATAATTTTCTTGTGGACAAAAATATTAATTTCTCACTTTTTCTATACAAATAATTAGCCTTAAACAAGGAAATGTAGATTAATTAGTACTTTTCTGATGGCTAGTGAAGTTGAACATTTTTTCATATGTTTATTGGCAATTTGTGTTTCATCTTTTGGGAATTATTTGTTCATGTCATTAGCCCACTTATTGATCTTTTTCTTGTGTTTCTTGTAATTGATTTATTTTGTTCAGTTATTCGTATGGACTAGATATTAATACTCTGTGAGATGTACAGTTAGAAACAATTATCTCCTACTGTATAGGCTACCTCTTCCTTAATTAACTACTTCCTTTGCTGTGCAGAGCTTTCAATTTGATACAGTCTTGTAGTCAATTTGTCTTATTTCCTGCCTGCCTGGGATCCTACTTAAAAAGTCCTTGAATATGGCTTATATATTGAAGTGTTTCCCCATTTCTTCTTCTAACAGTTTGAAAGATTCAAGTTTTATGTTAAGGTCTTTGACCCATTTGGATTCAATTTTTGTGCAGGATAAGAGATAAGGAGCTTATTGCATTCCTCTACATGTAGATAGACAGTTTTCCCAGCACTATTTGTTTAAGAGGATGCCATTTCTCTAAAAAATCATGTGGCTGCTGCTGTGTATATTTATATTTGTAACCTCTGTTCTAGTATCTTTATTGTATATTTGTTTTGGGGACAATTCTGTGCTGTTTTTCTTGCTATGACTCTACAGTATAAATTTAAATTGGTTAAAGCAATACTTCCAGCATTGGTCATTTTGCTTTGCCTACCCAGCATAATTTTGCTTCTATATGAACTTAACTATTTTCTCTATTTTTGCAAAGAATTGCATTGGGATTTTGATGACCATTGCATTTAATCCATAGATTGATTTTGCTAGTATTACTATTTTCAGAATGTTTAATATTTTACTCCACATGGTCTTTCTATCTCCTAGATTTCTATTTATTTCTTTAACTTTCAAAGATTTTCATCATAGAAGTCTTTAATTTACTTATTTAGGGTGACTTCATGGTATTTTCAGAAAAATTGTGAAGGGTAATTTTTTCCTTATTTCTCTCTTGGCATTTTTATTCTGGGTATATGTGAAAGTCACTGATTTTTGTATCATAGTTTTCTACACTGCCACTTTACTATATTTACAAACTTTAAGATTTTCATGGTAGAGTTCTGAGAGTCCCTTATGTATCAATCAAATCATCTGCAAATAAGGATACTTTGATTTCTTCATCTCATGTTTGTATAACTTTTATTTTGCTTTTTGTCTTGTTCATCTAGCTCAGACTTCAAAACTACATCGAATAAGTGACAAGAAAGTAGAAACCCCTGTTTTGTTCTTGATTTGATTATTAATCTCAGTATAAAGGCTCAGTTAAAAAGTAAATAATGGGAAACCAGAACTATACTTGATTGAGTGAATATTTGAATAAAACTTTAAAAATAAGTCAGTTTTGTAGGCTTAGACACAAAATTACACAAATAGACAAAAAATGGAATCAAACATTCCAAATAGAATACCTTAGGTCTGGAGAGATGGTTCATTGGTTAAGTCATTTGCCTGCAAAGCCTAACAACACAGGTTCTATTCCCCAGTACCCACATAAAGCCAGTTGCACAGAAAGTGTTGCAAGCATTTGCAATTCATTTTCAGTGGCTTTAGGCCCTGATGCACCAATACATACTCTCTCTCTCTCTCTCTCTCTCTCTCTATATATATATATATATATATATATATATATATGTGTGTGTGTGTGTGTGTGTGTGTGTGTGTGTGTGTGTGTGCATGTATACATATATATATATATATATATATATATATATATATACGTTCAAATAATTTAAATAAATGAACTATTTTTTAAAAAAGCAAGGGAAAACCATGTTGGAAAACCTCATGGTTGGAGTAAATGGAAACTTATTTGACTAATGTCAATGTATTATATTTATCATAAGAGTTAAGCTAGTAATTTTCATCTTTTAACAAAGACATGGCATTATCCAAAATTACATATCATTAAAAAGACTCATTCAGGCTATTGAGTAGAGAAGAGTTTTGCTGAAGATAAGAAGACTAGGAAGCTTGCTAAAGAAGTGTATCAATAGCTAGATGTGCTGGTTTCGTACTTGTAATCCCAGCATAGGCTTTCAGGAACAAAGGATACTAGATAACTCTAAACTAGGTATGGACATATAGCAAGAGTTTGTCTCAAAGAAATGACTTTGTAAATAGTCAAGAGAGTATGCTAGAATCTGGAAAGAAGCCAGGTCCCAAGTGGTTAACCTGTATAGTGCTGGAAAGCACTACATGAATTGCTGGGGAAAAATGGCCAACAATATTGTGAGAAAGCAGGAGACACTGCTGTATGAAAGCAACCATCCTGACAAGATGTTCACACCTGTGCAATAGTGGCACCCAGCATAGGTCGGTAATTAATGGCTTTCTGAATGGCTAAGATATTTGCTCAGTGGAAGGGAACCCATAGCTGGAACTGGAAATGGAGTCAAAATCCAAAAAAGACCAAGAATATGGACTCCAGTGTAAAGATCCCACTAGCTTTTGGCCAAAGAAGAGGCTGCATCCATCAAAATCTCTCTAAATTAACAATGTTTCCCCCATTTTACCTATGCTGACCACTCTTTCTGAAGGAAAACCTATTTTTCTTTTTCAGAAGGCAGTGAGAGCCAAAGACACCCAAAATCTATCAACAAGACAAGAAAAGATAGCTGTCTCACTGGACAAGATGAACCTCCCCTGACACATCAACTAAGGTCCAGGTGAAACCACAGAAGAATTGGCAAGATGAGCAAAAGTTCTGCTTCCATGGAGAGCCTGACATCCTGTACCAGGGTGATGGACAAAAACACTAAGGATACTCGAAACATACCAAAGCATAAATTCAGAAGCTGCTGAGAGCTTAATACTAAAGTAGACTTACAATACACCCACAACAGCTCAGGGAATTTTGTGGAAGACGGCAGAAAGATTGCAAGAGCTACAGGGTGGAAGGGAATATCCAGAGGCATTACCACCCCCATCCAATAACTGATGGCTGCTCTCACAACCCATAACCCACAACTTCATGGTGAATACCAGCAATCCCACTGAGGAGGCCCCTCAGTGGAATGGGGGAAAGGAGGAGAGAAATGATAGTACCAACAGGTGATGTGTCCATAAAAACTTCCAACTTAATAAAAAAATATGTAAAAATATGCAAATAGGCCATGATTGACATAAAGGAAGATAATAGGAAGGTGTTGATGAACATGGAAGTAAATGAGCAAGTTTACAATCATTTCAAATTTTAAAATCATTAGGGTTTTCTGAAATGAGTGGAACAGAGAGGCTGACATGACTGCTAGTAACTAGCCCTCAGCTTGAACTACAATGTCCATGCCATTTCCATAAAGGAAGATGGAGATACTTGGGGGAGCAATGTGCTTGGAATATCCAATCATTAAGAGTTAAATTTGGGCTGGAGAGATGGCGTAGCAGTTATGGTGCTTGCCTGCAAAGCCAAGGGACCCAGGTTTGATTCCCCAGGACCTATGTAAGCCAGATGCACAAGGTGGTGCATGTGCCTGGAGTTCGTTTGCAGTGGCTAGATTCCTTGGTGTGCCCATTCTCCCTTTTTCTCCCCCTCTATTCTTCTTTCTTTCTCTCTCTCTGTTAAATAAATAAATGAAAATAATAAAGAGTTAAATTTAGGTTTTAGGAAGATGTTTCATTAGTTAAAGTGCTTAATGCACAAGTTTGATGACCTGAGTTTATATTCACAGAATCCACGTAAAACCACATATGTAAGTCAAGCATCTGTAATCCTAGGAGAGCTAATGTAAGGAAGGAGGTAGAAATAGGAGAATCCCAAAGCACATGAGTCAGAAAACCTGGCAAATGCAATAGCAAATAAGACCTTTCCTCAAAACAAGGTGGAAGGCAAGGACTGACACCCTGGAGGTTGTCTTCTGACCTCCACACACATGCTCTGGCACACATGTGCACACATATAAATTAAGCCCATATATCATGCACACACAATAACATTCAATTTAATGTGAGCTAATTTTTATGTAAGTGGGGGATAAACTAATGCAGAGTTAAAGAGTAATAGCAACTGGATATCAACATTTTATATCTCTGTGTAATAAAGTAGATCTGTGAACATTTAGTGTTAAAATGTGGATGAGGGGATGAAGAAATTGTTCAGTGGTTAAGGCACTTGCCCGAAGAGCCTAATGACCCAAGTTTTATTCCACAGTACCCACATAAAACCACATGGACAAGGCTGGAGAGATGGCTTAGCTGTTAAGCGCTTGTCTGTGAAGCCTAAGGACCCCGGTTCAAGGCTCAATTCCCCAGGACCCATGTTAGCCATATGCACAAGAGGGTGCACACGTCTGGAATTCCTTTGCAGTGGCTGGAGGCCCTGGTGTGCCCATTCTCACAATATATCTGCTTCTTTCTCTCTGTCACTCTCAAATAAATAAATAAAAATAAACAACAACAACAACAAAAAGAAAACACATGTACAAAGTGGCACATGCATCTGGAGTTTGTTTGCAGTGGATGAAGGCCTTGGCACATTTTCTTTCTCTCTCCCCTTGAAAATAAATAATATTTTTTAAAAGGGGAGTGGATGAGATGGTAAAGTTTTAAATGAGAATGGGAAGATAGCAGAAGCTCAAGATGAGGCAAAGTCTGCAAAGATATAGAGAGGCGTCTACAGTGGAGAAACCAAACAAATAAGTAGAGACTCCACAAAGACACTTTTTTCACAAAGGAGCAGATGTTGGTAAATGTGAGAGCTCTTGCAGGATGAGTAATAAAATTATCAATTGGGTTAATGACATGCAAGCTATTGATGATACTATCAGCAGTTTGGGGAATTGTAGATGTGGGAGGTACAATAGGGATTTATTTACATTTGAATGTGTGTCATATTTAAGTGAACCAGGAAAGAAACACATGAGGATGCATTCAATATGAAAATCAAACTTAGAAATCAACCAAAATGTAAGAGACAATGGAGAGAAAATCTATGAACAAAATACTTCAAAAAAGAATGCTAAAACTCAAATGGCAGTTGTATAAGGTGAATGGCTGGGAAGATAAAACCTGTACTAATCTAAACATATACACAAGAATATGAGATATAATCACAAGATTTAAGTTCATAATTTTAGATCTTCACAAGGTCAATAAACACTGGTTTATACTTTAACAGCCCCTTTAGAAGTAGCATCAATTACTTGAAAAAATTACTAAAAATATTTATTTACATGCATGTAAACTTTAGTAACTTTTCACCAACGAAATTGAATGTGGCTAAATTATGAGTTTGAAGGGTAAGATGGCTTCTCTAGTTTTAAAAATCTTATGAGTAAAACAAAAAAGTAGGTCATATATCAGATTCCCTAACTTTAATTTTGACTTTCTTTTACTTTATACAAAGTACAATTTTGGAAATAGCATATAATAAAAATTAGCTACAAAGTTATTTTGCTGAAGCTGATTTGTAAAGATTGGGTTTAAGAACATAATTATATTATTATACATTTTAATTAACTAATTCAAACTATCTTGTGTAGATTTGATTTAAATCCATACTTAGAGATTTATATTAATAAAATATATTTTTTCTTTTTTTCTTTATTAGTTAGTTTTGTATTCAGCAAATACAGTCAGTTTGGTACCATTATTAGGCTCATCCGTGTCCTACCCCCTCCCCTTGGCCCAGCATTGTTGAGGTATGTGGGTCATGCATTGTGGAGTTAGCCCACAGTTATGTGTAAGATAAATGTCTCTGCATATCATGACCCAATATGTGGCTCTGACATTCTTTCCGCCCCCTCTTCTCAAAATTTCCCTGAGCCATGTTGGGTTCATTTTTGGTCTGCTTCAGTGATGAGGTGTTGGGGACATCTGAGGCTCTGTCTCTCTGATTTGGTAGGAGTTGATTTTCCTCTGTGTTGATCTCCTTCCCCCTTGTGCTGGTATCCCGTTCATCAGGAAAACAGTATCCTTGCTTGTTTTGCCATTATTTCTTAGTTTCAGCTGGGGCCCTTTGGAGATATGATGGGGTGGCTCTCTCCTTAGGATCTACATCTATCTGAAAAACAGAAGCAGATTCTCCAATGGAGACCAAGTTAGCACCAGGACAAAAGAGATAACCCTTACTTTTTTATAGAGAATTTAATAGGTGTAGGCCCTCTTGTAGTCCATGATTGATGGTAGCTTGATATTGGCGAGTGGGCTTATGTTTGGATATGGTTCTGACTTGTTTCCAAGCTCCAGCTGTGGGTCCCATACCACTGAGGAGATCAGTTAGCCAAATTAAGAGCAGTTGGTTCCCCACCATTGCTGTGTGCCACTATTGCACTTGTGTGGGCATCACAACAAGTTATTTGCTGCTAAGTAGGTTAGACCATGAGTTGCTTGGACAGGTATTGGTCATTTTCCCCCAGTCGCCCATGTAGCACCTTCTGGCACAGGACACGCTGACTGTCTGGGGACTGACTCTCTCCCAACTTCCAGCCATGCCATTCTATTTTGCATGTCAACCACATAAGGTGTCTTCAGCAGTGGGGTCTTACCACTAACCTATGGTGGGCCATCAAGTACTCTGACAGAAATCTGTCTGTCTTTTAGGAAACCTTGTAGGTCTCTCTGATCAAAAGCTCATTGTGGATGACAGCCCCATGCTGGTAGTGGGAGTTACAGGTCAGTGCCCACTAAGAAAAGGAGGAAAAAGATAACTAATATACAAGAGTTAGAGAGAAGAGAGAGGGAGAGGGAGAAAGAGGGAGAGAAGATGTAGAAGATTAAGGTTAGTCGTGATCCTACCCTCCCCAGTGTTTTGTGGTTCAGGTGTTCCCTGTAAGGGCCTGGTGAAGGACCAGCCATTTGGTCTGCCATTTAGTAAATATAATTTTATGGTACCATTGCCATTTAGGTCTAGATTTGTGTTTCCCACCCATTTGATGCCCTCCCCTCCCTCCCCTTCCATCCTAGTGTCTAGTCCACAAGTTGCTTGCTGGATATGTAAGCTATCTTGGGTAGATTCAGGTTAGGTACTGTAGATGAGTGAGACTATGTGGTGATTTTTTTCTGTGACTGGGTAAGTTCACTGCGAATGATCTGTTCCAAGTTCAACCATTTTCCCCCAAATTTCACAGTGTCATTTTTTTCTTACTGCTGTATAGAATTCCATTGTGTAGATATACCACATCTTAGTTATCCATTCTTCTAGTGATGGACATCTGGGTTGATTACAGCTGTTAGCTATTACAAATTAAGCTGCTACAAACATGGTTGAGCAAATCTCTCTAGCCTGTATTTTGAAGGTTTTTGGGTACATGCCCAGTAAGGGAATAAGTTGGTCTGTTGGTATCTCTATAGTCAGCTTTCTCAGAAGTCTCCATATTGCTTTCCAAAGTGGTTGTAACATCCTACATTCCCCCCAACAGTGAATGAGTGTTCCTACTTCTCCACATCCTCGGCAGCACTTATATTTATTTTTTGATGTTTGCTATCCTTATTGGGGTAAGGTGGAATCTCATAATTGTTTTAATTTGCATTTCTCTGATGGTTAGGGATGATGAACATTTTCTTAAGTGTATGTTTGCCATTTGTATTTCTTCCTCTGTGAACTACCTGTTCAGCTCTTTGCCCCATTTTGTGAGTGGGGTGTTTCACTTCTTACTGTTTAGATTTTAGAGTTCTTTGTAGATTCTAGAGATTAGGCCTCTATCAGTTGGAGAACCCACAAATATTTTCTCCCATTCTGTGGGTAATCTATTGGCTTTGCTTATTGTATGCTTGTCTGTAAAGAAACTCTTCAGCTTCATGTGATCCCACTGCTTGAGTGATGATTTAAGTTCGTGAGCTACTGGGGTTTTGTTCGGGAAGTCTTTTTCCATTCCTATATCATGGATAATACTTCCTAAATTTTCTCCCAGTAGGAGTCAAGTTACTGGTCTTATATTAAGGACTTTCATCCACTTGGACTTCAGTGTAGTGCATGGTGAAATGTGTGGATCAAGTTTCAGTTTCCTGCATATGGTTATCCAGTTTGTCCAACACCATTTGTTGAAGATGCTGTCTTTTTTCCAGCCTGTATTGTTCAGGCCCTTATCAAATATCAAGTAGCTATAGTTGCTTGACCCAAAGTCCGGGTCCTCATGTCTATTCCGTTGGTCTATACTCCTGTTTTTATGCCGGTACCATGCTGTTTTTATTACTATGGCTTTGTAATATAGCTTTAGATCAGGTATGGTGATGCCTCCACAGGTATTTCGTTTGCTGAGGATATGTTTGGCAATGCGAGGCCTACTGCCTTTCCATATGAAATTTGACATAATTTTTTCTATCTCTGTGAAGAGCACTGTAGGGATTTTAATTGGAATTGCATTAAATCTGGATATTGCCTTTGGTAGAATTGTCATCTTCACAATGTTAATTCTGTTAATTCTGCCTATCCAGGAACATGGGTGGTCTTTCCATTTTCTCAAGTCCTCCTCAATTTCTTTTTTTGAGTGTTTTTATGTTTTTGTTGTATAGATCTTTCACTTCCGTTGTTAATGATATTCCAAGGTATTTTATTTTTTTTGTTGTTTTGAAAGTGGGACTATGTCCCTTATTTCTTTCTCTGTATCTTTGTAATTTGCATATAGGAAGGCTACTGATTTTTGTGCATTGATTTTGCATCCTGATACTTTGCTATAGGAGTTAATCACCTTCAGGAGTTTTGGGATGGAGTCTCTCAGGTCCCTTACATATACAATCATGTCATCAGCGAATAGATCTAACTTAACTTCTTCCTTTCAAAATTGTATCCTTTTATTTCCTTCTCCTGTCTTATTGTTTGAGCTAGGACTTCCAGTACTATATTGAAAAGCAGAGGTGAGAGTGGACAACCCTGTCTTGTTCCTGATCTTAATGGGAATTCCTCCAGTCTCTCTCCATTAAGGATTATTTGGGCCTTCGGGGCTTTGTATATTGCCTTCATTATGTTAAGATATGAACCAACCATGCCAATTATCTCCAATGTTTTGATTATGAAGTGATGTTTTATCTTGTCAAAGGCCTTTTCTGCATCTATCAAAATGATCATGTAGTTTTTATGTTTAACCTTGTATATATGGTATATTACATTGACAGATTTCCATATGTTGATCCAAGCCTGTGTTCCTGGGATGAATTCCACTTGGTCCAGGTGGATAACACTTTTGATATGTTGTTGGATTTAGTTTGTGAGGATTTTGTTTAGGATCTTTGCATCTAAATTCATCAGGGAAATAGGCCGGTAGTTTTCTTTTCTTGTGGTATCTGTGAGTGGTTTGGGAATTAGGGTGATTCTTGCTTCATAAAAGGAGTTGGGTAGCTTTCCCTGTTCACCAATTGTGTGGCACAGTTTGAGGAAGATTGGTTTGAGTTCTTCCATGAAGGTTTGATAGAATTCAGTTGAGAAGCCATCTGATCCTGGACTCTTCCTTTTTGGGGAGGTTTTTTATTACTTTTTCAATCTCCATGAGTGTGGTGGGTTGATTGAGGTGATTAATCTGCACTATGTTTAGCTTTTGTAGATGGTATTCATCCACGAATTTATCCATCTCCTGCACATTATTCAGTTCTGTGGAGTAGAGGTTTTTGAAATAAGTCCTGATGATTCTCCCAATTTCACTTATGTCTGTTGTGATCTCTCCTTTTTATTTTTGAATTTTTTTAATTTGAAGCTTCTCCTTTTTTTGCTTGATCAGAGAGGCCAGGGCTTTGTCAATCTTGTTTATTTTTTCAAAGAAACAGCTCTTTGTTTTGTCAACTGTCTTAATTGTTTCCTTTGTTTCCAATTCATTGATTTCTGCTCTGATTTAAATTATTTCTTTCATTCTTCAGCTCTTTGGGTTGGATTTTTCTTGTTTTTCCAGTGCCTTTAGGTGGATGGTCAGGTTGTTGATTTGGGACCTTTCTGTCTTTTTTATGGAGGTATTGAGTGCTATGAATTTTCCCCTGCAAATCCTGGGGAAAGAAAGGCAAGATATTAAGGGTTCATTCACGCTTTCAGGGGAAAGAAATCTGGGAGGGCACAGTGATGGGGGAAACAGGGAATCATGGATCCCCTCACGGGCAGGTAGCCAACCCCTCCCCACAGATAACCGCCATATCCACAGCACCACGGCGACCGCCACCACTGCTGCTGCTGTGCACCAGCATGCCTATTGATCCCTGCATGCAGAAGCTTAGACTGCTCCGCACACTCGTCCACTTACTGAGTGAGCTCAGTTCCACAGCAACTGCCATGCAAGCTCAGACTGTGTCTCTCACTTGCGCCAGTTCTGGTGACATCGCCTACCTATCAGCCATGCTGGCCGTCCGCCATTGTCCTGTGGCAGGGGAGCGCAGACTGCTTCCGGGTCCCAGTGTTCCCTGCCAGAGTTTGGGCTGCTTCAATGCTTGGTGCCTCAGTGCCACTCATGCTCGAATGCAGGCAGCTTTGGCACATTACCGCTTAAAAATTCAGGCAACTTTGGCACCCCTGCCAGGCAGTAGATAGGTGGCTTTGGCAAGTGAGAGCCAAACCCAGGCTGCTTGGCAACTCCCCAAGGATATCTCAGATTCCCATTGTGCTTGAGCTCAGGCTGATATGCCCACCTACGTGCCTCTACACTGTCATGGGCAGACCAGAGTGCAAAAGAAATAACATGAAAAATCAAATACAAGAAAATCCAGTTAGATCACCCTGTCCTACAATGAATACATCTAACCAAAACATAGAACCATTAGGATCAGAACACCAAATTGAAGCTATGAGCAATGCAACCCTGACCAACCTACTGGTAGAACATGCAGGAAAGCAACAAAGGACCGATAATCGTGTGGATGCTGCCACCACTAAACGGGATCTAATAGATAAGAAATTGGAAGGAGTTCAAAGAGAGTTAAGAGATTTGAGGGAGAGTGAAAAAAAAAAGAAGACCTTAAAAATCAGCTGGCCATGCTAAAAGAAGACATAAATGCAAGGATGAATTCCAAGAATCATCAAGAAACTCAGGAAATGATGTTAAAGGGGAGCTTGAAAGAGGGATGGAAATTATACGTATAAAAGTACTAGAAAATGCAAACTTGATTGAACAAGTCCAAAACTCTCTAGAAGCTCTCAAGAATAGGGTCAGCCAAGTGGAGGATAGAAATTCTGATCTGGAAGACAAGATGGAAGAAACAGTTTGAGAGTTCAAAAATTTCAGTAAGTTCAAAAGTTCCTGTGAACAGAACATGAGGGAATTGTGGGATACACTTAAATGTCCTAATATCAGGATCATTGGAATACCAGAAAGAGAAGAAATTCAGACCAAAGGCATGGGGAACTTATTTAACAAAATAATTGAAGAAAACTACCCCAGTCTCTTAAAAGAAAGGCCCATCAAGATACAAGAAGCCAACAGAACTCCAAACAGACTGGACCAAAGCAGAAACTCTCCAAGACATATTATCATTAAGACTCTAAACATTGACACCAAAGAGAAAATCCTAAACGCATCTAGGGAAAAACAGCACACCATCTTCAAAGGTAACCCCATCAGAATTACTTCAGACTTCTCAATGGAAACCCTGAAAGCTAGAAGGGCCTGGAATGAAACACTGCAAAGTCTAAGAACCTGTGGCTTCCAACCCAAACTACTCTACCCAGCAAAAATATCCCTCATAATAGATGGTGAAAGAAAAACATTCCACGACAAAACTCAGCTTTAAAATTATACGAACACACAACCAAACCTACAGAGAGTATTTCAGGAAATTCTCCAAAGAGAAGAAAAAAAATATTCAAACACAATTGCCTACAAGAAGCAGATCACAACAACCAAACTCAGAGTAGGCACAAAAAACTCCAACGTCCATGAAAACACCAACCACATTTACCATCACAATATGGCAGGGATCAAATCAAATCTCACAGTCATTACCCTAAATATTAATGTCCTTAATTCACCCATCAAGAGACACAAGCTAACAGGATGGATCAAAAAATTAGACCCCTCAATCTGTTGCCTTCAAGAAACCCACCTCACCATTAAAGACAGACATCTCCTCAGGGTGAAAGGGTGGAAAACAGTATTCCAAGCAAATGGGAATCAGAAACAAGCAGGTGTAGCTATATTAACATCAGATAAAATAGACTTCAAACCAAAAATAATCAGAAAAGACAAAGAAGGCCACTTCCTACTTATCAAGGGAACGACCTATCAAGAGGATATTACAATCATAAATCTGTATGCACCAAACACAGGGGCACCACAGTTCATAAAACAAAACCTACTTGACAGTAAAACAGAAATAACCACCATCACTATCATAGCTGGGGACTTCAATACATCATTATCAGTAATAGACAGATCATCCAAACAGAAACTCAACAGGGAAGTAAGAGAGCTCAACAAAACCATAGATCACTTAGACCTAACAGACATCTACAGAACCTTCCGTCCCACATCCATAGATTACACATTCTTCTCAGCAGGCCATGGAACATTCTCTAAAATAGACCATGTACTGGGTCACAAAGACTGCCTCCCCATATTTAGGAAGATTGACATAATTCCCTGCATGATATCAGATCACAATGCTATATTGCTAGAAATCAACAACAAAAGACCCACCAAGAATCCCAACGGCACCTGGAAACTGAACAGCACACTTTAAAACAATAAATGGATAGTGGACAAAATAAAAAATGAAATTGTAATAAAATATTTTAACAATCAACAATGAATAACTGAGGGAGTAAAGTCAACATACAGAGGCAATTATTGTTAAAACCTGGTTTTGTATAATAGTACTATATCTTTCAAATGGCTAGAGTTTTCTGAGAATAAAGTCACTATTTCTCATCTTGCTGTTATGTATGGTTTTGTTGTTAACCACCTGACAACATTGATCTGTTTAGAAAATGAAGGAGAGTATGTAACTGCTCTCATCGGACCTGAGCTACACAGGTTACTCATGTCTGAGCCTCCTTTTGGCATGCTTCCTGTATATATATATAATTTTAAGATTAGCTTTCATCCCTCATCCCACACTCTTCAGGGCTCTTCTTTTCAGGTGCTCCCTCCTTACTCCTCTTGAGGGTTATATCTTTTAGTCTGTCTCCAAGGAAAATGATTCTATGGTACCAGTTCATTTTGGATTAAGTTTTCTGCTTCTTTTTCTCCCCTCCACCCCATGAACTCTTCCATCCCTGCAGTCTGGGCTTTGAGTTGGCTATCAGGTATGTCAGCAACTTGAGCAAGTCCAGGTTAGACACCACAGAAATGTGAGACCACGCGGTGTATGTCTTCTGTGGTTGTGTGAATTTGCTCAGTATGATCTTTTCCAAGTTTATCCCATCTTTCTATTGGTTTCATTGTATCATTTGTTTCTTACTGCTGAGTAGAATTACATTGTGTAAATGTACCACAGCATTATTGTCCATTCATCTATTAATGGGCACCTTAGCTATAGTGAATTGAATAGCTGTAACATGGTTTAGCAAATAGCTCTGTAGTGATGCATGGAGCATTTAGGACAAATACCCAGTAAGGGAATAACTGGGTCTGTTGGTAGCTCTATATTCATCCTTTTCAGGAATCTCCATATGGATTACCTTAGTGGTTGTACAAGTTTACATTCCCACTGACAGTGGATGAGGGTTCCTTTTTCCCCACATCCTTGCCAACATTTGTCATTATTAGATTTTTTTAATGATTGCTATCCTTACTGGAGTAAGGTGGAATCTCATGTTTGTTTTAATTTGCATTCCCCTAATGGTTAGGGATGTTGAGCATTTTCTTAACTGTGTGTTAGGCATTTCTCTGAGAAATTCCTATTCAGTTCTCTGCTCCATTGTTGGAGTGGTTTGTTTGATTTTTTTATCATTTACTTTCTGAGTTGTAAATTATAGATTTTAGGCTTCTGTTAATGGTATAGCTGACAAAGATTTTCCCCAATTCAGTGGGTAATCTATTGGCTCTGCTTATGGTGTATTTGTCTGTGCAAAAGCCTTTTAGCTTCATGAGATCCCATTGGTTGAGTGAGTTTTTTTTTAATTTCTTGGGCTACTGTGATTTGTTCAGGACATCCATTTCCTTTTAGCTGAATAAATAAGATTTCTACTATTTTGATTTGTATTGCTAAGGGTGATATCCTGTTTCACCCTTAATCCTAATCCACATGACAGAGTTCATGAACTGATGTTTTCTTGTTCAAGGATAAGAAGTAACAAAATCACACTATCATTCTATTGTTCCTAAAGAAACCTGTTGAAATCAAGCAGAATTGAATATTTTCACAGCAAGTTGAAATGTCGATAGTTGCAGACAAAATCTTTGGAATTTGTATGTCTATACATGTGTATTTTACTGAAGTTTCTACAATGTTGCATGCCATGTGTGGCAAGAGGAATGGAGCTGTAGGGCATCAGATTAAGTGAAGTAAGACAGGCACAGCCACGAGATAAATTACAGAGGTAAAGTGACATGATTTGTAGTATGCCTGAATTATGGTATCCAAACCCAGATCTTTGGTAAACTTGAAAGTCATCCATGTAACAACCAATAAAGCCTATTACACCTTTGCCCTTTCTTAATACTAATAAATGTCCTTTGAAATACACTCATAAAACTTCCCTTTGTTATCAAAATGAGGTAATATCACTCTTCCTTTTTTGAAATATTTATTTATTTATTTATTTGCAAGGGGAAAGAGAGAGAGAGAGAGAGAGAGAGAGCAAGAATGGGGCATGTCAGGTCCTCCAGTCACTGCAAAGGAACTCCAAACTCATGTGCCACCTTGTGCGTCTGGCATTATGTGGGTACTGGGGAATCAAACCTGGGTCCTTAAGCTTTGCCAGAAAGTTTGTTAATTACTGATCCTTCTCTGCAGCCTTATCTCTCTTCCTATCCAGTATTAGATATATAATACAATTAGATATATTATTTTGTGTAGTCTATCCAGCTGGCCAATGCAGTGCTAGATAGAAAGAACAAGGCTGGTGGCCTCATTATTCCTGACCTTAAATTATCCCACAGAGACATACTAACAAATGCAGCATGGTACCAGCACAAAAAATATAACAGATATACACTGCTCCTGGCATGTAATTTCTTCAAGGGTTTCAAAAGATGCATTCAAAAATTTATTATCCACAAATGGTGCTGGGAAAACTGAATATCCATATATAGGAGAATGAAATTAAATCTGTACCTCTCACTGAACAAAAATTAATTAAGGTTTCTTTTAAGCATAATTTTTGTAAAGGAAAATAAAATATGTGGTGAGGAAAGGTACACATTGTTTTAAAAAATAATTCAAAATATATCAAGAATCTTAATATGAGACCTGAAACATTGCAAGTGTTAGAGAAAACAAAAGGACAATCCTTTATGATATACATACAAGCAAGAACACATGAAATTAAAAGTCTTCTGGGCAGCAGAGGAAACAATAGCCAGAGTGAGAATCCACATACAAAGTGGGAAAACACTTGCCAGCTATGTTTCAGGGAGGGCTCCATATACAAAATGTGTAAGGAACTATAACAATTAAATACCACAAAAGGTGTCAAATTTTCCAATCAATAAATGTACTAATGAACTAAATAGAAACTTATCAAAAGAAGAAGGGCTGGGAAGATAGCTCAGTCAGTGTAGGCATGAGGAACTAAGAAAAGATCTTTGTAACCAGGTAAAAACAAAACATGATGATAGCATGCACCTTAAATCCCAACATTGGGTAAGCACAGATGGAAGTGCCTTGGGGATTTCTGGCTAGCTTGTTCAGTTGAATCAGTGAACTCTAGGTTCAATGAAAGACACTACCTCAAAACCACTAGGTAGAAAGCAGTGCTAAACTCTGACCTCCACATGCATGTGCACACACATGCACATACACACACATACATATGAACATGCATATACAAGCAAACACATATTACATACATATACATATGTAGATGACATTAACATAATGACCAAAATATATTTTTAATATTTAGAGCTTTGGAGATGACTTAGAGGCTAAGGCACTTGCCAGCAAAGCAAAGGACCCAGGTTCACTTTCCCAGTACTCACATAAAGCCAGATGCACAAGGTGGCACATGTGTCTGGGGTTCATTTGCAGTGGCTGAGGCCCTGGAACACCCATTCTCTCTCTTTTTTCTTCTTTTCTTTCTCTCTTTTTCTTATCTATCTACCTATGTATCTGTCATCTCTTTCTTAGAACAGAATTACAAATAACACATTTTCCTTCATATGAAGAGCCTAGATTATGTGAGTCTCTCTCTCTCTCTCCCTCTCTCTCTCTCTGTGTGTGTGTGTGTGTACATGTACAAATGTGCTGTAGGTCATGAGCATAGAAAGGGAAGCATGAAAAGGGAGTAAGAGATGTTACACTGGGATGATGGAATAGATTTTTCATGAAAAGAGAAAGACTATTAGGAGAGAAAAAGTGCTATCAAGATTGGGGTTGGGAAAACAGATAAGGGTGCATAGAGAAGAGTCTGGGATAAGAAACAAGAACAACACATGTATGAAAATTTCATAATGAAACCCATTAGTTTGCATTTTAATTACAAAAACCAATGAAGAAGGGGCTGGAGAAATGGCTTAGCGGTTAAGGCATCTGCCTGCAAAGCCAAAGGACCCAGGTTCAAATCCCCAGGACCCATATAAGTCAGATGCACATGGGGCATATACATCTGGAGTTTGCTTGCAGTGGCTGGAGGCCCTGGCATGCCTATTCTCTCTATCTCTCTTCTCTCTCTCTTCTCTCTCTCTCTCTCTCTGCTAGCAAATAAATAAACAAAAAATTTAAAAAAGACTAACAAAGAAGATCAAAAATATAGTCAACAAACAATTTAATAATTCACTGCCTGTAGTCATAGTAAGTATTTCAACTTTCTTCAGACTTGTTGCTTGTTCCATCAATGACCAATTTTATCACAGTCATATATCAGATCCTACCTTGGTGACTGCCTTTTTTTTGTATCTGAAAGTATAGGCTTCTTCAATTTGGCAGAGGGATGTTGTTGAGCCTTATTGCCTATGTCATTCAATGCTCTCCATCATTAAAAGATCCTGTAACCATGCAAAGTCACTGTCAGTCATGTCATCACTCCCATCTCTCATTCTTTCATGACCACTGCATATCTTTCTTGGGGCAGTCTTTGTGTGCTCTATTCTTTAAAGGGATTTTGTAAAGAATTAGTTTTTACTCCTCTAAACTATGTCCACTTGGGCTCATGTAGATTTCAGGGTAGACACTTCTCTAAGTTTACTGTCACTCATTCACTACAAGTACCTGTGTCTACCAGCAGGGTAGCATAATGGAGGCACATCAGTAGAATCACTACCAAATGCACTGTCAATTCTATGTCTTAATGCAGTTTCATTTCCACTGAGACAAATCCACCCCAGGAAGCCCTTGTTTTACATTAAAACAATTGCTCTATATATTCTGACTTGATTAAATTTTGTTATAAGAGCCTCAAATGTACCAATGGTGAAGAGTGAGGGAGATCTGGTGGGATATCATAGCTGTAATTAAATCCCAGACTGATTAACTTAGATTCCCTGCCATGCCTAGCATTGTGTAATTTAAATAATATGTCATATAAATGCCTTTCTGTATACTTGCATTGATAAGTCTATCTACATACCTACACACACAGACACACACACACTTCTGTAATCAGTATTTTTTTCTTTATAAATTTTTACTATTTTTAGCTTTGTGTAACTTACTGACCTGGAGTAAGATGAGATGTATGGAACACTTAATTTTAGCAAGAGTGTATAAAAAGCTCTATGTTTAAGAGCTTCTTTTAAAAGATAATTTTAAAAATGAGTTTCCCAAAGTACTTAATCCAGACACAAAGAAAGAATGGTATTTAACCAATTTACAGTTTGAAATACTTTTTTCTTAGCAAACTTATTTTAAAGATAGCTTAAGATTTCCTGTTGAATTTTTAATCTTTGTCTTAGGAACTACTTCATTGAAGGATTGTTATAAAATAAGTAATGACAATGATAACACAAGGATTAATTTTATATATTCATATTCCTTAGTAAAATGTTAATATGATAACATTTTCATACAGTTCATTATTTTCAACTTTAATCTTTAGCATGACCCAATATATCTGATTTACAGAGCAATTATGTAGAACTCTTTTTATTATCACTTTGGATTAAGAGTATTCTAGGAAATAATCTAATAAAATGTTAACAAAAGCAAAACATGTCTTCCAAATGGGAACATAAAAGCTCAGATCTTTTTTTATTCTTATACCAATTCAGTTCACAGAGTTTCCATGAGATCTGGAAACATTATTTCTCCAATAGAGACTTCATCTTTATTAAGTATAATACTCACTATACAACATTTAAAGGTAGTCCTGATTTTGAAATCCTCCCTGGCCGGAGTCGAAGATTTAATTCCTTTGACATCTGACTTTTGAACCTTCACCATTGCCACAGGTTTATCTTCTGTTCTTTATACAGAATCATTCTAGAGTCTCCACACCCATGGAATTCAAGATTTGACTGGCTGAGCAAAGTGGGAGTGAGATGTGTTTCCACTCTCAATTCAAAGCAATTTGACTAAGCAACTTCAAATTTTGATCATTCTAGAGAATGTTCTTGAACAAATGGTTTGGTTGATCTATGATGAGATTTTTGGGAAGGGCATGCTGCTTTTAGCCTTGTGCATCTGAAGTCTTTAATACACATATACTTTCAAATAATTTTAAAAATATACATTTCAATATATACATGAATAAATTTTAATATATACATGATACATAATACATAAAACTATGCATATTAAAGTGACTAAAGAGGCTTTGTTAAAAGTTTACATAGAAACAAAATATAATTAAAAAATAAGGTAGCATGAAAAAATTCATTTTTGAAATATATTCTTACTCATTTAACACACACACACACACATATATATATGTATAGACTATCTGAACAGTCATTTATTATGTATAATTTTGTCTTTTCCATAGAATTTTATTGTAATCTAAATCATATTAACATTTTAAATCATCCTTGATCATCCTATCTTATTCTTTAGGATAAATCATGTATATAATTATAGTGTTTAAATGCAACAGCCTTCTACCACATTTTGTCATTATTTAATATAATATTAGATATGATCAAATAATGTAAATGTATTAAAAAATTGTTAAAACATATAAAGTACTAAAAGTGTAATTTTATTATGATTTATCTTTTAAGGATATAGAGCTAATATAGACAAATATTAACTTTTATTTATCACATGGCTAAGTATATATTTCTGTTTAATTTTTATGAACCTTGAAAACTTATCAACATAAATTGAAATAATATAATTCTATACTAATTACTACATACTGATCAATCATCTAGTTATTTTTCATGATATTTATGCTGGAAGCTCCAATAAAGACTGCCAATTTTTTTGAAAATAAAACATAATTTACCATTTTATAATTTACTATTATATTTATTATATATTTATAATTTACTATTTTATAAAATAAAGTTATTCACCTTTCAAAATATGTAACAATCTTTCTAATTTATAAACTCTGAAGTACATATGCCTGGTAAAGGTCTCCTGTGCTACAAGCTGTGTCTACATTTTGTACGTAGGTTTTATCCCTTTATGCTTTTCTGAAAATAATAATCACCTTATATGATCCTTGAGCCTAGGGAGCATGTTGATTCATGACAATACATTCCAAAACCCAGCTCAAGAAATATGTAACAGGCTGTAGATAAAACAGCATCCTCCATATTTTTCTTATGTGTGTAATTAAGTCAATGAAATTAAATTACAAATTTGAGTATGTCTGAAGAAATTACAGCAAAGACTTGAAGATTATTAGGGGAGACAGATTGACCTAGATAGAAGTTGAGATTATTGTTTCTCTAAACAAATCCAAATTAATCCTCAAACTGGTGATGGCATACCTTAGAGAGATTCATGAGCTCTTGTTCACCTTTAAGAGAAACCACTCTGGGTCTCCAGAGATGGTTCAATGTTTAAAGGGTCTTGCTTGCAAAACCTGCTGGATCAGGTTCAATTCCCCAGTACTCATGTAAATCCAGAGGCACTGAATGGTGCAGCAGCAAGAGGCTCTGGCATATCCATTCTCCCTCTTTCTCTCTGTCTCAAAATAAATAAAAAATGTTTAACAACAAAAGAAAAATCAATATACATTTAATAACATAGAAAGGGGTAACATGATTTTATATTAAGAATATATATAACAATTACATATTATATATATGTGACACACACACACACACACACACACACATATATAAGACACACACATACACATGGTAGAAATGATATGAAGAGGAAGATTCTACTTAGGAGAAACAATACACAAACATCATAAGAAGTTTTAAATTGGAGCTACATCAAAACACATTGTATCCTCTGAAGGATAAAGCAAAGACCACCAATACAGCCTATGCTATATTGGCTCTAGCATACTCCTTTTTTTGTTGTTCTTGTTTTGTTTTGTTTTTCGAGGTAGAGTCTCACTCTAGCCCAGGCTGACCTGGAATTCACTATGGAGTCTCAGGGTGGCCTTGAACTCACAGCAACCCTCCTACCTCTGCTTCCCGAGTGCTGGGATTAAAGGCATGTGCCACCACGCCCAGCTTCTAGCATACTTCTTTAAGAAAAATAATAGTAAAAATGGTAGTTTTGATGACATAAAATTTTACTATATTTGTATATATTATCAAATTTAAGAATAAATAATAAAGACTATATTTTTTCTCACTACCTTAGACATACTTTCTCAACAATGTTTATTGCCACTCTATTCACAATAGCTAGGAAATGGAAATAGCCTATATGTCCCTCAAATGATGAGTGGATAATGAAGATGTGGCACATTTACACACTGGACTTCTACTCAGTGGTAAAGAAAAGTGAAATTATGAAATTTGCAGGAAAATGGATGAATCTGTAAAGGATTATACTAAGTGAGGTAACTTAGGCTCAGAAAGCCAAACATTGCATATTCTCTCTCATATGTGGGTCCTAGCTACAAATGACTGGATTTCTGTGTGAGTAGAAAGAAAACTCAGTATCATAGGCCAGTAAGCTATAAAGGAGATATAAAGGGAATAGAAAGGGAGGGTGTGGGGGTACTTAATAGGATGGTATTTTATATATGTAAGTAGAAGAACAGATTAGTGAGAGTGAAAAGGTCTAAGTGAAGTCAGGGGAAGATACTGAGTAAAGGAAAAGTGGAGGTAGAGCTAATCAAAATCTGAGACGATATAAATAAGTCATATGGAAACCTACTTTTTGGGACAATGGAACACATGGGAGCCATAGATTGTTACTAGAAAATTTTCAGTGTCAGGGATGGGATACCTTCCAGTGAGTTGTTGACCAGGGAGGTCCCGGATGCCCCCAAAACATTACAGGCCATTGCCAAAGCCTTTGGTTTCTCACCAGGAATAGATGATAAGACCCTATTGCTGAAGACTCCACACATACTTGGGCTGCAAGGTCACTGAGAAGCCCTACTGGAGCTGAGCTGAAAACATCCTCCATGTAGACCAGCTGACAGAAAGCTAAAGAAGCCATACTTCATGCAGTTCAATGGGAGAGAGAGCAATCACCAGTGAAGATACCCAGCAGGGGTAATCTTTATCAATATCTCTAACACATTTGGAAATATTTTTTAAGAAAATATTTTTTTAATTTTTTTATTCATTTTTATTTATTTAGTTGAGAGTGACAGAGAAAGAGGCAGATAGATAGATAGATAGATAGATAGATAGATAGATAGATAGATAGATAGACAGACAGAGAGACAGAGAGACAGAGAGAATGGGCACACCAGGGCCTCTAGCCACTGCAAACAAACTCCAGATGTGTGTGCCCCCTTGCGCATCTGGCTAACATGGGTCTTGAGGAAACAAGCCTTGAACCAGGGTCCTTAGGCTCCACAGGCAAGCACTTAAACACTAAACCATCTCTCCAGCCCTTGGAAATATTTTTATTAGGAGTAACTAAGGCAATTTTTTTTTGTTTGTTTCTATCTTGAGGTAGGTTGGCCTAGAACTCAAGCCAGTTGCCTCAATCTTTTAAGTAATAGGACATTACAATTTTTTACAATACCTGGAAAATTATGAGTCACCACCTCAGGGATAATTTTTTTGTTTTTAATGATACTCTTGCCGGGCATGGTGGCACACGCCTTTAATTCCAGCACTCGGGAGGCAGAGGTAGGAGGATCACCATGAGTTCGAGGCCACCCTGAGACTCCATAGTGGATTCCAGGTCAGCCTGGGCTAGAGTGAGACCCTACCTCAAAAAACTAATAATAATAATAATAATAATAATAATACTCTTTGTAAATTGAAGTTGACCTAGAACAGAACCTCAGTAATTATATTTATGAGATCATGTAACAAAATATGGCTTTGTTTACATAAAAATTTAGCTCGCCATAGGCTTTAACTAAATCTGGATTTTAAAGACAAAAGCCAAAAAACCTTGAAATATATCAAATGCTAACAAAAAGTTTAGGGCAGACCTGTTGGACTATTTGGACTAATAAAGAAACCAAAAGGTATCTGTAAACAATATCTTATTTGTTTAAAGCCCAAATAAAAGAGGAAATATTGGGCACAGTTCAAATTAAAATTATGTACTTATTTTTATCAAGCAACTTAAAAGTCACATGGTTTAAAATGTGGAGTCAGGCTCCACATTGGAACCTCCTATCTCAGCTTCCCAAGTAGCTAGGATAATAGGCCTAGCTCATTTTATTGTTTATCTCCCCCCACCCCCAAAGATCTTTAAAGTGCTTTTTAACCAGTATTAAAGGAGATTTTTTAACAAAATGATTTTGACACATATCTTCAAAGACAAGGACAAGACAAATGAACACCACACCAAACACAAACATGCTAGCAACAATGGCTCTCCTGACATTGCCCCGCCGCTGCCAAACCAAAACTGTACCAGAAACACATGCGCTGTCAAACTGAAACAGCCAGAAACAGACCTCCATTCAAAATCTCTGAACAGAGCCAGAGAGGGTCAAAAGTGGCCCCTTGATCCCTCGTCCAGGGGAATTAATGCTGCGTCCAGCTTCCCTCTTGGGCCCAGAAAAGTGTGCAAAAGCAGAAAACCAGAAAAAAGGAAAAACAAAAAGAAGACTGAAAAAAGGCACCTCTGGAGGTTTCTTACCCAGTAAAGAAGGGGGCTGGGAGTCCTATGCAAAAGTTTCCTGTCAATGGCTTGATACAAACCCCCAAACCAGGAACATGCAGACAGCTGGAGATATGGTTCTCCGGTGGAGATCAGGGGTCCAATTTGGTTGTTCAAGAGTCAGGGAGGGAGGTCTTGAAATGTGGATTCAGGATGAGCCCCCAAGATGTTATGAGGTCTGGTGTCACACAAGAAAGAGGCAAAGTTTTATTTGGTTAAAAAAAAAGAAAAGAAAAGAAAAGAAAAGAAAAGAAAAGAAAAGAAAAGAAAAGAAAAAGCAGAAAGTCTGATACACAAGGCCTGCACCCCCAGAGGTCCGGATCTCAGTATGCAGCCCCAAACTGTTCAGAGTGACAGCTTTTATTGGAAATAACCACATGTGAGGGTCTTCACTATCCCTGGGGATCATTGGCCACTGATTTCCTGGGTGTAGGATGAGTTGCGGGGAGCAGGTGAATGTGATGGGCAATGAAGCACTCAGGAGACAGTGATGGGTAGCACTTTGTCTCATTTATTCAAAAAGGGAGTGGATTTATAAACACTTGGGAAAGGTTGAGAAGGCACATACAGACTATAAGGTGATTGGATACATAGGTTTATGGGTTGTTATCTAATTGGCTGGATGTTGGAAGGCAAAAATTGTAAGGGAAAAGTAGCAAGGGAGATAACAGAAGCAGCAAGAAAAGCAATGTGACTTCAGCCATATATTGGATGGGCTACAGCAGCAGGGAGACTGTTTACTACCCTATAAGGGTCTCTTGGGCAGCTGGCCACAAGGTCAGGAGCTGGGGGGTGAGGAGGTACAGAACCTTAGACTATGGAATGTTCAGGTTCTTTGGGATGGGGGGGGAGGATCAACTGATCCCATTTCCTCTGGGCAAAGATGAGACACACTATGACCTCACAAGAAGGGAGGGCCAGCTCCAGCACCAGAGTGGTTCCTGAGTATAAGACAGGCTGCAACCCCCAGAGCCCAAGGTCCCTGGCCATGCCCAACAGTCCAGGCCAGCTTTCTCAAAGTCCCAACCCATAGTTAGCAATGTCTGACGAATCTCCCTTTGTCATCCTGAGTGAATTTTTTATAATTTACCACAGGTATAGTCAGAGTGAGGTGGTGCATGAGGACCTGATCAGTAGCAACCTTAGCAATATCTGTTATCTGAGAAATTTGATGAGACAGGGGGCTATAAGCAATAGGGTTCCTGTAGCAAGGAGAGGGCTAAGGAGAAGCCAAGTAACTACAGGGTTAGAAAACCAGGTGGTGGGGTCCTCAGGCTTGTAGCAGTCAAGGTCCTTGTATCAGACAGCTTCAGGTTCACTGAGATAAACTTCCAGACGAGACACAGTTATGGAGGAAGGGATATTTATTGAAGCTTACAGATCCAGGGGAAGTTCCATAATGGCAGAAGAAACTGGCCTGATTTCACAGGACCAAACAGAGAAAGAGAAGGACAAGCCAAAAGGTCAAAAGCCACAGCACACTTCAGGAACTCTAGCTAGGCACATTTTGCATATCTTTAGATTGAAATATGAAACCCACCACCACACCTTAAGATCCACACAATGACACTGCCTCCAGCCAGGTGGCTAAAGATGCAAACTACAAACAAATAAACAACTGAGTATATTGGGGGCCATCTATTCTATTCAAACCACCACAGTCCTTGTGGAGGGTTTTTTTTTTTTTTTTTTTGAGAGTTTTAACATTTTGCTTAAAAATTTTGATTCATTAACAAAAATATTTTTTTTTCCAAGACCATACATGCTCCCCTATGTTCAGCTGTAAAAATGAAGTCTAAGGCTAGACAGTTTTGAAGTACCACACCAATGAGAAAGTTCAATTGTCTCTGGAGAAATTCGAGGCTGTTGGTCACTAAAGGCACCCTGAGACAGCATCACAGCAGGCCCACCAGCAGAGAGATGAAAATCTCAGTTGGCACAGACAGAGTTTGTAGGCCACTTTTTCTTCCTAGTGGAGATACACCTGTGGAACAATCAAGACTGGGGAACAAGAAGTGGGAGAGGAAACATTTATGCATAAGGTGGTTAGCCCTTCACACCATAGAAGAGTGGGTGTCTCATAACAAGTGGCCGTGGCTATGGAAATACTGAGCAGGCATTCAACTCTGGTCAGCTTAGAGCTGGGCAGGCAGAGAGACATAACTTGACCAGTATAAAAGAGGGCAAGGCCTGTTCTTTGCAGAACCAGGAATATGGTGCACACATGGAAAAACAATTTTTTGGAACTGGACAAGAGATAAGAAAAATTTTCCTGCCCTTTTCACCTTCAGGGGTCCAGTCACCCTAACTTTATCCCCCCTTTATTTTCCCTCTCATGAGAAGAAACTCCAACTGCTGTTAGGGGACTAAGGACATGAAGATATCACATCCTTACTACTTCCTGCTGAATGAGGCATAGAGTTGTTGCAGTTAGAGAGTCGCTCCCACAGAGAATAACTATTTTAATGGACCCCAGAAGTGCATTGATGGAGTGCAGGAAGGTAGTCTTAGAAGAGAACATTGAGGAGAAAGAATAAAAGTAAGGAGTTAATGAGAAGTGAACACATAGCAAACTGGTCCTTCTTGTGGTCAAGTGACACCAGGTAGACTGAGTTGGATTGTCTCAGGACTATCTGAGCATGAGCTGGCTGAGAAATTTTTTTTCCAGAACTGTTTATCAAATGGCACAGTAGTGTTTATATGGCCTGAATCTGTTTCCATATGTCTTGTAAAACAGATGAGACATTAGCAGAATTATCAGAAACATATATACAACCTTTAACCTTGATAACAGAGAGCCATTGGGTGTCATTAAAGGCTGTACAAATATATTTTTGGTCTCAAAACTTACTTATATATTTTAGATTTGAAAATAACCCTTTTGACATCTATAGTTGTTTTACTTTATTATAGAATTAGAAATATTAGAGATGGGGACAGTGTCTTAAGGTTTTGTTTGTTTCCCCTCTTGGAAAGTTTTTGTTGTATTACTTAATAGGCCATTCATATACTTAAGGTATTTTTTTAAAATCTTTGGTTATACATTTCTCTCCGAGTGTTTAAGACCAAGTAAATAGCCAAAATTTAATTAGGGATTAATCTTGGAGGTCACTAATGGCAGTCCAAAGGAAACTTTTAGGGACCCAGGAGTAGCCCTATAGCTTATTGGTGTTTTATATCTGTTAGGATGAGTCAGGGCTCTGCTGGCCAAGTAGTTTTTACTTCTTTGGTAAGTAAGGAGTGCTGATTGTTCCTTAATTGTGACTCTCCTGTTCCAGACTGTACACCAATTTTTGTTTGGGTCTCTGTATCATCACTGTTCAGCAAGACAGGTGACTTTCCAGGGGGCCAGTGTAGAAGTGTACCATCATCTCCAGTGGCCTCATGACCTGGGAACCACAGGCCAAAATATTGACAGTTTTCGTTCTGATGGTTCCAGTTGGCTTTGGCTTCTACATAGGTGATTAACATCATAGAAAGGAAGTTACACCAGTCTGGACATATGTATATAGAGGACATTTGATTACTGAAACAGATTTAGTTAAAGAATGGCACACGAGCTTCTTATTTTGTATATGCTTTTAAAATTTTGTTGTCCTGTGGCAGCATAAGCCATATCTGAGGTATAAGAAGTAGGCATATCTTACATTTTAAATATCTAACCATTATAAATATGAGTAGAGCCTGTTATCAGTCTTGAAAACTATACCAATTAATTTATAAACAAATGAACCAATTAATTTAACCTAGAAATCATCAGAAAAGGACAAGTGAAATATTATAAAGTCTTAGCACATGTGTTTGAAAATATCTTTGATTAATTTAGATACCTGTGTGCGTACCAATTACCCAGAGAACATTGTAAATAGGACCACAGAGTTTGAAATTATTTTTCTTAGATGAGGACCATTGTTTGAGCATGAACCTGTACCCTAAAGTAGGGAATATGTCCTAGGAGCTGATTTTGATTTGGACTTAAGATGTAAGAAATGAGACAGTTACTTTACATACAATAGAGTAGGATCTGGTCTTTTTTGAGCTAAAACAGTCAGCTAAATTTTAATACAACCTTTGACAAATGTGTTTTGAAAGAAAAAAAATACACCATTTGACAACCAATGACTTTAGCTGAATCTCAGTAGCCATTGGTTTTATGTACCATAAGAATTTTATTAACATAACACAATTTTATGTTTTACCCATGACTTAAATTTGATAAAGCTTAAGCAAGCTATCCCAACATATTTTAGCTTGAAAATTATGAAAATTATCTTTTTGTTTCTTAAAAGTTTGTAAATAGCTGAAAGATCTTTCACTTTAGGCATGGTGTTTAGGTTTAGCCTTAAAATTCTTTCCTGCATACGCACATCTTTATCCACATACTTTAACACTGTGATCTAAGTACTACTTTAAAAGCATTTTTAATGAGCATTTTATGTCCAACATTGAAAAATTCCTTACCAGTTCCATTCAGCAACTCATTTCACCCCATAATTAACCATATTTCTTATAAGACTATTAAGAGAAACTACACCAAATTGAATACTCCTATTACTCACTGACAAGCAAGTAGTCTAGATAAAAACAATTTTATGTCATCAATACCTCTAACACTGGGAAATGATTTTTTTTAGGAGTAACTAAGGCAATTTGTTTTTATCTTGAGGCATGCTGGCCTGAAAGTCAGGCCAGTTGCCTCCTCCTTTTAAGTATCAGGACATTATAATCTTTTCAAGATACCTGACAATTTATGAGTCACCACCTCAGAGAGAATTCTGTTTCGTTGTTTTCAATAATCCTCTATGTAAGTGGAAGTTGACCTAGAATATAAACTCAGTAATTATATTTATGATATCATAACAAAGTATGGCATTGTTTACATAGAATTTCAGTTCACTAGAGGCTTTAGTTAGACGTGACCTTTTCTTTTCTCTTTCTGCCGCTTCATGATGCCAGTGTTGCAGATGGTGGCTGGAGGTGGGGGACTAGAGCTCATACACACCTTTTGATCAACCCCGCCTTAGTTCCAGGCTCTCACCCAGGGTCTGTAGGCATGGAGGGAATGGCCAAAAGGACTGTTGTCCTGCTGGCTTGAGTCCTGCTTTGCAAAGGGGAAAGAATGGAGGGGGCTGCTGGGAAGGGAGTGGGGCTTCTAGGACTGCTAGGGAACTGCTGGAGAAGGGCAGGGACTCTCAAGACTGTGGGAGGCCACTGGGAATGTTGTGCCTGCATGGGCCAAGGCGCCATTGTGACAAGGGAGTGAGGGGAACTTTCGTTCCTGAACTTTCCATTTCCTAGCCATATAAGCTATGTGGGTCCATGTGTTTGGGTCACATGGATCCCCAGAAATTATCCAGGGGATGACCTGGAGGACTTTTTCCCAAAAGAGCCAGCCTCCGTCAGGGAGAGTTTAATTTCCCAAACTCTCAGGAGAACCCTTAATCTACAAATCTGTGATTCCTTTTGGTGGGAGACAATGTTACTCATGATAGAAAAAGAGTGGAAACACCAAGATGATAATGCAAACCTAAAATAAAGGAGATAAAAGAGAAAAATAGCTTCCCTCTGTTGGAGGAAAGAGAAACCCGCTTCTCTCTGATGGAGAGAGGAGCCTGTGTTCCTCTGATGGAGGAAGGAGAAACTGAAACCTTCCAGCCCTTGATGGGGAGGCAACAACAGGGGCTCCAAGGGGAGGATGTCCCTCAAGGGGGCACTCATCTATTAACCATGCATCTAGAGAGCCCCATGTTGGGCACCAGGTGAGGGTCCTCGCTATCCCCAGGGATCATTGGCCACCGACATACTGGGAGCAGGAGGAGTTGGGGGAGCAGGGTGAGTGTGACAGGCAATGAACCGCCCAGGAGAAAGTCTGATGGGTAGTGTTTTGTCTCATTTATACAAAAGGGGAGTGGGTTTTTAAACACTTGGGAAAGGATGAGAAGGCACATACAGAATATAAGGTGATTGGGTACATAGGTTTATCAGTCGCTATCTAATTGGCTGGTGTTGGAAGGCAGAAGTTGTGAGGGAGAAGAAGCAAGGGAGATAACAGAAACAACTAGAAAAGCTACATGACTTCAGCCACATATTGGATGGCTACAACAGCAGGTAGACTGTTTACTACTATGTAAGGGTCTCTTGGGCACTGGCCACAAGGTCAAGAACTGTTGGGTCAGGAGGAGAACCATAGACTATGGAATGTTCAGGTTCTTTGGGATGGAGGGAAGGCCTGCTGGTCCCATTTTCTCTGGGCAAATATGAAGTACACTGTGACCTCGTAAGAAGGAAGGGTCAGCTCCAGCACCAGAGTGGGTTCCCGGTGATAAGGCTGGCTGCAACCCCCACAGCCCAAGGTCCCTGGCCATGTCCAACAGCCCAGGCCAGCTTTCTCACAGTTCCAGCCCATGTTTAGCAATGCCCAACACACATGATGTTTATAGAAAAAAAAAAAAAGATGGGAGTTACACCATAAATCACAATTTACATGTTGTAGTTACAGCCATAAAAATAATTTTAAACATAGTGGGGAATACAGTGCATCTTAGAAGATGATAGGGAAGAGAAAAAAGGGAACTTGTTAACAGGTCTGTTGTCAGTTACAGGAAGCTCCTGTAGGGTGTGAGGTAAACCTGAAACCAGGAGTGTCCCAATGCCTAACTTATCTGCCCTTAAGGAGTTAAGGATTTTGCTCAACAATGCAGGCCCATGGTAATGCTACTCAGACATGCAGAGCCTTCTGTTCACCTACCATCAGCATAGCCTCCTGTTTATCTACCATCTCCATCTGCTTAAACAAGTGTTTCATTCCATTCTTTTATAAGCTCCTGCAAGGAAGTGACTTCTATGATCTCTAAGCTAGGTATAAAGAAATGTAGAGAAATATAACATATTGCTCACCTTACCATTGGAACTGGGCCACTGGCATAAAGGCTGGGTGTGTTCTGATGCACAGGCCCAGAGAGTTTGATCAAGGTTAAATTTGTAATGGACTGATGTGCTTTGCTAAAGATATTGAACTGAGAGATATAAGATTTTAAGTTGGAAAAATTCAAGCAAGTTAAAGTTGCAGGCACTGAGACTGGTTTTAGGTTACTGAGGCTGCTATTTTCAAACATATTAGCAATCTTAAGGAAGATGGCCCAATTGCTTTACAGTAAAACAATGGAGTGGATGCCTGAAGAAAGACTATGACAGAAATGCCAACTCTTTTGGAAAGAGTTGACTGGAGAAGGAACCTGCTCTTCAAGGTTAAGATTGATTTCACACCTGAATTAAGACTATGGCTGTGTCCTGTACACTGAGTATTTTTTTTTCAATGCATGGAGTTGGTCAAGAACTGCACACATGGTACCAGGAGCCTTTAATGAGATGTGGCATGAAGCACAGTGTGACGACCCTGATAGACTGGAAGATGGACCATGGATTGCATGTAGACCTGAAAATATTTTGGGTATATCAGGACTGTGCAAGGGCTACCATGGAGGCTGTTGGCTAGGGATGGAAGTTTTCCCTGGCTACACAGTGCAGCTGGAAGGTTGGAATTGGGAAATCCAGAGACTGTCAGTGACTAGCTATGATATTGACTTGAACTGCAGAAGTTTGATGCTTGTTTATTGGTTGTTGAGTTTGCATTGTTCCAGTCTTTCCCTGTTAGGCCTTATAACAGTTGAAAATGTTTACTCTGTGCCTGGTTTGGAAGTTCATCTCAATGACCTGAAGGTGTCTACTACATCAGTTAAGGCACTTACCAGCAAAGCCTAGGTACCTATGCTTGACTCACCAGGGCCTACAGAAGCCAGACACACAAGGTAATGTAAATGTGCAATGTTGCACATGTGCATAAGGTGGCAGAGGAGTCTGGTATTTGATTACAGTAGCTGAAATCCCTGACATACCAAATCTTTCTTCTTCTTACTCTCTCTCACACACACATAAAAATGTCCAGTCTGTTGGGCTTGCCTCAAAAATCATCCTGTATATATACATACATATATATATATATATATATATATATATACATATATATATGTGTGTGTGTGTGTGTGTGTGTGTACATATGTGTGTGTATGTATGTATGTAGTATGCATAATGTGCTATGGGAGCAAATAATAATACGATAACTACGAATGAAATAGATGATCTTTTACACTTTAGTCGAACCTATTAAAAGAGAGAATTGAGTTTGCCACGGTAAGGCATATGTAAGAGTCCTTGTGAGCATAGTTTATCTCACCTAATGTTTCAGTTAAATTGTAACATTCCTTTAGCAGTAAACATTAAGCTAAGCATTCCAGAAATCCTTATCTCCGATGCATAATTCAGCCAAACAAATGAGAGCTTTTAGATTTCCCTCAGTGTAACATCTAGATCTAGGTTTACCATTTTATAAACCCACTGCCCTGCTTCCCTGTGATAAAGGAACTGTATATTTTTACCTGTGATTCATAGCCTGGGTACTTTACCCTTTGCTACATCTTTAGGATCATGTGTAGCATATGCATATATATAGATATAGTAGATATAGATATAGATATAGATAGAGATAGAGATAGAGATAGAGATAGAGATAGAGATAGATAGATAGAGATAGAGATAGATAGATAGATAGATAGATAGAGAGAGAGAGAGACAACTTCTATACTTACAGACAACAAACCCTGGTATTTCCCTACCCTCCCCCACTTTCTCCCTCATTACTCTGCTCTCTATCATATCCCCTCCCTCTGTCTATTAGTCTCTCTTTTAATTTGATGTGATCATCATTTTCTCCTATTATGAGGATCTTGTGTAGGTATTGCTAGGCACTGCAAGGTCATGGGTATCGAGGCGAATTTCTGTCCAGACAGTTGTATGTAAGGAGTGCTACCCTTCCTTTGGCTCTTACATTCTTTCGGCCACCTCTTCTGCAATGAACCCTGAGCCTTGGAGGGTATGAGATGTTTCAGTGATGGACACTCCTCCATCCCTTCTTCTTTGCACTATGCTGCCTTCTGGGTCATCCCAGTGGCCATCACCATCTGAAAAGAGAAGCTTCTCCAACCAGAAGTGAGAGTAGCATTAATATATGAATATGAACATTAAGTGTAGTGATTTCAGGGCAATTTGGTGAGAATAATATATGCATTTAGCCAGAGAAGAGCAGGCTTTATACCCCTAAGACTCATGACCTCCCCTGCCATAGGCTTCTGCTTAGGTTTTCAGTACCAGGCATGTGTTCCCTCCCATACAGCAGGCCTTCAGTCGTTAAATAGCAGTTAGTTTCCCCCAGAGAAGACATGCCACTATTGCATTTGTTTAATCATTTTGCCTGTCTGGCCAAACTTGAGGCTTCCAGTGTCCACTGTTTTCACTACTGATGACTTCTGTCTCTCATAAGGTTGCATACAATGCAATATTTTCCAGTTTTTAGTTGGCTGGGCTACAGGGAGAAGGTTTTCTGCTCAGCACTAGCTTGATTTCTCAGTGACTTTGCCACTCAGGCATGTGAAGTCTTCAGCAATATGGTCTTGCCATCTCTTTATCACAGGAAACCAAGGGCCTTGGCAATAGCCTATAATGTTCTGGAGGCAACAGGGACCTCTCTGGCCAACAACTCACTGGACGGTATCCCATCCCTGGCACTGAAAATTTTCTAGTAACAACCTATGTGTAATATTTTATAGTAATGGAGATGGATCTACATTTTAGCTCCACATTTTCATTTAGGCACTTCTTAGCCATGCTTAGTGCAAGGCACATTGCTTGATGTTCTAACACATATTAAATTAAGTGTATGAATTCCTTTCCTGACAAAAGTGCATAGTAGAGAAAAGTGCATGGAACCTCACTCTGGTGCTACTTTCTATACTTCATGTAATCCTGGACAACTTCTGCTTCTTTTCTCTGAACTGGGTTGTCCATGGGGCAGTCAATAATGCCTGCCCTATTGGCTACATAGGCTGGTGGTGATTTTCATATTTTAGTAAAAGTCCAAAGCCTTTGCATTGTATCCTATCTACTTTCACACTGAAAATTCATCTTAAACATCAGGACCAAGCCCATCTTTTTTTTAGGTAGGTCAGGATTTATATTTGAACCATGAACACTAGTGGCTGCTCCTTCTTCTTCTGCCATCTTCAAATACAGCAGTTTTCCCTGTTCAGTAGAAAAGCAGGTTGTTATACTCCTCTGGACACTGTGTTTGATACCTAGCTGCCATAGTTCTCTCCTGATAGTACTATGAGATGCATCTAGCAACAAAGATATGGTCTCTCTTGATTTTCTGTTAGGTTTTAGAGGGTTTCTGTCATGTTTCTCAGTGTCAGAGGTTTTCATGTGCCCAAGGTCAGAATATCCAGCAGAATTCCTGGTATTATTTTCACTCTGAAAGAACAGTTTTGGCTTCCTGGATTTTTACAAAGTGCTGATACTTGACTCCCACATTTTGATTTAACTGATCTGAAGTATTCTCTAAGTACCACAATTCTGTGAAGCTCTCTGAGACATTACAATAGGCTACAAATGTTAAAAATCATATCTAGAAGGATCTAAAACATTCCATAAAGAAAATATTTTCTAGGTTTGAATAAAATTCCTGATTTTCATACAGAGGAAATTATTGTAAAATACCTACCATTTTCCTTGAGAATTCCAATCCATAGAAATATGTCACATTCTAGAAACTACTAACCCTTTGGCTTTTACTATATGAAAAATCATTGGTTATAATTCCTTCTTATAAGTAAAAGCAATATACTTAAATTTGACCTACTGAGATGTTTATAATCAAAGTCCACTGAGCAAAAAAAAAAATATTAAAGAAAGTTACTTCATTGTTACAGAACAATTTAAATAACATTTTCTTGGAGATAAGATATGATGTGCAATAGTAAATTAGGTATTTTAATGATGATATACAGTAGTAATATTTGTTACTGATGTACATATCAGATGTTACCAAGGGCTGAAGAGATTTATGAACCGATTTAAAGGGATTTTAACCTAGTTTTCAGTTTTCATTCATGTTCTAAGATCTGCTCAGAACCTCATTGCCATGTATTGTATAAACAGCACATGACTTTGTATAACAGAAGAGTAGAAAGGGTATATAGCTGATTAATGATGAATTTGAGAATAGCAGGATTACATGAGCTTGAGATCTGTCAGGACCTAGAGATGTAAAGATAGAATTAAAAATAATTCTGTAGTATGACATTTTCTACTATTGAAAGAAAACAACAAAATGTTCCAAGAAACTAAAATAGTGGGTGCGCTTTATATGAGTGTTTACGAACCTACCACTACTAATAATTATATCGTATTGTCTATACTTCACTTAATGGAACTGTGAGATGTAAGGAATGTGGCATGATAAGGAGATAAATCAATTGAGAACTGTATAAAGGAAAGGTCCAGAATATGGAATATACATCAAAGAGAATCCAACAACAGTAAGAGAGCAGGTAGGGCAGGAGTGGGAAGCATGTAACAGAGATGAGTAGAAACTTGGGGATCTAAGTAATCAAATCTCAACAGAAGAGTTGGGATATGGTTTGGATAAGGAAATGAAAAAAAAATCGCTTGCATTATGCTTAAAAGTAGCAATATATTGGAGAAGTTGAAGGCAAAACACTACCAACATCATCTAACTAATGCTGTCTGTACATTTGCCTGGTTTCAGTGCCTTCAATACTTAGCACTAAAAACCTAAAGGAGAAAAAGGAAGATGGAGAAGAGAGAGAAATCCAGTAATTTTTATGGACTATCTGACAAATTATTCTTCCATTGAAATGAAAAATGGTATTTTTTTCTACCTTTACACAATTTTAGTGCTCCCTCACCTGTTTTCCAGCCATTCTCCAACCCAGTATCTAATCCATTATCCATGATATCCTTAAGTATAGAATACCTCTCTCTTCTTTGACTTTTACCTTCTCCTTCTGTCTCTAGAACAAGGCCTTCCACAGATATTGACAAGTAACAAGTAACTCCACTGAAAGTATCCCATCTTTACTTTGAACTCTTGGTTCTCCAAGCTGAATAAATTAGACATGATAATTGTTTCCCTGTAAAATTACAGACCATAGCCCATTAGAGCCTTGGGCAATGCACTATCACTCACAATGTGCCAGCATTTAGGTTATAGATTCATTTGCATCTATTAATTCAAGAGGGCCTAATTAAAGTAGCAAATATAGTTGAAAGTGAAGTAAAGTAATAGCCATGTATAATCATTTTGCTACCCATCATATAAATAGAAAACTAAAAAGTTATTTCCTCCTGAATTAAAATGCTTAATCTCACCATCACTGATTTCATGTATTGAAAATCTTGACATGGATAATATAAAAGAGTATGATGGAATATATTATTAATCTGGACCGCAAAAGAATGTGCAAGTTGCTGCTGAGTACATGGCATGTTTTCATAATTATCATCAGTTCAACTACTTACGTGTGTGATACTATTTAAATTGGGTGGCTAAAACTTTGAATTATTTTTCCTTCAAATTTTTGACTGCCTTTTAGAGAAGCAAAAACTTTTTAGATGCCAGAATTCTCCATAGCTACTGATTGTGTTCTGTTTACAATCAAACTACAATTTGCTTAGGTGCTTCTGATAAAATATTAATGCAATCAAACTTAAACTACTTTATTCACACTAATCATAGGTGGGACTGTGAAGCACTTTTAATAAAATGAGCCAAATATTGCAATTTAACTGCACATGTGTAAGTCTGGAAATTTCATTGCATTCAAGAGTTTTGATGTCTTTTCTTTCCATCTTTGGATTTTGGGACTTTATTTCTTTTGGAAGCTCTTCAACAATGTTTGATATACAGCTGAACTAGGCAACACAGACATTAGTAAGACCAAGAGATAGTACAGTTGAGGAAGAGATAGTACACACATACAATACCATAAGGATACTAAGAGAGTGGATTGCCACAGGGTGCTGAAAAATGACAATCCTATGGAGAAGTGTTCTGCTTGAGGCCATGAGGCACATTAGAAGATAATTGAAGAGCAAACCTAGGAGGACAGAAGTGGAGAAGTCCTCCATGTGGCCTTTGTACCAACTCTCACAAAAGAGAGTCACTATTCTAAAGAGTTTTACGAAGAGATCTTATTATGTGAAAATAGCCATGTATCAAGTGAGAGTCTTGGGGATGCATGAGCTGATGTTGTTAAGACTGGAAAGTAAACATACAAAAATAAATAAATAAATAAAGGACAGGGCCTCCATGGGCAGAGTCAAAAGGAAAACAAAACAAAGTACATCAAACAGAACCTAGAAAAGACATGATCTGGAATAAGTGAATGAGTGGAATGAAATACAAATGAATTTAAGTAATCTGGCATAAATGCAGATTAGGGCATCTTTTTTTTAGTTCAAAGAACATTTGGAACTCAAAACTCAAACCATAAGGCCTAGATGTTGATATAAATGACTTAACTCTTGTCTGTGATAGCCTAGTAGGGAATGGTCATATTCACACATATTCTTCTTTATCAAACCAATAGCCAACAAGGGGCTAGGTTATTATCTACAGATACTCAGTCCATTTTGCTATGCTTCCAGGGCCGTGGAATTGCACTAAACACAAGCTAACATTATAATAACTTTTAGATTGGTGGCTTTATTTTAACATCCTGAATCTCTCCATTTATATGTAATGTTATTGTCTGATGATGCATGAAAATATGATAGAGAAGTTTATTGCTATATAATGTACAACACTGACATTATAGGTTCTTCAACTATTTTTAAAATTATCTCATGATAAATCTCAATATTATCAGAGAATTTCCATGTATTTCTACTTTAATAAAATGTTTGTGAAAGGTGAAATCATTTAGTATAGGATACCATGCAACATCCTAAGACAATCAGGAGAATACAAGTACAATTACTGTTTAAAACAACCAATCATGTAACCGTCCGCTACTTCTATGTTCAAATCCCTATAAAAACTCTGTTCTAGGACCCAGATGTAAGTCCAGGTAGCTATAGCCACCTGATATTCTATAAAAATGCCAAAAAAAAAAAAAATACTCATTGGAGAAAAGACATCCTCTTCAGCAAATGGTGTTGGGAAAATTGGATATGTATCTGTAGAAGGGTGAAAATAGATTCTTCTCTCTCTCCATGCACAAGAATTAAGTCCAAATGGATTAAAGACCTTAACATCAGACCAGAAACTCTGAAAATGATAGAGGAAAAAGTAGGGGAAACCTTTCAACATATTGGTCTTGGAAAACACTTTCTGAATATAACCCTAATTGCTCAGGCAATAAAACCACAGATTAACCACTGGGACCTCATGAAATTACAAAGATTTTATACTACAAAGGACACTGTGAATAAAGCAAAGAGGAAACCTACAGAATGGGAAAAATTCTTTGCCAGCTATATGTCTGATAGATGATTAATATCTAGGATATACAAAGAACTCAAAAAGTTAAATAATAAGAAATCAAACAAGCCAATTTAAAAAAAGTACATTGAGATTCCATCTCACTCCTGTCAGATTGGCTACCATCATGAAAACAAATGATCATAAATGCTGGTGGAGATGTGGAAAAAGAGGAACCTTTCTACACTGTTGGTGGGAATGCAATCTGGTCCAGCCATTGTGGAAATCAGTGTGAAGGTTCCTAGAACAGCTAAAGATTGATCTACCATATGACCCAGCTATAGCACTCCTAGGCATATATCCTAAGGACTCATCTCATTTCCTTCGAAATACGTGCTCAACCATGTTTATTGCTGCTCAATTCATAATAGCTGGGAATCGGAACTAGCCTAGATGTCCCTCAACTGATGAGTGGATAATGAAGATATGGCACATTTATGCAATGGAGATCTACTGAGCAGTAAAGAAAAATGAAGTTATGAAATTTGCAGGAAAACGGATGGATCTGGAAAGGATTATACTAAGTGAGGTAACCCAGGTCCAGAAAACCAAGCACCACATGTTCTCTTTCATATGTGGATCTTAGCTATGGATGATTGGGCTTCTGTGTGAGAAGGAAAATACTCAGAAGCAGAGGCCAGTAAGATAAAAAAGAGATACAAAGGGAAGAGAAAGGGAGGGAGGAGGGTACTTAATAGGTTGGTATTGTATATATGTAAGTAGAACAATAGATTAACAGGAGTGAAAAGGCCCAAAGTGAGGTCAGGGGAAGAGGTTTAGTAAAGGAAAGGTGGAGGGAGGGCTAATCAAAATCTAAGAAGATATAAGTTAATCATATGGAATCCTCTGGTTTTGGACAATGGAACACTCAGGAGCTGTAGATCATTGCTAGAAAATTTTCAGTGCCAGAGAAGGGATACCTTCCAGAGAGTTGTTGTCCAGGGAGGTCCCTGATGCCACCAAAACATTATAGGCCATTGCCAAGGCCCTTGGTTTCCCACCAGTAATACATGGTAAGACCCTATTGCTGAACACTCCACATACTTGGGCTGCAAGGCCACTGAGAAATCCTGCTGGAACTGAGCTGATAACCTCCTCCATGTAGACCAGCTGACAGAAAGCTGGAAGAATCCATTCTACATGCAGTTCAATGGGAGAAAGAGATACCACCAGGGAAGATACTCAACAGTGAACACTGCAAGCCTTATAATTGGCCAGCCACGCCAAATGAGCCAACGGGTGCAATAGTGGCATGTCTATCATGGTGGAAACCAGCTGCCCTCCAGTTGGACTGGAGGCCTGCCCCATTGGAGGGAATACAACCCTGATACTGAAAACTTAAAAGAGGGGTAGTCATGAGCCCTAGGGGTGTAACATCTGCTGATGTCCGGCTAAATTATATACTATGCTTATCAAACTGCCCAGTAAGCACTTCTGTTAATGTTCATACCCTTATATTAATGCTATTCTCACTTTGGGTAAAGAATCTTCTCTTTTCAGATGGCAGTGACCTTGGGATGACTCAGAAGGTATCATGGTGCTGCAAAGAAGTTACTAGAGTACCGAGTAACATCTCGATCACACCTTCCAAGGCTCGGGGTCTAATGCAAAAGAGGTGGCAGGAAGAATGTAAGAGCCAAAAGAAGGGTAGGACTCCTTACAACATGCTGTCTCCAGACATAAAATGGTCTGGACATCCATGACCTCATAGTGCCTGACACTACCTACACAAGACCATCATAAGAGGAGGAAAAGATAATGACATCAAAATAAAAGAGAGACTGATTGAGATGGGGAGGGAATATGATGGATAATGGAATTTCAAAGGGGAAAATGGTGGGAGGGAGGGTATTACCATGGAATATTTTTTATAATCATGGAAAATGTTAATAAAAATTGAGAAAAAAAAGAAAAGAAAAAAAAAAAAAAAACACTGTTCTCCTGACACTCGGGGCTCTTATATGGATCCACTGTATTGGTAAGTCAGGAGTCCAAGCTTAAACCCAAACTAAAGCTCCTTGCCTTTGCATATGTGTTTGGTTCTCCTTGGTAGTCAATGGGGGCACTGAGAACTGGGTATAACAACTGCAGAGCATTAGCAATATGTATATTATGTCAGAGTCACTCTACTAGCTATCCAAATGCCACTGACTCACCAACACAATGTTCAGACACACACTACAATTCGATAGATGTATGGTTTACATTTTTTCAGTTCCAGTTCCTAAAAGTTATACTTCAGTATGTAAATTTCAGTTTTTCACTATGTATGTTTTCTCAGCTTTGATAAGGCATAAATGGCTTAAAAAGCTATAGATACTTAGCTAAACTTTATGTGCTGGAAGATAAGTGTGACTAATAAGTTCATCATTGGTATAACCTTGTTTATTCTCTCCAAAAGTTTCTCGTACCCCTATGTGGCAGTGGATCTCTAGAATATATTTACTTTGCACAGTGGAGCATTGTTTCTTTTCGACAATTCTTTCCAACTTCTTACTTTCCTAAGGCTCTGATAACCATCATTTTACTTTTTCCTGCTGTGTCTTTGACTATGTTAGTCTACCTATCAATAATGCCACACAGTGTTTATTCACAACAGAAAAAAAAAAATAGATCTTATGAGTCAGTGATGTTTTTGTAGGTTGTAACATTGAGACAGAATATGTGACCCTTTATTTGTGCTGTTGCTACATGTTCTGCAAGTGCTAAAGATGTGGCTGACAGATCCTCAATCTATGAGACTATTTAAGGGACTTTCACTATAAAAAATAGCATGAATTATTGTTCCTTCAGACCAGAATGAAAAGATTCCTTAGGCTGTGTTACCATAAGCATTCAAGTTCAGACTGAACAGCTGATGGAGAAGGGAGTTTGCAGAGAAAGGAGATGTTCTGCGCTGCCACATGGTAAATAGATATTGAGTATTGTTTAATTTTAAACATCAAGCTACTTTTGGAATGCATGAGTACTTACTGAGTACTAGATTATGTGTTAAGAATTTATTAAATATTAACATATTTAAGCTTTGCAAAATTTGCATACTATGATCTCTATTTTGTAGATAAGGAGACCCAGGCTGACAAAATTAAATTAAATAATATTCCAAAAATTAGGCTATCTAGTATGGCATATGGATTTCAATCCTGATGAGTCAGTCTCCCATGGCCATGCTGTTATTCATTGCATAATATTGATTTTAATTTATTTCTCATTTAAAAATATTTTCAGTCTTCTACAACCGAGTATATATATTTACACATTGTGTATGTATATATCTATATAAATACATATGAAATGGATATGAAAATTATCCACAAAAATCATATCATTATACAAAAAGCATATAATTATCTAGTCAATTCCTATTAAAGTGTTCTCAATTAGAAACTGATATATAGTCATATTGCCTCAAATGATTAATTTAAACTTGCTAGTCTATAGTATTTTCAAAATGATCCAAATTATACTCAAAAATAGCTTCAAAAATTGGAAGTGGCAGCCGGGCGTGGTGGCACACGCCTTTAATCTCAGCACTTGGGAGGCAGAGGTAGGAGGATTGCCATGAGTTGGAGGCCACCCTGAGACTTACATAGTGAATTCCAGGTCAGCCTGGGCTAGAGTGAGACCCTACCTCGAAAAACCAAAAAAAAAAAAAAAAAAATTGGAAGTGGCATAATTGTGTAAAGTTGGTTGTAATTCAAAATAAATCCTTCATTCATCTTTAAGCTATAATATGAATAATAATAATTGAATGATGATAATTCTCCAGTGTTATTAGTATTGCATTGAAGGTATTAATGTATTTGAGTTTTATTTCTAAAGTGCATGAAATCAATTACCTTTAAGCTAATCATTATTTACAAGTCCAAGTACACTCAAGCATCTTTACATATGAACTGATCTTTAAAATTTAAATTAACTAGCTTAGTGTCTTATGTAGTTCTTGGTGACCATGCATGCAAGCAATTTAATTTTCTTCTTATTTTTCCACTGGATAGTTTTATGGTCAATAAATATAAAAGAGAGTAATACTTAAATGAGATGGATATATAACAAAACTTATAGGAAGTGAAATTATTTTTATGTTCATACACCTAAATATTTAAGAATCGAATTTCAGATTGATGTTACAGGAATCATATTTGCAACCCTAGGGTCAGTGATTTCCCATCTTCATAACAGAGAAGGGACATGGTTAGTACCTCCAGAAAGACCTTCAGTAGTTCTAAGCTCTAGATATTTGTACTTTCCAATCTGAGCACTCCCCAGCACACCTCCATACTGAGAAACAGGAAGTGCCTCCTGTCTGAGACCAATCTGGGGCTTGTGCTGTTGTGTATTTCTAAAAATGTATGAAGGGTATCTCTTTATTTGCTCACTCATTTTCTAAGCATATGTTCAGAGCACTCATCTAGGGATTTATTTCCATATTTTGCATGCAGTGCATGCACAGTATTTTAAAGAATAATAACTATGTTAGTAGAATCATTAGAAATCATAAGTCCTGTGGACACAAAATATTTGGAACTGCTAGGGTAAATCATTCAGCTTATTGTAATTCTAATGTCCTAAGGGAAAGAATTGCAATAGTCACAAAACAAACTACAAAAAACAAAAACAAAAACAAACAGGGACAGCAAAATCAAAGAGAAAAGAAAAATGATGAATTGTGATTAGGAGGACCCCCTCAGGACATGTGTCCCATCAGCTGTTTAAGCCATATGAGCACCAGTACTAAGGCTTCCCCTGAGCATCAGCGTGGTATATACCTGGGGCTTTGGCTTTTTATTACTGAAGAAAACAAAACTGTAAGTAAAGTAAAGGATGATTCTTACTCAACGTACTTGACAAAGGAATGACTCAAAGTCCTGAAATCTCCATCCTTCTGGCATAGATTCCAAACAGTACAGCATGAAAACATGGTGAGTTTAAAAAGATAAGGGCGGGTATCACTCTGTAAAATTTAACTGTCAGGCAGATATAAGGGGGGTAATGACTTACCAGAAATAAGGATACTGATGCATCTTTGAATAAAATGGAGAATAGCTTTTATTTTACAGATTATTTTTTAAATTTTTATTATTTATTTATTTATTTGAGAGAGAGGAGGAGAGAGAGAAAAAGAGAGAGAATGGTCATGTCAGAGACTCCAGTCACTGCAAACAAACTCCAGATGTGTGTATCATTTTGGGCATCTGGATCATATAGGTACTGGGGAATCAAACCTGGGTTCATAGGATTTGCAGGCAAGCATCTCTCCAGCCCAAGGAAAGCTTTTAAAATAACTATGGAACCACCTGCAAAATCATCTCACTACATAAAATGACATTTCACGTATTTATGAGTTTTAAGACATCTGTGAGATTTAAATGTCAGTTCTTTTCAAAATATTCTATATAATGAATATTTAAATTTAACTAACTTTGGGAAGAAAATTCATGGAATAAAATCAGGCCAAATACCATTCATTCCACCCCATACAATGCCATAATATATGATTTAAGGAGATGGAAAATCACCCATTGTACTCCATCCTGTTGGAAGCAAGAACTTCTTCAAATACCCCACTTTACAGGAAAGGTGTGTTCTAAATAAAAGGGATTTCCCCATCTAATACTCCTTTCTAATGATAATTTTTACAATTTTAGATAAAAATTTTAATAAATGAAAATCATCCAATAAAATCTAAAAGGGCCTTATTTATGGTGGCTTCATTTTTGCTTTTAACAGTATTCATAGTATAAATATAATTAAAATAGAATTAAGCATACATCTTTAAATATATTCTCCTTGAGGTTAGTGAGATGTCTCTGCAGTTAACGGCATTTGCATGCAAGCCTACCAGCTTGAATTTGCTTTCCCAGTACACACATAGAGCCTGCCTAAAGTAAAATGTTGCATTCTCTGTGATCCTAACACACCCACAGAAACAGGAGGGGAAGCCAGGAGAAAATGGAAGCTCTTGGGACAGCTAGAGTGAGACAAAGAAAGCAATGGGGTAAAAACAAAATGACAAGAGAGCCTGTCTCAAGCAGCATGAAGTAAAAGCAAACACTAATATATATAATAATATAATATATATAATATATTATATTATAATTGATAATATAATTAATATATAAATATTATATATTATATAATATATACTAATATATATAATAACATTATATATATATTAGTATATATTAGTATATATATGTATATATATATTAGTATATATTAGTATATATATGTATATATATATATATATATATATATATATATATATTAGTATATATTAGTATCTGCTAATCTCAGAGAAGTGTAAATGTTGATATCCATCAAAAAGTAGAAGGGGAGCTAGAGAGATGGCTCAGTGGTTAAAGCCACTTGCTTGCAAAGCCTGACAAATTGACACATGCATCTGGAGTTGGTCTGCAATGTCAAGCAGTCCTGACATGCCATTTCTCTCTTCTCTCAGCTTGCAAATAATAAAATTCAAGGCAATAAGTAGAAGAACAGTATCATTTTTATTTATAATTGCTAACCAATTACCTTTCCGTAATACTGAATACTTAACCCTTAGAATTGCTGAAAAGAGTTTTAGGGTGTATCTGAGAGTGTTGGAGCTAAGGCCCCAGAAACCTCAACAGTGCCCAAGGCTCTCACTGGGGCAGTGGCCTACAGATCTGTGTCCTATGAATTCAAAGAATTCCACACACCAAAGGATAAGATTTAGAGAGATATTATTAGATTATAGATAAAACTAATGAAAAGGAGGTAAAAAGGTAAAAAGCTGCCCAAGGAGGTAACAAGGGTTTTAGGTGAGGGAAAGGCAACCTTGAGACACAGGTTCCGGTCTTTTTTGTGAGGGCCCTGGTGGGCAGCTGGAAGAGTCTTCTCAGAAGGGGATGAAAGCACTTCCTCAATGAGCATAGGCAAGAAAAGGCCAGACATTTCTGATATTTCTTACCTGAAGCATAGTGGAATGATCTAAATTATCTCCATGCAGACTCAAAGACATTCCTGACTTTTACTTGTGGGGTCCTGTCACCCCTTGTCTGCCTCAGAATCTATTTCTGTAATATCTCTTTTTCTTTCTCTCTCCTACCCTCTAAAATGAAAGAAAGGAAATAGCACATTAATTGGGATAAATACAAAAAGTCTATGATCTCAGGCTGGAGAGAAGGCTTAGTGGTTAAGGCGCTTACCTGAGAAACCTAAGGATCCAGGTTTGATTCTTCAGGTCCCATATAAGGCAGATGCACAAGGGGGCACATGCATCTGGTGTTTGCTTGCAGTGGCTAGAGGCCCTGGTATGCCCATTCTCTCTGTGTGTCTCTAATAAAAAGTCTATAATCTCTAATTTTTCCTAAGAATTACAATATCAAAATATTAAAGCCTTTTTATCAACAGAAAATTATATGTATGAAATGAGTTTACATCTTGATTTTGAATTAGTGTTTGCTTTGAATTTTACAGAAAAATCTGACATGAGTAGTGCACAGGCCCTGGAAGGCTCATGAACACTGTAGAAGAGAAGTAGAAAAACTTTTAAGAGCCACAGGGTGGGAAGGCACTCACTTCAGGTACTGTTCTCTCCATAGGAACCAACTGGTATATTCATGTCCTCATAGTGATTACAGATATTAACACTGAAGACTGGAATGGGGGTGTGAGAAAGGAAGCACAACTGGATAATCCAATGGGTATATGAGCAATTTGCAATATATTCATACATTAAAATTCCCAATAAAAATTATTTTTTATACTTAAGCTGAAATAATATCTTGAAGAAAGCAGCAGATAGGATCAATAAGATTAGATGATAGATAGATAGATAGATAGATAGATAGATGATAGGTAAGTAATTAGATTAGATAGATGATAGATAGAGAGATAGATAGATAGATAAATAGGCACCTATTCAACCAAAATGGATTTATAATAGAGTAGAGAAATAAAACACTACCCACTCTCAAATTCCCACTTCTCAATTATTTTTATTATCCCCATCCTCCTCTAACTGCTAGTGCAATCATTCCTGTAAATGCTGACAGAACTGAACATGGAATGACTGTAACAAATGGTGATTGCTCATTGTTCTACATTCTGAGTGCAATACACTATATATCATTTAATACATACAATAGCTCTATTTGGCAGCTTCTGGTATGTTTTTAAGCCAGGAGAAACCCAAAGTGTCTTGGAGACTGCTAGTCTGTCACCATTTATACAATGAATAGTAACTAAACATGTAAAATAGATTTATATACTCAATATTCACAGCACTTTTTGGTAAATACTACTGTTATCCTCACTTTAAATATAGGAATGTTGAGATGCAATCATATCAAACCTGGGAACTGAGCAATGATAAGATTTAAAAATTGCATCAGACAAATATTTTTTAGAAAACAGTTATTCAATCCATAATAGTTACTTATTCAAATTACCAGGCACATGCAAAATTGACAAAACTATCCTTATTAGATTTCTCTGGAATGAGAGAAAATAATTCATGGGAAGGCACTTCTGTTTCCAGACTAAAATCTTGCCCAATCTAGCACAACTGGCCAGACATGGAGATAGTGTAAGCTTGTGTACACCATGATGAAGTCCTCTGGTCACAGAGGACCAAAGACTTCCAACTTTGCCCAAAGTGAACCTTTCTTTTTCCTGGTTATTTTTCACTGGATCCATTTCTTGAGGTAGAATGTCTTTGAAACCAGTAGGGATAAGGGGAATGTGAATGGTATTTTCTGTTACTTGAGAAAAGTCTCAGTTGAATAAACAATGATCAAAACTGGAAGGAAGGGCTGGGGAGATGGCTTAACAGTTAAGACACTTGCCTGCCAAGCCAAGGTACCCAGGTTTGATTCTCCAGTACCCATGTATGGCCAGATGCACACAGTGGTGCATACATCTGCAGTTTGTTTTCAGTGGCTGGAGGCCCTGGAATGCCCATTCTATCTGTCTGTCTTTATCTGTCTCTCTCTGTTTGTGAATAAATAAATAACAGCTCGAAAAAAAAAAAAAACTGAAAGGAATACTTTGTCAGGGGAAAACTAGGTAAAATGGTTATCATAGAGAAAAATAATGGGGATAATTTAAGGAAGTAGTAATAATGCCAAAAGTTGAAGAAAATGAAAGGGAGAAAATGGAAGGTGTCCATTACACATTAATAGGATGCCATTGGTGGTCTGATGAGTGAAAATCAAATAATTTGAATTATGAGAAGGAAATAAAGGATGAAGATGCAAAGCTATATAACAATGGTATGGTCTTCTATGTGTTTGATAAGGATGAAGGATGAGCTTGACCAGTACCTATAAAAGACATAAGATGAGCATAGTTCTCTTTTCTTTTAACATTGAGAGCGATTTGAACATTGAATGATTTGAACATTTGAATCAATGATTCAAAGCCAGAAATTGATGGCAGATCTCAGAGTGGTGACAGGTTGTGATATCCAGCAGAGTTGTAAGGGAGCATGAGGGTAGAAGGAAGGCCGCCATTTCCAAAGAAGCTTGATGTTAGAAGGATTTCAGAGCCAATGAACATTGAGAAACAAGAGAAAGTACAATGTAGAAACAAAGAAGAAGGTATGTGACAGTGCTGAACAGAGTACCAATACCAATTCGTTGAATGGAAAGATTCTAAAAGACTCAGAGATTCGGGGATATACTTCAGATGAAGAGCCCTTGTCTTTCATGTGTATCCCTGGCTTTTATCCCTAGAATCACTAAAATAACTAAATAAAAATAGCTAAAGACTGAACATCCAACAAAAGCTAGAGATAATGAACAGGCAATAACTTCAGGAAAGTGTTTTTGAATCTTTTTTTCCAGGACATAGTAACTTGGATATAGGAGAGGTGAATAGCTGTATTAATATAGGTTACTTCCTTTCCAGGAGTAGTCCATCAATTGATTTCAGGTTATTAGTGCCAAACAGAATAAGGACAATGATCTAGAAGATAACTTCCAAGTGTAATAACTTTGATTTCTGTTGAAGGAATATGGGCCAGAGAGTTTTTGGTAAGCACCCCTAGTTCTCTGAAGTCAAGTCTGGCACCTATGTAACTAGTGAGCCAGGATTCCAAAGGCTTGCTTGCATGGGCACTGCTTGCATTTATGCCTTGCCTCTGACACTTACCAGCTGTGTAAGATAGATTCAGTTTCTCAATGTTTGGTTTCCTTACCTTAAAATAGAAAAGTAGCTACACAAACCTTATAGAGCTTTATTGAGCTAACAACAGCTAGAATTTTTCCTGCCTGATCCTTTCAATCATTCCAGTTAGTGGAACTAACTTACTCTGTATGATAAACTTTCACTCAAATTTAATTCTCATGATAAAAATAGACAGAGGAAAGAATTACTTCATTTTTCTATTGTAATATAAATACATGGAATATGCTTCTTCTCAGTTCCATTAACTATGAAATGAGGCTAAAGTTCAGGGTTAAATTTTTCAAAAGCAGGTAGTTTGCTCCACTAGTGATGGAGTCTACTAACTTGTTGCCCTTTACGTATTTCTTTACAAGTGGGCAAAATCTTAGTGCAATTCTGAGTACACTTCCCATGCTTAGAACTAGTTTTATCAGCAGATCATAAGATTACTTTTGAAGTCTATTATTAAAATATGATATTGTAATGGCAAAAGGTCTGCATATATTAGATAGAGCAGGGGCTTGAAATTTAAAGAAAGTGTTCTTTCTTTCTAATTAGTGGTAATGAGAGACTGAAGATGACTGATGTGTCCTTACAATCCATTTACAGGGAAAGAGAATCAACAATCCATTCCTAAGTGCTTGCTCCTTCCTCCATCTCACTGGTAAACTACTCTTGGGAAAGGGCATACTTGTAAAGTAGGCTACAGAGACAAAAGCAGAACAGACTACTTAGCAGTTATATTCTAAATATTTGGAGCAGTAACCTCCACATCTTCTGTTGGAGATGTCAAATCCCATGCCCCGTAAGATCTAGACAAACAATTTTGCAATTCCAAATACACTTGTGTGATTAACATTCTTATTAAAGTCTGGAAGCTTGACCTAGTAAAGATGTTCCTACTATCTAGAAAATAAAAACTGCATGCAGGTTTCAATGTTCTCCCCATTTCTAGACTAATTGGAAGCACAGGTTTCCAACTGACTGGAAACAGTGCAAGTGCAGACCTGGACAAATTGATAACACCTCAGGAGACAGTCCAAATGAACATGGCTGTCCAGGAAGGCAACTGTGTGATGTTTGCACATCTTTCTTTTCCCAAACCTGGGTTCAAAAGGTGGTATATGCTCACTGCTTTCATCACCCTCCCTTGACCTTGTTTCTTATCATATACTATGATAGATCTTGCTGGGAAAAAATAAAATAAAATGATGTTCATGCTGAATATTCCCATGCAGCTCACCAATTTGAAGAACCATGACTTTTGAAAACAAAATTATAAAATACAACTGAAGTCTTGGGATTAATTTTCCTTTGACAAGAACATTTTTAATACCTAAATGTTTGTCCTGTACTTTGTCAGGAAAGACAGTTGTGCCAAGATGTTAGGCTATGTGAATTTAAGGAACCAGGCTATTAAGACAGCATAGTCCAAACATATTTTCTTTTTTTTTATTTTTTTTTTGTTTATTTTTATTTATTTATTTGAGAGCCACAGAGAGAAAGAGGTAGAGAGAGAGAGAGAGAAAGAATGGGTGCACCAGGGCCTCCAGCCACTGCAAATGAACTCCAGATGCATGCGCCCCCTTGTGCATCTGGCTAACGTGGGTCCCGGGGAATGGAGCCCCAAATCAGGGTCCTTAGGCTTCAAAGGCAAGCGTTTAACCACTAAGCCATCTCTCCAGCATCAAACATATTTTCTTAATATTATGAATTAAATATTCATTGTTTTGCTTGTTTCACAGGTCTGTATATTCTTGGCATTCAGAAATAAAGAATTTGACTTGCTACTGGAACAAATTTGGATTTCCAAAATAAGATTTGTTGTTAGAATTGAGTATTAAAATACACTAATTTTATGAAGATTTTGGTGGGGCATGCTTGTAATCCCAGTGTTCCACAAGTCAACGATGAGGATCACTGTGAGTTTGAGGGCATGCTGTAACTACAGAGTGAGTTCCAGGACAGTCTGGGCTAGAGTAAGACCCTACACACAAAGCATAGTTTAAAAATAAAAAAGTAAATCAACTATTTTGGACAGGTAAAACTATAATTTCTCAGGTGAATATCAATGAATTTTTTTTCTCATGAAGTTCACAAAGAATATGAATGAAACAATTTTACAATTATTTTTTTAAAAACTTAAAAAAATTGACTTCCAGCCAAGATGGCGACCGCCTAACTGCCCTGCAAATCCTGTGGAAATAAAGGCAAGATACTAAGGGTTCATTGGGGCTCTCATGGCAGAGAAATCTGGGAGGTCACAAATGTGGAGGAAACAGGGAATTGTGGAGCCCCTCGCGGGTGGGTAGCCCACCCCTCACCCCAAATAACTGCAGTGTTCACAGCGCTGCAGCTGCCGCTGGTGCCGCTGCTAGTGTGTGCCTGCACGCCTATTGATCCCTGCGTGTGGAAGCTTAGACTGCTCCGCACTCTTGTCCACTCTCCCACTCACTGAGTGAGCTCAGTCCAACAGCAGCTGCCACACAAGCTCAGACTGTGTGTTTTGCTTGCACCAGCTCAGGTGCCATCCCCTACCTGTCGGCCACACTGGCCATCCGCCATTGTCCTGTGGTGGGGGAGTGAAGACTGCTTCCGGGTCCCAGTGTTCACTACCAGAGTTTGGGCTGCTTCAGTGCTTGGTGCCTCAGTGCCACTGCTAGCTTGAACGCAGGCAGTGTTGGCACATTACCACTTGAGAACTCAGGCAACTGTGGCGCTCCTGCCAGGCAGTAGATAGGCGGCTTTGGCAAGTGACAGCAAAGGCCCAGGCTGCTTGGCAACTGCTCCAGGCTGCTTCACATTACCATTGTGCTTGAGCTCAGGTGGATACACCCACCTACATGTCCATTCACTGTCATGGGCAGACCACAGCGCAAAAGAAATAACATGGAAAATCAAATGCAAGAAAATCCAGTTAGATCACCCAGTCCTACAATTAATACATATAACCAAAACATAGAAGAACCATTAGGATCAGAACACCAAATTGAAGCTATGAGCAATGCAACCCTAACCAACCTACTGGTATAACTTGAAGGAAAGCAGCAAAGGACCGATAATCATGTGGATGCTGCCAGCACCAAACTAGAACTAATAGATAAGAAATTGGAAGGAGTTCAAAGAGAGTTAAGAGATTTGAGGGAGAGTGAAAAAAAAAGACCTTAAACATCAGCTGGCCATGCTAAATAAAGACATAAAGAAATGCAAGAATGAACTCCAATTATCATCAAGAAAATCAGAAAATGATGTGAAAAGGGAGCTTGACAGAGGGATGGAAATTATACATCAAAAATCAGTAGAAACTGAAAACCTAACTGAACAAGTCCAAAACTCTCTAGAAGCTCTCAAGAATAGAGTCAGCCAAGTGGAGGATAGAAACTCTGATCTGGAAGACAAGATGGAAGAAATAGTTCGAGAGTTCAAAAATTTCAGTAAGTTGAAAAGTTCCTGAGAACAGAACATGAGGGAATTGTTGGATACACTTAAAAGTCCTAATATCAGGATCATTGGAATACCAGAAGGAGAAGAAATTCAGACCAAAGGCATGGAGAACTTATTTAACAAAATAACTGAAGAAAACTTCCCCAGTCTTTTAAAAGAAAGGCCCATCAAGATACAAGAAGCAAAATGGAACTCCAAACAGACTGGACCAAAGGAGAAACTCTCCAAGACATATTGTCATTAAGACTCTAAACATTTACACCAAAGAGAAAATCCTAAAAGCAGCCAGGGAAAAACAGCACACCACCTTCAAAGGTAACCCCATCAGAATTACTTCAGACTTCTCAATGGAAACCATGACAGCTAGAAGGGCCTGGAATGAAACAATGCAAAGTCTAAGAAAGTATGGCTTCCAACCCAAACTACTCTACCCAGCAAAAGTATCCCTCATAATAGATGGTGAAAGAAAAACATTCCATGACAAAACTCAGCTTTTCAATTTTATGAACACAAAACCAAACCTACAGAGGGTATTTCAGGAAATTCTAAACAGAGAAGGAACAAATAATCAAACTCAAATGCCTACAAGAAGGAGATCACAACAACCAAACTAAGAGTAGAAACAAAAAACTTCAAAGTCCCTGAAAACACCAACCCACATTTACCATCACAATATGGCAGGGATCAAATCAAATCTCACAGTCATTACCCTAAATATTAATGGCCTTAAATCACCCATCAAGAGACACAAGCTAACAGGATAGATCAAAAAATTAGACCCCTCAATCAGTTGCCTTCAAGAAACCCACCACACCACTAAAGACAGACACCTCCTCAGGGTGAAAGGGTAGAAAACAATATTCCAAGCAAATGGGAATAAGAAACAAGCAGTAGTAGCTATATTAACATTGGATAAAATAGACTTCAAACCAAAAAAAAAAAAAAAAAAAAAACATAGAAGGCCACTTCCTACTTATCAAGGAAACGATCCATCAAGAAGATATTACAATCATAAATCTATATGCAGCAAACACAGGGGTAGAACAATTCACATAACAAAACCTACTTGACAATAAAACAGAAATAACCACCAACAACATCATAGCTGGAGACTTCAATATACCATTATCAGTAATTGAGAGATCATCCAAACAGAAACTGAACAAGGAAGTAAGAGAGCTCAACAAAACCATAGATCACTTAGACCTAATGGACATCAACAGAACTTTCCATCCCAAATCCACAGACTACACATTCTTCTCAGCAGCCCATGGAACATTCTCTACAATAGACCATATACTGGGTTACAAAGACTGCCTCCACATATTTAGGAAAATTGACATAATTCCCTGCATGATATCAGATCACAATGCCATATTGCTACAAATCAACAATAAAAGACCCACCTAGAATCCCAACGGTACCTGGAAAAGGAACAGCACACATTCAAACAATAAATGGATAGTGGATGAAATAAAAAATGAAATTACAAAATTTCTGGCATTGAATGACAATGGGAATACATCGTACCAAAACTTATGGGACACAGTGAAGCGGTCCTCAGGGGAAAATTCATAGCACTCAATGCCTTCATAAAAAAAGCCAGAAAGGTACCAAAACAATAACATAACCATCCACCTAAACGCACTGGAAAAACAAGAAAAATCCAACCCAAAGAGCACCAGAAGGAAAGAAATAATTAAAATCAGAGCAGAAATCAATGAATTGGAAACCAAGGAAACAATTAAGACAATTAACAAAACAAAGAGCTGCTATAAACATGGTTGAGCAACAGATCATTCTCAGTGAACTTACCCAATCACAGAAAAAAAAATCGCCACATAGTCTCACTCATCTACTGCACCTAACCTGAATCTACCGAAGATACCTTACATACCCAGCAAGTATCTCCTAGACTAGACACTAGGACGGAAAGGGAGGGAGGGGAGGGCATCAAAGGGGTGGGAAACACAAATCTAGACCAAAATGGCAATGGTACCATAATCTTCTACTCACTAAAAGACAGACCAAACGGCTGATCCTTCACCAGGCCCTTACAGGGAACACCTGAACCACAAGACACTGGAGAGGGTAAGATTAAGACTAACCTTAATCTCCTATATCTTCCCTCCCTCACTTCCCCTCTCCCTGTCTCTCTCTCTCTCTTATCTCTAACTCTTGTATATTAGTTATGTTTTTCCTCATTTTCTTAGTGGGCACTGACCTGTAACTCCCAGATCCAGCATGGGGCTACCATCCACAATAAGATTTTGATCAGAGAGACCTACAAGGTTTCCTAAAAGACAGACAGATTTCTGTCAGAGTACTTGATGACCCACCAAAGGCTAGTGGTAAGACCCTACTGCTGAAGATACCTTATGTGATTGACATGCAAATTAGAATGGCATGGCTGGCAGTTGGAAGAGAGTCAGTCCCCAGACAGGGCGTCTAGTGCCAGAAGGTGCTACATGGGCGACTGGGGGAAATTGACCAATATCTGTCGAAGCAACGCATGGTCTAACCTACTTAGCAGCAAATAACTTGGTGTGATGCCCACACAAGTGCAGTGGTGGCACACAGCCATGGTGGGGAACCAACTGCTCTCAATTTGGCTAACTGATCCCCTCACTGGTATGGGACCCATAGCTGGAGCTGGGAAACAAGTCAGAACCAGATCCAAACATAAGCCCACTCTCTAATATCAATCTACCCTTAATTGTGGGCTACAAGAGGGCCTACACATATTAAATTCTCTATTAAAAAAAAAAAAGTAAGGGTTATCTCATTTGTCCTGGTGCTAACTTACTGTCCGTTGGGAATCTGCTTCTCTTTTTCAGATAGATGTAGATCCTAAGGAGAGAGCCACCCCATCATACCTCAAAAGGGCTCCGGCTGAAACTAAGAAAAATCGGAGAAACAAGCAAGGGGGCTGTTTTCCTGATGAACCAGATACCAGCACAAGGGGGAAGGAGATCAGCACAGAGAAAAATCAACTCCTACCAAATCAGAGAGCCAGAGCCTCAGAGGCCCCCAACACTTCATCACTGAAGCAGACCAAAAATGAACCCAACATGGCTCAGGGAAATTTTGCGGAAGAGGGGGCGGAAAGAATGTCAGAGTCACATGTTGGGTCATGATATGCAGAGACATTTAGCTTACCCATAACTGTGGGCTAACTCCACAATGCATGACCTGTATACCTCAACAAGGAGGGGCCAAGAGGAGTGGGTAGGTCACAGATGAGCCTAATAATGGTACCAAACTGACTCTATTTGCTGAATACAGAACTGACTAATAAAGAAAATAAAAATAAAAATAAAAATTTAAAAAAAAATAGTATGAGGGCTGGACAGATGTTTGGTGGTTAAGACTCTTGCCTACAAAGCCAAAAGATCCAGGTCCCATTCCCCAGGACCAGATATGCAAGGTGGTGCATGCATATGGAGTTTGTTTGCAGCATCTAGAGGTCCCGGCACACCCAGTTCTTGTTACGTATCTGTCTTTTACTCTCTCACAAATAAATAGATAAAAAATTTAAAACAAGTTATTTTATAGAATGATTGCCAATAATTTGCACTATTAATCTAAGACTCTGTTAGTCTTTTCCTTTCTTCATTTTCTTCCTTCCTTTCTTCTTTTCTCATTTTATTTTTATTTTTTGAGATATATCCCAAGGTGGACTTGAAGTGGAGATCATCCTGCCTGAGCCTTTTCAGATTATAAACATATGACCGACCACATCCAGTTTAAGACTATAATTAATTTTCTTCTTACTATTTATCTTCCAAGTCTTTAATTATTGAATAGTCAGACATTAGGAATTCAAGAAAAATTTGTGGTGGGGGAGAATATTAACGCTGTAAGCCAAACTCAAACACGTTACAGGCTTCTTACACTGAGATAAAAAAAACAGTCCAGGTCTAGCATTGCTCAAATAAATCAGAATCACTTGTGGGTGTGGTCTAAACATCAGCATAAAGAAACATTAAAACTCTCACTCTGCTTGTCATTGTTGACTGGTGAAGACTTATTCTGGCACAACTTCTGTCTGGGAACATTCAGACTGAATATTGGATGTATATAAAAGTCAAATCAAAGTACAAATTTCCAAGGTAAGGACTTATATCTACATCATATATAGCTATCAATTTAAATAAATAAAAGTCACCCTACCAGCCTGTAATCTCCAAGTTAACAAAGTGCTGGTTTAGTATATGGCTAAAACACACAGATGAAAATTTCAGATGTGCATACTGTGAAGGGGATCACTAATGTTGATTCTCTCTCTCACTGGCATAACCAAGATTGCATTGCCCTTTAAACTTTATACAGGGGACAATACAGTCATGTAAACACTCCTGTGAGAACAAACGGCTAAAATTTCAGCTTGAGTAGCTTTATCTACAAAATAACTACAGTTCAGAATTTACAAAAGGATTGTTATGTTTTGTTTGCTGGTGGTTATTAAGTAAACTATCATTATTTGCCTTGTCTTTTTATCAGGTGATAAAAATTTTGGTAAATGTCATGTTAAAACATTTTGTGAATGTCACTGAGATGAAATATTGTTTGTTTATGAACATTGGTTTAGTGATTTCACTACGTCATTGAAGAAGCAAAGAGAAATATATACTTTGACCCAACTTTTTTTTGTTGTTGTTTTTTTGAGGTAGGGTCTCACTCTAGCTCAGGCTGACCTGGAATTGACTCTGTAGTCTCAGGGTGGCCTTGAACTCACAGCAATCCTCTTCCTACCTCTGCCACCCAAGTGCTGGGATTAAAGGTGTGTGCCACCACAACCAGCTTGACCAAACTATTTTAAGCTTTATTCACATACATGATGACAGAAATATCTGAAAGCTACACATATTTACAGATCTATATAGACTTCAACTAATAAAATAATATACATTTTGTATTACCCAGGGTTCTCTAGAGGAATAGAACTGCTAGAATGAATTATATTAAAAAGGGAATTTATTGGATTACTTTATGGTACTCCAATATCAGTTGTAGGCCAGAGAATCAAGGAACCCAGTAGCTGCTCAGTCCACCATGGCCAGACGCCTCAGCAGTCAAAATCCAGCATGGAAAGCCTGGAGGCTTCCTGAGGAGCTGCTGGTGTTCAATCCATGTGGGCCTTCAGTTGACGCTGGTCTTCCTTCTGGGCTGGTCTCCAATTCACGCTGGAAAGCAGCAAGTGGCTCCAGCAGCCAAATGGAAGGAAGGAAGGAAGAGGCTCTTTCACCGAGAGCTTACTTATATAAAGTCCTCCTTTGAGAGGGACCATCTACTTCTGGGGGAAGGGCTCATTCTGGGGGAAGGACTTCCTCCTTCAGTTAATCCTTTCTGGAAGCAACCTCAGAGACCCACCCAAAAGGGATTTCTGTGGATTACTAAACAGAGCAAGTTGACAACACCTTAACTATCACACACTTTAAAATCGTTTAAGATTTAATGAGTCAAAGAAATGAAATCACACTAGAACAAGTTTACTTTTAAGACTGTTAATACTAATTCAAATAAAATTAAGTAGTACATAATAAAACAAAGACTTTGAATGATATGAAGGTTTTATCTAATATTGTAAATAAAGGGATTATGTTTTTAAAATGGTTCGTTAGAATCTAATAGCTTTAGTATCTTTTAACTAAATAGAAAAGCACTTTTAAATGTATATTTATATATCTATATAGTTTGTATATAATTTATATTGTTATGTAATTTACATAAAATATTGTATTTTTCATTCCCTTCTCTGAAGTAACCTTTGCAGCCTTTTCTTATTTTCTTATCTACTTTTGTAGATTCCAGTAAGAGGGAGGGCTGGTGACCCTAGGCAAGAAGGAAGAGGGGTCTTGGGAAGTCTGTTGAGCAGTCATTGAATTTGGGAGGATGTCCGAACTGAGAGAGTGTGTAGGAAGAAGTAAGCAGCTAGGATATCAAGGCTCTTAAAGATCAAATAACCTCTGCTGTGCACCTGAGGCCCTCTATGGAACAAAAGAAAGGACAACAAACAAGCAGTTCAAATCTATGACCCAGGAAGACCAAAATAGGACTACTTATTTAATCTAGTTTAATTCTATAAGCCCAGAGGAGAGAAGACAGGAAGAGAAGATCATAAGGGTAAATATAGTGGTAATAAAAAATGGAAATGAGTATGAGTGTCCAATGACTGGTCTGCCTGTATCATATTTTCATAAGTAGTTTTCATTTACTTTTGAATCTTAATTAGCTGTAGCTTTTCACATTTCTGCTAGTGATATGGTCTTGGTCATGAGAAAAGTATGTGAATTTTGTTCCAGTTTGTTTCTTCTCCCTAAGCACTTCACTGTGAGGGGCATACTTCCATTTTATTACTGGGTGGCATGCTTGACCTCAGAGAAGTGCTGTACATTTTGAATCTTTGTTCTATAATAAGATGTATACCATCTTATGGGGAATTTAACTGATTTAAGCCATGTGCATTGGACACTGTGGTGGTTTGATCCAGGTGTCCCCCATAAACTTAGGTATTCTGAATGCTAGGTTCCCAGCTGATGAAGATTTGGGAATTAACACCTCCTGGAGGGAGTGTACTGTTGGGGGCGGGTTTATGGGTGTCATAGCCAGTTTCCCCATGCCAGTGTTTGGCACGGTCTCCTGTTGCTATGTTGACCATGGGGTGATGTCCACCCTCTGCTCATGTTGTTGTTTTCCCTGCCATCATGGAGCTTCCTGCTTGAGCCTGTAAGCCAAAATAAACCTCTTTTCCCACAGACTGTTCTTGGTTGGGCAATTTCCACCAGCAATGCGAACCTGATTACAGTAGACACCATTATGCTAGCTTCATCTCCCCATCAGAACTGAAAGGTTTTCAAATCACAGTTTGCAGACAGGTGCAGGCACAGAACCACTAGCTGTCAAAAATGTTATAGGTTTCGTCAGCTGAGTAAAGCCTTCTTCTGCAAGGTCACCTCTTCAGACCAGGCACAGCAGGAGGATTGTTTTCATTTGAGGTGGGCACCCACACCTCAAATGAAAACAATCCTATTGCTTTTTCCCAGCTTTGGAGCTCAGGGATCAGCTAGAACCAAGTGATTCCTTCTTCCTAAACCTGATTCTTTTCTATCCTCGCATAGGTATTAACCCAAAAAGCATTGTCAACTTCTGTATACTAATTTCAACCTTAGAGTCTGTTACTTAGCTACAATTAATTATGCTTCTAATAATAGACTGAATGCAGATAGACTTGATCATTGGAGGCCAGTTGACAAAGACCTACTCCTTGGTGACAGAAGGAACAAGTGATCAATTCAATTTTTTTAAAACTTTAGTGTTGAGGGATGGAGAGATGGGCTTTTTGGTTATGACACTTACCTGGGAAGCCTAAGGATGCATGTCCAATCTCTCTCTCTAGAACCCACAAAAGCAAGACACACAAAGGTGCTGCAAGAGCACGGACACATATGCACATTAAGCAACACAAGAGTCTGGAGTTTGATTGCTGAAGCCCTGGCATGCCAATTCTCTCTCTCTCTCTCTAGCTTTTTCTAAAATAAAACTTTAGTGTTGAGCTGGAGATGTAAACTGCTGGATAGAAATCCACTAGCAGGTACAATGAAGCAGGTATCAGAGAAATACGTTTTATTAGGAAGTCTAAAGTTGAGAATGGCTGATGCTCTGAAGAAAAAAATTAAAGAGCTTATTATTAATTGAAAATATAACTCTGGAAGTTAGAAAAACTGCTTAGTAACATTTTACAGTTTTTTTTTTTTAATTTCCTACATACTACTGACAGAGAACACTGAGGAACTGGATCTGATAAAAAGAACAGCATAGCTCCAGAGATCAAATTTGATGTGTCAAACTCAGAGCCAGGATTGGTAAAAGTGGGACAGTAAGGAAAAGGGTGGGGTCATCACATTCATGCCCTTTGAAAATATTAAACTACTCAATTCACTGAGCAGTTAGAGCAGTAGAGGTGACAAATCTCTGTTAGAGACTACTGTTCCCACCTGTCTTGCAGAAAACTGTCCTGTGATACCCTGCATCTTTCTCAATGTCTGACAAACTCCATTGTCTCTTAGAGAATAGGCCAGGAGCTAGATCGGTGTTACATTTCTATCCGTCCATAGAAATGGCAGCCTTGTGAAAGGAAAAATGGGACCATACCAAGGAATTCTAGAACTAGAAATACACATTTGAAACTGAATCCAAAGAGAATATCCAATTATACAAAGATGACTTTATCTGTGCAGAAGAGCTGTTTATGGAAAACATACTAGTGAAACATTTTGGGAGAGAACCTATATGATGGTGCTTATATTCTACTAAGAAGCCTCATAGAAGCATAGAGAAAATAATGTTCCATCACAAGTGAAATAGAAGAGCCAAGGATGCTCTGGCAGATGGTGGAAGAATAGAAGAAATAGTCCTGCCAAATTCCTGAATCAGAGAAGTCTCTGATATAAGACTGGAAAAGCTATCAGATTGTGATGTTTGGCAAAAGAAGTAGGAAGACATTTTGTTTTACCAAGTTAAAAGAAATATGCTGGTGAAAGGTCCATTAGTGTTATAGGAGACAGCAAAATTGTACCCTAGAATTGGAGGATGAATGTGTTGGGGAAATAGTCTCAGTGGAAACCATGGTAATGGAAAATCTTCCCAAAATAATATGCTCTAAGTGACAGCCCTTTATAGTTTAAGGTAGAACACTCTCAATTAGCCTCATAAGTAGCAGAGTTACAATAATGAAAACCAGAGTAGCATGGCAGCGTCACAGAAATAGCTGACTGATGTAACATAGTTTTCTTAAGTCAAGATGTATGTGCACCTAATCAAAATTTTCAACACAATAATTCAAGGAATGGTTACCTGTCAGCTAAAGGTAGTTGTCCTAATGAAATATCTCAGTGTCTTCACCAATTTACAATTATAACCTACTTTTTCAACACCTAACTCACTGAATGTTAGGGTAGGGCAAGTAATCTAGAGCACTCTAGTCATTATCTACTATACTTATTAATTCTTCCTTTCCCAAAGAGTCTACTGATAATAGGGCTCTGGAGTTCAGAAAGAGCTTATGAACCCCAAGTTTTGGGGTTTTATCTATCTTTAACAAGGAATATAAATAGACTGAGAAGGATAATCCATAAATCATTACATTCATTTAGGGGCATCTATGAATCCAGGGAGGGGCCTGGAATGAGGATATATACTCATGTAGAAGGAGAACGTGGTAGCCCATTTGGGAAGCTTAGCATGAGAGTGGAGGGAAAATCTGAAAGGGGCTTTCTGGAAAAACTGACAAAGGGCCAGGTTTGAAAAGAATGCTAGTAGGTAATAAGAAAATAATAAAACAAAAAAAAATAAATAAAAACTACTTTCACCACATTCCAGTGCCATGGGGAGCCCTAGCAGCTGAAACAGAGGAAGGCCTTATCCCTACAGGGACCGTAAGACTCAGGCATGAGCAGACAAGAACGAGGCATTGCCCACCTGGTAGGCCCCTCTTATAGCTTATTGGGGTGGGTTTTACCCTCAGGTTCTGGGGAACTGAGAGAGAGCTAAGTGATTTGGATTCAGGCAATTGCCCCAAAAGTGGCCAGCATAGATGAGAAGAGAGTGCTGTTCTTGAAGAATGAGACTGGACTTGGTTAGACACTAAGTTCTCTTTGGACCCATTCCTAGCTGGCTACCTAAATATAAAACTATCTGCCTATTTCCTTCTCATTACTGCTGTTTATTTCAATAGCTAACTGTACACTGACGGAAGAAGAACACAGGAATCCCAAGGTTTGTTGCAGAGATGATCTCATATCATGCTAATACTCAAGAACAAATAACCTGTCTCTGTGTGAAGGTATGGCATATGGAGGCGCAGCATATTTCTACTGTCTCCATGACTCACCTGTTGGCTCATTCTCAAATTAGGTACTTTATTAAACATCATTTCAGCATCTGTGGTCACATCATAACAAGTTCTGCTGATCATCCCATTTATAAGGGTCGTTGTGATTCTTTCAATTACATAGCTATTTGAGCCATTGTCACAAAAATCCTTTCTGTACTTGATATTGGAATAACCACAATACTCTCATATGATATTGATTGAAATCACCAATTCTTGTGCATATTTAGTCCCCATTTTATCTACAAAACTTTACAGAACTTAGCAAAAGTGCTGCACTCACAATTCATAACCCACAACCCTATGGTGAATACCAGCAATCCCACTGAGTAGAACTTTCAGTGAAATGGGAGCAGGGAGGAAGAAAATGATGGTACCAAGACATGCTGGGTACATACAAAGTTTCTACTTAAAGAAGTGATACTTCACTCCTGACTTTCTGTTCATCTGTTATTTATTGTTTCACTTTACCTTCCTCAAAAGAAGTTCTTATACTAGGACTGATATTTCTTGGTTTTGTGTTTCTTTCCTCCTCAGATAAGAAGTATTTGCACCCCATATGTATATCACTGTTACCATAGAATATCGTAATATGGTGATAAAATATGTTTTACCTACTTTCCTCAATATGCAGGATGAATGCTTATATTATAATAATAAATGATTTAAATATTGAAATAATTAAAGATAAAGTAGAAGAGCATCAAACAGTTCCAGAGCCTATAGTGATCCTGATTAATGCTACTCAGCCTATGTAGAAACCTTCTGAAGAAACTATGATGTTGGAAAGGTAACTTTTACTTCTGTACTATGGAATCACCAGTTAAGGGGCAGAGTATATAGAGACAGCAGATAAGATAGTGGTAAAGTTTCTTTCTTTGTTTTAGTATAATTAATTATACAAAATAGTGGATTTTATTTTGATATATTCATATATGTATATAACATACTTTGATCATATTCATCGTTCCTGTAAGAAACATATATATGAAAGATTATAAACTATTAATCATTTATTTTTTCCTGATTTATTTGTATTTATTTATTAGAGACAGAGAGGGAGAGACAGAGAGAGAGAGAGAGAATGGGCACACCAGGGCCTCTAGCCACTACAAATGAACTCCAGATGTATGTGCCACTACGTGCATCTGGATTATGTGGGTCCTGGAGAATCAAACCTGGGTCATTAGGCTTTGCAGGCATGCATCTTAACCACTAAGCAATCTCTCCAGCCCAATCATTTATTATTTATTGTACATAGACTATGTGGCACTTTCAGAAGAATGGAGACATGCTCAAGTGTAGGCATATGCCTATCTTTTTACTCCTGCTCACTTCTTGTTTTCTTCCCCGAATCCTTTCTTCCTTTCTCACATCTGGAGTTGCCCATCCCTTTCTCTGTACCCTCTCCAATAGTTCACACATTCTAAACATCATACAATAATTTTTGGGGATGGCTCTGCTTTCATCCCTGCAACCAATGTCTCTTTGGGGATAAAACAAAACAAAGCAGAAAGAAGGCAGCATTCTTAGGAAAGGGATAGAAAATATATATGAATTAAATTCCCAATAAACTTTATATCAGCACTTTATAAATGTTTCTTGTCAATAATTCTCCCAGGCAAGTATGGTAATGAAATACAAACTCCTTGGTACTTGAACACTTTGTGAGTATAAATAAAAATGAATACATTTATGAAAAAGCTAGCTTGGTAACTAAGGGTCACATCTCTGGGCCTCAGATTTCTCACTTATAAAATGAGAGTGTTAGATCAGGTGATCTCTAAGGACCCTATTGCCCCAAACTGCCTCTATGTTATTGAAACTATAAAAAGAAAAACAACTCAGTGGAATAGAAACTTATAAAAATTTGAACTTATTCCAGCCAGAGATTCTTTACAATCAGAGATTTTAGGTCACAATTGGAACAGATGCTGTTTGATTTTGTAATTTGGGTTTAATTGATTTACAGGCTCATGATACAGTGGTTTTTCTACATAGGAGAGAACTGGTACTCTAGAGATGAAATTATGCTTCTGTTTCATGCTCAAACTGCTACTGCCTTTATGACTTTCCAAAGGACATGCCCTTCATCTTCTTTTCTTCTGTTCACTGCACTCCCCTCTGTTCTCTTACCTTTTCCCAAAATTCCCTATCACCTTTGCTTAGAAAACTGAAATGTGTCTCCCCAAATCTCTTCACTGATCTCATGATGCTTTTCTGTTTGTTGGCTGGACATTTCTACTCTATGCCCAGTAAAGAGTTAGGGCTCAAAATGTCTGAAATGGAATTCACTTTGTCTCCTTATTGCTGTGCTGTTGCTTCTGTGATTATCTTTAACAGCTTCTTGGTCATTAAGGCATGACAACTTCCATCATGGGTTACTTTTGCCTTTCCCATGAATCCCCATTAATAACAGGGTTCCAGAATCATACAAATGCCATGAGCATTATCTCTGAAGCCAGATGGCTTAGATCATAGTTCCCTGCTTACCAGCTGCGGGTTCTTGGGCCTGAGCTCCCACTCTATGAATTGGAGTTGAGAGCTTCTTAGATTTGTTATGAGGTGATCAAGTAATGCCTATAAAGCTCTTTGAACAGAGGAATCAACTAAAATGTAAGAGCAATTATCATAATTAACATCAAAACTTTTCAGAATTTTTCTCAAATCTCTGTTGCATCCCCATGTAAGCTAGCATAACAAGAACTTCCTTGACTTCACACATAGCCTTTTCATTGGTTTCATTGTTTTTGTTATTTTAATCCCACATTTATCACAGCAGTGCTTGATTCTTATTTTCTGTTAGATAGCTTTGTATTTCTGATTTCCTACTCAATGGAATAAAGATTCTATAGTCCTGTGCTCAAGAACTTTCATCATGTGGTCTAAATATCTTTTCCAAACTTATTTGCTAATACTCTACTACTTATAGCTTCAGTATGAGCAACCTTAAATTTTTGCTTTCTTCCAGTTGTGCTATAAAGTTTTTCCATACTCTTAACTTAATCCTAGATGTTTTCTTCCCAGGATATACATGCCCATAAGCTCTTTATTTCAGGAAGAGTCTGAGTAACACTAGAGGTTCTTACCCATTAATGCTTGGGAGATTTTCTGTACGTCTCTCATTTCCTATAATTAGTCTGTTTGCTTCCCATAGAGTTCTTATTTTTTTTCTCCTTTCATTAAAATTGTTTACATGCCTAATTCTTTTTCCATGTTTAATAACAAAAGTCTTCATCAAAGAAATAATTTCCGGGCTGGAGAGATGGCTTAGCGGTTAAGCGCTTGCCTGTGAAGCCTAAGGACCCTGGTTCGAGGCTCGATTCTCCAGGACCCACGTTAGCCAGATGCACAAGGGGGTGCACGCATCTGGAGTTCATTTGCAGTGGCTGGAGGCCCTGGCGCGCCCATTCTCTCTCTGTCTCTCTCCCCTTCTCTCTGTTGCTCTCAAATAACTAAATAAAAAATGATTAAAAAAAAAAAAAAAGAAATAATTTCCTCTCAGATGCTTACAATACAAATAGCCATTCATTGAAAATGTAAGTGAGGAATACTTTTAAGGAATGCAAGAAATAAGGAAGGAAATACACTTTAATTATTTAGTATGTGCTTTATAAATGGAGAAAAATTTGTAAAAGTTTCAAAGGAATATTTACAAATAAGAAAATTTAAAAAGTTAATTTTGGGGGCTGGAGAGATGGTGGAGTGGATAAGGCATTTGACTGCAATGCCAAAGGAGCCAGGTTTGATTTTCCAGGACCCATGTAAGCCAGATACACAAGGTGGTGCATGTGTCTGGAGTTCATTTGCAGAGGCTAGAGGCCCTGACATGCCTATTCTCTCTCTCTCTCTCTCTCCCTCCCTATCTCTCTCTCAAATAAAAATAAAATTTAAAAATCGAATTAAAAATATTTTATTTATTTATTTATTGGGGAGTAAGAGAAAGAGAAAGAGGGAGGGAGGGAAAGAGAGAGAGAGAGAGTGAGAATGGGCATGATAGGGCCTCCACCCACTGCAAGCAAACTCCAGAAGCATATGCCACCTTGTGTAACTGGCTTCCATTCAATTCCTGGGGAATTGAACCTGAGTCCTTAGGCTTCACAAGCAAGCACCTTACCTACTAAGCCATGTCTGCAGCCTCCCAAAGTGAATTTTAATGAAGGAAATTTTATTATAAATGCCACCATTAATAGTGTGAAACAAGTGGGAAGAAAGATCATGTCAGCCAGAGTAATTAAAAGAAATTAAGCTTTGTATTAACCACTTATCTCTTCTTTGTTTTCATCACTTATGCATACAATTTACCATGTTTTAGCATCCCTTGAATTCAACAATTTATCTCTCAAATTAAAAATTAGTAAGACTAAATTATCATTGCATATATCTTAATACTTTCCAAGTTTTATGTATATTATCTTCTTTTAATATTTACAATGATAGGTTTTTGTGATACTGAGAGTCCTTTATGTCATATTGTTTGTCTTTGTTTAACCAAAAATAATTTAAAATCAAAATGATTAAATTTGACTCTGGTTAGGATGACAGAATAGGATGCTCACCTGTGAAATCAGTGGGGTTGGAGGGCGTGAAGGAGGCAAATTGATACAAGACCCACTCCTTTGTGTTATTTGTCTGGACAAGTCCAGATCCATTAGAAGTTTGTTAAGTTAGATTAGACCCTTGTTAAAAAAAAAAAAAAAAAAAAAAAAAAAAAAACAGGAGGAAGCTGCTAGCAATCAGGGAGACTCAAGGATTAGGCTCCAGCCTGCTGTAGCCAGGAAGCTTCTCTTCTCCCTACCCTGCCTGAGCTAAATTGAACATCATCAAAGTAACAATCTGATCATTTTTGAAAAACACCATTAAGAAAATTAGAACACAAGCAAAGACAAGAAGAAAGTATTTTCAGAACACTCATATAATAATGAATTTTCATAAAGCATATATAAAAATACTCATAAGAAAAGCAGTCCTCTTAGACAAAACATACAGTTATTGCATCGTCATAATTACAAATCATTAAAGAAAGGAAACATAAACCTGATGAGATATATAATTATTATAAAATGGTTCAAATTAAAGAGATTGGTAATACAAAATGTCATCAAAGTTCAGACAGTCTGTGAAATGTTCCCAGACCAAAATCAACTGAGTTGAGGTCATGAATAAATACATTATGGAACTTCCTCACAATGTAATATTGCCCAGTATAAAAGGATGTATTATTAATAAATGTAACTACTTTCATGCATTTCAAAAATCATTTTTTTCAATGTGAAGAAAACTAAATTAAAATTATTTGGAGGCTTCCTTATATGACATTTAAGTAAAGGTAAAATATAACTTTCTTGAAGCTCCACAGCACTAACAGTGCCAGGCACTTATAGTTTTCTGTGAGAGAAAAAACACCAGCAATGCTATGATTGAAGAAGTGCTTGAGTGTTCCCCTTGGTGTGGAAAAAGTGGAAAAAGAAAACAAAGAGAGAATCCCCTCCCCTGTGGGAAAGGAACCACAGTAGAACAACTTTGCTCTTTTAGTCACTCCTTCCTAGGGATCATTTATGGAAGAGTAATTAGGATGTATGTGAATGCTCAAATACAGGCCAAAGGATGAAGGTGTTCAACTAGTGCTAAAGTGTAGCAAAGCCACAAGTTTAAGGCTTTGTGCCATGCTTTTCCATATAAACATTTGAAGTAACAAAGTTGATTTTATACACACTCAATTAACTATAGATCATCATATGTTATAGCTAAAGCATATATTTGATTCCAATATCTGCTTTTGACTTTATTTTAATTTAGGAAACCCCACATTAGTTCTTTTAACCCCTAAGTAACTGGTAAGTTAGATAACTGCTTAGTAGTTGGGGACCTCAGAGAAGTCACTTAACCTAAATTATCTCTTTGTTCTTATTTTAAAAATGTGGCTTATAATAATTCTTGCCTTTTATGATTGAAATAGGGATTGCATACAGTAGTATTTGTAAAGTGCTCAGACCAGTGCCCACCGAAGTGCATCCTCTACCAATGCCAATGACCCTCTTTTTGCAGTGTTTCTTTACTGACCTCTCTGCACAGTGCTTGTGTCTCTGCACATGGGTCAGGCACACAGTAAGCAAGACTGGAAGATGATTTCTTTTAGCAGTCACATATTTCAGAAGAACTAAATATTTCAGAAATGCTTTTGCATTATGAAATGTTTTGAGTAGATCTTTCTTGCCTGCAAATTTAGCTCACTTAAGGAAAAAAGGAAACATTAAGAGCATTAAGCTTGAAAGAGTGCCATCTGATTGTTCTTTCCTCTTACTAGAGTTGGACTGAAAATGGAGATCCATTGAAAATATGGCCACTTTCAACCTTCAGGGTGATATGGGGGAAGCGGGGGCAAAGACTAAACCTAGCCTGGAAAGCATGACATGGGAAACAATTGAAAAAAATGGAAGCCAAGTTTTGTCACATAATCATGAGTTCATATATGTCTGGAAACATTAATGTCAAGAGCACAGAAAATATTTTTGTGAATGTTATGTTCACTAACAGAACAATTTGTACCCATGAGTAGATGTAATAACTTTATCTTTAAATTTGTGATTCTTTTTAAATGTTTTTTGAACACTGCCAGATAAACAGAAAATTTATTTCAGTGAACCTGGTTAAGACAGTTAAAGAGCAGGCTGCCTTGAAGCAGTGTAACTGGACAGCTGTCCCCTCCTATTTACATCACAAATGCTTATCTACTTTCTTTGTCCTTGTCACACTGACACAACTGATGACATAATATGAATGTGCCTACTTAGATCTGGGAGGACCTTTGAAGGTCCTCTTACTAAAACTTTTTCTGTTTTATCTGTATCTCTTGCCTTGGGGTAGAACTTTCCAAACTACTTATATTTCCCTCGCTCATAACCAGCATTTGGTAGGACAGCAAAAGTAAGCATGGTGCCCTCTGCTCATATCCATGCATAGGACTCTGGGACAGTTTTACAATTGAGAATTTAAGCTATGTAGACAGCCTTTTCAGCATGAGTTCTGTAATCTAATTTATCATATACTCCAAAGATGATGGCATTATCCACAGACAATTCTATGTAATCTTCTTTAAAGTATTTTTTTTTTATTTAAGTAACAAATTTCAAGAGTTTGACCAGAATTGAAAAGGCTCTAGAAGTTTGGTCCATTGAAAATTTCTTTAAATAGGCAACTCTACATTTTGCTTGTCCTATCTTTCTGTCTATCATCACCTGTTCACTTATCTATTATCTATTATCAATTGTTCTGTCACCTATCGATCTGAGTATTTTCTCCCATAAAGGTATTTATGGCACGAAAACTCTATTTACTAAAGTTAATATTAGACTAAGGTACTTAAGATTAGGACATTTTTTATTAATATAAAGTAAAAAATGTGATAATGTTGTTAGTGAATTACTATTAATAGTCTCTGTACCAGGACAATGCAAGCCCATGTCACTACACAGAATAAATGAAGATATAGGGGAGACCATTTTCTTTCTTAGATTGCTCTTCCTTTTTGTTGGACAGTTGTAAAATACTTCAGCGGTTCCTTCTTCCTCGTTTCTTATCTGTCAACCTAACTCACTCATTTAGTGTTTGATAATTACAAACTATTGGAAGCTTCTCAATGCATCTGTGATCAACAATATATGATGAACTGGACATGTACCTATAGTTCTCTGGTGAATGCAAGGTGGCACACTCTTTTCTTTAAATTGACACTTCTGACGTGTTTTACCTTCTTTAAATTTGTTATGTTGGATCAGAGAGATGGTTCAGCAGTTAAAGGTACTTGCAGACAAAGCCTGTTGCCCTGAGTTCAGATGCCAGTACCCATATAAAACCAGATATAGAAAGTAGTACATATGTTTGGAGTTTGTTTGCAGTGGCAGGAAGCCATGAGTCATCTATACTCTCTCTCTTTCTCTCTCTCTCTCTCTCTCTCTGTCCCTCCATATATATATCTTTCTCTTTCTTCTTGTCACTGTCATGAAAATAAATAAATATAGAATTATGTTTAAAAGACAGTAAGAAATGGATTGATAAATGGTTCAAAAACAGGTATCTTATTTAGAGTGATTTTTTTCCTTTATCTCTATTTTTTTTGAATTAAAGACTAAAGCCATTGAGTCATTTGCTACAGCTGGTATTAAAATTAAATTCTTATAACTTTCGATATTTTTTTGTTTTGTTTTTGAGTCAGAGGTTCATGTATCCTAACTTGGCCATGAAATCATTATGTAGACAACGATGACCTTGGACTCCAGATCACCTGCCCTCCACTACCCAAGTGCTGGGCATACAAGTATGTGCCACAGTCTCAGATTTAAAATTTCAAGTTTTAAAAAAGTTACATTTAGTTGGCATGGAGTATTTTATTGGAAGAAGAAAAAATGAATTTGTACATCCATCAAATTATAGTTGCTTAATAAAAACAAGAAATATTTTGGAAAGTAAAGTCTTCTATGGAGTTGTAGGTTTTCAGGCATCATTACACTGCTAACATCTAGCATTTCTTGCATACAAAATTATTCTTTAGTAATTTGTAACTGCCTTACAAAGAAGACAATATTTAAATAAAGTTATCTAAAAGTATTCAGAAGATAATAGTGCTCTCATTTCTTGGGCATGTATCTGACGACCCCCAAGGGATTCTTAAAGCTGCACACAGATTGAATTTTATTGCTTCTCTTGGATATTCGTGGATAGATAGCATCAATACTCTTTCACTAAAGAAATGCTAGTAAGTAAAATAAAAGTTACACATACGCAGAAAAGATTGACAACTTGATAGCTGAAACACTAGTAAATGATTAATGGAGAAGTAGCATGCGCAGCACATTAATACTACTAGGTGACTAATAGAGAATTAGCTTGCACAGCACTCAGACAGCTACTAGATGACTAATGGAGAAGTACGATGCATAGCACTGAGACACAACTAGGTGACTAATCAAGAAGTAGCATTCACAGCACTCACACTAATAGATGACTAATGGAGAAGTAGCAGGCACAGCACTGAGACACTACTAGATGACTAATCAAGAAGTAGCATGCACAGTACTGAGGCATTAATTGATGACTAATGGAGACGTAGCATGCACAGTACTGAGACACTATTAGGTAACTAATGGAGAAGTAGAAGGTACAACACTGACACCTTACTAGATGAGTAATGGAGAAGTAGCATGCATAACACTGAGACACTAATACATTACCAATGGAGAATTTTCATTCACAGCACAAGACACTAATAGATGAATAAAGGAAATGTAGCACTGAAACACTTACTAGATGACTAATGGAGAAGCAGCATACACAGTACTGAGACTCTACTAGGTGAGCAAGGGAGAAGTAGCATTCATAGCACCACAATACTGGAAGTAGTGGTCAGGTATTCCCATTGCCACATGGAGCCATATTAGTTATGATTCATTACACTAGTCAAAATAGGACATAATATAAAACTTAATGAATTTTTTTCTGAATTTTTCCTGTAATATTTTGGGGCTGTACTTGACTTTACACAATGAAATGACAATACGCAAAATTATGGACATGGGAAAACTACTGTATAGTTCAGCTGAAGAGTTCAAAACTGACAGTAGCTTTCTAAGACTGAATAAAACACATTGTGTTGATAAGTAGCTAAATAAAACTAGGCCAATTCAAAGAAACTAGAGAAACAATAAACGAAGTAAGCTAAAAACCTAAGAAGAAAATTATAATAATTTAATAATAATAAATATCTTTTGGTTAAGCAGCACAGTGAATGAAAAGAAAAACTATAGCACAGAGCATCAATGTCAGAACAGATCAAGCAAAAGAAAAGAAGGCTTGAATCCAAAGACATGTTATTTGAGAATATACAATCAAACTTTAAAAATAATAAGATAGCAGGGCATGGTATTGTATGCCTTTAATCCCAGCACTTGGGAGGCAGAGGTAGGAGGATCACCATGAGTTCGAGGCCACCAAGAGACTACATAGGGAATTCCAGGTCAGCTTTAGCTAGAGTGAGACCTTAACTCCAAAAACCAATAATAATAATAAGAAGAAGATGAAAAAGAATAAATAAAAACTTGGAATATATGCAACAGCATTGAAAGAGGAAATATTTGAATTAAGGACACAAATCTACACACAAACAGCAATGGTACCATAAAATTCTACATCCCAAAAGGCAGACCAAATGGTTGATCCTTCACTAGGCCCTTAGAGGGAACACCTGAGTCACAAGGCACTGGAGAGGATACAATGAAGACTGACCTTAATCTTCTACAGCCTCTCTCTCTCTCCTCTCTAACTCTTTTATATTAGCTATCTTTTTCTTCCTTCTCTTAGTGGGCACTGACCTGTAACTCCCAGCACCAGCAGATGACTATCATCCACAATGAGCTTTTGATCAGAGAGGCCTGCAAGGTTTCCTAAAAGAATGACAGATTTCTGTCCGAGTACTTGATGACCCACCAAAGGCTAGTGGTAAGACCCTACTGCTGAAGACACCATATGCAGTTGGCATGTAAAATGGAATGGTATGGCTGGAAGCTGGAAGAGAGTCAGTCCCCAGTCAGCACGTCTAGTGCCAGAGGGTGCTACATGGGCCTCTGGGGGGAAATGACCAATATCTGTGCAAGCAACTCATGGTCTAACCTACTTAACAGCAAATAACCTGTTGTGATTCTCATACAAATGCAATAGTGGTGCATAGCCATGGTGGGAAACCAACTGCTCTTGATTTGGCTAACTGATCCTCTCAGTGGAATGGGACGCATAGCTGGAGCTGGGAAATATGTCAGAGCCATATCCAAACATGAGCCTGCTCTCTATTATCAAGCTACCATCAATCGTGGGCTACAAAAGAGCCTACACCTATTAAATTCTCTGTAAAAAAATAATAATAATAATAATAAGGTTATCCCATTTATCTGGTGCTAACTTTACTCTCTGCTGGAGAATCTGCTTCTCTTTTTCAGATAGATGCAGAACCTAAGGAGAGAACCACCCATCATACCTCAAAAGAGCCCCGGCTGAAACTAAGAATAATTGGTGAAACAAGCAAGGGTGCTGTGTTCTCGGGGAACCTGGTACCAGCACAAGGGTGAAGGAGATTGACACAGAGAACAATCAACTCCTACCAACTTAGATATCCAGGGACACAGATGTTCCCAAGACCTCATCACTGAAGTAGACCCAAAATAGCCCAACATGGCTCAGGGAAATTTTGAGGAAGGGGTGGTGGTGGAAAGAATGTCAGAGCCACACTTTGGGTCATGGTACACAGAGACATTTCCTCCTGCCCATAACTGTGGGCTAACTCCACAATGCATGACCTATATACCTCAACAAGGAGGGGCCAGGGGGAGGGGGTAGGACATGGAGGAGGCTAACAATGGTACCAACTTGACTGTATTCACTGAGTACAAGTGCACTGAGAAATCCTGCTGGAACTGAGCTGATAACCTCCTCCATGTAGACCAGCTGACAAAAAGCTGGAAGAAGCCATTCTACAGGCAGTTCAATGGGAGAAATAGAAATCACCAGTGAAGGTAGTCAACAGTGGACAGTGCAATTCTTATATTTTGACAGCCAGGCCAAATGAGCCAACGTGTGCAATAGTGGCACATCTGTCATGGTGGAAATCAACTGTCTTATAATTGGATAGGAGGCCTGCTCCATAGGAGGGAATACATCTCTGATACTGAAAACTTAAAACATGGGTAGTCATGAGCCCTAGGGGTGTAATGTCGGCTCCTTTCTGGCTAAATGTATATACTATGCTTATCAAACTTCCCAGTAAGCACTTCCCTTGATGTTCATGCCCTTATACTAATGCTACTCTCACTTTTGGTAGAGAGTCTTCTCTTTTCAGATGGCAGTGGCCTTGGTATAACTCAGAAAGCATCATGGTGCTGGAAAGAAGTGAGAGGAGTGCTCAGTACTGCAATATGTCTCATACCTTCCAAGGCTCAGGGTCTATTGTGGAAGAGGTGGTGAAAAGAATGTAAGAGCCAAAGGAAGAGTAGGACTCCTTACAACATGCTCCCGCCAGACACAAAATGGCCTGGATATCCATGACCTCACAGTGCCTGACACTACCTACACAAGACCATCATAATAGGAGGAAAAGATCATGACATCAAAATAAAAGAGAGGCTGATTGAGATGGGGAGGGTATATGGTGGAGAATGGAGTTTCAAAGGGGAAAGTTCGGGGAGGGAGGGTATTATCATGGGATATTTTTTTATAATCATGGAAGTTATTAATAAAAATTTGAATTAATTAATTAATCAAAAAAAGAAATTCAAATCTGACAAAAGTGTAAAAAACTTACTTACACAAATTATAGAAAAATTTTCAAAACTGAGAAAAGGTAGAAATAGCCAGACACAGGAAGGATCAATGTTGTTAATACCAGATTCAATTCAAATAAGACTGTACCTTTATGTTTGTTAATCAACTGTCAAAATAAAGGACAAGTGGAAATCACTAAAAGCAGTAAGAGAAAGGAAACTTATTATATGATATGAGAGTGTTGATAAGCCTTGCTGTTGGTTTCTAGACAGACACCCTTCAGGCCTACAAAGAGGGATATTATGCAGACATTGCTGAACAAAATAAGAAAACTGCTAACCTGGAAATCTTAACTAGGCAAAGATGTCCTTCAGAAGAAAGAGGATACAAAGAGTTTCCCAGACAAAGAAAAGTTGGTGGATTTTATTACCACCAAGTCTTTCTTACAGGTATGTTTATGTTGGTTCTTTAAGCTCATGGGTAAGGATGCTAATCAGTAACACAAATATATTAAAGCCTAGTACTGACAAAACACACCATCATATTTAGAATACTTTTGTAATAGTGTACATAATTATGAATATCCATGTATAAAAGATCAATATATTAATATTAGTAGCTACAGGAATTTGCTATGGGATATACTGCAAAATAGGTGGCAGGAAGAATATAAAAGTCACATGACAGGAAGGACTATCCTGCTTCATTTTCCACCCCACAGAGACTGTCTGATGCATTCATGACCCCACAGAGAATCCCAACAACTCTATTGAGGAGGCCCCTCATTATATTCAGGATGATGATCATGAGATATAAGAGTAAAACCAGATGGGAATATAACCAGTTAGAGATAGAATCCAGCAATAAAATTCAATTAAAAACAGTAGTGGGATTAGTTGGAGAGAGGATGGAGGCAGAGGAAGGAATGAAAGGGGAAGGGAGACAGAGGGAGGTGAGGCCACAATAATCAAAATGCATTTTGCAGATACATAAAAATTGTAAAAAATAATAGATGAGGAGATAGCTGGAAAGAAGAATGGGGCATACAAGAGAGAGGAGGTGAGGGTAGTGGGAGGGGACTATGATCATGGTGTGTGGTATATATGTATGAATGTTGTGATTAAACATTTCAAAAAGAAATTAGAAATTGTGACATGAAGATATTATATCTGAATATATCTTTTAAATGGAATAAATGTTAATTTATCCTACTTATAATAGCATATTCAAACAATAATATATTTAAAGTAAACATAAAAAACATAAAAAAGACTAAAAATCTTCTTCTAGAGAATATCAATCAATCACAAAGGATGACAGCAAGAGAAGGAAGACCAAAATATCTATAAAACATACAGAAAACAATTAATGGACATTAAGTTCCTATATATCATAATTATATTGAAACTAAATGGATTGATTTATATAATAAAAAGACATAAAGGAGCTGTATATATTTAAAAAGAAAGACCCAACCTTAAGCTACCTACAAGAGACACACTTCAGAGTAAACATCATTGTTTGGAAGTGAACACATGGAAAACTTGCAAACAGAAACCAAATGGAGCAGGAAAAGCTACACTTGAAATAGACAAAAGATTCAATAAAAATATCATGAAAAGCTAGATATGGTGGCTTATGCCTTAAATCCCAGAGGTAGGAGGATTGCCATCAGATTGACACTGGCCTGGGACTATGTAGTGAATTCCAGGTCAGCCTGGACTACAGTGAGAATCTACCTAAAAAAATTAAAAATAAGGAAGGTATGTAAAATATGGTTAATTTATTAAAAAGAAATACCAATTATAAATATATATGGGCCTCAAATTAAAAGATATAAGCAAAATTAAATAATAGAAGGGATTTCAATAACATACCTTGGGCAATGCTCAAATATAACAGAGAAGAAAACTTCTTAAACTTCTCTTAAGAGCAAATGGATCTAAGATACATACAGAGAAAACCTGGTCCAGTAATCGTGGAATACACTAGGTTTTAATGAATTTAAGAATTTCAAAATTATGTGAGGTGTCCTCGTGATCAAAATTTTATGAAACTAGAAATTAATGATGGCAATAATTGTGAGATACAAACATGTTAGACAACATGGTGTTTAATAATCAATGAGCCAAACATGAAAACAAAAAAAAAAGGAAATCAAAATAATTCTGATATGATAACAAACACATAAAAATACTAAAGTGCACTTGTGTCAACCAAAGCAATTTTAAGTTGGAAACTTGTAGCAATAAAAGCATGTATCACGAACTTCTGGCCAAGTTGGTGACCACCTAACTGTGCCACACATCCCCAGGAAACAAAGGCAAGACATTAAGGGTTCATTGGATTTTTTAGGAGAGAGAAATTTCCAATAGATTGCCAGTAGGAGGGCACAGAAGGGAAAAAACAGGGAATTGTGGATTCCCTTGTGGGCAGGTAGCCCACCCCTTCCCCCAAGCAGCTGCCATACCCACACTCCCAGCTTCAGGAAACTCCCACACTTTCTGTAGGAAAAGGGTCCCAGGCCAACATAGTTCTACTTGCCTCACTGCACAGGGGTGATCACCCTGCTACCCCTGACCACGAGTGACCTTAGCCAGGCTATGCCTGCTGGCCCATTGGAGCTCAGGCTCCTTTGATTGATTTGCCAGCCAAATGGCACCACGGCAACTCAGATCCCCGCTTGTGGATTTTTAGCCTGCTCTGCCCACTTGCTCACTTACTGCTCTGGCTGCTGCACATTCACATGTGAGTGAGGCCCATTGCAACTTCCCATATGAGGTCAGACTGTGTCAGTAGCTTATGCTATCTCAGGTGCCACCCCCTCCCTGCCTGCCATGCTGGCTGATCGCCATTGTCCTGTTGTAGGGGAGCGCAGAGTGCTGCTGGGTCGCAGTGTTCCACCACGCCAGAGTTTGGGATGCTTCAGTGCTTGGTGCCTCAGCGCCCCTCCTAGCGCCAGTGCAAGCAGCTTTAGCACATTACTACATGAGAGCTCAAGCAAATTTGGTGCCCCAGCCAGGCAGGAGCTCAGGTGGCTTTGGAAAGAGAGATCCAAAGCCCAGGCAGCTGGGCAACTATGTCAGGATGATTCCCATTGTGCTTGAGCCCAGGATGATGCTCCCACCCACATGCCCATACACTGCGATGGGCAGACCACAGCACAAAAGAAATAACATGAAAAATCAAATGCAAGAAAATCCAGTTAGATCAGCCAGTGTTACAATGAACATCCCTAATCAAAACATAGAAGACTCATTAGGATCAGAACACCAAAATGAAGCTATGAGAAATGCAACCCTGACCAAACTACTGGTAGAACATACAGAAAAGGAACAAAGGACTGATAATCGTGTAGATGCTGCCATCACTAGACTTGAAGTAATACATAAGAAATGGAGGAGGTCAAAGACAGTTAAGATACTTGAGGGAGAGCAGAAAAAAGAGGACCTCAAAAAACATCTGGCAATGCTAAATGAAGACATAAAGAAATGTAAGAATGAATTCTAAGAAGCATAAAGAAAGTTAGAAAATGATGTGAAAAGGGAGCTTGGCAGAGGGATGGAAATTATACATAGAAAAGCAGTAGAAACTGCAAACCTAATTAAACAAGTCCAAAACTCTCTAGAAGCTCTCAAGAACAGAGTCCGCCATGTGGAGGATAGAAACTCTGATCTGGAAGACAAGATGGAAGAAACAGTTTGAGAGTTCAAAAATTTCAGTAAGTTCAAAAGTTTCTGTGAACAGAACATGAGGGAATTGTGGGATACATTTAAACATCCTAATATCAGGATCATTGGAATACAAGGAGAAGAAATTCAGACCAAAGGCATGGAGAACTTATTTAACAAATAATTGCAGAAAACTTCCCCGGTCCCTTAAAAGAAAGGCCCAACAAGATACACGAAGTCAACAGAACTCCAAACAGACTGGACCAAAGGAGAAACTATCCCAGATATATTGTCATTTAGACTCTAAACACTGACACCAAAGAGAAAATCCTAAAAGCAGCTAGGGAAAAACAGCACACCACTTTAAACATAACCCCACCAGAATTACTACAGACTTCTGAATGGAAACCCTGAAAGCTAGAAGGCCTGGAATGAAACACTGCAAAGTCTGAGAACCTATGGCTTTCAATCCAAACTACTCTACACAGCAAATGTATCCCTCATAATAGATGGTGAAAGAGAAACGTTCCATGACAAAATTTAGTTTTACAAATAAATGAACACAAAACAAAACCTACAGAGAGTATTTCAGGAAATTCTCCACACAGAAAAAACAAATAATCAACCTCAAATACCTACAAAAAGCAGATCACAATAACCAAACTCAGAGTAGGCACAAAAAACTTAAAATTCCATGAAAACACCAACCCACCACATACACCATCACAATATGGCAGGGATCAAATCAAATCTCAAAGTCATTACCCTAAATATTAATGGCCTTAAGTCACCCATCAAGAACACAAGCTAACAGGATGGATCAAAAAATTAGACCCCACAACCTGTTGTCTTGAAGAAACACACCTCACCACTAAAGAGAGACACCTCCTCAGGGTGAAAGGGTGGAAAACAATATTCCAAGCAAATGTGAGTAAGAAACAAGCAGGCATAGCTATATTAATATTGGATAAAATATACTTCAAACCAAAAATAATCAAAAAAGACAAAGAAGGCCACTTCCTACTTATGAAGGGAACAGTCCATCAAGAGGATATTAGAATCATAAATCTGTATGCACCAAACACAGGGGCACCACAGTTCATAAAACAAAACCTACTTGACAATAAAACAGAAAGAAGCACCAACACCATCATAGTTGGGGAATTCAATACACCATTATCAGTAATAGATAGATCATCCAAACAGAAACTCAACAGGGAAGTAAGAGAGCTCAACAAAACGATAGACCACTTAGACCTAACGGATATCTACAGAACTTTCCATCCCAAATCCACAGATTACACATTCTTCTCAGCAGCCCATGGAACATTCTGTAAAATAGACCGTATACTGGGTCACAAAGACTGCCTCCCCATATTTAGGAAGATTGACATAATTCCCTGCATGATATCAGATCACAATGCTATATTGCTAGAAATTAACAACAAAAGACCTAACAAGAAACCCAACGGCACCTGGAATCTGAACAGCACATTTCTAAACAATAAATGTATAGTGGATGAAATAAAAAATGGAATGGCAAAATTTCTAGAATTGAATGACAATGATAACACATCGTACCAAAACTTATGGGACACATTGAAGGCAGTCCTCAGGGGAAATTTCATAGCACTCAAAGACTTCATAAAAAAGACAGAGAGATCCCAAATCAGTAACCCAACCATCCACCTAAAGGCACGGGCAAAGCAAGAAAAATACAACACAAAAAAGCTCCAGAAGGAAAGAAATCAAAATCAGAACAGAAATTAATGAATTGGAAACTAAGATAAAAATTAAGACAATTGACCAAACAAAGAGCTGGTTCTTTGAAAAAATAAACAAGATTGACAAAGCCCTGGCCAATCTGATCAAGCAAAAAAAGGAGAAGCTTCAAATTAACAAAATTCAAAAAGAAAAAGGAGAGATCACAAGGGACATAAGTGAAACTGTGAATATCACCAGGACTTATTACAAAAACCTGTACTCCACAAAACTGGATAATGTGAAGGAGATGGATAAATTCCTGGATGCATACCATCTATCGAAGCTAAACACAGAGCAGATTAATATCCTACATGAACCTATCACTCTCATTGAGATTGAAAAAGTAATAAAAAAAAAACCTCCCCAAAAAGAAGAATCCAGGACCAGATGGCTTCTCAGCTGAATTCTATCAAACGTTCATGGAAGAACTCACACCAATCTTCCACTAACTGTGCCACACAATTGAAGAACAGGGAAAACACCTGACTCCTTTTATGAAGCTAGTATCACCCTAATTTCAAAACCAGGCAGTGATGCCACAAGAAAAGAAAACTACTGGCCTATTTCTCTGATGAACTTACATGCAAAGATCCTGAACAAAATCCTTGCAAACCGAATCCAACAACAACACATCAAAAGCATTATTCACCTTGACCAAGTGGGATTCATCCCAGGAACACAGGGGTGGTTCAACATACAGAAATCTGTCAATGTAATACACCACATAAACAAGGTTAAACACAAAACCCACATGATCATTTCGATAGATGTAGAAAAGGCCTTTGACAAGATAAAACATCACTTCATGATCAAAACATTGGAGAGAATTGGCATGGTTGGTTCATATCTTAACATAACGAAGGCAATATACAAAGCTCCTAAGGCCCAAATAATACTTAATGGAGAGAGACTGGAGGAATTCCCATTAAGATCAGGAACAACACAGGGTTGTCCACTCTCACCTCTGCTCTTCAATATAGTACTGGAAGTCCTAGCTCAAGCAATAAGACAGGAGAAGGAAATAAATGGGATATAATTTTGAAAGGAAGAAGTTAAGTAAGCACTATTCACTGATGACATTATTTTATATGTAAGAGACCTGAGAGACTCCATCCCAAAACTCCTGAAGGTGACTAACTCCCATAGCAATTTTGCAGGATACAAAGTCAATGCTCAAAAATCAGTAGCCTTTCTGTGTGCAAATGGCAAAGATACAGAGAAAGAAATAAGGGACATGGTCCCATTTTCAATAGCAAAAAAAAAAAAAAAAAAAAAAAAGCCTTGGAATAACGTTAAACAGGGAAGTGAAAGATCTGTACAATGAAAACATAAAAACACTCAAAAAAGAAATTGAGGAGGACTTGAGAAAATGGAAAGACCTCCCATGCTCCTGGATTGGCAGAATTTGCATTGTGAAAATGGCAATCCTACCAAAGGCTATATACAGATTTAATGCAATTCCAGTTAAAATCCCTACAGTGTTCTTCACAGAGATAGAAAAAAAGATCTCAAATTTCATATGGAAAGGCAGAAAGCCTTGCATATCCAAACATATCCTCAGCAAAAGAAATACCTCTGGAGGCATCACCATACCTGTTCTAAAGCTATATTACAAAGCCATAGTAATAAAAAGAGCATGGTACTGGCAAAAACAAACAAACAAACAAACAAACAACAACAACAACAACAAAAAAAAACAGGAGTATAGAGCAATGGAATAGACTTGAGGACCCGGACTTTGGTTCAAGCAACTACAAGAAAGAAAATTGCCACATAGTCTCACTGATCTACAGCACTTAACCTGAATCTACCCAAGATACCTTACATACCCAGCAAGCACCTTGTGGACTAGACACTAGGATGGGTGGGGAGGGAGGGGAGGGCCACAGAGGGGTGGTAAACAAAAATCTAGACCCAAATGGCAATGGTACCATAAAATTCTACATCCTAAAAGGCAGACCAAATGTCTGAACCTTCACCAGGCCCTTAGAGGGATCACCGGAGCCATAAGACACTGAAGAGGGTATGATGAAGACTGACTTCAATCTTTCCCTGCTTCTCTCTCTCTCTCTCTTTCTCTCTCTCTCTCTCACTCTCTCTCTCTCTTCTCTCTAACTCTTTTATATTAGTTATCTTTTTCTTCATTTCCTTAGTGAGCACTGACCTGTAACTCCCAGTACCTGCATACCAGTGGCTATCATCCACAATGAGCTTTTGATCAGAGACACGTAGATGGTTTCTGAAAAGAAAGACAGATTTCTGTCAGGGTACTGATGACCCACCAAAGGTGAGTGGTAAGACCCTACTGCTGAAGGCTTCTTATGTTCTTGTCACATAAAATGGAATGGCATGGCTGGAAGCTGGAGGAGAGTCAGTCCCCAGACTGTTAGCCTGTTTATTCCTGGTAGGTGCTACATGAGCGACTGGGAGAAAATAACCAATATCTGTCCAAGCAACTCATGGTCTAACCTACTTAGCAGCAAATAACCTGTCGGGATGCTCACAGAAGTGCAATAGTTGCACACAGCCATGGGGGGAAACCAACTGCTCTTGATTTGGCTAACTGATCCCCTCAGTGGTATGGGACCCATGGCTGGAGCTGGGGAACAAGTCAGAACCACATCCAAACAGAAGGCCACTCTCCATTATCAAGCTACTACCAATAGTGGGCTACAAGAGGGCCTACACCTATTAAATTCTCTATAAAAAGTAAAGGTTATCACATTTGTCTGGTGCTAAATTACTCTCCATTGGAGAATCTGCTTCTCTTTTTCAGATAGATGTAGATCCTAAGGAGACCATCATACCTGAAAAGGGCCCGGCTGAAACTAAGAAAAATTGGCAAAACAAGAAAGGGTGCTGTTTTCTTGATGAACCTGGTACCAGCACAAGGGTGAAGGAGATCAACACTGAGAAAAATCAACTCCTGCCAAATCAGAGATCCAGAGACCCAGAAGCCCCCCAACACCTTATCACTGAAGCAGACCAAAAATGAACCCAACATGGCTCATGGAAATTTTGTGGAAGAGGGGGTGGAAAGAATGTCAGAGCCGCATGTTGGGTCATGATATGCAGACTTTTATCCTACCCATAACTGGGGGCTAACTCCAGAATGCATGACCTATATACCTCAATAAGGAGGGGCCAAGGGGAGGGGGTAGTCACGGATGAGCCTAATAATGGTACCTAATTGACTGTATTCGATGAGTACAAAACTAATTAATAAAAAATAAAATTTAAATTTAAAAAAATGCAAAAAAAAAACCCAAAAAACAAACAAAAAATATGCAATCTAAAACACTCCTATAAGGTAAGCTAATTTTATGGTAACATTATATCAGGAATTTCTTTAGCTATTAATAAATTGTGTTTCTCTGGAAAAAGAAAAAAAACTATGTATCACAAAATTAAGGAAGGACCCTAACAAATTTTTAAATGGAAATAATTGTCATTTATTTTTGCTGATGGTAACTGGAAGTTATATGTATCCTATATTTATCATATATGTATAATTATATTAAATTGGTTATAGCAAACAGATTAAGGAACGTCTCAAGTCCTAGGCTATAAAGTGAAAGTAGTATTCTCTCTCCATATGCATGTATTTGATTTAAAGGATTCATGCTCCATGATACCTGATGTTTTCCTTCTAAATCATGAATTCTGTCATCTATTAAAATGTCTTGTTCTATGCTCCATATACTAAAAATAGCCTACTGTATATCCTTCATGAATATTATTAAAGTAACTCTTGGCTTTGAATCTGGACAACAGCATTGCCCTGAATATTATATCACCTTACCTACTTGTAGTAAATAATTCTATGCCCCTCCCAGAGCTGATACAGTGGTATCACTGTTGTTGAAGGACTGTATGCAGCTGGCTAGCTGATGTCACTGTTCATCAGCCAAGGGACCTTAGCAAGTGTCTCCAGTCCTCAATACATAACAGGAACAAAAATAGAGCTTCCTGCAGGGTCACAATGTGTTATGTGTTACTATATTTGCAGTAATAGTGTCATAAATGGTAGTTGTTAATTCAAAAACTCCACATAATGAAAAAATAAAAACCATGGATATATACAAACTTCCACAGTTTCTCACATCTCACTCTAATAAGAAAATTAAATCATATAATTTTGTTCTAAATGCTTCCTTCAAATATTTGTATATTATAGCAATCATTCTACAGCTATATTTTCTTAAGAAAAAAATAAAACAAAACAAAAAACAAAACTTGAAGCTGGGCGTGGTGGTGCACGCCTTTAATCCCAGCACTCCTGAGGTAGAGGTAGGAGGATTGCCTTGAGTTCAAGGCCACTGTGAGAATACACAGTGAATTCCAGGTCAGCCCAGACTAGAGTGAAACCATACCTTGTAAAACCAAAAAAAAAAAAAAAAAAAAAAAAAAAAAAAAAAAAAAAAAAAAAGACAAAACTTGACTTCCTTGTTCTTATTGACTTATAGACAGCCCATTCAGAGGTTAGCATAAAGGAATCAGAGTACTAACCAGGCCCAACCTAAAACAGATTATAAGTGAATTGAGGATAAGCTGTCAAATTTCTCAAGAATTCATCCAACTCAGGGCATTGTCCCTGATTAGGATAAAAGCACCCTGAGTAGATAAACCAGGAGATTATGCAGCTTTAATTTGGTATTTAACAGCTAGGAAAGTGATACATTGTATTTGCTGTTTGCTAAATTAACTCCTATATTGCATGAAACCTTAGTATATAGTAGTGGCCACCTCGTACATGACCAAGAATATAACTGGAGGTTCCTAAGTTCAATTATAAAATCTACAATTGTCAAGATCAAAAATGGAAGATCAAAGCAGAAGTGACATCATAAGGCTTGGCAGCTAGTAGCCCTCAGTAATCCGTATCTTCTATTGCTATTGTATCTGTTATGCTAAAACATTTCCTTTCAAGGTGAGTAAAATGCTATTAAGTTTTCCATTGAAATACAACTGGAAAGTTGATTTAATAAAAATTACAGATATTTGTATTCTAGCTTCAAAAATTTGTGACAATTTTTCTTTGTGATCAAATTCAAATCCAAAATTCTCTGAACATTTTCCAGGCAAAATGCTATATTAAGTCACATGGGGCCTATGACATGAAGCACTGCAGAATATAGATGCCATTTCTCAGAATCAATTTAAGTGATGTCTGCTACAAATAAGAAAAAAACATGGCACAATTAGAGGCATATTAATAGCATGTTCCCCATTCATTTATTTCTGTTTAATTTTAAAGCCATATTTCTATGTATGTATATATGTATGTTTGAATAATTCTATTAGCATTCCAGTCAAGTAGCTTATATCAAACTACTGCAGGAACCCTTTTCTGGGGAGATGCCAATGAGTGCCTGCATCTCCAAGACAAGACACACCAATGACAGAGTAAACATGATTCCACCCAAGTTTGATGTGGTGAGGCAATGAACTTATTGGGCTTTGTTACAAAGCATGGTCAAGTGCTTATTTACCATAATGTGCAAACCCCAAAGCAAATGTATCATGAAAAAGTCTCATCAAACAATCTCCCAATGTCTGTATAGATGAAGCTAGCCTGAAGGTGGGAGGACTGAGACCTGGGGCATGTTTGACTTCCAACACCTCTCTCCTTCTATGGATCTATCTAGTAACATTATACTATCAAGTAACATTATAATATTATAATACTATAATATTATATTATATTGGTCTCCTTCCCTCTCTTCTCAGTTTCCTCTGTTTCTGGTAAACAACATTCAATTCTCAACTTCTATAGTATTTAGGTTTGTTTTTTAGATTTAACATAAATATATTGATGTAGTTGGTTGTCTTTCCATAGATGATTTATTTTTATTAAATTTACACCTTCTCTGCTAATGAATGATTACACAAATGGCAGGATTTCTTGATTCGTTATGGCTAAATAGTATTTTATTATACTTATGAACATGATCATTAATTTTTTAAATTTAATTTTAAAGAACTATATTCTAATATCCCCTTTCCCTTGGCCTCATTCACTGAGTACTCTCCTCAGTGGGGTTATTTATATTCACTGTGAGATGCTGAAAGTCTCAGTCAGTCTCTATGGGGAAGGGACTTAGAACCATGCCTCAGGCTAATCCTACCCACCCTGTGTCTCTTACAAGCTTTTTGCCTCTTCCACAATGTTCTCTGAGCCTTTGGTGGCCATGTTAGAAATCTGATTCAGTGTTGAATTCTCTGTAACCACTGGATTTCTGTTTGATGAGATCTGAGTGCCCACAGTGCCTGTTGCCATTTCCCCAGAACTGGTTTTCAGGCTTGCAGTGAGGGTAGTAGTAGATGTGGTAGAGGAGACCCATCTCATGTTAGGCAGTTGACTATCTTTTCTTGTTATAATGATGTATCCTGGATCTCCTCAGTATTCCCTACAATCTGTAAGGCAAATCAGATTCTTAAGCCAAGGGTGAAAGAAACTTGTATTAAAGGGGATACCGATTATTACTTTTAGTAAACACCACCATCTGGACATTGATTTCATTTTCTTTAGATTCATATCTAGTGGTAGAATTGCATAATCATGTGGTAGTTCCAGTTTTAGTTTTTTGAGGAACTCCCAGAATGTTCTCCATTGTCACCAACAGTGTATAAAAGTTTCCCTTTCCCATTGTCTCCTGGATGTCTTTTTGGCAATAGTTATTTTGAGTTATATGAGTTAGGTGATACTTCAGACCATGGGCAGTAGTTAAACTTGCAGGTATGTGAGGAGCAGCAAACATTTGTCACTGTTATTGTAGTCTTGGTCTCATCACACTAAAAGAGCTCTGAAAGTAGTCTTTTTAAAAATCTTTTTTTTTTGTTTTGTTTTGCTTTTTGAGGTAGGGTCTTGCTCTAGTTCAGGCTGACCTGGAATTCACTCTGGTCTCAGGGTGGCCTCGAACTCATGGTAATCCACCTGCTTCTGCTTCCCAAGTGCTGGGATTAAAGGCGTGTACCACCATGCCCCCGCTTTTTCTTTTCTTTCTTAAGGCAAAGGATATTTATTGGAAAAAAGAAAGAGCCCCAAAGTTTCAGGGCAAGTCTGCCCAGTTTCTCTGCTAGCACCCAGAAAAGATAAAGAATTAGGAGGGTGGGAGTTAAGAAAAGTTATACTTTGTGTGTTAGAACTCAGAAAAGCAGGCAGATTCAGACTATGAAAGTCTCATTAACTCACAAAAGCAGTCTTGAGATCCATAAGGGCATCAGTCAGATTCTGAGGTGTGTGAGAAACAGCAGATGTTCCTTCTTTTGCTTTATCCAATCTTGTGAAAAATGTGTGGCCATGGGATACTGTGAACCCACAGCTCTGTCAGCATTGGCATTGCGAAGTCCTATGTGTAGGTTATCCTCCTCTGGACTGCATGTTGATTAGTCTTTGTCCACCAAAATCACTCCTTACATTTGCAAGTATGTCCTCACTTTTGGAATTGGCTGCAGGGGTCTTTTCCTTCCCTCGGAAGTCCCAGGTCACAAAGGCATCCTAGACCTGAGACCTGATAACCTGATTAGAATATGACTAATTTTTAAGTATGTTCTTATTTTTAAATCCCAAATAAAATATACATTTAAAAAGTAGTGCTGTTGACAACAATAGGTTATAATGAGAACAAACATCAGAGCTACTGGATATAGCTTTATTCTATTTACTGAAAAACGAATTATATTTCAAAACTAGCAGATTCAGCCTCATCAAAACTTTACCAATCTTGCTTTCCTCTCTCTCTCCCTCTCTCTCTCTTGCACTCTTAGGGTAAATTCTTTGAAATAAAACTAACATATATTTAAAAGACAGAGAAAAAATGGCCCCATCCACAAAATCTTAAAATCTGTCACCAGTGACCCTCCAGTGAAGCTCTACCTCCTGGAGGATCTACAACCTTCCCAAATAAGACTTCCAGTTGGGGGCCAAATATTCAAACACATGAGCCTATAGGGGGACATTTTACATTCAGACCACTACAGGTGGGAACTGTGTTGTTCACTGGTTGACCACTGTTGGTATTTAAGCTGTGTATTCACTAAAAAAAGTGGTGGGCTCTGCTTGTTTGCCTCAGAAAGGCTAGCCCACTGACTTGAGAACAGAAGCAAATTTCCAGAAACTTCTCAGAATGAAAGGGAAGATTATCTTATGTTATATAAGCCTGGAATTTGTCTTATCATAAGACCGTGATTACAGAATGACAGATCTTGATATCTAGCCACTTTGGGGACTATAGCCCTGTGATAAGTAGCTATAGAGGAAAAGGATCTTCTTGTTGTTGGCGTGGGAACTGGGGAGCAGGAAGAGAAATACTAGGTCACAATTTAAATTCCATACATGCTCACTTTTAGCAGGTTTCAGTAGGTTTTCTTAATTAATGTCTCTTCATTAGCTACCCTGGGGACAATTTCCAGAGATTTTATTGTTTTATCATAATTTTTATGAGCTTTACAACATATTAGGCCTTATGAACTCTCCACGCTATTATGTGAGAAATGTTCCTAGGTTTTAGTTTTGTTCTCACAAGAAAGCTATAGGGATACATTTAAGAGCATTGTTTGCAATCTGACTCATTCACACAATACTGCAAAAGGGTTTTACTATTTCTGTCTAAAACATCCTCAAAATACTTGTGATATATTCCCTTGCTGTGTAATTTTTATAATAGGAACTTAACATACACCAAGAGATGTGTTATCATGTTTATTGTATGCTGTTTTAGAAACAGTATGACAAAGTTGCTATTAAATTTTGTGTATTTTGCAAATTCACAATGCACACATTGTGTATATTACAATTTAAGACATATATTAGTTTTCTTCTTAGAGATACTAGAAATCATCTGGATAGCTAAAAATCTATTTCCCATGCTTCCTTTTTATTAGTAACTCACCCTTCAGCATTCATTAACCAAAAGTCCCATTATGGTCACTGAACAATTTTCATTGTTATAAAAATCAATGTAGCTACCTAATAATAAAATAATATTTCTTTGATTTGAAATGAAATTAATTAAGTTGGCCCTCAGAATAAAACAAACACTAAAAACCTCTTAATTATTAAGATAGTATTGAAATTTCCAGAATTAATTATATGTGAAAGTGAATATTATGAAGAAAGTATTCATGTGAATGTCATCCTATTTTTAGTATTTTTTCTTCTATTAAAGGATCATATATGTTGTGAAAATATTGTATTTCATATTAATTTCAGACACCTGAATAATTTCTAAATATAACTATTATCAAAAAATTTGGTACACAAATCAGAGAGCCAGAGCCTCAGAGGCCCCCAACACTTCATCACTGAAGCAGACCAAAAATGAACCCAACATGGCTCAGGGAAATTTTGCGGAAGAGGGGGCAGAAAGAATGTCAGAGCCACATGTTGGGTCATGATATGCAGAGACATTTAACTTACCCATAACTGTGGGCTAACTCCACAATGCATGACCGGTATACCTCAACAAGGAGGGGCCAAGGGGAGGGGGTAGGTAACTGATGAGCCTAATAATGGTACCAAACTGACTGTATTTGCTGAATACAAAACTAACTAATAAAGAAAAAAAAATTGGTACAAAGTTGTATAGAACATGAATTTCTCTTCTATTATCCTCCCATTCTTTCTCTCTCTGCATAACCATGTAAATAAAATTTCTTGCATCATTTACATTTATTTTCACAATCACATCAGGGAGAATGTTTGACAAGATACCTCTTCTGGAGAAGACCTTGCATTGTTCCTGATTCTTTCCTATCAATGTGAATTATGTTCATACTTTCAGAGAAAGTAAGAGCAGTAGGTCTGAAATGAGTAGCTAATATATTCTGACATAAAAAGAAAATTAAGATTGAATGAACTTTTCTTTAAAATAATCTAAAGAAGACTAATTTTAGAAGTTTTGTGCTCCTAAGAATCTAGATACATTGACATTTGGAACTCCTCTAAATTTTAACTTAATTGCTCTTATAATTTCTTAAGAGATATGTCTAGTGGCATTTTTTATACTTCTACATATGTAATTGTGTTGTTTATATTTTCATTTTTATTTATGGTGCTTTAAATTTTTATTGCTATTATTGATACAAAAATGATTTTAATTACTGCTTTCCTCAACATTCTGTCATTATTCTAGATAATTTTATGATGGATTGACACATGGCTTGTAGTTGTTTAATAATTACTTGAGTATAGAAAATTTAGTTCTTTAAATTAATACCAGCACTATTAGATAATTACTGTGGTAAAGTACCTGCAACACAAAAGTTCTGTTCTTATTATTTTCAAGTACATCATTACCATTTCTTATAAAATGGCCCTAACTGAATAGGTTAATATCCACCCTCACATTACATTTATGAAATGTTCCCAAGTCATAAAATTGAAACTACCTTTCTCCAAATATTCCAACATTAAGTACATGAGCTACAGTATAACTTCTTTGATATATGAACATTCCTGGAAATTTATATTAATATCCAAGTACTAAAATGCATTATATCTTCAGTTACACCTGGTAGAAGTGTAAATACTGTCAATCATTTGGTCATATAACTTAGAGGAGATTAGTATTCAAAGTAATAAACCTTGAACAGAATTGTTTCTGTACCACAAAGGACTGGTGAGTGATAAGCTATCTTGACAGTGATTAACACAGTTGTGGCTTACAACTCATTTTAGATAGAGTTACTTAAAAAAAATGTCTTAGTTATAATGACTTCTTAGCTGCAGGCATTTCTAATATATGCTCCTCAATTTTCAAAATGAAATATACCTACTTTTAGTCTAACTGTGCTGCCAAAATAACCATTTCTAATACCAGCACATAGTATTGGGGATAGACTGCATGACAATTAAGTTGGGCAGTGTGCTCTCTAGAACTTTATAGAACAGTTAGATAAATGAGCTGAATATAGCACCATCAGCAAGGGAAACGGCACTGTCAATAGCAATAATTTTAGTGATGAAAACTCTCACCTGTGTGCTACTTTTTGAGTGTTTCACAAATAATCCTTAAAAAAATTCGACTTTGTATTATAATACCTTCTTTTATCAAAACTGTGAAAACAAAAGTTTAAAAGGATAATTTACCTAACATCTACATAGCTAACTAATTACAAGATGGTTATGGGCCGGAAGGGTGCTTATCTCCATAATACACTGTCTTTAAAAGCACTCGTAGTTTCTCCACTCTGTTTTCTGATCACCTTATCTTTTCCAATAAATTACTCTTTTGAGAAAAACACTATGTCACTTTGGGGTGACTACTATAAAAATCTTTTCAATCACTTCATAGTGATATAGAAGAGTTTTAAAAAGCTCTGGTTGAAAATAAAAATATGTTCCATATCGGTGAAACAAAATTAAAAATATTAGCAATAAAAATGTTTAAACATTTAAAGAGAGTGATACAGGTTAATTCTTTATAAAGAGAGGTTTTCTTTAAAGAGGTAACTCAGTCTGCACTCATTATGATAATCTCTAAGTTACTGTTCTTAAAACAATAGGTGATTAGGATACAGATCCACAAAGAAGGAATACCAGGTTAAGACACAGGAAAACAACAAGAGAAAATCAAAGTCTGTCAGCAACTTTGTCTGATTTTTGTCCCATAGAATTGTGGGAAATAAAGCCATGTTGTTTTAGCTACTCAATCAGTATTTCCATGTTATAGCAGCCCTAACAATCTAATGCAAATATTCTTTTGAAAATAATTTCTTACATGCGAATATGAAAATGGAAGAAGCTAAATATGTTAAAGATTGTCAATTGAATACTGAACATAACATTTTTAAAATAGAAAATAATTCAAATATGCTTATTAGGAAGTTAGATGAGTAATTTTAAGTTACAACTATATATAGAAAAATATTTAAAAATCAATAATATGTAAATATTAGAATAATATGTAAATGCAATATATGTCAGTTGTAATTTTTTTAAATTTCCATAATTTTTGTTAATCAAATAGTTATGCCCAAACTAATATACTGGATATGGGAATAGTATTGAAGAAGTTTTAGTTATTTAAATAGAAATAATTTACTCTCAGGAGGTATTTTAATGCATATAAGAAAATGACTGAAATCACTAAGGAGAACATTTTATCTCACAGCCTGTTAAATGCTGGAGGAATGATGTGTGTAAATGGTAAGCCACCAACATCATAATTATCACATAGTTTATTCAAAATGAACTCTCTCAGGCCATGTCTCAGCCCTATAAAATTAGAATCTGAAAAGTACTGAACACATTTTGATAAGATTCTCAAGTTATATATCTATGTACATTAATATATAAGAAATACTCAAGGGCTACAGAGATGACTTAGTGGTTAAGGTGCTTGCCTTCAAAGCCAAAGGACTCAGGTTCAATTTCCCAGGACCCATGTAAGCCAGATCCACAAGGTGGCGCATGCATCTGGAGTTTTTAGCAGCTGGAGGCCCTGACCTGCCCATTGTCTTCCTCTCTCTCCCTCCTTCTCTCTCTCTCTCTCAACTGCCCCTCTCTCTAAATAGAAATAAATAAATAAATATTTAAAAAGAAATACTCAAGGTTTAGGGAGATTGCTCAGTAGTTAAAGGCACTTGGTTTCAAAGACTCCCTGCCTGGGTTGGCCTAGGTTCAATTCCTCAGAACTTGTGGTAGTTTGAATGTATGTTACCTGTTGACTCAGGTGTTTTATCAAGCTTACAACTTTCATCTCCACTAGCCTGGCTAGAGGTTTCATTGGGCGTGAATCCTGGGATCCAGTTTAAAGGTATGTTTGGGGGCAGGTGTTTTGATTCCATGCCAAACGTGTGGAGAGCAACCTGAGCTGGGGTGGGGGTCTTGCTTGCACCCAGTTTGATCATGCTGTCTGCTCATGGTGGTGTTTGCTTCTGGTGCTGGCTGCTTCGTAGAGTCTCTCTGCTTGGATTTATAAACATGGAGCTAGCTTCTTCCACCATTGATGGAACTTCCCCTGCATCTGTAACCCTGAAATAAATCCCACCCCTCCCATAAACTATGTCTGGTTGGATATTCATTTGAGCATTTTAGAACTGTCTACAACAGTCCCAAGTAAAGCCAGGTGCACAAAGTGGCATATATGTTTGGAGTTCTCTTGGCACCTGTTCATTCTCATTCTCTCTCTCTCAGGTAAGCAAACAAAATAAAAATATATTTAAAAGAAAGAAATACTCTTAATTATACAATATAACATAGATATTAAAAAAGAGCCAAGGGGAGACCTAAGACCTCATGGAGAAGCTGCATTAAGTTGCCTACATACATGGTTACTAGGAGTAATATACCTGTTCCCACATTCTAAGAACACATTTAAACACACTAAATTGTACAACTTAGTAGTTTTGCTTATATTTAAATTATTTAAACAATCTGCTTACATTCGATGGAAACAAAGAATACAACCTGCCTTGTTCCATTATTTTTCTACTTAAACCATCTATTTCAATAACTTTGATAACCCCACAGTTAATATTTTTAATTGACACCAAAAACAATTAGACATAAATATACATTTGAACCATTACACTGTATAATTAGTTGTTAATTAATGACAATGCTGCACATACACCTTAGAAGCTAAGGATGACAGCTGAAGGTAAGCACAAGTGACACAGGAACTTATGTCACTGAAACTATTAACTACCATCAATCCTTCACAATGTATACTGAGCACACGTAGTAATTTTTAAAATTTGTTTATTATTTTTAGACAATTGAATCACAAAAATGTGGAGAAAATAGGAAATACAGATGAAATCATTGCACTATATTTTTCTAGACTGATCTCATTTTATATACCTATTATTTTGTAAAAGATTAATTTTACCAAATAATCATATAGTTCAAGGCTACTTGAGACACTTGTTTAAAGACAGCAAATTTTTGCAAAAAATATTTTAACCAATATTTGTCTAAGAAGAATTTCATTCTTTTTCAGCTATATTTCTGGGATGATTGAGCACTTCACAGAGGCAATGTGAAGTGTGAAGTATAGTGAACCGATACCACAATAAAAAATAATCTCAAGACTTCTGGTTAAGATGGTGGCATAGGTACCATGCCAAAGCAGCCTAGGGGGGAAAAGCAAAAAAAAAAAAAAAAAAAAAAAAAAAAAAAAAAAAACGCAGCAAAATACACACTTTTAGTAAAAAGTGAGGTGAATAGCAAATTGAAACAGCAGTGGAGAAGTAAGAGAGATTCAGAGCATCCAGAGCCCACACAGACTTGCAGGAGCAGCAGCTCTGGCAGGTCTGCGGGCTGCGGCGGTGGTGGCAGCAGTGGCCAGAAAGCCACAAGGCTCAGCTTGAGCTGCGGGAAAAGCCAGGTGAGGGGAGTTTCCACTCACACGGGAGCTCTCCGCAAACTCAAGACACGTGAAGGGAGAACAGCAGTGAACAGCAGAGGAGCAGATCACAAGGGAGAACACGTGGAACAGTGGGCGAACTAGAGCAGCATCGGCAGCCTCCCCTCCCCCACCGCCAGTGCTCAGGCTCCAGCGAAGAGAGCAGCGGTCCAGGGACCTGGCCACACCAACTTGAACTGACAGTGGGAACCAGGCAGGAGCAGAGGTAACTGGGATTACACCAGGGAAGGGTCTCACCTGGTCACAAGCTGACTTGGAACCATCAACAGATCCAAACTCTTAACCTCCTTGGTGTCAGGATTAAGGCTGTGGGTGGGGCACCACACAACCTCAGAGACAGTTAGAGGATCTGATTGCCATAATATCTACACTTGGATAAATATTCTGAGCTGTCTTTCATTGAAAGTGTACATTGTTTAATTGAATTTCAGAATCTATCTGTATTTGGTTCCACTCAGTCTACTTGAGTACTCTCATAGCAGGCAAACCAAAAACCTAGGGTTACTTTTGTATATACTCTGAGAGTCTTAAGAGCCACACCTAATGCCTTAAGCTCCTACTCTGAAGATATATAACATCAGATTGACTGATATATCAAATAATACCCAGCTAACTAGAAAATCCAATCATTAAATAATCCAGGATGCAAAAATATATACATTATAACACAAGAAACACCAAAAATCAAGACAATATAAATCCGCCAAAAAGTATTAATGCATCAGAAATGACCTCCAGTGACAACGAGTTACAGGAAATGCATGAGAAAGATTTCAAAAGAATGATTATAAATATGTTTAAAGAAGTCAAAGAAGAAATCAAAGGAATGAAAGAGGAAATCAAAGGAATCAAAGAAAACACAGGACACCAAGTTCATCAAATAAAGAGGTCAATACTAGACATAAATAAGGAAATAGAAATAAAGAAAAACCAGCCAGAATTACTAGCAATGAAGAACATAGTTAATGAAATAAAAAACTCTGTAGAAAATCTCACCAGTAGAATGGATGAAGGAGAGGACAGAATATCTAAGCTAGAAGAACAGGTGGCAGATGTAATACAATCCAACAAAGAGAAAGACAAACTAATAGAAAAGTGTGAGTGGGAATTTCAAGATATTCGGGACACTATGAAAAGATCAAACATAAGAATTCAGGGCATAGTAGAAGGAGAAGAATTTCACTTCAAAGGCATAGTAGGCATCTTCAACAAAATCATAAAAGAAAAATTCACCCAAATTGGGAAAGAGATGCCAATGCAGATACAGGAATCCTTCAGAACAGCAGCCAGACAAAACCTGGAAAGACCCTCTCCTTGCCATATTATAATCAAACTACCAAACACACAGAGAAAAAATATTGAAAGCAGTCAGAGAGAAGATTCAAGTTACCTACATAGCCAAACCTATCAGGATTACACCAGATTACTCAACACAAACATAAAAAGCCAGAAGGGCATGGAGGGATGTATTCCAAGTCCTGAAAGATAACAACTGTCAACCAAGGCTACGTTATCCTGCAATACTATCCATTCCAATAGATGGAGAAATAAGGATATTCCATGACAAAAGCAAGCTAAAGGAGTATTTGAAGACAAAACCAGCTCTACATAAAATATTTGAAAGAATCCTCCATGCAGAAGAAAAAGAAAAGCACATATATAAGCAACTTGGAAAAAACAAACAATACTCAAATACTAATTAATACAAGAGAGCAAAGTTAAAACCAGAAGAACTACAAAAAAAAAATGGCAGAAATGAAAACAAACCTTTCAATATTATCTCTTAATACCAATGGCCTCAATGCTCCAACCAAAAGGCATAGGTTAGCACACTGGGTTAAAAAGCAGGATCCTTCAATTTGTTGCCTCCAAGAAACCCACCTTTCTACAAAGGCTGGACACTATCTTGGGGTGAAAGGTTGGAAAACGGTGTTTCAAGCAAATGGACCTAAAAAACAAGCAGGGGTTGATATCCTAATATCTGACAAGGTAAACTTCAGTCAAATGTGAGTTAAGAAAGATAAGGAAAGCCACTTTATATTGATTAAAGGCACCCTCCAACAGGAGGACATTACAATCCTAAACATATATGCACCTAACATGGGGGCCCCCAAATTCATCAAACAAATGCTATTAGAACTAAGGTCACAGATAACACCAAACGCAGTGGTAGTGCATGACTTCAACACCCCACTCTCATCAGTTGACAGGTCATCCCAGGAAAAAATAAGCAGAGAGGCATCTGGACTAAATGAGGTCATAGCAGGAATGGACCTAACAGATATCTACAGACATTTCTTCCAAATGCTGCAGAATATACATTCTTTTCAGCAGCACATGGAACATTCTCTAAAATAAACCATATATTAGGACACAAAGGAAATCTTAAGAAATACAGGAAAATTGAAATAATTCCTTGCATTCAATCTGAAAACAATGGAATCAAACTACAAATCAATAGCAAGAAAGGATATAGAGCATACACAAAATCATGGGAATTAAACAACACACTACTAAATGATGAATGGGTCAATGAAGAAATCAAGAAGGAAATAAAAAAAATATATAGAGTCAAACGATAATGAGAACACAACATACCAAAATCTCTGGGACACAATGAAGGCAGTCCTAAGAAGTAAATTTACAGCTTTAAGTGCCTATATTAAGAAATTAGAAAGGTCGCAAGTAAATGACCTAATGCTTCACCTTAAAGCCTTGGAAAAAGAAGAACAAGGCAAACCAAAAATCAGTAGACAGGAAGAAATTATAAAGATTAGGGCAGAAATTAATGAAATAGAAACCAAAAAAAAAAAAAAAAAAAAACAATCCAAAGAATCAATGAAACAAAGAGTTGGTTCTTTGAAAGGATAAACAAGATTGATAAACCCTTAGCAAATCTGACCAAAAGAAAGAGAGAAGAGACACAAGTTAATAAAATTAGAGATGAAAAAGTTAACATCACAATCGATGCCAGAGAAATTCAATTAATCGTAGGGACATACTATAAAAGCATATACTCCACTAAGCATGGAAATGTGAAAGAAATGGATGATTTCCTTGATTTATATGACCTACCTAAGTTAAATCAAGAAGAGATTAACCACTTAAATAGACCTATAACAAGCATGGAGTTGCAAGCAGTTAACAACAATCTCCCAACTAAAAAAAGCCCAGGCCCAGATGGATTCACTGCTGAATTTTACCAGACTTTCAGGGAAAAACTAACACCATTGCTTCTTAAGCTTTTCCATAAAATAGGAAAAGAAGGAATCCTACCAAATTCCTTCTATGAAGCCAGCATCACCCTGATACCAAAACCAGGCAAAGATAGAACAACAACAACAAAAATTATAGACCAATCTCCCTCATGAACATAGATGCAAAAATTCTCAACAAAATATTGGCAAACAGAATACAAGAATATATCAGAAAGATCATTCACACTGACCAAGTAGGCTTTATCTCAGAGATGCAGGGATGGTTCAACATACACAAAACAACAAATGTAATACGTTATATAAATGGACTGAAGGACAAAAGTCACATGATCATCTCATTATACGCAGAAAAGCATTGAAGAAAACCCAACACCCTTTCATGATAGAAGTCCTACAGAGACTGGGAATAGAAGGAACATGTATCAATATAATAAAGGCTAATTATGACAAGCCTACAGCCAACATATTACTAAATGGGGAAAAACTGGAAGCTTTTCCACTAAAATCAGGAAGAAGACAAGGGTGTCCACAGTCCCCACTTTTATTTTATATAGTGCTGGAAGTCTTAGCCATAGTAATAAGGCAAGAGACACACATAAAAGGGATACAAATTGGAAAGGAAGAAATCAAGTTATCATTATTTGCAGATGACATGATTCTATATATAAAGGACCCTAAAGACTCTAGCAGCAAACTGTTAGAGCTGATAAACACCTATATCCATGTAGCAGGATACAAAATAAATAAACAGAAATCAGTAGCCTTCGTATATGCTAACAGCAAACACACAGAGGATGAAATCAGAGAATCACTCCCATTCACAATTGGACCAAAGAAAATAAAGTACCTTGGAATAAACCTAACCAAGGAAGTAAAGGATCTCTACGATGGAAACTATAAAACACTCAAGCAAGAAATTGCAGAAGACACTAGGAAATGGAAAAACATCCCTTGTTCCTGGATTGGAAGTATCAATATTGTGAAAATGGCAATCTTACGAAAAGCAATCTACACATTTAATGCAATTCCCATCACAATTCCAAAGGCATTCTTCACAGAAATAGATAAAACAATCCAAAAATTCATTTGGAATCACAAAAAAACATCAAATATCTAAAATAATACTGAGCAACAAAAATAAGGCTGGTGGTATCACCATACCTGATTTTCACCTATACTACAGGGCCATAGTAACAAAAATAGCATGGTACTGGCACAAAAGCAGATATGTAGATCAATGGAACAGAATAGAGGATCCAGATATAAGTCCAGGTAGCTATAGCCACCTGATATTCTATAAAAATGCCATAAATACTCATTGGAGAAAAGGCAGCCTCTTCAGAAAATGGTGTTGGGAAAACTGGACATGTATCTGTAGAACAATGAAAATAGGTTCTTCTCTCTCTCTATGCACAAGAATTAAGTCCAAATGGATTAAAGACCTTAACATCAGACCAGAAACTCTAAAACAGCTAGAGGAAAAAGTAAGGGAAACCCTACAACATATTGGTCTTGGCAGAGACTTTATGAATGTAACCCCAATTGCTCATGCAATAAAACCACAGATTAACCAGTGGGACCTCAGGAAATCATTAAAATTTTGTACTGCAAAGGACACTGTGAATAAAGCAAAGAGGCAACCTACAGAATGGGAAAAAATCTTTGACAGCTATACGTATGGTAGAGGATTAATATCTAGGATATACAAAGAACTCAAAAAGTTAAATAATGAGAAATCAAACAAGCCAATTAAAAAAATGGTCTATGGAGCTAAATAGAGAGTTCTCAAAAGAAGAAATATGGATGTCACATAAGCATCTAAAAAAATGCTCTACATCCCTAGTCATCAGGGAAATGCAGATTAGAACTACATTGAGATTCCATCTCACTCCTGTCAGATTGGCTACCATCATGAAAACAAATGATCATAAATGCTGGCGGGGATGTGGAAAAAGAGGAACCCTTGTATACTGTTGGTGGGAATGCAGTATGGTCCATCCATTGTGGAAATCAGTGTGAAGGTTCTTTAGACAGCTAAAGATTGATCTACCATATGACCCAGCTATAGCACTCCTAGGCATATATCCTAAGGACTCATCTCATTTCCTTAGAAGTACATGCTCAACCATGTTCATTGCCGCTCAATTCATAATAGGTGGGAAATGGAGCCAGCCTAGATGTCCCTCAACTGATGAGGGGTTCATGAAGATATGGCACATTTGCACAATGGAGTTCTACTCAGTGGTAATGAAAAATGAAGTTATGAAATCTACAGGAAAATGGATGGATCTGGAAAAGATTATACTGCGTGAGGTAACCCAGGCCCAGAAAGCAAGCGCCGCATGTTCTCCCTCATATGTGGATCCTAGCTACAGATGATTGGACTTCTGTGTGAGTAGGAAAAACTCAGTACCACAGGCCAGTAAGTTTAAAAGGGGATACAAAGGAAAGAGAAAGGAAGCGAGGAGGGTACTTTATAGGTTGCTACTGCATATATGTAAGTAGAAGAATAGATTAACAGGGGTGAAAATGCCCAAAGTGAGTCCAGGGGAAGAGATTGAGTAAAGGAAAGGAGGAGGGAGGGCTAACCAAAATCTAAGGGGATGCAAATAAATCATATGGAATCCTCCGGTTTTGGACAATGGAGCACTCAGGAGCCATAGATCATTGTTAGAAAATTTTCAGTGCCAGGGATGGGATATCTCCAGTGAGTTGTTGGCCAGGGAGGTCCCTGATGCCCCCAAAACATTATAGGCCATTGCCGAGGTCCTTGGTTTCCCACTAGGAATCTATGGTAAGACCCTATTGCTGAAGACTCCACATATATTGGCTGCAGGGCCACTTAGAAATCCTGCTGGAACTGAGCTGATAACCTCCTCCATGTAGACCAGCTGACAGAAACCTGGAAGAAGCCATTATGCATGTAGTTCAATAGGAGAAAGAGATACCACCAGGGAAGATACTCAATAGTGGGTACTGCAAGTCTTATAATTGGCCAGCCAGGCCAAATGATCCAATGGGTGCAATAATGGCACATCTGTCATGGTGGAAACCACTGCCCTCCTATTGGACTGGAGGCCCACTCCATGGGAGATAATACATCCCTTATATTGAAAACTCAAAAAAGGGGAAGTCATGAGCCTTAGTGGTGTAACATCTGCTGATGTCTGGAAAAAATGTATATACTATGCTTATCAAACTGCCCAGTAAGCACTTTTCTTAATATTTATACCCATATATTAATGCTACTCTCACTTTGGGTAGAGAATCTTCTCTTTTCAGATGGCAGTGACCTTGGGATGACTCAGAAGGTATCATGGTGCTGGAAAGAATTCACTGGAGTACTGAGTAACATCTCGGTCACACTTTCCAAGGCTCAGGGTCTAATGCGGAAGAGGTGGTGGAAAGAATGTAAGAGCCAAAGGAAGGGCAGGACTCCTTACAATGTCCTCCCTCCAGACATAAAATGGTGTGGACATCCATGACCTCATAGTGCCTGACACTACCTACACAAGACCATCATAAGAGGAGGAAAAGATCATGACATCAAAATAAAAGAGAGACTGATTGAGATGGGGAGGGGATATGATGGAGAATGGAATTTCAAAGGGGAAAGTAGGGGGAGGGAGTGTATTACCATGGATATTTTTTATAATCATGGAAAATGTTAATAAAAATTGAGGAAAAAGTAATCTCATGCCCTTGACTTTGGCAAATACGCAAGAGTATTTCAATCTAAATTGTCTTTGCAATTTGCTTTTGTAAATTCTCTCAACTCATGTAATGTTATAGTTGGATGGTGACTAAATATATGACAACCTACATAGAAAGAATGGAGGATCTAATTCCTGATTGGATTTTTGATAACAAGTATAGCAATCTTATTGTGTTAAGTTTATGAATGCTTACATTAACTACAATGTGTGATTTTAGATAACTAAAAGTATCAGTGAAATTCTGTAAGAATCCTATAATTCATACATATACTTTTTTACTTGGGAAGAAAATGATTGCATAATAAAGATATTTTAAGGTTAAAGTATACCTGACATCTTACAGTTAATGTTTCATGTTTCTTTACTTATCATATCAGCTTTTCTTTAGAACAGATTTTTGAATTTTATCTCCTTTATTATACATGAAGACTGTTTGCATTTGTCAGAGTCTATATAAAGAATTTATAACAGACACTGAAATCTGAGGAAAATTTTAAAGAGATACATATATTTTAATTTCCTGCCCTCAGTCTTTGATATTATACAACTACCATCACTTCTTAATGAGTTATTTTACATAGAAATAGAGTTCCATTTAACCTCTGGCATTTAACTATTATATTGATTAAGCAAATGTTAAGCTTTTAAGCATTCATTAGGCAATTGTTACTCTACTTATATTATATCATAATACAATGACAGCAGAAACAATACATTAATGATTAACCACAAAGCATCTTATTTAATGAGAAACTTTTAAAAAAGCATATGTTAATATAAATTCAGATTGAAAGCCAAATGGACAAACTGGACATGCCATTATAAATTATAATAAATCAATAATTACAAATTGTGTTGTCTTGACCTCTTACTTAGTATTTACAAATTTGAGAGTCAATGACTATTTTTTCTTTGTAAAAACAAAGACAGGGCTTAGCTTTGGTATTCAAAATTTTTATATGGCATGGGGAATTGCACCTATGGCCTCCAGCATGTCAGGAAAGTGCTATGTCTCTGAGCTGTAGCCCAACCCTGTCTTGGCCTTTCTTTTAAAGACACAGTCTCACTAACTTGCCTTAATAGAATTTGAACTTGTACTTCTGCTTTGGCCTCCCAAATTGCCAGTCCTTTAATATCTGCCAATACCAGCGAAGCTAGAGAAACTACAGGGAAGTGTTAGTATCTCAGAATCTTACAATAATTTTATGAGTGGGGACTAATTTTGAAGTCAATATGTAGAAAGTAAGAGATAGCTTAGAAAAGGAGAAGATATTGCTGCTAGAAAATGGAAGTTGGAAACACTTTGCATGCATCTCAGCTATTTTTTTTTATCCTTTCCACTGTAAATTATTGCCCACCCTGTTGTGGGTTAAGCAATACAGAGTACAACAGCCTGGCCAGCAGGGTAACAACTAGGTGTCTCTGATCCTAACATAAATACAAACAAGTAAAACTGAGCTGTACTCAGCAGAATTCACTTTTCTACATCTCCCTTGCTTTGAAACACAAAAAAGTTCCTTATCCTTTATTTGAAGCCTTCTGTTAGCCTCAATTCATAAATTTCTGGAAGGGCACACAATAGCTTTTGCTATCCATTTTTATATTGTGTAATGATGGTTTTCATTGGTGTTGGGTTTGGCCTTTTTCCAGTGATAACTCTGTTAATTACAAAAGCTGAAAGCTGAAAATGACAAATAAACATAACATGAATATTATTTTTATATAAATTTTATGTAACATGAGAGACATACAAAAAACTAATATAGGGATAGAGGTTTAGAGATTAAAGCACTTGCCTGCAAAGCCAAAGGATCCAGGTTCAATTCCCCAGAACCCACGTAAGCACAAGGTTGCACATGCATCTGGAGTTTGTTTGTAGAGGCTGGAGGCCCTAGTGCACCCATTCTCTCTCTCTCTCTCTCTCTGCCTCTTCTACTTCTCTTTCTCTCTCTCAAGTAAACGAAATAAATTTCAAAAAATCTAATGTAGAACAGAGTCCCTTATAAAACAGAGCGAAGAACAAAACACATTCTCTTAACTTTAGGAATGTGCAGTCTGGATACATTAGAATGGCAGGTAGAAAGGGATGGTAGGTAGAGAAGTGCGGGAAGCATTGTATGGCCATTGTCCCATGGCACACTCCCTTACTACTCATGGAACAAAAAACAGCATCACATGCCTCTAGTGTTAACCTCAGCTCATACCCCATGTCAAAACCTCCTCAAAGTGTTCTGTAGTCCAGCAAATGGCTGCATATATTGGTGCAAATACCACAACATGTATTTTCAAATAATAAGGCCAAAATTGGCTCCTAATGATGGAAAGGAGAGAATGGGCAAAAATTAATATACGGAAGGAAAAGTAGCATATAGATAAAATATGCACACAAAAGAAGCTACATAATTTGTAATAATGTGCACATTTAAAATGTGGAGTAGCTTAATCAAGGAAAAATGTATTATGAAGGTATTCAAATATGACATTTTCTTTTTTTTTTTTCTGCGCTCTAGCCTTTTACTTGTAGTGGTACTTATTTGCTACTAAGTGTCATTTAAAATAAAGAAAACAAAAGGTTCTGACAGTGTGTATGTAGTCTTAGGGCTAACAGAGATACCTCTGTCTTCTTATTTTGTACTGATTTGGAGTATTACTGAATCAGATGCATAGTGGATACACCCAAATTCTATGTTCCTCCCCATCACCATGCAAGCGTTCAACAAGGCATAGAGTTCTTGCTGATGTTGCACATATTTCCTTGGCTTGCACAGATTCTCCACTAAGTATCATTATTCCATGATACTTCATTTGTAAAACACAGGTTTAAATACGAAGAACTTCAAGATGACTACAAGAGTATTAACTCAAACACTAGTCCTTCCAAGCATTGTGTACTACCCCATTCATGCACCTATGAGTTTGGCCTAGTGTGACAGTTTGTATTGATGATCAACCTAACAGGGCTAGAGTCACTGCGTGGGATTATGTAGATAAGGTTAGCCTATGAGAATACTTTTAAGGGATTATCTTTATTAGATTAATTAATGAATGAAAACCCGCTTTAACTGTGGGAGGCAGCACTCCATTGATCAAGGTACTGAATTGCATAAAAGGAGAAGGCTGGCTAAGCGTTGATATTTTTTTCTCTCTCCTTCACTGTGGAAGGAATGTAACCAGCTTCCCCAAACTCCTGCCACCACACCTTCCTCAACATGGTTCACTATAATCTGGAAATAAACCTAAAATAAACCCTTCCTCCTAAAGTAGATTGTGTGCGATATTTTTGTCCCAGGATAAGTAGATGAGCCACCTGCAACTGAAATTTAAAATCTCATGGTAATGGGAAAATGATTGTGGTAAAATATTAATAGATGTTTTAGGCCTGCAATTTTGATAAGCTTTAAAAATACTAAAATAAAAAAAAATTATGTTCACAGACACTATATCATCACAGGACCTTTTCTCAACTAAACTTTGCTTCCCTATTAATCAGTGGGTTTAAATTGGCTTTGAACTAGAAACTGATGATAGACCCTATGTTTTCCATTGTAGTGGCTAATTTCAGTATTTTCCTCACACATTCTGTTTTTTCCCCACTATTTTTATTGTCTTACTAGCAGACATGCATTGGCAACATTACAAACCCATGTTCCACTATCTGCCACAGCTCCATAGATCTCTGTAAGGTTAAATAAAGATGAGTTATTTGGGGCTAGAGGTATGGTTCAACAGTTAGATATGCTTCCAGTGTAAGCATGAGGTCCTTAGGGGCCTGAAACTCCCAGAGTTCAAATCTCCAGATCCCACATAAAATAGTAGGGCCTGTAACATCTGTAAGGAGCAGAGACCTAAGAATCTTCAGAACGACTCAAGCTCCAGAATTAGTAAAAGGAGGGTTGGATTCATAAACAACAAGACCAAACCCAAGAGCAATAGATCAGGATACCCAGCATTTCACTCTGGCCACTGCAGGCAAGTGAATCCCCACTACAGGTGAGTGTATGGGGCAGCACAAGGGCATACGCCACATGCACAAGCACACACATACATGTACATGCATGTGCACATATGAGCAGCCAAATAGATGAGTTATTTTATAGCAATTATACACAGCTTGCCTCAGTCTGCCATCTTGGAAATAGATCAATTCCAGGAATATCAGGAAGTCCACCTGCAGGGAAGAATGTTCAAAATTCAGATGTAGTCTGCAGATTTCAACCAATGAACCAAATTCTTTAAGAGTGTTAATCCCACCAGTTCCTTACCCTCCATCATCAGTATTTGTTTGCTCTGGGAAGGGTCCAGTGCCTTAGTTTTACCACAATAAATCACTATCAAGTTGTAGTTCAAGGAAGTTCTGTGGCTTCCACTTTTCTTAATATTGACCCTACAGAGAGAAATCATAGCAAATATATTAGGGACAGCTCCAACATTACCATAAAACGAAGTCTTCTACATCAATTATTTGTTTCTCCTTGCAGGATTACATGACACTTCTTACTGCTCTGACCACTCAAGGCGCATGCAGCATGCATTGACCTGGTGACTCCTGGTATGTAACTTGGTGACCCATTGTTCTTCTAGACTGTAGGGATATATTTACTTTTTCCTAGATACTTAGCTTGCTACTCCTTGCAGAGTCTATGCTTGCGTTTGCCATTGCCTACATGTAGTAAGAAGTGAAGGACAGGTATTGTGTTAACTTTTTTTTCTTTTTTTTGGTGGGGGGAACCATGAACAAACATCTATTAACCCAAGATAAGGAACCAATGAATGTCTAGTTTAGTTAACCAGTGAGTTTTTAAATATTAATTATAAGTGTATGGGTGAGGTATTACTTACAGCAGCATGGATGACCCAAAGGCATCATTGAACAACATCCCACCCCAGCATGGGTGATGACTGACAAAAGCTATATATCTATAGCTTTCTGTATGACTCATGGGCAGCTGTACTTGGCAAAGGCCTCCCTCCTCAGCAATTGTTACTGTAGGTATAAGTTTGGGGAGGGACCTTGTAACTCTTGTAACTTTCCAGAGCTTCCTAAGAGTTGTCAGTAGTTTACTTCCTTTCTTAAAATTTTTATTTACTAATTTCTTTACTTAAGAGAGAGTGAGATAGATAAATGGGCATATATAGAGAGAATAGGTACACCATGGCCTCTAGCCACTGAAAATGAATGCCAGATGCATGCACCATCTTGTGTACCAGGCTTTCCATGGGTACTGAGGCACTGAAGTTGGGTACTTAGGTTTATCAGACAAGTGCCTTAATCAATGAGCAAGCACTCCATCCCAGTGGTTTACCTCTTGACCCTTGCAAGTTTCATTTACTTTCTGAGTCTTAATGATTCTACCTCCAGGATGAAATGTTTTAATTGGGATGAAAATGATATATACAACATTCGACCTCTTACTCTATACTTCTGTAATGTTCCCTAGTCATTAGAGGGGGATATAATCGATTATTGACTTCCATATATGATTGATGATTGAGCCACTATGGTACAATAATGACCAGTCTCAGAAGCTGGGCAAGTTATGAATCTCTGCAGTACGCCTCTCCTTGGGGAAAGAAAAACAAAAACATAAGTCTACCTAAGCTTTTCATGATGACTGACTGAGACTGACAGCAACTGTAGCCTAAGCCTAAACATAAATATTTAGAAGGTAATTTGATAAGTACATCATAGCCTTTTAACAAAACAGTTTCACTTGGAGCCCATCACCTCCATAATCATGAACTTTTGCCCCGGATTATAGTACCAGATATTATAGTACCACTCCTATGGAATGGGCCCTAAATTCAATCAGGAAGTGTATGATCACACCAAAAGGAATTATGTCACTAATGTTGGGACATCTTGCCATGTTGGCACTGGGCTACTCTGGGTAGTTAGCCAAGCAAAGCTGCTGGTGACAACTCTTCTCTGTATAGCAGCTTCTAGCACTCAACTGCCAGCCAGGAGTGGGGAAGTTTCCAGCTCTGTTCCAGGCGAATTTCTCCATGTCCTACAACCAAAGCAGGCTGCATCATCAGAAATACGTTCTTTCACCTCATTCTGGCATGCAAACAAAAGCACTAGGAAGAGCCTTTATTAACTTGGGTACCACAGAGCTCTACATGACCAAACACTTTTAGGAAAGTCCCAAACCCTCCTATTGGTGTTTTATTTATTTATTTTTAATATAGTTTTTCAAGGTAGTGTCTCATTCTAGCCCAGGCTGACCTGAAATTCACTATGTAGTTTCAGGGTGACCTAAAGGTCATGCCAATCCTACCTCAGCCTCCCTAGTGCTGGTATTAGAAGTGTGAGCCACCACACCTGGCTTCGTATTTTTATTTAACAACCTTAAGGCTTTGGGGAGTGTCTTTTCATATTTATGCAGGATACCTATTTTTAAATTGCTCAACTGCCATCTTTACTGTTTTGTCAGATGTTTTCCCATTTCAAGTAAGTGTAGTGGTTTTCAGCACCTACAGGAAAATGTTAGTAAGGTTCAATACAGTTATGTAAGGATCTCATTGCTTTTATCATTTTTTAAAAAAAAATCAAAAGCACAATGACTGGTATAGTGGCATGAATGGGGTATACCACCAAATTTAGTTAGTCTTCCATAATTAATTAATAAGGCTTATGGATGAGCCTTCCAGTCTCTTCATACTGGGATACTGTTGCTGCTAGCGATCCACTGTGCATCTCCTCCCCAGCCCCCCGGGGCGAACTCCCAGGTGTCTCAGTAAATTGGGCTTACATTGCTTGGCCCAAGGGCTGCTCTCTAGCCTGTCGTACCTCCAGGCACTGGAGCTGCCTCGTTAGTGCTGACAGGCTCTAAGCCAGCACTATTGCCCTTGCCTTTCCACGGAAATGATAAACTATCTTCACCCCCTATAATTTTCTAGATGGAAGGAAGGTATCTACATACCCTTTGGAAATAATTTCCCACTCCTTGTTCAGACTTAACTTTTTACCTGTTTATCATTTTTGTCATTTGTGAACTGCTTGTCAGGGTTTAAGGTGTTTCAGTAGCTCACTAGCACAGCACTTGGCTTTCTTTTAACATTTTTCCTAGAAACTTTAGCTTGACCACATTTACCTGTGAGTGGCCTGGAGAGACCCTTTTGTCTATTTTGTCCCTTTCTCATCTTCCTTTGATTGCCACTTAGCATACCTGTTTTACATGTCAGTGAGTCATTTAGATCAGTCAAACTTTCTCATACATCCAGAAGACCACATTCACCAAAGCCAGAAAAGCTCCATGCTAGTCTGGCAGTCTCTGTTAAATGCACTCCTCTCAACTCTTTGATGCATACAGGACTTTCAGGCCTGGTGAACTGGGCATTGAACACTGCCTTTCTCATATACAGTTTCCTCAGTGATGTCTATTCTGCATTTGTTATCTTATAACCTCTAATGTTCATGCAAAAAAACAAATTTCTCTAGTGGCTCATTTAAGCCAATTCATGGGGGACAGATTTTTCTCATAGCGGCTCAGATTTTGTAGCATTTGTTTTAAGAATGTCTCAGGTATGCATAAGTAGTTACTTAGTATTTGTGTTTCTATATTACTCATGTGATTCTCATCTGCCTACATGTCCTTTAGTCTCACAAGCTAGTCTGTGAGGGTTTTTTAATTTTTTTTTTTTTTTGCCTTCAAATAAGAGGAAAAGATGATGGCATCAAAATAAAAAAGAGACTAATTGAGAGGAGGAGGGAATATGATATACAGTGGATTTGAGAAGGGGAAGATAGGGATAGGGATGGATTTATCATGGTTTATTTCCTATGGAAGCTGTCAATAAAAAGCTTTTATAATGTGAACATTGGCCCAACAATTCACTATGTGGTATACAGGTAGGTTTTGCACTATTTGTACCCTAAGCCTGCACTATTCCTACAGACAGGCTCTATAATATTTATAAAGTCTTTATAGCAGGGGCTTTTCCTGAAGGTGTTTGTCCTATCCAGGTAATCCAAAGGCCTGTTTTGTTTTACTATTCCTGAGGGGAGCAATAGAGGGTGTCTTTGCTCTTTATCTGAAAGCCTCTTGCTACACAGTGATCTTGTAAGGTTTTAGGACTCCTAGAACTAGGTTTAGACAGATACCTATTAATGAACTTCTGGGCACTTTATAATGTCCTGTCTCCTTTGTATTCCCCTGAACAGTAATTAGAGTCCTGCAGATCTAATCTTTGGTGTTATAGGCTATTGAACATGAGGAAAGAGACCAACCCTAGTGTCCTCAAAGCTGGTTCAATGTGACTAGCTACCTAACACCCACACATCCAGAGTGCACCTATATAGACAACCAACCAACCTAATGTTTCTTTACTACTTGCAATTGAGCCAGTACTATAAAGAACATAATGATAAAGAATTTGTGAGTTGTATTAAAATTATAAGAAAACCCATTTTGTAGTAAGAGATACATACTCTAAAACCACACAATCCTGGTTTGGAGTCATGAACTCCACTGACAAGCACACTGCTTTTCAGTCTGTTTACTTATTTGTGAAATAAAAATTAATTTTAAGGTCACTGTGGAGCTAAAAATGAAGTAGCAGTTGGAAATCATTTGTTATAGTCTTTACAATAGCGTACACTCAATAAACAGTGGATTCCTCCCTTTATACACATTATTTTCCATTATAAAATTCTAAATTAGTTGTCTTTATGCTCTTTATGTGTATTTACTCAGCACATTTAGAAAGATGAATAATTTACATGAACATTGCTCTAGATCACCTTGAATATAATATTTAATAAAATATGAAATCTTATTTCATATTTTACTAAAAATGTGAAAACCAAAAAGCCATATATTATGTAGTTGGAGATCCTCATTTGAGGCAAGTGGTATGCCTGGTCTGGAAGTTCTCCTAACCCTGCAAAAGTGTTAGACAGATTGAAACCCCGTAAGGACAGATTTAAGGACTTTAAGCTTCGGTGTGAAGGTTACAATAAAATTCTTTCCAGGCATCGTTTGACAGAATCAGTTTTGACATTAATAATGAGTCAAAAGACTCCATGAACAGAATGCATTGATGCAGATCACAAATATGAATAGAACAGTTCTTTTAGGGTTTTTCTCACAGCACACAAAGAAGAGAAATTTTGAAATGTAAATATTAGGGGTAAAGAAAGGAGAATTCAGAGCATTTTCAAGTGAGTCCAAATGTAGCCAAACATACACTGGTAGACACTTACAGTAGTTAATTCTCTGCCTAAATGTCAAATATGAAAATACATTCTTGAAAATAAAGGATCACTTTGAGTGAGTATGCTATCAAAATTTAACCCTGTTATTAATTATTTACCAATATTTTATATTATATACATTCAGATTATTTTGCACATGAACTGTTGCATTACTATACATGGTATGTATTTTTGTTCTATAGAACCCATGAGTCTTTCTCGAAATATATTGTCCTTTTAAACATTTTTTTAATTTGTTAGTTACTGTTGCTTTCCTTTGTTGTTTCTTCAAAAATAATGCTTAGCCTAGAGTGTCAAGTCATCATATTGGAAATTCCTTGGGTTATTTTTCATGAGATGGTGATTGATTGGTAAGTTCCTGTGCTTTGTAATTCTTGTGTTCATATTTTGAATTGTTTGATGGGGATGCCAACAGACTTAAATTGAGGAGATCATCTTCTAAAGAGCTCAGTACCAGTATCAGCCAGGAGTTAGGGAAGAATTTTCTCATAGCTAGGAATGAGAAATTTTATGTAAAATTTTGTATGTTATTATTAGTGATATCATCATAAGCATATTCTCATATTTAACTGCTTCTGCACAAGCAAAATTTCCAATTGTTGCTTAATGTTTATAATATTAATAGAGCAATCTAACTATTCTCTCTTCATAAGATTTTGGTTGTTTTTACTATTATAAATTACTTCACAACATATGTCTTTATTCATAATGTCTTCAAATCATTTGTTCATTTTGGATATAAAATTACCAGGGCAAAGAAAGTGAAGCATTATCCGGTCTTTTATTGTCAAACTTCTATTCATAAGAGTTAGAGCAATTCATGCTGCTTTAAGCAGTGCATAAAGAACCTATATCATCTCACCTTTGCTCTGCTAGCTTATATTTTGTGAAAGAGGACACTTTTAAGCTTTAAATTTAGCTTCTGTTCTGACTTTTTTCATTTCTAATGATGAGCATTGAACATTTTTCTCATGTATAATTTATTATATATTTATATTTTTTTGTTTTGCTAATAAATTCTTGTCAAAGCACATTCATTTTGTAATGTTACACTATTATTTTCTCAGCTCTTGATGGTAAGATCAAAGCAAAATAAGTTTAAAAATTTAGAATTCTGGACCTTTTGTAAGTACATATTGGATTATTTAAAAATTTTTATTAATTATTTTTGTACTCAGTGAATTTATAATTTTTGATTTTATATTTCTATTTATATTCAGTTTACATTTATGCAGGTAATGGATTATATGTCAAAATCAACATATATCTGTTGGCAGAATGGTAGTTTCATCTTTTACAATGAATATGTGTTACTATTGAAATCAAAGTAACTGACTCAATTTTATGATGACTACAAGTGTGGTAAACTATGTACTATGTATCATGATTGATAAAGTTTGTAAATTAGCAATATATTCTGCATAAGTCAACTTGGCATTACTGTAATTAAATATAGAGGAAAAAATTGTAAAGAGGGGATTATTTAGGGTCACTATAGGGTCGCTATAGTTTCCAGAGGAGTGGGATCAGGTGGCTCCACAGATTTGAGCTTCTGGTAAAGGATATCACATTATGCCAGGTACATAGCAGAACTAAGTGCCTACATCATGAGCCAAGAGACAGAGATCATAAGACTTAAGTCCCACATCCCTTCAAAGGTATACCTTAAGTAACCTAAGGACCTTTTCAAGTCATACTTCAGAAAGGTGGAGACTGTTCAGTAATACCATCCTAGGGACCACACTTTGAAACTTGGACATTCCGTTGAGGCTCATCTAAACTGTATTACTTTGCCCCTGACTCCCAAAGGTGTGCTTATCTATCTCACAATGAAAAACGCATTTATTTACCTGAAAATAAATTGATCCAGTACTAACATTAAAAATATATATACCTTGATTCCTTCCCCACCTCCCAGTTCCCTGGCCCTATCCCTGGTACCCCTGATGCTGGATTGGGGCTGCCTGGACCCTGTATGCATGCTACAGAATCAGGTCCCTTGCTTGGCCTTCCTGATTGAATGGTCCTTGGGTCCCTAACTCCCAGACACCATGCTCCAGAGGGTACACCACAGACTGAGTAGGCCAGAGCTCCTGGTTCATTACAAATCTCTTAGTTCCCTGGTTCCAGCACCCCTGGTACTGGCTTGGGATGGTTTGATCCTGGCATATGTGCTGTACAACTGGCATTTTTCCCAGGCTTCCTGATTAACTGGGCCCTGTGTCTCCAAATCTCTGTTCCCCTGAGCCAGAGGATGTACAGACCACTGTGGGAGCTGGCCTTTTGTCCCTTGGTCCCCAGCATTATGGCTCCTGGTTTCCCAGCCCCAAGTTCCCCTGTGCAAAAGAGTGTGCAAGTGGAATGAGTAAGCTAGAGTCCCAGTTTCCCACCTCCTGTTCCCCAGGTAGTTTTGATATACTTGCAATCTGCACAATCTGTGCATCTGCAGTTATAACCCCATCACACAGCAATCTGCTTCACATTTCAAACAGAACACTCACTGAAGATCCTACAAGTACAAATATTTTCTTCCTACTCAATAAAATAACACTTTTACCCTGAGACGGGTTGAACGCAACACACACACACACACACACACACACACACACACACACACACACTAAATAAACAAACAAACAAATAAATAAATAAATAACAAAGAAAGTCAGAAAACTGAGAGATCTCCACCAAAGATGCCTAGTCCCACAATGGAAGCCTCAATAGAATCATATGGAAAACAACAGAAATTGAATCCCAAAATGAAAACACAAGCTATGTTACCCTTATAAAGAGAAATGCTGAACTAGAAGCAAGGGATCAAAAAACCAATAATTGCATAATTTAAATTGAGCAGAATCATCTCTTAGAGGATTCGTCTTTTGTCAGTAGGCTTACCTTAATTGAAGAAAACCAGAGAAGTCTAAAAAGAGAGACAAATTAGTAGAATTTGAGTCAATAAATAGAGGATAAATCTACATGCACCAAACACAGGTGCACCAGAGTTTATAAAACACTTGACAACCAAACAGAAATAAACACTAACACCATCATAGTCAAAGACTTCAATACTCCACTATCATCAATAGACAGATCATCCAATCAGGAAATCAACAGGGAAATAATAGAGCCCAACAATATCTAGACATAACTAGACCTAATGGACATCTACAGAACATTCCACCCCAATTCTATGGAATGCACATGTTTCTTAGTAGCCCATGGAAACTTCTCCAAAGTAGATCATATATGAGACCATAAAGCATACATTCAAAAATTCTGAAAAACTGACATAACTTCCTGCATCATATAAGATGACAATGCTTTAAAGCTAGAAATTAACAATGAAACACATCAAGAATTCCACTAGCTTCTGGTGAACAACCCACTGTTAAACCATGAATAGGTTGTTGAAGAAATCAAAAAAGAAATTGTGAAATTTTTAGAATTGAATGAATGTTATGGGACACAATGAAGGTTGTCCTAATGGAAATATTAATAGCACTAAATGCTTTCATAACAAAGACAGAGATACCAAATTAATAACCTAACTGCCCACTAATAGCATTGTGAAAACAAGAAGAATCCAACCCTAAGAGCTCCAGATGGAAAGAAATAATCAAGATCAGAGCAGAAATTAATGAATTGGAAACTAGGAAAACAATTAAGAAAATTGGTGAAACAAAGAAGCAGTTCTTTGAAATAAATAAACAAGACTGATACTTTGGCCAATTAGATTAAGCAAAACAAGAGAAATCTCATACTGACAACATCAGAACTGAAAAGGGAGAGATTGCAACAGACATCAATGAAATTGAAAGAATCATCAGGACATACTTTAAAATTTTCACCTCCACAAAATTGGACAACATGGAAGAAATGGATGAAATCCTAGATACATACCATCTACCACAACTAAACTCAGAGAAGATTAACTTCCTAAATAAATCTACCACATTCAGCCAGATTGAAAAAGCAATCAAAAAACTCCCCCAAAATAAAAGTCCAAGGACAGATGATTTCTCAGATGAATTCTATCAAACCTTCACTGAAAAAGTGAAACTGATTTTTCTTAAACTGTTTCACATAATTATAGAACCACAAATCCTTCCCAACTCCTATTATGGAACTAGTATCACCCTAATACCAAAACCAGGCAGAGATACAAGAAAAGAAAACTATAGGCCTACATCCCTGATGAACTTAAATGCAAAGATCCTCAACAAAATTCTTACAAATTGAATTCAACAACACATTAAAAGCATTATCAACTTTGATCAAGCAAGATTAAACCCAGGTGTGCTTGGATGGTTCAATATATGGAAATTGGTCAAAATAATACACCACATAAATAAACTTAAACACAAGAACAACATGATAATTTCAACAGATGCAAAGAAAGCCTTTGACAAAATACAACATCATGACCCAAACCTTGGAGAGATTAGGCATGGATAGTTTATATTTCAACACAATAAAAGCTATATATAATGCAGCTAAATCCCAAATAATACTTAATGGGAAAAGACTCAAGGAGTACCCATTGAGATCAGGAATAACACAGAGGTGCCAACTCTAAACACTGCTCATCAACACAGTACTAGAAGTACTACCCCAAGAAATGAATGGAGAAAGAAATAAAAGGGATACAAATTTGAAAGGGAGAAGTCAAGTTAGCCCTATTTGCAGGTGACATGTTCCTATATGTAAGTGACCTGAATAGTCTTCATCTCAAAATTTTAAACATAATCAATTCTTCAGCAAAGTGATATGATACAAAAATTAGCACACAAAAATCAGTAGCCTTTCTATATGCAAAGGACAAATACACAGAGAAAGAAATCAGCAAGTCTGTTTCATTTTAGCCAAAAGAAAATAATAAATTAATTTAATACCTTGGAGTAACACTAATCAAGGATATGAAAGACCTATGTAATGAAAACATAAAAACACTCAAGAAAGAAATTGAGGAGGACTTGAAAAGCTGGAAACGCTTCCCACTTCCATGTTCCTGGATAGGTAGAATTAATATTGTGAAAATGGCAATTTTACCAAAAGCAATATACAGATTTAATACAATACCAATAAAAATTCCAGCATCATTCTTCACAGAGATAGACAGAAAAAACAATCTCAAAATTCATTTGGAATGGCAGCAGGCCTCAGATATCCAAACATGTCATCAGCAAAAGAAACACCTCTGGATGTATCACCATACCCAATCTAAAGCTATATTACAAAGTCACAATAACAAAAACAGTATGGTACTGGCATAAAAACAAATATAAGCAAATGGAACAGAATTGAAAACCCAGCCCTTAAGTCAAACATCTATAGATACTTGATTTTTGACAAAGGTGCCAATAATGTATACTGGAGGAAACACAGCATCAACAAATTGTGCTAGACAAATTCAATAACCATACATAGAAAAGTGAGACTAGACTCATTCATCTCACCATACAGAAAAATAAACACCAAATGGGCTAAAGGATTCAATGTAAGATTTGACAATCTTCAACTACTGGAAGAAATAATAATGGATCTCCAGTGGTGCAATTGGTTAGTATACAGTACTTATACACAAAAAAATAAATAAAATAAGAGGAAGTCTCCAAGATATGGGATTGGGAAAGGGCTTCCTGAAGAATACCCCAGTAGCCCAAAAAATTAAACCAATGGGACCCCATGAAGCTAAAATCTTTTGCATAGACAAACATACCACAAGCAGAGCAAATAGATTACCCACAGAATAGGAGAAAAATTTCACCATCTATACCACTGGCAGAGGCCTAATATCTAGAATGTACAAAGAATTAAAAATAAACTAAACCATAAAAATAATATCAAACAACCAACTGAAAAAAAAATGGAGTTGGGAATTCTCAGGGGAAAAAATACAAATAGTCAATACATAATTAAGAAAATGTTCAACATACCTAATCATAAGGGAAATGCAAGTTAAAACAACCATGAGATTCCACCTAACCCCAAGAAAGGGCAATAAATGTTGGTGAAGAGGTGGGGAAAGAGGAGCCCTCATTTGCTTTTGGTGGGAATGTAAACTTTTACAACCACTATGGAAATCAATATGGAGATTCCTGAAAAACATGAATATAGAACTACCAATAGACCGTTTTATTCCTTTACTGGGAATTTACCCTAAGTGCTCTATACTTCACTACAGATATATTTACTCAAATATGCATATAGCTGCTCAGTTCATAATAGCAAAGAACTGGCATCAACTCTGGTGCCCATCATTGGATGAATGGATAATGAAGTTGTGGTACATATATACACAATGCCATTCTATTTGGCAGTAAGAAAAAAATGATACAATGGAATTTTTAGGAAGATGAATGACTTAGGACAGATCATACTCAGCTAACACACAAATCACAGAAAGACAAATGCTGTTCTTATTCAACTGCAGTTCCTAACCTGGATCAGCTTGAGTTGCTGGCATACCTGATAGGCAAATAGAGGCCAAGACAATAGGGATGGAAGGGCTTGAGGAGGAGGGGAATAGGAGGGTGGGATGGAAATGAACAAAAATATAAGCCCCAAATGGACTGGTACCATAGCAACCTTTCTCCTTGAAGGTAGACTAAAAGATATAACCCTCAGCAGGAGTATAAGGGATGCATTTGAATATAAGTGACCTGGGGAGGGTGGATGAACCCTAACCTTAAAAATTTTGGCTCTGACCTGTAAATCACAGTACCTGAAACAGGTTCTACCCACTTTGAGCTATTGACTGAAGAGATCTATGTGGTCTCCAAAACAAAACAGGTTTTTACCAAAACATTTGATTACACATCCGAGTTGAAAGTAAACCCTATTACTAAAGACAGCAACATACATGTAGAGTCCTGACAGGAATCTGAAAGAGAGCCAGTCCCCATACAGCCCATCTAAAGCTGGAAAGCACAACATGAGCTTCTGGGGGAAAATGGCCAACCATGGTGTGAGCAAGCAGGGGTCTAAGCTACTGAGAGGCAACCAGCCTGCTAAGAAGTACACACCAGTGAAATGGGGGCAGAATGCCTGGGTGGGTAAGCAATGGCTTTCTGATTGGCTAAGAGACATGTTCTGTGGAAAGGAACCCATGTCTGGCACTGGGAACCAGGTCAGAGTCTTATATAGACAAAAATTATGCTCTCCAGTGTCAAGCTCCCACTAGTCTTTGGATAAAAGAGGGCCTATATCGATCAAACTGTCCCTAAATTAATAAGGCTTATCCCATTTAACCTGTGCTGACTTCATTTTCTGTTGGAAAATCTGTTGTTCTTTTTCAGAAGGTAGTGAGACCCAAGGAGATAAACCACTCCTCACATCTCAGTCAAGACCCAGGCAAAACCACAGAGGAAGTGGGGAGAAGAGCAAGAATGCAGCTTCCATGGTGAGCCTGACAATCAATGCCAGGGTGAAGGAGAGGCTGAGGATATGCAAGACTTACCAAAGCAGAAATCCAGAGGCTCCTGAGAGCTCATCACTGAAGTAGACTTAAAACACACCCACCGCAGCTCAGGGAATTTTGCAGAAGAGGGGGAAGAAAAATAGTAAGAGACACAGGTTGGGATGTGATGCCCAGAGCCACTGCCTCCCTTCAATAACTGACTGCTGCTCCCACAATGCATAACCCACAACCCCATGGGGAATACCAACAACCCAAATGACTAGGGTCCTCTGTGGAATGGGGGGAGGGAGGAGGGAGGAGGGAAAAGATGGTACCAAGACATGAGATATCCACACAAAATATGTTCTGAATAAAAGAAGAGGAAGAAAGAAAGTAAATAAGAAAGGAAAAAAATCTCCAAGAGTCAAGGAAATATAAATAAGTTGATTAATTAATTAAAAAATTTTACACTTCCAAGATGCAATGTTAAGAGAAGCAGAAGGTGATGTAAGCTATTAACAAAGAGGTGAATAGATGAAGAGAAGAGAAAGTAATCCAATGCAATACTGAAACTTTACAGGGCAAACCTTGAATTCTAAAGTCCCATTTCCAGTGTCCTAGGCACAGTGCAGCAAGATTTGTGGTCACAGGGCTTAGGTAGACTCACTCCTGTAGCTGTACTTATTATGGCCCACATGCCTGCCTACTTCCTTGTGCTGAATGTGAATGCCTACTTCAGCTTCACTTATTAGGCAATATATATATATATATATATATATATATATATATATATATATGTTTTTTTGTTTGTTTGTTTGTTTGTTTTTTTGAGGTAGGGTCTCACTTTAGCCCAGGCTGACTTGGAATTCACTAGGTAGTCTCAGGGTGGCCTCAAACTCATGGTGATCCTCCTACCTCTGCCTCCCAAGTGCTGGGATTAGAGGTGTAAGCACTATATTTTGATGTCATTCCTATGGTCCTTGAGGCTCCACTATTACTTACACAATAGAATTAAACAGCCTTATCAGGAGCTACTAGCAGAAACTCCATCCCCACAACACACTGTCTTGACTCAAGACATTCTTGAAATCTATATGGCAGCTACTATGACCCAATAATTCCTATGTTCTTCAAAATAGTATCATAGCAAAACCATCAAAGTCTGCCATTGGCACAAACTGGTCTTTAGACAATTTGGCCTGTCTGTACCTGTGGAGTAGACCTCCAGGCAAGCATGATGCAGTAAATCCCAAAGCAGTCAATGTGTAGGGCACTCTAGAGCTGGTTTCTGAAGTGAAATTTCCCTGGAAGGATTTGAATCAATATGCTTTAATCTGAGACTTGTCAGATTTCTGAGATGTCCTCAAAGCGTCTTTGTATGGTCCAGATACACAGAATGTGGTTTCTTCTGATTGTCATTCTCTTAGTGGTCTCCTTAGCAGGCAAAGTTCCTTTGACCATATATTCTTAATAATCTTTTCCTGGCCATTCTAAACTTGCAAAAATTTTCTGCTGTGCTCTTTCCTGATCCTGATTCTCACTGCAAAACTACCAAAAGGGAGTTAGTGCTACTTATGCTATAACCTGTATACTTTGTGCTTAGAAATATCCTTCAGCTGATCAGATACGTTAAGTAATTAATCGTGTTTAAGCCCAGCCTCCTCAAAAGGTTCAAGGAATAAACAGAACACAGCAAATTTATTTGCTGTGGTACTACAAGACAATCTCTCATCTAATTGTCAAATAGAATTATCATATTAATTTGACTCCTCACCACCCTGGTCTATATTATATATGCTACTATCAGCACCCCTATCTCCTGAACCCTCACCAGAAGTGGCCTACCAAGCTCCACTTACAATATTCCAGGCATTCTCTATAGTGCTTCCCCACACACTTCCCAATCCTTCCAAACACTCCTCTACCTTTTCAGTCACAGTTACAGCCCTGTGGTGTGTTAGAAGGGGACTATATTGAAGTTCTCCAAAAAGGCTAAAACTAAAAAGTAATAGTGACTTGCCAAGAAAATGAAAGCCAATAAAAGAAAAAGAGGAATGTGGCCACATATCATAAGCCACATTAAATTTAGATATAGTAGCATTAGAAAATTTGTCATTTGAAAGCTAGAATTTGAAATTTAAACCTAAGCATTATGATATTGGGGGGGTTCAAAATTTCAATCTTCACTGAAGAACAAAAAGAAGGAAACAGGTAGTTCCAAGTGAAATTCTTTAAAAGGTAGATATTAAAGACATACATCCAACTTTGTGTAGCAATACTAGAAAACAAATTCACTTTTTTTTCCCCAGTTTTGTTGTTGTTGTTGTTGTTGTTATTTTGTTTTGTTTTCCAAGGTGGGGTCTTGCTCTGGCTATCCTGGAATTCACTATGTAGTCTCAGGGTGGCCTCAAACTCATGGTGATCCTCCTAGTTCTGCCTTCCAAGTGCTGGGATTAAAGATGTTTGTCACCATGCCCAGCCAAATATACTCTTCAAGATATAAAATATGTTCATGCAAATACATGACAGAATATACAGAATATTCAGCTACGTTTCAGAAGTACAAATATTTAAAGAATGAAACAAAACTAAGAATTAACAACAAAATAAAAATGGAAAACAAAAATTGAAAGACAATGACAAAAGTTGGCCAGAAATGACAAAAGGCATTCATTCTCAATTCCTAGTTGAAGAATAAATACTACAACTAATCTGGAAAATGTTGGGGTAGTATCTTACAGACTTAGCCATCCTATTCCGTTGTAAACCCACTCATAAATATTTACCCAACAAACAAGCAAATTTATGTCCACCCAAATACTTGGATATGTTCATATCACATTATAGAACAAAAGTAAAAACAACTTAAATGTCATAAATAGAAGAATTTATAAGCCAATATAATAATACAATGGAATACTAGTAAGTGGTGAAAAGAACCAAGCTATGGGAACATATGAAGACATAAATAAATATCACAGATATTATGTCAATTAAAAGGTGACAAAGAAAATGTGTTTATTACATGAATATATATATATAATATTAATGCACATTCAGAAGAATACAAACACTTTCTTCTATGGGATGGTTAACTGGCAAAGGAAAAAGAAAAACTTCTGGGATGTTGAAAATATCTTATGAGGAAGCTGGGCGTGGTGTCTCACGCCTTTAATCCCAGCACTCAGGAGGCAGAGGTCGGAAGATTGCTGTGAGTTCGAGGCCACCCTGAGGCTACAGAGTGAATTCCAGGTCAGCCTGGGCTACAGTGAGACCCTGCCTTGGAATACCAAAAAAAAAAAAAAAAAAAAAAAAAATCTTATGAGGAGAGTGTTTCATATATATGTAACTGTAAACAGTTGCCCTTAAAAATAAATGATTAAGAGGGTGTATCTACTGAGTGAGTAGGTGATATCTCCCTGTTCCTTCCCACCTCCTCCCAGTTCCCTGGTTGCCCTACTTCTGGCTTGGACTTCCTGGACCCTGTGAGCTTTCTGAAGCAGGTCCCTTGCTCTGACTTCCTTATTGAAGGGCCTCTGGGTCCCCAATTCCTGGATCCCCTGCTCTGGAGGGTGGAAGCATGAAAATCTCTTCTTCTTTTTCAGAAGGTAGAGAGATGGGAGGAGATAAACTACCCCTTGCACTTCATTCAAGACACAGCTGAAATCACAGAGGAGTTGGGGGGACAAGCATGAGTGCTTTTTCTATGCTGAACCTGATAATCAGTGCCAGGGTGTAGGAGATAGACCCTGAGGATACTCAACACCTACCAAAGCAGAGATCCAGAGGCTTATCAGAGCTCATCACTGAAGTAGACTTAGAACTTACACACCATGGCTCAAGGAATTTTGCAGTAGAGGGAGCAGAAAGATTGTAAGAGTCACAGGTTGAGACATCATGCCCAGAGACATCCTCCCCCCCCCCCAAATAACTTACTACTGCTTCCACAATGCATAAACCAAAACCCCTTGGGGAATACCTGCAACCCCACTGAGGAGGGTCCCCTAACAGTATGGGGGTAGGGGCGAGAGAAAAGAGGGAGCCAATATATGATGTATCCATATGAAATATATTGTTTAATAATAATAATAAACATAAAAAAGAGAAAATATGATTAAAAGTATAGCACTCCAATTAGTAGTAATGGTTTTATTTTACATGGTGGCATCAATTTAACATTTGAAATCATCTTATTTATCCATTATGTGCCTTGTTCAGAGGAAATACATTGAGAATAATGGTAGGTAGGAACTGACTGCTGGAGAAGGGAATAACATATATGGAAAGAGAAAGGAATATACAGTGTATTTCTTTGGCTTCTAAATATTCACCACAAGTACCAAGGGTGCCTTGGAGAAGAACCTTGGTCTACAAAGATTAAATGAAAGTTAAATGCATATTGAACACATTTTTGCAACAGAAAATGAGGATAACTTCATGAACATGAGGAATTCTTTTAATAGATGCAGAAATCAACATACAATGTAATTTTTATTGTTAAGAACATATTTTGCATGGCCACATCATGTGTTGGTACCATCTCTTCCCTCCTCCCTGTCCATATTCTGCTGGGGCCTTCCTCATTGGGGTTGCTGGTATTCCCCATGGAGTTATGGGTTATGTGTTGTAGGAGCAGCAGTCAGTTATTGGGTGCAGGCAGTGCCTCTAGGCATCACATCCAACTTGTGGTATATTTTCAAAGATGAAGTAGCTATAGCTTCTTGACCTAAGTTTTGGGTCTTCAATTTTGTTCCATTGATTTACGTTTTTTGTTTTTATGTGATGTATTATGAATGAATTATGCATGATGAATCCTGCTTAATCAAGATGCATAATGCTTTTGATGTTTTGTTGAATGCAGTTTGCAAGGACGTTGTTCAGGATCTTTGCATCCAAGTTCATCAGAAATGTATGCCTGTAGTGTTTGTCTTCCAAAGTTAAAAATTATGTAGTGAAAATATTATACAGCAACACAATTGCTTCATAGAACATTGTAAAATATTTAATTTTTTCTCTGATATATTCTCTAGAATGACTGAGTTGGTACTTTATTTATTTATTTATTTTTTGAGGCAATTGTGAAAGGAAGAGAGTCCCTGATTTCATCCTCCACATATTTGTTGTCAGTACATAGGAAAGCTTCTGGTTTATGTGTATTTGTTTTGTTTCCTGGTACATTACTAAAAGTGTTTATCAGCTCTAACAGTTTGTTGGTAGAGTCTTTAGGGTTTTTTTTTTTTTTTTTGTATAGAATCATATCATCTGCAAATAACGACAATTTTGTCTCTTTCTTTCCAATTTGTATCCCTTTTATGAGTGTCTCTTGCCTTATTGCTATAGCTAAGACTTAGAATACTATATTAAATAAAAGTGGAGACAGTAGCCACCCTTGTTTTGTTCCTGAATTTAATAGAAAAGCTTCAAGTTTTCTCCATTTAGTATTATGTTGGCTGTAGGTTTGTCATAAATAATTTCTATTATGTTGAGATATGTTCCTTCTATTCTCAGTTTCTGTAATACTTTTACCACAAAAGGGTGTTGTATTTTGTCTGATGCATTTTTTTTTTTCATCTATTGAGATTAACACGTTATTTTTGTCATTCAGACCATTTATATGATATATTACATTTATTGATTTGTGTATGTTGAAACATCCCTGCATGACTGGGATAAAGCAAACTTGGTCAGGGTGAATAACTTTTTTTGATATATTCTGGGATTCAATTTGCCAATATTTTGTTCAAAATTTTTGCATCTATGTTCATGAGGGAGATAGGTCTGTAATTTTCTTTTTTTGTTCTGTCTTTGTCTGGTTTTGGTAAGAGAGTGATGCTGGCTTCATAGAAGGAGTTTGGAAGAATTTCTTCTTTTTCTGTTCTATGGAAAAGTTTGAGAAGCAGTGGTGTTAATTCTTCCATGAAGGTCTGGTAAAATTCACCAGTGAATCCATCTGGGCCTGGAATTTTTTTTAATTGGGAGACTTTGTATAACTGCTTGGATCTCCATACTTGTTATAGGTCTACTTAAATGGTTTACCTCATCTTGATTTAATTTTGGTAGGTCATATGAATCACGGAAATCATCCATTTCTTTCAGATTTTCAAACTTAGAGGCATATATATCCTTAAAGCATGTCCTTACAATTTTCTGAATTTATTTGGCATCTGTTATAATGGTGCCTTTTTCATCTCTAATATGAAGTACCTTGGAATAAACTTAACCAAGAAAGTGAAGGATCTCTATAATGAGAACTGTCAAACCCTCAAGTGCGAAATTGCAAAAGACACAAGAAAATGGAAAGAAATCCCATGTTCTTAGTTTGGAAGAATCAATATTGTGCAAATGTCAATCTTACCAAAAGCAATCTACACATTTAATGCAACTGCCATTAAAATTCCAATGGCATTCTTCACAGAAATAGAAAAAAAAAAATCCTAAAATTCATTTGGAAGCACAACAGATCTCAAACAGCCAAAACAATTTTGAACAACAAAAACAAGGCTGGTGGTATCAACATACCCAATTTCAAGCTATGTTGCAAAGCCATAATAACAAAATCAGCATGTTATTGGCACAAAGACAAACATGTAGATCAATGGAACAGAATAAAGGACCCAGATGTTAATCTGGGCAGCTACAGTCATCTGATTTTCAAAAGAAAAATGTCAACAATATTCATTGGAGAAAAGACAGCCTGTTCAACAAGTGGTGTGGGGAAAACTGGATATCTACATGTAGAAAGATGAAAATAGATCCTTGTCTTTCTCCATACACAAGAATCAAATCCAAGTGGATCAGGGAGCTTAATATCAGACCTGAAACTTTGAAATTCCCAGAGGAAAAGATAGGGGGAATCCTTCAACATATTAGTATAGGTAATGACTTTCTGAATATAACCCAATTACTCAAAAATAAAACCACTAATCAATCACTTGAATTTCATGACGTTACAAACCTTTTTTTACAGCAAAAGACACTGTTAATAGAGCAAAGAGACAACCTACAGAATGGGAGAAAATCTTTCCAGCTACAAATCTCACAGAGGAATAATATCTAGACTATACAAATAACTCAAAACACAGAACAATAAGAAATCAAAGAAGACTTCCGGTAAAGATGGCGGCATAGGAACCACACCAAAGCAGCCTATGGGAGAAAAAGCCAAAGGAAACCCAGCAAAATACACACTGCTACTAAAAAGGGAGGTTTATAAGAGATTAAAACAGCAGCAGAGAAGTAGGAGAGATCCAGAGCATCCAGAGCCCACACAGGCAGGCCGAAGCAGCTCCAGCAGCGGCGGCTCGGGCTCCAGCAGCAGTGGCTCGGGCTCCGGCAGTGGAAGTGGTGGCGGAAGCTGTGACTCTGGCTCCAACAGCAACATCAGCGGCTCCGGCACCGGCTACAGTGGCTTCAGCAGCGGCAAATCCAGCAGCGGCAGATCCAGCGGATCAGTGGCGGAGGACCCAGCAGCAGCAACTCCAGCGGCAGCAGTGGCGGATCCGGCAGCAGCAGCAGTGGATCCAGCAGCAGGGGTGCCTATCTGCAGGGCCACAGTTGCCAGGCTTGGTTTGCCCTGCAGGAAAAGCCAGGACCAAGATCCAGAAAACAGAACAGCAGCCCAACATCCCAGCCAGCAACTTGACTCAGACCAAAAGCATCCAAAAAGGTAACTGGGATTGAACCAGGGAAGGGTCTCACTTGGTCACAAGCTGACTTGTATCCCTTAGCAGAACAGAAATCTTAACCTCTTTCTTGATAGAGGATCTGGTTCTTATAATACCTACTCTTGCATAAATACTCGGTGCTGTTTTTGACTGAATGTGTACAGGGTTTAGTTAAATTTTAGAATCTATCTGTATTTTATTCCACTCAACCTACTTGAATACTCCCATAGCAGGCAAACTCAACCCCTAGGAACACTTGTCTAGATACTCTGAGACTGTTAAGAGCCAAACCTAACAACTTAATCTCCTACATTGAAGATATACAACATCAGATCAATTGATACAGCTAAGAATACCCAGCTAAGTGGAAAATCCAAGCAGTAACTTAATCCAAGATGCAAAAATATACACATTATAACACAAGAAACACCAAAAACCAAGGCAATATAAATCCACCAAAAAGTATCAATGCATCAGAAATGACCTCCAGTGAAAACAAGTTAGAGGAAATGCCTGAGAAAGATTTCTAAAGAATGATTGTAAATATGCTCAATGAACTCAAAGAAGAAATCAAAGGAATCAAAGAGGAAATCAAAGGAATCAAAGAAAACACAGGACACCAATTTAATGAAATAAAGAAGTCAATCCAAGACATAAATAAGGAAATAGAAATAATAAAGAAAAAACAGTCAGAGTTACTAGCAATGAAGAACACAGTTAATGAAATAAAAACTCTGTAGAAAATCAAACCAGTAGAATGGATGAAGGAGAGGACAGGGTATCTTAGCTTGAAGACCAGGTGTGAGATCTAATACAATCCAACAAAGAGAAAGAAAAACTAATAGAAAAGTATGAATGGGAATTTCAAGATATTTGGGACACTATGAAAAGATCAAACATAAGAATTCAGGGCATAGTAGAAGGAGAAGAATTTCACTTCAAAGGCATAGTAGGCATCTTCAATGAAATCATTGAAGAAAACTTCCCCCAGATTGGGAAAGAGGTGCCAATGCAGATACAGGAAGCCTTTAGAACACCAGCCAGACAAAACCTGGAAAGAACCTCCCCTCGCCATATTATAATCAAACTACCAAACACACAATCCAAAGAAAAAATATTGAAAGCAGTTAGAGAGAAAAATCAAGTTACCTACAAAAGCAAGCCCATCAATATCATAGCAGATTACTCAACACAAACTTTCAAAGCCAGAAGGGCTAGGAGTGATGTATTCCAAATTCTGAAAGACAACTATCAACCAAGGTTACTTTATCCTGTAAAACTATCCATTCAAATAGACGGAGAAATAAGGACATTCCATGACAAAACCAGGCTAAAGGAGTACTTGAAGACAAAACCACCTCTACAGAATATACTTGAAAGAATCCTCCATGCAGAAGAGAAGGAAAAACACACATATAAGAAACCTGGAAAACAACAAGCAATACTCAAATACGACTTAACACAAGAGAGCAATGGTAGAACTGGAACCACAAAAAAAGAAAAAAAATGGCAAACATAAATACACACCTTTCAATAATATCTCTTAATATCAGCAGTCTCAATGCCCCAACCAAAAGACATACGTTCGCAGACTGGGTTAAAAAGCAGGATCCTTCAATTTGTTGTCTCCAAGAAACTAACCTTTCTACAAAGGATGGACATTATCTTAGGGTGAAAGGTTGGAAAACGGTGTTTCAAGCAAATGGACCCAGAAAACAAGCACGGGTTGCTAGCCTAATATCTGCCAAGGCAGACTTCAGTCCAACGTTAGTCAAGAAAGATAAGGAAGGTCACTTTATATTGATTAAGGGTACACTCCAACATTAGGACATTACAATCCTAAACATATATGCACCTAACATTGGGGCTCCCAAACTCATCAAACAAACACTGTAGAGAACTAAGGTCAGAGATAACACCAAACACAGTGGTAGTGGGTGACTTTAACACCCCACTCTCATGAAGTGACATGTCATCCCAGGAAAAAATAAACAGAGAGACATCTGGACTAAATGAGGTCATAGAAGGAAAGGACCTAACAGATATATATAGGACATTTCATCCAAATGCTGCAGAATATACATTCTTTTCAGCAGCACATGGAAGATTCTCTAAAATAGACCATATATTAGGACACAAAGGAAATCTTAACAAATTCAGGAAAATTGAAAAAAATCCTTAAATTCTATCTGACCACAATGGAATCAACTACAAATCAATAGCAAGAAAGGCTATAGAGCATACACAAAATCATGGAAATTAAGCAACACACTACTAAATGATGAATGGGTCAATGAAGAAATCAAGAAGGAAATCAAAAAATTTATAGAGTCAAACAAAAATGAGAACACAGCATACCAAAATCCCTGGGACACAATGAAGGCAGTTCTAACAGGTAAATTTATAGCTTTAAGTGCCTATATAAAGAAATCAGAAACGTTGCAAGTAAACGACCTAATGCTTCACCTTAAAGCCTTGGAAAAAGAAGAACAAGGCAAACCAAAAATCAGTAGATGGGAAGAAATAATAAAGATTAGGGCAGAAATTAATGAAATAGAAGCAAAAAAAAAAAAAAAAAAAAAAAAAAAAAAAAAAAAAAAAAAAAAAAACAGTCCAAAGAATTAATGAAACAAAGAGTTGGTTCTTTGAAAGGATAAACAAGATTGATAAACCCTTAGCAAATCTGACCAAAAGAAAGAGTGAAGAGACACAAATTAATAAAATTAGAGATGAAAAAGGTAACATCACAACAGGTGCCATAGAAATTCAAAAAATCATAGGGACATATTATGAAAGCATATACTGCACAAATATGAAAATCTGAAAGAAATGGATGTTTTCCTTGATTTATATGACCTACCTAAATTACATCAAGATGAGATCAATCACTTAAATAGACCTATAACAAGCATGAAGATCCTAAGAGTTATCAAAAATCTCCCAACTAAGAAAAGCCCAGGCCCAGATGGATTCACTGCTGAATTTTACCAGATCTTCAAGGAAGAGCTAACACCATTGCTTCTTAAGCTTTTCCATGAAATAGAAAAAGAAGGAATCCTACCAAACTCCTTCTATGAAGCCAGCATCACCCTGATACCAAAACCAGGCAAAGATACAACAACAACAACAACAAAAATTACAGAGCAATCTCCCTCATGAACATAGATGCAAAAATTCTCAACAAAATATTGGCAAACAGAATACAAGAATATATCAGAAACATCACTCACCTGACCAAGTAGGCTTTATCCCAGAGATGCAGGGATGGTTCAACATACGCAAATCTATAAATGGTATACATTATATAAATGGGCTGAAGGACAAAAATCACATGATCATCTCATTAGACACAGAGAAAGCATTCAACAAAATCCCCTCACTGGTATGGGACCCATAGCTGGAGCTGGGAAACAAGTCAGAACCATATCCAAACATAAGCCCACTCTCCAGTATCAAGCTACTATCAATTGTGGGCTACAAGAGGGCCTACACCTATTAAATTCTCTATAAAAAAAAAAAAAGTAAGGGTTATCTCATTTGTCCTGGTGCTAACTTACTCTCCGTTGGAGAATCTGCTTCTCTTTTTCAGATAGATGTAGACCCTAAGGAGAGAGCCACCCCATCATACCTCAAAAGGGCCCCGGCTGAAACTAAGAAAACTTCGAGAAACAAGCAAGGGGGCTGTATTCCTGATGAACCGGACACGAGCACAAGGGGGAAGGAGATCAGCATAGAGAAAAATCAACTCCTACCAAATCAGAGAGCCAGAGCCTCAGAGGCCCTCAACACCTCATCACTGAAGCAGACCAAAAATGAACCCAACATGGCTCAGGGAAATTTTGCGGAAGAGGGGGCGGAAAGAATGTCAGAGTCACATGTTGGGTCATGATATGCAGAGACATTTAGCTTACCCATAACTGTGGGCTAACTCCACAATGCATGACCCGTATACCTCAACAAGGAGGGCCCAAGGGGAGGGGGTAGGTCACGGATGAGCCTAATAATGGTACCAAACTGACTGCATTTGCTGAATACAGAACTGACTAATAAAAAAAAAAATCAAACATCCCTTCATGATAAAAGTCCTACAGAGACTGGGAATAGAACGAACATATCTCAATATAATAAAGGCTATTTATGATAAGCCTACAGCCAATATATTACTAAATGGGGAAAAACTGGAAGCTTTTTCACTAAAATCAGGAACAAGGCAAGGGTGTCCACTGTCCCCACTTTCATTTAATATTGTTCTGGAAGTCTTACCCATAGCAATAAGGCAAGAGACATGCATAAAAGGGATACAAATTAGGAAGGAAGAGGTCAAGTTATCATTATTTCCAGATGACATGATTCTATATATAAAGGACCCTAAAAACTCTACCAGCAATCTGTTAGAGCTGATAAAAACCTACAGCCATGTAGCAGGATACAAAATAAATGCACAGAAATAAGTAGCCTTCATATATGCTAACAATAAACACACAGAGGATGAAATCAGAGAATCACTCCCATTCACAATTGCATCAAAAAAAAAAAAAAGTACCTTGGAATAATCCTAACCAAGGAAGTAAAGAATCTCTACAATAAGAACTTTAAAACACTCAAGCGAGAAATTGCAGAAGACACTAGGAAGTGGAAAAGCATCCCTTGTTCCTGGATTGGAAGAATCAATATTGTGAAAATGGCAATCTTACTAAAAGCAATCTACACATTTAATACAATCCCTATCAAAATTCCAAAGGCATTCTTCATGAAAATAGAAGAAAACCATACAAAAATTCATTTGGAATCACAAAAAACCTCAAATATCTAAAATAATACCAAACAACAAAAATAAGGCTGGTGGTATCACCATACATGATTTTAAACTATACTACAGAAGCATAGTAAAAAAAACAGCATGGTACTGGCACAAAAGCAGACTTGTAGATCAATGGAACAGAATAGAGGACCCAAATGTAACTCCAGGTAGCTATAGCCACCTGATAATTGATAAAAATGCCAAAAATACTCATTGGAGAAAAGACAGCCTCTTTTGCAAAGCATGTTGGGAAAACTGGATATATATATGTAGAGGGATGAAAATAGATTCTTCTCCCTCTTCATGCACCAGAATTAAGTCCAAATGGATTAAAGACCTTAACATCATACCTGGAACTCTGAAACTGCTAGAGGAAAAAGCAGGGGAAACCCTTCAACATATTGGTCTTGGCAAAGACTTTCAGAATACAACCCCAATTGCTCAGGCAATAAAACCACAGATTAACCACTGGGACCTCATGAAATTAAAAAGATTTTGCATTGCAAAGGACACGGTAAACAATGCAAAGAGGCAACCTACAGAATGGGAAAAAATCTTTGCCAGCTATATATCTGATAGAGGATTAATGTCTAGGATATACAAAGAACTCAAGAAGTTAAATAATAAGGAATCAGACAAACCAATCAAAAAATGCGCTATGGAGCTAAATAGAGAATTCTGAAAGGAAAAAAATACGAATGGTATATAAGTGTCAAAAAAAATGTTCTACGTCACTAGTCATCAGGGAAATGCAGATTAAAACTACATTGAGATTCCATCTCACTCCTATCTGATTGGCTACCATCATGAAAAGAAATGATCATAAATGTTGGCGGGGATGTGGAAAAAGAGGAACCCTTCTACACTGTTGGTGGGAATGCAATCTGGTCCAGCCATTGTGGAAATCAGTGTGCAGGTTCCTAAAACAGCTAAAGATTGATCTACCATATGACCCAGCTGTAGCATTCCTAGGCATATATCCTAAGGACTCACCTCATTTCCTTAGAAGTACATGCTCAACCATGTTTATTGCTGCTCAATTTATAATAACTGGGAAATGGAACCAGCCTTGATGTCCCTCAACTGATGAGTAGATAATGAAGATATGGCACATTTATACAATGGAGTTTTACTCAGCGGTAAAGAAAAATGAAGTTTTGAAATTTTCAGAAAAGTGGATGGATCTGGAAAAGATTATACTAAGTGAGGTAACCCAGGCCCAGAAAGCCACGTGCCACATGTTCTCCCTCATATGTGGATCCTAGCTACAGATGATTGGGCTTCTGTGTGAGAAGGAGAAAACTCAGTAGCAAAGGCCAGTAAGTTGAAAAGGAGATAGAAAGGGAAGGGAATGCAAGGGAGGAGAGCATTTATTAGGTTGGTATTGTATATATGTAAGTAGAAAGATTGAGATGGGGAGGGGATATGATGGAGAATGGAATTTCAAAGGCGAAAGTGGGGGGGGGAGGGTACTACCATGGGATATTTTTTATAATCCTGGAAAATATTAATAAAAATTGAGAAAAAAAGAAGAAGTTAGGGACCAGAATACACACATACACACACGCACGCACACACACACACACACACATGCACACACTTTCTGTGTCCTATGTGATGCCTTTATCACCACTGGATGTTGTCAGCAAGAGGGACGTTACCAGCTGTGGACCCTTGAACCTCCAGAACTGTGAGCTAAATAAAACTCTTTTTATATAAAAATAAAAATAAAATAAAAATAAAAATATTTCTCCTCAAAAAAAAAAAAAAAGAAATGAAAAGAAACCAAACAACCCACTTAAAAAGTGGGATATGGAACTAAATAGAGAGTTCTCACTGGAAGAAATACAGATGGCATATAAACACCTAAAAAAGTATTCTACATCCTTAGCCATCAGGGAAATGCAAATTCAAACTACCTTAAGATTCCATCTCTCTCCTGTCAGAATGGCTATCATCAAGAAAACAAATCCCTTTTTGGAAGTAGAATTTTATGGTACCATTGCCGTTTGGGTCTAGATTTATGTTTCCCACCCCTTTGATGCCCTCCCCCCCTCCCCATCCAGCCTAGTGTCTAGTCCATGAGATTCTTGCTGGGTATGTAAGGTATCTTGGGGTAGATTTAGGTTAGGTGCTATAGATGAGTGATATTATGTGGCGATTTTTTTTTTTTTTTCTGTGATTGGGTAAGTTCACTGAGAATGACCTGTTCCAGGTTCAACCGTTTTTCCTCAAATTTCATTGTGTCATTTTTTCTTACTGCTTTATAGAATTCCATTGTGTAGATATACCACATCTTAGTTATCCATTCTTCTAGTGATGGACATCTGGGTTGTTTCCAGCTCTTAGCTATTATAAATTGAGCTGCTACAAACATCATTGAGCAAATCTCTCTAGTCCGTGGTTTGAAGGTTTTAGGGTAGATGCCCAGTAGGGGAATAACTGAGTCTGTTGGTATTTCTATACTCAGCTTTTTCAGAAGTCTCCATATTGCTTTCCAAAGTGGTTGTACCATCCTACCTTCCCACCAACAGTGGATGAGTGTTCCTAGTTCTCCACATCCTCACCAGCACTTATTTTCAATTGATTTTTTGATGTTTGCTATCCTTATTGGGGTAAGGTGGAATCTCATAGTGGTTTTAATTTGCATTTCTCTGGTGATTAGGGATGATGAAGAGACTACAGGTAGGGTACAGGCCTAAGTGAGGTCATGGGAAGAGATTGTATAGAAGAAGGGCACAGGGGGAGAGTCAATCAAAATTCAAGATATTGTGAATAAGACGTATGAAAATCTACCTTCTTGTATAATGGTACATCCAGGAGCCATAGATTTTTAGTAGAAAATTTTCAATGCCAGGGATAGGATACCTTCCAATGAGTTCTTGGCCAGGGAGGTCCTTGTTGCCTCCAAAACATTATAGGATATTGCCAAGGCCCTCGGTTTCCTGTGAGAAAGAGATGGTAAGACCCTATTCCTGAAGACTTCACATGCCTGAGTGCCAAAGTTACTGAGAAATTAAACTAGTGCTGAGCAGAAAACCTTCTCCCTGTAGCCCAACCGATTGAAAACTGGAAAAACCTGCACTGTATGCAGCTTTATGGGAGACAGAAGTCATCAGCAGTGAAAACAGTGGACACTGGAAGCTTCAAGTTTGGCCAGACAGGCCAAATGACTGAATGAGTACAATAGTGGCATGTCTGCTCTGGGGGAAACCAACTGCTCTTTAATTGGACTGGAGGCCCACTCTGTGGGAGGGAATACATGTCTGGTATTGAAAACCTAATCAAGAGCCTATGGCAGTGGAGGTCATGAGCCTTAGGGGTATAAAGCCTGCTCTTCTCTGGATAAGTGCATATATTACTTTGACCAAATTGCCCTGAAAGCACTACACTTAATGTTCATATTCACATATTAATGCTACACTCACTTCTGGTTAGAGAAGCTTCTTTCTTCATATGGCGATGACCTCTGGGATGATCCAACAAACAACACAGAAGAAGGATGGAGGAATGTCCAGCACCAAAATATCTCACACCCTCCAAGGCTCAAGGTCCATTGAGGAATAGGTGGTCGAAAGAAGTTAAGAGCTAAAGGAAGGGTACCACTCCTTACATACAACTATCTGGACAGAAATTGGCCTCGATATCCATGACCTCACAGTGCCAAGCAATACCTACATAAGACCCTCATAATAGGAGAAAAAGATGACATCAAATTAAAAGAGAAGCTAATGGAGAAAGGGAGGGGATATGATGGAAAGCAGAGTTATGAAGGGGAAAGTGGGGGAGCGAAATACCATGGTTTGTTTGTTGTCTGTAAGTATAGAAGTTGTCTATACATATAAACATATTCATATATATATACATTAATATATATATATAGTCATTATATATATATATATATATATATATATATATATATATATATATATACTATATATGATATATATATATGATGACTAACTTGGTTATCCAGAGGCAGAGTTAGAAAAGAAATTCAAGGTTGCATGCATAAAGACCCATGACCTCATTCATCAGACACCAGACGATGACATGAATCCTAAACTCTTACACTTTAATGAGCCTTAGTAATAATATATTTTTTTATTTTAATGAAAAATCTTGGACTTAGCTTGTTTAAATTATATGATAAAGAGAGAGCTGAACGTATACAATACTTTTTTGTGGCTTTGTTTCACAAAATATTTTTCTGCCTCATCTCTCTTCCAAGATCTTTTGAAGTTGTATAATGGGGTGAAAATATCTTCAAAGTGAAAAATATAAATTTTGTTTTTGGATGCCATGATCAAATAGCCAAAATGCCAGTGCATGGAATTCAAAGAAATAATTTGCCTGCTCTGCTTTCATAGCCAAGTATTCCTATGGGCTTTGTGAAGGTCATTACACTTCAGGTTACTTCATTGCTTGTTGTGTAAAAGAAAAACATTGCATCACTGTACTTTCCATTGATGTGTTTTTAAAGAATATTAATGATGCTATTCAAAATTATCATAAAATAATGGAATGGTAAACAGCAGCTTATAGTGATGAATATAAGATCAGGGGACAATGTGATGATTCTGTGTTCAAGTAACAGTCCTGGCTAATCAAAGGAAAGCATGTTTTCCTTAGGGATGCTTTTCTTTTGTTGTGCTTCCTAAGATATAAAAATAAGAAAGTAATTACAAGTTTCTTTTAAAAACTTGCCTTTCATATATTTGACTTCTTATATTTCTTGACTTTCCTAAAGACAATGTTACTGAGTTTATAAATTAGCCCAGGACATGTGCACTGAATGTGCTTTTCCATTTTCAGTGACCTTTCCCTGCAAATACATTAAAGTACATTGTCTGGAACACCCCAGGAACTACTCTTGAGAGTCAGGGTCCAGGAATGTCACAGAATACAGATGATATTGCTGCTCATTTTACAATGATTTTTCTTCCTTTGCTTTGAATTTTCTCCTTAAGATGCAGTGGAGGGGAGATGGAGGAGATAAGGGGGAAGAAAATTGACTAATACAGATTTTGTTTGAAAATCCCACAATAAATCCTAAAAGCCTGTCTACTAACTAAAAACTGAAACAAAAAAGAAACAATAGTGTAATTGTTACAAAATATCAAATAACTTGGAACTTAAGTGGATAAATAAAAAAGGCAATATAATTCAGGAAAACTCATTGTTGAGCATAGACACTTGGTCAATAAATTCATTTGAGAAACTTAAGATCTTAAAATCTCATTATTTACCATTATAATTGAAGTCATTTTAATAGTAAAATAATGTAGAAACATTGTATTTCACATAATTCTAGTGATGGAAGACATGCCCATTGCTATCAAAAACTTGAAACACATCAACTGTATTATGAGTAGATCTAATATTTTCTATATTTTGACTAATGTGCAGACGTAATTATGGAGGAACAAGTTGCATCAGCTGTGGAAGTGGATGGAGTTGTTAGTGGTGAAGACTTACAGCTGTTGAGGGGGAATCAGGTGCTTGGGGTATAGTTGTGAGAAGACTAAGTATGGAGTCATCACTAGTGGTATCTGTGGTGGCAGTGGTTTTGGTGGTCACAGGAGTTTGTGTTGTAGTTACCATGGTAGTACAGATGTCAGTCAGGAGGGTCTTAGCTTTAATAGATGTGGTATTATTACCTGACTTCACTCGTTGACAATCATTTGCAGTAGCTGTGGCTCCATCTTAGCTGCCTACCCATTCTTCCTCAGGAATCCTCACAACTTCCTGGTTTGGGTTTTTTTTTTTTTTATTAGTTTATTAGTCAGTTCTGTATTCAGGAAATACAGTCAGTTTGGTACCATTATTAGGCTCATCCGTGACCTACCCCCTCCCCTTGGCCCCTCCTTGTTGAGGTATACTGGTCATGCATTGTGGAGTTAGCCCACAGTTATGGGTAAGATAAATGTCTCTGCATATCATGACCCAACATGTGACTCTGACATTCTTTCCACCCCAACTTTGGCAAAATTTCCCTGAGCCATGTTGGGTTCATTTTTGGTCTGCTTCAGTGATGAGGTGTTTGGGGCCTCTGAGGCTCTAGCTCTCTGATTTGGTAGGAGTTGATTTTTCTCTGTGCTGATCTCCTTCCCCCTTGTGCTGGTGTCCGGTTCATCAGGAAAACAGCCCCCTTGCTTGTTTCTCCAATTTTTCTTAGTTTCAGCCAGGGCCCTTTTGAGGTATGATGGGGTGGCTCTCTCCTTAGGATCTACATCTATCTGAAAAAGAAGAGCAGATTCTCCAATGGAGAGTAAGTTAGCACCAGGACAAATGAGATAACCCTTACTTTTTTTTTTATAGAGAATTTAATAGGTGTAGGCCCTCTTGTAGCCCACAATTGATGGTAGCTTGATATTGGAGACTGGGCTTATGTTTGGATATGGTTCTGACTTGTTTCCCAGCTCCAGCTATGGGTCACATACCAGTGAGGGGATCAGTTAGCCAAATTGAGAGCAGTTGGTTCCCCACCATGGCTGTGTGCCACCACTGCACTTGGGTGGGCATCACAACAAGTTATTTGCTTCTAAGTAGGTTAGACCATGCATTGCTTCAATAGATATTGGTCAATTTCCCCCAGTCGTCCTTGTAGCACCTTCTGGCACTAGACGCGCTGACTGTCTGGGGACTGACTCTCATCCAATTTCCAGCCATGCCATTCTAATTTGCATGTCAATCACATAAGGTATCTTCAGCAGTAGGGTCTTACCACTAACCTTTGGTGGGTCATCAAGTACTCTGACAGAAATCTGTCTGTCTTTTAGGAAACCTTGTAGGTCTCTCTGATCAAAAGCTCATTGTGGATGATAGCCCCATGCTGGATCTGGGAGTTACAGGTCAGTGCCCACTAAGAAAATGAGGAAAAAGATAACTAATATACAAGAGTTAGAGATAAGAGAGAGAGAGAGACAGGGAGAGGGGAAGTGAGGGAGGGAAGATGTAGGAGATTAAGGTCAGCCTTAATCTTACCCTCTCCAGTGTCTTGTGGTTCAGGTGTTCCCTGTAAGGGCCTGGTGAAGGATCAGCCATTTGGTCTGTCTTTTAGTAAGTAGAAGATTATGGTACCATTGCCGTTTGGGTCTAGATTTGTGTTTCCCACCCCTTTGATGCCCTCCCCTCCCTCCCCTTCCATCCTAGTGACTAATCTAGGAGATACTTGCTGGGTATGTAAGGTATCTTCGGTAGATTCAGGTTAGGTGCTGTAGATGAGTGAGACTATGTGGCGATTTTTTTTTTTCTGTGATTGGGTAAGTTCACTGAGAATGATCTGTTCCAGGTTCAACCATTTTTCCTCAAATTTCATTGTGTCATTTTTTCTTACTGCTGTATAGAATTCCATTGTGTAGATATACCACGTCTTAGTTATCCATTCTTCTAGTGATGGACATCTGGGTTGATTTCAGCTCTTAGCTATTACAAATTGAGCCGCTATAAACATGGTTGAGCAAATCTCTTTAGTCTATGGTTGGAAGGTTTTAGGGTAGATGCCCAGTAAGGGAATAACTGGGTCTGTTGGTATCTCTATACTCAGCTTTTTCAGAAGTCTCCATATTGCTTTCCAAAGTGGTTGTACCATCCTACATTCCCACCAACAGTGGATGAGTGTTCCTACTTCTCCACATCCTCGCCAGCATTTATTTTTATTTGATTTTTTGATGCTTGCTATCCTTATTGGGGTAAGGTGGAATCTCATAGTTGTTTTAATTTGCATTTCTCTGATGATTAGGGATGCTGAACATTTTCTTAAGTGTATGTTTGCCATTTCTATTTCTTCCTCTGTGAACTGCCTGTTCAGCTCTTTGCCCCATTTTGTGAGTGGGGTGTTTGACTTCTTACTGTTTAGATTTTTGAGTTCTTTGTAGATTCTAGAGATTAGTCCTCTATCAGTTGGATAACCCACAAATATTTTCTCCCATTCTGTGGGTAATCTATTGGCTTTGCTTATTGTATGCTTGTCTGTAAAGAAACTCTTCAGCTTCATGTGGTCCCATTGGTTGAGTGACGGTTTAAGTTCATGAGCTACTGGGGTTTTGTTCAGGAAGTCTTTTTCCATTCCTCTATCATGGAATGTACTTCCTAAATTTTCTTCCAGTAGTATTCGAGTTTCTGGTCTTATATTGAGATCTTTGATCCATTTGGACTTGAGTGTAGTGCATGGTGAAATGTGTGGGTCAAGTTTCAGTTTCCTGCATATGCTTATCCAGTTTGTCCAGCACCATTTGTTGAAGATGCTGTCTTTTTCCAGCCTATATTGTTTGGGCCTTTATCGCATATCAAGTAGCTATAGTTGCTTGACCCAAAGTCCGGGTCCTCAAGTCTATTCCATTGATCTATAGTCCTGTTTTTATGCCAGTACCATGCTGTTTTTATTACTATGGCTTTGTAATATAGCTTTAGATCAGGTATGGTGATGCCTCTAGAGGTATTTCTTTTACTGAGGATATGTTTGGAAATGCGAGGCCTTCTGCCTTTCCATATGAAATTTGAGATCATTTTTTCTATCTCTGTGAAGAACACTGTGGGGATTTTAATTGGTATTGCATTAAATCTGTAAATTACCTTTGGTAGGATTGTCATCTTCACAATGTTAATTCTGCCTATCCAGGAACATGGGAGGTCTTTCCATTTTCTCAAGTCCGCCTCAATTTCTTTTTTGAGTGTTTTTATGTTTTCATTGTATAGATGTTTCACTTTCTTGGTTAACGTTATTCCAAGGTATTTTATTTTTTTTTTTTGTTGCAATTGAAAGTGGGACTATGTCCCTTATTTCTTTGTCCTTTGCATAAAGGAAGGCTACTGATTTTTGTGCATTGATTTTGTATCCTGCTACTTTGCTATAGGAGTTAATCACCTTCAGGAGTTTTGGGTGGAGTCTCTCGGGTCTCTTACATATATAATCCTGCCATCAGCGAATAAAGCTAACTTAACTTCCTCCTTTCCAAATTGTATCCCTTTTATTTCCTTCTCCTGTCTTATTGCTTGAGCTAGGACTTCCAGTACTATATTGAAAAGCAGAGGTGAGAGTGGACAACCCTGTCTTGTTCCTGATCTTAATGGGAATTCCTCCAGTCTCTCTCCATTAAGTATTATTTGGGCCGTCGGAGCTTCGTATATTGCCTTTATTAGGTTAAGATATGAACCAACCATGCCAATTCTCTCCAATGTTTTGAACATGAAGTGATGTTGAATCTTGTCAAAGGCCTTTTCTGCATCTATCGAAATGATCATGTGGTTTTTATGTTTAACCTTGTTTATGTGGTGTATTACATTGACAGATTTCCGTATGTTGAACCACCCCTGTGTTCCTGGAATGAATCCCACTTGGTCAAGGTGGATAGTGGTTTTGATGTGTTGTTGGATTCGGTTTGCAAGGATTTTGTTTAGGATCTTTGCATCTAAATTCATCAGGGAAATAGGCCTGGTAGTTTTCTTTTCTTGTGGCATCTCTGCCTGGTTTTGGAATTAGGGTGATGCTAGCTTCATAAAAGGAGTTGGGTAGCTTTCCCTGTTCACCAATTGTGTGGCACAGTTTGAGGAAGATTGGTTTGAGTTCTTCCATGAAGGTTTGATAGAATTCAGCTGAGAAGCCATCTGGTCCTGGGCTCTTCTTTTTTGGGAGGTTTTTTATTACTTTTTCAATCTCCATGAGTGTGATGGGTTGATTGAGGTGATTAATCTGCTCTGTGTTTAGCTTTGGTAGATGGTATGCATCCAAGAATTTATCCATCTCCTCCACATTATCCAGTTTTGTGGAGTAGAGGTTTTTGAAATAAGTCCTGATGATTCTCCCAATTTCACTTATGTCTGTTGTGATCTCTCCTTTTTCATTTTGAATTTTGTTAATTTGAAGCTTCACCTTTTTTTTGCTTGATCAGATTGGCCAGGGGTTTGTCAATCTTGTTTATTTTTTCAAAGAACCAGCTCTTTGTTTTGTCAATTGTCTTAATTGTTTCCTTGGTTTCCAACTCACTGATTTCTGCTCTGATTTTATTTATTTCTTTCCTTCTGGAACTCTTTGGGTTGGATTTTTCTTGTTTTTTCCAGTGCCTTTAGGTGGATGGTTAGGTTATTGATTTGGGACCTTTCTGTCTTTTTTATGAAGGCATTGAGTGTTATGAATTTTCCGCTGAGGACCGCCTTCATTGTGTCCCACAAGTTTTGGTACGATGTGTTCTCATTGTCGTTCAATTCCAGAAATTTTGCAATTTCATTTATTATTTCATCCACTATCCATTTATTGTTTAAAAGTGTGCTGTTCAGTTTCCAGGTGCCTTTAGGATTCTTGGTGGGTCTTTTGTTGTTGATTTCTAGCAATATAGCATTGTGATCTGATATCATGCAGGGAATTATGTCAATTTTCCTAAATATGTGGAGGCAGTCTTTGTGACCCAATATATGGTCTATTTTAGAGAATGTTCCATGGACTGCTGAGAAGAATGTGTAATCTGTGGATTTGGGATGGAAGGTTCTGTAGATGTCCGTTAGGTCTAAGTGATCTATGGTTTTGTTGAGCTCTCTCACTTCCCTGTTGAGTTTCTGTTTGGATGATCTGTCTATTACTGATAATGGTGTACTGAAGTCCCCAGCTATGATGGTGTTTGTGGTTATTTCTGTTTTATTGTCAAGTAGGTTTTGTTTTATGAACTGTGGTGCCCCTGTGTTTGGTGCATACAGATTTATGATTGTAATATCCTCTTGATGGATCGTTCCCTTGATAAGTAGGAAGTGGCCTTCTTTGTCTTTTTTGATTATATTTGGTTTGAAGACTATTTTATCCGATATTAATTTGGCTACACCTGCTTGTTTCTTATTCCCGTTTGCTTGGAATACTGTTTTCCACCCTTTCACCCTGAGGAGATGTCTGTCTTTAATGGTGAGGTGGGTTTCTTGAAGGCAACAGATTTAGGGGTCTAATTTTTTGATCCATCCTGTTAGCTTATGTCTCTTGATGGGTGAATTAAGGCCATTAATATTTAGGGTAATGACTGTGAGATTTGATTTGATCCCTGCCATATTGTGATGGTAAATGTGGGTTGGAGTTTTCATGGACATTGAAGCTTTTTGTGCCTACTCTGAGTTTGGTTGTTGTGATCTGCTTCTTGTAGGCAATTGTGTTTGAATATTTTTTTCTTCTCTTTGGAGAATTTCCTGAAATACTCTCTGTAGGTTTGGTTTTGTGTTCATATAATTGTAAAGGTGAGTTTTGTCAAAGAAAGTTTTTCTTTCACCATCTATTATGAGGGATACTTTTGCTGGGTAGAGTAGTTTGGGTTGGAAGCCATAGGTTCTTAGACTTTGCAGTGTTTCATTCCAGGCCCTTCTAGCTTTCAGAGTTTCCATTGAGAAGTCTGAAGTAATTCTGATGGGGTTACCTCTGAAGGGGTGTGCTGTTTTTCCCTAGCTGCTTTTAGGATTTTCTCTTTGGTGTCAATGTTTAGAGTCTTAATGACAATATGTCTTGGAGAGTTTCTCCTTTGGTCCAGTCTGTTTGGAGTTCTATTGGCTTCTTGTATCTTGATGGGCCTTTCTTTTAAGAGATTGGGGATGTTTTCTTCAATTATTTTGTTAAATAAGTTCTCCATGTCTTTGGTCTGGATTTCTTCTCCTTCTGGTATTCCAATGATCCTGATATTGGGACGTTTAACTGTATCCCACAATTCCCTCATGTTCTGTTCACAGGAGCTTTTAAACTTACTGAAATTTTTGAACTCTCTAACTGTTTCTTCCATCTTGTCTTCCAGATCAGAGTTTCTATTCTCCACTTGGCTGACTCTATTCTTGAGAGCTTCTAGTGAGTTTTGGACTTGTTCAATTAAGTTTGCATTTTCTATTACTTTTCTATGTATAATTTCCATCCCTCTGTCTAGCTCCCTTTTCACATCATTTTCTGATTTTCTTGATGATTCTTGGAGTTCATCCTTGCATTTCTTTATGTCTTCATTTAGCATGGCCAGCTGATTTTTAAGGTCTTCTTTTTTTTCACTCTCCCTCAAATCTCTTAACTCTTTTTGAAATCCTTCCATTTTCTTATCTAGTCCTTCCAATTTCTTATCTATTAGTTCTAGTTTAGTGATGGCAGCATCCACACGATTGTCGGCCCTTTGTTGCTTTCCTGCAAGTTCTACCAATAGGTTGGTTAGAGTTGCATTGCTCATAGCTTCAATTTGGTGTTCTGGTCCTACTGCTTCTTCTATGTTTTGGTTAGATGTATTCATTGTGGGACTGGGTGATCTAACTGGATTTTCTTGCATTTGATTTTTCATGTTATTTCTTTTGCGCTGTGTTCTGCCCATGACAGTGTATGGGCAGATAAGTGGGCGTATCAGCCTGGGCTCAAGAACAATGGGAATCTTATGCAGCCTGGGGGCATTGCCAAGAAGCCTGGGTTTTGGCTGTCCCTTGCCAAAGCTGCCTATCTACTGCCTGGCAGGGGCGCCGAAGTTGCCTGAGTTCTCAAGTGGTAATGTGCCGAAGCTGCCTGTGTTCGAACTAGGAGTGGCACTGAGGCACCAAGCACTGATGCCGCCCGAACTCTGGCTGGGCACGCTGGGAACCGGAAACAGTCTGCGCTCCCCCGCCACAGGACAATTGTGGACAGCCGCGCGGCAGACAGAGGGCGAGTGGACGAGAGTGCGGAGCATTCTAAGCTTCCGTACGCAGGGAACAATCTCACTTGCCAAAGCCGCCTATCTACTACCTGGCAGGGGCGCCAAAGTTGCTTGAGTTCTCAAGCGGTAATGTGCCACAGCTGCCTGCGTTCGAGCTAGGAGTGGCACTGAGGCACCAAGCACTGAAGCCACCCAGACTTTGTCTGGGAACGCTGGGAACCGGAAGCAGTCTGTGATCCCCCGCCACAGGACAATGGCGGCCCGCCGGTGCGGCAGGCAGGTAGGGGGTGGCACCTGAGCTGACGCAAGCAAGAGATACAATCTGAGCTTGTGGGGCAGCTGCTGTGGGACTGGGCTCACTTAGTAGGTGGGCGAGTGGACAAAGGTGCAGAGCAGTCTAAGCTTCCGTGTGCAGGGAACAATCGGCACGCGGTGGCAGCCGTGTGGGCTCCGGAGCAGCAGCAGCGGCAGGAGTGGAGCTTTGAATATGGTGGTTATTTGGGGCAAGGGGTGCCTACCCGCCCACAAGGGGATCAGCGATTCCCTTTTCCCCCACCTCTGTGCCCTCCCAGATTTCTCTCCCCTAAAAGCCACTATATACCCTTAATATCTTGCCTTTCTTTCCCTGGGATTTGCAGCACAGCTAGGCGGTCGCCATCTTGGCCAGAAGTCCACTTGGTTTGGGTTCTTTAAGGTAATCTTTAACCCACTTCACTTTTAAAAACTCCACTGTGTTAATTACAAACAGGCTTGGAAATTCAGTGTTTTTTGTTGATGTCATTGCTAACTGACATTTTTGGAGAATGATGAGTTATTCAGTTTATATTAATAGACATCTTTTATAATCAAAATAATTTCCCTCTTTTACATATAAATCATAGTTTCACAGGCAGGAGAATGCTGTGTGCCTACCTAGATTTCATTAATTTTGAGGCCTTTTAGAAATTCTTATAGAAAGTTAGGGTGTTTTGTATTTTCAAGCACTTATGTGTTTTCCTTGAATTTTTATTGTTGTTAATACCCATAAAAACTTTATAAAAGTTTGTGATGAAATTATAATATATAAAATTATATTGAATAAATTCATAATTCGATTACATTTTTATTTGTGAAAGTATTGATAGATATCAACAGGTAGAAATGTCCTTCCAAGTTTCTTTCAGGAAAGGAAGGGAGAGAAGATAGAAGGGAAGGAGGAAAAGGGACAGTATCTCTTTGATATAACAATTTTATATCTTTTGGTTATAAACCCAGAAGCAAGATTGCTGAATTTCATGATAATTCTATTTTCAGTTTTCTAAAGAACTCAAATACTGTTTTCCTTAGGAGCTATACTAACTTATATTCCTATCAACTGTGAATAAGAATTCCTTATGCTCTATATATACATCAGTGTTTTTTTTTTTAATTTGATACAGCAAACCTAATTTGATTCAATGGTGTTTAATTACAAGTTTGATTTTCATTTTCTTTTGATTGTTGGTGTTCTTTCATATACTTGTTGGCCATTGCTATTTCTCCTATGGAGAAATATCTACTCAGTTTAGTTTCTCACTTTTAAATTGAATTATTTTGTTGTTGTTGACTTCCTTATATATACTGGCTGTCCATAACCTGTCAGGTGAGTAGTTTGCAGATATCTCTTCACCCTACAGGTTTTTGTATTCTGTGAAATCCTCTGTTGTGCAGAGACATCTCAATCTGACATAATCCTATTTGTCAATATTTATATTTGTTATTGATTCTATTAGCATTTGATATCCCCCAAAATGGCAGTGATAATATTTTGGAAGATTTCAGCACCATTCACAATAGCCAACACAAAAAATCAACACAGATTTATACTGAGAAATTAATGGTTAAATATATATGGCATATCAAATGTTATATGCATAATAAAACATTATTCAGCCACAATAAGAATAAAATAGTGTCTTTTGTGGCAACGTGAAGAGGTCATGAGCGTTATGGGTATAAAGCCTGCTCTTGTCTGACTAAATGCATATATTATGCTCACCAAACTGCCCTGTCAGCACTACACTTAACGTTTATATTCATATATTAATTCCATTTTCACTTTTGGTTACATAACTTTCTCTTTTGAAATAGTGCTAACCACTGGGATGACCCAAAAGGCAACATAGTGCTGATAAGAACTGACAGAGGAGTATCCAGCACTGAAACATCTCTATCACACCCTTCAAGGCTCAGAGTCCCTCATACAAGAGGAGATGGAAAAGAATGTAAGAGCCAAAGGAAGGGTACCACTCCTTACAGTGCAACTGAAATTTGCCTTGATATCCATGACCTCACAGTGCTTAGCAATGCCTTCACAAGACCCTCATAATAGGAGAAAAAGATGATGACATCAAAATAATAGACTAATGGAGAAGGAGAGAATATAATGGAAAGTGGAGTTGTGAAGGGGAAAGGGAGGAGGGGAAGGAATTATCATGGTTTATTTTCTGTAAGTATAGAAGTTGTCAATAAAAAATTAAAAATAAGAGAATTATCTGCTAATGATGGTTAAAGCTAATATTTCTGAGAGTCTATGCTAGCTAGCTAGAAATGCTTATGATTGTGATGGTTTGCATTGGCATTGGGTCTACCACCTAAAAGTTGGTAGCACAGATACTATGGGACAACTAATTATAAGGTCAGACAAATCATTTTGGGAGCCCTTTAATGTTTAATAAGACATTAAAGAGGCACTTCAAATGCCAGGCTGAAAATCTACTTGGGCTATATAATGGGCAAAGCTAGTGGAAAAAGAGCAAACAGACCATTCTTCAGGGAACTGGCTCTTTTTTATATCACTCTACACTGTCAAGGTCACAATCAAGGTATATCTATCTATCATCTATCTATCTATCTATCAATCTATCTATCTGTATATGACATAAGTGATATATATAAGTGATATATATAAGTATATATAAGATATATATAAGTGATATATATAAGTGATATATATAAGTGATATAGATACAGATATAAACTCAGCAAAACTCTAAAGGTTGATAACTTATTCTACATTTTCATGAAATATTTGTATTTCATTAAAATCATCAGAAGACATATGAATTTATGAGTTTGGGAAATAAATTCAGCTCAAAGATATTCCTAGTAAACTTTATATTCCTTTTACAGTTTTAAAGTTCTCATAAAAATATCTAGGTAATACACATTGCATTTTTATTTTGATTTATTTCTGTGTATGTGTGCATGTGTGCACATGCACTAAGGCCTCCTGCTACTGCAAATGAATGACAGAGATTGCCCAACTTTTGTGTTGGATTTACGTGGGTGTCTTGAGAATTGCACCCTGGCTGGCAGGCTTTACAAGCAAGTACCTTTAATGGCTGAACCATATTCTCAGCCCCTGCATTATAATTTTGCAACATACACTTTTCCAGTACCCTCTATGTATAAAAAAACTTCCTCAGAAAATAGTTGGGCAGATATTTTGGCTTCATCTTTTGGAAACTACAAGGACTGCTGGAAGAAAATAAGTACTTCTGTACCATGTGGCATATGTCATATCTGGAGAATGTTAATTATTGACAAATATATTTACCAACTTACAGTTCAAATCTATGCTGCTCTTTTGTGGAGAAAAATGAAAAAAGAAATCCTTTTACATGTGGAAAAGGAAGAATGAAAATAACTTGGTTATAAGAATGTCTTCCTTCCTATGTGTTTATAATTTAATGACATGGTCCTAAGATGTAAAATGTTATTTTAAATAAAATATGGTCAAAGTATATTAATCAATTGATTTGTGAGTATGTAGAAACATAGTCTATCTTCTCTAGTTTAAAATACTCAATTTATCCAATCATTGCCTGAGCCCGTGCTGTTTTTACGGAAAGAATTTAACTCACAGTTCTATGTAGTAACGACTAGTTTCAGCCTGAGCACTATAAGTTAGAAACCAACACATACTTTGAGTTAGATAAATAAATCTCTTGGTTTTATGTCATTAGAAGACACGTGAGATGGAAAAAATGTGAATAATGTGGACGTCACCTACTTAGCATTTTCTAGATATCCAGTCACATGAGTAGTACTTTGAAGTATGATTATATGTTTATATTCCTAACCTTGCCTTAATGAATTCTGCAGATATCTGTCAAGATTATTCTTTTAATCTGCCAAATTGCTGCCATAGTAAAATGTCATTAAGCCTGAACATGTTTTAGTGAGGTAGCACTTTCTAGGAATAACATAGATGAAGGAAACATAGATGAAGGAAGTAGCAAGATCCTCACCTTATTGCTTATTGACTGCATTGTAAGTAAATTGATCACTGTTGCTGCCTCTGACATGATAAAATTGCTTGGCACAAATAAGGCATATATAAAATTGATGGGCAATTTCTTAGGAATTACAATTGAGATGGGATGAGCTGCCAAGGTTCTTTTTATGAAGCAATATCACTAGGATCTCTTGGGCTGAAATTCTTGTCAGAATATGTTAAAATCAGGCTGCAATACTTATTTAAATATATATACTTCTAGATTTCACATCCATTTGAAATCAGCTAAGAAATGTAAGATTTGTGTCCCTAATTATCTAGGAAAGTATCAGTTCTAATAACACAGAAAGAGCTCTGGCAGGGGAATTAGGAGTGCTGCGCTATTACTGTAGCTAGACCTCTGTCTCTGCTTGATTTGCCAGAACCCAAACCTGTTTGGAATCTACTCATTCACAACAAACAAACAAACAAACAAACAAACAAACAAACAAACAAAAAAGAGTTGGTCTAAATGAATGCTTTTCATCTTTCCAGTCTTCTAGAAACTAAGTCTTACCACTTTCTTCTTTTTGTGTGTGTGATTATGTGTGTGTGAATTATGGGGTGTGTATGTATATGGTGTGGGGTGTGTGGTATATGTGGGTGTATGTGCCCTAATAGTGTCCTATATATTTACCTATGGTGGGGGGCCACTCACCTGCAGTGGACTGAGCTAAATGTGGTGAAGTTGCACTTCATTGCTCTTCATACGGTTCTATTTTAAGCAGAGCCTCTTCATGATACTGGAACTACTGAATATATTTATTCTTAGTTTTTTTTTTTTTTTTTTTAATGCAGGGTCTTGTACTAGTCAAGGCTAAACTGGTGAGCAGGAATTCACTCTGAAGCCCAGACTGGCCTCAAACTCATGGCCATCCTCTTATCTCAGCATCCCTGAATGCTAGGATTAAAGGCATAGCTTTCATGCCTAGTTGAGAGCTCGAGATTTTTCACTAGCCTGGGAAATTCCCTTCCTTCTGTTCTCCTTTGCCAGACTTAGGTGATAGGTGCCATGGCCACTCCCAATGGGAACTGGAGATTTGATCTGGGTAGATTTAGGCCCTCTCAGGTCCTCAGGCTTGTGTATGAAGCACAATCATCCACTGAGTGCCTCAGAATGTGACCTTATAAAATAAGATAATTTCATATTTAGTTAAGATTATCTAATACTGAAGTTGGAAAGACTCTTCAATCCAACAAAATGAAGTTCATTCTGTAATGACAAATCAAAATAGGACAACCTGAAAAGCAAATTTGAGGAAGCACATCCCAATAACAGTGAATGCCACTTTGCTAAAATAAGATCACATTTGATGAGAAGCCTGGCTTAACTGCTCTTCAATTGCACATAACATAATTTTTAAGTGTTAGTTTGTTCTGAGTATCACACTTATATAAGTCAGTGGAAAATCACATTACTATAGGATTTGGGGGTAGTGGGGTTCCCCAAAGAATTTATGAACCTCAAGTTTGGGGTTCTGTCCTTCCTCTACAAAGAATTAATAAAGATGAACTCAAGAAGGAAAATTATGAATCATTAAGTTTACTTAGGAGAAAATCACAAATTTGTTGTTTATTTAAGGAGAGATTGGCATTTAAGAGAAACTGAGTGCTTTTAGGAGGCATTAGAGTAAAGCTGCAAGCACATGGACTTAAGAGAAACTGAAGATTTCAAAGAGAGCTTAAAGTTGCAAACATGTGGAAGGTAACAGAACTGAGGCTATTAGAGAGGGATTATGCAGCTCTGCAAGCATGTGGAAAGCTCACATAAAAGAAACCAAGGATTGTACAGTAAGACTAGAGTAAAGCTGAAAGCACATATAGGATAGACTTTAGGAGCTTGTATAAGGTGATTTACAAGGAACACACATGGCATCTGCTTTCCTATGGAGGGAAGTTAACAGGGCAAATGGTGAGGTCCAAGGAATAATAAGAGGGAGAATATCAAAGCAGAGACAAGAAATTTAGATAAGAAGTGAGTTATGAAGAGAGTAACATTCATGGTTACTGTAAGTTTAAGAAAATTACACAAATAGCAGGCCTGGAGTTAGTGAGGGCATCTGCATCATAGATCTAGAGTTTACGGGAAATAAACACAGTGGTAGATTCAGAAACCAGAGGAAAATCATGTGTGTAATTAAAGTGAGAAGTTACCCCAAGCCATAAAGCTTACTCAAGCAGAAAAGTTCTCCCAGACCAAGAAACTGTATTATGTTCTCCCCCACCCCACCTGAGATTGAAGCGAGACTCATGTGTGTCCCTGTGGCTCAAGCAAAGAAGACAGAGAATCCAGATAAAATCATACAGAGAGGGAGAGGAGTCCAAACACAGCCTTTGTAGCACCAGGTTCAGGTATATAAAGAGACCCGATTGGTTTGCAGATTTGGAGGGTGGATCCCAGGGCCAGCCCATTGTTAAATTTGGTAGAGCTTATGGAACCTTGGAAGTTGGACTAAACATAATTTACTGTGTATGATGGTTATGAGTCTATGATGGCCAGTTGCAGAATGTGGTAGTTTGATTATGATATTGTAAATGTATGGCCCCATAGACTCAGAAGATTTCTGCTACAGGAGGGGGTCATGTCACTGAGGGCAGATCTGAATCACAGCCAAAAGGTGTAGAGATGAGAGTCTGAGCTTTGGTGGTACATGCTTGCTACTTGTTTTTGGTATTTGCTGTTTGTTTTTCTCTCTTCTTGGATTTATGATGAAGAACCACCTTCTTCTGCCATTAATGGAACTTCCCCTGGATCTGTAATCTTGAAATAAATTCCTTTCTCCCATAAACTGTGTCTGCTTGAAAGTTCATCCTAGCAACATGGAGATGACTGCAATATTACCTATGTCTTATAAACCTCAATAGTCTTCAGAAACACTACAAATAAGAGATATGACATCATTAAATTCTATTATCAATGTATAGTATCAAGAAAGTACTGACAAAGCTGCTATAAAATGGAGTGTATGTGGTTGGATATTAAAGACACAATACTTGGGTTAGAGAATTGGCTTATAACACAAACATACAAATTCATCACATGCAAACACTGAGATAATAACAAAAAGTAAAATCATAGTATTTTATACTAGGTATTACATCAACATTAGAATAATTCACTGGGCCATTGAAATATTTCATTCAATGAATTTTAAGAAATATATTATGTTAAAAAGAGGGAGTTTGGGCAGAAGTACCTCAAGGATGTAAATAAGGTTTTGTCCAGAAGACATAGATAGTTGTTAGAAAATATTAAGTGTTAATGGTTGGGATACCTTCCATCATCTTGTTAGCAAGGGAGGACATGGATGTGCCTACCCCATCAAATTACAAGCTATTGTTAAAGCACTTGGTTGCCCTCCAAAACTGTATGGTAAGGTCCTGTTGCTGAAGACTCCATATGCTTTGGTTGTAGGTCACTGAGTAATCAATCTGGAGCTGAGCTAGAAGCTTCCTCCCTATTGTATAGCTGTCAGGATTCTGGAAAGACCTATTCAGCATGTTGGGAGAGCAAAGCCATCAATGATCTTTGGCTGTCCAGCTAAGCCAAGTATACCAGCTGGTGCAATGATGGTATGTCTGTTATGTGGGGAAACAATTGTTCTCTGATTGGACTCAAGGCCTGCTCTATTGGAGGGAATTCCTGCCTGGTACTAAAAGCATAATGAAAATCCTATGGCTTAGGGGATCATAAGTCTTAGGTGGGAAACTACTATTGCTATCTGACTAAACAGCTATATTATGTCCACCAAATTTCCCTCTAAATACTAATGTTTATATCCTTATATTAAACTACTCTCACTTTTGTTTAGAAAAGCTTCTTCTTTCAAATGATGGTGAACACTGGGGTGACTCAAAGCTCACCAAACTTTTGAGAAGTGACAATATTAAATGCTTAATGAAACAACTTTATCATACTCTCCAAAGATCAGGGACCATTGCATAAGACACAGTGGAAAGAATGCAAGAGTCAAAAAATGTGTAGAAGTGCATACAATTCTGTCTTCCAGATACATACAGTAACTTTGATATTTATGACCACATACTAGCTGATGCTACTTAAACAGGAACTACATACTAGAAGGAAAATTGATGTCATCTAGAAGAGTGACCAGGTAAGACAAAGCAGGCCTTCAGTGGAGGCGTGATATTTGGGAGAGGGAAAAGGGAAAATGGTAGGAAGAGAAAATGATCATGATATATTGTTTGCATTTATGTAAGTTGTCAATAAAAAGTTAGAAAAGAATTCCACCACATTTAACACTTGCTATTAGGCTGCCAACTATTTAATATTTCTTTCCCAACATAGACATTTTATGACAAACTAGCAGTGACTCAGTCTAAAGGCCTATATGTTCATGTTATTAGGTCTGGACTCATTCCTTTCTATAGATATTGTCTGAGAATATAAAATTAAATTTCTGGACTGCTGATTTTTTTGCAGCAAAAATATCTTTTTCGTGCTCATGAAAATAAAAATAAACTACAATAATGTTAATCAATAAAACTATTGTATATCTGTTGTCTGGTGAATATTGTCAATAAGAATCAAATATTTAAAAGAACAAAATTTAAGGATGAAAAGTTATTTTCTTTCTTTATCTTACTGTTCTTGCTGGAATGCAATTGTAGCAGACACATATCTTGGGAAAGGGTAAGAGATTTCTTTTCTTCTATAGCTTTAAGATCATGCTCAAATAATTTGACGTTGAACACAGGGATTGCTTTATAATGTGGGGATAATATCGACACATCATACATATAAATATAGCATAAAAAGAAAAACAAAATATCAGATTAAAACACCTTGATAAGGATAACATTAAAAATATAGGTAGAGCTGGGCATGGTGGTGCACGCCTTTAGTCCCAGCACTCTGGAGGCAGAGGTAGGAGGATTGCTGTGAGTTCAAGGCCACCCTGAGACTACATAGTGAATTCCAGGTAAGCCTGGACTACAGTCGAAACCCAACCTCGAAAAACCAACTATATATATATATATATATATATATATATATATATATATATATATGGCTGGAGATATGTCTTAGAAGTTAAGACATTTGCCTGTGAAGCCAAACAGCAGAGATTCAATCCCTAACTATCCACATAAGCCAGATGAACAAGGTGGCACATGCATCAGGAATTTGTTGCAGTTGCTGGAGGCCCTGGCATGCCCATTTGCTCTCTCATTCACTCTCTGCCTCTTTCTCTTTCTTCCTCTCTCTGAAGTAAATAAAGAAAATATTAAATATACAAAGCTCCAAAAGCCCAAATAACACTTAATGGAGAGAGACTGGAGGAATTCCCATTAAGATCAGGAACAAGACAGGGTTGTCCACTTTCACCTCTGCTTTTCAATATAGTACTGGAAGTCCTAGCTCAAGCAATAAGACAGGAGAAGGAAATAAAAGGGATACAATTTGGAAAGGAAGAAGTTAAGTTAGCTTTCTTCAATGATGACATGATTGTATATGTAAGAGACCAGAGAGACTCCATCCAAAACTCCTGAATGTGATTAACTCCTATAGCAAAGTAGCAGGATACAAAATAAATGCACAAAAATCAGTAGCCTTCCTAAATGCAAATGACAAAGATACAGAGAAAGAAATAAGGGACATAGTCCCATTTTCAGTAGCAACAAAAATAAATAAATAAATAAAATACCTTGGAATAATGTTAGCCAAGGAAGTGAAAGATCTATACAATGAAAACATAAAAACACTCAAAAAAGAAATTGAGGAGGACTTGAGAAAATGGAAAGACCTCCCATGTTCCTGGATAGGCAGAATTAACATTGTGAAGATGACAATCCTACCAAAGGCAATATCCAGATTTAATGCAATTCCAATTAAAACCCCTACAGTGTTCTTCTCAGGGATAGAAAAATGTTCTCAAACTTCATATGGAAATGCAGAAAGCCTCGCATATCCAAACATATCCTCAGCAAAAGAAATACCTCTGGAGGCATCACCATACCTGATCTAAAGCTATATTACAAAGCCATAGTAATAAAAACAGCATGGCACTGGCATAAAAATAGGAGTATAGACCAATGGAATAGACGTTATGACCCAGACTTTGGGTCAAGCAACTATACCTACTTGATATTCGATAAAGACCCAAACAATATAGGCTGGAAAAAAGACAGCATCTTCAACAAATGGTGCTGGACAAACTGGATAACCATATGCAGGAAACTGAAACTTGATCCACACATTTCACCATGCACTACACTCAAGTCCAAATGGATCAAAGACCTCAATATAAGACCAGAAACTCAAATACTACTGGAAGAAAATTTAGAAAGTACTTTCCATGATTTAGGAATGAAAAAGACTTCCTGAACAAAACCCCAGTAGCTCACGATCTTAAACAGTCACTCAACCAATGGGATCACATAAAGCTGAAGAGTTTCTTTACAGACAAGCATACAATAAGCAAAGCCAATAGATTATCCACAGAATGGGAGAAAATATTTGTGGGTTATCCAACTGATAGAGGCCTAATCTCTAGAATATATTAAATATTTTAATATATTTGAATATATATGTAGAGAAAAAGGAAACATTAAATATAGAGAAATACAGAATGCAGACTTCATGTTGGTAATTAAACAATCCATATATATGTATAATTAAGAATATATGTTATCCCCAGAGGCATTGTCTCCCCCACAGCAAATGACTATTGCTCCAACAATGCATAAACCACAGCCCCATGGGGAGTACCAGCAACCCCACTAAGAAGAGTCTGCTGCATAATGCAGGTAGGTAGGAGGGAAATCATGGTACCAACACATAATGTATCCATACAAACGAAGTTCTCAATAAAATATGCAAATCAATAAATATAATGCATCATATAAATGGTCTGGATGACAAACATCACGTGATCATCTCAATAGATGCACAAAAGTCATTTGACAAAATCCAACATCCTTTCATATTAAAAGTGTTACAAAAACTAGGAATAGAAGGAACATATTTCAACATAATAAAAACTATTTATCACAACAGGTTATTTGCTGGGAAGTAGGTGAGACCATGAGTTGCTTGGACAGATATTGATCATTTTCCCCCAGTTGCCCATGTAGCACCTTCTGGCACTAGATACGCTAACTGTCTGGGGACTGACTCTCTTTCAGCTTCCAGCCATGCCATTCCATTTTATGTGTCAACCGCATAAAGTGTCTTCAGCAGTAGGGTCTTACCACTAACCTTTTGTGGGTCAAGTATGCTGACAGAAATCTGTCTTTTAGGAAACCTTGTAGGTTTCTCTGATCAAAAGCTCATTGTAGATGATAGCCACATGCTGGTACTGGGAGTTACAGGTCAGTGCCCACTAAGAAAAGGAAGAAAATGATAACTAATGTAAAAGAGATAGAGAGAAGAGAGAGAGAGAGGGAGAGAGAGAGGCTGTAGAAGATTAAGGTCAGTCTTCATCATACCCTAGTGGCACACAGCCATGGTGGGAAGCAAACTGCTCTTGATTTAGCTACCTAATCCCCTCAGTGGTACGGGACCCATAGCTGGAGCTGGGAAACAAGTCAGAACAATATCCAAACATAAGCCTGCTGTACACTATCAAGCTAACACCAATCATGGGCTACAAGTGTGCCTACACCTATTAAATTATCTATAAAAAAGTGAGGGTTATCTCATTTGTCTGGTGCTAAGTTATTCTCCATTGGAGAATCTGCTTCTCTTTTTCAGATAGATGTAGATCCTAAGTAGAGAGCTACCCCATCATACCTCAAAAGGGCCCTGGCTGAAACTATGAACACTTGGCAAAACAAGCAAGGGTGCTGTTTTCTTAGTGAACCAGGTGCCAGCACAAGGGTGAAGGAGATCAACACAGAGAACAATCAACTTCAACCAAATCATAGATCCAGAGACCCAGAGGCCCCCAACACCTCATCACTGAAGCAGACCAAAAATGAACCCTACATGGCTCAGGGAAGTTTTGTGGAAGAGGGGGTGGAAAGATTGTCAGAGCCATACGTTGGGTCATGGTACGCAGAGATATTTCTCCTACCCGTAACTGTGGGCTGACTCCAGAATGCATGACCCATATAACTCAACAAGGAGGGGCCAAGGGGAGGGGGTAGGTAATGGATGTGCCTAATAATGGTACCAAATTGACTGTATTCACTGAGTACAAAAGTAATTAATAAAAATGATAAAAGCAGTTTATGACAAACCTACAGCCAACATAATACTAAATGGATAAAAACTTGGAATTTTCCACCAAAGCCTGGAACAAAACAAGGGTATCCACTGTCACCACTTTTAATTTAATATAGCACTTGAAGTATTAGATATAACAATAAGGCAAGGGACAATCATAAAAGGGATACAAACTGGAAAGGAAGAGATCAAATTATCACTATTTGCAGATGATATGATTCTATACATAAATCACCCTAAAAACTCTACCAGCAAATTCTTAGAGCTGATAAATACTTTTAGGCAATGTAGCAGGATACAAATCAATACACAGAGATCAGTAATTTCATATATACTAATAATAAACATGCAGAGGATGAAATCAGGGAATCTCTCCCATTCATAATTGTCTCAAAAAAAATTAAGTACCTTCTAATAAACTTAACAAAGGAAATGAAGGACCTCTACAATGAGAACTTTAAAACACTCAAGCAAGAAATTGCAGAAGACACAAAGAAATGGAAAGACATCCCATGTTGTTGGATTGGAAGAATCAATATTGTGAAAATGTCAGTCTTACCAAAAGCAATCTACACAGTTAATGAAATCCCCATTAAAATTCCAATGGCATTCTTCACAGAAATAGGAAAAGCAATCCTAAAATTCTTTTGAAGCACAAAATATTTCAAATAGCCAAATTGATTTTGAGCAACAAAAATAAGGCTGGTTGTGTCAACATACTTAGTTTTAAGGTATATTACAAAGTCATAGTAACAAGATCAGCATGGTATTGGCACAAAGACAAACATGTAGATAAATGGAACAGAATAGAGGACCCAGATGTTAATTCAGGCAGCTACAACCCTCTGATATTTGACAAAAATGCCAAAAATATTCATTGGGGAAAAGACAGCCTGTTCAATAAGTGGTGCTGGGAAAACTGGATATCTACATGTAGAAAGATGAAAATAGATCCTTGTCCTTCCTTCTCCATGCACAAGAATCAAACACAAGTGGATCAGGTACCATAACATCAGACCTGAAACTCTGAAATTGCTCAAGGCAAAGGTATTGGAAACCCTTCAACATAATGGCATAGATAATGACTTTCTGAATATAACCCCAATTGCTCAGAAAATAAAACCACTAGTCACCTACTGGGATCTCATAGCATTACAAAACTTTTGTACAGCAAAGGACACTGTGAATAGAGCAAAGAGACAACCTAAAAATGGGAGAAAATCTTTGCCAGCTACACATCTGACAGGAGATTAATATCCAGAAAATACAAAGAACTAAAAAAACAGAACAATAAGAAATCAAACAACCCAATTAAAAAATGGCCTATGGTGGCAGACACCTTTAATGCTAGCACTCGGGAGGCAGATGTAGGAGGATCACCATGAGTTTGAGGCCACCTTGAGACTACATAGTGAATTCCAGGTCATTCTGAGCTAGAGTGAGATCCTACCTCAAAAAACCAAAAAGTAACAACAACAAAACAAAACAAAATGGGGGGTGCCTATGGAACTAAATAGAGAGTTTTCATCAGAAGAAATACAGATGGCACATAAACATCTAAAAAAAGTGTTCTGCATCCTTAGCCATCAGGGAAATGCAAATTAAAACTACCTTGAGATTCCATCCTGTCAGAATAGCTACTATCAAGAAAACAAGAGACAATAAATGTTGGCTAGGATGCAGAAAAAAGGGGAACCCTTCTGCACTGTTGGTGGAAATGTAATCTGCTACAGCCACTGTGGCTATCACTGTGGAGGTTCTTGAGACCACTAAAAATAGATTTATCATATAATCTAGCCATAGCACTCCCAGGCATATATCCTAATGACTCTTCTCACTACCTTAGAGATACTTGCAGAACCATCTTTATTGCTTCTCTATTCACAATAGCTAAGAAATGGAACCAGCCTACATGTCCATCCACAGATGAAATTATGAAATTCACAGGGAAATGGATGGATCTGGAAAAGATTATACTAAGTGAAGTAACTCAGGCCCAGAATGCCAAACATCATATGTTATCTCATATGTGGATACTAGCTACAAATGTATAGACTTATGTGTGAGCTGGAACCAAAAATCAGTAGCAGAGGCCCATAAGGCTAGAAAAAGGCTACAAGGGAGGAGGGAGAGGGAAGTACTTTAAGGGATGGTATTTTATATATGTAAGTAGAAGAACAGATTACAGGGAGGGGAAATGCCTAAGTGAGGTCAGGTGAAGAGATTGTATAAAGAATGGTGGTGGTGGGGGGGATCAATCAAAATTCAAGATATTGTGAATAAGTACATGAAAATCTACTTTCTTGAAGAATAGCACATCAAGGCATACATTGTTACTAGAAAATTTTCAGTGCCAGGGATGGGATACCTTCCAGTGAGTTCTTGTTCAGGGAGGTCTCTGTTGCCTCCAAAACATTATAGACTATTGCCAAGGCCCATGGTTTTCCATGAGAAAGAGATGGTAAGATCCTATTACTGAAGACTTCATATGCCTGAGTGGCAAAGTTACTGAGAAATCAAGCTGGTGCTGAGCAGAAAACCTTCGCCCTGTAGCCCAGCCAACTGAAAGCTTGAAAAAGCTGTACTGTATAGAGCCTTATGGGAGACAAAAGTCATCACTGGTGAAAACAGTGGACACTGGAAGCCTCAAGCTTGGCCAGACAGGCCAAATGACTGAATGAGTACAATAGTGTTATGTCTGCTCTAGGGGAAACTAACTGATCTCCAATTGGACTGAAGGCCCACTCTATGGGAAGCAATACATGCCTGGCACTAAAAACCTAATCAAAAGCCTATAGCAGGGGAGGTCATGAGCCTTAGGGGTATAAAGTCTGCTCTTGTCTAGATGAATGCATTTATTTCTCTCACAAAATTGCCCTGAAAGCACTACAGTTAATGCTCGTATTCACATATTAATGCTAATCTCACTTCTGGTTAGAGAACCTTCTTTTCTCAGATGGTGATGATGACTGGGATGACACAAGTGGCAACATAGTGATGAGAAGAAGAAGGGATGGAGGAGTGTCCAGCATTGAAATATCTCATACCCTCCAAGGCTCAGGGTCCATTGCAGGAGAGGAGGTGGAAAGAATGTAGAAGCCAAAAGGATGGTACCACTCCTTTCATACAACTGTCCAGACTTATTGGCCTCAACATCCAAGACCTGGCAGGGCCTAGCAATACCTATACAAGACCCTCCTAATCGGAAAAAAAAAAAAAAAAAACAATGATGACATCAACTTAAAAGAGAGACTAATGGAGAGAGGGAGGGGACATGACAGAGAGCAGAGTTATGAAGGGGAAAGCTGGGCAGAGGAGGGAAATACCATAGTTTGTTATCTGTAAGTATAGAAGTTGTCAATAAAAACTATATTTATATTAAAACTTTTCAATAGTAAAAAAAGCATATAAGAACCAAAGAAAGGGGAAAAGTGCTTACAATATTGCTTTCCAGACATAAAGTGGCCTTGATATTCATGACTTCACAGTGGCTGACACTACCTATATAAGTCCCGCATAATAAGAGGAAAATATATGATGACATTAGAATATAAGAGACTAATTGGAAAGAAAGGATTCAGTAGAAGGCGTATTTGGTGGAGGAACAGGTGTTGTGAGAGGGAATTACCATGGTTTATTGTCCATACTTATGGAAGTTGACAATGAAAAGTTGTTTAAAAATATATATACTTTGTGTAGACATATAACGACATTTTCCTCCTGTCTGCCTCTAATCCCCTGAGGGCCCACCTCAGTGGGGTTGATGGTATTCCCTGTAGGGTTGTGGGTTATTCTTTGAGAGAGTAGCAGTAAGTCATTATGGGGAGAGGCAATGCCTCTGGGTATGCCTTCCAAACTGTAGCTCTTACAATATTTCTACTCCCTGGTCTGCAAACTTCCCTGAGCCAAGTCAACATCAGTGTTGAACTCTCAGGAGCTTCTGGATTTCTGCTTTGGTATGTGTTGAGTATCCTAAGCATCTGTCTCCATTTTCCTGGTGCAGATCATCAGGCTCACCATTGAGGCAACACTCTTGCTCATTTACAAAGTTCTCTATGGTTTCACATGGGCCTTGACTGAAGTGTGAGGGATGGTTTATCTCCTTGGGACTCTCTACCTTTTGAAAAAGGACAGATTCTCCAACAGAAAATAAAGTCAGCATAGGTTAAAAGGTATAAGCATTGATGACTTAGAGTGGTTTTAATGGATTTACCCCCTCTTAGTCCAAAGACTAGTGGGAGCTTGTTGTTGAAGACCATAATATTGGTCTCCATGGGTTTCTTACCTGATTCCCAGTACCAGATGTGGGTTTCAGCACCATTTGTTGAATATACAGTATTTTCTTCATTCTATATTATTGGCACCTTTGTCAAAGATCAAGTACCAGTAGTTACTTGACTTAAGGGCCAGGTCTTCAATTCTCTTCAATTGATCTATGTGTATTTTTATGCCAGTTCCATGCTGGTTTTGTTAATATGGATTTGTAGTATAGCTTTAGATCAGATATGGTGATATCAACAGAGTTGTTTCTTTTACTGATGATATCTTTGGATATCTAAGGCCTTATGCTATTCCATATGAATTTTGAGACCATTTTTTCTATTGCTGTGAAGAATGATGCTGGGATTTTTATTGGTATTGCATATAATCTGTATATTGCTTTTGGTAGAATTGTCATTGTTATAATATGAATTCCACCTTTGTAGGAGCATGGGAAGTCTTTCCATTTTCGCATGTTCTCCTAAATTTATTTCTTAAGTATTTTTCTTTTTTTTTTTGTCATGATACAGATCTTTCACATCCTTGGTTAGTGTTATCCCAAGGTATTTTTTTGTGACTATTTAAAATGGGACTGGCTTGTTGATTTTTTGGTATATTTGTCCTTTTCATACAGAAAGGCTACTGATTTTAGTGTGTTGACTTTGTATCCTGCCCCTTTGCTGACAAAAATTATCAACTTGGAAGTTTCTTTAAATATTTTGATTTATATATTTGCAAGCACAGAGAGATAGAAGACAGACATAGAGAATAGGCATGTGGGGCTTATTTGCATGCACAACTTTGTGCATCTCACTTTACATGGGCATTGGGGAATGGAACTCAGATCATTAGGCTTTGCAGGCAAGTGCATTAAACACTGAGTCTTCTCACCAACCCACCTTTACAAGTTGTATTGGTGGAGTTTTTCAGGCCACTTATGTATAGAATCATGTCATCTGAAAATAGGGATAATTTGACTTCTTCATTTCTAATTTGTATCCCTTTTATATCTTTCTCCAGTCTTCTGGCTTGGGAAAAGACTTCTAGTACTATGTTTAACAGCAGTAGTAAGAGGCAATCCCTGTTGTGTTCCTGATCTTAGTGGAAACTCCTTGGGTCTTTCCACATTGGACTTTCAGTGCTCAATATATATCCTTTATTGTGTTGAGACATAAATCCCCCGTGCCTGTTCTCTCCAGTGATCATAAAGTGATCTCCTTTTTTTAAAAAAAATTTTGTTATTTTTATTTATTTATTTGAGAGTGACAGATAGAGAGAAAGAGGCAGATAGAGAGAGGGAGAGAGAATGGGCACGCCAGGGCCTCCTGCCACTGCAAACGAACTCCAGATGCGTGCGCCCCCTTTGTGCATCTGGCTAACGTGGGTCCTGAGGAGTCGAGCCTTGAACCAGGGTCCTTAGGCTTCACAGGTAAGCGCTTAACCACTAAGCAATCTCTCCAGCCCAAGTGATCTCCTTTGATCATAAAGTGATGCTATGTTTTGTCAAAGGGATTCTTTTCATTTATTAACACAAATTAAACAACCTTCTCTATAGACTTCACAATTCTCTTGAAAATTCTATGAAGGCAAAATAAAGAAAATTTGTCTCCGGAAAATCAGTACAACAAAAAGCATGAGCTACTTTTTGAAGTGAGAAACAAACAGTAGCAGATGGAACTTGATTTTGCACAGAGAACTGAGGAGTTTCACGTGGGAAATACAGAGAAAATAATAGAAAAACTTTGCATTTTGTTTTCAAGGTCCATTTACTAGAAATACTGATTTCCATCATTTCACCCTAAGATAGTGTCCATCTTTAAAGTAAAGGTGAATCACCAAATAAAAGTATCCTACCTTTTAACCCAGTCTGTGAGGCTGTGTCCTTTATTGGGGCATTGAGGCCATTGATGTTAAGAGTTGTCATTGAAGGTGTCCATTCACTCTTGCTATTCTTGTTTTGTAGTTCTTCCTGTTTTTACTTTACTCTCTTGTATTAACTATTATGTGAGTGTGGTAAATTTTTGAATATTTCCTTATGTGTGTGCTTTTCTTTCTCTTCAGCATGAAGGATGCCTTCAAGTGTTTTCTGTAGAGCTAGTTTAATGGTAATATATTCCATTAGCCTATTTTTTTTATTGTAGAATGTTCTTATTTCTCCATCAATTTAGATGGATAGCTTTGGTGGATAAAGTAACCTTGGTTGACAGTTGTTATGTTTCAGAACTTGGAATAGATCATTCCAAACCCTTCTGGCTTTTAAAGTTTGTATTGAGTAATCTGTTGTAATCCTGATGAACTTGGCTTTATATGTGACTTGATTTTTCTCTCTAATTGTTAGATAGATAGATAGATAGATAGATAGATAGATAGATAGATAGTGTGTGTGTGTGTGTGTGTGTGTGTGTGTGTGTCAAGACTATCATAGAACAGGTAGCCTGTAAATATGCTTTGATGGTTTGAATTAGTTCTCCCCCATAAACCTATGTGTTCTGAATGTTTGATCCCAGCTGATGGCAATTTGGGAACTTGAACCTGTTGGAGGTATATTGCTGGAAGCAGGCTTATGGGTGTTATATTCAGCTTCCCCTTGTTGTGTTTGACATATCTTTATGCTACTGTTGTCCTCCCGATGTTGGCCAGGCGGAGAAGTCCAGTCTTTGATCATGCCATGGTTTGCCCTGACATCATGATGCTTCCCCCTGAGTCAGTAAGCCAAAATAAACCCTTTCCTCCAATAATTGTTTTTGGTAGGGTCTCTTGCTAGCAATGATGAGGTAACTGCAATAGTAAATTGAATTTATGTGTTGGAGGGATGGAATAAAAAAATCCAGAGATTGTCATCACTAGTTGTGGATGTCAGGCTTGAACTCCAGATTTTGATGTTTACTTGATGGTTGTTGATTTTGCATTGGTCCAGTCTCTCCTTGTTTTGCCTTATATCAATAAGAGGTTTACTTCATGCCATTGTATGTTAAAAGTATATAACTTATCTTGATTTTAAGGGACTCAGAATTAAAGGGCATTCTTAAAGTCAGTAAAAATTATGGGAACCTTTGAATTGAAATTGGACTGAATGCAATTTGAATTATGAGAGATTATGGGTCAATGGAGGCTGGGGAACAAATGTGCTAGTTTGAATATATGTTCCTATAGATTTGGCTGCTGTATTAAAATTGATTTTTCAGCCTCAGCCCCTACCAGGTAGACTCCTGCTACATGACATGGGGAGGCCGAGGTCATGTTCCACTGGAGCAGAGCGGAATTCCAGCTCAAAAGGGTGTTTGGTGGCGGATATGAGTCTACCCAAAAGGAATGGAGATCATGTGAGCTTTGGTGGAGTTCCTGTTTACTGTATTTTGGTTTTACTGGCTTCCAGTTGTTTCTATCTTCTTGGATCTGTGAAAGGGAGCCTGCTTCTTTTGCTGTTAAGGAACTTCCCCTGTGTCTGTAAGCCTGAAATTAGTCCCATTCCTCCCATAAACTGTCTCTGGTTTGGAAGTTAATTTCAGCTTGTATAACTGACTATGGCATATTATAAATTCACAATTCAAATCTTGACATAAAGTTAATTTGAAATCCAAGTAGCTTGTCTTGGAAACTACTAAGCATTTAAGAATAAAATAATTCAAATCCTGGTAAAAAGTCTTTCAAAAACAGAGACCACTCACCAATTTATTTTATAAGACCAGAAATGTTAAAAATAATTTAAGGCAAAAAAGTTATTAAAAAAGTAAAATTCTAAACAAAATTTTCATGAATATAGATTCAATTATACTTCACAAAAATATAGCAAATTGAATCTAATCATGTCATGTCAAATTTATTCTAGCAATGAAAGGTCAGTTTGACATCAGGAAACCAATTCAATTTAAAATACCACATTAACTGGGTAATGCAAAAATAGCTAATTATAATTTCATGTGATTCAAAGAAAGCCTTTATCCAAATTATAAACCCATTTCTGTTATAAACTCTAGGAAACCAAGACAAAATACAAATACTGTTACATGACAAAATTATAGGTGTTCATTCAGGATGAGCTAAGCAAGTGCTGGCACAGGTGAGATGAATTAGAGAGTAAGAGTGCTTACTGCACAAGCATGAGGAGCTGAAGAGGCCTGAGCTCAATTCCCCTGCACCTACATACACAGTTGAGCATGGCTATGCACATCAGCACCCCAAGTTCTGTGGGAAGCAGAGACCAGAGAATGCCTGGAGTTTGAGCTCATAAAAATGGCATGGCTAAAATAAGTGACAGACTGTATCTCAAGGACACATGTTGACCAGGGATGCTTAATATCTTCTTCTAATCTACATATGTGCAGTCATGGGCCATGTACATCTACACATGCAAACATACACACACACACAAACACGCAAGCACACACAAATACATACACCACATACATCCCACATCATAATACTACACACATGCACAGGCAAAAACAAAACAAAACAAAAAATATGAATGCTTTTCTTATGGAACAGAGACCAATATGGTCATTGCATTGTATATTCATTTGGAAAATATGGATTATGAGACACCCTTTCACTTCAATTCCAAAAAACTAAACCAACAACCCATATTAAAATAAAAATTTAAAAGTATAGACCACATTAGAAAATACAGGATGTAACAAACATAGTTGGCTAAAGAAACATTCTTTGGGTAGGATAGAACAATAAAAGAAAAAAAAAGACTAAAAATTTCATTTCTTCTCTTTAGACATTATGGAAATTTCATAATAAAGCCCATGATTTAATATGCAAATTAAAATTAAAAGAAATTAAAAGGTAAGAATTTAATGTGTTTATTTCATTGGAAGAGCTGGTATTCAAAAATATTCATACAACTTCTCTAGTAAACCAAACAACCCAATTAAATTTGGTCAAGGGCTGGAGAGATGGTTTAGCAGATAAGGCATTTGCCTGCAAAGCCAAAGGTCTGAGGTTCAATTCCTCAGGCCCCACATAAGCCAGATGCACAAGGTGGTGCATGAATCTGGAGTTCATTTGCAGTGGCTGGAGGCCCTGTGCACCCATTCTCTCTGTCTCTGTCTCTGTCTCTCTCTCTCTTCCTCTCTCTCTCTCTGCCTCTCTTTCACTGTCAAATAAATAAAAAATAAAATATTTTTAAAGAATTGGTCAAGATCCTTGGCTGCTAAGGAAGGGGACACCTTCTCTTCAGTGGTGTAGTCATTGGTAAGTACTATGAAGAAAGGTTCAGTCACAGTAGGAATGGTTAAGAGAGGACAATGGGATTGAGTCATGATAAAAATGAAACACATGTATATGAAAATTCAAAAACCAAATACAAAAAAAATTGGTATGCCATTTAGTAAGTAGAATTTTATGGTACCGTTGCCATTTGGGTCTAGATTTGTGTTTCCCACCCCTTTGATGCCCTCCCCTCCCTCCCCTTCCATCCTAGTGTCTAGCCCATGAGATGCTTGCTGGATATGTAAGGTATCTTGGGAAGATTCAGGTTAGGTGCTGTAGATGAGAGAGACTATGTGGCAATCTTTTTTCTGTGATTGGGTAAGTTCACTGAGAATGATCTGTTCCAGGTTCAACCATTTTTCCTCAAATTTCATTGTGTCATTTTTTCTTACTGCTGTATAGAATTCCATTGTGTAGATATACCACATCTTAATTATCCATTCTTCTAGTGATGGACATCTGAGTTGATTCCAGCTCTTAGCTATTACAAATTGAGCCACTACAAACATGGTTGAGCAAATCTCTCTGGGCTGTGGTTTGAAGGTTTTATGGTAGATGCCCAGTAGGGGAATAACTGGGTCTGTTGGTATCTCTATACTCAGCTTTCTCAGAAGTCTCCATATTGCTTTCCAAAGTGCTTGTACCATCCTACATTCCCACCAACAGTGGATGTCATGGTCTAACATACTTAGCAGCAAATAATTTGTTGTGATGCCCACACAAGTGCAATAGTGGCACATAGCCATGTTGGGGAACCAACTGCTCTTAATTTGGCTAACTGATCTCCTCAGTGGTACGGGACCCATAGCTGTAGCTGGGAAACAAGTCAGAACCATATCAAAACATAAGCCCACTCGCCAATATCAAGCTACCATCAATCATAGGCTACAAGAGGGCCTTCACCTATTAAATTCTCTATTAAAAAAAAATGTAAGGGTTATCTCTTTCATCCCGGTGCTAACTTACTCTCCGTTGGAGAATCTGCTTCTCTTTTTCAGATAGACGTAGATCCTAAGGAGAGAGCTACCCGATCATACCTCCAAAAGGCCCCAGCTGAAACTAAGAAAAAAAATGGTGAAACAAGCAAGGGTGCTGTTTTCCTGATGAACCAGATACCAGCAGAAGGGGAAAGGAGATCAACACAGAGAAAAATCAACTCCTACCAAACCAGAGAGCCAGAGCCTCAGAGGCCCCCAACACCTTAGCACTGAAGCAGACCAAAAATTAACCCAACATGGCTCAGGGAAATTTTGCGGAAGAGGGGGCGGAAAGAATATCAGAGCCACATGTTGGGTCATGATATGCAGAAACATTTAGCTTACCCATAACTGTGGGCTAACTCCACAATGCATGACCCATATACCTCAACAAGGAGGGCCCAAGGGGAGGGGGTAGGTCACGGATGAGCCTAATAATGGTACCAAACTGACTGTATTTGCTGAATACAAAACTAACTAATAAAGTTCCCAGTGGTTAAATTAAAAAAAAAAATTTAACAAATGGTCAAAGCAAACCAGGGGAGAGTATGAGGATAATTTTTTTACAAGGACACTACTGTGTATTCAGACTATGACATTGGTTGCATGACTTTATGTCTTTGTGAAAACTCACAGAAATATGCCACACCAAGTAAATTTTCAATGTGTAAATATTAAAATTGATGTAAATATTTGGATATATTTTCCTCAAAAAGTGTAAATACAAGCTAAAGCAACTACAAGTTTACCAAAGAAAAGAATAGAAATATGTAGAGTTGGCTTGAGTCTTATGTAGCACCTGAAATATTTATTCATGTTTAACCAGTTTTGGAAATAATTGTATATATGTTTAGTGAATGATAAATTGTTTCAACTAATAGGTATTTCTTCAATCGACATACAAATCAATATTCAAAAAAGTTTAGTTATAAGCATTGCCATTCATAATGGCCTCCTACACTAGATACATCTCAATGTCCATGGAGTGGGGAATAATGAAAAACTATAAACTACATACATGTGTACACATACACACACACACACACACACACACACACACACAGACACACACAGGTGCATGTACATGCATGCACCAAATGTTTGCTGGGCAGGGCTTGACAGGAAAATTATGGGGACATGAGAAAGGAGAGAAGACCCTCATTCAGGAGAGTGGTTGAAGACTTTTGCCAGAAACAAGTTAAGAATTCCAGCACAATTAACAACTATTAAGGCCTTTCTCCTGTCATCTTTAATGCTGCAATTTTCTAGAAATTCCACTGGGGACCCCATTTACAGAGAAAGGATATGTAATAAACCTCTTGTGCAAGCCTAGTTACTTCTGGTTTTGCCTCATCAGATTCTAATTCTACTCAAAGCATCTCCAGAGCTATTTCATAATGTCTTATCAAAGGAGAAAGAGAGATGTTCTTAGTAACTTTATGACATGCAACTTGAACCAAACAAAATATGGTGAGTGCCAAAACACCTAAGTGAGTCTCTCTTGAAGAGCTCAGACCCACATTTGGGTTTGTCTTTTCTTTTCCTATGTGACTCTCCTTTGAGGAGTCATCCCCACACTCTTTTATGCACAAGATAAGCCCTTTGCACTCAACAGTAGAAAAAAGCAGGATGGACACTTAAGAAATAATAAATGATTATGAATATCTAAATAATTACCCCAAAATATAACTTTCTTATTTTCATATTGTTGGAGTTCCATACCATGTAAACAGACATGGTAGGAGGAAGGGTGAGGCAATGTATAGTACATTTTGTGAATTTAAACTGATTCCACTAGCTACTGAGTAGTGCAAGAGAGTTCATTCCCTAGACATGTAAGAACAAGAATTGTCTGTTTGTACCCTCTTTAATTTACAGCCCATGACTGAGCCCTCCTATCTATGGCAAGTATATTGAAAACATCTTTATTGAATTAACAAATGTACAAATCAACAGGGATAATGATGATGCATCTAACATGTTAAAACCACAATCTTCCAGAATAAAAATGCTTCATAAAATTTAAAGATACATTACCTAGTATTTTAATAGAGTTTTAAAAGTCTTCTCAATTATGATTAGAATGGCCTAACTTTCCAAACAGTAATTTCCTGTCTTCTCTTTCCTCACGGATTTTCATACTGTGCCTCTGAGATTTAAATTTTTCTCTCCACTCCAGCTTATGTCAGTTCTACAACTTAAAAATGTCTTTCTTAAGGACCTAAGAAGCTATCCTTTGAAATGTCACCATCAAAGGAGATATCACTCCCATATTTCTTAGGATGTGTGGTTTCCCACAAACTCATCCCAATGCTTAAAACTTCTCCAGGGTTTTCTTGGTATCCATTTCTCTTCCTATAATAGTCCTATACAAATTTTACTTTGCGCTTTTAGCTTGCTTGTTACCTTTTTCCTTTGACTTCCAATAAATAAATATTTGATTCATTAGAAAATCGTTAATTTTAAGAGAATGTGTAAACAGTCAATAAGCACATGAAATTAATTTTTAATCTTACTACTAAAACAAAGATTAATGAGACAATGCCATCTAACTTAATAATTATTAAATTAACAATATTTAAAACAGTTCTATTTATGTAACATATATACTTCATTTTAAGGTAAATATATTCTAGTTAACTTAATAGATGTGTGTTCTAGTATCTCTTATGGTTGATATTAGGTTTCATTCCTTTGTGATGAGATAAAATTAACTAAATTATTTAAATTATCTTTCATTTAAAAAGACTTGCTTTATGTCCTGCATTACACTCTATTTTATTTTTGAATTTTATTATTATTTTTTATATTAACAACTTCCATGATTATAAACAATATCCCATAGTAATTCCTTCCCTCCCCCCATTTTCCCCTTTGAAACTTCATTCTCCATCATATCCCTTCCCCCTCTCAATCAGTCACTCTTTTATTTTGATGTCATGATCTTTTCCTCCTACTATGATGATCTTGTATAGGTAGTGTCAGGCACTGTGAGGTTATGGATATCCAGGCCATTTTGTGCCTGGGGGAGCACGTTGTAAGGACTCTTACCCTTCCTTTGGTTCTTACATTCTTTCTGCTACCTCTTCTGCAATGTACCCTGAGCCTTGGAAGGTGTAATAGAGATATTGCAGTGCTGAGCACTCCTGTCAATTCTTCCCAGCACCATGATACCTTCCGAGTCATCCCAAGGTCACTGCCATCTGAAAAGGGAAGTTTCTCTACCTAAAGTGAGAGTAGCATTAATATATAGGCATGAACATTAAGAGGAGTGCTTACTGGGCAGTTTGATGAGCATATTATGTACGTTTAGCCAGATAGCAACAGATGTTACACTCCTAGGGCTCATGACTACCCCTGTTGCAAGTTATCAGTACCTGGGTTGTATTCCCTCCAATAGAGCAGGCCTCCAGGCCAATTAGAGGATAGTTGGTTTCCACCATGACAGATGGGCCACTATTGCAGCTGCTGGCTCATTTGGCCTAGCTGGCAAAATATAAGGCTTGCAGTGTCCGCTGTTGAGTATCTTCACTGGTGATTTCTGTCCCTCCCATTGAACTGCATTCAGAAATGCTCTTTCCAGCTTTCTGTCACCTGGTCTACATGGGGGGAGGTTATGAGCTCAGTTCTAGCAGGATTTTTCAGTGGCATTGCAGCCCAAGCATGTGGAGTCTTCAGCAATAGGGTCTTACCATCTATTCCAGGTGGGAAACCAAGGGCCTTGTCAATGGCCTATAATGTTTTGGGGACATCAGGGACCCCCCTGGCCAACAACTCACTGGAAGTTATCCCATGCCTGGCACTGAAAATTTTCTGCTAACAATCTATGGCTCCTGGGTGTTCCATTGTCCAAAAAAGTATATTTCCATATAATTTATTTATATCCTCTGAGATTTTGATTATCCCTCCCTCCACCTTTCCTTTACTCAATCTCTTCCCCTGGCCTCACTTGAGCCTTTTCACCCCCATTAATCTATTCTTCTACTTACATATATACAATACCATCATATTAAGTACCCTCCTCCCTTCCTTTCTCTTCACTTTATATCTCTTTTCTAGGTTACTGGCCTTTGCTACTGAGTTTTCTCCTTACTCACACAGAAGTCCAATCATCTGTATCTAGGATCCACATATGAGAGAGAACATACAACACTTGGCTTTCTGGACCTTGGTTACCTCAATTAGTACAATCCTTTCCAGATCCATGCATTTTCCTGAATGTTTCATAACTTCATTTTTCTTTACTGCTGAGTAGAACTCCATTGTATAAATGTGCCATATCTTCATTATCCACTCATCAGTCGAGGGACACCTAGGCTGGTTCCATTTCCTGGCTATTGTGAACTGAGTGGCAATAAACATCGTTGAGCAAGTATCTCTAAGGTAATGAGATGAGTCCTTAGCATATATATGCATAGGAGTGCTATAGCTGGGTCATATGGTAGATCTATTTTAGCTGTCTTGGGAACCTCCACACTGATTTCCACAATGGCTGGACCAGATTGCATTCCCACCAACAGTGTGGAAGGGTTCCTCTTTTTCCACATCCTCACCAGCATTTATGGTCATTTGTTTTCATGATGGTAGCCAATCTGACAGGAGTGAGATGGAATCTCAATGTAGTATTAATCTGCATTTCCCTGATGACTAGGGGTGTAGAACATTTTTTAGATGCTTATATGCCATCTCTATTTCTTCTTTTGAGAACTCTCTATTTAGTTCCATACCTGATATTTTAATTGTCTTGTTTGACATCTTATTATTTAATTTTTTTAGTTTTTTTTGCATATCCAAGATATTAATCTTCTATCAGATGATAAGCTGGCAAAGATTTTTTTTTCTGTAGGGTCCCTCTTTCCTTTATTCACAGTGTCCTTTCCTTTGAAATTTCATGAGGTCCCAGTGGTTAATCTATGGCTTTATTGCCTGAGCAATTGGACTTATATTCAGAAAGTCTTGGCCAGGAGCAATGTGTTGAAGGGTTTTCCCTACTTTTTCCTCTAGCATTTTCAGGGTTTCAGGTCTGATGTTAAGGTCTTTAATCCATTTGGACTTAATTCTTGTTGCTCAAGAGAGAGAAGGATCTAATATCATCCTTCTACAGATACATATCCAGTTTTCCCAACACCATTTGCTGAAGAGGCTGTCTTTTCTCCAACGAGTATTTTTAGCATTTTTATCAAATATCAGGTGGCTATTGCTACCTGGACTTACATCTGGGTCCTCTATTCTGTTCCATTGATCTACATGTCTGCTTTTGTGCCAGTACAATGCTGTTTTTCTTACTATGGCTCTGTAGTATAGGTTAAAATCAGGTGTGGTGATACCACCAGCCTTATTTTTTTTTAACGAGCCTTTTTTGTTGTTGTTGTTGTTGTTGCTCAAAATTGTTTTAAATATTCAAGATTTTTTGTAATTCCAAATGAATTTTTGGATTTTTTTTTCTATTTCCTGAAGAATGCCATTAGAATCTTGATGGGGACTGCATTAAACCAAAAAAGAAGAAGAAAGAAAAAGAAAAAGAAAACACAAAGAAAGGAGAAATTTAAGGTTAGGTTTCATCTCACCATCTCTAGGGCCTTTCAATTCAGGTGCTCCCCTTAAGGTCCTTTTGAGGGTTCAACCATTTAGTATGTCTTCCAGGATATAGGTTTGTATGGTACCAGTTCAATTTGGGTTCAGATTTGTGTCACCCTATTCCCCTCTCCTCAAGGCCTCCCCCCCCCCATTATCCAGATCTTGAGATGCCTATTAGGTATGTGAGCAACTTGGGCTGATTCAGGTTAGGAACTGAAAATGAATGATTTTAGATAAAGTTCCATGGGCTTCTGAGAAAGAATTTCTCAACATTTTCCAAGTCAATGTTTGTTGGAAAGGCTATCAAGAGGAAACAGGGCAAAAAAGATAACAGGGAGAGAGAGATCAAATGAGAATACTTAATGGTAAAGTTGATCTGCTAAATTGACATTAGTTATGATATAAGGGAAGGATACAAGTGCAGGAGTGAGAGCTGGGTCCAGTACTGAGTCTGATCATTGTGATACCTCACTTGAGTGATTGTTCCGTCAGCATGGAAGATTTTTCCATTTATTGTGTATTCCTCAATTTCTTTCTTAAGTGTTTCAATATTTTCTTTTTTAAGGTGTTTTATTTTCTTAGGAATATTTTATGATATTTAAATTTTTGTGGATATTACAAATGGGGCAGTTTCTCTGATTTGTTTGTCAGTATGTTTTTCACTGGTATATAAGCAAGCTACTGATTTTGGCATGTTAATTTTACATCATGACACGTTATTGAAAAAGTTTATTAGCTTGAGGAGTTTTTTTGGTGGAGTCTTTAGGGTCCCTTCATATGGAATGGTATCATTTGCAAATAAGGAGAGTTTTACTTCTTCCTTTACAATTTGTGTCTCTTTTGTTTCTTTATTCTGTCTTAATGCTTGAGGTAAAACTTCAAGTACTTATTAAATAGTAGTGGGGAGACTAAGATCTTAGTGAGAATGTTTCAAGATGTTTCTTTATTCTGTCTTAATGCTTGAGGTAAAACTTCAAGTACTTATTAAATAGTAGTGGGGAGACTAAGATCTTAGTGAGAATGTTTCAAGATGTCCCATTTTGTGTATGCTGCCTTTAGGTTTGTTGTTTATAGCCTTCATAATGTTTAGCTGTTGATCTCTCAAACCTAGTCTTTCCAATGTTTTGGTCATGAACGGATATTGTGTTTTTGCTGCTGACTTCTTCTTTACTTATTGACATGTTCATATGAGTTTTCTGTTTTTATGTTTATTCATATTATGTATTACATTTATTGGTATCCATATATTGAACCATCCTTACATCACAGGAATCAAAAATAAATCAACCCAGTGAAAAAAAATGGGGCAAGGAACTGAAAAGAGAATTCTCAAAAGAAGAGATACATATGACTAAAAAACATTTCAAAAATGTTCAACATCTTTAGTCATCAGAGATGCAAAATTTAAATTACTTTAAGAATCTATTTCAATCTGTTCAGAATGGCTATCACCAAAAAATCAATTGGCAATAAATGCTGACAAGGGTGTGGAATAAAGGAGGATCCTTGTCCATTCATTGTAGGAGTGTAAATCAGTATGGAAATTTCTTAAAAACCTAAAAATAGATCTACCATGTGACCCATCTATACTCTTGGGCATATAACCTAAAGACTATACACTTTACTATAGATACTCACTAAGCCATGTTTTTGCTGCTCTGTTCACAATAAAAAGAAAATGTTTTTGGCTCCAAAGTCTATCAACTGGCTAATAGATAAAGGAGATGTGGTAGATATGCACAATGACGTCTTATTCAGAGAGAAAGAAACATGCAGTTCACAGGAAAATGGCTGGGTATACAAAAAAGCAAAACAAAACAAAAACAATTATACTGAGAAAGTGAGGCATGGTGTTGCACACCTTCAATCCAATAACTTTTGAGGCTGAGGTAGCTTGGGGTCAAGGAGTTCTAGGTTATTCTAGGCTAGAGTGAGAGCCTACTTCAAAAAAATTGTACTAAGTGAGGTAATTCAGGCTTTGAAACATAAAGGCTACATGTCTTTATGTTTTTCTCATATGTGGATCCTACCTTGGAATAGTTAGATTTGTTTACAAATTATAATAAGTCAGTAGTTGTGATCAGGAAGCTAGCATGAGGCTTTGAGAGTGGAGGACAGGGAGGGATTAGAAGAGTGTGTAGTAGACAGGGAAGTGGAGAAGCAGACCGTAAGGTATGGAAAGGTCGAATGGAGGACAAAGGAAAGGAAGGAAGGTAAGGTAGAGGGATACATAAAACTAAAGACAGCTCTAAAAAGTATTATAAAAACATTCTTTATTAGCAAATTAAAAGGTATATATCATGTATGCATGTATGTAAGAAAGAGTTTGGGTAGAAGTATCCTATTGGGGTGGAAACATCTTTACCAGAAGCCATAGGTAAATTTCAGTGCTGGAAGGGTCCCCCACCCAAAGTGAGCTGTTGGCTAGGGAGGACGACCAATTAGCCCTCCAATACAATTCAGGTTATTTCCAAAGCACTTCTTTAACCACCAGAACTAGATGGATGGAAAGACCTAATTGTTGAAGACACAACATGCTGTGGTCACAGGGAATTGAGAAATCAAGCAGGAAATGAGATAGATGGAAGCCATCACCTTGCCACCTATCTGTCATATCACTGGAAAGCATAATGTGAGCTTCTTAGGGGGAAAAATAATCTACAGTGTGAACAAACAGTGGATTCTGGCAGCTAAAAAATTCACCAGCCATACAAGATGTACTGAATGGTGCAATAGTGGTACATAAGTTATGGGGTAATCAATTGCTGTCTGATTAGATAAGAAGCCCTGATCAGAGGGAAGTAAGTCATGTCTGGTACTGAGAACTAAATCAAAATCCTGTAGCTTAGAAGGTCATAGACTCCAGAGAGAGACTAGGATCTTTCTCTACTCTTTAACTAAACAGAGACATCATGCCAATCAAAAAGCCTCAGTGAACAAAATCATTTTTGTGTGTACATGCAAGATGAATGGAAAAGAAACTATGACACTACAAGTATTTTATTTCATACTAGTATCTACTCTAAACTTAACTATTTAAAACTACAGCAAAATCATTACAAGAACCCCTAAATGCATCGCAATGTGCAGACATCATGGCACATGTGCTGTCATCTGACAGGGTTGATGATGAACATTCTGGAAATGATCTTTAGCTTTTGGAGTACTTTTCCATTAGTATCCCTCTGATTTTCTTTCTCTACATTATTCCAATGAAATTACTACCAAGAATTTCATTTTTTACCTTTCCATTTTTTATTTTTTTCTTTCGATTTTTAAATTGCTATTTACTTCCCTGATGAGTACTTCAGCTGGCAAAGCATTACGTTTATGAGCTTTAGGGTCAAAATTTACTCCTGTGACCTAACTCTGTAACAAATTTCTTTTACATTTATGTGTTTTAGAAATTTTATACTCATCAGGTATTAAAAAAAAACTGCTTTTATTTTAGACCCATTTTGTAGTCAACCTTCTTCAATGTGGTTCTCCTGTAGTATTCCCCATTTTGACTATTTATACCACTTGCATTCCTTAAATGGGAATCTTCAACATCTCCCCCACTATCCATCATGATATACTCCCAAAATGTGCTCCAGAAATGGAGGCTGAATATATTACTACTTCCCTACCTAACAGACTTTTGAATCATGGCAGCCTCATTACCAATTTCTTGCCACCTATTTCATGTCTGCAGGGATCATTGTCCACACATAGCTTATATCACTGGTAATTACTTTTTTACAAAATAAAGTAAATAACAAGTGTGATCATGTTATTGGTTTCTCTTGGCAGTGCTCTGACTTGGTCATGCCATGAAAGATCTGATCCATCTTAGTGGACCTCATGTACATGAACCTCTTCAAATATGCTGTGTCATTTCTTAGCCTTTGTAATCATGCTCCTCTCTTCCTAAAAGTTTAAGTTTACTCCACTTCTGTCTACTGTAAATCCAAATTCATAATAAGAGTTACTTCAAGCACCTCAAGCACTAGACAATAGGGTGGGTGGGGAGAGAGGGAGGGGAGGGTAAGGGAGGGGGTGGGAGACAAATGGTAATGGTACCATAAAATTCTACATCCTATAAGGCAAACCAAATGGTTGAACCTTCACCAGTCCCTTAGAGGGAATAACTGAGCCACAAGACACTGGAGAGGGTATGATGAAGACTGACCTTAATCTTCTACAGCCTCTCTCTCTCTCTCTCTCTCTCTCTCTCTCTCTCTCTCACACACACACACCTCTCTAACTCTTTTATATTAGTTATCTTTTTCTTCCTTCTCTTAGTGGGTATTGACCTGTAAACCCAGTACCAGCAGGTGGCTATCATCCATAATGAGATGTTGATCAGGGAGACCTACAAGGTTTCCTAAAAGAAAGACAGATTTCTGTCAGAGTACTTGACAATGCACCAAGGTTAGTGGTAAGACCCTACTGCTGAAGACACCATATGTGGTTGACACGTAATATGGAATGACAACGCTGGAAGCTGGAAGAGAGTCAGTCCCCAGACAGTCCACATGTCTAGTGCCAGAAGGTGCTACAATGGGTGACTGGGGGAAAATGACCAATATCTGTGCAAGCAACTCATGGCCTAACCTACTTATCAGCAAATAACCTGTCATGATGCTCACACAAGTGCAATAGTGGTGCACAGCCATGATGGGAAACCAACTGGTCTTGATTTGGCTAACTGATCCCCTAAGTGGAACAGGACACATAGCTGGAGCTGGAAAACAAGTCAGCAGCATATCCAAACATGAGCCTGCTCTCCATTATCAAACTATTGTCAGCTATAAGAGGACCTACACCTATTAAATTCTCTATAAAAAAATAAGGGTTATCCCATTTGTCTGGTGCTAAATTTATTCTCTGTTGGAGAATCTGCTTCTCTTTTTCAGATAGATGTAGATACTAAGGAGAGAGCCACCCCATCATACCTCAAAAGGGCCCTGGCTGAAACTAAGAACAATTGGCAAAACAAGCATGGGTGCTGTTTTCTTGGTGAACCCGGTACCAGCACAAGGGTGAAGGAGATCAACACAGAGAACAATCAACTCCAGCCAAATCATAGATCCAGAGACCCAGAGGCCCCCAACACCTCATCAATGAAGCAGACCAAAAATGAACCCAACATTGGCTCAGGGAAGTTTTGTGGAAGAGGGGGCGGAAAGATTGTCAGAGCCACACGTTGGGTCATGATACGCAGAGACATTTCTCCTACCCATAACTTTGGGCTGACTCCAGAATGCATGACCCTTATAACTCAACAAGGAGGTGCCAGAGGGAGGGGGTAGGACATGGATGAACCTAACAATGGTACCAACTTGGCTGTATTCACTGAGTACAAAACTAATTAATAAAAATAAATTAATTAATTTAAAAAAAGAAAGGGACAATATAAAAAAGATATATTAGAAATGAAAAACTAAATGTTAAAAATAAGAATTGCTTTCTTTACAAAGATTTAATCAATTCACCTGAATAATTAGTGATTATTTTATCTGTGGTATCATAAACACTAGGATAATAGTACATTATTTTCTATACTTTATGAATTATGACCTTAAGAATTTTCCTTCCATGTTGCACTTTAGAATCTTTAGGATATGGATATTTTTAAATGGCATATTTTCCTAACATTTTAAAGAAGCTGATTAACATGTTAAAAAGATTTATTTTTCCTTGTCAGTAACAAAATGTAAGTGAGAAATATGGTCGAGCCTTTAAACTTACAAGACATTCAAGGTATTCAACAATGTTGTCTAAGAACATGAATTGTTCTTCAAAACTGACTTTAGGGCTAGAGAGGTGGCTTAACAGTTAAGGCATTTGCCTATGAAGCCTAAAGACACAGGCTCAATTCCCCAGTACCCACATAAGCCAGATGCACAAGGTGGCACATGCATCTCAAGTTCATTTGCAGTGGCTAGAGGCCCTGGTGTGCCCATTTTCTCTCCCTCTCTCTCTCTCTCTCCCTCTTTTTCAAATAAATAAGTCAAATTAAGAAAAAAAAAACTGATTTTACCGGTCAATTAGATTACGCAAAATATGTGCACTGCAAGTTTTGAATGGATCTGGTGATGACATACAGGCTTTATATAAAGCAAAATTCATTAGCTATCCTGGATTAATAGCTGTAAGACTAGGATCTATGTTCCTAAACAAACACATCAAAGCCAATTATTCCTATGGGTTCAATTTTCATGACTAATAGGAAACTTGTCTATCCATAGAATTGTAAATCAGTCGTTTCATCTTAATTTCAAAGTTGGAAGAGACTGATCTGTCAGTTTTGCCTTTCTCTGCCCTGATTTTATTGTTCCCCAGTAAGACTACATTTTTAGCTATGAAGTCTGGAATGCTAATTGAGCCAAACAAGAGGATAAAAGAAAGAACTTTAGTGGGTTTTTCATTTACAGAATAACGTGACCTGATTTTGAGGCTAAATGATTGTGGAAGAAGTCAATTTTCAATCCCTGTTAATACCATATGGCCACTGTTCCCCTAAAAGGGGAATGACAAAAAATTTTAGAAAAGACTAGAAACAACTGCCCATAGTTATCTTTTCAACTGAATAAAGCACTGAGAATAGAGTCTTTTAAAAAAGAAAATTATACTACTAGCAAATCTTGATTAATCTCACCTCACAACAGTCAGGTCTTTTACACAATGGTTTCTGCAAAATCTTATGCCATATCTTCTCTAAAAACACTTAGCAACATCAAAATGAAATCAAGTAAGAAATCAAAATGAGTTATAATAACCAATCAACTAACATTATCATATGTCTTTTCCAAGGAAATTTTAAAATTGTATAGTTTTATTTTTTAAAAGTGTCACTAATTACTAAGACTTTAGTGGTCCTCTATTTATAAACTACTTTATTGACATGCATAACTATATACAATATGCCATGATCATAGTCCCCTACTACAACCCTTTCAAAAATTATTTATTTATTTATTTATTTGACAGAGAAAGAGGAAGAGGGGGAGAGAAAACGAGAGAGAATGGGCATGCCAGGGCCTCCAGACACACTGCAAAGAAACTCTAGACAGGTGCACCCTCTTGTGCATATGGCTAATGTGGATCCTGGGGAATCTAACCTGGGTTCTTTTTGGCTTTGCAGGCAAAAACCTTAACTTCTAAGTCATCCCTCCAGCCCCAACCCGTTTCTTTAAACCTCTCCCAAACCCCTTCTACATTGAAATTCTTTTTCTTTCTAACTAGTCTCTCTTCTATTTTAATATCATCATTTTTTCCCTCCTGTTATGTGGGTCTTGTGTAGGTAGCATCAGCCAATGGATATCAAGGTGGCTACTTTGTGTTTGAAAGATAGTATTTTAAGCAGTCTTACCCTTCATTTGCCTCTTTTATTCTTTCCACCACTTTTCCAAGAATGGTACCTGAGCTTTGGAGGGTGAAATAGAGATGTCTCAATTAGGGCTAAACAGTCCACTCTTACTTTTCAACACTTTGGTGAGTTTTGAGTCACTCTAGTGGTCATGACTATATGAAAAGAGAAATTTCTTTAACCAAAAGTGAGAGTACCATTAATATATGCTATAAACATAAGTATTTGGAGGGCAGTTTGATAGGTATAATAAATCTATTTAGCCAGAGAACAGTAGTAATTTCTCCCTAGGGTTTATAAACTCCCAAGCCATAGCTTTTCAGTACTAGGCAGGAATTTGGTCTTATGGATCCGGTCATAAGTACAATCAGAGAGCAGCTGGTTCCCCACAGCAGACATGCCACCATTGCACCAGTTGGTACATTTTACTTGGCTGACCAGCCATAGAGCTTGCAGGGTGTACTGCTGGTTAAGACCACTAATGTCTTTTCTTCCCCAGCAGGCTAAATAGTTCTTTCCAGCATCTTGATAGCTAGTCAACAGGGAGAAAGCTTCCAGCTCAGCTCCATCCTGATTTCTTAGCGTCCTATAGCCAAAACATGTGGAGTCTTCAGCAACAAGATTTTACCATCTAGTTTTGGTGGGTAATCAAAAGCCTTGGCAATAGCTTATAATGTTATGGAGGCATTAGGGGACACCCTGGCCAACAATTCTCTGGAAAGTATCCCACCCCTGGCACTGAAATTTTCCTGACAACAATAGATGGATTCTGGGCACAACATTATCCATCTTAATGTTTTGCTTTTTATAAAAGTTACATATAAAGGTTAATAGTATATATTAGTTGAGGGACAAAATGGTTGTGCATTTACCAGCTTTTCCTAATATCTAGTACTTTAGATTTTTGTCCCAAAACTTAAAATATTGGATACATAAAAAAATACGTAAGAATTATTTGGATACTGGAAATGCAGGACATAGTTCTCATGGTGCCCAGTCATAATTACAGTGCTCATTTATGCAGCTCACTTTGAGACAATTTATTTTTAACCAAATAATAGTGTGTAATGAGTGTCAGTAATATCTTGCACTGTCTGCTTCAAAACTCGGTATCCTAGAACACATCAATATGTAGTTTCATTTTATGAATTAAGGTTATCTACACAATCACATATGTGACAGCCTTCAGCAAATGAAGAGAGTGATAAAAATGAGAAGCGGGAGAAAGAATGGTCACAAAATCCATGAGCACCAGTTGCACTGTCAGAGGGAGGGGAGGTGAAAACAAATCCTCATCTTGGTTCCTACCCAGGGCAGCAACAAGAAGACATCTTAAAAGACTTTTGCTGAACTGGCAGCTTGCCAGCCCTAAAGGGAAGAAACACAACTTAAGGCACACACTCTGGGTCATGGGGCTATACTCTGAAAGCTGAAATGCAAATAGAGGGGTTCATGAACTTTGCAACTCTAGTCTAAGCCATAGTCTGTGGAACACAGAAACATGTTCTGAGCACATCCCCCACCCTTGGAAAAGTCACCCAAGGGTATGACTGGCAGTGACACCTGATGTGTCAAAGAACACCCAGAAGCATAATCAGCATCTGTGTCCCAGCTCACAAAAGACCATGCAGAGACATAACTAGATCTTGAAACTTGACTGTGAGGGAACATATATTAGGGTGACCAGCTGGATCATTTGCCTCTGGACTAGCAAAAGACCACCCATAGGTGAGAACAGAATCAATCATACAACCTGTAAAAGGCTGACCTGGACTATGACTCACATCTGAGGAGCAAAGTTATGCCTAGAGGTGAGACTGGATGAGACTCATAGATTGGAAGAATTAATACAGTGAAAATTACCTTTCTACCAAAAGCAATATGTAAGGATTCAATGCAATTCCAAACAAAGTTCCAGCCCCATTCTTCAGAGAAATAATTTAAAAAATCTCAAAATTCATATGGATGTGTAAAAGGCCTTGGGTAGCCAGAATGTTCTCAGCAAAAAGCATATGCTGATGGCATCAACATACCTGATTTCAGGTTTTACTACAAAGCCATAGCAACAAAAACTGCATGATCCTGGTGCAAAAACAGACATGTAGATCAATGTAATTGAATGGAAGATCCAGGTATAAGTTCAAGTTACTGTTACCACCCAACCTTTAATAAAGAGGCCAGAAATATACACTGGAGAAAAGAAAGTGTTTTCAATAAATAGTGCTGGGAAAACTAGATAACTACACATAGAAGAATGACTCTAGATCCTTTTTCTTGCCCTACACACAACAACAACAACTCTAAATGGATCCAAGACCACAGTATATGAACTGAAACTGTGAAACAACCAGAGAAAAATGTAGGGAGAACACTCCCAGATATAGGATAGGGAAAGACTTTCTGAGTAAGACTTCACAAGCCCAGGGAATAAGACAAAACACTTGACTGATGAGATCTCATGAAACCAAAAAGTTATTGTGCAGCTCAGCAAACCATCACCCTTGTCAACAAACAAATGCAGGATGGGAGAAAATTTTTAACCAGTGATGCATCTGACAAAAGTTTAACATCTACTACTTAACTCTTTTATTGAGCAATATATAACACCATCTTATCATGTGGTTCTCCTCTCCAGGTCATGGTAGCTATTGAAGTTCTAAACAGCATAGCTGACTTGAGAGTTTAAAGAAAAACCACAGAAGTATAAAAATAATGGTCCTGCTGGGTGTGGTGGTGCACACCTTTAACCCCAGCACTCGGGAGGCAGAGGTAGGAGGATCACCATGAATTCAAGGCCACCCAGAGTCTCCATAGTGAATTCCAGGTCAGCCTGAGCTACAGTGAGACCCTACCTGGAAAAACAAAAAACAACAAACAAACAAAAAGATTGTCCTTCCAGTTGACTTAGATGCTTTCAAAGAACCTACCCAGAAATTGTGTGATCAAAGCTAGCTACAAGTCAGATAGATGTAGCATTTATTACTAGAGTCAATGTCGCTAGACAGAATGTGAAGCATGGATAAACAATGGGTACTTGGTAGGTTACTAGCTTCCTTGGTTCTAATTGATTGGTATGAAATAACCAAGTAGAAAAGTAGTAAATGTCTAAACAGATTATTTTTTCCAGTAAGAAAGTACAGTGGGAAAAGTGGTATGAAAACTTTTGTAGACAGAAAAAATAATGAAATGAAGGACCAAAATATAGCTTACTGAAAATAATATTGAACATAAAAATTGAAAGCAAATATAAATCCATGTCAAAACAAATACAAGATTAACTTACAAAGAGAAAGTGAGGCACATGTTTTCATGGAAAACTCTAAATCCTGAATATCAGCTCTCGAGAATTTTTCAATGAAAGCTAGCATAAAATCTGCAAAATTAAATTTTATAAATTCACTCATTTATCATGCATTCCTAAGGAATAAATTGCTATGAGCATTGTTACAAATTTTTCTGTTTATACCTAAATTTTTATTTTTTTATCTGTGCATGGGTACATATGTGTGTGTGGTCACACCAGGGCTTCTTGTTGCTGCAAAGGACCACCAGATGATAGTGCTACTTTTCTCATCAAGCTTAGGTAGGTAGCATGTGAACTGAACTCAAGACAGAAAACTTTGCAAATAAGTACCTTCAAGCACTAGGTCATGGTCCCAGCCCCCAACATTTACTGTTTTATAAATCATCAAGTATTTAATTTTAGCTTCAAGTTTGAAGAGGGAAAAATATTAAATGTGTTTTAATCAAATATTTGCAGATTTATACATTTGTAGTTTTCACTGAGTTTGCAGTAAATTGTTGATCTTCTGATGGTATTTTCTAATTTATACATTTCTGTAAGATAAAGTGGCATTTATATTTACTAAATTGAACATATTTACAAAATGCCCATTGTAATATATAACATTATGATTGTAATTCCACAGACAATGAAATATTAGATGTGGTGTATTTTACCCCTTTGCTTCAGGAAATAAGGAGAGATATCTTTCTAGATGATGTGATTATTTACTATTTGTAGGCCCTAATAGTTAGTACATACTGGACACCCAAGTAATTTATAGGAAGATGAGAGAACTTTCTTTCCAAAAATACATTTACTATAAAACCAATTTCAACTACTGTTTTATAATCCCCCCAAAGAAAATAAATCACATAATGACCAAATCAGTACCTAATCATACTTAAGTCTTAATTCTAGAAATGAAACAGTATTGACCCAAACTGAGTCATGCACTTATAGCTTTTCTCTTATTTTTATTTTTAAAAATATTTTTACTTATTTATTTGCAAGCAGAAAGAGTGCCAATAGAGACAGACAAAGAGAATTGGCATGCCAGGGCCTCCAGCCACTGCAAACAAAATCTACTGTGCATCTGGCTTTACATGGGTACTAGGGAATTGAACCTGGGTCAATAAGCTTTGCAGGCAACCACTTTATCCAGTGATCCATCTCTCCAGCCCATTTAGCTTTTCTCGTTACTGGAATTTGTGTTAGGTTAGCCTATACTGGCTATACTATTTGACTAAGGTGGGTGGTGTAGGAAATCACTGAGCTTGTAGGTGGAATATATGTACTATATACTGTCTATATCCACAATTTGTGTAATGTAGCAGACAGCTTCATGTTTGCTGAGATGAACTTCCAAACCAGGCAGAGTTATGTAGGAAGGGATATTTATTGAAGCTTACGTATCCAGGGGAAGTTCCATAATGGCAAAAGTAGCTGGCTTGCCTTCACAGGTCCAAGCAGAGAGAGAGAAGTGCAAACCAAAAAGCCATGCAGCACAGCACACTTCAGGAACTCCAGCTAGGCACACTTTGCATATCTTTAGATTGGAATCTCAAACCCACCACCACACCTGAGAGATGGACCCTAAGATCCACCCAGTGACAGTGCCTCTAGCCAAGTGGCTACAGATCCAAACTACAACCTAATAAAACACTGAATACATTGGGGGCCATATATTCAAGCTACCACATGTAACCTCCATGAAGCTAATGCAAACTCAAGATAATAAGCATACATATTGCATCAGAATTTCACCAATCAACTATTTGAAAAAAGTAAAACAAAGCCATGATGTTTGATTTTTTGATTTCTCCCTACCAAAAACATTTCACAGAAAATAAACTGTGACACAGCAAGTATAGATGATAGTGATAATAAGGCCCAGAACATTGATTTCATACAATTTCAGTTAGTCTACGCTTCTGTTGAATGAATCTCTTTCCCTAGGGAGACACAAACACACCTCTATTCACCCCAGCACAAAAACACAGACTAAAGCATCATTGCATCAGTCCAAACAAAGTCTAACTGATGAGTCTATTGAGGTTACTTACAGAGCAGGGTGAAGGACTACTTACAGGAGCAAGGAGTACTCAAAGGCAGTTGAATGGCTGAAAGTCCACCCCAGTGTAGCAGGTGGCTGAGGAAACTCTCCACCAGCAGTTGTTTACTGCTTCTGCAGCCTTGAGGAGGAGTCTTGTGACCTTTAAATTCCAGCTCTTCCAGACGTTTATTCCTCCCGAGTCTTCCTCCTCCTTCCAAGAGGGAATGTTTCAACTCAGTGTTTCAACTGGGAGTAAATTGTTAAACAAAACTTCAAAATTAATATCTAGGACTTAAAATGAGTGAAAGAGCCAGGCTGCCTTTAAGCTCAGCACTCTGGAGGCTGAGGTAGGAGGATTTCTATGAGTTTGAGGATAGCCTGACACTAATTCCAGGTCACCCTGGGCTAGAGTAAGACCCCAGCTTAGAAAAAAAAATGAAAGAAAGAAAAAGAAAAAGAAAAAATAAAAATAAGTGAAAGAAACAAAAATGGCAAGAGAAAAAAAAACAGCACTCAAAAACTTTGTGGTGATGCCATTTGTTTCAAATATCAGAGGTTGAGGAGGATGTGTTTCTGTGATGTGACTGAGGTCTGCTTCTCACCACTGTACTCTCAAACATCCTCTCCCCACCCTGCCATCTCCTTCAAACCCTGATACTTAATGTGCTATCGCTAAGTGGAGAGTTCCTAACTTTTGTGTCAAAAACTAAGTTTTAATAGGAAGTGCTTAGGTAATTAGCTATAGGATTCGTATTTTTTATGTTTCTAGATTGTTTTCTTTATTGATCAGTTATATCCGTTCCACCTGATTCTTTAAGGGAAAAAAATACAAGAAGGCATGTAGGGAATAGATTCAGCAAGTGGAGCAAGTATGCAAAAGGGAAGGTACAGCTTTCTAGGTCCACTTGCAAGACAGGCACTGCTGATGATCCTGAAACCACACTTCAGCATTCAGAACTCATACACTTCAGGGAATTGAAATGCTTTTCCCAAGAATACTACACATCCTTCCCTCAAGCATGTAGTATGTAGTGAGGAATTGAAAGGTCTCAAGGGTCTGAATATTTACTATCCTGTGGTGAAGAGACCACAGTGTTGGGCTGCACATCAAAGGAAGGTCCAAGCCTACACTCTGGACACACCCTCACTTGTTGTTGGCTGCTGCTCAGAACAGCATTCCTAGTTGCCAAAATTAGGCAATTGCCTCATTGAGATGTCTGATACAACATCAACATTATTTTCAGTTGCAACAAAGACAATGTTTCCCTTCTGATTGCTTTAAGTAAGGTTAAAATGACCAATAATCTCATGAAAAAATCCCTTACATTTCCCGCAAGAATTGCACAATCTACCATAGATATTTGTGGAATCTTTTGTCCTTAAGTGACATTGTATTTTTTAGTCCATTTTTCCTTTCCATGACTTTTTACACAAAAACTAAGTCCCTTTTGTTAGCTCTATCACTCATACATGTAGCCTTGTGATCAATTCTACTTCTGCTACCCAGATTTTTTTCTCATGAATACTATGGAGTTAATTTATGCATAGTGCCTTCCATTTTTGTTCAGGTCTCAAATAAAGAATGTTAAGTGGAAGAATTGCCTAATTCCTTGTTACTTTGTGTATTTTGAGTTATGTTCATAAATATACATATAAACTGATAGGAATATTGGATCTTCTGCTGATATACTCCTCTGCGTATAAAATACCCCCTTTTATAATAATTGTTATATTTACTTTTTATTTTATTTTATTTTTTATTCTAAATTAAAAAATCCCTGACTCCACTTAGACCTTTATGCTACCAATATCCTGCCCTTGTGCTTAATCGTGCTGTATTTTTAAAGAATTTTGGTTTATCCATATTAATATAGACATCCTTAACTTAAACCTGCAGTGAGACATCACCTCAAATCTATCATAATGGCTATGAACTAATAGATTAGAGATAAAAAAGTACTGCTGAGGATATAGAATAGAAGTAGTCCTTATGCAAGGTTGGTGAGAATATTTATTAATGAAGATATTTCCTCAAAATAAAATTTCTGTATTATCCAGACATCTCATTTCTAGGTATGTATTTCAAGGAGTTAAAATTGTATGTGGAAAAGATGTCTTGACTTCCACATTCATCACTGCATTACACCATAGCCAAGATACAGACTCGTTAGACTTCCATGAACAGATGAATGGATGCAAAAGTGTACATATGTACAATTGAATCATATTCAATTTTAATAAAGGATTTTTTTATTTTCACAAAACACAGATGAACCCAAATGACATGGTTCTAAATGAAATAAGCTAGGTATAGTAAGACAAATACAGCACATTCTCATGTGTATAACCTAAGGCATCTAAGGCAATCAAAGTCATAGAAAAAAACACAACTTCTTTTTCTGTGATAGCACTCATATAGATCAACTTACTTCTGAGCTATAGCATTCAGTGCATACTAGATGGGCGGTTTCTTGGTGTTCCAGAGTTCTCCTCTATTTATATCAACTATATCTGCCCCTGATATACATTTTTATCTTCTCTGCTATGTTGGTTATATGTCTCAGTTAGGAATTTGACACTATACTTAGCATTCTATGACCAAAAATTATTAGTCATGGGAAAATAATTAGATTGTAGTAAATTAAGCTTTAGATAGATTCTACTAAATTTTATTTGAACTTCACTTATATCTTGTTAGTCAGTAGCAAAGGAAGAGTTTCAACACATAGTTAAAGGACTGTAACCAAAGATTTTCTAGCATGTTACTCTATATCCATCTTGTGTTGTGTCAGCAAAGCACTTGATCAAGAATATCCATTTGTGAAGCATCTCGGAGCCATCAACAAGGTAGTTATTTTTTGCATGTTTTAAATTTGTATGAGTTGCAGTAATAGCTGTAGCAGTGAGGAAGGAGAAGGGAAGGAATAAAGGGAGAGAATCAAAGAAATGTAAGTAGAGGGCCTGAATGATGGGGGTGGAAAGTTCTAAGTTGGGTCAGAGAGGGGTGAGGCAGAGAAGGGAATGGAAGAGAATTAATCAGAAATAACAAGGAGGGTCCCTGTGGAGGGGGGCAGTCAGGGAGGAGTCTAGCAATGGTACCAACTTGATTGTATTCACTGAGTACAAAATTAATGAGAAATTTATTTTAAAAATAAAGATGTCATGAATTAACATGGAAACCAAATTTGTTAGCTGATTAAAAATATAATTAAAAATAAATAAATCTTTGGTCAGAAGATCCTTTTTAAGAAGGAAACTTTGTTATTTTCATAAAACATAGATGAACCTAAATGACATAGTTCTAAGTGAAATAAGCTAGGCATAGCAAGACGTGTACAGCACATTCTCACATGTACACTCTAAAGCAATTGTTATAGTCAGGTTCACATTGCTCATAGAAATCACCCAACCAAGAGCAGTTTTGAGAAACACAGGGTTTATTTTGGCTTACAGGCTTGAGGGGAAGCTCCATGATTGCAGAAAAAATGATGGCATGAGCAGAGGGTGGACATCACCCCCTGGCCAACATCAGGTAGACAATAGGAGAGTGTGCTAAACAATAGCAATGGGGGAGTGGGCTATAACACCCATGAGCCCTCCCCCAACAATACACTTCCCCAAGTAGGTGTTAATTTCCAAAATCTCCATCAGCTGGGAACCTAGCATTCAGAATACCTAAGTACAAGGGGAACACCTGAATCAAACCAGCACATGCTGCCCCTGGCCCATATAAACTAATAACCATATATGATATAAAATACAATGCATTCACTCCAACTTTAAAAGTCCCCATAGTTTTATCAGCTGGGAACCTAGCATTCAGAACATCTAATTTTTGGGGGACACCTGAATCAAACCACCACAGTAATCAAAGTAATAGGACAAAACAAAAACACAAATTTATGTCCTATGATATCCTATCCTGTAGGAGTGTGTAATGATGCTAATACAGGAATTTGGGTTTCCTTATGTGCCAACATGCCTATAATTTGGAGCATTACCAGATTCTTGTCCTATAAATTTGAAGAATGTAATACACAGATCAAGATTAATGTTAAGAAAGATTTTATTATAGTTTGTCATTTTAGGAAGGAGAAGGGGGCTTAAGCCTAGAACATACAAGAAGGAAGCAAGGTGGAGCTCTTGTCCAGAGAGGCAAGAAGAGGCCTGAGAAGCCCCTTGAAACTCAGTTCTGAGTTTTTATGGGGAGTGGCTACATGAGGAAGACCCAGTTTACAGATTTTTTTATGAGCTCCATGGATGTGTGTTTGGTTTACCTAGTTTTCTTCCTGGTGCCAGGAGTCTGGGGTAAGGAATGTTGGAATTCTCTAGGAAGGGAGTGGAAGGACTCCCAAAGTGGGCAGTGATAAGGAAGGGCCAGATCCTTCTCATATTTCTGACCTTCAGTAAAGTGTAATTGCCTATATTTTCTAAGGGCCCAAGGACAATTCCTGTACTTAGACAGAAGAAGGCTATTCACTTTAGGGGTTTGTCACCCCTAAGCTGCCTACCTAATTTCTGTCTCCTACAATGTTTCCAGAAAACATAGATGGTTATAGAAAAATCCCAGTGCCAGGACTGAGCCCACAGTGGGTTGTTGATCAGGAAAGTCCCCAAAGCCCCTAAAACAAAACAAATTCTTGCCAGTGCTCTTGGTTACTCATTAGAACTAAATGTTAAGATTGTTACTCTAGGGAGTTCATCCTTCAGCTGGATACAGAGAAATCAAGCTGTCACTGAGCAGGAAGCTGCTTCCTTGCCTATAATAACAATGTAAAGCATTATGTTTTTGCTGGGGGAGAAAAATCACCAACAGTCTTATTAACCAGCAGTGGGCTATGTACTCCACACAACTGGCTATCCAGATGAGATATATCCACTAGTAAAATAGTGACATGTGTGTTAAGTGGGTAGCCAACTGTTCTCTGATTTGATTTGAGGCCCAATCCATGGAAGGAATTCATGTCCAGCACTGAAAACCTAATGAAAACACTACAGTCATAAGACCTAGTAGGGAAGCTACTAAAGTTGTTTGGCCAAATCAATACATTATGCCTAACAAATTACTCCTTAAGTACTTATGTTTGCGAGCATATATTAATGCTACTCTCACTTTTGGTTAAAGAAATTTCTCTTTTCAGATGGCAGTGACTACTGGGGAGACTCAAACTTGTGCAAGTGTTGAGAACAAGTGATAGTAGAGTGTTCAACAATAAATGAGACATCTCTATCATACCCTTCTTGGCTTTAGGACTATTTGGAAGAAAGAATTTAAGAATCAAAGAATGGGGAAGAGTGCTTTGAAATGCTATATTCCAGATGCAAAGTGAGACCTGCATTCATAACCTCAAAATGGCTATAATTACCTGCAAAAGACCTGCATAACATCTGGTTTATTAATATGTTCTCATGGAGGATGGAGGTGGCAAAAAATGACATCAAAATATAAAAGATCAGAAGGAGTACAGCAGAGATGTTATAAAGGACAAGATAGGGAAACAGGAGCAGGTTATGATCAGGCGACATTTTATATATCTGTGTAGGTTTTCAATAAAAAGCTTTTTTAATAGATAGTTATCCTTTCCTTCATTTAATCATTAATTCTGCCTGAATTTACTTGTTTCATTATAGTAGACCTCAGATATCCCTTTTCCATGTTTCCCTTGCTCAGAACAATCAATATGTTTTAATTTTCTCCTTTGGAGGTCAAAAATATACTTAAACCGACATGTTCTAAGGGTTCAATATAATGCTCTCTTATTTACTGCCCTCCGAGTCCCAAGTCAAGGCTTAATATCTTCAAATCTCCCTTTGAGAAATATCTTATGACATAATATGCATATGATCTACTTTCTTCTAAAACAAGTAGATGTTCATAATGCACTGTACTCATTTATTTCCAGCCTTCGCAGAAAAGGAAAAAGAAGATTAAAAACATAAATTATAATTTTGGCAGGACAGCCCATTATTTAGGGATAACTTAATCCAAAGCATAAAAATGCCCTTTACCTGACAGATTAAAGACTATTACACAATTCTAGATACTTCCCACACAAACATGCAATGAATTATCACTTACTTACAAACTAAACTTTTTTTTTAACCCTTCTTAGCCTCTATAAATTGTGGAAGTGCCAATGGATTCTTTAAATTAAAGATAGCAAAGTTTTCAGAACCCTTGAACTTTCTGGGGCAAAGATACTCCTACTGGTCCTTACTGACTATATAGTTCACTGTAATAGAAACATATTAAGTATCTACCTATAAACCGGTAATAGAAAAGTCCATGCTTTTAGGGAATTTATCTGAAACAAATGTCCCAACTCCATGCAAGTATAGAAAAATATTGCAAGGTACTCATGAATTGTCATACACACTGAACAAGTTAAATTTGCTTCCCACATCTTCCTGAATGGGTACTTCATGATTGTCAATCAAACTACAATCTCTGGAAAGAGATATAAAGGAAAAAGTGCTCTTGAATATCATAAATTTTGACTGTATCACATACTGTGAATAACCAATACAACAATGAAATTTGAGAGAACCAATCCTTGCATTTCACATCATAAGAAACAATTTAGAATGTATGCAATTGCACACTTATTCCAATACAAGAAAACATGCATCCTAGTCATACATCCTCTCGAACTATTCCTAGGAAGTAGAATGTTGACCCAAAACCTTCATAGCAAGCTGAATGGTCTGAAAGACTGGACAGCTTCTGTCCATCATGTTGACGAACATTCATCCCTAGCTATTTCATGTTGGTTTAGTTGGTTCTTACCATTTTTTCTATTCTCTGTATATCTATGGTTGTCATGTAGTCATAATGACAGACTTCCTCCTTTTTCCTCCTGACTACAATTCCCAATCTGGAAAACCCTGTTCCATGCTACTTTAAGGCTGTTTTAAATAGTGTTTACTACCTTCACTAATTATCACTGACTACTTGATGTGCTATCCATAAACAAGATACCATGATGAAAATAAAACCTTCTGGGCAATGTTTGGACTCCTCAGATGAATCCAACGTAATTTTTACCTACTCCCACAAGACAGATAACATTAAACAAATCAACTCAATACTGTCTCTCCCAGAAAAAAAAAAAAAAAAAAAAACAGTCCTTGCAACATATTAATTGTATTTTCAGCAATTCTAAATATGAATTGAACAAATACTTCAGGGAGCAATGGGGAAGTGCATGCCATCTGTAAGACACTGACACAGGGCTGTATACTAGCTCAGCCAAAACTGGGCCATGATTCTGGTCCTGTGTGGAGAACTATACTTTTCCAGTGTTTGGATTGGGCCCCAAGTAATTACACTTTCTTCTGAGATCAGGATATTTGTATCCTGTTTATCCCATACCAATTTTTCATTCATGTTCCAAGATGTGTCACTACACAAATATCTAGGTTTTATATATCATTTAATCTTGGAAATTCTGACATAGATGCAAACTCAAAAACAATATCACCTTAGATTATTCTGACAATGTTCTTTGTGAAATTACTCTAGTTGCTGCAATAAGTATATGGAATTAGATCTGTGTTCCCACTAGTATTATGCACAGAAGTGCAAAAGTCTACAAGGAATACTCTACTAAATCTAGGTGAAGTCACTAAAACTAGCTCCATCATATATGGAAAAAATTATCAGTCTGAAGTCCTTGGCACGAGTAGTATGAGACAATCATTTCCCTGTAAGTTTTTAATATTTTTAAAAGTTTTATTTATTTATTATTTATTCATTTGAGAGGGAGGGAGGGGGGAGAGAGAGATAGAGAGAGAGAGTTCACACCAGGGCCTCCAGCCACTGCAAACAAATTCCAGATGCATACACCACCCTGTTCATCTGGCTTACATGGGTCCTGGGTAATCAAACTTGTGTCCTTTGGATTTGCAGGCAAATGCCTTAACCACTAAGCCATTCCTCCAGGCCAAGTTTTTTCCTATTTTGTCTGAATAGCCATCTTAAAAAATATTTTTATTTATTTGCAAGCAGTGGGAGACAGAAAAGACATGGCATAAGAATGGGTGCACTAGGGCTTCCAGCCACTACAAATGAATTCCAGATGCTTGTGCCACTTTGTGCATCTGGCTTTATATAGGTACTTGGAAATCAAACCAGGGTTGATAGTGGGTTGATAGCCTCTATAGACAAATGCCTTAACCACTGAACAATCTGTCCAGCCCTGAATAATCATCTTTTAAATTCAAATGTTTCTTATTGCCTTAGACATCATGAAACAGGCAAGGTAAAACAGACAATACATGCAGTAAAAGCTGCTTGTCTCTTAGTACCTATGCTTCAGGACCATGGGATTTGTTGTCTTTTTCTACTTGGGCAGTTAGTGTTCTTGATTGTTGGAGACATTGTAATGATTATTCTTTTTTTGAGATGTCTTTTTATTTTCTTTTTACTTATTTATTTGAGAGTGACAGAGAAAGAGAGAGAGAGAGAGAGAGAATGGGCGTGCCAGGGCTTCCAGCCACTGCAAACAAACTCAAATCATGTACCCCCTTGTGCATCTGGATAAAATGGGTCCTGGGGAATTGAGCCTTGAACCGGGGTCCTTAGGCTACACTGGCAAGCGCTTAACCGCTAAGCCATCTCTCCAGCCCTGAGATGTCTTTTTAATATTTATTTATTTATGTATTTGAGAGAGAGAATGAGGAAAGGGGGAAGGGGAAGAGAATGGGCATGCCAAGGTCTGGAGCCACTGCAAATGAACTCTAGATACATGTGCCACTCTGTGCATCTGGCTTAGGTGGGTCCTAGGGAATCACACCTGGGTCCTTTGGTTTTGCAGGCAAACATCTTAACCACTAAATCATCTCTTCAGCCCAACAATTATTCTCTATTCAAATATTTCCTTCAGAGTGATCATGTACTGGCCCAGTGAACTCTATCCAGAGTCTTATATTCATCTAATAACTACTTTCTTTTCACATGATGTCTAGAATGCTGTATCAACAAAAATACGCAGAATTCCTGGAAAAGATTTGACCATGAAGATAACAGAGCAGGAAATATCTTTATGTTACCCTTCACTGAAAGTGAAAGAGTTGATATGAATATCAAAGGATAATGTCCATAACATGTGTGAACAAAAAGAATCCTGACACACAATTTCTATAGAAGCCAAACCAGAAACCATGTCATCTCTCTGTGGTCACCAGCAGAAAATAGCCGGCATTTTGCTAACAATTTCTGTCTTCCCTAATTTTTGGTCCCAATTTCATGTTCACAGCTGATTTAAACTGAAAATCAGAATATGCTTTCCACACTAACCATATATGTTGCCTTACTTCTAGGCAGGCAACCTTTAACTTCTCATGTGAAAATCTTCCCACAATATTCAAAACATTAGAAACACATTTATCCATTTCAAATGAAAAAAAGGTGAGGTACAATTAAAACCAGATATAAACAAGCTAAGACTATGACCATGGTGAACAAGTCAGTCACCATCTTTGTGTATGGCAGAATCCCAAAGGTGGATATACCTGGCATAATGTTGTGGGATTGGGACTATGGGAAGGAAGCGAGCTCAATAATGATGTAGGAGACACCAAGGCTTGTGAACCCAAGCCACAGATACTTGTCCAAGTTTATCAAAGAATTGAAACATATAGACTCAGAGAAGAGTAAGTTAGAATAAATTAAGGGTAAGTGAAAACAGGAGAGAAGAAAAAGTATGAAAGCTAAGAGGAGCTCCCCGCTCCTGCCTAGCCTGGCTAGGAAGGGGGAAAGGAAGCCAAGGAAATCTCATTATGTTTATAGACCGCTTTTGTTAATATTATTCAACTTTAATTTCTGTTATAAAGCTTTATTGAAGTTGTAAGTATATATTGCTTAAATAAAACATCAAAAATTACAAAAATGTAAAAATGAAATATTAATCTATGAAAATTAAAAGTGAGGAGAACAGGAAATTGAAACAGCACCAGAGAAGTAGGAGAGATCAAGAGTATCTAAAGCCCGCTCAGGCCGGCAGAAGCAGCTCCTGTGGGGTGTGTGCCTCAGCGGCATAGGGTGAGCCAGCCGTCAGACTCGGCTTGAGCCACAGGAAAAGCCAGACAAGCGGAATTTCCACTCACACCAGAGCTCTCGGCAAACTCAAGAAACGTGAAGGGAAAATGGCATTGAACAACGGAGGAGTAGATCACAAGGTAGAAGAAAACGTGGAAGCAAACAAGAGCAGCATTGGCTCCGTCCCACTCCCCCACCGCCAGTTCCAAGTTAACACAAGAGAGCAAAGGTAAAACTGGAAGAACTACAAAAAAAAAAAAATGGCAAAAATGAATACACACCTTTCAATAATATCTCTTAATATCAATGGCCTCAATGCCCCAACCAAAAGACATAGGTTTGCAGACTGGGTTAAAAAGCAGGATCCTCCAATTTGTTGCCTCCAAGAAACCCACCTTTCTACAAATGATGGACACTATCTTAGGGTGAAAGGTTGGAAAACGGTGTTTCAAGCAAATGGACCTAGAAAACAAGCAGGGGTTGCTATCCTAATATCTGACAAGGTGCACTTCAGTCCAACATTAGTCAAGAAAGATAAGGAGGGCCACTTTACATTGATTAAGGGCGCCCTCCAACAGGTGGACATTACAATCCTAAACATGTATGCACCTAACATGGGGGCCCAAAATTCATCAAACAAACGATACTAGAACTAAGGTCACAGATAACACCAAACACAGTGGTAGTGGGTGACTTCAACACCCCACCCTCATCAACTGACAGGTCATCCTGGGAAAAAATAAACAGAGAGGCATCTGGACTAAATGAGGTCATAGAAGGAATGGACCTAACAGACATATACAGGATATTTCATGCAAATGCTGAAGAATATACATTCTTGTCAGCAGCACATGGAACATTCTCTAAAATAGACCATATATTAGGACACAAAGCAAATCTTAACAAATACAGGAAAATTGAAATAATTCCTTGCATTCTATCTGAACACAATGGAATCAAACTACAAATCAATAGCAAGAAAGGCTATAGAGCATACACAAAATCATGGAAATTAAACAAGTCATTACTAAATGACGAATGGGTCAATGAAGATATCAAGGGGAAATCAAAAAATTTATAGAGTCAAACTATAATGAGAACAAAACATACCAAAATCTCTGGGACACAATGAAGGCAGTCCTAAGAGGTAAATTTATAGCTTTAAGTGCCTATATTAAGTAATTAGAAAGTTCGCAAGTAAATAACCTAATGCTTCACCTTAAAGTCTTGGAAAAAGAAAAACAAGGCAAAGCCAACATCAGCAGATGGGAAGAAATAAGAAAGACTGGGGCAGAAATTAATGAAATAGAAACTAAAAAAAAAAAACAATCCAAAGAATCAATGAAACAAAGAGTTGGTTCTTTGAAAGGATAAACAAGATTGATAAACCCTTAGCAAATCTGACCAAAAGAAAGAGAGAAGAGACACAAATTAATAAAATTAGAGATGAAAAAGGTAACATCACAACAGATGCTAGAGAAATTCAAAAAATCATAGGGACATATTATAACAAAATATTGGCAAACAGAATACAAGAATGTATCAGAAAGATCATTCACCCTGACCAAGTAGGCTTTAACCCAGAGATGCAGGGATGGATCAATATACACAAATCCATAAATGTAACACATTATATAAATGGATTGAAGGAGGAAAATCACATGATCATCTCATTAGATGCAGAGAAAGCATTTGACAAAATCCAACATCCCTTCATGATAAAAGTCCTACAGAGACTAGGAATAGAACGAACATATCTCAATATAATAAAGGCTATTTATAACAAGCCTACAGCCAACATATTACTAAATGGAGAAAAATGGAAGCTTTTACACTGAAATCAGGAACAAGACAAGGGTGTCCACTGTCCCCATTTTTATTTAATATAGTACTGGAAGTCTTAGCCATAGCAATAAGGCAAGAGATGCACATAAAAGGGACACAAATTGGAAAGGAAGATGTCAAGTTATCATTATTTGCAGATGACATGATTCTATACATAAAGTACCCTAAAAACTCTACCAGCAAACTGTTAGAGCTGATAAAAATCTACAGCCATGCAGCAGGATACAAATTAAATCCACAGAAATCAGTAGCCTTCCTATATGCTAACAACAAACACACAGAGGATGAAATCAGAGAATCACTCCCATTCACAATTGCATCAAAGAAAATAAAGTACCTTGGAATAAACCTAACCAAGGAAGCAAAGGATGTCTACAATGAAAACTTTAAAACACTCAAGCGAGAAATTGCAGAAGATACTAGGAAGTGGAAAAACATCCCTTGTTCCTGGATTGGAAGAATCAATATTGTGAAAATGGCAATCTCACCAAAAGCAATCTACACATTTAATGCAATCCCCATCAAAATTCCAAAGGCATTCTTCATGGAAATAGAAAACACAAGCCAGAAATTTATTTGGAATCACAAAAAACCTTGAATATCTAAAATAACACTGAGCAACAAAAATAACGCTGGTGGTACCACCATATCTGGTTTTAACCTATAGTACAGCAGCATGGTACTGGCACAAAAGCAGACATGTTGATCAATGGAACAGAATAGAGGATCCAGATGTAAGTCCAGGTAGCTATAGCCACCTGATATTCGATCAAAATGCCATAAATACTCATTGGAGAAAAGACAGCCTCTTCAGAAAACGGTGTTGGGAAAACTGGATATGTATGTGTAGAAGGGTGAAAATAGATTCTTCTCTGTCTCTATGCACAAGAATTAAGTCCAAATGGATTAAAGACCTTAACATCAGACCGGAAACTCTAAGACTGCTGGAGGAAAAAGTAGGCGAAACCCTTCAACATATTGGTCTTGGCAAAGACTTTCTGAATATAACCCCAATTGCTCAGGCAATAAAGCCACAGATTAACGGTTGGGACCTCATGAAATTACAATGATTTTGTACAGCAAAGGCCACTGTGAATAAAGGAAAGAGGCAACCTACAGAATGGGAAAAAATCCTTGCCAGCTATATATCTGATAGAGGATTAATATCTAAGATGTGCAAAGAACTCAAAAAGTTAAATAATAAGAAATCAAACAAGCCAATTAAAAAATGGGCTATGGAGCTAAATTGAGAGTTCTCAAAAGAAGAAATATGGATGGCATATAAACATCTAAAAAAAAATGTTCTACATCCCTAGTCATCAGGGAAATGCACATTAAAACTACATTGAGATTCCATTTCACTCCTGTCAGATTGGCTTCCATCATGAAAACAAATGATCATAAATGCTGGTGAGGATGTGGAAAAAGGGGAACCCTTCTACACTGTTGGTGGGAATGCAATCTGGTCCAGCCATTGTGGAAATCAGTGTGGAGGGTCCTAAGACAGCTAAAAAGTGATCTACAATATGACCCAGCTATAGCACTCCTAGGCATATATCCTAAGGACTCATCCCATTTCCTTAGAAGTACATGCTCAACCATGTTTATTGCTGCTCAATTCATAATAGGTGGGAAATGGAACCAGCCTAGATGTCCCTCAACTGATGAGTGGATAATGAAGATGTGGCACATTTGCACAATGGAGTTCTACTGAGTGGTAAGGAAAAATGAAGTTATGAAATTTGCAGTAAAATGGACGGATCTGGAAAGGATTATACTAAATGAAGTAACCCAGGCCCAGAAATCCAAGTGCCGCATGTTCTCTCTCATATGCAGATCCTTGCTACAGATGATTGGGCTTCTGTGTGGGAAGGAGAAAACTGAGTAGCAGAGGCCAGTAAGCTGAAAAAGAGATGCAAAGGGAAGAGAAGGGAAGGGAGGAGGGTACTTAATAGGTTGTTATTGTATATATGTAAGTAGAAGAATAGATTAACAGTGGTGAAAAGGCCCAAAGTGATGTCAGGGGAGGAGATTGAGTAGAGGAAAGGTGGAGGGAGGGCTAACCGAAACCTAAGAGGATATAAATAAATCATATGGAATCCTCCAGTTTTGGACAATGAAACACTCAGGAGCCGTAGATAGTTGCTGTAAAATTTTCAGTGCCAGAGATGGGATACCTTCCAGAGAGTTGTTGGCCAGGGAGGTCTCTGATGCCCCCAACACATTATAAGCAATTGCCAAGGCCCTTGGTTTCCCACCAGTAATCAATGGTAAAGCCCTATTGCTGAAGACTCCACATATATGGGCTGCAAGGCCACTGAGAAATCCTGCTGAAAGTGAGCTGATAACCTCCTCCATGTAGACCAGCTGACAGAAAGCTAGATGAAGCAATTCTACATGCAGTTCAATGGGAGAAACAGAATGCCAATGAAGGCATTCAACAGTGGGCACTCCAAGCCTTATAATTGGCCAGCCAGGTCAAATGAGCCAACGGGTGCAATGGTTGCATGTCTGTCATGGTGGAAACCAACTGCCCTCCAATTGGACTGTAGGCCCACTCCATGGGAGGGAATACTTCCCTGATACTGGAAACTTAAAACAGGGATAGTCATGAGCCCTAGGGGTGTAACATCTGCTGATATCTGGATAAGTGTATATACTATGCTTATCAAACTGCCCAGTAAGCACTTCTGTTAATGTTCATACCCTTATATTAATGCTATTCTCACTTTGGGTAGAGAATCTTCTCTTTTCAGATGGCAGTGACCTTGGGACAACTCAGAAGGTATCATGGTGCTGGAAAGGAGTGACTATAGTACCAAGTAATTTCTTAATCACACCTTGCAAGGCTCAGGGTTTAATGTGGAAGAGGTGGTGGAAAGTATGTGACAGCCAAAGGAAGGGTAGGACTTCTTACCACTTGCTCCCTCCAGACATAAAATGGCCTCAATATTCATGACCTCATAGTGCCTGAAACTACTTACATAAGACCATCATAAGAGGAGGGGAAGATCATGACATCAAAATGGAAGAGAGACTGATTGAGATGGGGAGGGGATATGATGGATAATGGAATTTCAAACGGGGGAAAGGGGGGAAGGAGGGTATTACCAGGCGATAGTTTTTATAATCATGGAAAATGTTTTAAAAAATTGAGAAAAAATAAAATAAAACAAAATTTAAAAAAAAAAACTCAAAAAAAAGAAGATGCACACAATTTTAAGGGAGTAGAGGGAGAAAACATACTATTCTCCCTCCCCAACACCAACCGACTTCATTTTAAAAAAAGGTACTTGAATTTCACCATTAAAATATGAATGCAGGACCTGGACAGATGGCTCAGCAGTTAAGCCAATTGCCTGCAAAACCTAACAACCCAAGTTAGATTCTGCAGTGTCCACATAAAGCCAGATGCATAGTGTGGTGCCTGCATCTGGACTTCATTTGCAGTGGGTAGATGCCCCAGCATCCCCCACCTCATTTTTCTTTGTCTTTGCTCTTGCAAATAATTTTTTTTTTTTGAGGCAGAGTCTGATTATAGCCCAGAATAACCTGTAATTCTCAATAGTCTCAGGGTGGCCTTCAACTCATGGCCATCCTCCTACCTCTGCCTCCCAAGTGCTATGTTATTTCTAGATAACGATCAGAAACTATTACAGAGGCATTGATTAGATTATATACATTTATATAAGTCAGGGCTTTTAGTGAAAATTAGTGTATATGTTTGTACACATCAGTTTGGCTGTACATAACATGGTGGGGAATAAGGATTATTTAATGGGTAATAGGAAAAATATATTGAATCTAAATGATAAAGAACCTCATATTGTGAGGTAATACTACATATTAACAAAAATAAGAAATTATTGGTGTTTTTGAAAAGTGTAATACATTCAGTTTTCTATATCAGAATGACATTGCTAAAATTAGTTGTTTTTTTAAGTAATGGCTAGAATCTAAGAGTTTATGTCTACAATAACAAGAGTAATTGTTTCTGAAGCATGTGTATGTTTTAATCCATGTAATACATGAGCATATTTGATCAGGTTGCTTGGAAAAAGAGATAAGTAGGTTGTTAATGAGAAGTGTTATTAACTGAATGGGTCATCACACTGGCCTTTAAATATAAAGGACAGCAGAAGAGTGTCAGAATAGCATGAGAAAGATTGGGCGGGTCATTACTGGTTTTCAAGATAGAAGAGGGCCACAGGCCAAAGAATGAGGACTTGAGAAGATGAAATAATGAGCTCTTCACTAGAATCTTGCAAAATCTAACCAATGTCTTCATTTTAATCAGCAGAGATCCATTTTACCCTCTAATCTCAAAAATCACAAAATAAGTCATGTATAGTGCTTTAACTCAATAAGGGTCTGGTAATGTGTTATAACAGTTTCCTTTGGCTTCTTCAAAGTATTAAGGCACTGAGGATCTCTGTGCTTGGTTGTAAGACAAACAAACCCAGTGTCAGACAAGCTTGGCTTCCCACTGACCTGCTCTGCAGGATCCTCAAAAGCATCTTCATATCTTACTAGCCCTGCCAACCTCTTTTGTCTCTAGTAGCCTGACACTCTACATCTCCATATTTAATAATAATAAAAAAAACCTACCCACAAGGGGGCCACAATGCTCCAGCTATTTATATGTATTCTGGTTTAATAATTACTTCCTCTAAATAGTTTGATGTTAACCCATTTCCAACAGAAGAAGGGTTTGCTTCTATGGACTCTGGACATATACCACGTTGATGCCTCTTGAACCAATCCTCCTACCAACAGTTGATAGGGTAGACATGCTCCTTCACTTCATTTACTTCTTAGTAGACAAACCCATTGAGAGCAGACTTAGCTGACTTCCTGTTGAAGTCAGTACTTGGACTGCTGCTGATTTTCATCTTTATAAGTGATCTAGAGAAAAAAAAATGACTATGAGCTAGCTGAAATTACTGATCAACTGAAATAGCAGGAGAGCTATAGCCAAGCACAAGTGGGGTTCAACAGGCCCTTTAGTTACATGGTTATGTGATGATCTGAACATAATAGGGAGTCTTGTGTGGCACTCTACACAGTGAATCTAAGTGATTAACACATAAGCAATGGCATTCAGTTGAAATGCATGAAATTTGAGGCATAATTAGTGATCAGTGAGTCCAAAAGGGTAAGGAATGCAATGAAGCTTCAATTAGTCCAGGAACAAGGAAAAGACCCACTAATGTGACACACTTTGAAATGGATTTGCATTTCAATTTATTTTAACTTCCATAAAAATATAGCTAAGAGAGGAAATAGAAACGGACCCTAAGATGTGCTATTAGGAACCCAACTGTGTGCATGTATATGTAGAGTCACATACAACTGTTTAAGCTGTACATAGCCACATAATTACAACCTCAGTCCTATTAAACATCTACATCCATGCACATAATTATTCTAAAATCCATTTGTAGATGAGGGGATCAAATTTGCACAAGTTTACAGCTAGACCTAAGTTTCAGTTTCTTGGAGAGGCAGGAAAGACTTCTGGGAAAAACCACGAACAAAGGGCTGATAATCAACAGTGACCCTGACATGTGGTGAGGGAAGGTAGCCACCCAGGGGCCTGAGACAGTTCCTGCAATACCTCTGGACTATGACCAGAAAAAGGACTTGCCCAAGAAAGTGGGCTCCATGGCTGAGTCAGTTCCTGCAAAGTCTCTAAAACATGTCTAAACATTTCCAAGGATAGTCAAATCTGGGCCACAGCCAATCAAAGGTGTACAAATGTGGCTGCTGCTTGCTTAGCCAATCACATTAGAAGATGACCTGAGCCTCCTAAAATTCCCCTAGCTGTGTTTAAAAGGGGACTGCACGCTCTTCTCAGGTTCAACATTTTGTATGAATGGTTGACCCCCGCATGCTGACTGATTCTACAGAATAAACATTCTTTGCTTTTATCTACTATTTGAGTCCAGGGTCTCAGGCACTTACAGTAGGCAACATCCATTTCTCACAGGCAACTGAATTTTTTATGTCTATGTGTATTGACCAGTGCCTGTTCTGGAATTTCACTTAGATAAACTGATACAGGAGAGACTCTGAACATGTTCTTGAAGCACTGGTCCTCTGAGATGCCACAGGTTGTCTGTTTTTAGTACTTTGTCACTGTTCATCCATTCCTCTGCTGGTGGGTATTAACATTGTTTCCAGTTAAGCACTATTTTTGCAGAACATCCATTAACAGACTCACACATATCTTTCTTTATGGACATATGCTTTAATACATTTTAGGCATTGTAGATGGAGTAGGTATATATTGAATATCATGAAACTTGAACTATTTTATATTCCAACTGGAAAAGACTAGGGGTGGTACTGTTTGTCCATTTCTGTGACAAAATTTTGTGTTGCCAAATTTTATATTGCAAAATTTTTAATTTGTGTAGTGTTTGCATTTTTAATTTATTTTTGTATAAGTGTGTGTATGTGTGTGAGAGAGCATGCTTATTTATTTGTGTGTTCATATGTGTGTGTGGGTGTATGCAGTTGTGTCTACATGTGTGTGCATGTGTGTTTCAATATCAGGTGCCTTCTTTTGTTTTCTACCTTATTCTTTAGCCAGTGTCATGTTCTCAGCCTGTATAACTTATTTACATAGTCATTAAACATTTTATTTTCTCCAAAAAATTTAGAAATAGACTGTCAATTTTTTTATCACAAAAATTGAATTTGGGGTTGGAGAGATATTTCAGGCAGTCAAGGCATTTGCCTGCAAAGCTTATGAACATGAGTTCAATTCCCTAGTACCCACATAAAACTAAAGAGGCTCATGCATCTGGAATTTGTTTGCAGAGGCTGGAGCACTGGCATGCCCATTCTCTTTGTCTCTCTTCTCTCTGTGCTTGCAAATAAACAAATAAAATATTGTTTTAAATACTAAATTTTTATTGGGGCTGTATTAAATGGATAGATCATTTTAAAGTGACAGAATTCTCCAACCATATTTAATCCTTCAAACTAGAAACAAGAACTATTGCTTATTTTATATTTACTTCTCCTATTAGTGATTTTGGCAGTATTTTCATGAAGAAATATTACATTTTTAATAAACATATTTCTAAGTGTTTATCTGTTTTGATGCTATTGTGAATTAAATGTTTTATTTTTCTTTGCCAAATCATATTCTTGGTACATTGGTTTGAGGCTGCCATATATGTAATTATTAAAACCTGCTTAAGCCATGTGTGCTGGCTCACACCTTTAATCCTAGTATTCAGAAGGCTGATGCAGGAGGAGTGCCATTAATTCAAGGCCAGCCTGGTCTACATGATGAGTTCCAAGACTATAGTGAGACCATGTTCCATGCCTCCTCCCACAATAAAAGATAGTTTACTTTTAAGAATTGAGTGATTCTCTCACAGTTGGGGGTACAAAATTTAAGTATTAACATGAATATGCTACTTCTCAAAGCTCTAAGGACAAAAATCCTTCCTTGGTTTTGTGCCTTCTGGAAGTCAAGCAGATTTCATGACTTGTGGCTGCATCATTGAAATCCCTGTCTCTGATAGTATGAAACTGTAAATGTATGGCCCTATTGACTAGAATGTTTTATTAATACTGAGTATGAAACTTCAGTCTCTAGGAGGCAGATTCCTACTATAAGGGAGCAGGTTACTGGGGGTGAATCTTAGAGTCCAGCCCTAAGGTTTGTTTGAAGATGAATCTGCACTCCAGCCCAAATGTGTGGATAGAGCAGTTTGAGCTCTACTGGTTTTTGCTTGCTGCTTTTGGTGTTGGCTGGCTCTTGGAGGTTTCTCTGCTTGGAAATTGAAAGGCAGCTAGGTTTTTGTACCATTGATGGAACTTCCTCTGGATCTGTAAGCTTCAAATAAACCTGTTCCTCCCATAAACTGTGTATGGTTGGTTGCTTATTTCAGCAATTGGACCTGACTACAGCAGAAATTGGTACCAGAGAAATGGTGTGTGATGTGGTAAATGTGACCATGTGGGTCTTGCTATTTTGGAACTGGTATGCTAGAGAAATGTGTAAAGATTTGGTACATTGGAGTGAAGAAGTCTCACAGTTTGGTAAGCAATAGGTTATGGCTGTTCTGGTGACATTTTTAAATGCTAAGTGCACAGAGAATTGTATTTGGAGGCTTTGCTTATCAACTTTCAAAGGGGAAAGAGCGACCATGGAAAACTTTGCTGGAACTGGGCTACTAGCATAAAGGCTGGCTGCATTCTGCTACCCATGTCAGAGAGTTTGATCAAGGTTGAATTTAAAAGTAATACAGTGATGCATTTGCTGGTGTAAGGGTCCAATAGTCACTGAAGAAAGACCCTGGACTCCAATAGTATGTAAAAGCAAAGAGTGTTTATTCTGCAGAATCATCCAGCATGTGGGGGTCAACCATTCATAGAAAATGTCGACCCTGAGAGGAGCATGAAGGCCCCTTTTAAGCACAGCTAGGGGAATTTTAGGAGGGTTAGGTCATCTTCTAATGTGATTGGCTAATCAAGCAGCAGTTACGTTTGTACACCTTTGATTGGTTGTGGCCTAGATTTTACTATGCTTGGAAATGTTTAGACATGTTTTTGAGACTTTGCAGAAACTGACTCAGCCCTATCTCGGGCAAGTCCTTTTTTCTTTTTTGGTCATAGTCCAGAGGTATTACAGGACCTGACTCAGGCCACTGGGTGGCTGTCTTCCCTGGCCAATTGTCAGGTTTGCTGTTGATTAATAGCCCCTTGTTTGTGGTTTTTATTGCCTGTCTCTATGGGAAACTGAAACTTAGGCCTAGCTGTAAACTGGAGCAAATTTGATCCTCTCATTACCCCCTTGAGATAGGTTCCAACTCAAATCCTTGAGAGGGGTCTAGGGGTTGATATTGGAACTTTAGTACCATAAGCTGAATTGTAGATACACATGCTTTGAAAAACCTTATGAAATTGTTAAGGATATAGGGCCCACAGAGGAGGGCGAGTAGCAACAGCATGAGGAACCACATTGAAAGGAGGTTAATGAGCCAAGGGGACCAATTAAAAAAGGATTCATTCCAGTTTTCAGGTTTGTCTCTCTTTTTCTCTATCTTGTAATATTTTCCATATTAGAGACATTGAGTCCTTGATGATTACAGAATGGTTAGCATAAACACACATTGTTCTCCTAGGATAGACATTGTCCTGCCTTGTTGGAGGAATACAAGGTCTAGTCCACGCCTGTTCTGAAGGGTAACTTCAGCTAGTGAAGATAAAGGAGTCCCAAGATGTAAGATGGACTTTTCTAGCATGGATAGATCAGCATCTATCACTAGGCTTAGGGCCTTGTAATTTTTATCTTGGAGAACTACAGGGAGCTGCAAGCAGTCGCCATTACAAGATGGCGCTGGCTTCCTGTCTGTGTTGAGGTAAACAACTCCATATATGGCTAAAGCTTCCGCCTTCCACCTCCCCGATGGTGAGTGCTTCCTCTGTCGTAAACAACTCCATATTAGGCAGTGCCTTGACTCAACCTGTCCCGAGCCTATCCCGTGGCGCCTGGTGGTGGCAAGCTGGTAGCAACCAATCAGTGGGCGCCTCATTGCACTTCCCTCTATAAAAGTAGCTGCACATTCCGCCTCCTTGCCCCTCGCCATCAACCCTCCTGTTAACCAAGAGCTCTCCAATAAAAGTGTGATCAAGAATGATCCTCGTCTTGTGGTCGTTCTTCCCTGCGGGTCACGGGGCTCGCCGCAGAGAACTAGGGCTGAGGTGCCCACTCTGGAGGCCCCAGTAACACTTGAGTCCTAGCAGGGTGGGGACTAGGATTGCAGTGACTGCCACCCACTTTGATCTTCCAGGCAAAAGAGAGGAGAGTTGAGTTTCCATGTCTTCACCTGAATAATAAAGGATCTTAGGAGTTAGCTGAACCAGCATACAGAATCCATTAGTGTGGTTGAGAGTTAAAGTATGAACACAAGGAGCAAACCCAGTAGAGTGCGACCACCAGGAGTCTTCTGGAGGGATGAGGTATATCTCCTGATTTGGGGCTTTTGGGGTGGTGTGGCATAGGTATTTATAAGTATGGACAACAGGTTTATGTCCCCTGGTAATCAGGGTCCATTGCCTTCAACCACTTCCAAAGTTAACCTCCCAATGCCCAGGTAATGCCAGCGGCAGGCCCCATTTTCCTCGGAGGTGGTAGAATTCCCAAGGATGGTTATTCCCTTATAGTAGGGAGGCCTTGCATCTAAGCAGAACCAACAGTCATCAGTGAGTTCAGGCCTAGAGTTATTTATCAGTTGAGATGTGGCCTGGAGTAAGTCCCAAGGTCTGGATCAGGGTTGGGGCTCCTGACTTGGGACTGGACTCCTGGATGGGATATAAGTCACCCTAGGCTTATATTTAGGTTGGGCCTTTCAGTAGACATGGCCTCCAGCTCCTGTGGTGACATTTTAATGTGTGGCAGGACTGGGTTGGTGCCTAGTGGTACTTCAGGTCCAAGTTTTATCTTTTGAGTTAGGAACTGAGTAGTGAATAATATCCCAAAATCACTACTTGGTTTATAGAGCTGTAGTCCCCATGTGTTTCCTGATCCCCAGTTGTTGGCTTTTTTACATTTTGGGGTAAACTTAATAGTGATTAGATTATAAGTCCTAAAAGCACATGGTCCACTGAGACCGTTCGAGTAGAGTTTGGGCTTCAGTCCATATCCCCACCCTAGTGAGTCTGGCCCTGGGCTCTGTTTAAATATAATGAGGGCATCCTTAACTAGGGGGTCCCAAGATATTGTTTCTGTTGACTTGCAGCCCCTGCTTACAGAAAAGAATAATTCCACCGCCCCCCCCCCCCTCCATTTGGTTTTCTGAGACTTGGATCTCCTGACCCCCAGCCAGGCAGACATAGAAGGGAGTGTGTCGCACCATGTTGCACTTGCTTGGGTGGTAGCAATTTTGGAGTTCACCATAGGTAACCCAATTCCCTTCAGTCAATGTGCACAAGTCAAATGTTATGTCAGGGAACCAAGTTCCAATAGGGGCTGAATGGGACCTGGAATTAGCAATCGTCCCTGTAGCCATGTTAGTAATCACCCATGTGAGGTTATATGGCTCATGAGGGTTAGGGCTAGTGAGGGCCACACCCATAGCAGAGATGAAGATCAGGATTTATAGTCTTAGCTTTAGTAGGCCAAGTGGGTGGGGCTGAATCTTCCATCATTCTGGAGTTGAGTCATCAGGAGGTATTTCCCATCAGTGTTGCAACTGTTGAGTGGTCTCTCTTCCCACACATTTGACATAGGAGTGATGTATCCAGGTTCTGACTCCATCAACCTTCATGGCTGTGGGTGTGGCCAAGATTACTGTTTGAGGGTCTTTCTAGCATGGCTTGAGAGTCTTATGATTGTGTCTCTTAATCCAGACTTCATCACCTGGTTCAAAGCAATGGGGGATAGGAGGGAGAGCTGACTCACATTTGACATATATCCAGCAAAATCTGTTTTTGGACCTTATGGAGAGTTTTTAGGGATTCTGGGAACTTCTGATGGTCAAATTCTGCAAGGATCTCTAGTTGAACATTAGGCAGAAGGGGAGAGGGCCTCCCATATAGTAACTCAAAGGGAGTTAGGCCTAGGGCATAGGGGGTGTTTCTAGCCTCATACAGGGCATAAGGAAGGAGGGCTACCCAGTCACTGCCAGTTTCTAGGGTTAATTTAGTTAAAGTCTCCCTTAAGGTCCTATTCATTCTCTCTACCTGGCCTGAGCTCTGGGGATAGTAGGCACAATGAAATTTCCAATTTGTCCCCACAATCTTCACAAGTGACTGTGTTACCTAAGACATGAAGGCAGGTCCAGTATCAGATCCTAACAATGAAGGCAGTCCATAGCTGGGGATAATTTCTCTTAGCAGCTTCTTACCCACTATGGTCATAGTCTCTATCTTGGTGGGGAACGTGTCCACATAGCCTGAAACTAACAGGTACTTTTATCCATATAAACCCACTTTGACTTCAGTGTAATCTATTTCCCAGTTTGCACCGGGTTTCTGTCTGTGTAGCTGGTTTCCCAGGGCCTTTTGTCCTACTGTCAAGGGATTTACTGCCTTACCGGTAGGACAGTGGGAAATGATCTCATTCACTAAGGGTGAGAAACTTAGTATTTAGCATTTCTCAGCAGCTCCTTAAGTTTTCTAAGACCCAGATGGGTATTTTGAGTGAGCTGTTTAGCAAATTCTGAAGGGAGAATTATTCAGCCCTCAGCTGTATGGAGCCATCCTTCTTTTTGAAAGAGTCCTTGGTGTTTGGTTAGGTCCTCCTTGTCTTCTGAGCTGTAATGGGGGGTTGGAGGGAGCCCTGGTGGAACCATAGCCACCAAGGCTGTGATTGTGGAGTCTAGTGCAGCCTCTTTTCTAGCTTTATTGGCCAGTATGTTTCCTTTTGTTGTTTTATCTTCCCCCTTTTGATGGCCCAGGCAATGGACAATGGCCATCTTGAGGGGTATCCATATCTCCTGTAACAGGGCTAGTATCTCATATTTATTTTTGATGGTTTTTCCTTCTGCTATGAGTAGCCCCCTTTCCTTGTAGATGAGCCCATGGACATGAGCCATGACAAAGGCATATCTGCTGTCTGTGAAGATAGTTGCAATTTTTTCTTTGGCTATTTTAAGGGCCAGAGTCAGAGCAATTATTATGACCCTCTGGGCTGATGTCCCGGGTAGTAGGGCAGAGGGTCATACTACAGATTCAAGAGTTACTACCACAGTGCCCATGTACCTGACTCCATCTTGCATGTAACTGCTCCTGTCTGTGAAGTAGTCCCCTTCTGCATTCGGCCAGGGGATGTCTGTCAGGTCTGGCCTCACATTTTGTACTTGATTCAACACTATTGAACAGTCATGTGTAATGTCCTGGTTGGGCTCCAGCAATAAAGTGGCCAGATTGATGGCTGAGGTAGGGTGGTATCAGATGCAGGGTGGGTTCAGAAGCAGAGGCTGGTAATGTACCAGTCGGTTATTAGAGGTTCATTGATCTGGGGGATTTTTGAGAGTCCCTTAGATGGCATGTGGGGTAATTATGATCAATTCCTGTCCCATAGTAATCTTATCTGCGTCCTTAACCAGCAATGTGGTGGCTGGCACATTGCACAGACAGGGTGGTCATCCTTGCACTACTGGGTCCAGCTTTTTTGGACAGATAGGCTATCATCTTTTCCAATGGCTTAGTTTGAGTCAGCACCCCCTTAGGTATGCCTTTGTTTCCATCCACATATAGGTGGAAAGGCTTATAGATGTCTGGAAGGGCCAGTTCTGGGGCCTTAAGGAGTGCCTCCTTGAGCCAGTGGAATGTTCTGCCCATCTCTGGAGTCCAGTCCAAGGCATTCTCCTGCTCCCTTGTGGTCTCATAGATAGGCTTAGCAATTTCTGTAAAACCTGGCACCCAGAGACTATAGAATCTTGATGAGCCCAAGAATTCACAAACTTGTTGTCGTGTTTTGTGGAAACTGAGGATTGTCTCTCTCTGGGCCCAAGACAGCAGGAATTGTCCCCCCCTTGAGTATGTACCCTAGGTTTGTTACCTCCCTTTGACAAAGCTGTACCTTTTTTGCAGGCACTCAATAACACATCTGGTCCAATTCTCTGAGCAAGGTGCCAGTCACCAAATGACAGTTTTCTTCATTTAGGGCAGCTATAAGGATGTCATAAACATACTGTGAGAGGGTTATTTGGGGGTATGCATGGATAGTCAAAGAAGGTGGGTGAGTTTTTAAACACTTGTCATAGACTAGTCCATGTCAGCTGTCCATTGAAACCATGCTGCAGGTTGGACCATTCAAAGGTGAACAAGGGTTGGCTAGCTGGAGCCAGTAGCAGGCTAAAGAATGCATCTTTAAGATACAATACCATACAGACATCCTGCTCAGGGAGCAAGCTGCTCAGCAGGGTGTATGGATTGGGCACTGTGGAGTGAATGACTTCTACTCTTTTATTAACTTCCCTTAAGTCCGGCACAGGTCAATAGTCATTGGAGTGGTGTTTTCTTACCAGCAGAAGGGGGAGGTGTTCCAGGAAGACTGGCAAGGAGCTAATATCCCTTGTTCCCAGCATCAGTTTACGTGAGGTGTTACTCCCATTTTTGCTTCCCGAGACATGGAGTACTGGCAGACTCAGTCTGAACTAGCATCAGCTTTTAGTTGTACCAAAATTGGGAGCCAATGTTTAGCTAGCCCATCTGATTTCTTTCTTCCCATACTCCCGGAATTTCCTCCCATAATTTTTTTTCAACTGTGGTTCCTTGTTGGCAGTCTGAGGGGGCAGAGCATAGAGTATGTATTCTTCCTCTAGAGACACAGTCAGAACATGTATGGGGCCATTTTCACTAAAGATCTATACTCCCTCGGGGCTAAAATGTATTTGTGCCCTCATTTTGGTCAAGAGGTCTCATCCCATGAGCAGGTATTGGCACCTGGGGATGAACATAAATGAATGGGTTACCCATCCCATTCCAAGTCCACCTTTCTTTGTGTAGTCCATGGATATTGGTTAGTTCTGGCTGCCCCCGGGACCCATGTTTTCTTGTTAGACAGGGGCCCCATAGGTTGTTTTAGGATGGAGTGTTGCACCCCTGTGTCAACTGGGAACTCTACCAGTTTCCCCTCCAACTTTAGGATTACCCAGAGCTCATGGAGGGAATGTAAGCCCTGACATCCTCAGTCATCAGATCTTCTATCACCAAAACTTTTGGTCCTTTCTCCCTCGGTTTTTTGGGGCAGTCATTTTGCCAGTGTCCTATTTCTTTCATTTTTTTTTTTTTCAAGTTTTTATTAACAACTTCCATGATTATAAAAAATATCCCATGGTAATACCCTCCCTCCCCCCAATTTCCCCTTTGAAACTACATTCTCCCTCTCCATCTCAATCAGTCTCTCTTTTAATTTGGATGTCATCATCATTTCCTCCTCTTATGATGGTCTTGTGTAGGTAGTGTCAGGCACTGTGAGGTCATGGATATCCAGGCCATTTTGTGTCTGGAAGGAGCATGTTGTAAAGAGTCCTACCTTTCCTTTGGCTCTTACATTCTTTCTGCCACCTCTTCCACATTAGACCCTGAGCCTTGGAAGATGTGATAGAGATATTGCAGTACTGAGCACTGCAGTCACTTCTTTCCAGCACCATGATACCTTCTGAGTTGTCCCAAGGTAACTGCCATCTGAAAAGAGAAGATTCCCTACCAAAAGTGAGAGTAGCATTAATATAAGGGTATGAACATTAATAGAAGTGCTTACTGGGCAGTTTGATAAGCATAGCCAGACAATAGCAGATGTTACACCCCTAGGGCTCATGACTACCCCTGTTTTAAGTTTTCAGTATCAGGGATGTATTCCCTCCCATGGAGTGGGCCTCCAGTCCAATTGGAGGGCAGTTGGTTTTCACCATGACAGACATGCCACTATTGCACCCATTGGCTCATTTGGCCTGGCTGGCCAAATATCAGGCTTGCAGTTTCCACTTTTGAGTATCTTCATTGGTGATTTCTCTTTCTTCCATTGAGCTGCATGCAGAATGGCTTCTTCCAGCTTTCTGCCAGCTGGTCTGCATGGAAGAGGTTATCAGCTCAGTTCCAGCAGGATTTCTCAGTAGCCTCACAGCCCAAGTATGTGGAGTCTTCAGCAATAGGGTCTTACCATCTACTCCTGGTGGGAAACCAAGGGCCTCGGCAATGGCCTATAATGTTTTGGGGGCATCAGGGACCTCCCTGTCAACAACTAACAGGAAGGTATCCCATCCTGGAACTGAAAATTTTCTAGCAACAATGTACAGCTCCTGAGTGTTCCATTGTCCAAAAAAGTAGGATTCCATATGATTTATTTATATCCCGTTAGATTTTTATTAGCCCTCCCTCCACCTTTCCTTTACTCGATCTCTTCCCAAAGTGAAGTTAGGGGAAGACATCTGGTGTCATATTTCTTTGCAGAAAGTGCACTAGTCTTTTTCGAGACAGAGTTGTACCTCCTTTGTTTGAGGGGTTTGTTTTTCTTTCAACCTACCATAGTAATAATTCCTGGGAATCAGATCTTTCTCTCTTTGTAGCTGCCTGTAGTACTCTGGCGAGTACTTTTGTTTGTCTATCTTCTGGAGTCTCGCTATCATTGTACACCTTTTCTGCTATGGCTACAAGTTCTGTCATTTGCTTACCCATAAATCCATCCATTTGTTGGAGCTTTCTGGGGATGTCTGGCAACAACTGGTTGACAAAAGCCATATTACAATGGACTGACTTTCCTTCACTTCAGGGTCGAGGGATGTGTAAGTCTGGTAGGCCTCCAACAGTAGCTCTAGAAAGGCCACTGGGCTTTCGTCCTTAACTTGTATGACCTGGCCTACTTTAGACAAATTTGTAGGCCTTCTGGTGGCCTTCCGGAGACCACTCATTAGAATCTGGTGGTAGATCTTCAGCCTCTTCTTACCCACAGGGTTGTTAGTGTCCAAGTTTGGGAAAGTCAAGGGAAAAGCCGCATCAATGTTGGCCTGTACTGCCGTGGGCTGGCCGTTTGTCCCTGGAACCAACTTTTGGGCTGTGGCTAGCACCCATTTTCTTTCTTCAGTCATGAAGAGCACTTGCAAAAGCTGTTGGCAATCGTCCCAAGTGGGTTGGTGGGTAATCATTATAGAGATGAATAGGTCTCGCAGGGTGGACGGTTTCTCTGAGAACTTTGGATTTTATAATTTCCAGTTATATAGGTCACTAGTGTCAAAAAGGATGTGGGCCGTATACTGTCAGTCCTCCTGATCAGGGGGGCCAGTTGCTTTTAAAGACAGTGCAATTATGGTGGAGTCTGCCTGTCTCATGGTCTGGGCCTGTGTATGGGGAGGACTTATCATATTCCCTCTGTCATCCCCTGGGCCCAGATCATCAGCAACCACTTGGGTTACCGATTCCAGCATGTGGGTAGGCACATAGGGAGGGAGGTAGAGATCCTCTTCAGGAATGGAGAGTGGTAGGACTGCCTGCTTGTGGTCCTTTGATGGCCCGACTTGCTAACCGACAGGATCTTTAGAGTTGGCAGTAAAAAGGGTCTCAGCCAAGGGGGTCTCTCCACCAGAGCCCCCAAATGTAAGGGTCTTAGAATTGCAGAAGAAAGATACTAGACTCAAATAGTATGTAAAAGCAAAGAGTGTTTATTCTGCAGAATCAGCCAGCATGTGGCAGTCAACCATTCATAGAAAATCTTGACCATGAGAGGAGCATGAAGGCCCCTTTTAAGCACAGCTAGGGGAATTTTAGGGGGATTAGGTCATCTTCTAATGTGATTGGCTAAGCAAGCAGCAGTTACATTTGTACACCTTTGATTGGCTGTGGCCCAGATTTTACTATCCTTGGACATGTTTAGACATGTTTTTGAGACTTTGCAGAAACTGACTCAGCCCTATCTCAGACAAGTCCTTTTTTTGGTCATAGTCCAGATTTATTGCAGAAACTGACTCAGACCCCTGGGTGGCTATCTTTCCTGGACACATGTCATGGTAGCAGTGGATTAACATATCTTTGTTCATGGTTTCCCCAAAAGTCTTGACTGCCTGTCTGGAAAACTAAAACTTAGGCCTACCTGTAAACTGGAGCAAGTTTGATCCTCTTACTGGAAGGTATAGAATTGAAAGATGTATGATTTAAACTGGGAAAAATTCAAGCAAGTTTAAAATTAAAGGCACAGAGCCTGGTTTTAAGTTCATAAAGCTACTATTAAACAAATTACCACAATTAAGTATGGACCAATTGCTTTACATTGAAACAATGGAAAAGATGTCTGAGGGTGATGTCCACCTAGGAAAGGATGAATCAATAGGAATGAAAAATCTTCTCAAATATTTCTAAAAGGAATAATTGTGAACACTCAAGGTCAAGATTTTTTCCCTCACTGGATTAACACCTGGTATTGAGAGACCAAATATAACCATTTTAAGTAAAAAGGTCCAGGCCTGACTTAGATAGAGAACAAGCCAGCTAATGTGCTGACCTTTGCTTCTGTAACTTTGCTTGCTTGCTCAACTGCTGCCTTTCCCCCTAAAGTTTCTGAGGAATCTCCACTTCAAGGACATTGCAAAATGTACCACTGCTTGCTTAGCTGATCACAATGGAGATTACCTCATCTGCCTGGAGTGCCCCTAGCTCCTGCCCCCAACTCTAGCTCCTGCCCCCAACTTTGCCCGCCAAAACCCCAAGCCAATCAGAACTGTTTAAATCAACCCTATCTATCTATCCCCTACTTCTTTCTTCGAATTCCTATATGAACCCCTTCCCCCAAAAGAAAGGGGCTCTCTCCCTCACTCCCGCTGTGCCAGACTGTGTGGATGGAGCCCAGGCCTAGGACTGCAATAAAGAAACTTGTTGCTTTTACATTCGAGTGTCTCGGCTTCTGTGGTGGTTCTCTGGGTGACTCCTGAGTGACTGGGGGTCTTGGCTCCTGGTCAGGGCTCCTGTCACAACATCTTGGGGGCTCATCCAAGATCCCCAGAGACCCCAACGAACCCAAGACCCTGAAGGTGTCTTCTCCCACTGGTCAGGTAAGTTTTCCACCTGAGCACTCTCTTTTTCCTTTCACTCTGTTGGCTAGCCGCATCTCTTTTCTGATCAGGTCATATGTCCTGGTTGACCCGCCATAAGGACAGACCTGGAGGAGGCATGAGATGTCCTGCCCCCTCATCTGAGTGGGGGCTCTGTCCCAGACACAGCAAACCTGCTAATCTGAGTGGGGGCTCTGTCCCAGAGGACAGAGCAAACTTGCTAATCTCAGTGGGGGCTCCGACCTGGAGGACAGAGCAAACCTGCTTATCTGTAGTGCATGCATCTGTTTTTTGGGGGATGCCCTGTGTGTCTGTGTAATACTTGTGTGTCTTGTCATTGCCCTAATCCTACCGGCATTCCTCCCCTGATTCAATAACATGGGACACATTCTTTCCTCCCTTTTAGGAGTCTGCCTTGTGCACTGGAAGGACATCAAAGCAGTTGCCCATAACAACGGGGTAAATGTTAAAGAAAAAAAAAAGACAGATGGATTACATTTTGTTCCTCTGAATGGCCTACCTTCAATGTAGGATGGCCACCAGAGGGGACCTTTCATCTAAATATTATAGTTGAGGTTGAAAAAAATTGTTTTTAACCCTAGGAGTGGACACCCTGATCAAATCCCTTATATTGTGACCTGGAGGAACCTGATAGAAGAGCCTCTCCCCTGGGTGAAGTCTTTCCTCCCTTCCTCGCCCCCTCCTTTATAGGTGCTGGCAGTTACACCCAAAAGAGACACAAGCCCACTCTTGAAGCCTCAGCCCCAATTCTTGCGGGGGACACTTATGAGATGGACAGGGTGGGTGAGTGCTCTCCCAGAGGGACTGGGAGACATCGGCCCATGCGGCCTTGACTCCACATTTTTGAGGGCTGGCAGGTTTCTCTTTCTCCTCCTTTATTTTTGGTTCATGCCATTGCGTTGGACCAGACACGATGAACTGGCAACTGATGTCTCTTGGCCGAGGCCACTCTTCAGTATTGACTGAAGGCCATCCGTCCTCTGCCTAGACCCAGAAATCCCATTGGGTGTTGGCAAAAACCCTCTATCTATTTCTCTCTGACACAAAAAGAAACCAGTAACACATTGACCTCTTAAAAGCCTGTAGGGCAGGTCGCCGGCCTCTTAAACTTGTGGACAGGCTCACACCCAGAGCTTTGGGGAATCCCCAGTGTGCTAATCAGCCCTCAGGAACGTTGCCCTCTGGTCTTGGTGTTTCTAATCTATCTCTGTCATGGGTAACATTGCCTCCCATATATATATATATATATATATATATATATATATATATATATATATGTATATATATGTATGTATAATCTCAGATTCATGGAATAAGAGCTCTTCTGAAAGTTAAGGGAATTAACTCTCCCAGAGGGAGGCAGGCTCCTTTTGGGAAGAAGTCGTCAAGGTCATTTCTGGATTTCTGGGCATCCATGTGGACCCGCATAGCTTATCTGGCTAGGAAATGAAAAGTTCAGGAAGGAAAATTCCCCTCATTCCCTTTAAGCAGCAAAACTACAAGCCAGCTTTGCAAGCACTCCAAAGTGGCTTGGGTCAGAGTCAGGTGGCAGACAGACAATGGCGCCTCTGCCCTGCAGGTGCCATGTCTCCACCTCCTCTCCCAGTGGCCCCCAAGTGGGCCCACTCCTTCTTCAGCAGCCTCCCAGTGGGCCGCCTTCTTCAGAGGCCTCCTGGCAGTCCTGGAGCCCCCCTCTCCCCTTTCCCCTTCAGGTAGTCAGAATCCTTGGCCTCCCCACAGTCTTCTTGGCCATTACCTCCATGTGTACTAGACTGGACCCCTGGTGAGTGCTGGGAGTAAGGTAAGGCTGCTCTAAGGTGATACAAGCCCCACCCAGCCGCCACAGCACACCAAAAAGTGGCAAGAAAGAAAGAAAAAAAAAAAGAGTCACATTTAACTACAGCCTATAAAGAACTGAAGTTTTACGTTAAAAAAAGTCAACTTTGTTACATGATATCATGAATATAATTACTAAATTTATGTTCTAGGTCAACTTCAACTTTCATAGAGGATTATTAAAAACAACAGAATTCTCTCTAAAGTGGTAACTTATAATTTGTCAGGTATTGAAAAAAAAATTTTTGTAACGTACTTAAAAAGAGGAGGCAACTGACCTGACTTCTAGGCCAGCCTGCCTCAAGATAGCAACAATATTTGCCTTTGTTTAATGTCTTATTGGTATTATTGACATAAAATTGTCTTTAGACTACTCACTTATTAATGAGTAATAGGATTAATTAATTTTGTGTAGATTTTCATAATAGCCTTGTAAGAAAGGTGGTTAATAATGGGATGACATAAATTGATTGAAGGAACTTGGAAGGAATTTTTCAATGTTGGGACATAGAATGCTAGTTAAAAATGTTTTTTGAGTGGTCCTTAGATGAGAATGTTAAAATATGTAAATAAAGATGTGCACATACAGGAAAGAATTTTCAGGCTAAACCTAAATGCTATGCCTAAAGTTAGAGATTTTTCAACTCTTCACAGACTCTTAAGGATACTCTAAAATTTTTATATAAGGACATAGTCTTAATCTAAATTCATCTTACATTACACACAGGTGATGCCTATGCTAGATGGGTCACAAAGTCGTAAGTACAGATGTAATTAAAGGTTTAACCAGGTTAAACATAGACAAGAGTCTATCACTTTGTGTTTTGCAAATGTGTAAATTTGCTATGTAAAAACAAACAATTTCAGAATAGGATAAGGAATGTCAGGATGCTTATCTCTCTGCTCTGTAATTTCATTTTGTTCTTGCTTCCCAACATATGCTACTTAAATTCAAGGAAAGCTGGACTCTGAAAAAATGGATGGAACCTCCTTTATCTCAGACCCCATGCAAGTTGAAGCCAGGTGTCCCCCAGAGTCTGACGAGAGTCAAAATGGCCAATTGTCTCTGACAAAGAAAACGGAGTACAGCATATAACTATGGTTCTCTTTAGTTCTTCTCTTTTGAACACCTAAAGTGACACCTGTTAGGTAAAGTTTCTCACTAGACAAAATGTTAGATCGGTAAACTGAGTCAAGGTATTTGATCAGCTTACAAACTCCTTACATAAGATAAGCATCAGGTTTACCTATACCTGTGTATATCAGGGTAAGGACCCCTTCATTGAAACATTTAATTGGATTAAATCTAATGTTTACCTGATGCCAAGGTTTTAATCAGTGGAGAAACTGAGTCTTATGATAAGGCCTCACTCATTAACAGGTCACTGATGCTAATTTGCTATGATTTAAGGGTTATAAGACTGGCTTTAAGACTCTCTCAGTAAAGTAAATTAGGTTCCTCTTTTCATCAAGGTTTTAACTATTCTTAAGATAAAGGCTCACATAGAGGTGGTTAATTTCCAAAGGTGAAGTACTCATACCTAAAGACATTGTGACTTTAAAGATAGCTTCTGTCTTATTTATGCTAATTCTATTGAATGGTCATAACTAGGTTTAATCACTTAGGTTTAAGTGATTTAATTTCAGTAATGATAACTTTCATCTTCCTGGGATATGTTGGGATAGCTTGCTAAGCTTTATCAAATTGAAGTCATGGGTAAAACATAAAATTGTTTTATGTTAATAAAAATTTCTGAGGTACATAAAATCAATAGCTATCAAGTTTAAGCCAAAATCATTGGTTGTCAAATAATGTTTTTTTTTTCTTTCAAAAAGATTTATCAAGGGTTATATTAGAATTTAGCTAGCTGTTTTGGTTTAAAATAAAATTCAAGTTCTGTGGTCTGTTTCCAATATTCTCTGGGTAATTTATACCAACACAGGTATCTGAACTGATCAAAGATGTTTTCAAACACAGGTGCTAAGACTTTATACTGTCTTACTTGTCCTTTTCTGACAATTTCTAGGTTAAATAAGCTAGTCTGTAAATCAACTGGTACTGTTTTCAAGACTGGTAGCAGGTTCTGCCTATATTTATAAATATTAGATATTTATAAATATTGGATATTTAAAATATAAGATGTGTCTACTTTCTATACCTCATATATAAGGCGTATGCTGCCATAGTACAACTAAAATTTTAAAGATAGGACAACATGATTTTAGAAGCCCTGTGCCATTCTTTAACTAAGTCTATTTCAGTAATCAAATATGCTCTATATGTACATACATCCAGGCTGGTGTAACTTCCTTTCTAGGTGTGTTAATTACCTATGTAGAAGCCAAAGCCAATTGGAATCATCAGGGCAAGAGGCACCAATATTTTGGCCTGTGCTCCCACATCATGAGGCCACTGGAGATAATGGGACATTTCTACACTGGCCCCCTGGTAAGTCACCTGTCTTCCTGAGTAGGGAGGATATGGAGACCCAAACAAAATTGGTGTACAGTCTGAAACAGGAGAGTCACAATTGAGGAGCAATCAGTCCTCCTGACTTCCCAAAGAAGGGAAAACTACTTGGCCAGCACAGCCCTGACTCATCCTAACAGACAGAAGACACCAGTAAGCTATGGGGCTACATCTGGGTCCCTAAAGTCTCTTTGGAGAGCCATTAATGACCTCCAAAATTAATCCTTAATTAAATTTGGCTATCTGCATGGTCTTAAACACTCAGAGAGAAATGTATAGCCAAAGATAAAAAATGCGTTACACATGTGAATGGCCTATTAAGTAACACCAGAACTTTCCAAGAGGGGAAACAAACATTAAGACATCTTTTCCCCATAGTTTTAATTCTATAATAAAAAAAAGAAAAAAAAAGATGTTCAAAGGGTTATTTTCAAATCTAAAATATGTAAATAATGTGGGAGACTGGGTGTCGCCATCACCGCGACATACTGGAACCCCACTGGAAGGGACCCTATGCTGGAAGGGACCCTAAGTCTTCATCCTGACCATGCCTACTGCTGTGAAGATGGACAAAATTGCCACTTGGATTCATCACACCCACATCCGACCGACAGTTCCACCAGCTGAAGCTGAGGACTATCAGCCACAATGGAAATGGAGCACCCCACTCAAGCTTCAACTCAAATGCTCCTGATCCTGACTGTGCTCCTAACTGTATGCATTGTGGCAGCTACTCCCCACCAAGTTTATAATCTGAAGTGGATAATAACCAACACTGCCAAAGGGGAGATTTCTTACTCCAAATCACATCTTGCCCCACAGGGAACCTGGTTTCCTGATTTGACCTTTGACCTCCACCAACTAGTGGGTAACTCACAGGACTCTGGCAAATCAGGAAATTTCTTATTTCTACGTATGCCCTGGGCACTTAGGGAAAGCAAGAATCAAAGGGGGCTGTGGGGAACCTGAAGCCTTCTACAGTGCTGGCTGGCAATGTGTGTCTACTGGAAGGGCATATTAAAACCCACCTACTAAGGGGGACTATATATGTGGCCTTAGGAAAGAATGTTGTTTTTATATCAACCAATCAGGTATAATTAGAGACTCAATGGTGAAGATACGAGAGAATTTGGAAAAAAAAAAAAAAAAAAGCTGATAGAGGATGGTTTAAGTCATGGTTCAGTCATTCCCCATGGTTAACAACTCTGCTGTCTGCTTTAGCAGGGCTATTACTTTTATTTTTGTTGCTAATCACAATAGGACCTTGCATTATTAATAGATTAGTTGCTTCTGTTAGGGAACCCATTAATACAGTACAGGTCATGGTTTTAAGATCACAGTATATACCATTAGACTCCACTCAGTAACTCAATTGGGATCCAAGACTGGCTCCTCATGGTACATAGAGAGGGGGAAATGAGATACCAAATATAACCATTTTAGGTAAAAAGGCCCAGGCCTGACTTAGATAGAGAACTAGCCGGCTAATGTGCTGACCTCTGCTTCTGTAAACTTTGCTTGCTTGCTTAATTGCTGCCTTTCCCCCTAAAGTTTCTGAGGAATCTCCACTTCAAGGACATTGCAGAATGTACAACTGCATGCTTAGCCAATCACAATGGAGATTGCCTCATCTGCCTGGAGTGCCCTTAGCTCCTGCCCTCAACTTTGCCTGCCGAAACCCCAAGCCAATCAGAACTGTTTAAATCAACCAATCATGTATCTATCCTCTACTTCTTTGTTCAAATTCTTATATGAACCCCTTCCCACAAAAGAAAGGGGCTCTCTCCCTCACTACCACTGTGCCTGACTGTGTGGACAGAGCCCAGGCCTAGGCTTGCAACAAAGAAACCTGTTGCTTTTACACTCGAGTGTCTTGGCTTCTGTGGCGGTTCTCTGGGTGACTCCTGGGTGACTGGGAGTCTTGGCTCCTGGTCAGGGGTCTTGGCACAACAGTATTAGCTTTGGAGGCATTAAAAAATGCATTGAAATGGGTCACACACATGCTTTCAGAAGTCACTGCTGAGATGAAGTTGGGTGATATCCCTTTGAAGAGAGGCCAGTGAGGCCATTGTAAGTTGGACTATGGTTTGCAGTGGAGACTAAAGTTGTTTTGGATATATTGGGACTTTGAAAAGGCCACCATGAAGTGCTGGCTAGGGATGAAACTTTTCCATTGGATACTCAGCCTAGCTGGAGGATGGAAACTGAAAAGCTTGAGATACTCATCAGTGGTTATAGATATCAAACTTGAACTTCAAGTATTTGATATTTTCCTGATGGTTCTTGATTTGTATTTGTCTATTGTCTCTCCTTGCTATGCCTTATTGCAATGGAAATGTTTATTCTGTGCTATTACATGTTGGGGGAATGTAACTTGTTTTTATTGTATAAAACTCACAGTTATGAGACAGTCTTGAATCTCAGATGAGATTTGGAACTTTGGAATAATGTTAAGTTGGTAAAGGTTATGGGGACATTTAAGGTTGGACTGAATGCTACTTTGCATTGTGGTATGGCCATGAGTCGATGGAGGCCAGGAGTAGGGTATGGTAGTTTGAATGTGATAATGTAAATGGATGGCCCCATAGACTCAAGTGTATTTTTAAAATTAAATTTGCATTTTCAGGCCCTTGAAGGGAGATTTTTGCTACAGGGGGACGCACCACTCGGGGGGGGGGGGGTGGCAGATCTTAGAGTCCAGCCCCTAATTGTCTTTGGTGTTGATCTGAATGCCAGACCAAAGATGTGAAGAGAGCCGATTGAGCTCTGGCGGTGCTCTCTTGATTGCTTTTTGGTGTTGGATGGCTGTTGGTGATTAGGCTTGGCTCTGAGAAAGGAAGCCAGCTTCTTCTGCAATTGATGTATTCCTCTGGATCTGTAAGCTTGAAATAAATCTATCCCTTCCAGAAACTGTGTACAGTAGTTGGACATTTGCCCAGCAATGGGCAGTTTACTGCATCTTCATTTTGTTAGTTTTAAAGAACCAACTCAGATTTGTTGATTTTGGCACTTTATAAGTCCCCCAACTACATTATATTTACTTCAGCCTAAAGTTTTCCCTAAGGATTCCTTTTCTAATTTTTATTTATTTATTTAGTTAGTTTTTTTTTTTGAGGTAAGGTCTCACTCTGGTCCAGGCTGACATGGAATTCACTATGTAGTCTCAAGGTGGCCTCAAACTAACGGCAATCCTACCTCTGCCTCCCCAGTGTTGGGATTAAAGGTGTGTGCCACCATGCCTGGCAGATTCCTTTTTCTCATAGTCTGTAGGTTTTGAAATGTTGTATCTCCATTTCATTAGTTTCAAGATTGTCTGTTTTGTTTTTATTTTCTTCTCTTTCAATTCTTTGTGCAAAAATGGATTTTTTAGTTTTCATTTGCTCAGTTCCTATGATTTCCCTTATTGTTCATCCTAGTTTTACTACATTATGGTCAAGAAAGTTACTCAATATAATTTGAATTTTTTTAAAACTTGATGCGACCTCTTTTATAGTCTGTAATCTGATCTCTCCTATAGAATAAAAATATGTATTTGATCCTAGTTGGAAATGTTCAGTAATAATCTTAGCCTATTTTTTCTAGTATGCAGATTAAACTTCATAATATTTTGTTTTCTCTGGATATCTGTGTACTTTTGGAATCCAGGTGATAAAGTCATCTACTAGTATTTCATGGCCAGGTATATCTGCCTTAGGTCTACTGACATTCACTTAATGTATTTTAGTGCTCTGATAATGGATGCACACTATATTGAATATCGATCCCCTTAATCATTATATAATGAATTTCCCTGTCTCTTTTTTATTTAAATTCTATTCAATATGATATAATTGTGTTCCTGCTTTCTTTTATATTATATTCACATGAAATATCTAATTCTATACCTTCACTTACACTTTGTGTGTATCCTCAGAAATTAAGTAAGTTTCCTGTCAGCCACGAGGTGGATTTTGAATTTTTTTGGTGGTGGTGGGAGTTTGAATTAGTGTTTCACTCTAGCCCAGGCTGACCTTGAATTCACTATGTAGTCTCAGAGTGGCCTTGAACTCATGGTGACCCTCCTACCTCTGCCTCCCAAAGCTGGGATTAAAGCATGTACTGTAATACCTGGCTGAATTTTGAATTTTTAAACCATTCAATCAATCTATGTCATTTAATTGTAGAATTTAATTCTTTCAAATTAATTGAGTATTAACAGTTTAAATATTCTACAGTATTTCTTAAGTCATTTTCTTTTTTACCTTCTCCTTATAGTCTTCCTGATTGTTAAGCCATTATTTCTAATAGTATATTTTGATTCCTTTGTCCTACAAAAAATATTCTCACTCATAAAAAGTTATTTTGAAATTATATCAATTTACCATGACATTAATGGTAAAATAAAAACAAAAATGAAAGTTCCATAAAAATGAATTAATAAACTGTGCACTTGTGTTGCATTTCTACCCATTTTGAATTTTAGAGTACCTGCCTCTTAGCATATCAATATGCTATTATTTTTGCTTTTAGTCTTCATGCTAAAAGTGTGCATGGTGTTTGCACCATGCTTCTAAAATTAGAACATCTTGAATTTGTATATTATTTAACCCAATTAATTTTATACATTCCCATATTTAAAAATTTTTTTTTGTTTATTATTTATTCATTTGAGAGTGACAGACAGAGAAAGAGGGAGAGAGAGAGAGAGAGAGAGAGAGAGAATGGGCACGCCAGGGCTTCCAGGCACTGCAAACGAACTCCAGACGCATGTGCCCCCTTGTGCATCTTGCTAATGTGGGTCCTGTGGAATCGAGCCTCGAACCAGGGTCCTTAGGCTTCACAGGCAAGCGCTTAACCGCTAAGCCATCTCTCCAGCCCCATTCCTATATTTTCATCTAACTTACTAACCTCACTTTCACTTTTGTAAAGAGAGTGAGAGCAAGAGTGAAAGAGAGAGAGAGAATTGTCACCCAGGGCCTTGGCCATGGCAATCAAACTCAAGATGCTTGCACCAACTAGTGGGCATGTGCAACTTTACATTTGGCATCACCTTTGTGTGTCTGGATTACATGAGATCTGGAGAGATATTAGACATTTATCCTTAGATTTTACAGCAAACCCCTTAACCACCAAGCCATCTCTCCAGCCCCTCACTTTCATTTTGAAGAATGTGCTTTAGCATTTCTTGTATTATGGTCAGGTAGAGATGCATTCTTAGATTTACTGACATTCATAAATGTCTTTATGTCTCCATTTCTGATTTTTTATTTTATTTTTTTGAGACACAGAGGGTGAGAAAGAAAAAGCGAGAGAGAATGGGCATGCCAGGGCCTCTAGCCACCACAAACTAACTCTAGACATGTGGGCCACCTTGTGCGTCTGGCTTACGTGGGACCAAGAGAATTAAACCTAGTTCCTTAGGCTCTGCAGGCATATGCCTTAACTGGTAAGCCCTGTCTCCATAGTTTGGTAGGGACAATATTCTTGGTTGGAAGTTTTCCTTCACTTCTATACTATAAAAGTATCATGCCACTTTCTTCAAAAGTGTAATGTTTCCCCTGAGAAGTCTGTTTTCAGAAGACTTGGAGCACACTTATGTGTTCTTTGTTTCTATTTTCTTGCAAGCTTGAGAATATTCTTTTTCTAGGAACTTGACTACAAGATATCTTGTGGTAGATTGAATTTAAAACTGGTGAAATTCCACCTTCCTTTATTTGGACATTTGTATCCTTTTTTAGGTGTGAGGAGTTTTCTGTTATTTCTTTAAATCAGCCTTCTATTTTCTTTGGCATTCTCAAGTCTATCATGAATGCCAATAATTAGAATTTCTCTTTTAATATTGTTCCAAAGTTTGGATAATCTTTCTCAATTACTCTTTATCCTTTATCCCCTTTCATCTGCATAGACCATATATTTCCATATAGACTCTTTGTAATCACTGACTTCTGTTTGATTTATTCTGTGATTGGTGACTTCCATTACATTTTAATTTTGCTGACTTATTTTTAGCACAGTGATTTGTATTTGATTATTTAAATAAGTTATCTTTGTTAATTGTCTCTGTTAGGTTACCAAAAGCCTGGGTAAGGGATGTTTAGCTTCTACAAGGTGCTATGTCTCACTACAGTGAGCCTGGCACTGGGCTCTTAGACAATGCACTGTGCTACTTTGCATGCCCTTTTCTCCAGCAGGCGGACAATTGCTACCTGCTCTGCCATCAAAGATTGGGGAATGAGTAGTGGAGGTCATCAATCAACGGGCCTAATGCAGCTTTGGCAGCACAGTCTGTAATACTAGCCAGGGGTTAGGGATCATGGAGATTTGTAGTATTGGATTTTACCTTGGCAGACAATACAGGGTTTCAATTGTAAGGCTTGAATTAAATTTCTACTCTGTTACGCAAGGAAGAAATGTACTATCAGGAGAATGTTGAAAAGGGAAACATTCTATTTTTTTTGCCTCTTCCATATGTATTTTGATTTTGTTATATTAAAAACAGAGACTATGATCATTACCTGATTTCCTTCCTTCTTAGGCAGACAATTTTCTATATGAATAGCTAGCTACTCATTTTGGTGTGCCTCTGATGAAACAATCACCAGATCTTAGGCCCATCTTACTCTTTCTATCTAGAATAGTATTTTTTAAAGTTAAAAAAATATTTTTTAGAGAAAGAGAGGTGGGGGGCATGCCAGAACCTTTAGCCACTGCAAACAAACTCCAGATGCATGTGCCACTTTGTGCATCTGGCTTATGTGGGTCCTGGGGAATCAAACCTGGGTCCTTAGGCTTCACAGACAATCCCCTTAACTGCTCAGCCATCTCTCCAGCCCTATAGCATTAATTCTTAACTGATCACAAACTACTGGATCTCAGAAGTATGATGGCTCAACTTATATCATTTCAACTTTAAAATAGTGTAAATCTATATCTCTACAATGATTCTATTTTCTACCTTCAGCAGAGCATTCAGTAAATGTATATAATATACACATCACATTATTGTAAAATAGGATTTGTGGTAGATAAGTTTATTAAAATATAGGCTAATGTAATGTTTGTGAGGCATGCTAGGCCATGCTATGATGTGAAATGGATCCTATTACAGTTAGCTATATTTTACTAAATTATAGCACATTCAGTGCATTAGAGATGCTATTAACCTATGTATTTAGAAACTCTGTTAGCAGGTTGACCAAAAACCTCAAAGGAAATATGATATAGTTTATACCTGTGTCAAATATGAGCTATCATGGCCCTGGAACATGGATTCAGGCCATCCATAATCCAACATGAAAATGATTTCAGGAAGTCATTATTGTTATAGAACAAAAGAAAGTTATAAATCAAGACATTTTCAACCATAATGGTGGATATGTCAGGTAGGTGGATTACAGAAAAGTGGAGACATAAATGTCCGGTATGTATTTCAGATGCTATTTGATGACATTCTTAACTGGGGTGATGGAAGATAGTAGTCTATTAGTTAATATGTTCCAAAATGGTTCCACTTCTAAGGATGTTAGGTCAGATCCAAAGCTGGGCAATGAATGGTGACTAAGGGGACTAAAGATAATCCAAAATAATTTGACTCTGGACCAATAAGATTCCAAGTCTCTACAATCACAAATTCTAACCAATTAATCAAACTTGTAGAGTCTTAAAAACAGGTGTGGCTTTTTTTTTCTGGGGACTTCGGACTTTTTATGTAGATCTTGTTCATCTGCATTGAGTTCTTTGAGCCTTTGTTTCATCCATCCTAGAAATTAATTTAAGATCACATACTTTAAATTTCTACAGTTTATATTTGGTTCTCTTATAATCTCCTTGTTTATCTTTTGACATTTTTAGGGCTCCTCAAAATTGATGTCTTTAATTTTCCTTTAGCTCCAAGAAATTTATCTTACATTTCTTTCTTCTTCTTTTCTTTTTTTTTTTTTTAACAAAAGGGGGTCCTCTATTTTTTTTTAATTTGTTATTACCTCACTTTCAGGGAATATTGTCTTCTTTTAAAACCTTCAATATTTTCACTTTCTTATTTCTTTCTGGAACAATTTTTCAACATGAACTTATTACTACTAATTTAGGTATATATTCCTGCTTATTCAATATGTTTGTTCTTTTTAGCATTCCTGCTCTCAAATTTTGCATTCCAGTGATTTTTTTTGCACATGTCACTACCCCTTTTGACTTTTTAAAAATTCCCTTTAATGTAATTATCATGGTTATTTTTAGTAATTCACCTACATATTCCAATGTTTCCACTTCAAATAATCCCCTCACCAATTTAATTGCTGAGTTAGAGAACTAGTATCTATGAAGAGAGTCTTCTTAAATTGTACTCTATCAGCACAGAGATTTGGAACAAGAGGGAGATATCCAGTTTACCACAAATTTATGGCATAGCAAGATTTTTCAAAGTGAGAATGAGACATATTTGTGCAATAAAGCAGAAGGAAGAAATGTCCCATAGGATACAAGAGGATAATATTTACTGATTTTCAATAGTATTTCAGCTCTTGCTATCTTGCCAACAACCTTCTATACAAAAATATTGAAAATTCCACATGCTCACTTTGCTTAAAAAAAGAGCTTTGTCTCTCCCTAAAATAATTGTCATTTGTGTCAGTGATATTTGCTTGATTTTCTTAATTTCATCTGATATTTCTCAAGGATGGATTTTAGGAGTGAAAATAGCAATCAATTACAATTCTTCAATCTGGAAAATGTCATATATTTTTTCCTTATATATCTTTACAATAATGCTATATTTCCTTGGATACAGGAGATACAATAGTATTTTTTATGAAGAAATGCAGTCATGTCTGTTTTTCATATTGTTTCTCAGGGGATTTAGCCAATTTAGATTTATGATATTATATTTTTCTAACTTTTCATCCTCCCTGGCAGTCCAAGCTTCTCTAAAGCTTAACTGATAGTTCCTAAAGTGTTCTCCATTAATTTGTACCTATTATGCCTGCCTTGCTGCTTTTGTAGTACATGATTTACTATGTTTGTTCCCTGAGCTCATAAAGCAGAAAGAATGACTAATGAGAGTGAGTTTAGTTTTGATCAATTAGGTCAATTGAATGCTTATTTTAAGTCTTTGACAGAGTAAAATTGATATTTATTGTTAATTGTTGAAAACTGCGCTGAGAACAAGAGAATAAGACACAGATTTAATGTGGTCATGTATGTATGCTGCAGATAAAATAATTGACAAAGGCAACAAGGCTGCTGTATCTGCTTGTGGTAGTTTAAATGAATGTCCCAATATATTCAGGATTTTGTTACAGTTTGAAATTTAGATCTGCAGCCACCAGGGTGGAGGAAGTGTCACTAGGCAAATCTTCAAGTCCAGCCCTAAGGTGTGATGGTGGATTTGAAATTTCAGTCTAAAGATATGCAAAGTGCCTGAATTCCTCTGGGAGTTCCTAAAGTGTGCTGTGTGGTGTGGCTTTGGTGTGCTTTGCCTTGTGGCTTCTCTCTCTCTGTTTGGACCTCTGAAAGTGGGACAGCTTCTTCTGCCATTATGGAACTTCCCCTGGGTCTGTAAGCTTCAATAAATCCCTTCTTTCATAACTGTGCCTCGTCTGGAAGTTCATCTCAGCAACCTGAAGCTGTCTACTATGCTGCTGTTCTTTGAAATTAAGTTTTGGCAGGACAGATAAATCCAATGTCTTAGCAGTTTAGAATGCCAGAAATTAACTCTTATCCAAATATATTCATGAGAATATAATGCTACAATACATATAATTTATAATATATGATATTACTTTATAACATTTTGAAACATCTATGTACCCAAAATACAGACATACAAAACTAGAAAAAAGAAGTCAAAGTATTGCTTGCAGATGACATGTTTCTGTACATAATATAAGCTAATGTCTCCATCAGAGAATTAATTAATTAATTAAAGTAGTAGATAGAAAATTGATATTTAAAAATCAGTAGATTTCTTATATTCTAATAAATGTTCTGAGAAAGAAATTAGGGAAACAACCCTATTCAAAATAGCCTCAGAAAAGAATAATGGAATAAACCAGACAAAGGAAGTAAAAAACACCTGAAGAAAAAAATTGATGACATTAGAGGTAGAAAGACCCCGCACTCAATGCTCATGGACTGGAAAATTAATATTGTGAAAATGGTTATCTTAACAAAAGCAATTTCTGTATTCATTGTAATCCCCATTAAATTTCCAATGGCAGGCTTCACAGAAATAGAAAACCAAAATCTGGATGTGGTGGTGCACATCTTTAATCCCAGAATTTGGGAGGAAGAGGTAGGAGAATTGCTGTGAGTTCAAGGCCAGCCTGAGGCTCCATAGTGAATTCCAGGTCAGCCTAGGCTAGAGTGAGACCCTACCTCGAAAATTTGAAAAACAAAAACAACAAAAAAAGAAAGAAATAGAAATAGAAAACCAAAAGCAGTACAAAACCTGATATGGAAGAATGACCCCAGATAGATAAATCAATCCTAACCAAAAAGGACAATGCTGGTGGCATTGCCATACAATAGAGAAACAGAAAACAAAAATATTCTACTGGTACAAAAAGAGACACACAGATTAATGGAATAGAAAACACAATCTAGAAGTAAACACACACAGCTACAACTACATGATTTTTGACAATGATGCCAAAACTATTTATTGGAGAAAAGACAGCCTTTTCCACAAATGCTGTGGTGATAAGCAAAATGAATATAAACATTTAAAATAAAGGAACGAGACCCCGATTTCTCACCCTATTAAAAATACAAAATGGATCAAATGCCTTTATATGAGACCTGAAACCCTTAAACTATTAAATGAAAACATAGGTACTATAATACAAAATATGGGAATAGGCAATGACTTTCTGAAAAGGACTCCAATATCTCAGGAAATAATGCCAAGAATTGATGAATGGATTTAAATGATATTTTAAAGGCTTCTACAAAAATTAAATTAGATCTACACATTTTACACTGTACAAATATCAATTCAAAGTACCTGATCTTAATGGGAATTCCTCCAGTCTCTCTCCATTAAGTATTGGTTGGGCCTTAGGAGCTTCGTATATTGCCTTTATTAGGTTGAGATATGAACCAAGCATGCCAATTCTCTCCAATGTTTTGAACATGAAGTGATGTTGAATCTTGTCAAAGGCCTTTTCTGCGTCTATCAAAATGATCATGTGGTTTTTATGTTTAACCTTCTTTATGTGGTGTATTACATTGACAGATTTCCGTATGTTGAACCACCCCTGTGTTCCTGGAATGAATCCCACTTGGTCAAGGTGGATAGTGGTTTTGATGTGTTGTTGGATTCGGTTTGCAAGGATTTTGTTTAGGATCTTTGCATCTAAATTCATCAGGGAAATAGGCTGGTAGTTTTCTTTTCTTGTGGCATCTCTGCCTGGTTTTGGAATTAGGGTGATGCTAGCTTCATAAAAGGAGTTGGGTAGCTTTCCCTGTTCACCAATTGTATGGCACAGTTTGAGGAAGATTGGCTTGAGTTCTTCCATGAAGGTTTGATAGAATTCAGCTGAGAAGCCATCTGGTCCTGGACTTTTCTTTTTTGGGAGGTTTTTTATTACTTTTTCAATCTCTATGAGTGTGATGGGTTGATTGAGATGATTAATCTGCTCTGTGTTTAGCTTTGGTAGATGGTATGCATCCAAGAATTTATCCATCTCCTCCACATTATCCAGTTTTGTGGAGTAGAGGTTTTTGAAATAAGTCCTGATGATTCTCCCAATTTCACTTATGTCTGTTGTGATCTCTCCTTTTTCATTTTGAATTTTGTTAATTTGAAGCTTCTCCTTTTTTTGCTAGCTATTTGTTTTGTCAATTGTCTTAATTGTTTCCTTCATTTCCAGTTCATTGATTTCTGCACTGATTTTAATTATTTCTTTCCTTCTGGAGCTCTTTGGGTTGGATTTTTCTTGTTTTTCCAGTGCCTTTAGGTGGATGGTTAGGTCATTGATTTGGGACCTTTCTGTCTTTTTTATGAAGGCATTGAGTGCTATGAATTTTCCCCTGAGGACCGCCTTCATTGTGTCCCATAAGTTTTGGTACAATGTGTTCTCATTGTCGTTCATTTCCAGAAATTTTGCAATTTCATTCTTTATTTCATCCACTATCCACTTATTGTTTAAAAGTGTGCTGTTCAGTTTCCAGATGCCGTTGGGATTCTTGGTGGGTCTTTTGTTGTTGATTTCTAGCAATATAGCATTGTGATCTGATATCATGCAGGGAATTATGTCAATCTTCCTAAATATGTGGAGGCAGTCTTTGTGCCCCAGTATATGGTCTATTTTAGAGAATGTTCCATGGGCTGCTGAGAAGAATGTGTAATCTGTGGATTTGGGACGGAAGGTTCTGTAGATGTCTGTTAGGTCTAAGTGATCTATGGTTTGGTTGAGCTCTCTTACTTCCCTGTTGAGGTTCTTTTTGGATGATCTGTCTATTACTGATAATGGTGTACTGAAGTCCCCAGCTATGATGGTGATGGTGGTTATTTCTGTTTTATTGTGAAGTGGGTTTTGTTTTATGAACTGTGGTGCCCCTGTGTTTGGTGCATACAGATTTATGATTCTAATATCCTCTTGATGGATCGTTCCCTTGATAAGTAGGAAGAGGCCTTCCTTGTCTTTTTTGATTATTTTTGGTTTGAAGTCTATTTTATCCGATATTAATATAGCTACACCTGCTTGTTTCTTATTCCTATTTGCTTGGAATACTGTTTTCCACCCTTTCACCCTGAGGAGATGTCTGTCTTTAATGGTGAGGTGGGTTTCTTGAAGGCAACAGATACAGGGGTCTAATTTTTTGATCCATCCTGTTAGCTTGTGTCTCTTGATGGGTGAATTAAGGCCATTAATATTTAGGGTAATGACTGTGAGATTTGATTTGATCCCTGCCATATTGTGATGGTAAATGTGGGTTGGTGTTTTCATGGACGTTGAAGCTTTTTGTGCCTACTCTGAGATTGGTTGTTGTGATCTGCTTCTTGTAGGCAATTGTGTTTGATTATTTTTTTCTTCTCTGTGTAGAATTTCCTGAAATACTCTCTGTAGGTTTGGTTTTGTGTTCATATAATTGTAAAGCTGAGTTTTGTCATGGAATGTTTTTCTTTCACCATCTATTATGAGGGATACTTTTATATGAGGGATACTTTTGCTGGGTAGGGTAGTTTGGGTTGGAAGCCATAGGTTCTTTGACTTTGCAGTGTTTCATTCCAGGCCCTTCTAGCTTTCAGGGTTTCCATTGAGAAGTCTGAAGTAATTCTGATGGGGTTACCTTTGAAGGTGGTGTGCTGTTTTTCCCTAGCTGCTTTTAGGATTTTCTCTTTGGTGTCAATGTTTAGAGTCTTAATAATAATATGCCTTGTAGAGTTTCTCCTTTGGTCCAGTCTGTTTGGAGTTCTGTTGTCTTCTTTTATCTTGATGGGCCTTTCTTTTAAGAGACTGGGGAAGTTTTCTTCAATTATTTTGTTAAATATGTTCTCCATGCCTTTGGTCTGAATTTCTTCTCCTTCTGGTATTCCAATGATCCTGATGTTAGGACATTTAAGTGTATCCCACAATTCCCTCTTGTTCTGTTCACAGGAGCTTTTGAACTTACTGAAATTTTTGAACTCTCTAACTGTTTCTTCCATCTTGTCTTCCAGATCAAAGTTTCTATCCTCCACTTAGCTGACTCTATTCTTGAGAGCTTCTAGCCAGTTTTGCACTTGTTCAATTAAGTTTGCATTTTCTATTACCTTTCTATGTATAATTTCCATCCCTCTGTCAAGCTCCCTTTTCACATCATTTTCTGATTTTCTTGTTGATTCTTGGAGTTCATCCTTGCATTTCTTTATGTCTTCATTTAGTATGGCCAGCTGATTTTTATGTTCTTCTTTTTTTTTTTTCACTCTCCCTCAAATCTCTTAACTCTCTTTGTAATCCTTCCAATTTCTTAACTAATCCTTCTAGTTTCTTATCTATCCATGGATCTTACATTAAAACTTGATAAACTGAAATATCTAGAGAAAAAAGTAGGAAAGATAGGCAAGAACTTTCTGAACAGGAATCAAATAGCATATAGGAATTAGCCCCAAGAATTAACATATGGGACTACATAAAATTAAATAATTTCTGTATAGCAAAGCTAGCTTTGAATAAACCAAACAGGCAACCTTCAGATTCAGAGAAAATCTTTGCCAGATGTACTTCAGAAAGTGGTTAATAATCAGAACTTACAAACAACAAGAAATGCTAAATACATACACATGCATGCACGCACATGTAAAATGAAACTGCCAATCACAAAACAGGCTAATGGAATGAACAGACAGTTCAAGAAAGAAGAAATGCAAATGGACAATAAGTACTTTTTTAAAATTTCAACATCCAAGTCAGGTATGGTGGTGCAATCCTTTAATCCCAGTACTCAGGAGTCAGGGGTAGGAGGATAGTCATGAATTTAGGCTAGTCTGGAACTACAGAGTGAGTTCCACATCAGCCTGGGGTAGAGTGGGATCATATATCAAATAAACAAAACAATAGTTCAACATCCCTAGCCATCAGGAAAATACAACTTACCACAGATAGAAAGGCTATCATCCAGAAAACTAACAAATGATAATGAGGATGCATGGAATGAGAATGTCTTTTATTTTCAAATAATTTTTTTTTACTTTTTCAAATTCAACATTTTTCATGGAAAATTTTAGTTCATGAATATATCACAAGTTGACTCAGCATTTTTAATTCATATCTTGACACAGAGAAAGTGTTACACATTTGGAGGTGATTATGTACTCTTGAAAACACTCCCTGCAGTACATGCCATGGACCTGCTTAGTACTTATTTTCATCAGCAATGTGGCAGGTACATAAAGAAAGTTTTTTTTTTTTTTTTTTTTTTTGAAATTCAGGACATTTTCACATCAGAGCTACAACAGAGAGTATAACTGCATCTTGAAAAGTCTCCAGACACTGTCAAATCCTAAACAAGACAACTGGTATGTACAAAGACAATTTAAAAGCTACATTCTCTCTTGAATTTTATATACCAAGTGTCTAAGACTTGATTTTGGTATCATATCAACCCCCCTGTCAATCAATCAAATAACCATGGTACTTTCATTCAATATAATCATATGCCTTTGGCTTTCATTGAAAATAAATAGATAAAATGTTTTATAAAGAATATTTTTGCATCTCTTACAAATCCATTGTTCACATATTAGCATTTATTGATAATATTTTGTTTTGAATCTGTGTGATTTGTAAACAAATTTTAGACTCTAGGGTCAAAACATTGATACTTGTTTAGGTGTATTTTGTATTATCTACCAATGATTATATAGTACTTTCTTATTCACTGCTGGTGGAGTATAAACTAGTACAGCCATTATGAAAGTCAGATAGAGGTATCCAAAAAAACAGTCAGAAATAGAACCCCATATGACCTAGCTATGCCACCCCTGGATATATACTCTAAGAACCCTTCACCATACTACAGAGATACTTGCATATTTATATTTACTGATATTCTATTTAAATAGCTAAAACTTGGAATCAGCCTAGATGGCCATCATAAAAATGAAAATGTGGTACATATAAACAATGGACTTCTATTTAGCAATACAAATAAATAAAGTAAAGCATGCAGGAAAATGGATAAATCTGGAAAGATTTATGTTAACTGAGATGACCCAAGCTCAGAAAGCCCAAAACCATATGTCCTTTCTGATATGTGGATCCTAGACTGTAATATATAAGTATGTACATGGCGGTTGGCAAACATCTGCAAAGGTAGAATGGTAACCAAAAGCAATTATAAAGAGATGAACTGTAGGGGGTGCAAGAAGGCAGAAAAGATACATGTCACATGTAAATAGATGAAGAAAGGATATTAGGAAGCGAAGAAGAATTGGAGGAGGGAGAGGGACTGTGGTAAGGAATGGGATGAGAATCAACTAAAACAAATTGTACCTAAAAATCCTAAAGTCAATGAAATGTAAATCTCTGTATGTCAACCAAAGTAATAAAGGTAAAAACAAAATTTAATCAGTTTCTGAATAGCAAAGGAAACAACCAATTAAAGAGATAGCCCACAAAATTCAAGTTATACATCTGGAAGATGAGTAATGTCTAAAATATATGAAGGATTTTAAAAACTAAATACCCAAACCCATGAACAACTCAGTCCATAAGTGTACTGATGAAGTTAGCAGAGAAGTTTCTCAAAATATGAAGTACAAATAGCTGAATAAGTGTTTCATATCTTTTTTCATCAGGAAAATGTAAGTTAAAGTTAATTTGAGATTCCATGTCACCCAGTCAGAATGGCTATCATTTAAAAAAAAAATACTGGTTAGTTAGGATGTGGGGGGTGGGTGAGGAAACTTTATACACTGCTAGTAGGAATGTAAATTGGTCCAGCCACTATGGAAATCAGTACGGAGGTTCATCAACAAACTAAAAGTAGTGCTATCATATGATCCACCTAAACCACCACTAACTCAAAGTAACTCAAAGTCAACATACCACAGAATTACATATATGTGTTTATAGCAGCATTTTTCATTATTCATTATTCAGCATTATTCATAATTACCAGGTGTCCATTAACAGATGAATAAATAAAGAAAATAAGCTATTTACACACCATAATGTTTTATTCAGTGATAAAGAAGAATGTAATTATATCGTTTGCTGTGAAATAGATGCAACTGGAAATGACCATATTAAACAAAATAAGCTAGTCAAAAAGATAAGTTCCATGTTTTCTCTCATTAAGTATATATAAAACAATATGACATGGAAGCAGAAAGGAGACACAGAAATAAAGTAGATCAGTGGGAGGAGAAAAAGAATTTAGAGTAAAAAAGATATAATATGGGGGTATAAGGTCAAAGTGCCTAATATATAAATTTTATCATAAAAGATAGGAATTCTTATTCCTTACATGTACCCTATATTATTATTTGCAATTTTATCCCCTAGTCACTCCATGTTCTGTGCTAACCAGTATCATAACATCAATGTCAATTATTTACTTGATATATTAATAGTTTTCAATGTATATATCCACCAGTAAATAATATAGTATTGAAATTTTCCTGTTCAGAAAATGTTAGTTAATGAAATCATATTGCCAATACTCTTGCATGGTTCAGCTTTAGTTTAATATTATAATGCTATTTAAATTTATATTATGCAAGTTTTTACAAATTTTTCATATTGTCCCTATTTCCTGAATAAAGTTATTTGCTTTTATGAATATAATACATATTTCTTTTACTCCTCAGGGTCAGGTAGCTGCTTATTTTTTTAATATGAACAATAATGCTATAAATGTTTGACTTTGTGTCTCCTTTAAAAACAAAAAAAAATATGGTATCCTTAGCTATAAGCATATGTTACCCTCTATTTTTTGAGGAAGTAACAACAATGAAAACAGTTATTTCATGAGTTTTGTATCACTTTATAATTTTCTCAAAAAAATCAACTGTCTTTATAATTAATGCTATCCTTCATTTTGAATTACTCAAATAAGTCACTGAAACAGAACTCACTTCTTATCATAAGTTTTCACTTCTGCTATCTCCATATCAAAAATCTGACACAGAGAAGTATTGTATAATTAGACATGATTCTGTAAATCAATGCAAGGCTAATTTGATCTTCTTGGCATTCTTTTTAACAGTGTGCCACACTGCTCAATTTATTCAGCCATAGCAAATGATTGTGATAACATAGACAGATAAATTAGATTCCCAAATGTGTTTGGTGCATTGATCACATATTTTGAATCACATAGGCATCTGGTTGCTGTAAAAAGACTAGTAGGATTTTTTTATACTTATACCATGCTAAAATTTTGTTTATGGATTTTCACACTGTAGGAAGATCTCTGCCAGAAAATAGTTTTTTTTTTTTTTTTTTTTTTTTTTGGCTTAGAAATCTCTCATTTGCTGGGAGATTGTGGGAAAATAAAATTGCCTTCAGATTTATTAAGGCATTTATGAATTTGTCTTCTTATCCCCCTTGTTATATAGTACATGCACAAAGGGTGGTTCTTTGAATATTGTTATAAACTATTAATGTCATAAGCATTTTATCTCAGAATTCATTTAACTTAAAGATTCACTACAGAGGTAAATAACATTGTCAAGTGAGACTATAGAAGATGTTAAATGTGCATGTAATTTACACTCCCAATTTGTATGTTTCATACATTTAGTTACATATTTTTCTTTACTAATACACTTAATGCTCCAGGTTAAACTTTGTTCATGCTTAGAAACTAAATACTCCCAAATTTTTACATTTGACCATTAGTGAACTCCTTGATTGTCAAAATTTATATGCTATATATCAATGCTGAATATAGATTCCTTATTACAAGGTTCATAAAAAATAAACATTCAATTAAGTCTGTCATACTTATGATTTTGTAAATAATGTTCTATTGGAGCATAGGCATGACATTTGTTAACACCTTACCTTTGGCTATTTTGTTTTTTTCTTCCTTCCTTCCTTCCTTCCTTCCTTCCTTCCTTCCTTTCTTTCTTTCTTTCTTTCTTTCTTTCTTTCTTTCTTTTCTTTTCTTTTCTTTTCTTTTTTTGGTTTTTTGAGGCAGGGTTTCACTCTAGTCCAGGCTGACCTGGAATTCACTATGTAGTCTCAGAGTGGCCTCGAACTCACAGTGATCCTCCTACCTCTGCCTCTAAGTGCTGGGATTAAAGGCATGCACCACCATGCCTGGCTTAATTTGTGTTTTAAAACCGAGTTCAGAATTTATATAGAGGCCATATGTCCAACAACATGCATCAGGAATAAACTGGGGACAAAACAAGCAAAAGCCTATTATTTCAAATTCCCTTCTCAGTTTTATTGCATTCTTTCATCTCTTTCTGAATTAAATTATGCATTTCAGGATGATCAACTGTCCTTTCTAAAGATATAGCGAAAGTTTGACTGACAGATCTTTTCGATTGGGAATTTGTCTGATGATTTCATTAGTAAAACAGCCTGTCCATCAGGTGCTATAATTCTGTCCCTTTTCAGTACACAATATTTCTACCCACTTGCAGTAAATTGTAGCAATTTAGCTTCATTTGGCCAAGTCAACACGAGCCAAATTGATGTCTATTTTCTTTTTCTGAACAAAAATTCTAAAAGCAAGTTCAGAGCTGTCAACTTTATTTTTTCCCACCATGAGCATTGTCATAACAATAGATCTTTTAGCTCAGCTCCTTGCTGGAGCTCAAAGTTAATGAGTGGGAAATAAACATGGTTGTTTCAAGACACCAAGATTTGGTAACTGTGCACAATCATGAGCTAAACCACACCTACCTTGGTTGGCTTACAAACTAGGACAAGACATTTGTTGTGGAGAAACATTTTTCCAGGGGAAATGGAACACACATCTAGTCACCCCAGATAGGGCTCAAATGACAGAAAGCACAATTATGCTAACCCCAGCTTTAGTGAACCAATAAGTTTATTGGGGTTCCTTACAGAGCAGGGTGAAAGGTTGCTTGCAGAAGATTGGGTAACTCAGTGGCAGCCACATAATGGATAGCCCACCCCAGCATGGGTGATGACTCATGGAAGCTCCATCTTTGTCACTAGTGTACAACCTATAGGCAGCTCAGCTGCTCAAAAATTCTTTCCAAAGCAGTTGTTTTATGTAAAACACGTAACATTAGGGAGGGGTCTTCTAACCTTTTTGACATAGGAGAGGCAGGATTTCTGAAGGCCCATCACCATCCATTCTAAGCAGACATCAGTTGTCTCTATGGTAATTGCTAAAGAAGAGCATTAGCTATGCCCAATAGAGCACTAAAAGATGCCTGCAGCAATAGTGTTCTCAAATTGAGCATCATGAATGGAAGGAACTACCCCATCTAGCCTTCCATTAACCCCACTTCCCATAGGCTATCACGCTTCCTTACTCTAGGATGCTTCCATAGGGTTACCTTGTATCTACTCATACTCAAAGGACTCAGTGGGACCCACTCAAGCTTCTTGTCACAACCCAAGGCCAAAGAAGAATGAATCTGCTCTCCATCCTGCTGTGGTACTTGTCCTTCTGAATGACTTTCCTCACTGCCCCCAGGTTTGACAGTCTCCAGTGGGCCAGCACTGAGGCATCAGCCTTGGGCAATGTCTCTCTCTCAATCACACCTCCATGCTGTGATAGCTTTAGGTTAGGTTAGCAATTTCCACCCCTGGCATACATTTTTGTAAGACACAAATATACTTGTCTCATTCTTGGGCATAATTGCCCACCCCTGTGAAAAGCATGGTTTACTTTGCCTGCACTGGTTTATCATTTATGCTTTCTGAGATCGTTTCTTCAGGTTTTTTAAGCCTTCCAGAAGGTGAACAACATCACATCTGGCTTTCTGCCATGTTATCCTTAGAACCCAAGCTTGCCACAAATCTTGCCATATTTGCCTTTGAGCAATGCAAATAGATCATTTTGTCTGCTGGGCTTTTTTCTCATCTCCTCTAGATTGCTTTAGCACATGAAGAACTCCATCTATCGCCTTTGCCTCATTCTTTTAGCTAACTTATCTGCCAAATCAGTCTTACTTACATGTCTTTATACCCATAGCATGACCAGTACAACCACTGCCACCACAAAAATGCACACCATGCCATGCCACATGGGGTGAGACAGCCATGTTTGGAGTGCACATTCAGATGCTCCAGACTCATCTGCAGTTGCATACCTTGCTACCCATAGCAAGAACTATGCAGTCTTCTCCCAAACACATCTTTGATTCTGCCATGCCTCATGTTGGAAGCCAAGTATTGTGAGAAACTTTTTTTCCTGGGGAGACATGTCTATTCACCCCAGATAGGGCACAGACAACAGATCAAAGTATGATTGCCCAAGATCCAATTCTGGTGAACCAATATTTTCATTGGGGTTACTTACAGAGCAGGATGAGACTTTCAGATGAGTCAAGATGCCTCCAGGTTCTGCAGTCCTGCACGGTGCCCAAGAGGTGAGTCCTCATCTGTGCTTTCTGGTGATCCAGCTGCCTTTGGAGTCACCCATGCAACCCCTCACTCTGCTCTGTATATAATCACAATAAACTCACCGGCTGACCCAAACTGGTTTTGGTGTAATTATGCTTTTGTCTGTAATCTGTGCCCTAGCTAGAGTGAATAAACATGTGTTCTGTCTCCTGGAAGGAAAAGTTTCCTACTACTTGTAATTCTGCCTTTACAACAAATGGTACATGGTGCAAATGGTCTTAAAGAATGAGAAAGTTGTCATTGGTGACAGGTAATTGCAAAATACCTTGTAACCTTTTATTTATAGCAAGTAGGGAGGCAAATAATATATCAATGGACCTTGTGGAAAAATCAGAAAGTTAATACTATAAATTAATGAGTATAGGATTCTAACGGATGTCAAGAGTATTAAAAAGACATAGAATGAAATCCAGAAACCTTAATGTTTTAGAATTACTAGAGGGCTCTAAGCAAAACAAAAATCCAAATTAAAATAAAGTTAAATAGCTCAGTGTGATGGCTCATGTTTATAATTCAATCCCGTAGAAACCGAGGAAAGAAAATTGCTGCAAGTCCGATGCCAGTCTGAGCTACATAGTGAATTCCACACCAGTCTGAGTTACAGAGCAAAAACTTGCCTCAAGAAACCAAAAATAGAAATAGGCACTTGATTAACTGCAATTGTACTCTTGGTCACCTTTCTCTAAAATGCATTGGTGTTTGCTATCTGAAATGCCTTTAAAGTACTGCATACTATTATTCAATAGTAAATTACAAAGATAATATTCCAGAATCTCAGTGAAAAATATTTAGGAAAAAAAAATACTGCTGTAGATTTGGGCTATGGCTGAGGATTTAAGTGATGGTCTAAATAAGTGGGATTTTTATCTAAAATAAATGCTACCAGAAATCACAGATAATTTTATTATCGATTGTATCAGTTAACTTCTCATTGCTGGGGCAAAAACCTGACAAAAGTCAGCTTAAGGGCAGAAGGGTTTATTTCAGTTTATAGTTCCAGGTTCCAGTCCATCATAGTGGAGAAGACACCTTGGCAGGAGCTTAACATAGCTGGTCACATTCAGTCCACAGTAGAGAGGTAGAGAGCAGTGAATGCTGGCACTCTATTATTATAGTCTAGGCTCCTTGTGCATAGGATGGTGCCACCCTAAAGAGGTCTTCTTACCTCAATTAACCTAACCAGCTAACTCCTCACAGGCATGTCCATAGGCTCTCCTAATCTACATAATAAATAAATATGAATGAGACCAAAATATAATGGAATATGCACTATAGTATGTAAATTAAATGACTAGTTTAGAACTTGGGTAACTAGTGGTATCCAAATCACAAAGTACCTACCTAAAATATGGAAGTTTAAATACAGTTCACAAATTATATTATTAAGGAGAACATTGCATTTCTGTGTTAGTCTACATACACATTTACTTTCCTTCTCTGAAGTTCAAGTTAAGAATAATAAATAACAAGGGCTGGAGAGATCACTCAGCAGTTAAGGCACCTTCTTGAAAAGCCCAACAACCTGGGCTTGATTTCCTAGCACCCAGTACCCACATAAAGTCAGATGCACAAAGTGGCATATGCATCCTGAGTGTGTTTGCAGCAGCTAGAGGCCCTTTCACATGTCCATTTTCATGCCCTCTCTCCTTCTCTCTCTCTCTTTGTCTGTCTCTTTGCAAATAAATAAATAAAAACAAGGTTGTGCTGGGCATGGTGGCACATGCCTTTAAAAAATCAAAAGAACAATATGAAAAAAAATTACAAAAATAATGAAGGCAATCTGAAGAGTTTTCTGTGGACAAAAGTGTATAGTAATTTCATAGAAGGTACAAAGTAGATGAAAGGAAGAAAACTAGTATATTCAGGACTAGAAATAATATTGTGGGAAACTTAAATTTAAATTTCAATAAAGGATTCAGCTTAAGTGTCTCAAATATAATGCGCATGTTGCTACTGAAAAAGATCAATATTGAATGTCCACAATTTTAAAGCCTATTCATGGTTTCTTTTAATCTTCTGTCAATATCCAGAAAATGATACTATTCTGACAGATATTTATGAAAAAGCATTAAATGGAGCATAAAAACTACCAGAAACAGCACTCATGAAGAAGAATAAGAAAATAATCTTAGAAATGTAATTATTAAAATAGGAAGCTTGGGCTGGAGAGACGGCTTAGTGGCTTAGCACTTGCCTGTGAAGCATAAGGACCCCAGTTCAAGGCTCAATTCCCCAGAACCCACGTAAGCCAGATGCACAAGGGGGCGCATGCATCTGGTATTCGTTGGCAGTGGCTGGAGGCCCTGGCGCACCCATTCTCTCTCTCTCTCTCTCTCTCTCTCTCTCTCTCTCTATGTTCCTCTTTCTCTCTCTGTCTGTCACTCTCAAATAAACAAATGAAAATGAACAAAAAATTTAAAATAGGAAGCTACACAGAATATATAACAAAAATCTAGAGAGAATATAGAGAAAATATATATACAGCATATAAAAATGAAATTCCTCCAGAACCTGAGGAGTATATGGTAAATACAAAAGAGAAAATGAAGATGTAGAGCTCACATTGGTTAACTCTGACCCACAGATGAATTCTAGTTTAGCTTGTGTTTGTCCAACAGACAACACTCAGAAAAGTTCACAATGTGAGTCCAAGAGACCATAGCAGTGCCTTTGTCCTCCCCATTCCTCTCCCACTCCCACGTCTTGCCTGATCAATGGTTCCTCAACCAGATTCAAACTTTACATTTTGACAACATAGTGTGGGACTTTGCAGTTAAGAAGCCCAGTTGGAGACTCTGAAACCGTAAACTTCTCCCTTTCCAAATTCTCCCCATATGTTTTGTTTGTCCTGAGGGTGAGAAGGGGATACCTGGGTCATGGTGGCCACCAAGCCAGCAAACGTAACTGCCTACCAGCTTCTCCTGCCTCTTCCCTCACATATCCTATCTCTTTCTCTTTCTAGAAAAGTGACATTTTGGTATTAATTCCTAATGTCTCTAGCATCAGACAATTGAATATACTGCTTGTCTGTTACCCTGTATGGCCCATCATGAGCAAATAGGACTGGGCAGAATAGAAGTTGTTTTTGTATATCATGAGCAGTTACATAGTGCTCAGTATTATCTCCTCTTCACTAAGTCACATTTAAATATAATGACAGATTTTACATATTTTCATACTTGTAAAGACACCTTTTATTTTAATGTTTGTTAGTAAAGACTTGTAACATAAGTAAGTAAACCAAGGAAAACATCAAGGAGTACATTTGAGGGAAGCTGTGGAGAGTCATCGATGATGATCATTCTAATTGGCAGATGATGAAAAACTGGTATCTTCCAGGAAAAAATAGCATTCCATAGAAAAGTCAGTTCTATTAAGAACTTGGAAAACATTGAGAATGTATTAAAATGTATTTGAAGAATGTAAAACAATAATAATTTATTTGAAATTGACACCTGTCTCAAAATTGAGTTAACATGTTTGAACTATAGTTAGATCAGTGTAATCCTAGCATCATGCTTCTATGGCAAGGAAACAAATGTTAATACCATCTATGTAATTTGACATTGTTTCTTTTGTAACATTCAAAATCAATCACTAGTAAATCAGAAAAGAAAGAATTATAGCTGCATTTGTAAAACAGAAAGGAGACCTTATATTACTAGCTTCTCTGTGAAGAAAGAGATTGAGAACGTGAGCTAAATATAGAACACATCATTAGAAACTAATGAACCAAAATAGAATTAGGAAGGTGTAGAAGTTTCACTCAAATTCCTCAAAGGTAAAAAAAAAAAAAATCACTCCCAACATCTGTGTGATTCAAAGAAAATATATGAAAGGATTGGAGAGAAGTGTATTTAATTCTACACTAATAATGTGTATAAACTGTCTTAATACTTTACAGAGAGTAACTTCCAGCCCACATTCCACTGAGGACAATCCTTGGGATTGCTAGTATTCACCATGAAGTTGTGGGTTAGGAGTTATGAGAGCAGCAGTCAGTCATTATGGAAGGAGACAATGCCTCTGGATATTCCCTCTCATCCTGTGGATCTTACAATTTTTCTACCCCTGTTCCACAAAATTCCCTGAGCCATAGTGGGTGTGTTTTAAGTCTACTTTAGTGTTGAGCTCTCAACAGCTTCTGGATTTCTGCTTTGGTATGTTTTTAGTATCTTCCATGTCTGTCCCCATCACCATGGTGCTGCTTGTTAGGTTCACCATGGAAGCAGCACTCTTGCTCCTTTTGCCAGTTCTTCTGTGTTTTCACATGGGCCCTTGTCAGTGTAGATGTTTTGAAAGAATATATTCACAGAGTACATTTTTAATGGATTCAATAGCCTCCCTGAGACATGAGCTAAGATCTATGACACATAACAGTGATTCAAGGAAGAATTTAATATGAATAATAAGTCTTATTAATGCTGAGTACCTAGAAAAGATTTAACTTGCTTTCTTACTTAAAATTAATATGATTTGAAATATAAGAAATTTTAGACTGATTTCCATTCCTTTTTACACCTACCTTTCTCTTCACTAAATCTCATCAGAGCTGCTATTTTTTGAGGATTTCAGGATAAGAATTTCTGTCAGATCACGTTTTTCATTTTTTTTTTCTAATTTTAGAAATGTCCTTCTTCAGATTAAATAGTGGGGATATACATGTCTCATTTAACCTCAAGCCCTTTCATGATCAATTCAGAAATAAAGCACTTTAGGTTTGGCAAGTTTCAATTTTATTATTATACATGGGTCACTTTCAAGTATATTCATTCAGAGCCATTCCTTTCTGTCCCTCAAAGAAAAGTGTTTCCATAAAAGAATTTCTACATTATCACTGTTAATTTTAGAGGAATACAATGAGATGATAGAAAGAAAAGGCCCAGTAATTCACCAATTGTACAGGCTAAAACAAAATCAAGTGTCATCTTTGCCTCACCCTTTTCTTTTCACTTACTTATTATTAAACATAGAAGAAGAAAAAAACCCTCTTGGCTCATGTGTTTTCCTTCCGCTTATTTTTTTATTAGTTACTACACAGTGTGTATACAGCCATGTTCGTACCATCATTAGCCTCCTCCACGTCCTCCCCCTTCCACAGGGACCCTCCTCATTGGGGAATGTGGGTTGTGCATTGTGGGGTTAGCCATGAGTTATGGTAAGAGGAAATGTCTCTGTGAATAACATCCTATCATGTGGTTCTAACAATATTTCCACCCCCTTTTCCACAAATGTCCTGAGCCATGATGAGTTCATTTTAGGTCTACTAGTGATCAGGTCGTGGGAGCCTGTGTGTCTCTGGATATCTGGTTTGGTAGGAGCTGAGTGTTCTCTGTGCCTATTTCCTTCACCTTTGTGCTGGTACCAGGTTTCCCAAAGCAGCACTCTTGCTCATTTCCCCAGTTACTCTTGGTTTCACTTGGGGCCCTGGTGAGGTGCAATGGACTGATTCTTTCCTCAGGATATGCATCAGTCTGGAAAAGGAAAGCAAATTCTCCAAAGGAGAGTGAAGTCAGCACCAGATAAATGGGATAACCATTATTATTTTAGAGAGAATTTAACTGGTTTAGGTCCTCTTGTATCCCACAATTTATGGGAGCTTGATAATGGAGAGTGGGCTCATTTTGTGGATATGGTTCTTACTTATTTCCCAGCTCCAGCTATGGGCTCCATTTCACTGAGCAGATGAATTAACCAAATCAAGAGCAGTTGGTTACCCACCATGGCTGTGTGCCATTATTGCACTTGTATGAGCATCACATCAGGTTGTTTGCTGCTGAGTAGCTCAGACCACAAAGTTTCTTGGAGAGATGTTGGTCATTTTCTCATAGTTGATCATGTATCACCTTCTGACACTAGATGAGCTGTCTGGGGACTGACTCTCTTCCAGATTCCAGCCAGATCACTCTATGTTCTGTACCAACAGCATATGGTGTCTTTGGCAGTAGGGTCTTACCACTAACATTTGGTGGGTCATCAAATATTCTTACAGAAATCTGTCTACTTTTGGGATACCTTGTATGTCTCTCTGATCAACAGCTCATTGTGGATATTAACCACATGCTGGTACTTACATGATTTCCTGAATGATATCAGATTACAATGCAGTATTGCTAGAAATTATGAACAAAAGATGCACCAGGAATCCTATTAGCTCCTGGAAACTGAACAACACACTTTTATACAATAAATGGGTAGTGAATGAAATAAAAAATGAAATTGTGAAATTTCTAGAAATGAATGACAATGAGAACAAATCTTACCAAAACTTATGGGACACGACGAAGGCAGTCATCAGGAGAAAATTCATAGCACTAAATGCCTTCATAACAAATACAGAAAGATCACAAATCAATAACTTAACCATCCACCAAAAGGCACTGGAAAAGCAAGAAGAATGCAATCCAAAAAGCTCCATATGGAAAGAAATAATTAAGATTAGAGCAGAAATTAATGAATTGGAAACTAATACAACAATTAAGAAAATTGATGAAACAAAGAGATGGATTTTGAAAAAAATAAACAAGATTGATAAATCCATGGCCAATCTGATCAAGTGAAAGAGAGAGAGAGAGAGAGAGAGAGAGAGAGAGGTTTCAAATGAGGAAGACTTGAGAAAATGGAAAGACCTCCCATGCTACTGGATAGGCAGAATTAACAGTGTGAAAATGGCAACCCTACCAAAGACAATATACAGATTTAAAGCAATACCAATAAAAATCCAAACAAAAATGTTCACAGTGACAGAAAAATGATCTCAAAATTCATATGGAATGGCAAAATGCCTTGGATATCCTATCCTCAGCAAAAGAATCATCTCTGGAGGCATCACCATCCCTGATCTAAAGCTATATTATAAAGCAATAGTAATAAAAACAACATGATATTCACATAAAAACGGGATCATAGACCAATGGAATGGAATTGAGGACCTGGACTTTGGGTCAAGTAACAACAGCTACTTGAATTTGACAAAGTATGTAACAATATATTCTGGGGAAAAAGGCAGCACATTCAACAAATTGTGCTGGACAAACTGGATAACCATATGCAGGTAATTGAAACTTGATCCACATATCTCACCATGCACAAAAAATCAAGTCCAAATGGATCAAAGACCTCACTGTAAGACAGAAAACTTGGCTACTATTAGAAGAAAAAATAGGAGGAACTTTCCATGAAATAGGAATGGGAAAAGACTTCCTCAACAAAACCCCAGTAGCCCAGGAACTTAAATAATCACTCAACCATTGGCATCTCATGAAACTGAAAAGTTTCTTCCCAGACAAACATAAAACAAGCAGAGCCATTAGATTACCCACAAAATGGGAGAAAAATTTTGTTGGCTATGCAACTGAAAGAGACCTAATTTCAAGAATCTACAAAGAACTCAAAAACCTAAACAATAAAAAGTCAAACAACCCACTCACAAAATGGGGCAAAGAATTGGACAGGAGTTCTCAGAGGAAGAACTACAAATGGAAAAATGCCCTTAAGAAAATATTCATCATCCCTAATCATCAGGGAAATGCAAAGTAAAACAACCATGAGATTCCACCTTACACCAGAAAGGGTAGCAAACCTTAAAAGTCAAATGTGAGGATGTGGAGAAATAGGAACCCTCACTCACTATTGGTGGGAATGTAAGATGGTACAACCACTATGGAAAGCAATATGGAGACTCCTAAAACGTTTGACTATATAGTTAACAAAAGACCCAATTATTGCCTTATTGGGCATTTACCCTAAAAGCTTCACACCTCAGTTCAGAGACATTTGCTCAACTATGTTTATAGCTGCTCAATTAATAATAGCTAAGAGCTAGAATCAACCCAGATGTCCACCATTAGACAAATGGATAACCAATATGAGGTATATCTACATGATGGAATTTTACACAGAAGTAAGGAAAAATGACACAGTGAAATTTGAAGCAAAATGGATGAACCTGGAACACATCATTCTCAGCAAACCTACCCAATCACGGAAAGATAATTGTTGTATGTTTGCACTCATCTGTGACTCCTAACCTGAAATTGCCCAAGATGCTGACATAACTAATAAGCATCACAAGGACCAGAAAATGGGAAGGATGGGGTGGGAGAGGAGGGTAAGGGTGTGCATGGGAGACACAAAATTGGACCCAAATGGCAACAATACCATAAAATTCTACATCTTAAAAGACATATTAAATGATTGAACCTTCATCAGGTCCTTAGAGGGAATACCTGAATCACAGGACCCTGGAGAGGATATGATGAAGATTAATCTTAATGCTCTCCTGCTTCTCTCTCTCTTCCTCTCTCTCATCTATCTCTTCTATCTCTTTTATACTACATGTGGTGTTTTGATTCTGGTATCCCCCATAAATTTAGATGTCCTGAATGCTAGGTTCCCTCTGATGAAGATTTGAGAATTAACTTCTCCTGGAAGGAATATATTGTTGGGGGCAGGCTTACAGATATTATATAGCCAGTTTCCCCTTGCCAGTGTTTGGCACACTCTCCTGTTCCTGTTGTCCACCTGATGTTGGCCAGGGGGATGTCCACCCTCTGCTCTTGCCATTGTTTTCCCTTGCCATCATGGAGCTTCACCAAGTCTGTAAGCCAAAATAAACCCCTTTTTCCCCACAAGCAGCTCTTAGTTGTGTGATTTCTACCAGCAATGTGAACCTGACTGCAACAGTAAAGTGGTACTGTGGAGTGGGATTTCTGCCAGACACCTGACTGAGTGGCTTTGGCCTTTTGGAGCTGATTTTCAAGAGGAATGTGGAGGTATTTGAAACCTTGGCCTAAGAAATGTCTTGCAGTACTGTAAGTACAGCTTGATGGAATATTCTAGTCAGAGTTGAAAGACCTGAATGCAATAAGAAGTATGGACTGTGAGGTTTGGCTTATGAGGGTGAGAAAGTGCTTCACTTGGACTGGGCAAGCAGTTTGCAGAGAAGCTTGCTGTTATGCCCATGTCATGAGAAGTTGTTCAGGGTTGCTTTGCATAGAAATAAAATGGTATGAGCAAAGGGATATGGCACAGAAAGATAATTTTTTGGGTGAAATGCTGCCTGCATTGAGAGTTTCAACCAGTGAAACTGGGTCAGCTGATTTGCAGTGGGGCAACTGGAAGAATGTAGACTCCTTTGAAGGTGCCTGAATGCTCAAAGAGTGTCATGTTCTCCAAAGTCTGGTTTATTTCCCCCTGGATTAAAAAATTGGCACCCTACCTGGTATTGTGGAGTATAATAAATGCAATAAAGAAAGGGTCATTGAGTTTGAAACATGGTCTTGTGTTTTGGAAATGGGCATTGGCAGTGTGAAGCAGGATGCCTGCATGGAGACCCCATGGAGCCATGAGAATGAACTATGGATTTCAGTGAAGACTCAGTGGAGATGCTGGCACCACAAGATGATTGCTAAGGAGAGCTGCCAGCCAGATGAAGTTTTCCAGGACTGTGAGCAGCCTATCTGGAGGGGTAAAATTGGAATGCCAGAGACTTATTGCTGGTTAGAATAATTGAACTTCAATGTTTGTCACTGGCTAGAATTGTTGGACTTGAAGCTACAGAGTTTGATGTTTGCCCTGGCTGTTTTAAATCTTGTATTAGTTGGATATTTCTTTGCTCTGCCCAATGTCCTTTTTGGCAGTGTGAATGTTTATTCTGTGCCATTATGGGTTTTTTTTTGAGGTTGTTGGTTTTTTTTTTTTTTTTTGGTATTATGGCTCAGTTAAAAGACCTTGCATTATGGAGATTTATGAACATCATCAGAATTGACAAAAAGTATGGGGACTTTTAACATTGGATGAATGTATTGCATTTTACATAACGTATGATTATCAGTTATGGGGACCACAGTCAGAATGTGGTGGTTTGATTGAGGTGTCCCCCATAAACTTAGGTATTCTGAATGCTAGGTTGCCAGCTGATGGAGATTTGGGAATTAACGCATCCTGGAGGGAGTGTATTGTTGTGTGTGGGCTTATGGGTGTTGTAGCCAGTTTCCCCTTGGCAGTGTTTGTCACACTCTCCTGTTCCTGTTCCACCTGATGTTGGCTAGGGGGTGATGTCCACCTCTGCTCACACCATCATTTTCTCTGCCATTATGGAACTTCTCCTCTAGTCTGAAAGCCAAAATAACCCCCCCCCCTCCACACACACACACAATCTGCTTTTGGTTGGGTGATTTCTACCAGAAATGCAAAACTGAATGCAACAGTACATATCTTTTTTTCCTTATTTTCCTAGAGCTTTTTGCTTTTCAAATAATGTAGGCTACTTGCTATGTCCCCAGGAAAGCACAGTAAGGTGAGTAGAGTGACCTCATGAACTGTGACTTTCACTAATGACATGTTGACCTTCAGCATCCAGACTCTGACCTTCAGATTCAACTTTCAAATAATTATGATAATATCTACTTCTTCAGGCTGTCAAGAAGACTAGATGTGAAATGTAAATGTTTTATAAACTTTAAAACCTATAAAACAATTTGTATTTATTATTATTGAAAATGTAGAAAGTAATTAGATCTTGCCAAACTTCATTCCTTGTCAACTCTATTTATGAATCCATAAAAACATTTAAAGCATCTCTTCAAAATAGAACTATGAATAGCATCCCTGGCAGAGGAGTTGGGAAGGTGGTACAGGGCTAAAGTGTCACATGAAAGGCCAGAAAATGATTCTGGAACTCTACCAACATTTTCTTCAGTACAAGGTGGAATGTCAACAGTTGGAGAAAAAAATTATAGACAAAAATGGAGGCAACAAAAGCATTTTTTAGTAAAATCTCTAAAACCCAGAACACCAAGTACAGTTTTCCCTTTGCTCATCAAATGTATGCACTGCCTTTGAAACACTATTTCTGGAATGTCAGTTAATGCAGCAGTGGAAATCCATGGAATCAAATCTGCCAAGCCTAAGACAGTTTATATCATGTAAGTATCTACAAACTAATATTAGTGCTAACAAAACCTCCATGATGTTCAGTTTTTCATTGATGCTGAGAAACTCAACTCACATGTAGAACAGATCCAAGTGGGAGAGGATCACTTTCTTTATTCCCCTTTAATATTTTTAATTTCTAAGGAATGAAGCTCCATTTTCATACGTGAAACTAATAGAAAGAAGTACACACATACATATACCACACACATATATGTGTATATGTGTATATAAATGTATATATATATATATATATATATATATATATATATATATATACATACATTTATAAATTGAAATCTACATTGGAAGTTAACAGAAAATGTAATTGTCTTTATGATTTGTTCATCTTCATGCATTGATCTCCATTTCCATCCATTTTTGTAGCAAGTGGTATGACTTAATTATTTTCAATTATAAAATTTCACTGCATATATGCCCACTCTTTATTCATGTATTTGTTGATGAACATAAGGCAGTTCCATTTCTTGGTCACTGTGAACAGTACAGCAGTAAACATGGATGTGCCAGTGTTTCTGCGGTATGTCAACATGGAATTAGAAAAAGGACTATGAGAGAAGATATCTTAAGGATGGGTTGGGGAAGAGAGGGTATTAGAATGCTTGTATCCTAACAGTATTACAGATATCTACTTGGGAGAAGGGGACAAGGAGTATAGGAGAAAGAGAGTGTAGAACAGGGACAAATAATAACAAAGTATGACATATATGTTTGAAAATGCTATAATGAAATCCATTAATTTGTATGCTAATTTAAATAAATTAAGGTAAAGTAAAAGTAAATTTAATAATGCTGAGATCTCATTCTGGGTTTATCCCAAACCAGAGCTATGAATAAATACTTTAATACTGTTGAATCTAGGGCACAAAATGAAGATGTAGGAATTATCATAGGTACAGAATATTCTTATTGAAAAGTTTATTTTTAGATTACACTGAAATATTTTAAGCTAATTTTAGACTTACTTAAGTGTCAAAAACACTACAAAGCATTTATTATATACCACATGTAGATTACTGTACTGTTAATAATTTATGTAACTGTAATAAACCAAGAATGTAAAATTAACATTAGGAAAGCACTATTAACTAAATTGCAGACCTTACTTGAATTTCGCCAAATGTTCTACTATTTTCATTTACCTCATGGTCTAGATGTGTTCATTGCTACTAGAATGACATACTTTTAGGACCTGTTGGCAGATAGAATCAGGAGGTACATGTATGTGTACTACATGCTATGTGAACACATATATAAACAAACACATCTTTCCCTTTTTTCTTTCCTTTATTCTTTCATTCCTTAAATTTCCCTTCTTTCTTTTATTTTTTCCTTTTCTTCTTTCACCTGTCCATCTCTGTACGATCCAACCATACCAGGTCCTGAATTTAAGGCTGATACCACAAATTGTAATCCAACACAGCAGTTTGATTACTGGACTTTCCCTTCATCATAACTGACTCCCCTAAGGAAAAAAAAGTTCACAATTGACACTATATTTTCTTTTTTCCATTCTTTTATTAATTAATTAATTTTGTATTGCTAGCTTCCATACTTAGAGACAATAAACAAGGAAAATTCCCTCTCCTCCCCCACTTTTCCCTTCACAAATCCACAACCCTTTATACACCCTCCCTCTCTACATTAGTCTCTCTTATTTTGATGTCATCATCTTTTCCTTCTATTATGAGGGACATGTGAAGGTAGTGCTAGGATAGCAAGGCCAATTTTTGTCTGGACAATTTTATTGTAAGCAGTCCTACCCTTCTTTTGGCCCTTACATTCTTTCTGCCATCTCTTCTGCAATAGAGCCCGAGCCTTGGAAGATGTAATAGAGGTGGTTCAGTACTGAACTGTCACTTCCTCTCAGTACTATGGTGTCTTCTGGGTCATCCCACTGTTCACTCCTCTCTGAAAAGAGAAGCTTATCTAACCAAAAGTGAGAGTAGCATTGACATATGGGTGTGAACATTAAGTAAACTGCTTACAGGGCAGTTTGGTGAAAATAATATATTCATTTAGCCAGATAAGAGCATGTGTTACACTCTTATGCTCATGACCTCCCCTACCACAGGTATTAGATTAGGTTTTCAGTACCAAGCATGTATTCCTCTTCATAAAGTGGGCCTCCAGTCCAATTGGAGAGCAACTGGTTTCCCCCATAACAGATGTGCCACTATTGCACCCATTTTATTATTTGGCCTGGCTAGCCATACTGGAAGCCTGAAATATCCACTGTTTCACCACTGATGGCTTCTGATCCCATAGGGCTGCATGCTGTATAGCTTTTTTCTATTTTTCTGTCAGCTGGTCTACAGGGCGGAGGTTTCCAGCTCAGCCTCAGTTTGATTTCTCAGTCACCTTGCAGCCAAGGCATGTGGAGTCTTCAGCAATAGAGTCTAGAGTCTTATGACCTATTCCTGGTGAGAAACCAAGAACCTTGGCAATAGCCTGTAATATTTTCAGGGACCACTCTTGCCAACAACTCACTGGAAGGTATTCCAACCATGGCACTGAATTTTTTCTAGTAAAAGTCTGTGGCTTCTGGGTGTGCCACCATTCAAAAAAGTAGGTTACTATATGGCTTATTCACAATAATATCTTGAATTTTGATTAACCTTTCCCCCACCCTTCTTTTACTAAATCCCTTCTTCTGACCTCTCTTAGGCCATTCCACCCCCAGTAATCTGTTCATCTTGTTACATATAAACAACACCATCCCTTTAAGTCCTCCCCTCTCCTCCCTCCCATATAGCACTTTTTTAGCTTACTGGCTTCTGCTACTGATTTTTACTCCAATTCACACATAAGTCTGAAGATGTGACATTTAGCTTTCTGAGCCTGGCTTTCTTAGTATTGTCCTTTCAAGAGCCATTCATTTCCCAGCAAATCTCATAATTTCATTTTTATTTATGGCTGAACAGAACCCTATTGTATAAATGTACCACATCTTGATTACCCATTCATCAGTTCTGGGACATCTAGGTGGGTTCCATTTCCTGTCTACTGAAAATGAAGCAATAATAAACATGGTTGTGCAAATATCACTAAGGTAGTGAGAAGAGTCCTTAGGACATGTGCCTAGGAGTGGGGGAGTTTCTTTGGGGTCACAAAAGTTTGTAATTTTATGAAGTCCAACTGGTTGATTAGTGGTTTTATTTCTTGAGCAACTGGGGCTATATTTAGAAAGTCACTGCGTATCCCAATATGTTGAAGGGATTCCCCTACTTTTTTTCTCTAGCAGTTTCAGAGTTTCAGGACTGATTTTAAGGTTTTTGAACCATTTTGACTCAATTCTTATGCATAGAGATAGATAAGGATGTATTTTCATTTTGCTACATAAAAATCCAGTTTTCACAGCACCATTTGTTAAATAGAATCTCTTTTCTCCCATGCATATTTTTGCCGTTTTTGTCAAAAATCAAATGGCTATAGTTGCCTGAATTTACATCTGGGTCCTCTATACTGTTTCATTGATCTATGTGTCTGTACTTGTGCCAGTATCATGCTGTTTTTGTTACTATGACTTTGTAATATAGCTTAAAATCAGGTATGGTGATATTGCCAGCCTTATTTTTGTTGCTGAAATTGTTTAGGCTATTCAAGGTTTATTTTTAATTTTATTTGTTTATTTTTCTGTGCTTCCAAGTAAAGTTTAGGATTTTCTTTCTTTTTTATTTCCATGATGAATGACACTGGAATTTTAATGGGGATTGCATTAAATGTACAGATTGCTTTTGGTAAGATTGACATTTTCACAATATTGGTTCTTCCAATCCAAGAACATAGGGTGTTTTTCCATTTTTTAATGTCTTCTGTTTCAAAGTTTTCATTGTAGAGATCCTTCACTCCCTTGGTTAGGTTAGTCCAAGGTACTTAAATTATTAATTTTTTGAGGCAATTGTGAATGGGACTGATTCCCTGATTTCATCCTCTGCATGTTTACTGTTAGTATATAGGAAAACTACTAGTTTCTGTGTACATATTTTGTAGCCTGCAACGTTGCTAAAAGTGTTTATTAGCTCTAATAGCTTGCTGGTAGAGTCTTTATGTATAGTCTTTATGTATAGAATCATATGATTTTCAAACAATGATTATTTTATCTATTCCTTTCCAATTTGTATCTCTTTATGAGTGTCTCTTGTCTGATTGCTATGGCTAAGACTTCTAGTAATATATTAAATAAAAGTGGGGACAGTGGACACTCTTGCCTTGTTCCTGATAATATTGGAAAAATTTCAAGTTTTTCTTTTGCTATTTAATTGGCTGTAGTTTGTCATAAATAGGCTTTATTATGTTGAGATATGAATTTCTACAGGACTTGTTTGAAGGGATATTGCATTTTGTTAAATACCTTTTCTGCATCTATTGAGATGATCGCCTGAAATTTTTGTCCTTCAGTCTATTCATATAGTGTATTACATTTATTGATTTGCATATGTCGAACCATCCCTGAAACTCTGGGATAAAGCCTACTTGGCCAGGATGAATGATCTTTTTGATATATTCTTGTATTCTATTTTCCAATATTTTGTTGAGAATTTTTGCATCTGTGTTCATGAGGGAGATTGGTCTGTACTTTTCTTTTTTGTTCTGTCTTTGTCTGGTTTGGGTATCAGTGCAATACTGTCTTTGTAGAAGGAGTTTTGTAGTATTCCTTCCTTTTCTATTCTATGTAAAATTTGAGAAGTATTGATGTTAGTTCTTCCATGAAGGTCTAGTAAAATTCACCAATGAATCTATCTAGGCCTGGACTATTTTTCTTTGAGAGGTTCTCTTATAACTGCTTGGATCTCCATACTTGTTATAGGTATTTTTAATTGGTTTATCTTGATTTAATTTCAGTACGTCATATAAATCTATAAAATCATTGATTTCTTTCAGATTTTCAAACTTAGTTGAGCATATTTTTTTAAAGTATGTCCTTATGATTTTCTGAGTCGCTTTGGTATGTGATACTATGGTGTGTTTTCTTTTTTTCTCTTTTTTTCTTTATTAGTTAGTTTTGTATTAAGCAAATACAGTCAGTGTGGTACCATTATTAGGCTCATCTGTGACCTACCCCGTCCCCTTGTCCCCTCCTTGTTGAGGTATATGGGTCATGCATTGTGGAGTTAGCCCACAGTTATGGGTAAGATAAATGTCTCTGCATATCATGACCCAACATGTGGCTCTGACATTCTTTCTGCCCCCTCTTCCGCAAAATTTCCCTGAGCCATGTTGGGTTCATTTTTGGTCTGCTTCAGTGATGAGGTGTTGGGGGCCTCTGAGGCTCTGGCTCCCTGATTTGGTAGGAGTTGATTTTTCTCTGTGTTGATCTCCTTCACCCTTGTGCTGGTATCTGGTTCATCAGGAAAACAACACCCTTGCTTGTTTTGCCAGTTTTTCTTAGTTTCAGCTGGGGCCCTTTTGAGGTATGATGGGGTGGCTCTCTCCTTAGGATCTACATCTATCTGAAAAAGAGAAGCAGATTCTCCAACGGAGAGTAAGTTAGCACCAGGAAAAAAGAGATAAAGCTTACTTTTTTAATAGAGAATTTAATAGGTATAGGCCCTCTTGTAGCCCATTTGATGGTAGCTTGATATTGGAGAGTGGGCTTATGTTTGGATATGGTTCTGACTTGTTTCCCAGCTCTAGCTATGGGTCCCATACCACTGAGGAGATCAGTTAGTCAAATTAAGAGCAGTTGGTTCCCCACCACCGCTGTGTGCCACTATTGCACTTGTGTGGGCATCACGACAAGTTATTTGCTGCTAAGTAGGTTAGACCATGAGTTGCTTCGACAGATATTGGTCATTTTCCCCCATTCCCCATGTAGCACCTTCTGGCACTAGACGCACTGACTGTCTGGGGATTGACTGTCTTCCAACTTCCAGCCATGCCATTCTATTTTGCAAGTCAACCACATAAGGTGCCTTCAGCAGTAGGGTCTTACCACTAACCATTGGTGAGTCATCAAGTATTCTGACAGAAATCTGTCTGTCTTTTAGGAAACCTTGTAGGTATCTCTGATCTAAAGCTCATTGTGAATGATAGCCCCATGCTGGTACTGGGAGTTACAGGTCAGTGCCCACTAAGAAAAGGAGGAAAAAGACAACTAACATACAAGAGTTAGAGAGAAGAGAGAGAGAGAGGGAGAGGGAAAGGGAGAGGGAGAAGGAAGGAGGGAAGATGTAGAAGATTAAGGTTAGTGGTGATCCTACCTTCTCCAATGTCTTCTGGTTTAGGTGTTCCCTGTAAGGGCCTGGTGAAGGATCAGCCATTTGGTCTGTCTTTTAGTAAGTAGAATTTTATGGTACCATTGCCATTTGGGTCTGGATTTGTGTTTCCCACCACTTTGATGCCCTCCCCTCCCTCCCCTTCCATCCTAGTGTCTAGTCCATGAGATGCTTGCTGGATATGTAAGGTATCTTGGGCAGACTCAGGTTAGGTGCTGTAGATGAGAGAGACTATGTGGCGATCTTTTTTCTGTGATTGGGTAAGTTCACTGAGAATGATCTGTTCCAGGTTCAACCATATTTCCTCAAATTTCATTGTGTCATTTTTTGTTACTGCTGTATAGAATTCCATTGTGTAGATATACCACATCTTAGTTATCCATTCTTCTAGTTATGGACATCTGGGTTGATTCCAGCTCTTAGCTATTACAAATTGAGCTGCTGAAAAACATGGTTGAGCAAATCTGTCTAGCCTGTGGTTTGAAGGTTTTAGGGGAGATGCCCAGTAAGGGAATAACTGGATCTGTTGCTATCTCTATATTCAGCTTTTTCAGAAGTCTCCATATTGCTTTCCAAAGCTACACCTGCTTGTTTCTTATTCCCATTTGCTTGGAATACTGTTTTCCACCCTTTCACCCTGAGGAGGTGGCTGTCTTTAGTGGTGAGGTTGGTTTCTTGAAGGCAACAGATTGAGGGGTCTAATTTTTTGATCCATCCTGTTAGCTTTTGTCTCTTGATGGGTGAATTAAGGCCATTAACATTTAGGGTAATGACTGTGAGATTTGATTTGATCCCTGCCATATTGTGATGGTAAATGTGGGTTGGTGTTTTCATTGGCTTTGAAGGTTTTTGTGCCTACTCTGAGTTTGGTTGTTGTGATCTGCTTCTTGTAGGCAATTGAGTTTGAATATTTGTTTCTTCTCTCTGCAGAATTTCCTGAAATACTCTCTGTAGGTTTGGTTTTCTGTTCATATAATTGTAAAGCTGAGTTTTCTCATGGAATGTTTTTCTTTCACCATCTATTACGGGGGATACTTTTGCTGGGTAGAGTAGTTTGGGTTGGAAGCCATAGGTTCTTAGACTTTGCAGTGTTTCACTCCAGGCCCTTCTAGCTTTCAGGGTTTCCATTGAGAAGTCTGAAGTAATTCTGATGGGGTTACCTTTGAAGGTGGTGGGCTGTTTTTCCCTAGCTGCTTTTAGGATTTTCTCTTTGGTGTCAATGTTTAGAGTCTTAATGACAATATGCCTTGGAGAGTTTCTCCTTTGGTCCAGTCTGTTTGGAGTTCTATTGGCTTCTTGTATCTTGATGGGCCTTTCTTTTAAGAGACTGGGGAAATTTTCTTCAATTATTTTGTTAAATAAGTTCTCCATGCCTTTGGTCTGAATTTCTTCTCTTTCTGGTATTCCAATGATCCTGATATTAGGAGGTTTAAGTGTATCACACAATTCCCTCATGTTCTGTTCACACGAACTTTTAAACTTACTGAAATTTTTGAACTCTCTAGCTGTTTCTTCCATCTTGTCTTCCAGATCAGAGTTTCTACCGTCACTTGGCTGACTCTGTTCTTGAGAGCTTCTAGAGAGTTTTGGACTTGTTCAATTAAGTTTGAATTTTCTATTACTTTTCTATGTATAGTTTCCATCCCTCTGTCAAGCTCCCTTTTCACTTCATTTGCTGATTTTCTTGATGATTCTTGGAGTTCATCCTTGCATTTCTTTATGTCTTCATTTAGCATGGCCAGCTGATTTTTAAGGTCTTCTTTTTTTCACTCTCCCTCAAATCTCTTAACTCTCTTTGAACTCCTTCCAATTTCTTATCTATTAGTTCTAGTTTAGTGGTGGCAGCATCCACACTATTATCGGTCCTTTGTTGCTTTCCTGCAAGTTCTACTGGTAGGTTGGTCAGGGTTGCATTGCTCATAACTTCAATTTGGTGTTCTGATCCTAATGGTTCTTCTATGTTTTGGTTAGGTGTATTCATTGTAGGAATGGGTGATCTAATTTGATTTCCTTGCATTTGATTTTTTGTGTTATTTCCTTTGCGCTGTGGTATGCCCATGACAGTGTATGGGCATGTAGGTGGGCGTATCATCTTGGGCTCAAGCACATTGGGAATATGAGGCAGCCTGGGGCAGTTGCCAAGCAGCCTGGGCTTTGGCTCTTACTTGCCAAAGCTGCCTATCTACTGCCTGGCAGGGGATCCAAATTTGCCTGAATTCTCAAGTGATAATGTGCCAAAGCTGCCTGAGCTCAAGCTAGGAGTGACACTGAGGCACCAAGCACTGAAGGAGCCTGAACTCTGGCTGGGAACACTGGGACCCGGAAGCAGTCTGCACTCCCCTGCCACAGGACAATGGTGGCCGGCCGGCATGTTAGACAGGTAGGAGATGACACCTGTGCTGGCGCAAGTGAGAGACACAGTATGAGCTTGTGTGGCAGTTGCTATGGGACTGGGCTCAGTCAGAAGGGGGGCAGTGGATGAGTGTGTGGAGCAGTCTAAGCTTCCATATGCAGGGATCAATTGGCATGCAGTGGCGGGGGGGGGGGTGCAGGTGGCAGCGGCAGCGCTGTGGACATGGCGGTTATTTGTGGGGAAGGGTGGGCTACCCTGCCTACTAGGGGATCCACAATTCCCTGTTTTCCCCCGCCTCTGTGCCCTCCCATATTTCTCTCCCCTAAAAGCCCCATTGAACCCTTAATATCTTGCCATTCTTTCCCCGGGATTTGCAGTGCAGCTAGGTGGTTTCCATCTTGGCCAGAAGTCCCTATGCTGTCTTTTCCATCTCTAATTTTCTTAATTTTTGTCTCTTCTCTCTTTCTTCTGGTCAGATTTGCAAAAGGTTTATCAATTTTGTTTCATTGATTTTTTTGAATAGTTTTTTTTTGTTTTTTATTTCATTAATTTATGCCCTAATCTTTATTATTTCTTGCCATCTACTCATTTTTGGTTTGCCTTGTCCTTTTCCCAAGGCCTTAAGGTGAAGCATTCAGTTCTTTAATTAAGACATTCCTAATTTTTTAATATAGTGCTTAGAGGTATAAATTTCCCTTTTAGGACTGCCTCCATTGTGTCCCAAAGGTTTTCTTATGTTGTATTCTCATTATCATTTTATATTAATTTTTTATTTTCTTTTTGATTACTTCAATGACCTATTCATAATTTAGTGCTATACTCTTTATAGTGTCCATGATTTTGTGTATACTATGTTGTTTTTCTTGTTATTGATTTGTGTTTTAATACAATTGTGATGAGATATAGTACAAGGTATTATTTCAATTTTTCTTTATTTGTTATGATTAGCTTTGTGTCCTAATATATACTCTGTTTTAGAGAATGTGCCATGTATTGCTGAGAAAAATGTGTATTCTGCAACATTTGCCTTGTTCTTCTTTTTCCAAGGCTTTAAGTTGACACAATTAGGTCATTTACTTGTGACCTTTCTAATTTCTTAATATAGGCACTTAAAGCTATAAATTTACCTCTTAGAACTGCCTTAATTGTGTCCCCGAGATTTTGGTACATTGTGTTCTCATTATTGTTTGACTCCATGAATTTTTTGATTTCCTTCTTGATTTCTTCATTGACCCATTCATCATTTAGTAGTGTATTGTTTAGTTTCCATGATTTTGTGTATTCTCTATAGCTTTTCTTGCTATTGATTTGTAGTTTGATTCCATTGTGATCAGATAGAATGCAAGGAATTATTTCAATTTTCCTATATTTGTTAAGATTTGCTTTGTGTCCTAATATATGGTCTATTTTAGAGAATGTTCCATGTACTACTGAAAAGAATGTATATTCTGCAGCATTTGGATGAAATGTCCTGTATGTATCTGTTAGGTCCATTCCTTCTATGACCTCATTTAGTCCAGATGCCTCTCTGTTTATTTTTTCCCTGGATGACCTGTCAATTGATGAGAGTGGGGTGTTAAAGTCACCCACTACCACTGTGTTGGTGTTATCTGTGAACTTAGTTCTAATAGTGTTTGTTTGATGAATTTGGGAGCCCCATGTTAGGTGCATATATGTTTAGGATTGTAATGTCCTCCTGTTGGGGTGTGCCCTTAATCAATATAAAGTGACCTTCCTTATCTTTCTTGATTAATGGTGGACTGAAGTCTACCTTGTCAGATATTAGGATAGCAACCCCTGCTTGTTTTCTAGGCCCATTTGCTTCAAACACCGTTTTCCAACCTTTCACCCTAAGATAATGTCCATCCTTTGTAGAAAGGTGAGTTTCTTGGAGACAACGAATTGTAGTATCCTGCTTTTAAACTCAGTCTGCAAACCTATGTCCTTTGTTTGGGGCATTGAAGCCGTTGATATTAAGGGATAATATTGAAAGGTGTGTATTTATGTTTGCCATTTTTTTTTTTTTTTTTTTTTTGTAGTTCTGGTTCTAGCTTTGCTCTCTTGTGTTAACTAGTATTTGAGTATTGTTTGTTTTTTCCCGGTTCCTTATATATGTGCTTTTCTTTTTCTCCAGCATGGAGGATTCTTTCAAGTATTTTCTGTAGCGCTGGTTTTGTCTTCAAATACTCCTTTAGCCTGCTTTTGTTGGGGAATGTCCTTATTTCTCCATCTATTTGAATGGATAGCTTTGCGGGATAAAGTAACCTTGGTTGACAGTTATCTTTCAGAACTTGGAATACATCCCTTGATGCCCTTCTGGCTTTTAAAGTTTGTGTTGAGTAATCTGCTGTAATCCTGATAGGCTTGCCTTTGTAGGTAACTTGATTTTTCTCTCTAACTGCTTTCAATATTTTTTCTTTGGATTGTGTGTTTGGTAGTTTGATTATAATGTGACGAGGAGAGGTTCTTTCCAGGTTTTGTCTGGCTGCTGTTCTAAAGAATTCCTGTATCTGCATTGGCACCCCTTTCCCAATTTGGGGGAAGTTTTCTTCTATGATTTTGTTGAAGATGCCTACTATGCCTTTGGAGTGAAATTCTTCTCCTTCTACTATGCCCTGAATTCTTATGTTTGATCTTTTCATAGTGTCCTGAATATCTTGAAATTCCCATTCATACTTTTCTATTAGTTTGTCTTTCTCTTTGTTGTACTGTATTAGTTGTGCCACCTGGTCTTCTAGCTTAGATATTCTGTCCTCTCCTTCATCCATTCTACTGGTGAGATTTTCTACAGAATTTTTTATTTCATTAACTGTGTTCTTCATTGCTAGTAATTCTGACTGGTTTTTCTTTATTATTTCTATTTCCTTATTTATGTCTTGTATTGACTACTTTGTTCCATTAAATTGGTGTCCTGTGTCTTCTTTGATTCCTTTGATTTCCTCTTTGATTCCTTTTATTTCCTCTTTGATTCCTTTGATTTCTTCTTTGACTTCTTTGAACATATTTCCAATCATTCTTTTGAAATCTTTCTCAGGTATTTCCTCTAACTTGTACTCACTGCAGGTCATTTCTGATGCATTAATACTTTTTGGTAGATTTATATTGTCTTGATTTTTAGTGTTTCTTGTGTTATAGTGTACATATTTTTGCATCTTGGATTAAGTTAATGCTTGGATTTTCTAGTTAGCTTGGTATTCTTAGCTGTATCAATCGATCTGATGTCATATATCTTCAGGGTAGGAGCTTAAGGTGTTAGGTGTGGCTCTTAAGACTCTCAGAGTATCTACAAAGATGTTCCTAGGGTTGGGTTTGCCTGTTATGGGAGTATTCAAGTAGGCTGAGTGGAACCAAATACAAATAGACTAAAATTTAACTAAAATTAAACTAAACACATTCAATGAAAAACAGCGCCAAGTATTTATGCAAGGGTAGGTATTATAACAACCAGATCCTCTATCAAGAAACAGCTTAAGATTTCTGGTCTGTTGAGGGCTCCAAGTTAGCTTGTGACCAGATGAGACCCTTCCCTGGTGCAATCCCAGTTACCTTTTTAGATGATTTTGGTCTCAATTATGCTGTGCTCTGCTTGTGCCCCTCTTTGGTGCCCTGTGGGTTCAAGTAGGCTGGTTGGATCACTGGACTGCTGTTCTGTGTTCTGGATCTGGGCACTGGCTTTTCCTGTTGAGCAAGATGAGCCTGGCAGCTGTGGCCCCACACCTGCCACCACCACTGCTGAAGCTGCCACTGCTGCAGTCCCTGCTGCCGCTGCTGCTGCTGAAGCTGCCGCTGCTGGCGGAGCCACTGCTGCTGCTGCTGCTGCTGGAGCTAGAGCTGCTGCTGCCACTGCTGGATCTGCCACTGCCGGAGCCACTGCTGCTGTTGCCAGAGCTGGTGCTTCTGGTGCTGCTGCCACTGACGGAACCGCCACTGCCGGAGCTGGAGCTAGAGCCAGAGCCACAGCTGCCAGAGCAGTTTAGGCCTTCCTGTGTGGGCTCTGGATGCTCTGGATCTCTCCTACTTCTCTGCTGCCTTTTTAATTTCTTATACACCTCACTTTTTAGTAAAAGTGTGTATTTTGCTGGGTATTCTTTGGCTTTTTCTCCCCTAGGCTGCTTTGGTGTGGTTCCTAAGCCGCCACCTTAACTGGAAGTCCCTGTTCTGCAACATTTGGATGTAATATTCTGTAGATGTCTTTAGGTCCATTTTTTAAAAGCATCATTTAATCCAGATGCATCTCTGTTTATTTTTTGCTGGGATAACCTGTCATTTGTTGAGAGTAGGGTATTTTTAAGTCACCCTTGACAATTGTTTTTGGTATTATCTGTGACTTTAATACTAGTAGTGTTTATTTGATGAAATTAAGAACTTACATGTTAGGCACATACATGTTTATGATTGTAATGTCTTCCATTGAAAAGTTCCTTCATTTAATATAAACTGACATTCCTTATCTTTCATGACTAATCTTGGTTTGAAATATATCCTGTCTGATATTAAGATAGCAACAACTGCTTGTTTCCTAGGCCCATTTTCTAGAAATACAGTTTTCCATCCTTTTACCATAAGATATTGTCCATATTTTATGGAGAGGGGTTTCTTGGAGAAAACAAACAGAAGGATCTTTTCTTTTAAACCAATCTACAAGCCTCTGTCTTTTTGTTGGGGCATTGAGGCCATTGATATTAAGAGTTATCATTGAAAAGTATACATTTATTCTTGCCATTTTCTTCTTATTTGATAATGCTTACTGTTTTACCTTTACTCTCTTGTATTAACTGTTATTTAAGTGTGGTTTAATTTTTCCTATTTCCACATATGTGTGTTTTGCTTTATCTTCATTATGAAGGATCCCTCCAAGTATTTCTTCTCCTTCTACTATACCTTAATTCTTATGTTTGATCTTTTCATTGCTAGTATTTTGATAGTATTTCTACTTCCTTACTCATGTCTTGTCTTGACCTCATTAGAATTGGTTTCCTGTGCCTTTGTTGATTCCTTTGATTTATTTGAACCTAATTGTAATCATTCTTTTGAAATATTTCTCAGGCATTTTGTCTAAGTCATTCTCACTGGAGGTAATTTCTGATGAATTTATAATTTTGGTGGAATTATATTGTCTTGGTTTTTTTGTTTTTCTTGAATTGTAATGTAGAGATTTTTACACCTTGGGTTAATTTGATGCTTTCATTTTCTAATTATCTGCAGTATTCTTAGATGTATAATTCTGATATTACATATCTTCTGAGTAGGAGTTTAAGGTGCTAGGTGTGGCTATTAAATGACTCTCAGAGGAACAGAAAAAGTTACCCTAGATGTTGGGTTTGCCTGCTATGCAAGTAATGTAGTACGATGGGTGGAGCAAAATACAGGCAAATTCTAAAATTCAATTCATCAATATACACATTTAATCAAAACCAGTATGGAGTATTTTTGTAAGAAAGAGTATTAAAACAAACAGATCATCTAACAAAGTCAAAGTCTCTAAGGCTGTGTGTTACCCCACACCCTTAATCCTGTCAACTGGAAGGCTGAGATTTCTGTTTTTTTAAGGGTTCCAGGTCAACCTGTGGCAGCGTGTGACCCTGCACCCATAAATGACAGAGGAAGAGAAAAGGGCACTATAAATCAGGAAGCAACAAATGATAACCCCAAAATATAGATTATTTAAGAATGGTAAATCTGACCATCCATCAGATTTAACACATAATTTAGCACTTAAATTAGCACTTCTACTGCAGGCCTATACACCAGGATTTTTTTGGTGGGTACTGACCTGGTGTAAGCCTTGTTACCTTTTGGGATGGCCTTGGTCTCAGGTATGCTGTATGCCCACTAGGGTCCCCCTTCCCTGTGCTGTGGACTCAAGTAGGCTGGCTGGGTCCATGGGTTGCTGCTCTGATCACTGGTGAGGGATTTTGTATAGCTGAGTTCTCTCACCCAGGTCTCTGGTGGTTGCTGCCACTGGTGTTTGGGGGAGGGGAGGCTATGAATGGTGCCTAAAGTGGAACTGGAACTGCAGAACTGGTCCCCATGATCCTCTTCCTCATGAGCTGCTAAGCTGGCCACTGCTGTCTTCTCCTTCAGGTTTCTCAAGTTTGAGAGGAGGCTAGTATGAAATGAAAATCCCTTCACCTGGCTTCTCCTGCAGCTCAGGCAGAGCCTAGAGATGACATTGACCCATACTGCTGCTGGAGCCACTTCTGCCTCCTTCTGTTGACTGTAAAAGCTCTGGATCTCTCCTACTTCCCTGCCATGGTCGAAAATTTATTATACATCTTCACTTTTTGGAAAAAGAATGTGATTTGCTGTTTATCTGCCATTGCCCCACACCACATTGCTTTAGCATGGCTCCTACTCTGCCATCTAACACAGAAAGTTCTTTTTCTGTTCAATTCTTAAAATACACATAGAATAGTTTTAAAAATTGCTGAGGAACCAACTGCTCTCAATTTGGCTAACTGATCCCCTCACTGGTATGGGACCCATAGCTGGAGCTGGGAAACAAGTCAGAACCATATCCAAACATAAGCCCACTCTCCAATATCAAGCTACCATCAATTGTGGGCTACAAGAGGGCCTACACCTATTAAATTCTCTATTAAAAAAAAGTAAGAGTTATCTCATTTGTCCTGGTGCTAACTTACTCTCTGTTGGAGAATCTGCTTCTCTTTTTTAGATAGATGTAGATCCTAAGGCGACAGCCACCCCATCATACCTCAAAAGGGCCCCGGCTGCAACTAAGAAAAAATGGTGAAACAAGCAAGGGTGCTGTTTTCCTGATGAACCAGATACCAGCACAAGGGGGAAGGAGATCAACACAGAGAAAAATCAACTCCTATGAAATCAGTGATCCAGAGCCTCAGAGGCCCCCAAAACCTCATCACTGAAGCAGACCAAAAATGAACCCAACATGGCTCAGGGAAATTTTGTGGAAGAGGGGGCGGAAAGAATGTCAGAGCCACATGTTGGGTCATGATATGCAGAGACATTTATCTTACCCATTACTGTGGGCTAACTCCACAATGCATGACCCATATACCTCAACAAGGAGGTCCCAAGGGGAGGGGGTAGGTCACAGATGAGCCTAATAATGGTACCAAACTGACTGTATTTGCTGAATACAAAACTAACTAATAAAGAAAAAAAGAAAAAAAATTGCTGAGGAAAAAATAATTAGAACTCATTTGTCTTTTGTTTGTTTGTTTTTTTTCATGTCCCATAACGATACTGTTTTTTGTGTTACTTATATAATTTCTTTGTATCTTCCCCCACTCAATGTTGACATGTTATTATTTGTATTAAAATTAGATTTATTTGTTATATTCTACATTTTTGGTCATACAATATATGACACGGTGGCTGATTTTAAATATTTTAGGGGTATTTGAATAGGACCAGATGATTTCATGAGAATTATGGCAAAAATAAAGGAAAAAAAATAATCTTTCAGCTATCTTGAACATGATTATAGTGAAAAATACGTTTCATAAGTTTTTTTTTAATTAGTAGGAATAGTTCACTATTTCTATAAGCATGTAGGATAAAAGACTACATTACAGATTTCTCAGAATATATACATATTTATAATAAATCCTGAATACTCAAGTTTGGGTACATCAACAGAAGACACCTAATTATCTGTACCACAAATATCCCACAAAACCAGTTCCCAAGGACAACCTAGAGAAGATATATATATATATATATATATATATATATATATATATATATATATCTGGAATAATATGCTATGTGTGTATCAGAATCAATTTCCCATATATCATACACCAAAGTTACATAGGCTAAGCCAGAAAATTACATATCCTGCTACTTTTTCCAGTTCAGTCTCTGATAATCTCTTTCAATTATATTTAAATGATATATAAGTGGCAATGATTTTAGCTACACAATTTTTCAACATACAAACAATTAAATTCTTAAAATTAACATTTCTTACTTTACTATTTTACAATGATTTAAGGACAAAGTTGAGTATGGAAAACCTTGTCTAATATCATTATGCTAGATGAACTTGGGTACAAATACATGTGGATACATATCACATGTCACACATGCAACATTTCAAAAATGTTGCTCATTGAAGGTAATAGTAGAATGATAGTCACTGTGTAGGGAGTAGGGAAGCGTAGGGAGAGGGAGAGATGGGACAAAGTTGACCAAGAGGGACTAAATTATAGATATCAGTAAGAAGTCTTGGTGTACCACTGAACAGTAAATGTGACTATAAATACATTATATAATTCAAAAACTAGACAAAAAGCTTATGTATGTTGCCATCATACAAAAATAATAAAGGAGATGATATGTTTAAGCATTGTACAATGTATAAATATATAATATATTAATATTATTAACAATAACATTATAATTATATATTATATATAATATTATATTGATATATAACGTATATAATATATACTAAATATAATATAATAAATTAATATATTAATATATAATAGTATACATCTAATATATAATACATAAACATATAATACATATTATAAATGCATATTATAAATTATAAATAATATTATAATAATATAATATATTAATATATAAGAGTATACATATAATACATATAATAGTATACATTATATAATGTATATTATATATAACATAATGTATAATATAATATTTATATATTATACATTATATAATACATATATATACATTTATACATAATACATACATATATATACATTACACATATAATGTATATATATGTATGTATTATGTATTAATTAATGTGTATATATACATATATATATATATATATACATTAATACATAATACATATATATATACATATATATATATATACATTATATAATACTTATAATGTATAAACGTTACATAGCATCCCAAAATATGTGTAATTTTGGGGTATTTTGTATTCAGTTAAATAATCAATTTAAATTCAAAACAAGTACAAAATGATTTAAGAAAATTATCCATATATCATAGTTATGTTATTAAATATGTTTTAAATAATTTCATTTCAAAATCAATCTTCCAAATACTGTATATGCTTGACATTCTTTTCTTTATTTGAATTTTACATATTGATGTCAATAGTTGATGGGAAAGTAATACAAAAAGAAGACAAATGTTCTCCCTTAAATAGTGGTAAAATGACAAGTTTGATAGTACTGCATGAGTACTGGGATCAGAATGTGAAATCTCCTGCATGGATTGCATAATAATTAATAGGTAAGTTGCAATATCTCTCCATCCATAGCTTTGTGAATTGGCTATATCCAAGTGAACAGAGGTGCCGATTAAAGTTGAAAGTCATGTTGAAAACAGGCCTGGCATTTCGGTTGGTACATGTCCATCAGGGGCACTCATCCACCAGATCCAGTGGTAACATTTTAAGAGGATTCTGCACACAAAGCCAGTATGGTTATTAGTAATTCCACTATTATCTTTTCATGATTGTCTCATTGAACAACAGTGACTGGTACATTTCTAGAAAAGAAATGCCTAATGTCTGAACACTGTGCTGTATAAAAACATTAGGATAATTTAGACTAAGTGCAAATAAGAGAATACTGCTTTTAAAATATTAAGTTTCACAATAATACCCATTTGCTTTGTGTTTAGGTAATAAACTTTTCACAAATCTACAACTTTATCAGGCATAATATTTTGTTAGAGATGGGGTAAAACATTTAAAGCTCAAAATGACAACAATCTAAACATTTTACTTTCCATCATATCATAATTTCTAAATAATGTTCAAAGTGTTACTTTCCATAGTGTGGTAATAATATGCCTGATAGTACTCTTCACAATGTCATTAAATAATAATCATTACCTATGAGTATAGTCTTGATAGTGGGGCACATTTTTTCTCTCTTTTTATTCATGCAAAAAAATAATGTGCATAATTTTAAGTAACTTTTCCAAGATTTAGTGTCATAAAACAAAGACATGGATATTTCTGATGCTAGCACTACAATATCATAATATTCTATTTTTAATTTTCTAGCTGAAAACGTGAGAATTCTAGGCTTTACTATTATATTAATTTTAAACTTTCTTACTTAAACATAGAAGACTATAGTAAGTACATAATATAAGAATATTCTGTTTTGATCTTTCCTCCTATTCCCCCACAAAATGAATTTAATAGTTTCCATAATACACAACCACCATACATTTGAGTGTGATGTTTCATATGCTACTGTATATTTCTCACTTTGAGACATAGTCACAGTTGATCGTATTTCATCTTTATTTAAAATCTTTGAAATTTTAATTCTCAAAAAGGATTATTCGGAAGATGACTTACATCCCAGAGACACACACCTTGAACTAAAATCTCAGAAAGATTTTCACAGAAGCGTCATTTAAAAAATATTATTGGCTAATCACAGAATTAGATCTGATGTCAGGACTAAAGCACAAAAAGGTACAAGTGATAATGGGCATCCTGAGTTATCAATGAGTAAAGACGTGCAAAAAGGAGTAGGGACAGCATGCTTAAAAAACACAGAGGAACTGTCAAGGTCTAGAGCCGACACCAGTGTAATACCAAAATAACAAATGATGATATCAGTGAAAAGAAATAGATGAAATAAATATGTACATTGCCATACCAATAATAAATGAATCAATCAATAAATGATTGATATTGTAAATAAGAGCTGTTCACTTATAGAAGAATGCCAATTAATCAATAAAATGGGGATTTTAAAAAAGTAGTTTATTATTAGGTAAATACTGCAATTGTAATTAAGGCATTAATAGATATGTATGTAAAATCATTTGAAACAGATTATTTAAATAGTCTAAAAGTATTTTCCCATGCCATAAATGTAAATTATAAAAAGATATATTATTCACAATAGTTAGGAAATTGAATCAACCTAAATGTCCATCACCTGATGACTGGATAATGAAAATTTTGTATACATTACATGATGGAGTTTTATTCAACCATAAAGAAAATTAAGTTATGAAATTTGTGGGAAAAGTGAATGTAATTGGGAAAAATATATACTAAATGAGGTAACCAAAGTCCAGAAAGGCAAAAATTTGTATGTTTTCCTTCCTATGGGATTCCTAACTTTAATACTTGAATGTGTGTAAGTAAGGGGATATGAAACTAAATATGGGCTACATTTCCAGATAGAGACCATGAGGGAAGAACAAGGGGTGATTAGAAGGGGGAGCCTGAAATATTACAGCAGAGTGGAATTCTGCTTAATCTGCTAACTTGCAGGGAAAACACAAGGGGAAGGGGGAAAGGGAAAGGGAAAATTTGCACGAAAACACCACAATGAAACCTAATAATCTTTAATCTAATGAATTTTTTAATAAAGAAAATAAAAATATGAATAAAAATGATATTAAATAAATTTAATTTAAAATATAAGTTATAATTCTAGGGTGAAGAACTTGTAAATATAATCTTGATAATATGAACAAAGTTAACAGTAAAACAAGAAGACAATTGAACTTCAGTGACTTCCTCATATGATACACCCAGGACATATAAATTTGGCAGCTTTAGTGAAATAAATAATAAAATGAGTAAGTTTAATCTAGTCAGGAGAAACATCTTAAAAAACAAATTGAGGGGCATCCAAATAATAGACTTCAAAATTTTCACTGTCTCAAAAAACAGTGAAAGCCCAAATAGATTAGGACTTGGCCCAGATTAATAAATGGCGAGGGAACATATTAATATGTGGGAACCAAAATGTGATTCCAAGTCATAAAAGGACACTAGTGGAAAAATTGGTGAGCTTTAATTGAGATCAGTCAATTATTCAGTAATGATGAGTCAATATTAGTTTTCTTCTCTTGGTAGATTTACTATGGATTTATAAGGTAATAATGTTAGGGAAAGCTGGAGTCTTTCTCCATCACCCAGGCCCAGGTTGTGATGCACTCTCTGGAAACAGCAGTCTTGCCCATCTCACTAGTTGCTCTATGGTTTTGCCTGGGTTCTAGCTGCCATGTGAGGGTTTGTTCATCTCCTGTCATGGAGTCAGATGTCCTGGTCTTGTTGATAGATTTTGGTTGTCCTTAGCCCTCAGTGCTTTCAGAAAAGTAAAAACAGATTCCCTAGTGGAGATGGAGATCAAATTAAGATATAGGGGATAAACATTGTTAATTTAGAGAGATTTTGATGGGTATAGTCTCACTTTTGGACAAAGATTTGTGAGAATTTTTCATTGGAATCCATAGTCTTGATCTCCATAGAATTCTGACTCGGCTCCCAGTTCTAGCTATGGGTTCCTTTCTATTGAGTGGATCTCTTAGCCAATCAGAGAGTCATTGGTTACCCATCTATGCTGTGCACCATTATTGCACAGGTATGTCCATCTTGTCAGGTTGGTTGCTTTTATATAGTAGTATTCCCTGCTTGCTTACAACATTGTTATCCAAGTCTCTCAGCAGATCATGTAGGACTTTCCAGCACTATACAGGCTAACCATCTGGGAACTGTCTTCCTTCCATATTCCGCCAGATCTCTCAATGGTCTGAGTTAGAAGCATGTGGTGTCTTCAGGAAAATGGTTTGCCTTTTACCTCAGGTATGTAATCAAGTGCTTTGACAGAAACCTGTCTTATTTTGAGGACCTCATCAGTGTCTCTGAAAACAGCTCAGCATGGTTTGTAATCACTTTCTGGGACTAGGAGTTATAAGTCAGAGCCAAATGTTTTAAGATTAGGTTTCATCACATACTCTCCAGGGCCTTTCTTACAAGATGATCACTCCATGCTTCTACTGAGGGTTATATATGTTAGTCTACTATCCATGATGAAGGTTTCTATGGTGACAATTCATTTTGGATTTGGTTTTGTGTATATCTCCCCCTTCCGTACCATTCCCCTCCCCTCCAAACCATTCCACCCCTTTTATTTGTCCCTAGGCTTGTCTGTCAGGTTTTCTTGTAACTCAAGCTGCTCCAGTTTTAGAATCACAGATGAAGGAGAACCTGCAGTATTTGTCTTTCTGTGCTTGTGTGAGTTCAATTAGTATGATCTGTTACAATTCAGTCCATTTTTCTACAAATTTCATGATGTCAGTTTTCCTTATGACTGAGTAGAATTGCATTGTATATTTGTACCACATCTTCATTACCCATTCATCAAATAATGGACCCCTGGGTTGATTTCAGTTCTTAGCTGTTTTGAATTGAACAGCTATAAATATGGCTGAACAAATTTCTCTGCAGTGAAGATTGGAGCCTTTAGGGTAGAGGCCCAGTACAGTAATGGCTGTGTCAGTTTGTAGCTCAAGTTTCATCTTTTTTAGGAGTCTCCATATTTTTTTTTTAAATTTTATCTATTTATTTATTTGAGAGTGACAGGCAGAGCGAGAAAGAGGCAGAGAGAGAGAGACACAGAGAGAATGGGCGCATCAAGGCTTCCAGCCACTGCAAACGAACTCCACATGCGTGTGCCCCCTTGTGCATCTGGCTAACGTGGGTCCTGGGGAATTGAGCCTCGAACCGGGGTCCTTAGGCTTCACAGGCACAGGCAAGCGCTTAACCGCTAAGCCATCTCTCCAGCCCAGGAGTCTACATATTGATTTCCATAGTGATTGTTCAAGTTTACCAAGAAATAGTTGAACAACTCTCTGTTTATTGTCAGGGAAATGGGTTTCATAAGCATCTGAGAGCAGGGGGAGGGCCCTAAGGGGATTGGATGCACAAGGTTAATTGCTGATGCCTAATTAGCATATGGGGATGTTCATTTCAGCACATAGGCAATGGCGGGGTGGGGGGGTGGTCAGGTGATATAGGTTCTCAGGGGAATGGTCTGTGAAGGTGCTGGCTGATAAGGAGTTTCCTAGGAAACTAGCCGAAGGTCACAGGGCTATGGGCAAAGCCTAAGTTCAGGTGTGCTGGTCTTGGAGAGGGAGTGGTCCCCTGCAGCCCCCGGGTCCTTAGCTGTGCCTGGTAGCTCAGGCCCCTCTCCTGAAGGCTCCAGGCTATGCCTGGCAGTGCCTGACAAGTGAGTTTTGATTTTTTCAACTATTTTTACTCTCAAAGAATGAGAATAACAACAGCTAGTTTTAATTCAAGGGGTGCTTACTAGAATGTGCTACAGGTGAATGGGTGGGAGGTAATCTCTTTAAAGAACTAATTGCAAGCTTGTCTTGCACATCTCAAAGAACAAAGACTCCAAATAGAACATCATAGGAGTTTTTTATTGGTAGAATACATTTCATCCAGTTTCTTTTCCAGTAACTAGCAGAGTATTTGGAAGCAGGACTCAGCCAGCCTTTGTGTAATTAAGGCATCTGTTTCAAAGACACTGAACTAAAGAAAGATATAGATTAGATGAAAGAGGGAGAGAAAAGGAAACAGAGACCGAGGTTGGGAGAAAATTGATTTAATCTTAGCTTCAGCATCCTTATTGGCTTCCTACAACTAACTTTCTAGGAGCATTCTTTAGCATTCAGACTCAGCTTAACCAAAGCCAATCCTGATGAATCGTGATGTGCCATGGAGCTTAAAAGTCCTTACTCCACAACTTGGCTTACCATTATCATTTTTACACATTAGATACCATCGGACTCTAATGTGAATCTTAGTTTTGTTTACCTGATTACTTTCTCACAATCAATACCCAGTCCTATGTCAACCCTCAGCTTATTGTGTTACCTATTATCTGCTTTTCCACTATGCTTGCTATTATAATTTCTTTTCTCTTTCTTTCTTTCTTCCTTTCTTCCTTTCTTCCTTCCTTTCTTTCTTCCTTTCTTCTTTCTTTCTTTTCTGTATTTTCTAGCTAGGGTCTCACTCTATCCAAGGTTAATCTGGAATTCACAGTGTAGCCCCAGACTGTCATGGCAACCCTCCTACCTCTGCCTCTCAAGTGCTGGGATTAGAGGCGTGCACCCCTGCACCCTGCTTGGTTACTGTTTCTGTTGTTTGATAACTCTTTCCAGATTACTTTGAGGCTTTGAGATTCAAATACAATCTTAGGTCAAGTTCCTTGGAACAAAACCTTCCTTTACTCTAGCAGGTTAGTGGGGTCCCAATACCTAGGCAGTAGGAGTCTCATTTAACTGACTATCCTGGTAAAATCTGATGCACTCAGCATGTGTTCTCAAGTTCTGCACCTGGTCAATCTGCCAGGAAAATCCCTCACTCACACAAATCTCATTTCCTCTTGGACACCTGATGCATCACTCTGCTTTTACATAGTGTGATGCGTCCAAAGAAATTGATGTCCTAGGTCAACACTGTTTACAATTGGTGCCCATTACCAATCAATAGGCAAAGCAAGGTCTCTCTCCTTAGCTTCTTATTCAAAATTAGTGACAATAACTGTCCATATCTTATCCATCTCAGGGTGATAAGGTATCTTTATTCTTTACCTGTCAGCTCTAGGCTTATGAATTTATATAAAAATGGTGACATTAGTGATCAAAACATTTAGCATAAGTTATAATTTCAACTAAGAAGTTCTTCGACAAGAAAAGCCTAACTTACTGATAATTAATCATCAAAATAGCGTAATGAAAAAGATCATGAACTTTGCAGAAAGATGACCTACCAATAATTTCCCTCAAATGACTATAGTACACAAAATAATGATCCCTCAGAGATGTATATGTTATAATACTTCAACCTCAGATATGTTCCGTACATGGTAATAATTAATTAATGTTGAAGGTGGAAGAAACAATGCTATACAGCTACTATTTTTAGAATGAGTGGGATCAGCCTAAAGCCAAATATAGTTATGAAAGTCTTTAAAGACGAAAAAGAGATAGTCTGAAGATTTAATATCCAAAATAGGCTATGTGAGAAAGGACCAAGGAGCTACTGCAAACTTTAACAATGGAGAAGGCAAGCCAAGTGCATGTCTCTAGAAGTTGGGAGAGAAATTGAGAGGGATCTCCTTTAGAACAAACAGAAAGAAGCTCTGTGGACCAGTTGATTTTAGCTCAGGCAAACTTATTTGGGATTCAGACTTACTTTCCTTTAAGACAGATAAATGTGGGCTGGAGAGATGGCTTAGCAGTTAAGCACTTGCATGTGAAGCCTAAGGACCCCGGTTCAAGGCTCGATTCCCCAGGACCCACATTAGCCAGATGCACAAGGGGGCGCATGTCTGGAGTTCGTTTACAGTGGCTGGAGGCCCTGGCATGCCCATTCTCTCTCTCTCTCTGTCACTTTCAAATAAATAAATAAAAATTTTTAAAAAAGATAGATAAATGTGTTTTGTTTTAAGTTACTAAATCTGTGCTAATTTATTACAGTAGCAATGGAAAACTAATTTACCAATTTGCTAGCTTGTGTCTTTGAGCAAGTTAATCATGCTGATGTTTTGTTAAATCTTCCCAAGTGCGGATGTTAATATATTACATTAAGTCTAAAATTCTATTAGTTGTAGTTAGATATAATTACCTGTAAACAGAAAAATAGCATTCATAAATATAAAAAAACAAGTTGAAACCGAGGTACAAAGTTTTCATTATACCTATTTATATTTCATACACAATTTAAAAGTTATTTCTGATGCACTACTGCTTACATCATCATATTATACTTACATAAATAAAATTTTAAAATAGCTATAGTATCTTCATGTTCAATACATCCATATACATGTGCAAATATATAAACAGATGATAGCATATATAGACGTGATATAGACTGATAAAGAGTATTTCCTTCTATGCAAAAACAGTGGGAAGAAACACTTCAAAGATAGGTAATCATTTGTACATGAATTCAGTCTCTCACTCAACAGTGATTTTTGTCATTAGGCTTATTGAAATGCTATCATAAAAGAAATTCAAGGTCAATGTTAAGTCAAATGAGAAAAGACTTTTCAAGAATATTTTGATTGAAAAAGGTTAGCATGTTATTGCAAGAAAAATGTTCAAAGGTGAGTTTGGAGGAAGAGACTGATAGGAATATCAATAGCAAAGAGAAGGCTTTATTTAGAGTATAGGGCCTGAGAGGTTGATGCCTCAGGTTCCAATGGGACTATGACCCTGGAAACCTGAGTGCTCACTGAGTGGCATGTGTGAGAGGTCTTATTAGCCTTAGGGTTGGGGATAGGGACAGTCTAGGTGCAAAATGAGGAAGGAGGCCTTGAAGACATGAGAGCTTCAAGCTATCTGAACTGCAAACTGTCTGGAGTTATTTTCATTTTCCAGGCTGACAAGTCAGCAAGCAGTTTCTTGTGGATTACATAGAGGAGCAGATGGTTATCTCTGGGGAAACTGTGGCTTGAGTTTGGCTGCAAGTCTGTCATCTCTAGGCAAATCCCATGGTGTCTGTCCAGGTTCTGTTTGCTAACTCCTTAGTTATAACTTCAGAATAGTTAACTATGAGAAAGTAGAAAATCTTATGTGTGTGCAATCTCTTTATTCTATTTTTGTCATTATAAGCCTAGTGAATTATTATGAGATGGTGGATACATTAGGGAATCCACAGGGAACACTGTTTATTCATGGATTTCAAAGTTCCAACTAATATGAGTTGAAAACAATTCACATACATTCATATATGTATGTGTGTAAGACAGCTCCAAACAGACTTCCCACCTACACACACACACACACACACACACACACACACATATATATATATACAGAAATTGAAAATTTATGAATTGTCTGAGTTGTGATATGTGGGTGAGAATTACAGAAATATACTGTAGATATTGACTGAAATTACTGCAAGGTAAAATGAACTTAAAACTTTCTTACTATAAACCTCTCTGTTATGACATTTTAGGGAAAATAAGAAAATGACACAAGTAAATCTCCAAAATTATTTTTTTTTGATTAAACAAGTCAAATGTTGCTGCAACTAACTTGCATAGGCAAGTAAGATAATGAAAAGACTATCACACTGCAGAAGTTTAAAAACATTCAACAGGGCACTTTAAAATTGTGGCAAATGTGCTTATCAGATAACCACAGTTGCAAGTTTCTTCAAGACAAAATAGATTTTAATTCAGCAAAAAAAATGTTTATTTAAAAAAATTCGGTGAATCTTGGTATTTCATAAATAGCCTTCTAAAAGGTTAAAATATTTTTGATAGCTGATATAACTTTTCTATGGTCATTATATTAATTGCTAAAAAATAAGTAAACCTATTACATAAGAAAGAGACAGACAGGAATGATATGAACAAGCAACATGACATATAAAAGATAAATTATCAACACTGATTTTTAAAGCATATATCATTTTGACTTCAGCATTTGTTAACATTTGACTGTAGCCATAATAATATTGTCTACTTCTAATATTCAACTTCAAAACAGTATTCTATTTTTCCTTCACAATTTTTACTGAGTCTGTGCTTGTACAAAATAAATGTAAAATCTTGCTAGTTAACTGCACATATCATTATATCAGCAATATAATCAAGACATGCCTTTCAGAATTACTATAAATATTTGACTACATATACAAATATATATATATATATTTATTTATAGAGAAGTGAATTAACATTCTATATTAATATTAAGTATGTTAATCATAATTGACAGAATATTACACCCACTTTAAGCCATTAAATGTAAAAAAATGTTCAAAAGTATTTAAGTACATAAAATGAAGACAATAATGAGTATTATGTTGTATCAATTTTTTTCTGTAGAAAATTGGTGTAATACTATTTAAAATATTAAACCAATTAACTTTAGTAATACCATTTTGTATTAAAATAATTTCCATTAGGGTGTTTGTCTTCCATATCATGTTTTATCTTCAGGCCATAGCTTTAGCTTGTATACCTTTCAAAATATTTAGATCTATATATTTTATATTAAATTTTATATATAACTAAGATAAAATAAATAATATAAACAGTATGAGGAAACAATTCATTTGTGGATATTCAGTTTCATATGAAATATCAATCAAATGTTCCTTCTAACTATAAGTTGTTTATGTCTGACTATATGTGGAGCTACAAAGATGGCTCAGCAGTTAAGGTGCCTCCAAAGCCTAACAACTGGAGTTTGAGTCTTCAGAGTCCATGTAAAGCCTGATGCATGACTACTATGGCCATTCTATATTAAAACCTTTATACAACTTAAATAATTTCTCTAGAGGTTTCCTTGGCACTATGTTTCTCCAGCAAGAATATCTCAAGATGGTACTTTTCCTATATAAAAATTTCAGCCACAAATCTATGCTCTATTTGGCTACCATATAACTTGGATTTTCAACACTATTAGCAATGGTAAAACAAGCCATTTCCTTTCTAGAATCTTTTAAACCTCAGGGCAAACATGAAACATTTCCAGCTGTGTGATAAGTTAGAGATCCCAAATGATAAATAAAAACTCCTGAGTAATTTCTTTTAACAAAGAGAAAGATAAAAATAAACATTTTGTTCAATTCATCTAAGGTTATAATCATATGTGGTATTATACAAACTTAGTATTCCTCTCAAGCATACTTTCATATTTTGAGGCATCAAGGCTTCTATCATGAACCAAAGCATTTATAAGAGTAGGCAATGATGTGAACAAGATGGCAGTGTTCACAGTTCAAGTCAAAATAACAATGGAAAAATGTACCTATTTGAATAAAAAGAAAATATTCCAAATTGATGAATTATGGAACTCCTGCAGAGAAGTAAAAATAGCTAAAGACCTTATTTCATTATACACAGTTTTTGTTTAGTTTTTATAACCTTCTGCATTCTTCATAGCTCTTCATAGAGCTTCTTTAGTTTCCATTTGTTGAGCAGAAGAAATAAAACAACTTGCAAGAGTACCATGGTACATTTTATTTACTTATCAATTCTTTCCATCTTCAGTGTTTCATGAGAATATAGACACTCTAGCAAGTACAGTCGTTTCTTCTGAGATAACTATTCAGGCCTGTACCACTCATGCTAATTTTTTTGTGAGTGTTCAGAAAAACAATATCTAACATTCACTAGAGGCTATTAGAATCTGTAAAAGTCTCTTTTTAAGACAGTGGAAAATCCTCACACGTACCAAACTCTGCCTGTGTTATTCACAAAACTAGTTGAAATTAAACATCAAAGTACCTTCTTCAGGCATGAGAACTAAGTCAAAGTATCCCTTCCAAATAAAGTAGTAGAATAGTCATCAGATGATGATTCAGAAAACAGAGACAGCATAGAAAAACACCTAGATATAAGTCACTAATATGTTAATATACATTATAGTAATTATTCTAATATATTACTATAAAAGGCATTTATTTACCTTCTATGCTTAAGCTGAGTATGATACAATAGGCCAGAATAATGATGACCTTCATAGATAAAAAGGGATTGTTATAGAAAAGATGGTCACGAATTTTAAAAGAATTTGACTTTTTTCTTATTAATGACAATATTTTAAATATTTTGAAAGTTGCTTGTTACAATTTTCTAAAATACTGGGTTATAGAATAACAAAGGTTTCAGAAGGGGAGCTAGTGACCACTAACCAAGAAAATTAATTAGTAAATGATAGTCATTGGACAACATTAATGTGGTCCAAAACCTAATAATGCTTTTTGCATGTGTAATGTGTTAATAAAAGCAAACAGACTAGGCAAGGCAAATTCTACTTGGCTAATAAAGTAAAAAATGCTTATCCAAACCATTACAAAATAAGCTTAATTATACCACTTTATACCTATTTTCATGTCAGTTCATACCAATAAAGATAATCTTAACCAGTTTTTATTCATATAACAGACATGACAATGCAGCTTCAATATTTTACCACCTGTGTTCTGATACAATATAGGAACTTACTTATATCTTTGTGTTAACTTATATATTTTCACATGTTTCTTTTGTGTCTTTTTTTCTGCTAAATACACTAGTTCATCATTGTTTTAAACTCAACTCTGCTCAAGTTCTCAGGCCATGGATGAAACAAAGTCAGCCTTTCTGCCACTTTCTACAAAATCCTTTCTCCCCTCTCTGAAACTTTCTCATGAGCCAGGCCTTGAGTGTTTATTCTGTCCCATAATGGATTTGGGGGGGTATTTTTGGTATTATGGCTCAGTTTAATGATATTGGACTATGGGAATGTATGAACATCATGAGGAGTGATTAAAAACTATGAGAACTTTTAAATATGGACTTAATGCATTGCATTTTATAACAGTTTATGAGGGCCAGGGGTGGAATGTGGTGGTTTGATTCAGTTGTTTCCCCATAAACTTAGGTGTTCAGAATACTAGCTTCTTAGCTGATGGATATTTGGGAATTAATGCCTTCTGGGGGAAGTACATTGTGGGGGGCTGGCTTATGAGTGTTATTGCCAGTGTCCCTGTGTGAGTGTTTGGCACACCCTCCTTTGCTGTTGTCTGCCTGATACTGGTGAGGGGGTGATTTCCATCCTCTGCTCATGTCGTCATTTTCCCTACCATCATGAAACTACCCCTCAAGCCTATTAGCCAAGATAAGGCTTTTATTTCTTTCCCCATAAGCTGCTTTTGGTTGGGAGATTTCTGCCAGAAATGTGAACCTGACTGCAACAACTAGTAAGCAGAAACCGGCAGAACTCATACTATTCTCCACATATTTTAGGATGAACTCAAGATCTGTCCCCAAACACACCTCTTCCTCAGTAGAGTTTTGCCCACTGGAAATCCAGGTTGCCAGCCTGAGTCTATGGGACCATACATTCAATTTACCACAGTAAGCTTGTGGTGGTTTGATTCAGGTGTCCCCAGTAAACTTAGTTGTCCTGAATGCTAGGCTCCCAGCTGATAGAGATTTGGGAATTAATGCCTCCTGGAGGGAGTGTACTGTTGGGGGTGGGCTTGTGGGTATTATAGCCAGTTTCCCCATGCCAGTGTTTGGCACACTCTCCTGTTGCTATTGTCCATCTTATGTTGGCCAGGGGGCTGATATCCACCCTCTGCTCATGCCACTATTTTCCTCTGCCATGTGGAGCTTCCCCTCAAGCCTGAGAGCTAAAATAAACCTCTTTTTCCCAGAAGCTGCTCTTAGTAGGATGATTTCTACCAGCAATGTGAACCTGACTGCAACAAAGTTTAAACAACAAGGCTTAAGAATTGTCTAGTGCTAACTTTACTCTCGGTTGGAGAATCTGCTTCTCTTTTTCAGATAGACGCAGATCCCAAGGAGGGAACCACCCCATCATACCTCAAAAGGGCCCCAGCTGAAACTAAGAATAATTGGCGAAACAAGCAAGGGGGCTGTTTTCTTGGTAAACCGGATACCAGCACAAGGGTGAAGGAGATTGACACAGAGAAGAATCAACTCCTACCAAATCAGATATCCAGAGACCCAGAGGCCCCCAACATCTCATCACTGAAGCAGACCAAAAATTAACCCAACATGGCTCAGGGAAATTTTGTGGAACAGAGGGTGGAAAGAATGTCAGAGCCTCATGTTGGGTCATGATATGCAGGGACATTTATCCTACCCATAACTGTGGGCTAACTCCACAATACATGACCCACATACCTCAACAAGGAGGGGCCACGGGGAGGGAGTAGGACGTGGATTAGCATAACAATGGTACTAACTTGACTGTATTCACTGAGTACAAAAATAATTAATAAAAAATAAAAACTATAAATAAATAAATAAAAGAAACTCAGTTGAAGGTTACATTAGAACATCTCCAAGGAGATTGTATCTCCCCATGTGACAGGAAGGACCCTACCTGTTCAGAGACTATAACATTTATTTTCTGTGCTCACACAGTTTGCTGTCAGTTTTTTTTTTTTTTTTCTTCTGGGATTCAACTGAACTTACATGATCAAAAATAAACTGCCTTACATTCAGTGCTCAAAATCTCTTAGTCTCTTGAATTGGAGTAAATATTTATAAAGCACACAATCTGACATTGCGATATGACATTCTCATCTACAAAGTTCATGCTAGAAAATTACACAGTCTAGTCCCCCCAAAAATCTCATGTTTCAAGTAAGTTAATGATAATGTATTGAGTTGCATTCATGTATACAGTGGGCATGGTTGAACCTGTGGCCCTTTGGTTGTGTCCAAGGTATAATGCAAGAAGTCTTTCTATTTAGGTCATATGACTTGGTAACAAAATGATATGTATAGTCCCTGTAGCATGCTGAGATGCTATATAGAAAACCAAGGTAAAACAATCATCAATCATTCTGGAGTTAGCCTGTGCCCTCCTATGCTTTAATAAAAATCCTATCCACTTTAAAACTACTGAGCTCTTATAGTGACAATGGTGTCCATAGCACAGAAAATGAGTATTATATGTATCACACTGCCCATCATGTCTGGAATATTATATAATCTCTCAGATTTTAGAGTCATATATCCACAGTAGCATTACATTGTGAAATAAAAATACTATCACAAAGGCTAAGTATGAGCAAGTTTAGAAAGCACTAGAAAGCTAGGTGGAAAGAGTTCTTACTCCTTTTGTAGTTTATCCTATCATTTTAATACTTCTCTGTCAGCACTTATAACCACACGGAGAGTCCACTATGCCCAGTCAACCGATGAGGAATAGACATGAGCCTGGTTCCTAGGTAGGTCTGTTGGTGTAATGGTGCCAGTATGGAATGAGCTTACAAAATTAAAATCATGCCCAAAAGGTAACTGTGAAATAAATCCTCCCCAGACCAGAATGTCAATGGGCAAAATTCCTAATCAAGCTGATGAGAACAAAGAATTTCTGAAACATAGATCTGTGGTAATTCTTGGATATTGCTTAATAATGTAGGAAAGGGAAAGATAACATTATTATTAGATTTAAAACCAGGAGTTTAAAGGTAGATGGAAAATGTTACACTACTACAATGAACAATATATCTATATAAATATATGTCTACTCAAGTTATGTGGTAATAAACTTTTGCATTATCCTACTAAAAAGGTTGTCTGAATAATCAGTTGAAACTAATAACCCATTGTCTGGATACTACATTTCCAAGGACCTTATTATACATATGAAATTGATAGTGAGGTTCATACTGATAGGACCCAATCTAACCTTATATTTTCCCAGGTTTTCAACCTTCTAAAGGGGAAACCCCTCTAGGCTTGAAATCTTTTCTACTTCTCTTTTCTTCTGTCCTACTTTCACTTTCTCTTAAAATAAATATTCCTTAATTTACCCTTCTCTATATCTACATTTTTCAATTTTTTGCCAGTTATATACAAGAACTTCAAAAACACTGGGTTGAAGGTTTTGGAGGTTTTTCTCAGAGCCATTGGCCCAGTGGTCTCCTACAGCATTTGTATTCCTGGAATATGAGTATTGTTTTATAAGAAGAAAAAGTGTTCATGTTCATGAAGTTGTAGAAGATAATAGATCAAAAGAGTTCAAAATTAAGCTTCAGTTAGAATATAAAATAAAAGCAAAAGTATAAAGGAGAGAATGAAGTAAAATAGAGACTGGAAACTTGCATTTTCTAGAACAGTTTTGTCTAACTTCCATCAACAAAGTCTTGGTCTCTGTAATAAAAGAAGGAATATGCATCCATCACTGGCCAACAAAATTCTCTATGCAAACATAGAGATGTGAAACAAGATATAGCTGGAAGCCAGTCCAGGAAGAGGTCGAACAAATTGTAATAACATTTATGAATTAAGTGCAAATGAGGAGCAAAATATGGATTGAGTGATAAAATTTGCTATTGTCACATGCCTGAAATTGTTTTCCTAAGTCAAAACTACCTTGCACCAGTGAAACGTGGTTGTTTCTGTGGGAATTTGGGGGGTGGATATTTTTCTAATTATAAAATATAGTTTTACAAAAAGATTAATATTTCTCTATAATATTCACTAGAGTATATTTTTTAACATAAAATATACTCTGATCCCCAAACCCACATACTCTAAGAAAGTTCCACGGAGCCTACCAGAATGCTTACAATGATTATTCTTTCAGAAGATATTAGGGTTTTCCTAACTTCTCAAAGTTAAAATGGAATAGAAATAAAGAAATTTCACTTGTATATGTGTTATTATGAAATTTATCAGTATGACAAAGTTCTGATGACATGTTTTTTTTGGAAAAATAACCATAATCTCTCACATATACAGAAATAGATATCTGTTAAGCTGGCAACCCTTTTCTTAAACCTTTTTTTTTAACTTTTTAAATTCTTATAATCTCAGGAAAAATTGAAAACAAAGTAGTAAAAATGTAATTCTTGTGGGCATATTATTATTTTGGCCTGGTGATGATGATATGACACATCAAAGCCCCTAATATTTCGGTGACTTGAATAACAGACACTTATTTCATAATAGAAATAGATTAACTGAAATTCAACTGTCTTTGTCTGAGTTTGTATACAATAGGCTATATTATTAGGGTTGACTTTAGTTTGGGAAAGCTTTGCATGCTCTTTTTTCCAGGATCTAAAATAAAGGAGCAAGGCACATCTAAGACTTGCTTTTCCAATAACATTCTTCCCAAAGTCTTGCTCAGGACTAGAACACTGTCACTGCTGCCCAAACCACTCTAACCATTGCTACTCATGTGGCCAAATTCTAAGTACACAAGGTAAAGAAGTACATTCTTTTCTGTAAAGAAGGAAAGACAGTACATATTTGATGAGCAGTAATCCAATCCACCACTATGCAAATGAACTAGATTAAATTCTCAAGTAAAAAACATAAATTGAGAGACTTTAGTTCAGTTGCATAAAGATCTCAGTGAGAAAGTGTTGAACATTCTAGCAATTCAATGATTTTGAGTTTATAAGCAGAATTATGTTATATAGGCATCACTTTCATTGCCAAGAGGTACTGAAAATTTAAACTAAAACATGAGCTAGTCAATGTCCAGTTAAGGCATAACATTCTTCCAAATAAAAAGATAATTTGGAAAATATTTTATTGCATCAAAGTAAGATAAGAAAACATGTGCCACTTTCTGCATCCAGCTTCATGTAGGTACAGGGGAATCAAATTCTGGTCATTAGGGTTTGTAGGCAAGTGATTTAAAACTAAGCAATCTCTCCAGCCCATGCCATATCTTCTTATTTGTCAAAAGAAAACACCTTTTTTATAATTTTTAAAAACTCATACTATATGCTTATATAGATTAATTCAGGTGTGCTTAACTGCATAACTTTTCTGAATTATAAATGCAGTAATGCAACATATTTTTATTTTCCTTTCTAGAGATCAAAACTTTGATCCATTTTCATGGTTCCAAGTTCATTCTTTTTTTCTTACTATTGGCACTTTGTTATCATACATGACTCAAAGCAGAATGAAAATTTCAAATTTCAAGTAAATTGCTTGGTTTCAAAGTTGTTTACTGGATTCTTTATTGATAATTAATTTAAACTACCTTCTCCAAAACATATTACAATATTACATTCTACTTAGTGGCATATTACATGACCTTATTAATTGATATTCATGTGGTTTATAGTATTTTATACTTCCCCACCTTCAATATCTAGCTAATGTTCCATTGTTCTTCAAACGCCTTTTTAGATACAAGAATCTGAATTAATCTCATGTTCCTCTCAAATCTTTTTGTTCTTATAAATACTCTCTGTTGTTTTATCTACAGAATGTGTGATGTGAGAAGTTTTGATAATTTGATGCTACTTTACAAATCACAAATAGCAAACACAAAGCATAACTTTGTAATCTAAGTATTGTTCATTCTAGAATGACTGACTTAGCCAGGGACTTTGTATCATAGAGTTTTGCATGCAATGCAAACTTGTTCTGGAATCAAATTAAGAGACACCTCAGTGAGGTATCCACAGGCCAACACTTGCTATGAACTAGCATATGATTGGGAGCTGTCACTCAGAACATCTATACATCACTTAGGTTTTTTTGAATATATGAGTATGAATTCTAAATTTTATGACTTTCGTGTTGTAATGTATATATCTAATAAAAAGAGAAGTAAAAGTTGATAATGTTGTGCCCAGAAGCCATAGATTTTTATTAGAAAAATTTCACTGCCAGGATGGGATACCTTCCAGTGAGTTGTAGGCCAGAGAGGTCCCTGATGCCTCCAAAGAACTACAGATTATTGGAAGGGATCTTGGTAACCCACCAGAAATATATGGTAAGACTCTATTGCTTGGGCTGCAGGTCATTGAGAACTCAAGTTGGAGCTAAGCTGGAAACCTTGTTGACTAGCTGTCAGGATGCTGGAAAGAGATTTTCAGCATGAAGTCTTTTGGGGGAGAAAAGTCATCAGTGCTCTTAACCAACAATAATTCCTGCAAGATTTATAGCAGGTGAGACAGGCTAAATGTGCCAATTGGCACAATAGTGGCATGTTTGTTATGAGAGAAACCAACTGCTCTTTGGACTTCAAGCCTGTTCCATGGGAGAGAATTCATTCTTGGTATTGAAAATCTAATGAAAGGTGCTGGCGACATGGTTTAGTGTTCAAGGCATTTGCATGTGAAGCGTAAGGACCCAGATTCAATTCCCCAGTGCCCAAATAAGCCAGATGGACAAGGTGGTGCATGCATCCAGAATTTATTTTCAGTGGCTGGAAGCCCTAGAAAACCCATTATCTCTAACTGCCTCTTCTTCTCACTCTTCTCTCCTTTCAAATAAGTAAAAGAAATTTAAATAATAATTATATATATATATATATATATATATATATATATATATATATATATGAAAATCCTTTAGTTAGATAGGTCATAAGCCCTAAGGGGAAACTTACTAGTGTTATTACTATTATCTGGCTAAATGGATATATTGTGCCCACCAAACTGCCCTCTAAAAACTTATGCTTATAACCATCTATTCATGCTACTCTCTGTTTTGGTTTAAGAAGCTTCTCTTTTCCAATGGTGCTGATGACTGGAATGACTCAAAAATGGCCAAAGTGATGAGAAGAAGTGACAGTGGAGTGTTCATCAATGAGATATCTCAGTCATGCCCTCCAAGACTCAAGGACCACTGTGGAAGAGGTGGTGAGAGAATGTAATCACCAAAGAAGGGGAGGACTGTTTATAATGCTGCAATCCAGACACAAAATAATCCTGATATTCATAACCTGATGCAGAATACATAAGAACTGCATAGTACAAGGGGAAAATGATTGCATCAAAGTACAAGAGAGACTACTTGGAAAGAAGAAGGGATTCAGTGGTGGGGGGCTTTGGGAGAGGGAAAGAAGAGTGTTGGGAAGAGATTATGATCATAGTATATTGTCTGTATTCATGGAAATGTTCAATAAAAGAATTAAAATAATGGCTTTTGAAAAAAGAAAAAGGCAAATATAAGCTATGTAATATTTGTGACCCATCTCAAAGTTCAGACTGAAAGACTTCATTTTTTAAAAATTTTATTTTTTTAAATTTAATTATTAAAGAAAGAGGAAGAGAGAGGGAAAGAATATAGGAATGTCAGGGCTTCTAGCCACTGAAAACAAGCTCCAGACACATGTGATAACATGTGCATCTGGCTTATGTGGGTACTAGGGAAACAAACCTGTGTCCTCAGGCTTGGTGGACAAGCACATTAACCACTAAGCCATTTCTCCAGCCCCTGAAAATCATGTTAAAATGATTTTGTAACTTGAACTTCTGACCTCATAGCCCCCACATGCCCTCCAAGTCTTACTTAAAAAAATGACTGAACAAACACACTGAAAAAAATCTTGATTAAAATTTAGATAGAATTGATATTTGGATCTCAGTAATTATAGTTGCCTAAGGGCAAAAATTCTACTTCCTTATCTTGTTTTGGCAACTTATATAGATGACCTCTAATATATTCATGATTTTATTAAAGTTTCTAATGTAGATCTTCAGCCACCTGTCTTGAGGAAGTGTCAATGGGTGGATCCTAGGTTTCAGTCCTAAGTTGTTTGATCAAACTTAAATTTGTAATGGACTGATGTGCTTGTGCTTGGCTAAAGATATGGAACTGAAAGATTTAAGATTTTAAGTTGGAAAAAATGCAAGCAAGTTCAAAATTACTGGCAAAGGGACTTGTTACTAAAGCTGCTATTGTCAAGCACATTAGCAATCTTAAAAAAGATAGCCCAATTGCTTTACATCAAAACAATAGAAAGGGTGCCTGAGGAAAAACTATGATAGACATGCAAACTCTTTTAGAAAAGATTTGACTGGAAAAGGAACCTGGTCCTCAAGGTTACGATTTATTTAATCTCTGAATTCAGAATATGGCTGTGTCATGCCCACTTGGTATTGTTTTTGGAAGCATGAAAAATGCATGGAGTGGGTCATGAAGTGCACACATGGTACCAGGAGCCACTGCTGAGACACAACACAAGGCTGGATGCGATGATCCTGATAGGCTGGAAACCCTATTGGAAGATGGACATTGGTCTGCATGGAGAAGATGTTTTGGATATATCAGGACTGTGGAATGGCTACCATGGAGACCTGTTGGCTAGGGATAGAAATTTTCCCTGGCTACTCTGCCCAGCTGGAAGGTGGAATTAGAAGATCCAGAGACTGTCAGTCAGCAGTTATATGTGAATTGAACTGCAGGAGTTTGATGTTTGCTTGTTGGTTGTTGAGTCTTCATTGTTCCAGTCTCTCCCCATTAGGCCTTATAGTAATTGAAAATGTTTACCTTGTGCCTTTCTATGGGGAAATTCTATAACTCATTTTGATTTTACAGGACTCACAGGTAAGACACAATCTTAAATCTCGATGAGACTTGGGACTTTGGAACTGACTTAAGTTGGTAAAGACTATGGGGACCTTTGAATTTGGGCTGAATATAATTTACAATGGAAGACAATTATGAATCTATTGGGAGCCATGGGTGGAATGTGGTAGTTTCAATAGATGCCCCCCAATACATTCAGGATTTTATTAAAGTTTGGAACTTAGATCTATAGCCATTTGGCTGAAAGAGATGCCACTGGGCAGATTCTAGGTTCCAGACCTAAGGTATGGAGGTAGATTTGGAATTCCATTCTAAAGATATGCAAAGTGCCTGAGCTTTGCCTGGAATTCCTAAGTGTGCCATGTGATGTGGCTTTTGGATTTTGGCTTATGGCTCTTCTCCCACCTGTGAAAACAGGCCAGCTCCTTCTGCCATTATAAAACTTCCCCTAGGACAGTAAGCTTCAAATAAAAAGTCTTTCTTCATAACTGCCTGATTTAGAAGTTCATCCCAGTGACTTGAGGCCATCTACTACACTTGTGGACTCAGAAAAGTTTGACTGTTTCAGTGCTTAAAACTTCCCACATTTAGTATTTTTAAATTAATAAAGAGGTATTATAAATTGATATTTAAATAGATATTTTACTTTAGTTAGCTTTAATAACTAGAAAAGATGATGCATAGGAAAGCAGAGTTGATTTCCATTATGAAGCATGTGATTCACCAGGCTATACTAAATCTATCTGGCTATAACAAAAAAAAAAAAATTACTCTGAATTACACCTGGGTGTAAGACCAAACCTTCAGAATAATCAAGCTCACTGGAAAAAATTCTAAAGATTTGTTTTATTACAGAGTAATTTATTAATTGGTTTTAAAATAGTAAGGAGATTATTTAGATTAGAGATTCCTTCAATACACTTTCTATCATGTTCAATGCAATGGACTCATACACATTTGTATTTTGCATAGCTGGAGCATACCAGTTTGAAAGAGAAGTTGAGGACTAAAATTCAGCCATTACTCTGTCAGACCATGTACCTTTGACACTAGGATAAACAGAGCATATGAAGTGCTCTTTTGAGCTTGTACAAAAATAATGCTATATAGGTTAATAGAGTCCCTGGCTCTGAAGCACAATGCTATAGAATTGAAAGTAGCATAGGGTCACAGAAAGGCTATGATTTTATTATAAAAAATATGTGTAGTTTGAATTGACCACCCACTGTGACTTTGAGAAAGTGATATTATATCTCTGAACCTTGCTTCCCTCACATAAAAGCTGAAAATGTAAACTTCCATCTATCAGACTTAATAAGAGGACTAGAGTTAATGCAATAGAAGTAAAACATATGGCCCCTCATAGAGAAAAAGTTACTTCAATAGCATAATCACAAATCTAAGAGAAATAAATATTTTCATGGGGTTTTGGTCCTTGATATCATGTCTGTTTGTTTGGGTAGCTACGGAGCCCTTCAATTCTGTTTCAAACATGTAATTATATAGCTCACTGGTTAAAGACACAGTGGGAATAGTCAAAGCTAGTATTATGTTATCATTTAGTTCAGGAAAAATACTTAAAAACAAACTATTCTCCAAAAAGATTGTTCAAGTTATGTTTTCAAATTTTTTTTTAATCTAGTCCTCAAAATGCATTAAAGAGAATATGTTTTCAGAAGATAATTCCCTGTGATATCTTCTTTAGGTAAGAGCTCTTCCCAAGTGACAGGACCCTGTTAGACACTGCATCCACTTCCACTTGAGTCCCACACATTTTTCCAAAGGAAACAAATCCCTTAGAACCAATGTCTCATACTTATAGTGAAGAGAAATGTAAGACAGACAAAAGCACAGAGAAGATATATATGGGTCTGAAAAGCAAAAAAGAAGCCCCTCAGAACCCAAGTATGTGTAAGGAGCATGGATTGCCTGTGACACTGCCTTGGTCTAGCTCACCTCTCATCACCCCTCTGTGCTTCACACATCATTGATGAGAAGTAGTCCAGTGCATGGTTATCTGCTTCTCAATAAATAAGAGGTGATGCAAAACTGTCCTCAGGCAAAGCACAGCAATGTTTTATATATTACTGTAACTCTAATATCTTAAAAAATGGCAACCAAAAAACTCCATAGACCAGAGCAAGCCCTAGAAGCTCATTCATCTCTACACAGACAGGAAGCTCAAGATTCTGTTTCTCTCAGGCCCACTTTTTTTCAGTTCCTAGAAACGCATAGCCTTATTTCTCTTGTGATGTGCTATTATCTGATTCACTAACATTCTTATTTTTTATTAGTTATGGACATACCCAGTATATAAACATCCCGTGTTGGTACCATCCTTACCCTCATCCCTGCCCCCCCCCCCAAAGGGACCCTCCTGCTTGAATATACCAGTTACCCCCATGGGGATTGTGGGTCATGCATTGTGAGGGTAGCCATCAATTATAGGGAAGCAGCAATGTATCTGTGCATAATGCCCCAACTTGAGGCTGTAACAATCTGTCCACCCCCTCTTCTGCAAATTTCCCTGAGCTTTGTTGTTTTCATTTTCAGTTTACTTCAGTGATGGGCTCTTGGGAGCCTCTTTGTCTCTGGATCCCTGGTTTGGCAGGTCTTGTGTGTCCTCTGTTTCTATCTTCTTCACCCTTGTGCTCATATCAGGTTCACCAAGAAAGGAGAATTCTTGCTCATTTCCCCAGTTCCTCTATGATTTCAGCTGGTGCCCTGGTGAAGTGCAATGGGCTGATTCTCTCCTCAGTTCCTTCATCCATCTGTAAAAGAGAAGCAGATTATCCAACTGAAAGTGAAGTCAGCACACATTAAATGGGATAACCATTGTTAGTTTAGAGAGAATTTAATAGTTGTAGGCCCTCTTGAAGCCTAAGATTTGTGGGAGCTTGATATTGGAGAGCGATATTTTCATATATTATGTCCACGCTTAGATCTCCATTCATGAAGTACCTCCCCTGGCCATTAACAGGAATAATCACCTCCACCACTGTGCATTTTTGTCATTATTCTCAATACAACTAGAAATCTATTTATTTATATTTGTTTACTTTTGTATTCTGTGACTCTTCCCATTAGGATAAACTTTATTTGTTCAGTACCAAGGAAAGAAGCAAAGCGATCCTTTACAAATATATTTTAGTAAAAGAATTACAAGATAATACCTGCAAAGAGTCTATTTATAAGTGGATTAAAATGAGGATTATAGACAATAGACATTAAAATAAATAGCAATGAACAGTCTCATGAATGTAAGTAAATCATATATGTAAATTATATATGTACATGATTTCTCATGCCATTCTCTTAGGAAATATATGTGAAAGGAAATTTTACTTACATTTGGCTAAATTTAATTTACTTAAATTTTAATTTAATTTGTTAAAAATAGATCAAGAAAATTATGCCTTCTCATAAAGAATGAATGTGGATTTGGGATTACAATATAGGAGACTTGCTCATTGTTGCAGTTACTTTCTTATTGTTGGGACAAAGCACATAACTAAAAGCAGCTCATGGGAAAAAAAGTTTTTATTTTGGCTTCTAGTCTTAATGGGAAATTCATGATGGCAGGAGAAAGATGGTGGAGCAGAAAGTAGACACCACATCTTAACCACAGCAGATGGAAACAACAGCAGGAGATAGAGCAGAGCTATGAGAAGGAAAAGCTGGCTGTAACACCCCAAGCCCATCCCAAAAAATATGCCTCCTTCAGTGAGGCTTCATCTCCCAAATTACCATCATCTGGGGACCAAGCATTCAAAACACAGGATTTTATGGGGGTCACCTAATTCAACCTAACTCAAACGACCACATTCAAGACTTCTTAGAAAAAAGAAGTTAGACAATAACCATTATTCCTCATAAATCCACAGAGAGGAATCAGTCCCAGAGGTGCTCAATGTTTAATAGGAAACACAGAGGTGATTTTTAAAAATTTATTATTGATTGATTTTTTTCTTATGTATATTTTCTAGGGCCTTTTGTCAAAATTGAGGAAGAGAAAGAAATGTAGACAGAGAAATTGATTTTAACTATGTATGCTTTTGCTTATTATATATATATGTACAATTAATCTCTGTTAAAGTCATCTTCAATTTATTCAATTTTAATAACATTGTCTTTGGCTAATTACTTTATCAATTATATTGAAGCACTGTGTTTACCCTTATGGAATAAACAGTCATACTGAAGATGAAGCTATACAGAGGAATTATTACACATGTTTTTAACTGGGTAATATCAATCTATGGAACATTAAAGAGCAGTAGGAGTCTCAGAGAAATGTGGTCGATTACTCAGATAACCTTTACCTTTCCTTATTCTTTCTCTATGGTCATGATCAGACACGGAGAGGTAGGATTAGTTTATAGGAATTTTGCAGGATGTAATAGAGACCTAGGCAATATATAGAACTCACTAGCATTCCCAGTAGAAGGCTACATGTAGTATAATGCAGACCTTTCCTTGTACCGAGTAAAACCTCAGATTCTTTTAGCAAAGTATTTCATTTGTGTCTCCTTTATCTGATTTTCTGTATTCCTGCATGTTCCCAATATAGCTCCCATTGGCTTTTCTGAGATGAATAATTCTGGCACCTTCAACACAGTTAATTTTCTGTCTAATGGCCCCTCTCTACCAAGTTCACTATTAAAGTAACAAATGCTTTTGAATCACTGTAGCATTTTAAAAAATCGAGGTACATGAGAAGGTACTTAAAAAAAAAAAACATGTAGTGCCCACAGATTTGACTTAATGCAATAAGAACCCCTATGTATCAGCAACTGTCTCCTTGCTGGGAAAAAATAGCAACTAGAAGCAACTTAGAGAAGGAAAGTTTATTTTGGCTTATAGTTCTAGATGGTACAATCCATTGTAGTGGGGAAAGCATGGAAAGAACACATATCATATCATCACATCATCAAGGAGGGAGTAGACTGAGAACAGAGAGCAGGCCAGGATGCATCACTTCAAGGACCTCCCCCTGTGACTCACTTCCTCCAGAGAGGTTCCTCCATCTTAAAGTTTCACAAGCTTGTCAAACATCTGGGGAACAAGTGATCAAACATGTTAGCCGGTGGGGGACATTTTATATTCCAACTGCCAAAATATAATCCATCAATAGTACCCTTTCAGAGCACATTCTTCAGCCTCTCAAGTGAGAAAGCATGCACGTTCACTTTTACATGACATGGCTCTCTTTCTCTAGCTTTTATGACCAACATTACAAACTTTAGAATGCGAAGTCTTTTTTTTTCCATTTTATTTATCTAATTATTGACAAATAAAATTGCATGTTTATAGGCTTGCACTGCAATATTTTATAATTATAGAGAAGTATTCATGTTTCCTATATAATGCACCTTGAGAATTTGTTCAGATATAAGTTATAAGATTTGATGCTTGTCATATGCTGTCTGTGGTCACTGTCCCAGAATTAATAGACAATGGAGACCTGACATCTCAGTGAACTTACTGAAATACAGACACATCAAAGTCACCCACCCCAAAAAATCTCCTTTGAATTTTAGATAAATAGAATTTTGTATACTGCGCCCAAATATTGCACAGACAAAACAACACTAAGTAATGATGTATTACTTATTGGAAGTCAAAAAATTTGGTTGCTGTTTTGAGATAAGTTTTCACTCTGCTACCCAGGCTATCCCACAACTCACTATGTAGACAAGGATGACCTCAAACTTGTGCTAATCCTTCAGCCTCAATCTCCTGAGTACGGGTATTATGGGGATGTACCACAAAACTTGGCTCTGTAATTCAAATTTAACAGAGTCAATGTTGTACTTTAAAATTTTAAATATGGCCAACTGCATTCAATCATTAGTTTTCTTGCAGTAATAAATTGAGGCTGGAAGGTGGGGGAGATCTTTCCAAAACAGATATATTTGACTGTGTTTTCATATCACAACCCCTGTCAACGATTTCTTTGTTAGTCTGATTATAGCCCCATTATCTCATGTGGCAGGACCTGGTCCCAATGACAATCTGTGCTAGTCCATATTACTGACATGAAAGTTACAACAGGGTTGACACCACTAACAATCCAGTGAGCACAAAAGCACAAAGTGCAGAAGTGCTGCTGGAGTACAGATTTCATTTAAGGTCCAGGTTAGTTGGGCTCTATGTCTCTATTGTGCTTATAGTTCATTGTATGTTTTCACTAAAGAATAAGGGCACAATCGCTTCAGTCAAACAACAGTTTAATATTAAGATATCTAATTTGCAAAACCACAGTGTTAACTGAAGAACAGATTACAGTGACAAAACCGACTGCTGTAGTAAACCTGAGGCAAGCTCCCTAGCCTGACAGTGATCCACTGAATATTCAGGAATGAACTAACCAGCACTACTTTCATCCCTCCATTTGTTACTAAGAAATCACTTACATGTTTGATTCTTGTCCTTGGTATCTATTAATAATAAGTGGCACTTGACATCTTAAACAATTTTTATCTGCACTACATGAAACTCTGTTCTATGGGTTTCTTTCACAAAACATGTGGTCTAGATTAACAAAATCATTATTTTATCTACATTGTGTCTCAGACCATGAGAAAAGGCTTTGTTGTTTTATCATATTTATCATAAAGAGGAAAGGGCAAAAGAAAAAGAACAGAAATTCCATAGAAGAACAATAGTAGGCCAATGTGAGATTGGGCTGAGCTCATGGGTGGTGGGATTACATGCCAGGGCAGTTGTCATTCCAAGGCAGCTGTCAGTGAGGGGATGATCCAGAAGAAGGCCGACCTCCAGCTAGGTTAGGACCATTTTGAGACTGGGCTGAACAAGTGTGGGGGAGAGGGGTGTTATACACCAGGGATAGATTCCATTCCAGGGAGTCTGCCAGGGAGGGACAAACCAGCAGCAGGTTAACACACCATTGTGAGACAGGGCTGAACCTTATGGTCATGTGCCAGGGTGTATGCCATTCCAGTTCAGTTGTCAGCGAGAGGCCAAAAAGTGGAAGGTCCTCAGCAAGTTTCCAACCAAATTGGATTTTACTTCTTCTACCCACGTTCAAAGCACCACCCCCCAAATAATTATGCAAAGAAGGGCTGAAGCAGTGGGCAACTGTCTACTGGTCCCAGCCACCAGAAAAATCTTGGAGCTGGTCTCACTCCAGAAAGCCAGCTAGCAGAATGAAGACATGGTTACATGGTTAAGGCACTTATATGCAGAGGCTAACCAACAAGTTATATTTCTAGTACCCACAAAGAGCCAGATGGACAAAGTAACACAAGATTACAGTAGCTAAAAGCCCTGGTGTACCCATTTTGTCTCTCTTCTTTCTCTCCTCTGCTTGCAAACAAATATAATTTTTTAAAGCCACTTAGACTAGAAGAAATGTGCCTAACTTGGATACCAGAAAAGCTGAGTTGTCCAAAGTCTTACCAGATTTTTGGGAAGGTATCACACAAAAAGAAGATCCTATTCAGGCTGAAGTGTACTCCCCAACCCATTGGGTAATCTTCATTCCCACACCCACAGTATTCAACTTAGACCAGGCCACCAAATACAGGCTAGTAAAGACCTGTATCCTGAGTGAGACAACTGATCTTGATATGGGCAGACCCCAGTGCAAAGCATATACCAGCACCCAGCATAAGGGTCCCCACCAAGATTAGCTGGTCACACAATGGAAGCCTCCAAGGAAAGCTTAGAGGAAACCCAAAGCATAGAAACACAGAATGAATTCTCAACAAGCATTTAAATGAAATTAATAGGACCATGAGCAAATGACTGGTTGAAAAGGAAGTAACTTGACAAAAAGTAATCAAACAGGAACTCCAAGAATGGCTGAAGAAAATGGAGGAAAACTGGCAAAAAGCAATTCAAATTCCACATCAAAGGATGGCTCAATGAATTGGAAAAAAAGGACAAAAAGAATTCAAGAGATAGATGAAGGAAATGAAAGATAATCAATAAGAACAACTCAATTGATGGCTGAAGGAAACCAAAGAGAATCAGGAAACAGTACTCCATAGATGGCTTAATGAAATCAAAGGCAATCAAAAAGAGATTAACAGAAGGCTAAGAGAATTTGAGGATAGTCAACAGATAAATGATCTCAGGGACCAATGAAACAAGCTCAATAAATACATATCCAAATGTAAGAATGAACTCCAAGAGACAACAAAGAGGTCAAATCCAGAAATGTAAATGAAATTCAAGCAAAAATAGATATGCTGAAGAAAAAACATAAAAGAAAATAGAAATGCAATAACACTCATGGAATGCTCCCAAGAAAACCTCACCAAAAGAATACATGACATGAAAGATGATATTCGGAAGTCATAAGCAAGACAAAATTAGACTAAGACTCCAAAAATATTGCCAACTTCAAAAAAATGTGTGAACAGAATATGAGGGCACTTTGGGAAACATACATACACACACACACACACACACACACACACACACACACACACATATATATATATATTCAGACCATTGGCATACAGAAAGGGGAAGAAATAAAAGCCAAAGGCATAAAGAATATCTTCAGGGCTGGAGAGATGGCTTTGTGGTTAAGCCCTTGCCTGTGAAGCCTAAGGAGCCTGGTTCGAGGCTCAATTCCCCAGGACCCACGTCAGCCAGATGTACAAGGGGCACACGCATCTGGAGTTCATTTACAGAGGCTGGAAGCTCTGGCATGCCCATTCTCTCTCTCTCTCTCTCTCTCTCTCTCTCTCTCTGCCTCCTTCTCTCTGTCACTCTCAAATAAATAAGTAAACAAACAAGCAAAAAAAGAGAATATCTTCAATAAAATTATTAAAGAACACTTCCCCAACCTTACAAAAAACAGACCAATCCAGTTACAGGTACAGACATATAGAAAAACAAATAGGACCAGAGAAGAAATGCATTAAAACTAGAAATCAACAACAATAGCAACAACAGAATATACAACAATTCACAGATAGTGAACAACTCACTATTAAATAATGAATGGGTTGTTGAAGAAGTCAGAGAGAAAATCCATAAATTTGTTAAACTGAATGACAATGAAAACACAATGTCAGGTTCACATAGCTACCAGAAAATACATAACCAAGAGCAGCGTATGGGGAAAAAAATATTTATTTTAGCTTACAGACTCAAGGGGAAGCTCCATAATTGCAGGGAAAAATGATGGCATGAGCAGAGGGTGGACATCACCTCCTGGTCAAAATCAGATGGACAATAGCAACAGGAGAATATGCCAAACTCTGGCAAGAGGAAACTGGCTAGAACATCTAAATACATGCCCTCAACAATACGCAAACAACACACTACCTCTAGGAGGACTGCCCCAACAATATACTACCTCTAGGAGGATGCAATCCCAAATTGCCATCAGCTGGGAATCTAAGTATTCAGAACACAAATTTATGGGAGGCACCTGAATCAAACCATCATATTCCACCCCTAGCCCCCATAAACTGATAACCATACATGATGTATAATTTTTATCAATCCCAATGATGTTCAAACATCCCCATAGTCCAAGATATTTTAACTGAGCTGTGATACCAAAAAGTCCCCCCAAACCCTATAATGGCAGAGAATACACATTCACACTGCAAAAGATGGCATTGAGCACAGCAAAGATTTAAAAAGGGCAAACATCAAACTCTGTAACTCCAAGTCCAACAACTCTAGTAAGAGACAAGTCTCCAAATCCGATAATTCTAACCTGAGACAATTCTCTGGAGTTCCAATTCTGCCTCTCCAGCTAGGGTATTCATATCCCCAGATAATTTCATCTGGTGCTGGCAGCTCTTCTTTGTAGCCATCCATAGTCCTAGAATCTCCATTGGGTGTCTGTGGTCCATCCACCATCAGGCCTACATGCAGTTAAACCAACAAACCTACATCACACTGCCCATGGCCATTTCCAACATACAAAACAGTGTTTCCAGGTGTGGTGGCACACGCCTTTAATCCCAGCTCTCAGGAGGCAGAGGTAGGATAATTGCTGTGAGTTCAAGGCCACCCTGAGACTCCATAGGGAGTTCCAGGTCAGCCTGGGCTAGAGTAAGACCCTACCTCAAAAAAAAAAAAAAAAAAAAAAAACAGTGTTGAAAATCTAATGACCTTTCTTTCTTGTATTTATTATACTCCATAATACCAGGTGAGCTGCTAATTTGTTAATCCAGGGGTCAATGAAGGTGCCTTTGAAGAACAGGACACTCCAACATTCAGACACTTCCAAAAGACTCTGCATTCTTTCTGTTATCCCAATGCAGGTCAGCTGGGCCAAAATCAATGGCTGTAAGCCCTCAAACAATTTCAGGTGAACAGACAGCAGTTCCGGCCCAAAGATTTCATTTTTTCTGTGCCATATTCTTCTGGTCACAGCAATCCATTTCTATGTAATGCGACTCTGCATAAATTCACAAGGCACAGGCAAGCAGAACAGAGCAAGTCTCTCATACAAACTGCTTCTAGCCCAGTCCAGGAAAAGCTATTTCTCACCCTCATAAGCCAAACCTCACAGTCCATAATTCTTATTACATCCAGGTGTTTCAACTCTGACCAGAATTCATCCAGCTGTATTTATAGAACTGAAAGGTGACTCTGAGACCAAGGTTTCAAATCCTTCCACATTCCCCTCAAAAATCAGCTCCAAAAGGCCAAAAGCCAGGAAGACAGGTTTCCAGCAGCAACGATATCATTTCTCAGTACCAAGTGTACTGGTGTACTCAGGTTCACATTGCTGGCAGAAAACACCTGACCAAGAGCAGTCTACTGAAAAAAGGATTTATTTTGGCTTACAGATTCATGGGGAAGATCGATGATGGCAAGGGAAAATGTTGGCATGAGCAGAGGGTGGACATCACCACCTGCCCCAAGATCAGATGGACAACAGCAAAAGGAGAATGTGCCAAACACTGGCAAGAGGAAGCTGTCTACCATAAATAACATAACAACCATAAACTAGTCCCCAATAATACCCTGCCTCTAGGAGAATTAATTCCCAAATTGCCATCAGCTGTGAACCTAAGCATTCAGAATACAAGTTTATGAGGGACACCAGAATCAAATCACCACATACATCATATGAAAACTTATGGGGCACAATGTAGGTAGTTCTGAGGGAAATTTATAGCACTACATTCCTACATTACAAAAACAACAATCTCAAATAAATAACTTAACAATCCATTTCAAGGTAGTGGATAGATAAGAACAGTCCAAACCCAAACGTACCAGATGGAAAGAAATTAGCAAAGTCAAAGCATAAATCAACAAATTAAAAGAGACTGAGTAAAGGAAAGGTGGAGGGAGAGCTAATCAAAATCAAAGAGGATACAAATAAATGATATAGAATCCTCCAGTTTTGGACAATGGAACACTCAGGAGCCATAGATCGTTGGTAGAAAATTTTCAGTGCCAGGTATGGGATATCTCCAGTGAATTGTTGGCCAGGGAGGTCCCTGATGCCCCCAAAACATTATAGGCCATTGCTGAAGCCCTTGGTTTCCCACCAGGAATAGATAGTAAGACCCTATTGCTAAAGACTCCACATACCTGGGCTCCAAGGCCACTGGGAAATCCTGCTGGAACTGAGCTGAAAACCTCCTCCATGTAGACCAGGTGACAAAAAGATGGAAGAAGTCATTCTACATGTAGTTCAATGGAAGAAAGAGATACCACCAGGGAAGACACTCAACAGTGGACACTGCAAGCCTTATAATTGGCCAGCCAGGCCAAATGAGCCAGCAGGTGCAATAGTGGCATGTCTGTCATGGTGGAAACCACTGCCCTCCAATTGGACTGGAGGCCTGTTCTATGGGAAGGAATATATCCCTGATACTGAAAACATAAAACAGGGGTAGTCATGAGCCCTAGGGGTGTAACATCTGCTGATGTCTGGATAAATGTATATATTATGCTTATCAAACTGTTCAGTAAGCACTTCTCTTAATATTTATGCCCTTATATTAATGCTACTCTCACTTTGGGTAGAGAATCTTCTCTTTTCAGATGGCAGTGACCTTAGGACGACTCAGAAAGTATCATAGTTCTGGAAAGAAGTGACTGGAGTACTGAGTAACATCTCGATCACACCTTCCAAGGCTCAGGATCTAATGTGGAAAAGATGGCGGAAAAAATGTAAGAGCCAAAGGAAGGGTAGGACTCCTTACAATGTGCTCCCTCCAGACATAAAATGGCCTGGATATCCATGACTTCATAGTGCCTGACACTACCTACACAAGACCATCATAGGAGGAGGAAAAGATCATGACATCAAAATAAAAGAAAGACTGATTGAGATGGGGAGGGGATATGATGGGGAAAGTGGGGGGAGGGAGTGTATTACCATGGGATATTTTTTATAATCATGGAAAATGTTAATAAAAATTGAGAAAAATAAATAAATAAAAATACCAAAAAAAGAAATAAAGAAAAAATTATATTTGTTGAAATGAAGAGCTAGTTCTTTGAAAATATAAATAAGATTGATAAAATATTGGCCAAATTGAGCAAAAGAAAAAAAAAATCAGACAAGACTCAAATAAGAAAGATAAGAAGTGAAAATTACTCTTTACAGCACGGTCATCCAGACACAAAATGGCCTGGATATCCATGACCTCACAGTGCCTGACACTACCTACACAAGGCCATCATAATATGCGGCTCCCAAAAAAGGGGGAACCCCGTTAGGGGCTCCTAGCTCCAACTGGCCAGCAGTCGAAGCTGTCCCTGAGGTTGCCGCACAACGTGGTGGGTGTAGTTCTCCTGAGTACCTGTGGAAGCAAAAGGTTAGTAGGGAAGGGATGACTCCAGACAAGGGATGAGGTCTGAGGCACTTTATTTCTGGGGGCGAAGCCTTTTATGCAGTTGGAGGCAGGAAGAAAGGGTGAGGGGAAGAGAAGGAGGAGTGAGAGAGGGGCGTCCAATCAGTAGTTGCCAAGACAGTCTTTTGTGGTATCACATTGCACAAGGGAAGTGGTCAGGGACCACTGACATGTTCTGCACGTACACATTTCGATGGTATGGGACCACTGACATGTTCTGCACGTACACATTTCGATGGTATGCAAGATAAGTTGTTTTCACAGATCAGTTCCCAAGAGTATGCGCACACAAAATTCTTCCTGAGTAACTGTTAAACCCATAGGAATTTCCTGTATCCAATGTTTTCTTAAGTCTGTTCTATATCATGGCCATGACTACTTGTTTGATCAGAGTGAAGGTGGGGGTAAGACGGCAACGCTTGATTTACTCAAGCCTGTCTTGTGACAGTTAAATTTGGTTTGCACACATCCTGTTTGGCAAGCCTTCAGGCAGCTGCTTGTTTCAATCTTGCAGGAAAGGCAGGCAGGAAGTCAGCCAAAGGTTAGTGGCGGAGAGCTGAGGAGGGGGAGGTCTTCATGGTTCCCGACATCTCCCCCGTTCTTGTTTTAAAAAATGGATGGAGGTGGCTAGGAAGGCTGCCCCGGGCAAGGTTACCGGCTGGGTGCTGCCTCGACCGGGTTCCTAGCGGCGACAGAGTCGTCTCCACGTGCCCGCGATTCGAGACTTGAGCGAGCGAGGCTGATTGCTGATTTTTTGAAACATCTCGAATTTTAAGGCGGGAGGAGGGGCGGCAGGTTCTTCATCAGTATTGAGCTGTTGGTACATCACTGCGGGGTGGCTTTTAGTAGCGTCATCTATTTGTTTCTTTACAAATCCAGTGAGTCTTCGGAAGGCCCATGGGCCAAAGGATATGAGCAAAAGGAAGCCAATAAAGGGTCCCAGAAAGGCTGGGAGTAAAGTCGACAACCACGGGGTCGTCGAGAACCAATTCTTGTACCAACTTTCACTCTGATCAATCTCCCTACGTCTCTCCTCCAGGCTATCCTCAATGCGTTTAATGCTATCTCTGACTAGTCCTGTTTCATCCTTAAACACGCAGCATTCCTCTTTTAAGGCGGCGCAAACTCCCCCTTCCTTTAAAAAGGCAAGATTAAGACCACGGCGGTTTTGAAGAACCATTTCTGCAAGAGAATTAACAGTATTAGTAAGGTGTTTAAGTCCTTGTTTAAGTTCGGCAATATCAGAGTCAACCTTGCGTTGAAGAACCGCTAGGTGGCGGTATTGGTCGTGGGTTTGAACGAGGGAAGCGATGCCCGTGCCGGCACCTGAGGCGCCCAGGGCTAGGAGGACACCAACAGTGATGGCAGTGATGGGCTCGCGTTTGGAGCGGCGGTAGCCAGGGCCGGACAGGCGAGACGGTAACAGGTCCTTGGTGTGATGGACGGAGAGGCGGGGAAGGAGAAGAATAAGAACACAATAATCATGAGTGGCAACAAAGGCATCAATAATGATGTGAGGAGAGAGGCCCGAGGCACAGGCAAAATAAGTGCCGGTGGGGGCGAGGAGGAAAGGGTTACGAAATTGTCCCGGAAGAACCAGTGTCGAGTTGCAAGTAGAGTCAAGTTGTGGGGGCAAACGGGTATGATTGGGGCGGAGGCAGAGGCCAGAGCCCACAACTTGACTGACCGTGATGGCGTGGTCGTTGTCCATACCCCAGGGGAGAGCGTGTGGGTCAGAGGTGGGTAGGGGGGTGTCCAGGACCGCGACTCCTTCATAAAACGGAGGGGCAGGAGAGAAGCAGATCCAGCATTCTTTGTAGGCAGGATCGGTGATGGCCATGGCAGAGGCATTCATAAGGTCCAGGAGGCGAGAAGCATCAGAGGGGGCACCGGGAGGAATGGTGAGTTGTAAAGGGGAGTCACTAGCGGGTGTGAGAAGGCGGGTGGGGACATGTGAAGGGATCGGGGGAAGGGATGGCCGGGGGGTGGGGGGGCGAGGAGGGGTGGTGTTTGGTTGGGGTGCTTGCAGGATATTGGGGCCTAAGGAAAAAGGGCGGCGGGGGCGTGGTAGGGAGGTAAGAAGTTGGACTGTGAAAAGGAGGCCAGGGTCCGTTCCGGAGGTGTAGAGGCGAAGGCCCCAGCGATGTGGGCGCGTCCATTTGGACTTATCCCTGCCGGCTTTGGTAAAGGAAATAGTGAGAGGGTTGCACCAGTGGCTCGGCGAAGAGCGGCAAGTGAGGGGGCTGTGATGTCGGCGGACGGAAATAAGATCCCAAGAAGAAGAGGGGTGCCAGGAGGTGTCGCCAGAGGTCTCACAACCCCAAGAGGCACAAAAATAAGCATCGTGGTGACCACAGTTAGACTGTAAGGAACGAGGACGGTGATCACCGGGACAGACATAAATTGGAACGGAGCGCAAGGCATCGCGACGCCGGGGATGGTTGCATTTCGGTGCGTCATCATCAACCGCGAGGCCCCCGGAGAGGGGCCCCGGGCGGGGGAGGAAAGAATTGGGTGTACCCCAGACTTTGTCAGCGCCAAGGGCTAGGGCACAGAGGTCTACCTGGAGCGGGGACCACGGGGGTTCGGAGGAAATGGAGGTGGTGACGTTAGCAACATCGCCTGCTTCATTGATGATAAGCCAGGTATAATTATATAAGGTGTATGGTGAGGGCTTACGGGGGTTGCGGGCACAAAGTATCGGAGGAAGGGACAAATGTAGGAGCAGCGGGATCCAGACAAGAAGATGCAGGAGCAGTACTGGCTGGGCCCGTGCCGTCATGGCGAGGTGATGTTGGGTTTTCTGAAAAAGAAACAGAGGGGAGAACCTCAGGGGCCGGGTCCCTGGGTGGAGTGAACGGCTTAATGAAGCGCTCAGGGAGCCATCTAGTTTCGTCTGTGTCTGGGTTATGGACACAGGCATGACCTTTGCCCCAAATGAGAACAGGATGTGGGCCAAGCCAAGCGCCTGTACGAACATCTTTCCACAGAACAGTGGAAAAGGAAGTGGCTGAGGCGGGGTGCCAGAGGCGCTCAGCTGCAGATTTTCCATGTGTGTCAAGGGTGAGGAAGTTAAGAACGAAAAGTGCATGATGGAGCAAATTTCGGGGGGTGAGCTTGTGCCCATGAAAAACAAGATCTTTGGAGGAAAGTTTGTGTAGCATGTTTTTGAGGGTAGAGTGAGCCCTCTCAACAATGCCTTGACCTTGGGGATTGTGGAGAATGCCGAATTTGTGACAAATCCCGAATTTTGATAGGAAGTCTTTCACCTTTGCTGATGTATAAGCAGGACCATTGTCGGACTTCACAGTTTTTGGGGTACCCAAGATGGAGAAGCAGTGGATAAAATGTGCCACTACATCTTTGGCAGCTTCCCCCGTGTGGAGGGATGCACAGAGAAAACCACTGAAGGTATCAATGGACACATGAACATACTTAAGAGAGCCAAAAGGCTGAAAGTGAGTGACGTCTGTTTGCCACAGGGCCCCGGGTATAAGGCCTCGGGGTTTAACCCCAGTGAGGGGTTCGGGGAGAAGAGAGAGACAGGAATGACAGGTTTTTACAATGTCTCGAGCCTGATCCCTGGTAATGGAAAACATGTGGCGCAGGGTTTGCGCGTTAAGATGATGAAGGGCATGAGCCCTCTGGGCCTTCTCAAAAGGAGAAGGGGAGAGAGAAGAGAAAATGGCTGCCATGGCTAAGATGGAGGACGGTCTGGTGGCAGCGTCCACCTGAGCGTTGCCTTCCGCGAGGGCACCAGGCAACGAGGAATGGGCGCGAATGTGTGCGATAAAGAAGGGGTTGGAGCGTGCCAGGATAAGTTGCTGAATCTGGGAAAAGAGCTGAAAGGCCGTGGTAGAGGGTTTAATAAAGGGAACTGTTTCCAAGAGTGGAATAGAATGAGCAATATATGCACTATCAGTGTAGAGGTTAAAAGGGGAAGAGACAAGAGTGAAGGCTTGCAGAATGGCAAAGAGCTCGACGTGTTGAGCAGATTTGTAGTCAGTGGGAAAGGAGGAAACCTTGCCATTAATGGAGACAGCAGCGGTGCCTGAGGAGCTGCCATCCGTAAAAATAGAAACAGCAGCTGGGATAGGCGAGGGCCGAGAGAGGGTAGGGAAGATGACTGGATGATGGTTAAGAAACTGTATAAGTTTGTCAGAAGGGTAATGGGAAAGAATGTGACCAGGGTAGGAGGTAAGAAATAGTGCCCAGTCAACAGAGTGAAGCTGCAGGTGTAGGAGGTTTTGGGGGGTATAAGGAACAATAATAGAGTGGGGGTAAATACCAAAAATTTTAACAGAGAGGGTAAGGCCCTGGCGGAGCAAAGAAACAACAAGGTCAGGGTATGTAGCAAGAACTTTGGAAGGGGTGGAGGGGAGATGGACCCAGTAGAGAGGAGCATTCTGATAAAACACTGCCGTGGGGGCAAAGGTGGTCGCAAGAACGATGAATTGCAAAGGAAGCTTGGGGTCAAAGTAGGAGAGGGATTGTCCCTGGATGGCTTGTTCAACAAGGTTGAGGGCTGAGCGGGCTTCGGGGGTGAGAGATCGGGGGGAAGTGGGGTTAGAGTCACCTTGAAGAATGTCAGTTAAGGGCTTGAGGTCTCCAGTAGAGAGTTTCAGGTAGGGACGAAGCCAGGTGATGTCCCCTAAAAGCTTTTGGAAGTCATGGTAAGTTTTTAAGTGTGAGGTGCGGAGCTGGAGTTTTTGCGTGCGGACAGTAGAAGGGAGGAGTTCAAAACCAAGAAAAAGGTGAGGAGGATGCAGTTGAACCTTGTCTTGGGAAATGGAAAAGCCGTGAGCCTGTAAAGAGGAAACGAGGTGGGATGCAGCGCGCAGGAGAGCATCAGGATCGGGACCGAGGAGTAAAATGTCATCCATGTAATGATAGAAAGAGATGGAGGGGTAAAGGGAACGAAAGGGGTCCACGTAGGATGCCACGTAGACTTGGCAGAGCGTAGGGCTGTTGGCCATGCCCTGAGGAAGGACCTTCCAGTGGTACCTGGCAGCAGGACCAGAGGCATTGAGTGGGGGAAGGGAGAAGGCGAACCTGGGGCAATCCGCGGGGTCCAAGGGAATAGAGAAGAAGCAATCTTTGAGATCAAGAATGATCTTGTGAGAACCTGCGGGAAAAGATGTAGGCACAGGTAGGCCAGGTTGGGTGGCCCCCATAGGCCGCATGGAGCCATTGATGCGGCGCAAGTCATGAAGCAGGCGCCAGGCGCCGGACTTCTTTTTGATGACAAAGATGGGGGTATTCCAGGGAGAGGTGGTAGGTTCAATGTGGCCTGCGGCGAGCTGCTCTTGCACGAGGGCGGAGGCAGCTGCAAGCTTCTCAGAAGTGAGAGGCCATTGAGCGACCCAGATTGGGTCATCAGAGGTCCAGGAAATGCGGAGGGAAGGGCGGGGGTTGGGGGAAACTGAAGGAAGAATAGAAGAGGAGGGCGGGAGAGAAAATTGGGCATAGACAGAGGTCACAGAAGTTCGGGGTTTGGAGGAAGAGGGAGAGTAGCCCAGACCCTGCCTGCCGGGGTTGGGGGTGGCAGAAATGGGTTTGGTGATGCCCTGGAAGTATTTGCCTAAACCCTTAGAGGGGACATAGCCGGAGGCAAGCATCTGATTAAGAATGCGTTTGTCCTTGCATTTGAGTAACACAAGGCCCATTTGGTCCATAAGGTCACGGCCCCAGAGGTTGATGGGCAGATCTGGGACAATGTAGGGGCGAACAAAGCCGGTGTCGCCATCCTCATCCTGCCAAATGAGGCGGTGGGCACTGAGGTGGACACGTTTGGCTGTGCCAGCAACACCCGAGATAGGATCCGGAGAAGGGGTGGTAGGCCAGTCAGCGGGCCAGTCGTGTGGGGAGAAGCAAGTGGTGTCAGCACCGGTGTCAAGGAGACCATGAAAGAGGCGGCCTTGGATGGTGAGGGAAAGAACAGAGGATGGGCGTTCCTTACAGATGGTTTTAATCCAGTAAACATCAGAGGAGCCAGGATGTGTGGCGCCGCGTGAATGAGGCAAGGCGGGGAGGTCCACCGCAAGGGGGAGGGGAAGAGCTTGAGCAATGCGAACGCCAGGAGAGATCTGGACAGGTTCGAAGGGGGCAACGGCGTTGAGGAAAATCTCCCCCGTGTAGTCGCCATCCACAACGGAGGGCTGGATGATAAGACCGGCAATGGTGGAGGAGGCGCGGCCAATAATCATAAAGAAGTGGCCGGGAGGGGGAGGGCCAAAGATGCCCGTGGGAATAGAGCAAACGCCATCGCGAGGGCTCAATAGGTGGGGGGAGGAGGCACAGAGGTCCAGTCCTGCTGAGCCGGGGGAGGCCCTGAAGAGGGAGGGGGTTGAGGGACGGAAGGGGCTTGGGAGGGGTGGTGCTGATAGAGAACTTGTGGAGGGGTAGAGGTCCCAGCTGGTTCCCCCGATGCTGGGACAAAAGTGATACGGCGAGGCTGGGAGCGCGGGGCCTGGGGGTGGCCCCTGGCGGAGTTTCCCGACTGTCCGTTGGGGACACGTCGGAGGGGGTTTTCCCCAAGGTAGTTGCCTTCTACATCAGTGGTCGCACGGCAAGAGGTTCGCCAGTGGCGGCCACGGCGACAGCGGGGACAAAGAGAAGGACGCTCCGAAGTGGAGCCTGCCTGAATGTCAGGGGCGCGGCGCTCGGGGCATTTGCCAGCAAAGTGTCCTGGCTTTCCACAGGAGTAGCAAACCTGGCCTTTGTTCTGGCCTTGGAATGCCACCAGAGCACCCGCAACTTGAGTGGCGAAGGAGTGAGCATCCTTGCACAAGGAAATCATCTCCTCAAGAGAGCGAGAGGGCTTAGGAGATTTGAGAAGTTGGCGACAAGCAGAGTTAGCATTTTCGAATGCCAACTGCTTGACAAAAGGGTTGGAGGTATCCGTGATACCTGTGGTGCGGTCAATGGCTTCCAGGAGGCGGGAGATGAAAGCGTGATAAGGTTCATCATTAGCTTGCTGTATGCGAGAAAGGGGAAGGGTGGGGGCAGAAGAGGAGGGGATGGCTTTCCAGGCTTTCATGGCGGCCTGAGTAGTAAGGTTAAGAAGATGGTAGGACAGTGGACGCTGGGCCTGAAGAGTGTTATAGGGCTTTGAGCCAGAGATCTGGAGAAACTCAAGCTCATCATCATGAACGAGTTCTCTGCAGTTGTTGATGAATTCAGCCTCCCAGAGAATGATCTGATCTGGTTTGAGGCAGCGGCGAACAGTTATGCGCCATTCAAGAGGGTAAAGATTGCCACCATAGGAAAGACTTTCAAGGCAAGAGAGAGTGTAGGGGGCCTGGACCCCATACTCAAGGACAGCCTTACGGACCTCCTTGAGGCTGGCCTGATCAAGATCGCGAAACTCTATGTCTTCCTGAAGGACGGCACCAGGGCCGCGCCCAGCTGGAGGGGGGGTGCGTGGGGGCGCAGCGGTGGGAGCGGCGACAGAGGAAGCAGGAGAAGGGGGGGGGCGAGAGGGAGATGGAAGGGAGCCGAGAGCGCGTTCGAGGCGGTCGGCGATGTTTTGGAGACCAGCCTGCGAGCGAGTAATCATGGGATGAGTAGAGGAGGAGGAAGCGGCGGCGGGGGACGAAGATGGGACGGCTGCACCAGAGTCTGGGGCATGAGGGGGCTGGGGGGGTCGAAGAATCGCGGGATAGGCTTGTAAAGCAGAGGGAGCGGGTGGGGGAGGAGCGTCGGGGGCAGAGACGCGGGACATAAGGCGATCCAAAGAGGAGGAGATTTCCTGAATTGCGAGGTGAAATTGAGTGGGGGATAGAGGGGGAGAGGGCAATGGCTGAGAGCGGGGATCGTAGGCGGCTGCAGCCGTATCTAAAGCGGCTGCATCCTCAGGAGAGAGCGGCTCCGGAGAGGGGGCGCGAGCGAGCGCCACAAAGGAGGACGCAGGATCGGAAGGAACAGAGGGCTTAGAGGGAGCGGGAGCATAAGGTGGCGGATAGGAAACGGTAGACTGAGAGTCCTCGGAGGGGGATACGGGTGTGTGGGAGCGAGACGCGGAGGTTAAGGCAGCCTGTCCTGCCTTGAGAATGTCGGCGCAAGAGGATGAAATGGGGGCGGCAGTAATAATGCCGTCAAGGAGTTGCCAGTATTTAAGGATGCAATCTTTAAAAGCAGGATCATTCTGTTTGTCGCAGAAGGCGGTGAGATCATTACCTATGGTGAGCCAGGTAGAGCGGGCGATCTTAGGGGCAGTGAAGACAAACCAGGGAGAGGCCCGGTGAACGACATTAAGAAATTGACAGAGATCAGCCTTGGAAACATGGACCTTGCGAGAAACGAGCTCGTCCTGGAGGGATTGGAGGAAACGAGCCTCGGAACTAAGGGAAGAGCCCATGGCGAAGGGCGGGGGCCAGAGGCCGAGAAGAAGGGGACTCGCGAGGGAGTCGAAGGGGTCCCAAGTGGGACGAACGGGGGCTCAGAAAAGAGCCGGAGGGGTCCCGAAGGGGACGGGGGTCGACTAAGGGGTGACAAAGTCACGAATGTGCGCACAAAGGGGAGAAACCACGCGAAAAAAGGGGGGTCTTACCCGAGAAGAAATTGGGGCGTGGAATCCCGAACTAACCGTCGACCGGTAAGGAGAAGAAGACACGCACGTTGGGCGCCAGATGCGGCTCCCAAAAAAGGGGGAACCCCGTTAGGGGCTCCTAGCTCCAACTGGCCAGCAGTCGAAGCTGTCCCTGAGGTTGCCGCACAACGTGGTGGGTGTAGTTCTCCTGAGTACCTGTGGAAGCAAAAGGTTAGTAGGGAAGGGATGACTCCAGACAAGGGATGAGGTCTGAGGCACTTTATTTCTGGGGGCGAAGCCTTTTATGCAGTTGGAGGCAGGAAGAAAGGGTGAGGGGAAGAGAAGGAGGAGTGAGAGAGGGGCGTCCAATCAGTAGTTGCCAAGACAGTCTTTTGTGGTATCACATTGCACAAGGGAAGTGGTCAGGGACCACTGACATGTTCTGCACGTACACATTTCGATGGTATGGGACCACTGACATGTTCTGCACGTACACATTTCGATGGTATGCAAGATAAGTTGTTTTCACAGATCAGTTCCCAAGAGTATGCGCACACAAAATTCTTCCTGAGTAACTGTTAAACCCATAGGAATTTCCTGTATCCAATGTTTTCTTAAGTCTGTTCTATATCATGGCCATGACTACTTGTTTGATCAGAGTGAAGGTGGGGGTAAGACGGCAACGCTTGATTTACTCAAGCCTGTCTTGTGACAGTTAAATTTGGTTTGCACACATCCTGTTTGGCAAGCCTTCAGGCAGCTGCTTGTTTCAATCTTGCAGGAAAGGCAGGCAGGAAGTCAGCCAAAGGTTAGTGGCGGAGAGCTGAGGAGGGGGAGGTCTTCATGGTTCCCGACAATAATAGGCAGAAAAGATGATGATATCAAAATAAAAGAGCGACTGATTAAGAGGGGGAGGTGATATGACAGAGTGGAGTTTCAAAGGAAAAAGTGGGGGAGGGAGGGAATTACCACAGGACAATGTTTACAATTATGGAAATTGTCAATAAAAAATAAAAAAATAAAAAATTGAGATGTCAAAACTGACACCAATGAAATTGGAAGATGCATGACAGCATATTTTAAAAATCTGTATTCTACAAAGTTGGAAATGCTGGAAAATATGGATGAATTCCTTGACTCATATTGTAAGGTTTGGGAGTGACCAGGACCATGGAAATCACTCTGAGGCAAAGATGGAAGCTTTTATTTGGGGAAAACACAAGCTTACAGGACTTACTCTCAAGACAGATGCACAACCAACTGAAAATTCCAAGTAGTAGTGTGCTTTACAGGGCAGTTGGGGGGAAGTGAGGAAGGGAAAAGTTGAAAAAAAAAGATTTCTTTAGGGGAGATTTAAGATAGCCAAGGTGTGACACCAGAACAGAGACCAGGTGACTTACAATAAATCTTGACCCAGGGCTGGGGGATTGCTAGCCAAGGAAGGGATAATGGTTAGGTGTTTACTTGAGGAATGTGGATGACCCACTCCCTTGTGTCTGTGCCCACATGGTGACACCAGTTTGGGAGCCTGTCTCAAACTAACATTCCAGCCTTTTGTTAATGATAAAAGAATAGTTGAAGGTTAATTTCTTCATGCTGACTCTAAGGGCCATAAGTTTTTACAGGAGAGGCTGGATAATGCAGTTGATGGGTCTCCATTCAGGGCAGGTGATGAGGAGGCAGTTTCATGGTGGCTAGAGGTAACAGTGGTGAGATCAAAAGCGCTAGTGTAGCATGTTGTTATGACTTGGTCTGAGCAAAGGAGAGACTTCTCCCATGACCTGGCTTCAGGGCATTTGCTGGCAGACACCTGCTATAGAGAAGGTGAGGGAGCTGGGCTCTGTGTACCTGTGAGAAGACAGAAGGGAGAATAAAGGAGCTTGTTACTCTTGTCAACAGCTAAGAAATCAAAACACCAGGCATAAAGGGAGGATGAGCACTCAGAGGCAAGGAATAGAGGCTTGGAGCAAGAGGAGGCAGAGGGGCATTTTGGGATCAGGGGAAGAATAGGAACACAAGAGAGTTTAAGTCTGAGAGTGCCTGTTGGGGTGCAGTGTACTCATTCCTGGATGAGATAGGCTAAGGGGAAACTATTAGTCTGACTCATTGTTTATATTGTAGTTACATTTTTTTCTCATTGGGTGATTAAGACCATGTAGGCTGCCAGAATTAACTGTATATTTTGGAGGTCAATAATGGCATTGTAGTGGAGACTTTTAGGGACTTGTGAGGAGTTCTATGACTGTCAGCATTGTCATCTGCTAGGATAAGTCAAGGCCATGCTGACCAAGTGGCCCTCCCTCTTTTAAATTTTTTTTCTTTTTTCTTTTTATTTATTTGAGAGTGACCAACAGACAGAGAGAGAAGGAGGCAGATAGACAGAGAGAATGGGAATGCCAAGCCTCCAGCCACTGAAAACAAACTCCAGATGGATGTGCCTCCTTTTGAATCTGGCTTATGTGGGTCCTGGGGAATGGAGCCTCAAACCAGGGTCCTTAGGCTTCACAGGCAAGCAGTTTAAGTGCTAAGCCACTTTTCCAGCCCTTTTTAAAAAAAAATGTTTTATTTTTATTTTTCTTTATTTGACAGTGACAGACAGACAGAGAAGGAGGCAGACAGATAGAGTCAATGGCCCTCCCTCTTGGGAAGAATGAAGGATGGATTTTCCTCCAATATGATTCTCATGTTGCAGATACACTGACTTGGAATTCATTTCTGGGTCTCCACAGCCTCTCTGATCAAGAAGACATGTAACTTACCATAGGCTAGATGTTCAAGTGTCCCAGGTCCAAAATATTGATTATTCTTTTAACTCCAATGTTTCCAATTGATCTTGGCTTCTGCATATGGTTATTAATCACTCAGAGAGACTGTACATATCTGATAGCAAAACAGGTTTGTTAAAAAGTGTGCAGAACATATCTGGTTAGCAAAGCCAATCTGGCTAAAGAATGACACAATAGTTTAAAATCATTTTGATTAATATTTAAGTTTTGTTGTTAGGTGACAGTGTAAGCTATATTTGGAATATAGAATGCATACGCTTTATATATTTTAAGTATCTGCCAGTTATAATCTTATAATTATAGGTATAACATTTTAGTAGCCCTGAAACAATATTTTGTCAACAACTTTAAGGCAATAGATTTTAATCCAGAAATTGTATTCCAGGAAAAGGCAAGACAGTATAAAAACTTAGCATCTGTGTTTGAAAACAACTTTGACTAGTCTGTATACCAATGTAAGTACCAAATACCACCCAAACTGGAAGTAGAACAGCAATTTAAGATTGTTTTTCTAGGGAAGGAAACATGCTTTAAGTATCAATATGCAATGAACTTAAGATACCAGAAATGAGACAATTAATTAAGTGAAACCTTGACTGAGACTGATTATACAGAGCTCAAGAATAAAATAAACTTGGTCATTGATGAGTTATATTAGAGACAATATGACAGACACAAAGTAATTTCTTAAATAAGTACCTTTTACAATTGAACAATTTTAAGGTTTAACTAAAGAAATAGTTATGACTATTACATGAAGCTTAGACAAACTATATTAACATTGTTTGTATACAATGGATTTTTCTAAGATATGGGGAGGCTTTTCAGTTTTCCTAAGAACAAAATCATAATAAGTCACTCTTTATAAGACTTAGATTGTAACCACAGTGATAATTATCCATCAAAACCAGCATTAACAACATGAGAAGCATCTTAAAAGTACAGAGTTTTATACAGGTATGGTGATGCATGCTTAATGATAGCAAAACATCATGGACTTTCTATAAACCAAATTACAGTATTCTGATATCTGGTTAAGTCTGATATTAACACAAAGTAGAGCTTACATATTTAAGGCACATGAGGCTAGGCTACAGAGAATAAATTATATATAAAAGATCTGCTGACAGAATTTAAAATAAATAAGAAATCTATATTATGTAGTAACATTTTTGGCTTACCTATGAAGACATGGAAAATCTTAAAATTTTTAAAGTTCATCATATAATATATACATATATATTTTTAATGAGGCAATTTAGCACTTTTAAAATCTAAATAAGATGTCTATCCAATCTACAAGTCAGTTTCTGAAATTAACTTAGCTTTATTTAACATACCCAAGGAATAGAGGATCTGGATTAAACTGACATGATATAAAAGAAATAAAGAGACAAGTCTCATGGAAAAGAGGGGGAATGGGCATGTCAGGACCACTTCCCACTGCAAACAATTTCCAAATGCATGCTCTATTATGTGCATCTAGCTTTGCAAATAAGCACCTTTAACTGCTGAGCCATAAAGAAATATTTTTAATCTCTACCAACTCAATTTTATTGAACTATATTGAATTCCAAACATACACAAAATTTTATGACACAATCTAAAAGCATTTGAACCTTAACCAACTCTATAATTCTGCCTGTGATACTTTGGTAAACTTGTTCAATAATGATGTAGGTTAAAACTAAAGTATTAAGACTGATTGTTGGAGGAATTGAGGAATTACATCTTAAATCATAGCATAAATTTGTTTAGAATTTCCTTTTACTATTCACCATGAAGTAAATAGTTTCCAGTTGTGTGACAGATAAATACTGTTTAATGTCTCAAATGTGGTCTATTTACCTTATAAAATAGGGGGGAAAAGAGTAAACAATTCCACTGTGAATTTTTTTTGAGGCACCATTTTAAATATAATAACTTTAGAAATGAATCAAATATTAACTAGTCAATGTTAACCTTAAGATTTAGTAAAAAGGTTGACAAATAAAGGAACCTAGTTAACTTGGTTGGGTACTGTAAATTCAGTCTTTCATGAGCATTATTATGACCACATTAACATCAATGAGTTAAAGTTAAGTTTACAATCTGAATACCATAGGAACCTGCTACCAGCCAGGGCCATACTTTGTTAGTCTGAGGTAAGCCCTAGGCTAATAGTGATCTTATATCTCAAGGAGTCATCTACATACTTTACTCATACCTACATCTACATACTTTTACTTTACAATCTATATAACCACTCTGTAACAATCTTTCCATCAAACATAACATCCACCATGTAAAGTTTCCTCTCAGTTTATCTTCTACAGTTAGTTAATCCCATAACTGCCAACAAAAGCTTTTATTGTCCTTACCATAAGACTTTTAATAAGAACATTTTCAAAGGGATTTTTTTGTTTATTTGTTTTTATTTTCCTCAAAAGGCCTTCTGAAATAATTTTTTTGAAAGAGTAGACCATATTTGACCTACACTATTTGCCCATTATAAACATATAGATTTTATCATTTATTGATTTTGGAAGTTTGTTTCTTATAACTTTCCTAAAACACATTTTTTAAAAAATTATGAAATATATTCAAACATTATTAGAAATTTTAGAAAATTTTTACAAACTCAGTATTAATTACTTCTAAATTTAAATATAAATCTTGAGGCTGTTGTCTGTTAGTAGTTCCAAAGAAGCATAGAAAGATAAAGTAAATGTAAAACAGTTACAAATTTCTTATAAGAAGTCCCCATCTGTTCACTGCAACTTGACATTCGTTCATTATCACGCTGAGGCCACGATTTTGAGATTCCCTGGGCTTGCAGCACCCTGGCTCTGCAAGACAGGGAAGCTAAGAAAGAACCTTTTTTTTTTTTTTTCTTCCTAAATTCCAAGGAGAGTTTTGGTCTTCCCTCAAGGCTGCAAGGAAGCTTTGTGCTCCTGCTATTTTACAAGTCTTTAAGAGTACTAGAACCTTCCTTTTTTTTCTTTCTCTTTTGCCTATGATCTTAATTACTTTTAGTGTTACTTCTAGGGGACACTCAACAGTAAAAAATTGGCTATGCCAACTAGTACAGTGGGCTTGGTGGAGAACATCCCCCCACAATGAAATGGCACTGTTCGGAACAGAAGTCATTTTGCAACTTTAGGGTTGTGAGTCACATAATACTCATACACACAAATTAATTTTAAGTGCACTTTTTTATAGAGACTGTAGAAAACTATTTCCCCTTCACAATTCATTCATTTATTTATTCAGAAGTTATGCATTCCCATTTAAAATTTTTATTCTACTTACAACTCCAGAGACTAAAATCAAACCTTGTTATCAGGCAGGGGGTTAGGAGAGGCTGAGAAAGCTGGAGTAGCCAGAGGAGCTGTTGGGGTCAGGTCCTCTCTGGCATCTAGGTCAAAAAGGAGAGGGTGAGGATGAGCATGGGGGAGGAGTTGAGTAAGGCACATTCCCGAGATCTTGGCTAGAAGGGCCTGGTGAGAAGAGCAGGTAGAACAGAAAGAAGGCTGTGCATGCAGAGTGAAAAATAGGGTATTTTGGACCATTTGCCTGTACATTGGCAGAAGTTTTTTTTAAATCAGTGAGAATACGGTAATCAAAAGTACTACTCTCAGGTCATTTGGATCCATTGTCCAGCTAATATTGTGGCCAGGCAGAGTTGCAGAGAAAGATAAGATATCGTCCCAAGAGTCATAGAAGCTTTAAGTTCTTAAGAAAACAGGGAAAGAGCAAAACAAGGGTGAGAGAAAGGAACCAGGGTTTAAGCTGGGTTTACACAGAATACCAATATGACCTCCTGACCCATTAGGATGAATGGGGCCTGCACCTCACATGTGGGCAGAGGCCATACAGGTCACAATTGTTGGCTTTGTAGCCTGTTGGTGGGCAAGGAGGTACTCCCTATAGTGAAAGCAGCTGGCAATGGAAGATGAAACCTCTGGAGGGAGAGGAGAGAGGGAAAGGGGAGTCTCCTGAGATGGTGTAACTGAACCAAAAGGCACCCCTTAGGGTATAGTAGACCAGAGAGCAAGAGACCCAAAATGTTGAGAATGCGTCTTTCTCAAGACCTGGGGTTGGGACCTAATAGCGACCAAAGGGTGTAGCCTGGCATGCTGGCATGGGTTCTACAAGGGGGGGATTAAACCCAAGAACAAACCAACCTGAGAGGGACACTAACAAGAAGGAGGGAGGAGACAGAGAAGGGAAGAAGAGTGAAGCCAAATTGTGGTGGATGTGGAAGCCAGTACCAGGAAGAGATGGTCCGATGCCTTCAGAGGGTCAATTGGCAGCTTACTGGTCTGGTCTGGGAAAAGGAGGTCTGGCCACCCAAGAGGGCAACCAGAAGCCTCCTCTGAGTCATGAGCACCAGGTGTAAGGTTCAGGAGTGACCAAGACCATGGAAACTACTCTGAGGCAAAGATGGAAGCTTTTCTTTAGGAAAAAAATAAATTAATAAAAACAAGCTGCCAGGACTGACTCTGAAGAGTAGAGCACAACCAAGTTGAAATTCCAAGTAGTGGACTTTGTAGGGCTCTTCAATTGAGGGAAGTGAGGAAGGGAAAAGTCAGAAAACAAAGGTTTCTTTGGAGGAGATCTAAGATAGCCAGGATGTGACACCAGAACAATGACCAGGTAACTTACAGGAAATCATGACCTTGGGGGGGGGGGAGATTGTTTTGCAAGAAGGGGATAATGGCTGTGTGGTTTCTTGAAAAATGTGGATGACCCACTTCCTTATGTCCGTCACCACATATAGACTCCATTTTGGGAGCCTATTCCAACCCATCATATATCACCTTCTAAAACTAAATATAGAACAGAAAGACTTCTAATAAAATTTAAAAAAATAAAAATTTCCCAACAACAACAAAAAAATTCAGGACTAGATGGATTCACTGCTGAATTCAACCAAACCTTTATTCAATAACTAAAAGCACTTCATCCCAAATTATTTTGCACAGTTGAAAAAGAAGGAATGCTCCCAAACTCCTTCCATAAAACCAACATTACTTTAATACCTGAAGTAGATAAAGATGCAACAAGAATAGAACATTTTGGCCTGATATCCTTAATGAACTTAGATGCAACACTTCTCAATAAAATCCTCACAGAATCAGGAACACATCAAAAGCATAATCCATCATGATCAAGTAGGCTTCATCTCAGGGATTCAGGGATGGTTTAACATACTAAAATCAATCAATGTAATTCACCACATAAATCAACAATGCTCACATGATTATTTCAATAGAAGTAGAAAAGGCCTTTGCTAAAATAAAACACCCTTTCATGACTAAAATCTGGGATAGGGGTGGAGAGATGGCTTAGTGGTTAAGGTGCTTGCCTTTGAAGCCTAAGGCCACATGTTTGACTATCCAGGTCCCATGTAAGACAGACATGCAAAGTGATGCAAGCACACAAGGTTGCACATGCACACAGGTGGTCTTGAGTCAATATCAGTGGCTAATGGCCCTGGGATGACAATTCTCTGTCTCTGTCTCTCTCTTCCTTCCCCTTTCTCTCTCTCTCTCCCTCTCTCTCTCTCTCTCTCTCTCTCTCTCTCACACACACACACACACACACACACACACTTTCTCTCTCTCTCTCAGTAAAAAGAAATAAAAAATAAAAAAAACATTGAGACTGTGGATGGAGGGACCATATCTCAATAAAGGCTATTCATAATACACATAAGACACAGATCACACTGAATGGGGAAAACCTTTTAAGTGTTCCCATTAATGTCTGGCACAACACAGGGTGCCCCATCTCCCTACTGCTTTTCAACATAATACTTGAAGTTTTAGCTCAATCAGTAAGACAGAAGAAACAAATAAAACAGATACAAATTGGAAAGGAAGAACTCAAACTAGCCCTACTTGAGGATGACATGATTTTATATACAAGTAACCCAAAATATTCCACCAAAAATCTTCTAGATGTGATAAATTCTTTCAATAAAATGGTAGGATACAAAATCAATACACACAAAATACAGTAGTATTCCTAAATACCAAAAATAAAATTATTGAAAAGAGATAAGCAATGCTATTTCATTTTCAATAGCCACAAAAAATTCAATACCTTGGAATATCACTAACCAAGGAAGTGAAAGATTAATGCAAATAAAACATAAAAATACTGAAGAAATCAAATGATCAAGACACAAGGAGATGAAAGACCTCCCATGCTCATGGATTGGTAGAAGTAACATTGTGAAAATGACCTACCTACCAAAAGCATTATACAGCTTCAATGCAGTTCCAATAAAAGTTCCAGCAACTTTCTTCACACTGTTAGAAAAAGATAGCTTCAAAAGTCAGATTGAAGAACAGAAGGCCTTGGATAGCCAAAATATCATGACCAAAAGAAAAATGTTTGGGGGTATCACCATACCTAATTGTAAAATGTACTACAAAGCCATAGTATCTAAAACACCATGGTTCTGGCACAAAATAAGACACATAGATCAATGAAATAGAAGGGAAGACCCATCTCTAAATCCAAGCAACTGCTGCTACCTAATCTTTGAGAAAGTGGCCCAAAATATACCCTGGAGAAAAGACAACATCTTCAACAAATGGTGCTAGAGAAATTGAAAAAGTACATATTAAGAAGAATGAAATTAGACCTGATGTTCTCATCATGTACTAACATCAATTATAAATGGAGGAAGGACCTCAATATAAAACTAGAAACTCATAAAATTGGAATGATACAGAGAAGATTAGCATGGCCCCTGTGCAAGGACACACAAATTCATGAAGCATTCCATATTTTTCAGGGAGGAGGCTAATGATGGTACCATCATGGTTGTATACACATTGTGAGACTATCCAGCATTTGTCTTCCTGTGATTGTGTGAGTTTATTGAGTATGATATGTTGCAAGTCTGTCCATTTTTCTACAAATTTCATTGAATTTTTTTTCTTAGTGCTTAGTAAAATTCCATTGTGTAAATGTACAACTTCATTATCTGTTCATTCAATGATGCGTAACTGGCTTGATTCCAGTTCTTATCTATAATGAATTGAGGTTGAATAAATATCTCTGTAGTGAAGCTTGGAGCATTTATGATAAATACCTGGTGAGGGTATAACTGGGTCTGTTGGTAGGTCTATGTTCATCTTTTTCAGGAATCTCCATATTGATTTCCAAAGTGTTGTACAAGTTTATATTCCCACAAACAGTGGATGAATGTTCCTCTTTCCCCACATCCTCGCCAACATTTGTTGTTGTTAGATTTTTTTAATGATTGCCATCCTTACTGGAATAAGGTGGAATATCATAGTTGTTTTAATTTGTATGTCCCTAATAATTAGGGAAGTTGAATATTTTCTTAAGTGTATGTTAGCCATGTGTATTTCTTCCTCTGAGAACTCCTTATAGAGTTCTCTACCCCATTTTTGGAGTGGGTTTGAATTTTTATTGTTTAGGTTTTTTTTAAGCAGTTAAAAAATTTTATTTATTTATTTGTGTATTTATTTGAGACAGAGAAAGTGGGAGAGGGAGAGAGAAAGAGAGAGAGAGGGAGGGAGGGAAGGAAAGAGGGAGACAATGGGCATGCCAGGGCCTCCAGCCACTGTAAACAAACTCCAGATGCATGCACCACCCTATGCATCTGGCTTACGTGAGTTCTGGGAATTTAACTGAGGTCCTTTGGCTTTGCAGACAAGTGTCTTAAGTGCTAACCCATCTCTCCAGCCCTATTGTTTAGTTTTTTTTTGTGTTCTTAGCAAATTCAAGATTTTAGGATTGGCCAGAGTGACAGCTGGTGAAGAGTTTCTAACATTTAATGGGTAACCTATTGGCTGTTTTTATGGTATGTTTGTCTATTTAAAAAGTGTTTCAGCCGGGTGTGGTGGCACACACCTTTAATCCCAGCACTCAGGAGGCAGAGGTAGGATGATCGCCATGAGTTTGAGGCCACCCTGAGACTCCATAGTGAATTTCAGGTCAGCCTGGGCTAGAGTGAGACCCTACCTCGAAAAAAAAAAAGTGTTTCAGCTTCATGAGATATCACTGCTTGAGTGATTGTTTAATTTCTTGGGCTACTGGGGTTTTGTTCAGAAAGTCTTTCCCCACCTCTGTATTAGTTCCTCTTATTTTTCCTTCAAATAGGAGAAGAGTTTCAGGTCTTATATTGAAGTCTTTAATCCATTCAGTGTTGATTTTGTGTATGTATAGGTGAGTGGGTCTAGTTTCATTTTTCTACATATGATTATCCAATTTGTCCAACACCATTTGTTGAAGATGCTGTCTTTTCTCCAATCTACATTATTGGCATCTTTGCCAAAGATCAAGTAGCTGTAGTTAGTTGACTTAAGGTGTGAGTCTTCAGTTCTGTTCCATTGGTCTATATTTCTGTTCTTATGCCAGTACCATGCTGTTTTTGCTAATAAGGCTTTGTAGTATAGCTTTAGATCAGGTATGGTGATACCTCCAGAGGTGTTTGTTTTGCTGAGGATATGTTTGGATATCCTAGGCTTGCTATCATTCCATATGAATTTTGAGATCATTATTTTTCTATCTCTGTGAAGAATGATGCTGGTATCTTTTATCAGTATTGCATTAAATCTATATATTGCTTTTTGTAGAATTTCCATGTTCACAATATTAATTCTCCCTATCCAGGAACATGGGAGGTCTTTCCATCTTCTCAAGTCTTCCTCTATTTCTTTCTTGAGCATTTTTATGTTTTCATTATATTGGTGTTTCACATCCTTGGTTAGTGTTATCCAAAATATTTAATAGGTTTTTTTTTTTTTTTTTTGTAAATGAAAATGGAACAGGCTCACTGATTTCTCTTTCTGTATATTTGTCCTTTGCATATGGAAAGGCTACTGAGTTTTGTGCATTGATTTTGTATCCTGCCACTTTACTGAAGGAATTAATCACCTTTAGAAGTTCTGGGATGGAGCCTTTCAGGTCACTTATGTATAGAATCATGTCTTCTGCAAATAGGGATAACTTGACTTTTTCCTTTCCAATTTGTATCCCTTTTATTCTCCTATCTTATTGCTTGGGTTAGTATTTCTAGTACTGTATTGCTAAGAGCAGTGGTGAGAGTGGGCACCCTGTCTTATTTATGATCTCAGTTGGAACTCCTTGAGTCTTTCCTCATTAAGAATTATTTGGGCTTCAAGTGCTTTCTATATAGCCTTTATTGTGTTGTCCATTCTTTCCAGCTTGGGATGGAAGGCATAGTTTTTCAGACTTTGAAATGTTCCAGTCCAGGCCCTTCTGGCTTTGGGGGTTTCCATTGGGAAATCCGTTATATTTCTGATGGAATTGCCTTTGTATGTAGTGAGTTGTTTCTCTCTTGCTGCTCTTAGCACTCTGTTTCTTTTCGTTCTTAATTTTTAACTATGATGAGCCTTGGAGAGTTGTTTTCTTTGTTGTTTGATGTCTGTGGGCTTCTTGTAACTGGATGGGCAGCTCTTTTGAAAGATGGGGAAATTTCTGTTTAAAAATTTTGTTGAATATATTCTCTATGCCTCTAGCCTGGATTTCCTCTCCTGCTAGTATACCCATGATCCAGATGTTTGGCCATTTTAGGGTATCCCACAGTTAGCTCATATTCTGTTCACTTGATTTTTTGAACTTACCAAAGTTTTTGGCCTCCCGATCAATTTCTTTTGTCTTGTCTTCCAGGTCAGAGGTTCTGTTTCCCACATGAGCAACTTTGTTAGTGAGGGATTCTGGAGAGGTTTCTATAAGCTCTATATGATTTTTGTTTTCTGTTGTGTTATTTTGCATCATGTCCATCTCTTTTCTGAAGCATGATTTCAGTTCAAGTTCTGATTTTCTCAATGCTTCCTGGAATTCATTCTTGCATTTGATCAAGTCTTCATTAAGCTTAATCAATTGATTATTGAGATCTCTCATTTGTTGACTCACCTTCAATTCATTTATATCTCTTTTGAGGGTTCTAATATTTTCTTCAATCAAGTTAAGCCTACTATCAAAAGCTGAATGGTCTAAGAGAAGATCCTGCTAGGTTTTATCTGTATGATTTTTATTTTGATGGTTTGCTTCCAGTTCAGCAATTCTTTTGATCAGGGTCTCATTGATTGTTGTATTTTCATTTTGGAATTGAATTTCTGTTCATTCTCTATGATTTCATTGGAGGTTTCTATTGTGGGACTAGGCATCATTGGTGAAGTTCTCTCAGTTTTCTGAATTTTGTTGGCTTTTTTCACTGTGGTCTACCCATCTAGGGGAAATGTTTTATTCTATGGAGGAGGAAGTATTTGTCCTTGTAGGATCTTCCAAGGGTATTCTGTTTTAAATGTGAACCAGACTGGTGTGCTGGTGTATTACTGGGTTATAACCACAGATGTGCAGATTGTGACATTGCAATTACATCAAAGGTATCTGGGGAAATGGGAGGTGGGAAATTGGAAGCTCTGGCCTACTCATTCTACTTGCATATACTCCTTAGCACAATGGGGATCAGGGGTTGGGAGGAGGGAAAATGGAGAGCTAGGGCTAAGAGGCCATCTCTTACACTGTCCTGTGCACTTTCTGGCTCATAGGAATATTATTTGTCAATCATGAAACCAGAGGAAAAGGTCTGCATTCACAGCCTACACACAGGGACCATGCTGCCCCAAGGCAGCAGCTGGTGTACCTTGACCAGGGAACTAGAAGATGGGAAACCAGCCAGGAGCTCTGACCTACTCACTCTGTTGTGCCCCCTCCAAAGCAGAGGATCTCTGGATAGGACCCAGGCCCCATTCAATCAAGAAAGCAGAGCAAGGAGTCTGCTTCTGTAGCATGCTTCTAGGTTCCAGGCAGCCCCAAGGCAGCAACAGGGGACCTACTAGACTAGAGTACTGGGGGTGGTGTGGGAAGAGGGAGATCTTGCTAACTCACTCTGCATGCACCTTCTGGAGCAGGGCATATAGGAATTCAGGACCCAGAGGCCCTTCAATCAGGAAGATGGGGCAAGGGTCCTGTTTCCATAGTAAGTTTTCAGGGTCCAGGCAGCCCCAAGCCAGCAGCAGGCAAACCAGGATGAGGGAACTGGGAGGTAGGGAAAGAACTAGAAGATATGGTGAACTCACTAAAGGCATGCAGCCTCTGGAGCAGGGGATCCAGGATTTGGGGACCTAGTTAAAATATTTAAAAATAATCAAATGACAACAAATGCTGGCAAAGCTGTGGGGAAAGAAAAAACCCTTACCAACTGCTGCTGGCTTTGAAAACTTATACAGCCAGTATAGAAATCAGTATGGAGACTCCTGACAAAGATGAAACTAGAACTAACATTTGATCCAGTGATACCACTCCTAGGCATATACCCTAAAAACTCCACACTTTACCACACAGATACCAGCTCAGCCATGTTTGTTGTTATATTCACAACGGATGGGCACTGGAATCAGCTTAGATGCCTACCAACTGATCAATGGATAATGAAAATGTGATATATGTATATAACCACTAATAAACGGGGAAGTGGGGCAGTCCAAACAGAAGACTTAAAACCATGGAGTCTGGGCAGTAAATCCCAGGCCCAGAATTTGGTTTGTTCCCACAATGTGCTGTTGGCCAGGGAGACCCATGAGGTCCCCAAAACCATGTAGCCCATTGTCAAAACACTTGATTACCTGTTTTCTCACTCAGCTTCAGTTGCTGTGATGAACTTTCAAAGGAGGTGCAGTTATAGGAGGAAGGGATTTATTTGAAGATTACAGATCTCAGGGAAGTTCCATAGTAGCAGAAGAAGTTGACCTACTTTTACAGGTTCACCCAGAGAGAAAAAAGCAACCATTATCAGCACAAGTAATCACATATCAGGAACCCCCTCGAAGCTCTAGCACTATGTATATCTTTTCCTAGAAATTCTGTTTTGCCTCCACACCATAGAGCTGAACCTAGGATCTGCCTAAACAAACACCTTTCCATGCAAGCAGCTGGAGATTGAAATTACAAGCTTTAATAAAGTCCTGAATATATTGGAGGACATCCATTCAAACTACCACACCTACCAAACCTAAAGGTAAGACCCTATTGCTGAGAGCACCATAAGTTTGCAGTCACAGGATATTGGATTATCATGCTAGAACCCCAAAGAGTAACTAGCTCCCACCTGGTTAGCTGTCATACTGCCACACTTCTGGAAACCCCTATGGGAACCACTGGAGGACAATGGTCACCAATAGCATGAATAAGCAGGGGACCTTGCAGATTATGAAGTCAACCATCTGGACAAGAAGTACTCATTTGTGAAATAATGGCATGCAGCCTCTATATGGAGCCAAGTGTTCTCTGATTGGACATGAGGCCCACTCAGTGGGAAAGAACTCATATCTGATATTGGAAACTAAGTCAGAATCCCATAGGCAGGAACCCCAGACTTCACAGAAAGGTTCCCACTGCCTTCTGAGAAGAGTGAGCTTGAATAACAAAAATCTCTCAAATAATTTTGCATACCCACTTTAATACAAGCTGCTGCCACTCTTGGTTGGAGAATGTTTTATTTTGTAGAATGCATAGAAAATGGAGAGCCAAGTCCCATTGATAAGAAAAGAAGATAGCTAACTGCCCACCATGAGACTAGCTAACTCTACCACATCTGTGAGATCCCCAGAGAAATTAAAGAGGAAGTGTCAACATGACTACTGCTCTTACTGCTAGCCTGACAACCAACTACAGGGTAATGATGACACACATGGTCATCAATAAAAACTTAATAGAGCAGAAATTCAGAGGTTAGAAAGAACTCAACACTAAATCAGACTGTCAACAGGTCTTCCATGACTCAAGGAACAAAGGATGGAAAGATTCTAAGAGCCACAGAGTAGGTAGGAATACCCTGAGGCATGGTCCTTCCTCTACTCCATAAGGACAGACTGAGGCCTTCATGAACCCACAGTGAATACCATAACCCTACTGAGGAGGGTCCGCAGGGTAATAGGAGACAGGGTGGAGGGATATAAGAGTAAACCTGTTATAAGATATAAAAAATAAAATTTTAAAAAAGAGCAACAGTGTAGTGATGTATGTGTACATATTACTATATATATATATATATATATATATATATATATATATATAGACATGTCTGTTTCTATATATCCTACATATGTGTGTAACAATGTTTTTCTACACATTCCTTTTTAAAATAAATCTTATTTTTTTTATTTTATAAGTTATAATGTTCTCCAAAAATAACAGAAGTTTCAGTCAGAAAATAGCAAGATTACAAGTCCACAAAGGCAAATGACTAAATATAATTTAAAAATTTAAAGATAATTTGTTCATATCATCTGAAAAGAAATAAATAATTTTAAGTTTGGGACAACAATACTATCCACATGGAAGTAGTGTTTCTGTGCAAGCTTAACCTCTGTTAAGTAAAACTGCATTGACCTGAGAGGATCTCTGTACCTAAATAGCTAAGTGCTTAAATAAGACTATAGTCTCGCTTTTGAGGTAACTGAAACATAAAATAAGGGTTGGGCCTTGTAATAAGTACCTGAGTCCCAGAAAACTACAGTAGCTAAACTCCAGCAAAGCACAGAAGGAGAATGGTTCACATCATATTAATATACTGCCATCATCATGTGGAACTGATCCATCTTTCTCTGGTCCTTCATCTGTTTTCTGAGCATTGCTTTCTTTTTCTGTCTTCCAGAATCTGCTAAAGCCACCCAATTATAAATATCTCTTTTAGTTTTCTTTGAACAATCTCCTTAGACACTTTTGAATTTAAAAAATTGCAAATTACCTTTCAGGACTTAATCAATTGCAAGTAGAGGCATTTCTGTATTTAGTGTTATAATTATTAGAGCAATCTCACTCTTTTACTTACTAAGGCTATCTTGAGAAGCAGTGCCTTTATTCTGATGGGTAATTTAACCAACAAAAGGGCAAGTACACATCTAGGGAGATGGCTCAGCAGGTAAATGCCCAGTGTGGTAGTAGCACTTATAATCCAGTTCTGAGGATATGTATATAGGAGAATCCCTAGGGCTTGTTGTCTAGCTAGGCTAGCCAAATAGGGAAGCTTTAGACTCAATTAGAGACCATGTCTCAAAAAATTAGGTGTACAGTGACTGAGGACACTCAGTGCCAATGTTTGGCCTCCACATATGCATGCACATATATGCATGTTTACACACACACACATACACACACATGCACACACATACACACACATGCACACTACACATACACATATAAAGAAGTGAAAATAATTAAATACACAATGGGAAATAAAGAAAATTATGATAGTGTTTAACTCAACAACTGCAATAATTCTGAAACTTTTCTCAGTATATTCAAATGAGAATCCCATTAACAGTGCAGAGAATTCTAGGAAGATGAAGATATATATATTAAAACATATTTAAGAAACAATATAAAATTAAATTATCATATGTATTTTTTCTGTCTCAGTGATACATAACACATAATGAGAAAAGGGCTACAAACATTTCATAGCCTTAAATTTTTTACCATGAAAGCCTTCCAGACATTCTAAATGATATGAAAATTAGTTTGGAAAAATTTTAACATCTCTTACAAGTTTCAGGATTGTTTTTATTTCTTTGTGCTTGTGTGTGTGCTGAAAACGTACTTCTTCATTACTAAGTATTGAAGCATATACCATTAGTCAAGTGGTTATGACACATTTTTTCTTACATTCAACCAAAGAGAAACAGACACAGTTTTTATTGGTAATTCAGGGCAACATATTTAACTTATGTATTTAGAAAGTATCCCTAGATGACCAGGGACTACAGGTAAAATTCAAACTGTGAAAATTATGAGTGAAAATAAAAGGTAATTTTCCCCATGTGTAAAACAGATTAGGAAATCTAGAAAAGCAGTTTTAGCTAATTGCCAAATAAGCATTGTGACAAGGGATAGTAGACATGTGAACTTAGAATAAACTGTAATCCATCTCCTGAATTTTTATACAAGACAAATAAAAACACATCCGCATAAAATTTATACTTAGATATTCATAGTAGTTCTATTTATAATAAGCAGAAAAATGAAATCAAAATGTCAATTAATGGGTGACAGATATACAGACTATGCTTCACAATGAAGATTTAACCTGGAAGTAAGAATTCTACAGTGATCTCACTGAAACCATTCCTCCTGAATGGGGGTAGGATATGTAGATATGGTATTCTGAAATGATAGAGTAAAACATGATCCACCCAGTTTTGTTGTGCCCTTACATTTAAGCTGTTATCATTTTCAACTGAGAGGATGATGAAAAGTCACTGAGTGTTTCTGAGCAAAGCAAAGTGGACTGGGGTGGAGTGGGCAGGGTAGAATCAGAAGCAAAGAGTAGAGAGCAGATATTACAGTGTCAATAGTGAGGTAAGGAAAAGTGAAGGTCTGTGACCTCATGCCTCCTTATTGACTCTTCTTCTCACATTTTAATATGAAACTATCACAAAGCCAAATTGCAGAAAAATTAGAAAAATTGTTACTATGGAAACTGTCACATTGACAAGTTAGATTTGACTATCTTTTTTAATATTTTTATTTTTATTTCTTTTATATTTAACAGAGAAGGAGAGAGAGAGAGAGAAAGGGTGTGCAGGGCCTCCAGCCACTGCAGATTAACTGCAGACACAAGCCCCCCCTTGTGCATCTGGCTTACGTGGGTCCTGGGGAATCGAACCTTTGTCCTTTGGCTTTGCAGGCAAATGCGTTAACCACTAAGCAATCCCTCCAGCCCACTAGTGACTGTCTTAAATGATACTCATGGATGTGGGTTAGGGACATAGCTTAGCGTTGAAAGGTACTTACCTGCCAGTTTGCCAGCCTAGGTTCAACTCCATAAAACCCACGTAAAGCCTCATGCAAAGTGTCATACACATCTATAATACCTACAGGACAATACCAATAATATGTGGAGCGAAGGCATTCCATAAGCTGATGCCAGCTTGACAGGTGTACACACAGTGGGTAAGTGTGGTGGGGAAGCATAACAGAGCCTGTCTCAAGCAGGATGGAAGGACTGGTTAAACACCCTGAGGTTGTAGATGTATGGCACAATAAAGAAAGAAAACATCTTATGTAATGTGTAATTTGTTGTGTTATATCTTTTACAAAATATTCTCTTTACCAGGATTTGAGTATATTCTCTTATTGCATATATTTTTTAGAAAGTTAGTGACATTTTCTCACCTCAATGCAAGTTCTATTTCTTAGATTATTGGCCAGACAAATATTTTATAGTTTGATGGTGACCTTTAATGCCCTTTCTAACATAAAAAAATACTTTAAAAAACTGTTTTTATTCTGTATTCTGTCATTGCCTCACTCTCGGGCTCATTTTTTTTTTTTCTTGGCTGTGGAAGAAATCCAATCAAGTTTAGGACTGAAATCTTTGATGTGTCTTCAATCTTAAAATACCTTTCTCTTCTTTTCATCAAACAAACATGGAGTTTTATTATTTTTCCCAATTTCTTTATTTCTTTACCTTATGAAAGAGCACTATATAAAGCAAGACTTGAAGTTTTGGGTATAGTATAAAAACTTAACCAAATTGAGTTACTCAAATGTCTTGTTTACCCTAAAAGCAATTGCTTTATGTAACACTCTACCACTGCCCAAATTTCCTCTATTTTAAAAGAAACTAGAAAACAGAAATTGGAAATGAAAATAGATATGTTTACAGTTTGCCAATGGGATAGAATATTTTCTCATTTCTCTCTACCTTTCTTATAACAGTTTTAGAGAAAAGGTGAAACAGAAGCCATAAAACATGTATATAGTAACTTAATTGTGAGGCAAATTCAGAAGTCTGTAAAATATCTGGGGTCCATTGTTTCAATAGTCTGATTCTGAAACTTTTCTCTGCTTGAGACTTCTTTTCACCTAGGACATTCTTACCCTACCTAAGCTATATAAATTAGGTATACAAATCAAATATTTACTGATACTAAATAATAAATAAATTTATTTACACTAATTCACTGCCATACATATTACTTATCATTCAATAAAGGTGAAAGCAACTGTACCTACCTTTATGGATTGGCCTAATCTCAGGCCAAAATTAATTTAAAGAATTTTTGTGAAATTCAAAATCAATTTATTAGCTCAAGCAGCCACATTTAAAATCAAACCTTCTAAAACAATACAACCCAAAGATACAGAAATCTAAAACATAGAAGAATGATGATAGGGACATATTAAGTCTTTTTTTTCTATAATTAAGTCATCATGCTTCTATTAAAAAAAATGGAAAACATAGTGCAATACAAACACTGCAATTCATAGAATGCAGTAATCTTGCATCTGAATAGAGATTTTCTGAAATTGTTGGTTGGTGTTTCATGGGCCAACAGGCATGAGCAGTGTAAGTGTGAATACTGTGTATCCAGAACCAAAACTATAGAAAAGTTGTGTAATGTAACAAGGACAAAAACTTAAAGAAACACCGATATTCATTATGCATTTGAACTTGAAATAGTTGTTAGTCATTGCATGTTCAGAAACGTTACTATTGCCAAAATTTTTATGACCCCCCCACATCCAATTATGCAACCTGTGGGTTCTCAGTCCACAGTTTAAGAAGCTGGGTGATAGTGAAAGTGTGGTAAAATGTTTCTGTTTAGAATAGTTGCTCTGATACCATGGCTTCATCATAGGAGGATCACAATTACAATTTGTCAAAGGAAAAGATAAAATTTCCAAATGATATTTAATTCTTAGAAATGCCAGTTAGCCAAATTAAAATTATGTTTATTTATAAAAAATATCTTTATTTAATAATTTTATGTACATATTTAGGTGTTAAATGTGATGTTTTCTTTTTCGAGGTAGGGTCTCTCTCTAGTCCAGGCCGACCTGGGCTTCACTATGGAGTCTCAGGGTGGCCTTGAACTCATGGCGATCCTCCTACCTCTGCCTCACAAGTGCTGGGATTGAAGGCGTGCGCCACCACACCCAGCTCAGATGTTTTGATATATCTATGTATTGTGGAATGATTAAATCAAGCTATTTAAAATAACCACTATTTCACATACTTAGTTTGGGGGGGGGGAACACTCAAAACCCATTCTCTTAACACCTTTAAGAATCCAGTACAAGATGAACTATAGTCAACCTGCTATGCAGCAGATCTCCACTAAATCTTTGCACCATTTCTAAAATATCCCCCATCTCCTATGCCACCCACAAAACCACCATCCCTGAAAACTGTCATTCTACCCTCTGCTTCCATCAGTTTGATTTGTGTAGAATCTGCATACAAGTGAGATGATGTGGAATTGATGTTACTGTGCCTGCCTTATTGTAGTTAGCATAATGCCTTCCATGTTTAGTCATGTCCTGCCAATTATAGTATCTTCCTATAGACAATTGTGCATACTACCCCATTTCATTACCCACTCATCCCTAAGCTGCTATCGTATGTTGGCATGTGGCTTGTCTGCATTTCTTGACTCTTGTGAGTAATGGTGCAATAGACATGGGAGGGAGGCATCTCTTTTTATATGTCTCTTTATTTATTTGCAAGCAGAAAAAAAAGTGAAAGAAACACACACACACACACACACACACAGAGAGAGAGAGAGAGAGAGAGAGAGAGAGAGAAGAACAGAAAATGAGCACACCAGAGTCTCTTGCCACTGCAAAATTTCCAGATGCATGTGCCACATTGTGCATCTGTCTTTTTGTTTGTTTGTTTTATTTTTATGTATTTATTTGAGAGTAACAGACAGAGAGAGAAAGAGGCAGATAGATAAAGAATGGGCATGTCAGGGCCTCCAGCCTCTGCAAATGAGCTCCAGATGCATGCACACACGTGTGCATCTGGCTTACGTGGGACCTGGGGAATCGAGCCTTGAACCAGGGTCCTTAGGCTTAACTGCTAAGCCATCTCTCCAGCCTGTGCATCTGTCTTTATATGGGTACTGGGGAGTCAAACTAGAGCCATAAGGATTTGCAAGCAAGTGCCTTAACCACTGAGCAATCTCCCTAGTCCAGACATCTCTTTAACATAGTGATTTTATTTCCTTTGGATATAGAGCTACCATGTGATTGGTTTTTGAGAACATTAACTATTGTAAATACAATGGCTAATACACATGCCCAAGAAAAGTATGAAAAAGATTTTCTCTTCCCTATGCTTGGTATCTTTCTATTTTTGATAATAGCATTCAACAGATGCAAAATGATATAACACTGTCATTTGAGTTCATATTTCTCTGGTGAGTACTGAGGGAGAATATTTTCTTCATACACATGTTGGCCCTTTATATCTCTCAAAAAGTTGAGAAATGTCATATTCAGGTTCTTTTCCCATGTTCGTATTAGGCTGGGAGTATTGTTTTTGTTTTTAAGTGTCTTTGTTGGTTAGTTTTCTGTAGATTTATATGAGTATCTTATATCTTGTGGCTATTAACACCTTACCAAGTGTATTCTTTGCTATTTTCTGATACTGTTCAGTTTGTTGTCCTCTGTTTTTAACAAAAGTCTAATGACTATAGGAATATTTCCATCTGATATAATTCTATTTATTTTTGACTTAACAAAACCAATTTGTGACAAATCCCTAAATATTCTAGATTTTTTTTTTTTATTTATTTATTTATTTATTTATTTATTTGTTTGTTTGTTTGTTTATTTTACTTCTATGTTTTTCAGTGGCCACTTAGGCATATGTAGAGGGACTAACGGGCTTGAGTCTTTTACTAATCGCTTCTTTAGGTGGATAGCACTGAAGGGCAAGTTCCCTGCTTTGTTATGCTGCTGCTGAGTGGATGCTTTAGTGAAGCTCTGCTCATACTTCCTTTACTTTTTGTCATTTTTTTTTTTTTTTTTTTTTTTTTATTAGTCAGTTCTGTATTCAGCAAATACAGTCAGTTTGGTACCATTATTAGGCTCATCCGTGACCTACCCCCTCCCCTTGGCCCCTCCTTGTTGAGGTATACGGGTCATGCATTGTGGAGTTAGCCCACAGTTATGGGTAAGCTAAATGTCTCTGCAGATCATGACCCAACATGTGACTCTGACATTCTTTCCGCCCCCTCTTCCGCAAAATTTCCCTGAGCCATAATATTCTAGATTTTATGTTATACTATTTTTTTTCTTTTATAAATGACCTTATTCTAAGGCACTCACACAAATAATAAGAACAACAACTAAAAATAAATCAATAGAAATAAGTCATAGACTTATAGTAGGGAAATGGGACTTAAGAGTTCATTTTGCCTACTTTTTTATGTTTAGGAGGAAACTGAATGAAGGATAGAGTTAAGTCTGTTTGTCCAAAATCAAATACCATCATTTCTATTCAGTGACTATGTGGCTGTAACAAATCATTAGCTTATCTGAATCTCAGTTTCCTTATATCTTATACCAGAAGTTTATCATCCTTAGAGTATAACTGTTAGAAATAAATGAATGGGCATATATCCAAACATCTTACAGATATGTAGCTAGATGATTTCATGAGACATGAGAAACAAAAATTATCCTAAATATTAGTCCAATTTTTCACCTTACTTATGATCACTTATGTGTCACAGCTTTTAAGCAAAATGTATAAAGACATTATTAAATCTAAAAGTTAGAGAGAGATTAACTGCTTTCTGAAAAAGCAAACTGAGGTAACGATACCCAAAGAAGAAGTCTCTTTCTCTCTCTCTCTCTCTCTCTCTCTCTCTCTCTCTCTCTCTCTCTCTCGTACATATCAGCATTGGATTAAAATTGATCAAAATAAAAAAGAATAAAAGGATAAGCTATTTTTCTCTCATGCACATACACACTTTTAATTATCTGGGACCAAAATTATCTGACAGGTCAGTAATGATTACATTATCCTATATGAGCAAACACTTCCCAGACTTGATACTCTTGCAGATCTAAAACAAGATCTTCTTCAGTAGTGATAGGTGAAATTCCACTGAGGAACATTTGCAAGAAATATTCACATATTTCTTCAGTAGTTTGTAGGCAACAATAGTCAAACTCCAGGATACAAAACCAATGCACAAAAATCATGACAAAGATACAAAGAAAGAAGTGACATTGTCCCATTTTCAATAGCAACAAAATAAAATAAAATAACTTGGAATAACATAAACCAAGGAAATGAAAGACCTATGCAATGACAACATTAAAAAAAAAACTCAAGTAAGAAACTAAGGAGGACTTGAGAAAATGGAAAGTCCTCCCATGCTCCTGGATAGCCAGAATTAACATTGTGAAAATGGCAATCCTACTAAAGGCAATATACAGATTTAATGAAATTCCAATCAAAATTTCAACATTGTTCTTCACAGAGGTAAAAAAAGAAATGATTCAAAATTCATATGGAAGGGCAGAAGGCCTCAGATTCCAAGCATATCCTCATCAAAAGAAACACCTCTGGAGGCATCACCATAACTAATAAAAAATGGAAAACATAGTGCAATACAAACACTGCAATTCATAGAATGCAGTAATCTTGCATCTGAATAGAGATTTTCTGAAATTGTTGGTTGGTGTTTCATGGGCCAACAGGCATGAGCAGTGTAAGTGTGAATCCTGTGTATCCAGAACCAAAACTATAGAAAAGTTGTGTAATGTAACAAGGACAAAAACTTAAAGAAACACCGATATTCATTATGCATTTGAACTTGAAATAGTTGTTAGTCATTGCATGTTCAGAAACGTTACTATTGCCAAAATTTTTATGACCCCCCCCACATCCAATTATGCAACCTGTGGGTTCTCAGTCCACAGTTTAAGAAGCTGGGTGATAGTGAAAGTGTGGTAAAATGTTTCTGTTTAGAATAGTTGCTCTGATACCATGGCTTCATCATAGGAGGATCACAATTACAATTTGTCAAAGGAAAAGATAAAATTTCCAAATGATATTTAATTCTTAGAAATGCCAGTTAGCCAAATTAAAATTATGTTTATTTATAAAAAATATCTTTATTTAATAATTTTATGTACATATTTAGGTGTTAAATGTGATGTTTTCTTTTTCGAGGTAGGGTCTCTCTCTAGTCCAGGCCGACCTGGGCTTCACTATGGAGTCTCAGGGTGGCCTTGAACTCATGGCGATCCTCCTACCTCTGCCTCACAAGTGCTGGGATTGAAGGCGTGCGCCACCACACCCAGCTCAGATGTTTTGATATATCTATGTATTGTGGAATGATTAAATCAAGCTATTTAAAATAAGCACTATTTCACATACTTAGTTTGGGGGGGGGGAACACTCAAAACCCATTCTCTTAACACCTTTAAGAATCCAGTACAAGATGAACTATAGTCAACCTGCTATGCAGCAGATCTCCACTAAATCTTTGCACCATTTCTAAAATATCCCCCATCTCCTATGCCACCCACAAAACCACCATCCCTGAAAACTGTCATTCTACCCTCTGCTTCCATCAGTTTGATTTGTGTAGAATCTGCATACAAGTGAGATGATGTGGAATTGATGTTACTGTGCCTGCCTTATTGTAGTTAGCATAATGCCTTCCATGTTTAGTCATGTCCTGCCAATTATAGTATCTTCCTATAGACAATTGTGCATACTACCCCATTTCACTACCCACTCATCCCTAAGCTGCTATCGTATGTTGGCATGTGGCTTGTCTGCATTTCTTGACTCTTGTGAGTAATGGTGCAATAGACATGGGAGGGAGGCATCTCTTTTTATATGTGTCTTTATTTATTTGCAAGCAGAAAAAAAAGTGAAAGAAACACACACACACACACACACACACACACAGAGAGAGAGAGAGAGAGAGAGAGAGAGAGAAGAACAGAAAATGAGCACACCAGAGTCTCTTGCCACTGCAAAATTTCCAGATGCATGTGCCACATTGTGCATCTGTCTTTTTGTTTGTTTGTTTTATTTTTATGTATTTATTTGAGAGTAACAGACAGAGAGAGAAAGAGGCAGATAGATAAAGAATGGGCATGTCAGGGCCTCCAGCCTCTGCAAATGAGCTCCAGATGCATGCACACACGTGTGCATCTGGCTTACGTGGGACCTGGGGAATCGAGCCTTGAACCAGGGTCCTTAGGCTTAACTGCTAAGCCATCTCTCCAGCCTGTGCATCTGTCTTTATATGGGTACTGGGGAGTCAAACTAGAGCCATAAGGATTTGCAAGCAAGTGCCTTAACCACTGAGCAATCTCCCTAGTCCAGACATCTCTTTAACATAGTGATTTTATTTCCTTTGGATATAGAGCTACCATGTGATTGGTTTTTGAGAACATTAACTATTGTAAATACAATGGCTAATACACATGCCCAAGAAAAGTATGAAAAAGATTTTCTCTTCCCTATGCTTGGTATCTTTCTATTTTTGATAATAGCATTCAACAGATGCAAAATGATATAACACTGTCATTTGAGTTCATATTTCTCTGGTGAGTACTGAGGGAGAATATTTTCTTCATACACATGTTGGCCCTTTATATCTCTCAAAAAGTTGAGAAATGTCATATTCAGGTTCTTTTCCCATGTTCGTATTAGGCTGGGAGTATTGTTTTTGTTTTTAAGTGTCTTTGTTGGTTAGTTTTCTGTAGATTTATATGAGTATCTTATATCTTGTGGCTATTAACACCTTACCAAGTGTATTCTTTGCTATTTTCTGATACTGTTCAGTTTGTTGTCCTCTGTTTTTAACAAAAGTCTAATGACTATAGGAATATTTCCATCTGATATAATTCTATTTATTTTTGACTTAACAAAACCAATTTGTGACAAATCCCTAAATATTCTAGATTTTATGTTATACTATTTTTTTTCTTTTATAAATGACCTTATTCTAAGGCACTCACACAAATAATAAGAACAACAACTAAAAATAAATCAATAGAAATAAGTCATAGACTTATAGTAGGGAAATGGGACTTAAGAGTTCATTTTGCCTACTTTTTTATGTTTAGGAGGAAACTGAATGAAGGATAGAGTTAAGTCTGTTTGTCCAAAATCAAATACCATCATTTCTATTCAGTGACTATGTGGCTGTAACAAATCATTAGCTTATCTGAATCTCAGTTTCCTTATATCTTATACCAGAAGTTTATCATCCTTAGAGTATAACTGTTAGAAATAAATGAATGGGCATATATCCAAACATCTTACAGATATGTAGCTAGATGATTTCATGAGACATGAGAAACAAAAATTATCCTAAATATTAGTCCAATTTTTCACCTTACTTATGATCACTTATGTGTCACAGCTTTTAAGCAAAATGTATAAAGACATTATTAAATCTAAAAGTTAGAGAGAGATTAACTGCTTTCTGAAAAAGCAAACTGAGGTAACGATACCCAAAGAAGAAGTCTCTTTCTCTCTCTCTCTCTCTCTCTCTTGTACATATCAGCATTGGATTAAAATTGATCAAAATAAAAAAGAATAAAAGGATAAGCTATTTTTCTCTCATGCACATACACACTTTTAATTATCTGGGACCAAAATTATCTGACAGGTCAGTAATGATTACATTATCCTATATGAGCAAACACTTCCCAGACTTGATACTCTTGCAGATCTAAAACAAGATCTTCTTCAGTAGTGATAGGTGAAATTCCACTGAGGAACATTTGCAAGAAATATTCACATATTTCTTCAGTAGTTTGTAGGCAACAATAGTCAAACTCCAGGATACAAAACCAATGCACAAAAATCATGACAAAGATACAAAGAAAGAAGTGACATTGTCCCATTTTCAATAGCAACAAAATAAATAAAATAACTTGGAATAACATAAACCAAGGAAATGAAAGACCTATGCAATGACAACATTAAAAAAAAACTCATGGCTAACTGATCCCCTCACTGGTATGGGACCCATAGCTGGAGCTGGGAAACAAGTCAGAACCATATCCAAACATAAGCCCACTCTCCAGTATCAACCTACTATCAATTGTGGGCTACAAGAGGGCCTACACATATTAAATTCTCTATAAAAAAAAAAATGTAAGGGTTATCTCATTTGTCCTGATGTTAACTTACTCTCCGTTGGAGAATCTGCTTCTCTTTTTCAGATAGATGTAGACCCTAAGGAGAGAGCCACCCCATCATACCTCAAAAGGGCTCCGGCTGAAACTAAGAAAACTTCGAGAAACAAGCAAGGGGGCTGTTTTTCCTGATGAACCAGACACCAGCACAAGGGGGAAGGAGATCAGCATAGAGAAAAATCAACTCCTACCAAATCAGAGAGCCAGGGCCTCAGAGGCCCTCAACACCTCATCACTGAAGCCGACCAAAAATGAACCCAACATGGCTCAGGGAAATTTTGCGGAAGAGGGGGCGGAAAGAATGTCAGAGTCACATGTTGGGTCATGATATGCAGAGACATTTAGCTTACCCATAACTGTGGGCTAACTCCACAATGCATGACCCGTATACCTCAACAAGGAGGGGCCAAGGGGAGGGGGTAGGTCACGGATGAGCCTAATAATGGTACCAAAATGACTGTATTTGCTGAATACAGAACTGACTAATAAAAAAAAAAAAAAAAAAAAAAACTCAAGTAAGAAACTAAGGAGGACTTGAGAAAATGGAAAGTCCTCCCATGCTCCTGGATAGCCAGAATTAACATTGTGAAAATGGCAATCCTACTAAAGGCAATATACAGATTTAATGAAATTCCAATCAAAATTTCAACATTGTTCTTCACAGAGGTAAAAAAAGAAATGATTCAAAATTCATATGGAAGGGCAGAAGGCCTCAGATTCCAAGCATATCCTCATCAAAAGAAACACCTCTGGAGGCATCACCATAACTAATCTAAACCTATATTACAAAGCCATAGTAATAAAAACAGCATGGTACAGCACATAAACAGGAGTATACACCAATGGAATAGAATCTAGGACAGAGACTTTGAGTCAAGTAACTACAGCTCCCTGATATTTGACAAAGGCCCTAACAACATAGCCTGGAAAAAAGACAGCATCTTCAACAAATGGTGCTGGACAAACTGGATAACCATATGCAGGAAATTGAAACTTGGTCCACATATCTCACCATGCACAATGCTCAAGTCCAATGGATCAAAGACCTCAATATAAGACTGGAAGTCAGCTACTACTGGAGAAAATATAGGAGGAACTTTCCATGATATAGGAATGGGAAATAACTTCCTGAACAAAACCCTAGTGGCACAGGAACTTAAACAATCACTAAACCAATGGGATCACATGAAACTGAAAAGTTTCATCACAGACAATAGATTACTCACAGAAAGGGAGAAAAAATTTGCTGAATATCCAACTTACAGAGGCCTAATTTTTAGAATCTACAAAGAACACAAAAACCCTAAACAATAAAAAGTAAAAAGACCCACTCACAGAAATGGGGCAAGGAACTGGACAGGCAGTTCTCAGAGAAAGAAATGCAAATGGCAAACACACACGTAAGAAATGTTCATTATTCCTAATCATCAAGTAAATGCAAATTAAAACAAATATGAGATTTCACCTTACCCCAGTAAGGACAGCAAACATTAAAAAATCAATGAAAATAAATGCTGGTGAGGATGTGGAGAAATAGGAACCCTCATCCACTGTTGGTGGGAATGTAAGATGGTACAACCACTTCGCAAACCAATATGGAGACTCCTAAAAAAGATGGCTATAGAGTTACCAACAGAACCAGTTATTCCCTTACTGGGTATGTACCCTAAAAGCTCCATATCTCAGTCCAGACAGATTTGCTCAACTGTGTTTATAGTTGCTCAATTCAAAATAGCCAAGAGCTGGAATCAACCCAGATATCCATCATTGGACGAATGGATAACTAAATTGTGGTATAGCTACATGATGGAATTCTACACAGCAGTAAGCAAAAACAACCCAATGAAATTTGAAGAAAAATGGTTGAACCTGGAACAGATCATGTTCAGTGAACTCACCAAATCACAGAAAGATAATTACTGCATAGTCTCACTCATCTAAAGCTCCTAACATGAATCTACCCAAGATGCCAACATACTTAGCAAGGATCTCAAGGACTGGACAGTAGTTTGGGTGGGGAGGGTGAGGGGAGGGTAAGGGAGAGAGTGAGGGACACAAAACTGGACCCAAGCAGCAATGATACCATATAATTCTACATTCTAAAAGGCAGACGAAATGGTTGAACCTTCACCAGGCCCTTAGAGGGAACACCTGAATCACAAGGCCCTGGAAAGGGTACAATGAAGACTGACCTTAATCTTCTCCTGTTTCTGTTTCTCTCTCTCTCTTCTCTCTCTCTCTATATATATATTCCTTCTCTTTAATCTCTCTATCTCTTTTATAATACTTATCTTTTCCTTGTCTCTCTTCTTGGGCACTGACCTGTAACTGCCAGTACCAGCATGTGGCTATCATCCTCAATGAGCTTTCTATCAAAGAGACCTACAAAGTTTCCTGAAAGAAGACAGATTTCTGTCAGAGTACTTGATGACCTACCAAAGGTTAGTGGTAAGACCCTATTGCTGAAGATACCATATGCTTTTGGTATGGAACAATGGAGTGACGTGGCTGGAAGCTGGAGGAGAGTCAGTCCCCAAACAGTTACTGTGTCTAGTGCCAGAAGGTGCTACATGAGTGGCTGGGGGAGAATGACTAATATCTGTCCAAGCAATTCATGGTCTAACCTACTTAACAACAAACCTTAAAAGCAACATGACATGATGCTTACATAAGTGCAATAGTGGCGCACAGCCATAGTGGGAAACCGTCTTGATTTGGCTAACTGATCTGCTCAGTGGAATGGAACCTATAGCTGGAGCTGAGAAACAAGTCAGAACCATATTCAAAAATGTGCCCACTCTCCATTATCAATCTCCCACCCATCGTGGCTTAAAAGAAGGACTACACCTATTAAATTCTCTCTAAAAAATAATGGTTATCCCATTTATCTTGTGCTAACTTTACTCTCTGTCAGATAATCTGCTTCTCTTTTTAGATACATGCAGATTCTAAGGAAAGAGCCATCCCATCATACCTCAAAAGGGCCCCAACTGAAACTAAGAATAATTGGGGAAACAAGCAAGAGTGCTGTTTTCTTGGTGAACCTGGTACCAGCACAAGGGTGAAGGAGATCAACACAGAGAACAATCAACTTCTACCAAACCAGATATCCAGAGACACAGAGGCTCCCGAGACCTCATCACTGAAGCACACCTAAAATGAACCCAACATGGCTCAGGGAAATTTGCGGAGTAGGGGACAGAAAGAATGTCAGAGCCACATGTTGGGTCATGATACACAGAGACATTTCCTCCTACCCATAACTGATGGCTAACCCCACAATGCACAACACATATACCCCAACAGGGAGGATCCCTGTGGAGGGGGGAGGACAGGGAGGATGCTAACAATGGTACCAACTTGACTGTATTCACTGAGTACAAAACTAATAAAAAAAAATAAAAAGAAAGAAAGAAAAAGTCAAACTCCAAAACTCATCTGTGTAGAGCATCTGCTGGTTTTCTTTGGTTTGGTATATCTCATCAGATAGCACTTCTCATCCTCACAATACTATACTTCCAATCTATGCTGTGATGTCCTATTTACATGAATAAATGCTTACTTGTTGAGAAATTATTCAATGTCAGCCTTTGGCCAAAGGCTTTCTATGTGTTATCTAATTTATCCTTATATGAGAACTCTAATATTTTACTCTGGTTGTGAGGTCATAAGGAGTTAAAGCAGGATATGAATTGAACTTCATCTGATATCAAAATCCATTCTCAGAAAATAATTTCCTGAGTATATATTATTATTTCCAGAATATCAATATACTGTCAAACATTGGAATAACAAAATTCTATGAAAAAGTGTTAAGTAATATATTGACAGAGATTATGAAATTCATAATTCTCATTGCCTACAAATATATGCTTTGCTAAACTATTCACAACAATTTTATTGATGATCAATGTAATTTGTTTTTTGGGATATGCATTCACTTAAAATATTTAAAATATTAAGTACATTTTAAATAATTTTATAAAAATAATTTTACATATCTTAGATATTTGATCACATTTGTTTTTCATTTTCTAATTAGCTACACATTTTGTCTTCTTACATCAAACTACGCAAGCATTATTTTCTCCTAATGTCATGTACATATGAATCCATGCTTTTTAGAAAATATGTCTGTATATAATTTATATACACAGTCACTGTCTATTCAAGCTCAACAAAATGTCATCAGCCATGTAGTTTACGAACAGCAGAAGTGAATGTCTCACTGTTATAGAGGCTGGGAATGTAAAAACCATGGCAAATTCAATTTCTGATAAGGGCTTCTTTTCTCACATAAAGATCTCAAAGAAGAATACCAGATACATCCTTTTTTATCTCTGTCATAACAATAACATAGGATTTGAGTTTTCTTGCCAATATCTCCTATAAGGGTGCTAAAACACTCCTGTGAGCTCCCCCTGCTCCATGACCCAATCATATCCCAAAAGCCCTACCCAATGCCATCACCTTGGAATTAAAGCTTCAATATAAACAATTATGGAGGTCATAAATACTCAGATGACAATATACCATGTAAATATATATATATATATATATATATATATATATATATATATATATAGTATACATATTCATATATATATGTATATATATATATATATATATATATATATATGTCAAATAGTTGTTTATTATTTTGTGTTTTTCAGAGAATTGGCTCATTTGGAATATTGGACAACTTGATGAAAAGGGATCATTCTCTTATCCAAATTACTTCATCTGTTTTATCCCATATTTCTACTGGATTCTATGACGTTTTCTTGGTAGTTCTTTTTTTTTTTTTTTTTTTTAGTTTTTCAAGGAAGGGTCTCACTCTAGCTCAAGCTGACCTGCAATTCACTATATAGTCTCATGGTGTGCTTGAACTCATGGTGATCCTCCTACCTCTGCCTCCCGAGTGCTGGGATTAAAGAGGTGTGCCATCACACCTGGCTTTTTTGTAATTCTTTAAGTAAGACATTTTCCAATGATTAAAATTATTGTTAAAATATCATATTTTCTTCCCCAAAATTCATCTTATGTTAATATTTTTATTAAACAAACCATACTTTAGTTCTCACTGGAAAAGAAAATTCAAGATTGTTTTGTATAAAATTCATACAAGCATACCAACATATACTTTTAAATATACCTTATTTATTTATTTTCAAGGAGAGAGAAAGAGGAGAGAGAGAGAGAGAGATAAAATGGGTGCAACAGGCCCTCTAGCCACTGCGAACAAACTCCAGGTGCATGCGCCACTTTGTGCATCTGGCTTTATGTGGGTACTGGGAAATCAAACCCAGGTCCTTAGGCATTCAGATAAGCACTTTAACCATACAGCCATCTCTCCATCCCCCAAATCTGCTTTAAAAAATATGTTTTATGAGTTATTTTTATTTATTTACTAGAGATAGACAGAGGGAGAGATAGAGAGTGAGAATGGGCATGGCAGGGCCTCTAGCCTGTGCAAACGAACTCCAGACACATGTGCCACCATGTGTATATGGCTTATGTGGGACATGGAGAATCAAACCTGGGTCCTTTGGCTTTACAGGCATGTGCCTTAACAACTAAGCCATTACTCCAACCCCAAATCTGCTTTTAAATACATCTAATTTCCACTGATCATTTGCTATGGTTTATTTACATAATTTTCACATTAATTTTATTAATGTAACATTATGTTACACTCTAAAATCTAATTTTCTTTCAAACTTTGCTAATATTTTACCCTCTTGTTTTTCTCATCAAAAATGGCTTATATATATATATATATATATATATATATATATATATATATTAGCCATTATATATATATATATATAGCCATATATATATATATATTGTTTTTAAGTAAAATTTCTTTGTATGTATGGATATAATTTCCAAGGAAATGATTTTTGAGTCACGGATGAGATAAAAAGTATTTGGTACTATTTCAGGTTTATAAAATTTTCTTACAGTTAAATAGGCCTCTACTTACTTGTTTTTATTCTGATTCCATTTGCATTATAAATGTGTGCTCATGCAAGTATCCATATGATCAGCCTCCCTTTAACATGTGCTTTCCGAGCCGGGCGTGGTGGCGCACGCCTTTAATCCCAGCACTCGGGAGGCAGAGGTAGGAAGATCGCCGTGAGTTCGAGGCCACCCTGAGACTCCATAGTGAATTCCAGGTCAGCCTGGGCTAGAGTGAAACCCTACCTCGAAAAACCAAAACCAAAAAAAAAAAAAAAAAAAGAAAAGAAAAAAAAGTGCTTTCCTTTGTGTTTTAGGTATCCTTGAACATATGATTTTCTTTGGAAGGAGTGATTTCATGAGTTTATTTATTCTTTTTCAAAACTGTGAACTACCTTTGGTCCTGATGAGAAGGGGTGTTTAAGGAAGGTGGAGTTACTGTGATTAAACATGCATGCTCTAGGGAGTCTGGTGGCTCTGAGAGCTATGAGCAGACAGCACTGTTTTGAACTCTGGCTCCTGTTAAGCCATCCTCAAACCTGAGATAATTTCTTGCCTTCTGGGTCTAAAGCATGCTCTTTAGTACATGATCTCATAGGCCCAGAGTAACTGGTATATGCCTAAAATACCAGCACTGAGAAGACTGAGGCAGGAGGATCATGAGTTGAAGGTCAAGCTGGAACACAGTGAAACTGTTTGAAAAGTAAAATAATGGATGAATGAATAGTAGATAGATAGATAGATAGATAGATAGATAGATAGATAGATAATAGATAGATGAGATAAGATAGATAATAGGTCTTAAAGCATAAGAGCATAACCAGAATCTAGTCTGGTTTCTCCAGATATCTGAGAAGCCAGAGTAGCATCCTTGCCACACCTCTTAATTAGCCCTACTATGGACAATGTTGCTTCCCACACATAGAGCAAATGTCACTCGCTCACCTTTGGGTGTCCTTCTCATCAAGCATGCTTCCCCAAAGCATAGTCCTAAATTCTTCTACTTCATCAAAGGTTTTCTCTTTTACGGTTATTTTTTAAATTAAGTTATTTTTGGCATTTATAAATATACATATTTTCATCATATTCATCTCATTAGCTCTTCTTGTCCCCCTCCAAACCCTGGTGCACACCTTCTTTTTTTTTATAAATAGACCCTTTGGTGTTTAACATATTTTTATAACTCACTGAATTTAATTAATTTGCTTGCATTAGTATATGGTATTATGGTATGCATTAGTATATAGTATATTAGTATATAGTAATATGGTAGCCCATGCTACCATGTCAGCTGATATGCCATTGAAGATTGTTTCCTGCTACTCCAGCAGAAATTTAATAATTAAGCTCAATAGCTTTTCAGAGATAGGTAGATTCCAAAAGGGAATGTTGATGGGCCAAATCTTATGCAGATTATTTGCATGTAGCTACAAATGCTGTGAAATCAAGAGTGCAACAGCCATGTTATATCCAGAAGATAGTGTTTCATACCATTCTTTCCCACCCATCAGTTCTTGTGTCCTTTCTTCTCCCACTTTCACAATGTTCCCTTAGTCTTACAGTGGTGGCATAGAAGGCCAATTGAGGGCTGACCCCTTAACAATCACTTATTCTTATAATTTTGAACAGCTGTAACTTTGTGTACTAATTGCTAATCACAGCAAAAAGAACCTCCTGTGACTGAAACTGAGAGCTCTACTAGTCTAAAGGCACAAAGAAAAATATCTAAAAGAAAGTTTGACAGGTATATCATGTCCTATTTAGAAAAAAAAAATGTTAGCTTTCCTGCTACGGCTAATGATGTAACCAGCCACAAGTATTTGACCAGGTTATGAACACCAGGAATTGAATTTCTACCTATGAAGTGTCCCTTAAATCCAATCAGAAGGCAGTTGGTTACTCCCATAACTAGCATAATACCATAGCATAATACTATAAAAACAAGCCACTATTGCACCAGTAGGAATCTTTCTTGAAAGTTTAAGAGTGTAGCACATAGGGTGAACAGTATTCCAAAGAGAGGCGCAAGAAGTCTTTATCCTTATATATCCTTGAAGAAGTGTCTTGTGATTCTTTTGAATTTCACTAACATCCTGAAAGTTATTAGTTGTTTACATCCTAAGCCTTGTTTACCTCCTGAGCCACAACAGCCTATTCCAATGTAGACTTTCCTAAGAAGCCTCCCTCCAGGATGAAATGTTTCAATTCTTAGGAAATTTATATACAATCCAAATCATTCTATCTCCTACTGTCATCTAAAATATTTCCATTGAGTAGTTTAAGATTTTCATTGTATAGGACTCTCACTGTCTTGACTGAGCTATTTTATGGTAGTTTTATCTAGAATGCAGTTGTTTCCCTGTTTTCTTCCTCATAATATTTATTATTGGTATATAGGAAGGCTACTCATTTCTGTGACTTCATTTTGTATCCTGCCACTTTGCTGAAAGTATTTTCAACTTTAAAATTTTCTTATGTAGTATTTTGTGTTGTCTTTTGTATAGAATAATATCATCTGCATATAAGAATAATTTCTTCCTTTCCCTTTTGTATAAAATTCTTTGTTTTTATAATCTTATTGATGTAGTTAAGACTTCTAGTACTGTACTTAATGAGTGGAGAAAGTAAACAGCTTTGTCTTGCTCCTGATTTTAATGGAAATGCTTTGTGTCTTTCTCCATTTATTACAATGTAGGCTATTGGCTTATTGTATATAGTCTTTGTTACATTGAGATATAATTCATCTATTGTCACTTATTTTCAGGACTACAATAAAGAAGGGATGTTAGACTTTGACATGAGCCTTTTAGCGTATACTGACAAGATCTTGTGATTTCTGTCTTTGAGACCATTTAGCAATTTGCATATGTTGAATAATCACTGCATTTCTGGAATCAAGCAAACCTGATTATGGTGAATGATTTAATTTATGTATTCCTGTTTGCAAGGATTTTGTTCATAATTTTTGAATCTATATTCATCAAGGAGATTCACGTGTATTTTTTTGTTGTGTTCATCTGATTTTGGTATCAATGTTATAATATCTTTGTATAAAGTATAATAGTATTCCTTCATTGTATATTTTATGGACTAGTTTAAGAAATACATGTGTTAGTTCTTCTTTTAAGGTCTAGTAAAAGTTGTCTGGGAATTGACATTTTTAGTCAGGATATGATGTTCATTACTGCTTAGAATACACCCTGTTTACTATAGACATGTTAAATAATATATCTCATGCTTGTTTAATTTTAGTAAGTGATATACATCTAGAAATTCATATATTTCTTTTGGATTTCCCAATTTAGTGAAGTATATCCAAAAGACACAGGCTTGCAGGCTGGATTAAAAGGCAGAATCCTGCCATTTGTTCCCTCCAAGAAACTCATCTTTCAATAAAAGATAGACACTGCCTTAGGGTAAAAGGATAGAAAACAGTATTTCAAGCAAATGGGCCTAGGAAACAAGCAGGGGTTGTCTATCCTAATATCTGACAGGATAGACTTCAAACCAACATTAGTGAGGAAAGATAAAGAAGATCATTTTTTTTTACTGATTAAAGGAACACTTCAGCAGGACGACATTACAACCCTAAACATATATGCACCTAACATGGAGGCTCCCAATTTCATCAAACAAACACTATTAGACTTAAGGTCACAGGTAACATCAAACACAATTGTAGTAGGAGACTTCAATACCCCACTCTCATCAACTGACAGGTCATCCTGGCAATAAAGAAACAGAGAGATATCTGAATTAAATGATGTCATGGGACAAATGGACCTAACAGAGATCTAGAGAACATTCTGCCCAAATGCTGCAGAACATACATTTTTCTCAGCAGCACATGGAACATTCTCTAAAATAGACCATATATTAGGACACAAAGCAAATCTCCACAAATACAGGAAAATTGAAATAATCCCTTGTACTCTATCTGACCACAATGGAATTAAACTGGAAATAAGCAACAAGAAAAACTACAGAGCATACAGAAATTTATGGAGACTAAACAGTATACTATTGAATGATGACTGAGTCATTGAAGAAATCTAAAAGCAAATCAGAAAATCCATAGAATCAAATGATGATGTGAATACAACATACCAAAACCTTTGTGACACAGTGAAGGCAGTCCTAAGGGGAAAATTTATAGCTCTAAGTATCTATATTAAGAAATTAGAGATTTCACAAATAAACAATTTAATGATTTACCTTAAGGACTGGGAAAAAGAAGAACAAGGCAAACCAAAAATCAGTAGATGAGAAGCAATCATAAAGATTAGGGAAGAAATTAATTACATAGACACCAAAAACAAAACAAAGCAAAACAAAACAAAACAAAAAGACTCAATGAAAGAAAGAGTTGGTTCTTTGAAAGGATAAACAAGATTGATAAACTGTTAGCAAATTTGACCAGAAGAAAGAGAGAAGAGGCAAAAATCAATAAAATTAGAGATGAAAAAGGCACCATTACAACACATACCAAAGAAATTCAGACAATTATAAGGACATACTTTAAGAATGCATATGTCTCTAAGTTTGAAAATCTGAAAGAAATGGATGATTTCCTTGATTCATATGACCTACCAAAATTAAATCAACATGAGATAAACCATTTAAATAGACCTATAACAAGTACAAAGATCCAAGCAGTTATAAAAGTCCTCCAACTAAAAAAAGCCCAGGCCCAGATGGATTCACTGGTGAATTTTACCAGACCTTTGTGAAAGAACTAACACTAATGCGTCTTAAACTTTTCCATAAAATAGAAAAGGAAGGAATTGTAACAAACTCCTTCTATGAAGCCAGTATCACCCTCATACCAATACCAGACAAAGATAGTACAAAAAAAGAAAGTTACAGACCAATCTCCCTCATGAACACAAATGCAAAGATTCCCAACAAAATATTTGCATATAGAATACAAGAAAATATCAAAAATTATTCACCCCAACCAATTTGGCTTTATCCCAGGGATGCAGAGTTCAACCCCATGGAACAGAACCATGCAGAGTTAGGGTGGGTCCCCCTATCCACAGCCTAATCAAAAAACTGTCTCCTAGATAATTCTTGAGCCTATAAAGTTGACAATGCAGACTAATTATCACAAGTTTAACCTTTTCTGAGTTGATACCCAAATGTATCTCTTTTAAGCCATAATCTTTATCCTGTGGTTCTCCTAGGCTTATGACCATCTCATCAAACAATGGATGAATGTATTCCATCCACTTGCTAAAATCCCCATCGTAATTAATAATCCTAAAAGTTCAAAAATCCAATTTCTTCTAATACAGCAGTTGCTTAAAAGTCTCAATAAAAATAATAAACAAGTTGCATACTCTAACTTACAATGTCACAGGCTAAAAATTCCCATCTAAAAGAGAGGATTGAACAGATAACAAGGATAGATCATACCACAGCAATAATGAAATACAGCAGGACAAACGATAAATCCCGTGGCTCTTTGTCTAGCACCTGACACTTTAGATGGAGTCATTTGGCTTCATAGGGCTTGTGTAACCCTGATCCTCCAACTGTGCTGCTATAACCCTTGTCTTTTGTGCTGGCTCCTTTCTGAGCTTGTATATTTCCTTGGCAGATGTGTCCTAACCCTGGGGTTATAGATAACATCCTGGGGTCTATATTGAAACACATATTTCATCTTCACAGCTTTACACAACAGCCTTTCAGAGGAACTCTAACCCTGTCACACATTGCATAATGTCGGCAGCTATTTAAACCATGAAGCAAAACTCTATGATCCTCCCACTGTTTCGTCTTTTCTGCCCACAAAACCAGAACCATGTGGATGGTGCTGCCAAATTCTAATGCCAGCATGGGCTGGAGCCTGCACCCGGTAGAATACAGCTGTGATGACCTCTGTGTGCCCTCTGGGATTACCCTGGAGACACAAATCCCTAGGTGTTTGTTTTAAGTAGGGAACCTAGTTTTAGTCAGTGTAGACTCTTTCCTTTCCAGTGAATTTGGATTTCCAAAATATAAAGCCTTTAACAATTAGGAATTGTCCTTAGGGCACCTTTTATATTGTCTCAATGCAGTTCAAGAAGTTATTTCCATGGTGTGGATGAGTTCACAATTATTTTTGCTTTCTTAGCTCTAGTCTAGCATGCATCAAACATCTTTTTCATATTTATTTTTCTACTTGTTGTTCTCATTTGGTGTAGACCTGGATCAGAGGAGCAGACAATAGCCATGACTCAGGCTGAATGCTAACCTATGTTTAGATTCCTCCACCAAGCAAATTAGTCCATTGTGGTTTGTGTTTAGCCACATTATAATTCTCTGGCATAAGCAAAAATGTCTTCAATTTTTTTGCAGGAATTTTATATGAAATACTTTTAGTCCAGTGTTTCATATTTTATTTATTTATTTGCAAGAGAGAGAGAGAGAGAGAGAGAGAGATGAGTATGGGGCATGCCAGGGCCTGTAGCCACTGCAAACAAACTGTAGATGCATGTACTACTTTATGCATCTTCCTCACATGGGTACTAGTAAATTTAACCCAGGTCATAAGACTTTACAGGAAAGCACTTTAACCACTGAGAAATCTCTCCCGCCCTTTAGTCCAGCTTTTAATGGAGTCTTAGCTTCACTAGGGAGCCTTATGAGTAAGGATTACATAGTCAATGTTTCTCTCAGCTTTATAATCATCAAAACTGTACTATATTAGCACTTAATGTCTCTTCTCTAGAGATGCTGAGATTTAAGACATCCATTGTAGGAAGTTAAGATAGTGTGTGATTTAAGTAACAAAAAAAGCCAGTCCATTTTCTGGCATGTAAACAGTTAATCAGGTATGTTAGTGCCAGCCACTGAACCCCATCATTGATTGCCACTGACAACTCATGCGCAAAGAGAAACAGTACATGTTCGATTCAGATAATTCTTCAAAGTATTTTATGAGATTTGGATTCTAGAAGTTCTACAATTTAAAATAAATTTTAGAATATACTTCCAGAGTCACTTATGAAAATCAAAAATTTAAATAACTAATAAAATCAGAAAATATTTGAAAATATACACTTAAGGAAAAATCAAACCCATATATTTTTCTACTTAACATTTCCCAAAATTCTCTTTGTGTTCAGAGTGATCAAGACTTCTACTACTTCATGATATTGATATTTATATTCTTTCTGTGGAGAAGAGAATTTAAGCAAGTTATATGTAATCCTACTATCATCAGACAGTTCAGATGCAAATATCATCATCATGTTGCTAAATACATCACTTATTTTCTGGTAAGAGACAGAATCACTTATTAATGGCAGTAAGTAACTCAGTAAGTAATCAATTTGTCCTGTGATAGTATGCTCACAGCCACAAGAACATATTAAATTAATCAGAGGCCCATCTAGCATTGTTGATGAAAATCATTAGGGTTGGCTTTTAGCTGACTTTCAGTGATTTTGTGTTTTACCTAAAAACTGGGTGCTTATTTTCAGAAAATGGAGCATATTAAAGATTTGTTATGATCAAATTGCTCAATCAGTGATGAGTTACAGCTGTGTCTTGCAGCCATTGCAATTTTTAATATTGCCCTTTCACATGGGTCTCCTAGATACTAGCTTAAGACTCAAGCTTAGCAAATTATTTGTCCCTTCTTTAGAAAAATAGTGTTATATTCCCACCACAGGAGAGGAGTTTTATATAAGATGTGACATCAGTTATACCAAGCATCAAACTGAATGCTTTAAAAAACTGAGGGACATAAACACAAGAAAGGCAACATAAAATAATTAATTTTAATAGCAATTTGATGAACACGTAGTTAATGGAGCATCCTCTCTTTGAAAAGTCTATAGTCTATAGGTAACCCAAACAAGGATGAGTCACATTCCAGCATTGAAATAGTTTATTGTATGATGATGGAAATTGGACATAAACACATTACAATTAAGTTAAATATTAGCAGTACCTTAATCATTGATTAATACTTAGCTTATTAATGAGTAAATTGATACATCAATTCCGTTTCAGGGATGCAATAAGATTACAATGCTTTTGTTGAACCTTCTCAGTATGTGTTCTCTATGGACTTGCTACAAAAATTTCCAAAGGAAGGCATTGCTAATTCTCTGAACTGGCACCAGACAATGCCATTTGTGTGGCTCTCAACAAACTGAGCAAAGATGGAAGACAACAGATTGCCATCACCAACAGCTGCTAAAGCTCTTGATGAAATCCCTGGTTAGCCATTGCTTCCCAAGAGCAATTATATCATACTTTTTTTTCCCCCTTTTTTTTTTGCTATAGCAGCTGTGTCACAGCATGTGGAACAATTTGGTATTGTCGACAAACCTGATCTCATTGGCTAACAAGGTAAGTTTATTTTTCTTGTTCTTTGAGTCAACATAAGGGGCCTTTGATGAACAGCTAAAGATGAAATGATTCTCTTGAGCTGGTCTACTATGGTGAGCACTCATTGGGGACTTGGAACTACATTATACTGTCTTTAAACTCTTCCATATGGGAGAGGGAGAGTGAAAATAAAGAGCAGATTGATTAACACTGTCTGAAGAAATGCTTTATACAGCAGGTGTGGGGCTCCATCATTGATCTTAAGTGAACTCCCATTTTTTTTTTAAAAAAAAAGCCCTGAATAAGTCTTCTTTTATATAAGGAGTTAATAAAATGAATCCTCATGAAATAGTCACTATTTGCTAGTAAATTCTCTTTTTCTGAATTCCTTTATATCTGCTTGTCTGTAGCAGACTATCACAGACATCAAAGTATAATTATGTTCAGCTTCATAAAATGCTTCTAAGGCAAGTCTCAATAAGTACTAAATTTATGCCTATTGCTGTAAGTTAATATAATAATGAAGCAGTGGGTGTGTTTGAAGCCAGGGCATTATACCTGCAATACTATTAGTATAAAACCCAAGCTCAATTTAAACTACTAAATATCTTGCTAGAACAGCATATTTATGAGCTACTGGGTAAATTAATAAAAATAAAAATAACAAAAGTTTGCCTAGCTAACCATCCCTCTTCATTCAATATTTTAATTAATTAATTAAATTTTTATTAACAACTTTCATGCGTGTAAACAACACCCATAATAATGCCCTCCCTCCCCCTACTTGCTCCTTTGAAACTCCATTCTCCATCATATTCCCTCCCCCTCTCAATCAGTCTCTCTTTTATTTTGTTGTCATCATCTTTTCCTCCTATTATGATGGTCCTGTGTAGGAAGTTTCTGGCACTGTGAGGTCATGGATATCCAGGCCATTTTGTGTCTGGAGGAGCACGTTGTAAGGAGTCCTACCCTTCCTTTGGCTCTTACATTGTTTCCACCACCTCTTCTGCAATGGACCCTAAGAAAGTATGATAGAGATATTTCAGTGCTAAGCACTCCTCTGTTACTTCTTCCCAGCACCATGATGCCTTCTGAGTCATCCCAAGGTCACTGCCGTCTGAAAATAGAGGTTCTCTACCAAAAATGAAAGTAGCATTAATATATGGGTATGAACATTAAGAGAAGTGTTTACTGGGCAACTTGATGAGCATAGTATATACATTTATCCAGATAGCAGCATATGTTACACTCCTAGGGCTCATGACTACCCCTGTTGTAGGTTTTCAGTATCAGGGAGATATTATCTCCCATGGAGTGGGCCTCCAGTCCAATTAGAGGGCAGTTGGTTTTCACCATGACAGACATGCCACTATTGCACCTGTTGGCTCAATTGGCCTGGCTGGCCAAATATAAGGCTTGCAGTGTTCACTATTGAGTATCTTCACTGGTGATTTTTCTCTCTCTCATTGAGCTGCATGCAGAATTATTTCTTCTAGCTTTCTGTCAGCTGGCCTACACAGAGGAGGTTATAAGCTCAGTTACAGCAGGATTTCTCAGTGGCCTTGCAGCCAATGTATGTGGAGTCTTCAGCAATAGGGTCTTACCATCTATTCCTGGTGGGAAACCAAGGGCCTCGACACTGGCCTGTAATGTGTGGGGGTCATCAAGGAGCTCCCTGGCCAGCAACTCACTGGAAGGTATCCCATACCTGGCACTGAAAATTTTCTAGTAAATATATATGGCTCCTGAGTATAGCTGGCAAAGATTTTTTCCCATTCTGTAGGTTGCCTCTGCTTGATTCACAGTGTCCTTTGTCATACAAAATCTGTGTAATTTCATGAGGTCCCAGTGGGCAATCTGTGGTTTTATTGTCTGAGCAATTGGGGTTATATTTAGAAAATCTTTGCCAAGAAGAATATGGTGAAGGGTTTCCCCTACTTTTTTCTCTAGGAGTTTTAGAGTTTCAGATCTGATATTAATGTCTTTAATCCATTTGGACATAATTGTTGAGCATGGAGAGAGAGAGAACAATCTATTTTCATCCTTCTACAGATGCATATACAGTTTTCCCAGCACCATTTGCTGTATAGGCTGTCTTTTCTCCAATGAGCATTTTTGGTATTTTTATCAAATATCACGTGGCTATAGCTACCTGGACTTACATCAGGGTCCTCTATTCTGTTCCATTAATTTACATGTCTGCTTTTGTGCCAGTACCATGCTGTTTTTCTTACTATAACTCTGTAGTATAGGTTAAAATCAGGTAAGATGATACCATCAGCCTTATTTTTGTTGCTCAACATTGCTTTAGATATTTGAGATTTTCAGCGGTTCCAAATGAAGTTTTGGATTTTTTTTCTATTTCCGTGAAGAATGCCATTGGAATTTTGATGGAGATTGCATTACATGTGTAGATTGCCTTTGGCAAGATTGCCATTTTCACAATATTGATTCTTCGGACACAAGAACAAGGATGTCTTTCCATTTCCTAATGTCTTCTGCAATTTCCCGCTTGAGTGTTTTAAAGTTTTCATTGTAGAGATCCTTCACTTCCTTAGTTAGGTTTATTCCAAGGTACTTTTTTTTTTTTTGACAATTGTGAATGGGAGTGCTTCTTTGACTTCATCCTATGTGCTTGCTGTCAGCATATAGGAAGGCAAAGGGTTTCTGTGTGTTTATTTTGTATCCTGCTACATGGGGATATCAGCTCTAACATTTTGCTGGTACAGTCTTTAGGGACCTTTATGTATAGAATCATGTCATCTACAAATAATGATAACTTCATCTCTTCCTTTACATTTTGTATCCCTTGTATGAGTGTCTCTTGCCTTATTGCTATGGCTAAGATTTCCATTACTATATTAAATAAAAGTGGGGTCCGTGGACACCTTTGACTTGTTCCTGATTTTAATGGAAAAGCTTCCAGTTTTTCCCCATTTAGTAATATGTTGGCTATAGGCTTGTCATAAATAGCTCTTAATATGTTGAGATATATTCCTTCTATTCCCAGTCTCTGTAGGACTTTCATCATGAAGGGATGTTGGATTTTGTTAAATGCTTTCTCTGCATCTAATGAAATGATCATGTGAATTTTTCCTTCAGTCCATTTATATAATGTATTACATTTATTGATTTGCATATGTTGAACCATCCCTGCATCTTTGGGATAAAGCCTACTTGGTCAGGGTGAATGATCTTTCTCATATATTCTTATATTGTGTTTGCCAATATTTTGTTGAGAACTTTTGCATCTATTTTCATGAGGGAGATTGGTCTATAATTTGCTTTTTTGTTCTACCTCTGCCTGGTTTCAGTATCACGTGATGCTGGCTTCATAGAAAGAGTTTGATAGGATTCCCTCTTTTTATTTTGTGGAAAACTTTAAGAAGCAATGGTGTTAGTTTCTCCCAGAAGGTTTGGTAAAATTCACCAGTGAATCCATCTGGGCCTGGACATTTTTAATTGGGAGATTTTTGACAACTGCTTGGATCTCCATACTTGTTATAGGTCTATTTAAGTGATTAATCTCATCTTGATTTAATTTAGGTAGGTCATATAAATTAAGGAAATCATACATCTTTCAGATTTTCAAACTTAATGGGATATGTTCTTATAACATGTCCCTATGATTTTTTTTAATTTCTCTGGTATGTATTGTGATGATGCTTTTTTCATCTGTAATTTTATTAATTTGTGTCTCTTCTCTCTTTCTTTTGGTCAGATTTGCTAACGGTTTATCAATCTTGTTTATCCTTTCAAAGAACCAACTCTTTGTTTCATTGGTTCTTTGGAGTGTGTTCTTGGTTTCTATTTCATTAATTTCTTCACTAATCTTTATTATTTCTTCCTGTGTACTGATTTTATGTTTGCCTTGTTCTTCTTTTTTCCAAAGCTTTAGGGTGAAGCATTAGGTTACTTAATTGAGACCTTTCTAATTTCTTAATATGGGCATGTAAAACTATAAATTTCCCTTTTAGCACTGCCTTCACTGTGTCCCAAAAGTTTTGATATGTTGTGTTCTCATTATCATTTGACTCTATGATTTTTTTTTATTTCCTTCTTGATTTCTTCTTAGAGCGATTCATCATTTAATAGTGTTTTGTTTAATTTCAGTGATATTGTGTATGCTCTGTAGGTTTTCTTGCTATTGATTTGTAATTTGATTCCATTGTGATCAGATAGAAGGCAAAGACTTTTTTTCAGTTTTCTTGTATTTGTTAAGATTTGCTTTGTGTCTTAATATATGGTCTATTTTAGAGAATGTTCCATGTGCTGCTGAAAAGAATGTGTATTCTGCTGCATTTGGATGAAATGTCCTGTATATATCTTTTAGGTCCATTTGTTCTATGATCTTATTAAATTCAGATGCCTCTCGGTTTATTTTTTCCCAGTATGACCTGTCAATTGATAAGAGTGGGGTGTTGAAGTCTCCCACTACAACTGTGTTTGGTGTTACCTGTGACCTTAGTTCTAGTAGTGTTTGTTTGATGGAGTTGGGAGTCCACATGTTAGATGTATATATGGCAAAGGTTGTAAAGTCCTCCTTTTCAGTGTGCCCTTCATAAATATAAAGTGTGACCTTCCTTATCTTTCCTAACTAATGTTGGACTGAAGTTGACCTTTTCAGATATTAGGATAGGAACCCCTGCTTGCTTCCTAGGCCCACTGTTTGCCATCCTTTAACCCTAAGATAGTGTCCATCCTTTGTAGAATGATTAGTTTCTTGGAGGCCAAAAATTGAAGAATCCTGCTTTTTAACCCAGTCTGCAAACTTATGTCTTTTGGTTGGGGCATTGAGGCTATTGATATTAAGCAATATTATTGAAAGTTGTGATTTTTTTGCCATTTTTTTAGTGTCCCCAGTTTTACCTTTGCTCTCTTATATGGTTTGTTTTTTTCAGATTCCTTGTATGTGTGATTTTCTTTCTCTTCATCATGGAGTATCCTTTCAAGTATTTTCTGTAGAGCTGGTTTTGTCTTCAAATATTCCTTTACCCTGCTTTTGTTGTGGAATGTCCTTATTTCCCCATCTGTTTGAATGGATAACTTTGCAAGATTAAGTAACCTTGGTTCACAGTTGTTGTCTTTCAAAACTGGGAATACATTACTCCAAACCCTTTTGGCTTTTAAAGTTAGTGTCAAGTAATCTGCTGTGATCCTGATGGGCTTGCCTTTGTAGGTAACTTGATTTTTCTCTCTAACCGTTTGAATAAATTTTCTTTGGTTTGTATGTTTGGTAGTTTAATTATAATATTGTGAGGAGAAGTTCTTTCCAAGTTTTGTCTGCTTGGTGTTCTAAAGGATTCCTGTATATGCATTGGCATCTCTTTCCCAATTTGGGGGAAGTTTTCTTCTATGATTTTGTTGAAAACAAAAATAGTATGCCTTTGGAGTGAAATTATTCTCCTTCTACTAGACCCTGAATTCTTAAGTTTGATCTTTCATAGTTTCCCAAATATCTTGAAATTCCCATTCGTACTTTCCTATTCATTGGTCTTTCTCTTTGTTGAACTGTATTAGATCTGCCACTTGGTCATCTATTTCAGATATTCTGTCCTCTCCTTCATCCATACTACTGGTGATATTTCTAAAGAGTTTTTTATTTCATTGACTGTGTTCTTCACTGCTAGTAATTCTAACTGATTTTTTTTATTATTGCTATTTCCTTATTTATGTCTTGTATTGACCTCTTTATTTCATTAAATTGTTTTGGTACCTTTGATTTCCTCTTTCATTCCTTTGATTTCCTCTTTGACTTCTTTGAGCATATTTATAATCATTTTTTTGAAATCTTTCTCAGACATTTCCTCTAAATCATTCTCAGTGGAGGTCATTTCTGATGCACTAATACTTTTTGGTACATTTAAATTGCATTGATTTTTGGTGTTTTTGTGTTATAATGAACATATTTTGTATCTTGGATTAATTTAATGTTTGGATTTTCTAATTACCTGCAGTATTATCAGATTTATCAATCAATCTGATGTTATTTATCTTTGGGGTAGGAGCTTAAGTTGCTAGGTATGGCTCTCAAGACTCTCAGAGTATCTACAAAGGTGACCCTTGATGTTGGGTTTGCCTGCTATGGGAGTATTCAAGTAGGCTGAGTGGAACAAAATACATGCAGATTCTCAAATTTAACTGAACAATATACACATTCAATGACAAAAAGCACAGAGGTTTTATGCAAGAGTCGGTATTATGACAACCAGATCCTCTATCAAATCACAGTCCATTAGGGTGCGTGTTGCCCCACACCCTGTCAACTAGGAGGCTAAGATTTCTGGTCTGTTGAGGGTTCCCAGTCAGCTTGTGACCAAGTCAGACCCTTTCCTACTGAACAACAGAAGAGGAAACAAAGCCACCAAAATTCAGGAAGCAACAAATGACAAGTCCAAAATACAGCTTATTTAAGAATGGCAAATCTGACCATCCATCAAATTTAATAAATAATTCATCCTGACATGAAAGGTGCAATTAGCATTTCTGATTCAAGCCTATATAGCAGGTTTATTTGGTTGGTATTGACCTGGTGTAATCCCTGTTTCCTTTGGGATGATTTTGGTCTCAGTTTTGCTGCGTTTCTGCTTGGGTCCCTCTTTTCTGAGGTGTGGTTTCTGGTAGGCTGGCTGGGTCACTGTATTCTGCTGAGGTCTATGGTGCTTGGTCCTGTGAGTTCCCTTCCCCAGGTCTCTTGTGCTTGCTGGTGCTTGAGCTGGGGGGGGGGGGGGGACCGTGGATGGTGGCTTTAGTTCTCCTGCTGGTCCACGTGATCCTGTACCTGAGCTGTTTCTCCATTGGTTGCTGCCATCCTCCCTTCATATTTCTTGAGTTTCGTGGAACTCTGGTATGAGTGGAAAATCCCCTCACCTGGCTTTTCCTGTGGCTCAAGCCTAGCTTTGCAGCTGTTTCCCTTTGGACCTGGTGCCACTGCTTCTGCCTGCCTATATGGGCTCTAGATGTTGTGGATCTCTCCTATTTCTCTGCTGCAGTTAGTAATTTCTTATACACCTCACTTTTTAGTAGAAGAGTATAACTTGCTTTTTTTGTTGTTGTTGTTGTCTTTTCCTCCCCTACACTGCTTTGGCATGGTTCCTATGCCACCATCTTAACCAGAAGTCCCTTCATTCAATTCTTTCATAAAATGTTCAGTAATCTATGTATTATGTTCCAGAAACCTTTTTGAAAGTTTGGAAGTACACAATACAAACACTGATAGAACTTAAATATTTTAAGGAAATGTTAGATAGTGACCTTATATAAGTAAGTTCAGTGAAAGCACCATTGCTCAACAATGAAGAGATGGCAAAGTGTACAGTGGCATAGAAATGTAGACTATGGAAATTGTCTATTAGAAATTAGATATAACTTTATTTTTAGAGTTGCAGAATTTAGTCCACATTTGATAAATCTGAATCCAAGTTGATTAGCAGAGAAAAAAAGCTGTGTCATTGGGGCTGTTTGGAACCTTAACAATGTGTATATGGTTTCACAGACTCAGGCTTGTGAATTCTGGAAATCCTAGTCATAACAATTAGTGAATTAAAAATGTTAGAGACGGAGAGTATTGAACTCCTGAAGTGATCATGACAAAATCCTGTCTAATTTTGCCCATTTTCATAAAGAAGATTATACTGAGCTACATAAATGATCCCTGAAAGTACAGTCTTTGAGTGAGAAGATTAAAATTTCCTGAAATTCACACACAAATCTACCAGTGTTGATTTCATATTACCAAGGACAGTTTGTTAATCTGGCTTCCAATTTCCATCAGCCTTTCCAGCCAGGCAACCAAATGAATAAAATTATATAGAATTTATATGAGTACTGTTTAGAAAGAAGAATAATTATCTATAAACAGGTTTTGAAATCAAGAAGCAATTGCTTTAACTCAAAACAATAACACAACCATGTTTATAGCAGCTCAATTTGTAATAGCTAAGAGCTGGAATCAACCCAGATGTCCATCACTAGAAGAATGGATAACTAAGATGTGGTATATCTACACAATGGAATTCTATACAGCAGTAAGAAAAAATGACACAATGAAATTTGAGGAAAAATGGTTGAACCTGGAACAGATCATTCTCAGTGAACTTACCCAATCACAGAAAAAATATCGCCACATAGTCTCACTCATCTACAGCACCTAACCTGAATCTACCCAAGATACCTTACATACCCAGCAAGCATCTCCTAGACACTAGGATGGAAGGGGAGGGAGGGGAAGGCATCAAAGGGGTGGGAAACACAAATCTAGACCCAAACGGCAATGGTACCATAATCTTCTACTTACTAAAAGACAGACCAAATGGCTGATCCTTCACCAGGCCCTTACAGGGAACACCTGAACCACAAGACACTGGAGAGGGTAAGATCAAGCCTAACCTTAATCTTCTACATCTTCCCTCCCTCACTTCCCCTCTCCCTCTCTCTCTCTCTCTCTTATCTCTAACTCTTGTATATTAGTTATCTTTTTCCTCATTTTCTTAGTGGGCACTGACCTGTAACTCCCAGATCCAGCATGGAGCTATCATCCAAAATGAGCTTTTGATCAGAGAGACCTACAAGGTTTCCTAAAAGACAGACAGATTTCTGTCAGAGTACTTGATGACCCACCAAAGGCTTGTGGTAAGACCCTACTGCTGAAGACACTTTATGTGATTGACATGCAAATTAGAATGGCATGGCTGGAAGTTGGAAGAGAGTCAGTCCCCAGACAGTCAGCACGTCTAGTGCCAGAAGGTGCTACATGGGCGACTGGGGGAAAATGACCAATATCTGTCGAAGCAATGCATGGCCTAACCTACTTAGCAGCAAATAACTTGGTGTGATGCCCACACAAGTGCAGTGGTGGCACACAGCCATGGTGGGGAACCAACTGCTCTCAATTTGGCTAACTGATCCCCTCACTGGTATGGGACCTATAGCTGGAGCTGGGAAACAAGTCAGAACCATATCCAACCAAACATAAGCCCACTCTTCAATATCAAGCTACCATCAATTGTGGGCTACAAGAGGGCCTACACCTATTAAATTCTCTATTAAAAAAAAAAAAAGTAAGGGTTATCTCATTTGTCCTGGTGCTAACTTGCTGTCCATTGGAGAATCTGCTTCTCTTTTTCAGATAGATGTAGATCCTAAGGAGAGAGCCACCCCATCATACCTCAAAAGGGCCCCCGGCTGAAACTAAGAAAAATTGGAGAAACAAGCAAGGGGGCTGTTTTCCTGATGAACCGGATACCAGCACAAGGGGGAAGGAGATCAGCACAGAGAAAAATCAACTCCTTCCAAATCAGAGAGCCAGAGCCTCAGAGGCCCCCAACACCTCATCACTGAAGCAAACCAAAAATGAACCCAACATGGCTCAGGGAAATTTTGTGGAAGAGGGGGCAGAAAGAATGTCAGAACCACATGTTGGGTCATGATATGCAGAGACATTTAGCTTACCCATAACTGTGGGCTAACTCATGACCCGTATACCTCAACAAGGAGGGGCCAAGGGGTGAGCCTAATAATGGTACCAAACTGACTGTATTTGCTGAATACAAAACTGAATAATAAAGAAAATAAATAAATAAATAAATAAATAAATAAGAGCCGGGCGTGGTGGCGCACGCCTTTAATCCCAGCACTCGGGAGGCAGAGGTAGGAGAATCGCCGTGAGTTCAAGGCCACCCTGAGACTCCATAGTGAATTCCAGGTCAGCCTGGGCTAGAGTGAAACCCTACCTTGAAAAACCAAAAAATAAAATAAAATAAAATAAAAAATAAATAAATAAATAAAAGGAAAAAAAAAACAATAATGAAAAGATGCCTTCCATTAACATAGCAATGTAGAAAGTAATATATAGAAATTATCATAGTGTTCTATGAGGGAACTCTGTGCCCAAAACTATGCATTTTAATAAACCAGAATATCACAGTGTCATGATGAAAGGAAATTCTTCTTCCATGATGAACAAAAAAAAAAAAAGAAAGAAAGAAAGAAAGAAAGAAAGAAAGAAAGAAAGAAAGAGACATTAAAATACTGGGGAAACAATGCTATCAACAATTTCCTACTTGAGTATAAGCAAATTAATTAATTTATGACAGGTTTTTACATTTAAGAAACATTTATCAATCTTGTTATATAGTTATAATTTTAGGTAGGTGAATATATTGAAGAAGACAGATAGTGTTCACACTCTGGCAGCTTATATTTCACAAGAAGAAAATAGTTGTTCAATACACAAAAATGCAATAAAATCAAAACTAATAAATGCTATGAATACCATATAAGTATAACAGGATATATACACTATAAATTTCTTGAAGCCTGAGTGGGATATTAAGTGGGTTGGGAAGTGTTATAGTTACTTCCTTGTTGCTCAGACATACACCTGACCAGAAGGAGCTTATGGGAGGGGAGATAAGGGATGTTTAGAGGCTTACAGAATCCAAGGGAAATACCATCATGTTCGAAGAAGCTGACTGTCTTTCATAGATACATAGCACAGAGACACCAACAGCCAGCAAACACAAACAGCGGGAGCTCAAACCCAGCTCTTTACACCTGGTAGAGCTGGACTGTAAGATCCATCACTCAGTGACACCAAATCCCTGAGCCTGTGAGGGACATATATTCACATTCAAACCACCACAGATAGTCAGGAGACCTCTCTGGAGAGAATGAGGGATGGAAAGCATCATATGGCAATCTGGGAAATATGTACAAGAAAATGCCAAGCCTATAGAAAAGCCTTCACAGCTCTTTTATGGCTGGCCTGTGTTTGGAATGTAAGAGCAATCAGTAAAGCTGGAATACAGAAAGGAAGAGGAAAAGTGTTTTAAGTGACATCACAAAGAAGAATCCATGCTGAATGAGAAGAACCTTAGTTAGTCTAGGGCAAGAAATATGTCTCATTAAGAGATGAAAACCAAACAATTAAAAGACATTATTTCTGACGATAATATGATAGATGAATTTTAGACAACTTCCATTCATTCACAAATAGATATATGCATAAATATACACACTGGAAACAAGACAGGAGGTGTAAGACCAGTTAGATATTTGTGGTAACTCATGTGGCATACTAAGTTATCAAGGGCAAAGATGGGCCTTTTGATCAAGACATTTGATCTGTCTCCTGTGAGTACAAAACTAGATTTCCTGTTTTTGGATTCAGGGTTATAATACATCCTTCCAGATAAAATGTAAGTTCCATTAATTTTGACAATATATGAACAAAGGGAAAGCTGAGTGAGGAGCATGGAGAGGGAGTGTAGGAAGATAGTAAGAATAAGTTGTACATAAGCTTACATATTTACTGTTGGGGTGAACATCTTTCATACCATGCAATTCCAAAATAATTTCATTTTCTGGCCTGATCCCTTTTATTTGATTATATTGACTAGTTCATTTCCTTTTTCCTATCTCCTCTCAACAGAAGGGCCACATCTTTTGTAATTAAGCTAGAAATTAAACATCTGTTTGGCCAGGATAATTTTCATTTATGCTTTATTTCTTAAGAGTAATCAAGAATACAGCCCAGTTTACTTTAAAATAAAGTGTAGTTTTACACTATAATTACTCAACATCCTTGTACACCACATAGCAACACTTTATATCAGAGAAACTTATTCTTGCTTAGAAATTACTTAGTTCATATCCACATAAACATCAAAATATCAGCCTTTTTGTAACATGTACTCCTCCTCTCCAGATAACTGTCAGGGAAAAGAAAATTGTAGCAATGGAAGGACCAGCTAGGGATATCTTTTTCTGTTATTACTTACCTCTACTCTCCATGGCAATAGTTGACTTGATAGAAACCACCAGTCTTTACTAAAAGATAGTTTGTTTGCAGCATAATTGTTTCCTGTACAAGTTGGGGGGAGGAAACTCATCAGATCGCTTTGTTGTTGTTAAGATTGTTTTTCTTATTGACTCTTACTTCAGGTTCAATCTACCTGAGCTTTATTCAAGATGACTGTCTTTAATGTGTTGTGGCTCTCCTTAAACTCTTATAATGACCCCATATATTAGATAAAAGGCACACAGAAGACTTTCTGTGATAAGCCTCTATTTACCTTGGGGTTCTTAAGAGTGCTCATTAAACTTATTATATTCACTTTGGTTTGAATAGATTATTCTGGGAAGTAACACACTGAATTATCAGAGGACTTAAAAAGGACTTTATACTTCAGTAATGTTATGTTTGAGTTACACTTTTCAAGAAGTACCCTGGATTTATTATTTGCCTGAAATCCAGTTTTAATCTTTTAATCTTAGGAGTGCTGGTAAACAAGAGTGGCTGGAATGTTTTACAACCAGCAATTCCTGACTTCTTTTACCTCAACACCTCCTCCTTTGGTTTATTTTTCACCTCATATATCTTACACAACCAGTAGAAAGACAAACAGAAACAACTTTGAAATATTACCTGGGCATCTGCTTAACTATATTACCCAGTGTATCTGATACATTTCATGTTTTCAGCATTACTGTAGATGAGTGTTACTAGATTTTCTGCCACTGTCTTAAAACGACTCACTTATTCCAGGTCTGTAGAGAATTTGTCTGACTCTTTAAGTTCCATTGTATTTGTGCGAAAAGTCTATTGAAAACTTGAGGTTTTTAATAAATACTATTTTCAAAGATCTTTCAACTTCCACCAACTTGTGAAAGCTTGGTACTGTCACTGTGAGATATTTAGTTGCCAGAATTCCTACCTTGTGGTACAAATATTTTACAAGTGGTCGATGGATGTGCTGCAAATTATATGAAGTTTTATCAAGATAAGACAGTACTGAAGTTTTATGATCTCATGCTATTCCATAGTTTTGGGATTAAAGAGCAGAACATTCTGACTTGATTGTGGCCCATGAGGTAGATTGTAAACGTGAGCATCAAAACTGAGAGTGGGTTGTTAACTTATTTTATTTATTTATTTTTACAAAAGTTGTAGTCTTAAATTCTGTCTTCCCTGTGCCCAATTTATCTGAGAACCCTCCTCAGTGGGGTTATTGGTATTTACTGTGGGCTCATTCAGACCTCAGTCAGTCTCTGGTGGGGTGGAAGGCTGTGCCTCAGGATATTCCTACTCATACTGTGGCTCTTGAAATCTTTCCGCCCCTTCTTCCAGAATGATCTCTGAGTCTTGTTGGCAGTCAGATTTAGTGTTGGGTTCTCTATAGTCTCTGGATTTCTGCTTTTGGGTTTTGATTAACCATTTTGTCTGTCACCTTTTCTGTGGAGCTGGTTGTGAGGCTAGCAGTGAGAGTGGTACCTATGCTGCTGCTCCCTCTGCGTGTTCTCCTGGGCCCTGGCAGATAAGGTAGAGGTGGCACGTCTCATGACAAGCAGTCAGTTATCTTTTCATGTCATATTGATCAATCTTTGATCTCCCCAGTATTCCCTGCTATCTATAAAATTAAACAGACTCTCTGACCAAGAGTGAGCACAGCACTGATTTAAGAGTATGTGCAGAGTTATTAGAGAGACTTGATATGTATGAACAGTCTTCTTACCCAGAGAACAATGGGGGCTTCTTCCTGGAGTTTATGTGTATGCTGACTACTGGACTCTGATTTGGTTTAAGGGATAAGATCTCTCCAACTGAGAAGGCCTCATGTCTAATCAGAGGGCAGTTGGTCAAGGGCTGTGTACGGCTATTGCATCAGTGTGTAGTTCTGTGACAGATCCTGTCATATCTTCATCAATAGTATCTTACGTTTTTTAGCTCTGGTGAGTAAATAAGTGCTTTAGCAATGGCCTGCATTGTTTAGCAACCTTATGGATATCTCTGACCAAGTGCTTCCTATGGAGTATAATCCAGTACTGGTCCTAGGATTTAACCGCAATTGCCTATGGTTTTAGGATTGGACTTTCTCCACTTTCCACTCAGCAATTCTGTCAGGAGTATCTCTACTCCCCCTTTTTCATGGTACTGATTCATGTTGTCTTTAGTTTTGTGTAATATATATATATATATATATGTATATATATATATATATATATATATATATATATATATGAAACTTCTTCATTATCCATTCATCAGTTGTTAGGCTGGAGAGATGGATTAGTGGTTAATGTGCTTGCCTGCAAAGCCAAAGGACCCAGGTTTGTTTCTCCAGGACCTACATAAGGCAGATACACAAGGTGGCATATGCACCTGGAGTTTGTTTGGAGTTGCTGGAGGACCTGACATGTCCATTCTCTCTCTCTCTCTCCCCTTCTCTTCTGCCCTCCCTCTCTGTCCCTTTCTCTCTCTCTCTCTCTCTGTCCTTCCCTTCCTCCCTCTCTCTCTGTCCTTTCTCTCTCTTGAATAAATCAATAAAAAGAAAATAGTTTTAAAATTAGATTCTTTGGGGTATATGCCCTGAAGTAAAATAGCTGGATCAGATGGAATATCTATTTTCATCTTTCTCAGGAGTCTCTATAGTGATTTCCATAGTTGCTGTAAAAGTTTGCACTCCCACCAATACTGGATAAGGATTCCTCTTTTCCCACATCCCTGCCAGCATTTGTTGCCCTTTACTTTGTGGTTACTGTCATCCTGACTGGAGTGAGATGGAATCCTAAAGTAATTTTATTTTGCATTTCCCTGATTACTAACAATGTTCAAGATCTCTTTAACTGAGTATTGACCATTTGTATTTCTTCATTTGAGAATTCTCTGTCCAGGTTTCTGCCCCATTTTGGATTGGATTGTTTGATATTTTTATTGCTTAGGTTTTTTTTTTTTTTTTTAGTTCTTTGTAAATTCTAGATATTATACTTCTAACTCTAATGAGGTACAGCTAGAAGTGAAGAATTTTCTCCCATTCTGTAGGTGTTCTACTGGCTCAGTGGATGGTTTGCTTCCCGGTACAATAGCTTTTTAGTTTCATGAAATCCCCCCTGATTTAGTGTTTGTCAAATCACCTGGGCTACTGGGCTCTTATTCAGAACATCTTTTCCTAAATCTACATCTTGGGGTTTTCTATCTTTTCTTTGAATCATGTTAGAGTTTCAGCTCTTATATTGAGGTCTTTAATCCATTTAGAGTATATTTTTGTGCAGGGTGAGAGAATTTGTTATAAATTCATTGTTATACATATGGTTACCATTTGTTGAAAATACCTACTATTCTTAAGTGTGCATTTTTTGGCCCCTTCATCAAAAATCAGATAGCTGTAGTTGCTTGATCTTAGACCTATATCTTCCAATCTATTTCATTGACTTATCTGTCTGTTTTTGTGTCAGTATCATGCTGTTTTTATTATTATGTCTTTTTAGTATATCATGAAATCAGGAATGGCGATACCTTCAGAAGTATTCTTTTGCTTAGGATATTTTTGGTAATTCAAGGCCCTCTGTAGTTCCATATGAAATATGAGGGCACTTTTTCTAACTCTGTGAATAATATCACCAGAATTTGAATTGGAATTGTGTTAAAACTGTATTTTGCTTTTCATTGAATGGCCCTATTGACAATAATAAACCTTCTAATCCATGAGCATAAAAGGCTTTCCATCTTCTCATGTTTTTCTCATTTTCTTTAATTTGTGGTTTATGTTTTCATTGTACATGTCTTTAACATCATTTGTCAGTGAAATTAAAGGCATTTAATTTTTGTGACTATAGAAAACAGGATAGCATCCCTGATTTCTTTCCTCCACACATTCTTCTTCGGCATGTATAGGAAGCCTAAAGAAAGGGTACTTATTTTTGTATATTGGTTTTGTATCCTGCCACTTTGCTGAATTTATCATCTTAAGTAGTATTGTGTTTGAGTCTTTGGGTCATTTATGTATAGAATCATGCTATCTTCTTCAGTTCCAATTTGCAACCTTTTTATTTCTTTATCTTGTATTATATTTTTAGTTAGGACTTCTAGTACTATGCTGAAAAGTAGGTAAGAATGAGCACCCATCTCTTGTCCCCAACATTATTGGGAATGCTTTTAGTTGAACCCCATTTAGCATGATCTGGACCTTAGATGCTTTATATATAGCTCTGAGTTTGTTGAGATATTATGTCTCCATCTCTAGTCCTCCAGGGTTTTATTCATGAAAAGATGTTGTATTTTGTGAAAAGCTTTTCCTGCATTTACTGAAATTATCACACAGTTCTTCTGCTTAAGTTTATTTATGTGGTATATTATATTTATTGATTTCTGTATGCTGAACCATCCTTGCATCCCTGGGATGAAGCCTACTTGATGGAGGAGGATAATTCTTTTGATGTATTCTTGGATTCAAGGATTTTAATGAGAATGTTTGTATCTAAGTTCATCAGGGGCATCAGTCTGCAGTTTTCTCTTCTTGTTGCATCTCTGTCTGGTTTACATATTAGAGTAATGCTGGCTTCATGGAAGGATTTTCATGTAAGGATTCCATCTTTTTCAATGGTGAGAAATTATTTGAGAAGAAATGGCTGTAATTCTTCAAAAGTTTGTTAGAATACAGCAGTGATTCCATGTGGATCTGAACATTTTTGATGAGTAGGTTTTTAGTTACTTTTTAATCTCATTATATTTAATAGGTTTGTTTAGGTAATTTATATGTTCTGGGTTTAGTTTGGTAGGTGGTATCTGTCTAAGAATTCATCCATTTCTTCCAGGTTCTTCAGTTTTATCAAATACATTTTTGAAATATCTCCTGATATTTCTTCCAATTTCATTGTTAACAGTTGTGACACCTTGATTTTCATTTCCACTGTTGTTAATTTGGATCTTGTTGGATTTTTTTTTCTTTTGATCACATTGGTCAGGGATTTATCAATTTTGTTTATTTTTTGAAGAACCAGCTCTTTATTTCATCAATTTTTACAACTGTTTTCTTTATTTCCAAAAGCAGAAACCACTTTTGTTTTGCTAATTTATTTCACTCTGGTACTTTTAGGATTGGAATGTTCTCATTTTTCTAAAGTCTGCAGATGGATATTTATCTGACATCTGACTATTTTTTGTAACTTAGATATTTAATGCTATTAATTTTCACCTTAGAATTGCCTTCATTGTGTCCCATAAGTTTTGGTGTGTTGTGTTTTCATTGCCATTCACTTCTACAAATTTATTGATTTTCTTTTTACTTCATTGACAAGTTTATTTTTTAATAATTATTTTTTCAGTCTCTGAGAGTTGGGTTGTTTTCTGTTGTTACTGTTGATTTCCAGCTATTTTACCTTGTGGTCAGGCATAATACATCTTAGCAAGTGGAGAACTGGACCCAAGTAATATTTCAGAAGACCTGCCTCTCATTCAAAGCTTATCCATGCAAATCTATGGTCAAATCAAATAATGGCTTTCTATTCTTTCTATGTGGTTGCTATGGTGATTTGAATTAGGTGACCCCATAAACTCATGTATTTTGAATGCTTGGTTCCACGCTGATGACAATTTGGGTGGGGGAGCCTTCCTGGAGGAGCTGTGCTGCTTAGGAGTGGGCTTAGGGCTATTATAGCCAGCTCCCCTTTGCTACAGTTCTACTTACTCTCCTACTATTGTTTTCACATGCTGTGGCAGAAGTGATGTCCAACCTCTGTTCAGCCATGTTTTTGCCTGACATCTTGAAACTCTCCCTCAAGTTTGTAAGGCAAAATAAATACCTTTCCTGATATCAGTTGTTTTTGGTGAGATGTTTTATCCTAGCAATGTGAATCTAACTACAACATTTGCTTCCATTGATAGGGCCCCTGAGTACCCTAGGGTTAATATACCTACTTGGTTCCTATATCATTGACAATAGTCTCTTGCTTTATCTCCAGTAGAATGAAAGCAATTAAACTTCAGTGGTACTATAGATGCAGCTCCATATGACTGTTCCACCTGATTTCTACCATGGCTTCCTTGATAACCCTTATGAGTCTGGTCTTGATTGAGTTTTCTGCCCATTGGGATATCCCCCAATGATCATTTCTACTGCCTTATTTCAACCGGAAATAGCCAGAGCAGATGTCACCACTTTTCCTGAAAATAGTCAGCATGACTTTCTGAGATAGGGAGGGCAGAGGATGAGGGACACTTAGAAGTGATATGCAGTTGGTGACAATAAAAGGAAAAGAGTAAGATCATGAAGCCACAGACTCCATCAACACACAATGAAGCTCATGCTCTATCCCCTCCTGAAACTAGTCCAGGAAGCAGAACAACATAAAACGGGAATAAGAGAACCAATAAGGGATGTGGGCTAACTGAAGTAACAAAAAAAAAAAAAAAATCAAGATAATAAGTGGGAGGAGACAGCCCCAGGCCTTCTATAAATATCCTAAGGCAGAGCCCATTCTGTCAACTCCCAGCTCTGAGATCCTCCCATCCTAACAGGAGCTTTCATTTTCTCTTAAATTTTCTGTACTCTAAATCTTTGTTGGGCCTAAAAGAGCCCTGCACATCTTGGCTACTACAGAAAGGTCCATGGGTACGTCTCCACCTGTGAATGGTGTTCCCAGGACTGAAGCAGAACAAAGTGTGAGTTTTGTTCAACAAGGAGAAAGTCCATCCCGTTCCCATGTTGGCAAAGCCATATTAAATATAATAATTTACTTTCTGAATATATAAAACTTTAAAAATTCCCTCTAAGTACAAGATGGACATGACATCCCTTTCAGAGATGCATGTGAAATAGACCCTATTTGAGATTTTCCTGTCAGTTTTGTGAAAGATTTCAAAACCTTTATTTTACTATGGGTTAAATTGTTATAGGTTCAACATATTTGTGCAATTCTAATTATAAATTTGTAGTCCTATAAATTTTTAAAAACTGAGAGAACTATGTAAGAGCACACAGTTCAGAAGATAGTACATTGCCTTCTAGTCACTTTTATTTACTTACAGTTTTGTAACTATTAGCACTTGGTCTTCATTATTATTATTTTTGGGGTGAAATCCAGAGGCAATTACTTGGCTGGTAAAAGTACAATACAAGAGTCAGAGCCCAACACAAGAACCTAGAACCATATCATACAGTACAAGTGAGCAAACTTGCTATGTGAACGGCTACATAGTAAACCATTTTGACTTTCGAGGCCATGAGGTCTTTGTCAATATTCTAAATGAATATCAATGACTGTGTTCAAGTGAGGGGTACAGGCATTGGGGTATGTATTTAAACCCATGTCCCATGGAGTGAGAAATGGTTAGATATCTGCTTTGCCCCTTCAAATGGTAAAGTGAGCAAATGAAAATACCATCTACAAGCCAAGACATACATTTCTATGCTTTTTTGTTGTTGTTGTTGTTCATTTTTATTTATTTATTTGAGAGTGACGGAGAGAGAAAGAGGCAGATAGAGAGAGAGAGAGAGAGAGAATGAAAGAGAGAGAATGGGCGTGCCAGGGCTTTCAGCCCCTGCAAACGAACTCCAGACGCATGTGCCCCCTTTTGCATCTGGCTAACGTGGGTCCTGGAGAATCGAGCCTCGAACCAGGGTCCTTAGGCTTCACAGGCAAGCACTTAACCACTAAGCCATCCCTCCAGCCCATTTCTATGCTTTTATAAGCTACCAAACATACAATTTGTTATGGCAGCCTGAGTTGGCTATAGATAGATAGATAGATAGATAGATAGATAGATAGATAGATATAGATACAGATACAGATACAGATACAGATACAGATACAGATACAGATACAGATACAGATATAGATATAGATATAGATATAGATATATGTATATATTTATGTACAATCTATATAAGTAATATATGTTACAAATAACAGTGTATCTTTCCATACTCTTCATTTGTTATTACAAAGTAGCTTCCACCAGAACAGACAAATGTAATTTTGCCACATGCAACATATTTTCTCAGAAGTAGCAAGATTTAAAACCTATTTCTTTTGTTTGTGTTATAATTTGAGTATTATATTTCCCACTCACAAGGAGGAAATGATATTATTATAATAATAACTGATGAATCGATCTGTTTGCTTTTATATTTTTTATCAATTATTACTAGTTTACTTTTTGGAGCATGAAGTTGCCACATCATTCAGAACTGCTGACCTGTTTTGTAATAGCTTACACTTCATAAGTGCATAAACAACAGAATAGATACAAATATCATCAGTCTTCCCACCAAGCAAATCACATAAATCACTTTTTGTTGCTTTGATTTCCCACTCTTACCTAGGTGTCAGAGTTCAAAATTACTAATGGGATTAACATGATTATTGAAGTATTCAGAAGCAAAAAGTTCCCTATCAAGTACTGGATTCAATAAGGGAAAATTCCAAGGCAGACATTGTAGTAGAGGAATACCAGCCATCTCAGAATATGTTTATAACACAAAGCTGGTCTGTGAGATACGAGATACGGGAAACAATATTTATTCACACAACCTCCCTATCAACAGCCTCATTTACAGGTTCCATAGTATAAATATAATCATTAAAAATCATCTCATTACATTGTCCTGTGAATTAGATAATGCTTGTTTTATTAAACCATAATTCAACTACTAGCAAAAATAACATCTCACATTCTGCATTGGCTAATTATTGACCATGTGGTAATGTATAAAATATGCATACAAGATATACCACGTTTCTCTCTCTTATTATCAATTCTGTGGGCTCTAGTATGTGCTTATTGTTTGCATAAAAAATGAAAAATATGACAATAGACCCAAATGTGTTGGAAAAAAAGCTCAACTAATTTATGACATGATGTGCGTAAGAAAGAAAGAGAGAGAAGAGATAGGGAGGTATAGAGGAGAGAAAAAGAGAATATATAGTCAAAGCCTCATACACCACAGGTGTGATGCAAGTTTGTGTTTGTTTGTTATCACACTTTGACAGAGTTGAATCTAGTGACATGGAAAAGGAATTAGAGAGTTAGGAAGACTGTGGCTCTCTTCACTGTCTTTGTAACGTATAGAATACCTTTCTAGTCAGATTTCCAAAAGAGTGTAATACATTTCACACATCAAGTGTTTGGTTCTCTCTGAAACTCAGAGCATTGTTTTCACAAGTGTATTTCCCTTGCTTATAATAGGATATTGTGTGAAACTGCAAACTTTGATAAGTAAGCTGTCTCTCTTTATTTTTCATAAACATCTGATAGTTATATGTGCTTCAAACAAATGATCCACTATAGTCAAAATCTCAGACAAAGGTGAACTTGTATTATCTTTTCAGGAGATAAACATAAGCTAATCAAACCAAACCCTGAGCTATAGTAAGTATTTAATGAATAATTACACTTGAATTCTTTCTTGGTTTGGTAGCACATTAATGGCGTGGGATTTATAAAGGGACAATTTCAGTCTATATATCCCTAGAATATAAAGTTAAATTGAGTTATTGATGTTGACATTTTAATTTTCACTTTTAAAAGCATTTGATTTAGAAGAAGCTATAAAAGATCTCAAAAATGTGTTTATAGAACTATAAATTGAATTCATGACCCTTATAATTTATTAACAGTATCTTGAAATCAAAGCAAAACCATTCAATGTCAAAACAGTTTACATGTGAATTATGGCAGCAAAATATATGTGATATAATAGGGAACATAACAATACACCTGGGATCAAATGATTTGATCAGATTTTGGGAGTACATTGAAGTTTTGTATTTCTATTACTCAAGATTCCTTTGGAAACATCATTTCCATTCCATGTCAGTGGAAATATTACATCAAAATTTTGCTTCAGTATTTTGTAATAAGTATGAAGATAAATTCCAACTTATTTGTAATGTATTTCACTAATTGGAAAAAACATGATTCATTAACAATAATCAATAAATATTTCTTGAGATTCAAACTTATTTTAACTGTGATTACTTTTGGTTTATAGGGTATTTCATGTATATTTTTTGTTCCCTAACAGAACATAATCTTTTCTATGTTCAATTTTTATTATGCTATCCTATTGAACATTTTATTACTATTTTACATTATATTTGTAATTCCTTACTTAGATTTAGTTTTTAAATTTATTTTATTTCTCTCTTACAGAATAACTTTTAAAAACTTTGACTGTAAACAATGAAAGTAGGACCAAACTTTATTAGACTCCTAACCAAAATAGTCTTAATTTCGCAAATAAGAACAGTAAGACAGATGGCTATAATTAGAGTGACCTATTCACCTAGCAGAACAGTGGAAACTTGGTTGCCATGGCAAACCATGCTAAGAATGAAGCAGCAGGAGAAATCTAATTGAATGCTGATGCTAGTCAGTATCTCCCTTTCCCATTTCTAGTGCCTTTTCCATGCAATTGTTTCCCAAGCCACCAGCTGTATTGTCACATTTGCTCTGCAAGACCAACTACACTTTATATCATCCTGCCCCAAACCAATATTTCTTTTAGTTATTTCAGAAAGCAAAGAAGCATCTTAGTGCTTTCACAGGAGCAACAGATTATTTCAACTGCCTACTAAGTGCACAAGATGTTAAGGAACATAAGGAAACACCATTCTGCAGTAACACTTAATACACTTGCCCTTTACACAGTCTCTCTCTCTCTCTCCTTGCCAATAAATAAAATTTTAAAAAGGATATATCACATTACAGATTGGATGTAAACACTTATTACTAAAAAAAATTCAATAGTATTTCCTTTCCCCTTTCTTACCAAGCTAGAAATTACCATTAATGTCCTGTCCCAACCAGGCATAAATGGATCAGAAAGAAAAACAAAAGCTATGCGTACTAAATTTATTGCTAGACACTTTTTTTTCTTCCATGATATTCATGCTTACCAAGTCTCATTCGATACTTTTCTCTCAACTCTCCTTATGCTGCTACACTATTTTCATTATTTAAATCTTTGCCTATATTTTCAAATAAGTTATACTAGTCCACCTCTAATTCTCTAATTAAATCAGAGGGTTTTCTAGCTTGCAGTAGAATTTCTTTGTGCATTCAACTTTAATCTTCCAACAAAGACCCTGATCCATTGACCCTATTCCAGTGGAACCCTCCATCCTCAGGCTGGGTCTTCTCATATACTAGCGCTTCCCCACTGGGCTCTAGAATGTCAGAGTTGGAAATCTAAAAACTTTTTCATTTCTTGCCATTATTTCAAACATTTCCAGTAAGTTTTAGCATTTTCCTCATCCAGTTTGTTTAATAAGTGATGTTCCTTTTCATCAGTGCAGTATATAATAGGCAAGATTCATTTTCTACTTAATATGAAGTTTACCATTTTTTTTGTTCATTTTTTTTTATTTATTTGAGAGTGACAGAGAGAGAGGCAGATAGAGAGAGAGAGAGAATGGGCACGCCAGGGCTTCTAGCCACTGCAAACTAACTCCAGATGCGTGTGCCCCCTTGTGCATCTGTCTAACGTGGGTCCTGGGGAATTGAGCCTTGAACCGGGGTCTTTAGGCTTCACAGGCAAGCGCTTAACCGCTAAGCCATCTCTCCAGCCCAACCATTTGTTTTTGATTGTTATAAACAAGTGTGTATATTTTACTTAAATTTTTATATGACACACTGTTATTCTCCTCATAATTAACAACTTTTGTGCTGAAATTTTAGTATTACTGTAAAGTCTTTTTGAAAACTTTCACAATCACTACAAATAATGAAAAGAACCATTTTTGGCTTCATTTATCCAATACTGCACTAAACAGAACTAAAGTTATATACTTGACCATGCTGTGTTTTATTAGAATGGCTCTGCAGTATTGTTTGAAGTCAGGAATTGGAATACCTCCCTTCAGCATTGTTTTGCTCATAATTTCTTTTTGAAATACATTTTATTTAATTAATTTATTTATTTCAGAGAGAAAGAGGGTAAGAGAGACAGAGAGAGAAAGAAAAAGAGAGTGGGGGGTGGAGGATGGGCATACCAGGACCTCCAGCCACTGCAAATGAACTCCAGATGCATGAGCCCCCTTGTGCATCTGTCTTATGTGGGTCCTTCAGAATCAAACCAGCATCCTTTGGCTTTGTAGGCAAATGCTTTAGCCACTAAGCCATTTCTCCAGCCCTCAGAATTTCTTTAGTTATTAAGTATCTTTTGTATTCAATATGAATTTTATAAATTTTTCTATTTCTTTGAAGAATGGCATTGCAATTTTGATAAGGACTCCATTAAATCTGTAGGTTGGCTATAGTAATATTGCCACTCTAACATGAATTCTGGCCAGCCATGAACATGAGAACTGTTTCCCCTTCTAGCTATCTTGTAAAATTCTTCATTGTGTTATGCTGGTCATTTCATAGATTTTTTTGACCATCTGCCATTAAGTTTATATTTAGGTATATTAATCATTTGGGAATGCAGTTATATTTCTGACTTCTTTTCAGACAGTTCCTCATTGATATACTGAAAAGTAATTGATTTTTGCATGTGGATTTTCTGTCCCACAAGTGTTTATCAGATCTAAGAGTCTTCTAGAGGCCTTAGGGTCCTTTGATTGTTGGATCACACCAATGGGGATACAGATAACTAGGATCCTGCTTTTTTATTGTGTCCTTTCAATTCTTTCTCTTGCTTTATCATTATGTTAAAAAGTTTAAACACTATATTTCAGAAGAGTGGGTCTTGATTTTATAGGAAATGCTTTCACACTTCCACTGTGCACATAGTATCAGCTATAGGTTTTCCATATATACCCTTTATTATGCTGAGGTAGGCTTTCCTCCCTCATTTCTTTAGGGCATTTACCATGAAAAGATGTTGCATTTTTGTTAAAAGATTTTTAATCTATGTATATAAATGTCACTTGATTTGTTTTTCATAATTTGTTTACTTCATTATGGTTAATGATTTGTGTTGTTGAACTATCTTTGATATGGTACGAAATAAACTTGGTTAAAATTATAATCTTTATTCTATGCTGTTGAATACACTTTGCAAGGAGTTTATTAAAGATTTTTGTACCTTTATCCAATTTTGGCATTGGGATATTACTAGATACATATAAATGATTGGAATCTTCCTCCTCTTTCTACTTTGTGGAATAGCTTAGGGAACATTCACATAATTGTCAATTCTGGTAGAATTCAGTAGTGAATTTGTCTCATACTAGAGTTTTCTTTGTTGGTAGACACTGCTTCAATTTCTTTTGTATACCTATTTAATTTGTTTTCATCTCTTCAGATAATTTAAAGTCAATTCCAAATCTTCAAATTTATTTAAGTATAGTTTTTCAAAATATTGTCTATTGTTCCTCTGAATTTCTGTTATAATTTCTTATTTTTCTTTTTCATCTTAGTTTTATTGATTTCAGCCTTCTCTTTCTTTGAATTAGCTTGGCAAATGTAATTTTTTAAATCATTTCAAAGAACCTATTACTTGTTCCATTGATTCTTTTAGTCTTATTTCATTAATTTTGCTTTTTTGTTAACTCTTTTCTACTAATAATTTTGGGCTAGATTTATGCTTGCTTGATGTCTCTCTGAATAGTTTTTAATGTAGTCACTCACACATATATAAACTTTTTCTTAAAACAGGTTTTGCTGAATCCCACAAGTTTGGACAAGTGGTGTTTCCAATTTCACTTGATGATAAGAAGAATTTTAATCCTGCCTACCCACTGATTTTAATGATACACTAACCATATGAAATCATATTGCTCACATATCCAGTGATTGTACAGCTTCTGTACTTTCATTTTCTATTGATTTCCATTTTTTATGATTTCCATTTTTATATGATATAATGTTATTTGGGTTTCTCTGTATCATTGCAGTATCCCTATTTGCCTAAACTATGATAGAATTTTGAGAAAGTCCCTTGGGTGACTTAGTAGAATATTTATTCTACAGTTTATTGGCTGAAATATTTTGTAAATGTACAACTTAATTCTGAGGTTTCTCATTAAAGTTTTGTCAAAATGATCTATATATGTTCATGAGATGTTGAAATCTCAGCTATTGTTGTACTGTTGTATGATTACGTTTCTCTCTCTCTCTCCACACTATATATATATATATATATATATATATATATATATATATATTCATTTTTCCAGAAGAACTCTTTCTTTATGTGGTATGGATATAACAACATTCAGTTCATATGTGTTTATAAATTGTTATATATTTTGATACATGTGCATGTAGAGAACATTTGTAAACATTTTGATTAACTCTAACTTTAAGTTTACTTTATTATATGTAAGTATTGCTAATTCTGCTTACTTTCAGATTCTATTTCTGATCCTTTCACTTTCATTCAATGTGTCCTTTTTACAATGAGAAGTGTTTGTTGAAGACAACAAATATTTTTATCTTTATGGGTTTTTTTTTTTTTTACTATTTTTTTGAAGCAAGCCAAACAGACTGGCCTTTCTTATTTTTATTCAAGAGGGCTAGAGTGACAAAGCAAGAGTAAGAGAGAGAGAGAGAATTGGTGCACCAGGGCCTTCAGCCACTGCAATTGAACTCCAGATGTGTGCACCCCCTTGTGTGCACTTGTGTTACTATGTGTGTCTGGCTTACATGGGACCTGGAGAGTCAAACATGAGTCCTCAGGCTTTTCTGGCAAGCATCTTAACCACTAAGCCATCTCTCCTCAACTCCCCCTTTTTTTAATATTTTCATTTATTTATTTTATAAAGAAGAAAAGGAGAATGACGAGTTAGAGGAGGAAAGAGAATAGGTGTGCAACTACACTGCAATTGAACTCCAGATGTATGAGCCACTTTGTGCATCTGGCTTTACATGGGTACTGGAGAAAAGAACCCAAGCTATCAGACTTTACAAGTGCCTTTAACCACTGACTGATCTCTCCAACCCCTCTAGTTTCTGAATCTACTCAGCCATTGGGTGTCTTTTAGTTAGAACATTAAGATAATTTAAATTTTGGGTTAATATTGACAGGTATGATCTAATCTGTACACATGTTGATTTATTGTTGCTAATTATTGTGAGTTATCTTTGTTCATTCCAATATCCTGTCTTTGTCCTAGATGAGTTTTTGGTTTACTGAATTAAATGTATTTAATGTTTTCTTAGTTCTCATTTTTTCACCTACTCTCACAAAATTTATTCTTTCCCAATCTTGTGATTTTCATTGTCTTTCTGTGGTAGTTTGAATAGACGGCCCCCAATATATTCAATGTTTTGCTATCTTGTAGTTTGGATCTGCAGCCATATGGCTGTAGGCAGTGTCACTAGGTAGATCTTAAAGTGTGGTGGTGGATTTGAAATTTCAATCTAAAGATATGCAAAGTGTGCCTAGCTGAAGTGTGTTGTGCTGTGTGGCTTGTGGCTTGTGCTTCTCGCTCTGTGTTTGGTCCTGTGAATGCAGGCCAGCTTCTTCTGCCATTATGGAACTTCCCCTGGATATGTAAGCTTCAATAAATCACTTCCTCCATAACTGTGCCTGTTCTGGGAGTTCATCTTAGCGAACCTGAAGCTGTCTGCTTCACTTTCTATTTTATCAGTTTATAGAAATTCTTTAAGTATCTTCTGCAATGTTGGCTTAATTTTCATTAATTGTTTTAGTTTTATTTGCTTGGGGGATTGAAATATTTCATTCCACAATTTTTTGACTATTAGCATTTTTCTAATTTAAATGACTTCACTATTGCATATATCCTGGCATTTGTCTCTCAAAGTATTAAACATTGATTTTATGAAGTCTTAACTATAATATGATACTCTCTATATCACATCTTGTATAGTAATATCTATTTGGAGTTCTAAATGCCTTTGTTACTTGGGCATCCATATCTCCACCTATATTTGGAAAATTTGGGATATAATATTATAAAATGTGTTTGACTTAAGTTTATATCTTAGATCTTTTGCTTCTACCCCATAGAGTCTTAGGTTGGGTTTCTTAGTAGCTCTTAAATGTTGATACAATGATTGCTTGTACATTTTATTATCATTTGACTTCAACGGTTTCTCACTCTTGTCGTTTATACCTAATAATCTCTCTTCACATCCATGTATCCATGTATTTTGTGTGATTTAATGAGCTTTTTTTTTTTCTTCCCCTTTTTGGTTTTTCAAGGTAGGGTCTCATTCTAGCCCAGCATGACTTTGGAATTCACTATGTATTCTTAGGCCTCAAACTCACAGTGATCTTCCTACCTTGGCATCCTGAGTGCTGGAACTAAAGACATGCACCATCATGCCCAGCTAATGAGGTTTTTAATTCCACTATTATTTTAGAATGTCTATCCCTTTGCTAAATGTCTCATCTAAGTTATTGAATTTCTCATCTGTATCTTAAATTTACTTCTTTGTTTTATCTGTTCATTTGAATGCTCATTGAGATTATTGATTATTTTCAAACCAGACTTTTAAATCCTTTGCTTAACATTTCAAAAATTTCAATATCTTCTGATTTGGATATTGAAGACTTATAAACTTTTGAAGGAGTTATATTGCCTTGTTTATTCATATGTCTGTGTTCCTATCATGTGATTTATACATCTCTTAAGATGACTAGCTTTCGTTTATATTGGGTTTCTTGGTAAGCTTTCTTTTATGAGTCTAAATCTTCACTATCAAAGGAGAGCAAGCAAACAACATTAGTAAGGACAATTCAAAAACAAACCAGTTATTTAAATGTAGTAAAACAAAATGGCAAGATAAACTACATCCCTACCCTAGACAGAAAAAAGAAAGAATATTTAATAGATAAACCAGGAATTTAGAAATCTCTAAAGATAAAAGTATTTAATAATAATAATAAAGAAGCAATAAAAGAAGCAATGGAAAAGGAGACAATAAAAGAAGCAAGATAGCAAAGACAGGAAGAGCTTTTGTAAAGAAAAGTATATGAACTAATGAGAAAAAACCCTCAAATAGAGAACCAAATAAAACAAAGAAACAGCTAAGACCAGACTAATATTAGTCATTCTTCCTTCCTTGCTCAGGAGATAGAAGATGCTGATGCCTTATTATTCCACAGGCTTCTTTTAAATTCTACTTTGTTGGAGGTGGTGGAGTATTGAATTTCTTTCTATATGAGGTTCAATCCAAACAAGCCAGACCAGAAAAAGGATTTCTGGCTGAATCTCACCATGTTTTCCATATGCAGTCTTGAGCCCATGGACCACCTGGTTTGATGGTTTGATTCCTTGAGGCACAACACTTAGCTAATGTTATTGTGGGTATGAAAATGTCCTGATAAATGATGTATCCTCTTCTTGCTACCATGTGATTTCCCCTGCATCTCCTGTATATAGCATACATGGAATTTTTCTGGTCTCCATCACATTTTTTTTATGGACATGTATTGAAGGTTCTTGAAGGAAACCATGAAAGCCTATGTACATTTCTCTACAGTTTGATGCTTCTAGAAGACCTATACATCATTTTAGCCCAAATTTAGTTTTTTGAAATTATTAGATAATGGTTTTTGACCTAATTTTTGTCCTGTACACCCTGTGAGCTTATGTGGGCTCTTGCTTATCCTCAGAGGAATTTCACTCTCCTTAAATTTTAATGTAGTGTATTTCCCCATAGCAACTGTTGCCTGAAATGTTATGATTCTGCAGATTCTGAGTTGCTTTTATTATTAGGTTTGGTGATTTGTCTTTCCTATTTTATACACTTTTCAAACAGCAAACATTATTTTTCTTACCCAAATGTAAAACTAAAGAGTTTTAAGAGAAAAGATAAAAATATAAACAAGTGTTGCCAGATTTAAAATATCTTACAAGCAGTGCATGCCTGAGTATGGATGAGCTCTTATTACCAATGTTTCAAAATTTATAAACAAGTGAAATTAGTACATATGAAAATTGTGACCAGTTTTCATCATGCCTAAACTTGAAAATATGATGCTTGGAAAGTAATGATCTCTTAGGGTAATCAGCTATATTTCTGTTAAGATAACAAAATCTGTGATGCAGCTGTCCGCTAAACCTGCAAAAGAAAAGCTAAGTACTTTATTTATTTATTTATTGACTTATTTAATTACTTATTTATCTTATTTTTCAAGATAGAGTCTCACTCTAGTCAAGGCTGATCTGAAATTCACTATGCAGTCTCTGGGTAGCCTTGAATTCACAACAGTCCTCCTTCATAACAGTCTCCCGAGTGCTAGGATTAAAGGCTTGCACCACCATGCCTGGCACAATTACTTTTAATATGGATTAATTTTACCATGTTCTACATGGCAGTCTTAAATAATTATGTACTAGAGTATATAAAACTTAACAAGGAAGTTCTGTCATAAGTTTAATAGACTTTGTAAGGATATAACACTGCAAACTCATCTACAATTTTAGCATTGTTGGCATATTTCCTTTATATGAGATAAAGAAAAATGCATGTAGACAGTATCATGCACATTTAAAATGACAATTTTGCTACTTCAGGTTTTAAATAATCTACATATGTACAATCTGTTTTATACATTATTCATTTTGATTCTGACTAACAGCTCTTTGGGGATCAAGGTTATACACAATTGACGTTTTACAAGAAAAGTAGGTTATATTTGATTTTCCATATTTCCCTCACAGATAGAATTAATCAGAAGACTACTAATTCTTACCTTTACTTAGTACAGTTTAGATGGAACTATATTCCTGATTCATACCATCAAAACATTACTTATTAAAGCAGAATAAAATTAGCCTGAAATGTCACACTTAACAATATTAGGTCTCAAAATACCAGAGTAGGTTATTAAGATGAAATACTTCACAGGAGTTCACAAAATCTTATCATACAATTGTTATAGTTAAAAGGAAAGAACATTTGTTTCCTAAAGTAAAGGCTTATGAGAGCAGGACGAATCTTACAAAATGCAAAATATTTACTGATAATAATAGCCCGAAGGTTCCCAACTCACTTTTAGCTAAGAAAAAAGAAAATGTCAGTCTGAACAGATTATCTGCCAGCTGTCTAATACGTGCCCCCTCAAGATTTACTGAAGACCAATAAACAACACTATAACTATAAAATACTGTATATATATATATGTTTTCTGAGGTGGGGTTTCACTCTGGCCCAGGTTGACCTGGAATTAACTATGTAGTCTCAGGTTGGCCTCAAACTCATGGTGATCCTCCTACCTCTGCCTCCCTAGTATTGGGATTAAAGGCGTGCACCACCCTGGCTGGCATACAGTATATTTTTGATGACTAGTGAGATGCAATTTTCTTCTAATGATAGTATGTTATTTAAAGTAAGAAAAAAAAAACTGATTCCTAGTACCCAAGTATAGCCAGACAAAAAATGGCACATGTGTCTGTGATCCCAACACAGTTATTGTAATGGGAGTTGGATCCAGAAAATACCAGAAGCTTACAGGCTGTTAGACTGGCTCGCAGACATTGGAAAGAACACAAACCTAAAACAAAGGTAACCCTGTCACAAATACAGCAGGAGAGGAAAAATCCTTGTGGTTGTCCTCAGATGAACACCCACTTCTAGTGGCACATGCATGCCCCACCCACATCACATGTATAAACACATACACACACATTAAAAAGTAGTACTACTGTAAGTAGTGATCAGAAATCATTCATAAAATAGATTTTTATGATCCATACAGATTTCATATGTAAGAAGTGTACATTTCAATTGATGAGTTTATTTTATTATATAAAACATTCTTGCGTTTTCCTCTTAGTAAATACATAAGTTGCTTACAAAATATTGTTTAAGTGCTTGTGGTGGCTTGAATAGAATAGATGGCCCCCAATATATTCAGTTGTTTATTTGTTTGTAGTTTGCATCTCTAGCCATCTGGCTGGAGGCAATGTCATTGTGTGGATCTTAAGGTGTGGTGGTGGGTTTGAGATTTCAATCTAAAGATATGCAAATTGTGCCTAGCTGGAGTTCCTGAAGTGTGCTGTGGCTTTTGACCTTTAGGCTGGTACTGCTCTCTCTCTGCTTGGGCCTGTGAAAGCAGGCCAGTTTCTTCTGCCATTATGGAACTTCCCCTGGATCTGTAGGCTTCAATAAATCCCTTCCTCCATAACTGTGCCTGGTCTGGAAGTTCATCTCAGCGAACCTGAAGCTGACTGATACAGAACTTGGTACCGAGGAGTGGGGTGAGATGAACCTTACTATGTGGTTGTTGATCTTGTGGAACCTTTGTTTTGGAGAAATAGGCATGGATTTGGTGCTTGCAACTGAAGATGTTTTCTGGAGTGGTAAGCCAAGTTTTATGGACTATTCTGATGAGAGGCTGAGAATGCTAAGTGCAGACAGCATTGAACTTAGAGGCTTGGCTTATGAGCTTTCTAAGGGGAAGGAAAGACTGCAGAGGACTTTGTTGGAACTGGGCTACTGGCATAAGGGCTGGCTGCATCCTGCTGCCCAGGCCCAGAGAGTTTGATCAAGGTTAAATTTGTAATGGACTGATGTGCTTGGCTGAAGATATTGGACTGAGAGATTTAAATTTTAAGCTGGAAAATCTCAAGCAAGTTAAAATTAGAGGCACAGAGACTGGTTTTAGGTTACTGAACCTGCTATTGTCAAACACATTAGCAATCTTAAGGAAGATGGTCCAACTGCTTTACATTAAAACAATAGAAAGTATGCCTGAGGAAAGACTATCATAGAAATGCAAACACTTTTGGAAAGAGTTGACTGGAGAAGGAACCTGCTTTTCAAGGCTATGATTTGTTTTGTCCCTGAATTAAGAATATGGCTGTGTCCTGCACACCTGGTATTGGTTTCAGAAGCATGCAAAATGCAAGGAGTGGCCGTGAATTGCACATGCTTCCAGGAGCTGCCGTTGAGATGCAGCATGAGGTAGGGCCTGATGCCCTGATAGGCTGAAAGAGCCTTTGGAAAATGTGAAGAGTGGTCATGAATTGCACATGGTTCCAGGAGCTGCTGCTGAGATGTGGCATGAGGCAGGGCATGATGCCCTGATAGGCTGAAATAGCCTTTGGAAGATGGACCATGGTTTGCATGAAGACCTGAAGATGTTTTGTATATACCAGGACTGTGCAAGGGCTACCATAGAGCACACTGTTGGCCTGGGATTGAAATGTTCCCTGACTACTCTGCCCAGCTGGAGGGGCGGAATTGGAAAATCTGGAGACTGTCAGTCTTTGGTTGTATTGGACTTGAACTGCAGAAGTTTGATGTTTGTTTGATGGTGGTTGAGTTTGCATTGTTTTAGTCTCTCCTTGCTGTGCCTTATACCAGTTGAAAATGTTTACTCTGTGCCTTTATATGTTAGAAGTGTTTAACTTGTTTGATTTTACAGGTCTTCATATCTTAAATTGGTCAAGACTGTGGGGACCTTTGAAACTGAACTGAGTACAATTTACAATGTGTGATGGTTATAAATCTATTGGGGGCCAGGGGCGGAATGTGGTGGCTTGAATAGAATAGATGGCCCCCAATATATTCAGTTGTTTATTTGTTTGTAGTTTGCATCTCTAGCCATCTGGCTAGAGGCAATGCCATTGTGTGGATCTTAAGGTGTGGTGGTGGGTTTGAGATTTCAATCTAAAGATATGCAAATTGTGCCTAGCTGGAGTTCCTGAAGTGTGCTGTGGCTTTTGACCTTTAGGCTGGTACTGCTCTCTCTCTGCTTGGGCCTGTGAAAGCAGGCCAGTTTCTTCTGCCATTATGGAACTTCCCCTGGATCTGTAAGCTTCAATAAATCCCTTCCTCCATAACTGTGCCTGGTCTGGAAGTTCATCTCAGCGAACCTGAAGCTGACTGATACAGTGCTTGTACTAATTTTTAATTTTTACCCATGTAGTGAGTTTAATATAGACTTTCATTTTGTTTCCAATGTGCATTTTCTGATAATATATACTGAATAGCATATTTCCCCCCAAAATACATTAAAGCCAAAATTCATTCATTTTGTCATTAATGAGTTGGAAAGTTTTTTTACATATTCCCACAATTTGTTTGGTTTTCATTTCTAGAAATGATACTATTTTAAAGAATAATAAATTATTTCTCCCATGGATATCATTTCATGGAAAGTTGTTATTTAATTGCTTGTTTCTTATTTTAATAGGACATTATCTAATAGAAACATATATTTTCCCACAAAATTATTTATTAAAGTTAAGGTTTATGTTTTTATTTTCAATGAAATATTGTAAAAATCAAACAAGTTGGGGCTAGAGAGAAGGCTAAGTGGTTAAATTTGTTTCAAAGCATGATGTTCTGAGTTCAATTGCCCAGTACCCATCTAAAACCAGATGCACAAAGTGGCACATGCATCTGGAATTTGTTTGTAACAGCTAGAGGCCCTGGCACCCCCTGTCTCTCTGTCCTTACAAATAAACAAATTGAAATTAAAAATTAAAATTTCAAGCAAGTATATACCAGATAGCATTAAGAGCCACAAACTACAGATATCACCAAAGTCTTAGAAGCCTCTGATCTATATCAGACATTATGGATTTGCATATTCCTGCCATATACATAAAATCATTTGCCCTTGTTCTTTTAAGTTTCATAATGGCTGTATTAATACTTAATTATTATGGATTAAGTATATTCTATTATATAGATATATTTTGTTTATTTGGCCATTTCTGTTGTTTCCATGTTTTGCCTATTATGAGTGATATTTCTCTGAACACTTGTATATGAACAGATGTTTTCAATTCTTTTGAGCATACATCTATGAGTGAAATTTATTGATCAAATAGTAAATATATTTTTTTATTTTTTCATTGAGAAGTAACATACTGTAAATTCATCATATTCCCACTGGGTTATTTCAACTTCCCTCAAATTCATTTCACTGAAGGCCCTCCTCAGTGGGATTATAAGTAATCACTGTGGGGTCATGAATGTACCAGTCAGTTTGGGGATGGTGCAATGCCTAATAATATACCTTCCCCAAAGGAAATTTATACCATATGGATGGGGAGGGTATATTATTGGGCATTGCACCATCCCCAAACTGACTGGGGCTCTTCACAGCCTCCAACTTTATGCTTTTATGGGTTTTGTGTCTCCTCATTGTCTACTGTTATTTCCTTGGAGTATGTTCTCAGTTTACCTGTGAGAGCAGCAATCAAATTTAACCCACCACTACCTACATAATGTTTCCTGCATGCTAGCACATGTGATAGAGATGACTCATCTCCTGCTAGGCAGTTTACTTTTTCCTTTATCATACCTATAGATCTTCGGTCTTCCTAGTATTTGTTGCCATCTGTAAAAGGCCAAGAGTGAGAGCAGCATGGATTAAAGGGGGTAAACATAGACACTTAGAATACTTTTTGATGGGCATACCCTCTCCTTTTAGCCAAAGAACAGTGGAAGCTTCCCTCTAGGGCTTATGATTCCCAAGCCAGAAGCTTCTGACTTGGTTTTCAATATCAGCTATGAATTCTCTCCCACTAAGCAGACCACATAACCAATGAGCCTATGTGCCACTATTGCACTAGTGGAGATATCATTCTTGTTTGATTGATTTTGTGGCTTGCACAATTCATTGCTTGTTCATTATGTTCACTCTATCCCCCAACAACTTGCGTAGTCCTTTTCATAATTACATGGGCTAGCCAGCGGGGTGGGGGGTAATCTTCCATCTTAGTTCCAGCATGATATCTCAGTGTCCTGTGAACACACACAGCCTGTGTTTTCTTCGGGAATAGTGTTTTACCATTTAGTTCTGTTCTATAATCAAGAACTTTGGCAATAGCCTGCATTGTTCTGGGAGCCTTATTGACCTCCCTGAAAAAGAGCTTTCAGTGCTGGGGGGAGGGTATGAATAAACCTAATTCTGGCACTGGGCTTTACCAACAGCCTATGATTTTAGGGTAAAGCTTTCCCTACTCTTGCAAGGTGCTTCTGATCTACCTATCTCTTTCTCTGGATCTTCCTTTTTAAAAGAGTTGTATCTTTTAATTAGTTAACTGAAAGTAAGGGTGCTATGGTACTGATCCATATAATCATAGCTTTGTGTATCTCCTCCTTCCCCTCCCTCCTTTACCCCAATTTCCCTACACCCTTCCACCATGTATATCCTATTCCTCCACTTGCCTGTCTCCTCTAGTCCCTCTCTGTTTCTCCTCTCTCCAAGCTTCATTCTAGCTTCCTTCCCAGTACTACTAAAGATGCTTACTACAACTATAAAACAAATTAAACTTTTCTACATTAGGATCCACATATGAAAGAGAACATTTATTTGGTGTTTGTCTTTCTAACACAGGATGGACCAACTTAGTATGAAGTTTTTCAGAGCCATATGTTTTCTGCAAATTTCATTTTCCCTTACCACTGATAGAATTCCATTGTGTGTGTGTACCATGTCTTCATTATCCTTTCATCAGTTGAGGTGCATATAGTCTGATTCCATTTCCTAGCTATTGTGAATAGAGAAGCAATAAACATGGCTAAGCAAGTGTTTCTACAGAAAAAAAAAAAAAAAAAAAAAAAACTTAGAATCCTTAGGGTATATGCCCAAAAGTGTTATATCTGGGTCAAACGGAATAACTTCTTTTAAATTTTTAATGACTCTTTATACTAATATTCACAGTGGATGAACAAGCTTGCACTCCCACCAACAGTGAATGAGGGTTCCTTTTTCCCCACATTTTGGCCAGAATGTGTTTTCATTTGAATTTTGATGATATCCATTTTGACCAGAGGGAGATGGAAACTCACAGTTGTTTCAATTTGCATTTCCCTAATTGCTAAAGAAGTTGATCATTTTTTAGTTGTTCACTGGCCATTTTTATTTTGTCCTTTGAGAACTCCCTTTTTCATTCCTTCCTTTGTTTTATGAATGGGTTGATTGATTTTTTTTTATTGCTCACATTTTTTTTTATTTTTAAATCATAACATTTTATTTGAATATCACAGGGATGTGAAGAAGGGAAGATAAAGTTGGGAGAGGGGAAAGACACCATACGGTCCAGAAGCCTATGTAAACAAACATGGACCTTGGATAAAACGTGTGAAAAGAGGTTTTTAAAAAGATGTGTGCTTGCAAATAGTTTTAAAAGTAAAAATAACCCTGGCATGATGGTACACACCTTTAATCCAGCACTTGAGAGGGAGAGGTAGAAGGATCATCATGAGTTCAAGGCCATCCTAAGAATAAATAGGTCAGCCTGTGCTAGATGGAGACCCTACCTTGAAAAACAAACAAAAAGGTAAAAATAATAATAAAAAGTGTCTCTTCCCAATCTTACAATGGGAAGACCCAGACTGTGCATTCAGCTCAAGGGCCTTCTTCATGGGTCCAAATAAGTTATATTTTTCTTCTTCAGATTTTTTTTAATGTTTAAAAAATATTTCATTATTTATTTATTTGACAGAGAGAGAGAGGAGCGGGGGAGGGAGAGAGAGAATATGGGTGTGCCAGGGCCTCCAGCCACTGCAAACGAACTCCAGACAAGTGTGCCCCCTTGTGCATCTGGCTAACATGGGTCCTGGGGAATTGAACGTGGGTCCTTTGGTTTTGCAAGGCAAGCACCTTAACCGCTAAGCCATCCCTCCAGCCCTTGCTTAGATTTTTGAGTGCTTTGTATGTGCTAGACATTAAACCATTGTCAGATAAGCAGGTGGTAAAGGTTTTCTCCAACTCTGTAGGTTTTACATTGACTCTTTTGATGGTTTGCTTACCTGTTTAATAGGTAATTTATTATTTAGATTACTATTATGTATTTTAATGAGATCCTAGTGGTCAAGTGTTGGAATTGTTCTTTGGCCTACCAGAATTTTATTCAAAAATTCTCTCCTAGGGTCCTTTGCACTCCATATAGGCTAGGGACATGGCATGTTTGGGATCAGCTTCCTCTGGGTGCCAGCATGTTTGCGACCTGTGCACTCCAGACTGGTGAAATGCTAGGTATGTTTAGGACCTGGTCTTTGGAGCCAGTGAACTCCAGGAGGGTGAGGTACTCAGCACGTTTGGGACCTGCGCACTCAGGGCAGGTGAGGGTCGTGGAGTGTTTGAGACTTGTACACCCACTCCATGCCAACCATGCCCCTGTGGTTCCCTTTCCCCACCATGTGACTCCTGCCTCAGCAGATCATTTGTGCCTCAGCCACCTCCTCTGATAGTGCCAAGCCACACCACTGGCTGCCCACTCACCAATGCCCCTAAACCAGCTAAATGAGTAGAACAAAACTCTAGCCTGGTGCATGGAAACTGGTGTGCCACACACCACACCATTATCCACCCAACTGCTGGCATCCAAATACCAGAGTCCCCTAGGGACATTGCTCCTGTCCCAGACCGGAAGCACAGGAACATTTGGCAAGCACCCCCCAGAAAGTAATAGTGAGTCCTCTACAACATACTGGGGTGGGTATAGTAGGAGATCAGGGCCAAGTGCTACAGCCCCAAGGCTCGAAAGGCAAAGGAAGAGATTCCAAACCTCCATCCACAGCTCTCATATCAGCCACCAGCCAAGAGCTACAGGGGCACCTGCAACCTCCACAACCAGTGCATCTATGGACAGCATGTCATCCTACTCCAATCCAGTTAAAACCCCAAATAGAACACATACGGAGGATCCCAAATGGGCAAATACTTTCTTCTTCCATAATAAAATAGACTTTTACCTCATGATAGTAATCCCCTATGCAATAAATAAATAAATAACCATAAGACAACAAACTGAGAGATCTTCATGAAGGTTGCCAAGTCCTACAGTGGAAATCTCCAATAAAAACATAAGAGAAGACACCAGAAGTTTAATCCCCAAATGAAAACATAATAAGCTTATTTACCACAGCCAAATGGCTGAAATGGACACACACACAAAAAACAACAATCACATAAATGAAATTGAACAGAATCATCTCTTATAGCACATAGTCATCACTAAGTTTAATTTAATTGATAAAGACCAGAAAGACCACAAAAGAGAGATAAATGAACTGAAAGTGACTCTACAAATGGAGGATCTCAATAACCAGCTAATTAAGATTAATGAAGACATAATTAAATGCAAGAATGGATTTCATGATCTGAAATTGTAATTTTACAAAGGGATGGGTATGATACAAAAAATGCAACTGAAAGCAAAATTCAAACAAAGCTCATAAGAACCTCTCTGGAAACCCTCACTAACAAGGTTATCATGTGGAGGATGGAAAATTAGATGTGGAAGACAAGACAGAAGAATTTTTAAGGAGTCTAAAAACTTTGATGAGTTCAAAAAATAATGTGAACAAAATAGGAATGAGTAGTATTATACCCTAAAATGACCAAATATTTCTACCTTTGGTATACTAGAAGAAATTCAGACCAAAGGCAGGGAGAACATATTCAACAAAATTATAGAAGAAAACTCCATATACTCTCAAAAGAGAGACTAATCTACATACAAAAAGCTCACAGAACACCAAACAGACAGAAGAAAAGAAAGAAACTCTCTAAGGCACATCAGAGTTAAAATTCTAAACAGCAAAAACAAAGAGGGTGCTAAAAGAAGCAAAAGAGAATTAACTCATTGCATACATAGGCAATTCCATCAGAATTACCACAGAATTTTCAATGGAAACCCTGAGAGTCAGAAGTGCTTAGAATGGAGCACTTCAAAGTCTAAAAACTGTGACTTCCAATCCAAACTAATGTGCTCAGCAAAAGTATCCCTCAAAATAGATATGAACGGAAATCCTTCATGATAAAAGCCAGTTCTTTGCTTATACGAACACAAAGCCAAACCTACAGAAAATACTTCAGGGTATTCTCCACACAGAATGGTTGAACAACCAACCTCAAGAGCCTAGAAGAGGAAGAAGACACTAACAAAAATTAGAGCATGCACAAAACTGTTCAAAGGACAAGAAGCACCAAACCCCAGGAAGCCTCCAACATAGCAGAGATTAAGTTGAACCTCACAGTTATAACATTAAGTATTCATGGTCTTAACTCACCCATTAAGAGACAAAAGTTAGCAGGGTGGATCAGAAAAATTGTCCCTTACATTTTCTATCTTCCAGAAACTCACCTCACCACTAAGGAAAGGGTGAAAGGTTGAAAAATGATTTTTCCAAGAAAATGTAAATAAGAAACAAGTGAATGTGACTATATTAATATCCGACAAAATGGACTATAAACAAAAAGTCAACCAAAGAACAAAGAAGGATAGTTTTTAATCATCAAGGTAGTGATCAAAAAAGAGGACATTGAGCTGAAGAGATGGCTTAACAGTTAAGACACATGCCTACGAAGACGAAGGTCCCATGTAAGTCAGATGCACATGGTGTCACATGCATCTGGAGTTTGTTTTCAGTGGCTAGAGGCCCTGGTGTTCCCATTCTCCTCTCTCTCTCTCTCTCTCTCTCTCTCTCTCTCTCTCTCTCTCGTGTTCTTTCTGCCTCAAATAAATAAATAAAAATAAAACTCTAACAAAAAAAGAGAACATCACAATCATACATCTATACACACCAAACACTGCTACACCCCAGTTTATAAAGCAAAACCTACTTGAAAACAAACCAAAACTAATTCTCAATACCATCATAGTAGGGGATTTCAGTATACCTCTATTAATAGACAGGTGAACCAAGCAAAAAATCAACAGAAAAATAATAGATCTTCACAACATCATATATCAATTGGACCTAAAAGATATCATACCACAATTCTACAGAATACACCTTCTCCTCTGTAACCCACAGAACCTTCTCCAAAATAGAAAATATATTAGAACATAAAGCATGCCTCCATAAATTCAGGAAGGTTGACATACCTTCCTGAATCATATTGTACCACAATGTGTTAAAGCTAGAAATTAACACAAGAAAAACTGCAGAAATTACACCAGATCCTGGAGAATGAGCAGCATGATATTAAACAACCAATGTGCCATGGAACAAATCAAAAAGTAAATTTATAAAATTTCTAGAACTGAATGATAATGAAAACACAACAAACTAAATTTATGGGACACAATGAAGACTGTCCTGAGGGAAAACTCATAGCACTAAATGCCTTCATAGGAAAGATAGAGAGATCCCAATTAATAACCTAACCATCCACCTAATATCATTAGATAAACAAGAACTATTCAACCCCAGGAGTTACAGATAAAAGAAATAATGAAGATCAGAGCTTAAATTAATGAATTGGAAACTAAGGAGCAATTAAGAAAATTGATGAAACCAAGAGCTGATTCTTAGAATAAAATAAACAAGATTGGCAAACCTCTGGCCAATTTTATCAAAAAGTCTCAAATTAACAAAATTACAGATGATAAAGGAAATCACAACAGAAACCATTGAAATCAGAAGAATCATCAGGACATACTTCTAAAATCTCTTTTCTACAAAATTGTACAACTCAGAAGAAATGGAAGAATTCTTAGACACATGACATCTACTATTGAACAGATATATCTCATAATAACCTATTAGATCCCTCAAGTCTGAAAATATAATTTAAAAAAAAACCTCCCCCAAAGGAAAAGTCCAGGATCTGAAGGATTCTTAACCAAATTCTACTAAACCTTCATCAAAGAAATGAAACCACCTCTTTTCTCAAAATTCTTACCATGATCAGAGAAGAGAGAATGGTCCCCAACTCCTTCTATGAAGCTAGCATCATCCTAATACCAAAACCAGACAGAGATACAACAAGAAAAGAAAATTATAGAACTATATCCCTGATGAACTTAGATTCAAAAATCCTGATCAAATTTCTTACATAACAAATTCAACAATAATTCAAAAGCATTATCCACCTCGATCAAGCAGGCTTCATCCCAGGGATGCAGGGAGGGTTCATCATATAAAAATCAATTAACGTAATGCACCACATAAATAATCATAAGCACAAGAACTATATGATCATTTCAATTGATACAAATAAGGCCTTTGAAAAAATGCAATGCTACTTCATGATCAAAACACGTGAGATTCTATGCATGAAATGATTATATCTCAACATAATCAAGGATATATACAAAGCACTAATGGCAAATCATACTAAATGGGAAAAGACTCAAGGCATTTCCATTAAGATCAGGAACAAAACAGAGATGCCCACTCTCACCATTGATCTTCAAGATAGCATTAGAAGTCCTAGCCCAAACAATAAAACAGTAGAAAGATATAAAAGAGATACATATTGGAAAGGAAAAAGTCAAAGTAGCCCTATTTGCTGATGACGTGATCCTATGCATAAATGAGTGAAAATACTCTGCTATAAAACTTCTAAAGGTAATAAATTATTTCAGCATAGTGGCAGGATACAAAATAAACATACAAAATTCAGTAGCCTTTCTATATGCAAAAGACAAAAGAGAGGGAGAGAGAGAAAGAAGTCAGCAAAGCTGTCCTGTTTTCAATAACTACAAAAACATGAAACACCTTGTAATAACATTAACCAAGGAAGTGAAATACCTTATTATCATGAAAACACTCAAGAAGGAAATCAAGGAGGGCAAGAGAAGATAGAAGGACCTTCCATGCTCCTGGATACGTAGAATTAATATTGTGAAAATGGCAATTCTATCAAAAGCAATATGCAGTTTCAATGCAATCCCAATGATAGTCCCAGCATAAATATTCATAAAGATAGAAAAAAAAACCCTCAGAATTTAAATGGATTGGTATAAGGCCCTGGATATCCACAAATATCCTTCTAAAAGACACCTGGGATTTAAAGCTATGCTAAAAAGTCATAGCATTGAAAACAGTATGGTACTGGTGTAAAAACAGACATATAGACCAATGGAATAGAACAGAAGACCCACCCCTTAGTTCAAGAAACTACAGCAATTTGATCACTGACAAAGGAGCCAACAGCATACACCAGAGAAAAGACAGCATCTTCAAAAAATGGTACTGCACAAATTGGATGACCACATATAGCAAAATGAAATCAGGCACACTCCTTTCATCATGTACAAACATCAAATCCAAAGGGATTAAAGACCTCAATATAAGACCTGGAACTCTGAAACTACTGGCTGAAACAAATAAGGGGACACCATATGATGTAAGAGTTGGGAAAGACTTCTTCAGCAATACTCCACTAGCTCAGGAAATTAAAAATTCATCCAACCAGGGGATATGATGAACATAAAAAGCTTTTGTACACACAAGCATAGCATAAACAGAGCCAACAGATTACCCACAGATTGGAAGAAAATCTTTACAAGCTATATAACTGATAGAGGTGTACTATCTACAATCTACCAAGAACTCAAAAAAATATGCAAGGACTGGAGAGATAGATTAGAAGTCAAGGCACTTTCCTGCAAAGCTTAAGGCCCAGGTTTGATTCTCCACTATCCATAGAAGTCCAGTTGTACAAAGTGGCACAGGAATCTGGAGTTTGTTTGCAGTAGCTAGAGGCCATAGTGTGCCCATTCTCTCACACCCCTTCTCTCCTCTCTCCTTGCAAATAAATAAATGAATAAAATATTTTAAAAAGAAATAAAGAAGTCAAACAATCCACTCACAAAATTAGGCAGAGAATTGAATAAGGAATTCTCAGAGGAACAAACATACAGGGCTAACACTCACCTAAGAATATATTCAACATCTTTAATCATCAAGGAAATGAAAATTTAAATAATTTAAAGATTCTACCTTATTCCAGAAAGGGTGGAAAATCTTTAAAAAATAAAATGACAAAAAATGTTGGAGAGAATGTGGGGAAAGAGAAACCCTCATTCACTGCTGGTTAGTGCAAACTTGTAAAACCACTATGTAAATCCATCTGGAGACTCCTGTAAAAGATGAAAGTATAGCTACCAAGTGACCCAGCTATTCCTCTACTGCCCATCTACCAGAAAGCCTCCAGTCTTCACTGCAGAGATATTTGCCAAACCATGTTCATCGCTGCTCAATTCACAATAGCTAAGAACTAGAATCAACCCAGATGCTCATTGTTTGATGAACTGATAATGAAGATGTGGTACATATACACAAGGTAATTCTACTCAGCAGTAAGGAAAAAATATATGTATAATAAAATTTGTAGGAAAATAGATGGACTTACAAAAACAGTTGTAGTTGGTGACTTTAATGCCCCACTCTCATCAGTTGAGAGGTCATCCCCCCCCAAAAAATAAGCAGAGAAGCATCTGGATTAAATTAGGTCATAGAACAATATGACCTAACAGATATATGCAATACATACAGGACATTTAATCCAAATGCTGCAGAATACACATTCTTTTCAGCAGCACATGGAACATTCTCTAAAATAGATCATATATTAGGACACAAAACAAATCTTAACAAATACAGGAAAATTGAGTTAACTCCTTGCATTCAATCTGACCACAATGGAATCAAACTATACATCAACAGCAAGAAAAGGTATAAAGCGTACACAAAGTCATGGAAACTATACAATACACTCCTAAATGATGAATGAATCAAATAAGAAATCAAGAAGGAAATTAAAAAATTCATAGAGTCAAATAATAAAGAGAACACAACATATAAAAACCTTTGGGACACTTTGAAGGCAGTCCTAAGAGGTAAATTTAGAGTTTAAGTGCCTACAGTAAGAAATTAGGATGGTCTCAAGTAAAGGACCAAATGCTCCACCTTAAAGCCTTGGGAAAAGAAGAGCAAGGGAAGCTGAAATTCAGTAGATGGGAAGAAATAAGAAAGATTAGGGCAGACATTAATGAAACAGAAACCAAAAAAGCAATCCAAATAATCAATGAAACAAAGAGTTGCTTCTTTGAAAGGATAAACAAGATTGATAAACCCTTAGCAAATCTGAACAAAAGAAAGAGAGAAGAGACACAAATTAATAAAATTAGACATGAAAAATGCACCATCACAATAAATACCAGAGATATTCAACAAAATCCTAGGGAATACTATAAAAACATACACTCCACTAAGTATGAAAATCTGAAAGAAATGTATGATTTCCTTGATTATATGACCTACCTAAATTAGATCAAGATGAGTTTAATCACTTAAATAGACATATAACAAGTATGGAGATCCAGGAAGTTATCAATAATCTCCCAACTAAAAAAAGTCCAGGCCCAGATGGATTCACTGGTGAATTTTACCAGACCTTCAGGGAAGAACTAAAACCAATGCTTCTTAAACTTTTCCAGAAAATAGAAAAAGAAGGAATCCTACCAAATTCCTTCTACTAAGCCAGAATCACCCTGACCAAAACCAGGCAAAGATAGAACAAAAAAGAAAAATACAGACCAATTTCCCTCATGAAAATAGATGCAAAAGTTCTCAACAAAATATTGGCAAACAGAATATAAGAATATATGAGAAAGATTATTCACCCTGACCAAGTAGGCTTTATCCCAAAGATGCAGGGATGGCTCAACATATGCAAATCAATAAATGTAATACATTATATAAATGGACTGAAGGAAAAATTCACATGATCATTTCATTAGATGCAGAGAAAGCATTTAACAAAATCCAACATCCCTTCATGATAAAAGTCCTACAGAGACTGGGAATAGAAGGAATATATCTCAACATATTAAGAGCTATTTATGACAAGCCTACAGCCAACATATTACTAAATGGGGAAAAACCTGGAAGCTTTTCCATGAAAGTCAGGTACAAGACAAGGGTGTCCATGGTCCCCACTTTTTAGATATAATACTGCAAATCTCGGCCATAGCAATAAGGCAAGAGAAACACATAAAGGGATACAAATTGGAAAGGAAGAGGTAAAGTTATCATTATTTGTAGATGACATGATTCTATACATAAAGGACCCTAAAGACTTTACCAGCAAACTGTTAGTGCTGATAAATATCTGTAGCCGTGTATCACAAAATAAACACACAGAAATCAGTAGCCTTCCTATATACTAACAACAAACACACAGAGGATAAAATTAGAGAATCACTCCCATTAACAATTGCACCAAAATAAATAAATAAATAAATAAATAAAGTACCTTGGAATAAACCTAACCAAGGAAGTGAAGGATCTCTACAATGCAAACTTTAAAACATTCAAGCGAGGAATTGCATAAGACACTAAGAAATGGAAAGACATCCCTTATTCTTGGATCAGAAGTATCAATATTGTGAAAATGGCAGTCTTACCAAAAGCAATATATACATTTAAGGCAATGCCCATCAAAATTCCAATGGCATTCTTCAGAGAAATAGAAAAAATATTCAAAAATTTATTTGGAAGCAAAAAAATCTCAAATATCTAAAACAATGCTAAGCAACAAAAATAAGGCTGGTGGTATAACCATACCTGATTTTAACCTATACTACAGAGCCATAGTAACAAAAACAGCATGGTACTGGCACCAACAGTAGACATGTACATCAATGGAACAGAATAGAGGACCCCGATGTAAGTCCACATAGCTATAACCTAATATTTGACAAAAATACTCATTGGAGAAAAGACAGCCTCTTCAGCAAATGGTGCTGGGAAAACTGTACATGTATCTGAAGGAGGATGAAAATAGATCCTTCTCTCTCCCCATGCACAAGAATAAATCCAAATGGATTAAAGACCTTAACATCAGACCTGAAACTCTGAAACTGCTAGAGGAAAAAGTAGGGGAAACCCTTCAACATATTGGTCTTGGCAAAGACTTTCTAAATATAACCCCAAATTGCTCAGGAAATAAAACCACAGAGTAACCACTGGGACCTCATGAAATTACAAGGATTTTGTACAGCAAAGGACACTATGAATAGAGCAAAGTGGCAACCTACAGAATGGGAAAAAAATCTTGGCCAGCTATATATCTGATAGAAGATTAATATCTAGGTTATACAAAGAACTCAAAAAATTAAATACTAAGAAATCAAACAACCCACTTAAGAATGGGCTATGGAACTAAATAGAGAGTTCTTAAAAGAAGAAATACAGATGCCATATAAGCATCTAAAAAAATGTTCCACATCCCTAGTCATCACAGAAATTCAGATTAAAACCACATTGAAATTTGATCTCACTCCTGTCAGATTGAAAACAAATGAATAAAGCTGCTGGTGAGAATACAGAAAAAGAGGAACCCTTTTACACTGTTGGTGGGAATGCAATCTGGTTCAGCCATTATGGAAATCAGTGTAGAGGCTCCTAAGACAGCTAAAAATAGATCTATCTTATGACCCACCTATAGCACTCCTAGGCAGATATCCTAAGGACTCATCTCATTACCTTAGTGATACTTGCTCAGCCATGATTATTGCCACTCAATTCCAATAGTGAGGAAATGGAACCAGCCTAGATGTCCCTCAAGTGATGAGTCAATAATGAAGATATGGCACATTTATTACTCAGCAGTAAGAAAAATGAAGCTATGAAAGTTGTGGGTAAATAGATGGATCTAGAAATGTTTATACTAAGTGAGGTAGGTAACCCAGGCCCAGAAAGCCAAACATCACATGTTTTCTCCCATATGTGAATCCTAGCTACAGATGATTGGACTTCTGTGTGAGTAGGAAGAAAACTCAGTAGCAAAGGACAGTAAGCTAGAAAAGAGATATAAAGGGAAGAGAAAGGAAGGGAGTAGGGTACTTAACAGGATGGTGTTGTATATACGTCAGTAGAAGAATGGATTAGTGGCCATGAAAAGGCCCAAGTGAGGTCAGCGGAAGAGACTGAGTAAAGGAAAGGTAGAGGAAACCTCCTTTTTTGGACAATGGAACACTCAGGATTCATAGATTGTTAGTAGAAAATTTTTAGTGCCAGGGATGGGATACCTCCCAGTGAGTTGTTGGCCATGGAGGTCCCTGATGTCCCCAAAACATTGCAAGCCATTGCTGAGGGCCTTGGTTTCCCACAAGGAATAGATGGTAAGAACCTATTGCTGAAGACTCCACATACATTGGCAGCAAGGTCACTGAGAAATCCTGCTGGATCTGATCTGAAAACCTCTTCCATGTAGAACAGCTGACAGAAAGCTGGGAAAAGCCACACTGCATGCAGTTCAATGGGAGAGAGAGAAATCACCAGTAAAGATACTCAACAGTGTACACTGCAAGTCTTATATTTGGCCAGCCAGGCCAAATGAGCCAACAGGTGCAATAGTGGCACGTCTGTCATGGTAGAAACCAACTGCCCTCTAATTGGACTGGAGCCATGCTCCATGGGAGGGAATACGTCCCTGGTACTGAAAACTTAAACATGGGTAGTCATGAGCCCTAGGGGTGTAACGTCTGCTGTTGTCTGGCTAAATGTATATACTATGCTCATCAAACTGCCCAGTAAACACTTCTCTTAATGTTCATATCCATATATTAGTGCTACTCTCACTTTTGGTAGAGAACCTCTATTTTCAGATGGCAGTGACCTTGGGATGACTCAGAAGGCATCATGATGCTGGGAAGAATTGACAGAGGAGCGCTCAGCACAGCAATATCTCTTCACACCTTCCAAGGCTCAGGGTCCATTGTGAAAGAGGTGGCAGAAAGAATGTCAGAATCAAAGGAAGGGTAGGACTCCTTACAACATGCTCCTCCAGACACAAAATGACCTGGATATCCATGACCTCACAGTGCCTACTACTACCCACACAAGACCACCCTAATAGTTTAAAAGATCATAACATCAAAAGAAAAGAGAGACTGAGATGGGGAGGGGATATGATGGAGAATGGAGTTTCAAAGGGAAAGTGGGGGGAGAGAGGGAATTACCATAGGATATTGTTTACAATCATGGAAGTTGTTAATAAAAAAATAAATAAATAAAAGAAAGAACCCTATGTTGACCAAGATTATAGACTCCACTGCAAAGTTCCCACCAGTCTTTGATCTAAAGTGAGGCTACATCCATCAAAATTTCTCCAAGTTACCTATGCTTATCCCCTTTTATCTCTCCTGATCTCACTCTCCATTGAAGAATCTGGTTTTCTATTTGTTTGTTTGTTTGTTTTCTTTTCAGAAAACTCTGAGAACTAAGAACAACCAAATTGATCAACAAGAAAATAGTAGATAGCTGATGACCTGGCAGAAGATGAAGCATCCAGGGCCCCCGTGAAACCACAGAGGAATTGGTTAGATAAGCAAGATTGCTGCTTCCATAGTCTGACAACCTGCACCAGAGTGATGGAGACAGACACTGAGGATACTCACGATGCATAAAAGTTGAAAGTAGAGAGCTTTGAGAGTTCAACACTAAAGTAGACTTAAAGCACACACACCAAGGCTCAGGGAATTCTGTAGAAGAGGGGATGGAAACAATGTAAAAGCCGCAAGGTGGAAAGGAATATCCACATACCCTCCTCCCCCCCCACATGACTGCTGCTGTTACAATACATGACTCACAACGTCATGAAATACCAGCAGTTCAGTGGTAAGGAGGGCCTTCAGTGGTGTTGGGGGGGCAGGGAGGAGGGAAATGGAGATACCAACACATGATGTTTCCATACAAAGTTTCTACTTAATTTTAAAAAATTAATTTAAAAAGTCTTTCCCTGCACCTATTTCTTTTTTACTTTTTTAAAATTTTTTTCCTTTATTAATTAGTTTTGTATTCAGCAAATACAGTCAGTTTGGTACTATTATTAGGCTCATCCATTACCTACCCCCTCCCCTTGACCCCTCCTTATGGAGATATATGGGTTATGCATTGTGGAGTTAGCCCACAGTTATGGGTAAGATAAATGTCTCTCCATATCTATTTCTTAAAATGTTCTCCCTACTTTTAATTTTAGCTGTTTTAGAGTTTCAGGCCTTACACTAAGGTTGTTGGTTTTTGGTGTTGATTTTTGTGCACAGTGGGAGAAGACAGTGTAGACTGATTATTCTACTTGTGGCTATCACTACTGTAGCACCATTTTTTCTTTGAAAGTACTATCTCTTCTCAAACTTACATTTGTATCTTCTGTTCTATTACACTGATTTGTGTATTTTTGTGCCAATGTCATGCTGTTGTCATTACTATATCTCTACAGTATATAACTTACAATCAGGTATGGTGAAACCATTGCTAGTATTCTTTTGGCTGAGGAAATTTTTGGCTATTTTTGACCTCAGTCTTTTGTACTTTCATATGAGTTTTTATACTATTTTTTTCTATTTCTGTGAAGAATGGTTTTGGAATTTGGAGAATCACATTGAATCTGTGTATTGCTTTTTTTTCCCCTTTGGACAACAATTTTCTTGATATTTATTCTTTGAATCCATGAGCATAAGAGATTTTTCCATCTTTTCATGTATCCCTCAGTTTCTTTCTTAAGTGTTTTACTGTTTTCATTATACAGATCTTTCACCTCCTTGGTTTGAGATATTCCAAGACAATTTATTTGTTCTGTCTACTGCCAATAGAACTGCTTTCCTGTTTTCTTTCTGTATGTGTTCATTGTTGGTAGTTAAAGGCTACTGATTATTGTATGTTAACTTTCTATCCTTTCACTCTGCTGATTTTATCAGCTCTTTGAGGTTTTTGGTAGAATATTTCACATCACTTAAGTATAGAATGATGTCATCTGCAAATAAGTTTATTTTGACTTCTTTTCCAATTTTTATCCTTTTTATTTATTTTTCTTTTCTTATCACTTGAGCCAAGATGCAAGTACTGTTAAAAAGAAGTAGGGATAAGTTAGGCGTGGTGGCTCATGCCTTTAATGCCAGCACTTGGGAGGCAGAGGTACGAGGATCACTCTGAGTTCAAGGCCACCCTGAGACTTCATAGTGAATTCCAGGTCAGCCTGAGCTAGAGTGAGATCCTACCTTGAAAAAATAAAAAATAAAAAAAAAAAGAAGAAGTAGGGAGAGTTAGAACCCCTGTTTAGTTTCAGACCTTAGTGGGAATCCTTCAAGTTTTTCCTCAATTAGTATGATTGGGTAATTGAGGTAGTTTGAACAGATGGTCCCCAATATATTCAGTGTTTTATTAGTTTGTAGTTTGGATCTACAGCCACCTGGCTGGAAGAGGTGTCACTGTGAGGATTTTAAGGTGTGGTGGTGGGTTTAAAATTCCAATCTAAAGATATGCAAAGTGCCTGAGTTTCTCCTGGACTTCCTGAGTGTATTGTGTGGCTGTTGGCTTGTGGCTTCACTCTCTCCACTCGGACCTGTGAAAGCAGGCCAGCTTCTTCTGCCATTATGGAACTTCCCCTGGATCTGTAAACTTCAGTGAATATCCCTTTCTTTATAACTGTGCCTGGTTTGGAAGTTCATCTCAGCAAAACCTGAAGCTATCTGATTCAGAAGCAATCATAAAACAGTGTTGCATTTTGTTGAAGGCTTTTTCTGTGTGTGTTGAAATGATCATGTGATTGAATTCGATACACTGAAACATCCCTCTATCCCTGGCTTGAAACCTTTAATGTAACATGGATGATTTCTTCTCTGGTCCTGTCTATTGTGTATTCTGTGTGCTTCCTATACTTCAACTGGTCTTTTGTAAGATTTGGAAATTTTTCTTCTATAATTTTATTGAGGATATTGTCTATGTCCTTGGTCTTGGTAGCCTTTCCCCTCCTCATGTGCCCATGATTCGAATGTTTGGTCTTTTTAAAGTGTCTCAAGTTTTACTCATGTTCTATTCATACTATTTTTTTGAACTTGTCTTTGATTTTTGGCCTGGTCTCCAGTTCTATTTACTCTCCCTTATCCTCAAGACCTGATAGCCTCTCTTTCACATTATTTATCCTGTTGGTGAGGCTTTTTAAGAAGCCTTTTAAGAGAATTATTTTATTTCTGTTTTCCAGTAGGTATTTATTTGCCATCTTCTTCCTTTTATTGAATTTCATTTTCACTTCTTGGTTTGATTGTTTTGTTGTCTCTTGGAATTCATTGCTGCATTTTATCATGGCCTCAATGAGTTCATTCCAGTGTCCTTTGAGTACTTTTTATTGTCATTCAGTTCATTCATCAGTTTGTTCATGGCATCAAAAATTTCGTTGAATATGGTTATTGTATTTTAATTTTGAAATTCTTTTTCTGGAGTCTCCTCTAAATGGAATCCTTTGTGATATGACTTATCTTTTTTTCTTGTGTTATTTGTGATGCATTGGTTTTTGCCTATCTGGCAATAGTTCTTATTCTTGCTATGAATGGAACAACAGTGGAACTTGTTTTGAGTGGCCTGTTCAGCCTTGATATACGTGGTCATGGAATGGTGGTCTATCTCTAGATCTCAGCTGGCTGCAGCAGAAGGTGAGCAGGCTCCTTCTTGTATGTGCAGTGTCCATGTGTGTATGACAAGCCCTGGAGATTTTACTCAGCATACATCAGCAGGCAGGCAAGTGTGTGAGGTCAGCCTCAAATGGGCTGGTCTGATCTCCAATCTGAGCATGTGGGGGCTGGTGTTGCACCCAATGATTGAATGAGTATGGTGAGGAGCACTCACCTGGACCCTGGGTTAACTACTTGGTACCCAGGGCTGGGTAGTGTGATCAGCTCAGGTGTCCAGGTAGTGCAGGCATGAAGGCAGGGTGTGATGCCAGTGCTATACCTATATTTTATTTTTTGAGAAACCACTAAATAGTTTCCCACTAATGTTGCCCCATATTAGGTCTCATGATCTATATATGAGCCCATCAGAAATTCACCTTCTTGAAAGCAAGGGCAGTATCTGTTCATCATTCTTTCCCTAGTATCTAGAACAAAAGCCATGATACATGTTGGTTATTTACAAATTTGTGTACTACATGAACTAAGGATAATTCAACAATTCAGAATTTCTTCCAAAACTATATCCCCAGACCATAATGAAACTGTTTGGTAAATATTAAAATGTTATTATCATTATTTTCTGAATTTACATTCAAAACTATAAACTAACTTCATACTTGAGTCCATCTATGCCTATATTTCTTAAGTAAAATACATGTCAAGCCGGGCGTGGTGGCGCACGCCTTTAATCCCAGCACTCGGGAGGCAGAGGTAGGAGGATCGCCGTGAGTTCGAGGCCACCCTGAGACTCCATAGTGAATTCCAGGTCAGCCTCACCTAGAGTGAAACCCTACCTTGAAAAACCAAAAAAAAAAAAAAAAAAAAAATACATGTCAAAATAAATTTTTGACATATAAGTCAGTGTGTGTGTGTGTGTGTGTGTGTGTGTGTACTTGCATGTGTGTCTGAATTCAAGAAATGTTACCTAATAAAATTGGCCTGATTCTTACTGGAAACTCATTAGACTATAATAACAAATATTGGAATATTGAATTGTTTGCCAATATGAAAAACTCTCTCATTTTTATGATATGATCAGCATTACAAAATTGTGGGTCAGAAGAAGTAGCATTAGAACCCAGCATCCTCCTGGGTTAAAGTACTGAGGCATATAATCAGCTGATATTAAAACTCCCATATGTTTAAGAGGTCTTAAGGTAGAATATTGTATTCATATCAAGAGCCTACTAATTAGTATCATTCTCTGATACATTCTCCATTCACCAGCCCAAATTATCATGCATCATGGAATTTGACTCTCCCACTTTGCTATAGAAATCCATTTTCTGTTGCTTTTTGGATTAAGGTTAAACTGCTAATGTAGTCTTTGGGAACTGTATAAAGACATTCTGCTTGAGGGTTAAGGAATAACTGAATACTTCAGAATAAAACTGTTTCTACTCTATCCTGATCATATGAACACCTTATGGGCTTTGTAGATATATTTGTCTAGGTTAGTAACTTAAGAGTTGTTGGTCATTTTAAGTCTGAAAGTATAATTCTTTTTTTTTTTTTTTTGAGGTAGGGTCTCACTCTAGCTCAGGCTGACTTGAAATTCACTATGTAGTCTCAGGGTGATCTTGAACTCAAACTCATAGTCATTTTCCTGCCTTTGCCTCCTGAGTGCTGGGATTAAAGGTGTGTGCCACCATACCAGGCTCTACACTATATTCTTATAAACTAGCCTGGCCAGCTTTACATATATAGTTTTGATTTCATTTTTATTTAACTTAACATTAGAATCGTTATTTCAGTGTTAATGGGATGAGTTTCTAAAGTATAAGAAACCTGTTCAAACCTCTTTCCCCATGAGCTCTATAATGTAAAAATTCATTTCACTTTCCCATGGTTCATTTCCCTTTTATAAAATTTAGTTCCTACAACAGAAAGTTTGAATCCTCCTACCCAAAATTTTGATCTTGTTTTTTTTCCCTTTGAAAAATGTGCCAATTAAGGTAGTTTCTAGTATCATCATGATAATTTATAAAATGAATGAAAAACATTGCTAAGTTCTAGATAAGCTTCCTCTATAGGCCATGTATTAAAGACATGGTTTCTAGGGTGGCACAAACTGGCAAGTCATAAAACCTTTTAGAGATGAGGTGTAGTTGAAACTTTTCCAAGGGTGTGCCTATGAATGGGTCATGGAGAGGCCACAGTTACTTCTTCCTCCTCCCTCACTTGAATTCTGGACATCATTAAAGCAGTATTGCTCCCATTTGCTCCCAACCATGTCATACTACCTCACCGCTGGATAAAAAGCAACAAAGATTACCAACATTAGTCTTTAACATCCAAATATGTGACTTAACATGAACTTTTTCTCTTTATAAGTTAAAGTCTTTCAAGAATTTGGTAGATTAACATAAAAGAAAAGTGACTGACAGATACAATCAAATTTTCTGTTGTGGGGCTTACAAAACCAACAATACTGGTAAGACAAAAGTATAAAATGTTTGTCTTTAGATAAGTAAATAATTGCACTTAAATTAAAGATGTGATCCTGTATGGATGATATACTTGATCTTCAAACTCTGGTCTCTGGAGTGTTTAATACAAGCAGATGTGTATGACATATTTAAAAATAATAGCATTTCCAACAAGAATCCTTTTACTTCCTCCCAGATATGAATAAAGAGGATAGGATTTAAACATGTCTTTAATGTTTGGGTAGCAGGATAAACAGGAACTGAAAATAGCCACAAATCTAGAAAATGAAAAAGAAGTTAAGCAGGCATTAAATAAAATAATTTATGTAGAGTACATGCTCTTACACTGAGTTACATGACTGGTAAAACAGGTTATGACCATATTGTAGAAGGTTTGGGATGTCATATAAAGATACTTGAGATCTACATGTAGGGAGTAGTGTCAGTAATGGGTTTTGAGTCATGAAAGCACATATTCAGAAATTACTTAAAAGACAAAATGAAATTACTAGTGAAGATATATTATTCAGAGTTCGCTAGATGAGCAGAACCACTAGAATAAATATGTAAAAAGGAAGATTTGTTAAATTAGTTCACAAGACATTCCAATAACAGCTGTCCACAGATCAGAGAGTTGAAGAATCTGGCAGGTACTCTGTCTATGAAGCTAGATACAAGGCAAAAAGTCCTAGGACCTCATAGCCACTCAGTCCATGAGGGCAAATGAATGGCAGAAGCATGCACAAGCAGTCATCAAGGAGGAGCCAGGAAAATGCACATACCAGTGAGTAGCACAGACAGTTGGACAAAAGAAGAAAAAGCCCTAACATTCTCTAACAGGTTCCTTATATGTAGTTCCCCATGGAAAGACCACCCAATCAGGAGGAAGAATTTACCCCCAACTGGAAATTCCCTCACAGATCCATTCTATTCCTAATCTGGTCAAGTAGGCAACAAACTTAGTCATCACATATTGAGAGGAACTATTAGAAAATTGAGTGGCTTTGATGCCATCTAATCCATAAATATCATTATCATAGCTGAAACAAAAAGAAGTGACAGAAACATTGCTTGTATTTCCCTATTGATCTGTCCAAACTTACAGAATAGCAAAGTGCCTGAGAAACTTAATCTTCTTTTTAAAAGGCATGGATAGTGCTACCACATCAAGAATGGAGTTTTGTAGGACTGGAGAAATGGATCAGTGGTTAAGATACTTGCCTATAAAGCCTAATAACCTCGGTTAAATTTCCCAGTGCCTACATAAAGCCAAATAAATAGTGGTGCTTACATCTGGAGTTCATTTGCAGTGGCTAGAGGCCCTAGTGTGTGCATTCTCAATCTCTCTCTCTCTCTCTCTCTCTCTCTCTCTCTCTCTCTTTCTCTCTCTCTCAGCTTGAAAATAAATACATGAAAATATTTTTAAAAAGAATGGGCTCTATCTGCCTCGTTCTCTCTCTCTGTTTAAAATAAATAAATAAATAAATAAAATAAAATATATATATTTTTTAAATTTGAGAATTTTGAAAAAAGAATGGAGAATCAGAGTTGTGAGAGAAGAGTGTGATTGCCAGGAAAAAAATTTCTTAGTACTTGTGTTGGGAATGACTTATCTTCTAGATGTGTTGTACCTATTTTAGTACTATAGTTTCATAGCAGATGCCTTACATGTTTGCACTTTATTGAGGATAATATGGTCAATATTTCAATGTATTTTGATGCTTTCCATTTTTAATAATAAAATATTATGGAGATGCCTCAAATAACCAATTTAATAACTCATGACTGGATTTAAAAAGTAACAAGCTCCAACTACCTCCAATCCCCCCAAAATACATCTAGGTAACAGAGATGTTGAAAACCTGATTATCAAAGAATGGGAATCTAACTATCAAGCAAAGAAAAACTGTAAATAAGTGGAAATGGTATCTTTATAACAGAAAAAGTAGATTCCAAACCAAAACTAATCAGAAAATTAGGGCACTACATATTCATGAAAGGAAAATTTCATCAAGAATATATAACAACTGTAAACATTTGCATACCAAGTATCAAGGCTCCAAATTTCATCAAAGAATCACTGAAAGGCATAAAAGATCACATAAGTCCAGAAACAATAGTTTTGGGAGCCTTCAATATCCCAGTCTCATACTTAAATAGGTCATCCAGACTAAAAATTCAGCAAAGAAACATCAAAGCTAAACTACACCATAGATCAACTGGAACTCTGTACACATGTACAGAGTATTCCACCAAAACGTGGGATATTCTCTAAAATTTACTGCATAACAGGCCAGAAAACAAACTTTAACATATAAAAAATTTAGATAATTTCTTGTATTTTATTAGATCACAGCACACCTTAAAAGTAGAATGAGCAGCAAGAAAGAACGCAGAAACTATACAAATTTTGGGGTAGTAAAAAACATGCTTTTGAACGATGAATGAAGAAACCAAAGAGGATTTTTTAATTCTTAGAAGTTAATGAGAATGGCAGTGCAACTTACCAGGTCCTCTGGGATACAGCCAAGAGAAATGAAACTAGGTCCTTATCTTTTTATCCTATACAAATATCAATTCAAAGTGGATAAAAGGCCTTAAAAAAAAACCTGAAGTGCTCAAACTGCTGCAAGAAAATAAAGGAAATATGCTCCAAGACATATACATAGGCATAAACAAAACTCTAGTAGCACAAGAATAACCCCAAGGATTAAAAACTGGGCTACAGGACATTAACAAGTTTCTACACAGCAAAAGAAATCATCAGAAAAGCAAACCGGCATCCTATGAACTGGGAGAAAATCTTAGCCAGCTATACCTATCACAAGGGGCTAGTAACCAGAATTTGAAAAGAACTGGAAAAATATAACATCAAATAATAAACCAGCCAATCATCAAATGGGCTAATGAAATGAACAAACAGTTCACAAAATGAAGAGCACAAATGGCTAATTAATACTTTTAAAAATGTTCAACATCTCCAGCCATCAGGGAAACGCAAACTAAAACCACTCTGAGATACCAGAATCCCACAGTAAGAATGACACAGGATGTACTGGGAAGCTTTTCCCCTGTGGCAAAGAGTCATCCAGATAAGTACATACGACAGATTATTACACCAAAACCAGTTTTGTGAACCAATGAGTTTATTGGGGTTACTTACAGAGCAGGGTGAGGGGTTGCTTACAGGAGCAATGGAAAAAACAAAGCAGCTGCACCACCAAGCAGTTTATCCTATTTTGGATGACAACCTTCCCATGCCTGTTTTGATAGTTTTCTATGTCAAGATTACCCTCACCAATGCTCTTTCCTTAGCTTCAAGAGTGAGGGCTCTGGGCTGAAAAGATGGCTTAGCAGTTAAGCGCTTGCTTGTGAAATCTAAGGACCCAGGTTGGAGGCTCAGTTCCCCATGACCCACGTTAGCCAGATGCACAAGTGGGCGCACGTGTCTGGAGTTCGTTTGCAGTGGCTGGAGGTCCTGGAGCGCCCATTTTCTCTCTCTGTCTCTCTCTGCCTCTTTCTCCCTCTGTCTGTTGCTCCCAAATAAGTAAAAATAAAGAAAAATTTAAAAAAATAGAGTGATGGCTTACTTACAGAGCATGGAAACCCCAAAGCATCTGTACCACTGGGAAATTTCGTATCATCCTGAATGATGACCTTCCCATAGCCGCTTCATATCAAAGGTAGATACATCACTGAAAAGCTCACCCCAACATAGGTGATTACTCACAAGGGACTGTGTCTCTGCAGCTCACTGCACAGCCCATAGGAAGCTGGGAGGGTCAGAATACACTGCACTGCTGATAGGAATCTCAACAGGAAAGTCTCTTCCCTAAGCAGTATTTTTCCCTTTGTGTGTGTGTGTGGGGGGGGGGGTGTCTTACAACCTTTACCTAAACTTGTTGATTTCTGAGTCCTGTGAACTTCCTTCTGTTTCCCCCCACACGCACCCAGGAAAAATACTTCAATTTCTAATTAACATTGGTCAAAATCATTCCTATTTGAGATAACCTTAAGGAGTAATTATGTGACCTTTTAAGTTTCAGGTCTCCCAGACTTGGCTTTCTAAATCAGAGCCTCCTTCTTCTCTTCAGGAGGGAATATTTCAATTAAAATATCTGGCTATCGTTAAGAAAACCTACAGCATATACTGACAAGGATGTAGAGAAAGAAGGACTCTTAGTCACTGCTGGTGGGAGTACGAACTAGTATAACCATTATGTAAATCAGAATGGAGCTATCTCAAAGAAAAGTGGAAATAAGGCTGGATAGATGGTTTGGCACCTATTTGCAAATGTTAATGGCTTGGTATAGATTTTCTAGTACCCACGTAAAGCCAGATACACAAAATGACACATGCATCTTGAGTTCATTTACAGTGGCAGGAGGCCCTGGTATGTCCATACTCACTCTCTCAGACTGCCTCTCTCTCTCTCTCTCTCTCTCTCTCTCTCTCTCTCTGTCAAGTAAATCAATAATTTTTTTTCTTTAAAACTGGAAATTGGATTCCCATGCAATGTAGCTATACCACCCCTGGATATATAGTTCATGGACTTCACACTCTACTACAGGAAAAAAAATCAAGCATCCGTATTTGCTCCTGCTGTATTTGTATTTACAATAGTGAAACACTGGAATCAGCCTAGATGCCCTTCAGAAAAATAAATGGATAATAAAAATGCAGTACATGTACACAATGGAATTTTATTCAGTAGTATGGAAAAATGAAAGAGAGAATTATATTAAATCAAGAAATTCCAGAAGATCAAAGCTACATTTCTCTCTGATATGAAGAGCCTATCTTATAATATCTATAAGCATAATATGTTGGGAAGGGGGAAGAACACTGGAGGAATGAGACATGGGACATAAGGAAGCTTTGGGAGAGAAGATGACATGAGAACCAACTAAAACACATGTAATTTGAAAATGCCAGAATGAATAATACTTATATTTCTGAATGGCAACTAAAAAGTTACAAAAGAAGATATAACATAAAAAATAATAAAAAGAGTATGGAGAAGTAGATAACATGGTATTGATAAGTACCTTAACATTTTATGAGACTCTTCCCTAAAATGTCACACAAAATAAGCATTAACTTTTCAGTTGTTCATTGAGATTTAGGAAAAGAATATCAGTATATCAGCGTGTTATTGCAATCTCTCTCTCATAGCTTCAAAATATTTTGCAAAGTTAAGCTCATGTGTCCCCGCAAGGAGGAAGGCAAGGGGCTGGAGAGATGATTCAGCTGTTAAGGTGCTTGTCTGCAAAGCCTAATGGCCTAGGATCTATTCCCCACTACCCATGTAAAGCTAGATACACAGTGGCACATGCATCTGGAGTTCATTTGCAGTGATAGGAGGCTCTGGGGCACCCATTCTCATTCTCTCTGTCTCTCTCTGCTTACAAATAACTACTTTTTAAGACCTTGACTTTAAAAATGTAGATAACTATTGACATTTTGCTCCGTGGATGAGGATATCAAAAGATGACAGCTATTTCCTCCCAGCAGCTCAGGTATCACTTTCCAGCACTCCATGTGCTAAACATCTGGGGACTGGCTCCTTTCCAAGGTTCTGTGTTGGCAGCATGTGGTGTCTTCAGCAATAGGGTCTTACCTTCTATCTCCAGTAGGTCATCAAGTGCTTTGACAGAAGCCTGTCTTATTTTAGGGACCTCATAGGTCTCTCTGATCAACAACAGGTTGTAACCTATTTTTGGTCTGGGAGTTGTAAGTCATAGTCAAATGTTTTAGGGAGCAAACAGGGGACACTGCTATATAAAAAGCAACCAGCCTAACAAGAGTACACACCTGTGCAATGGTGTAACCTAGCCTAGGTGGGTAACTAATGGCTCTCTGATTGGCTAAGAGGTCCACTCAGTGGAAAGGAACCCATAATAGGAACTGGGAACTGAATCAGAATCCTATAGAGACCAAGATAATGTACTCCAAAGAGAAGCTCCCACTAGATTTTGGGTAGAAGAGAGGCTACACCCATCAAAATCTCTCTACCACGGATGGAGAGATGTCTAAGCAGTTAATGTGCTTGCCTGCAAAGCCAAAGGACCCAGGCTTGATTCCCCAAGACCCACATAAGCCAGATGCACAAAATGGCAAATGCATCTAGAATTTGTTTTCAGCATGGCCCACCCATCCTTTCTATCTCCTCCCCCTCTCTCTTTCTCCTCTCTCCCTCTCCCCACCCCCCTCTCTCTCTCTATTAAATAACGAAAAAAATTTAAAAAATAACTTTAAAAAATCTCTCTAACAATGTTCTTCTCCTTTAACTTATGCTGACCTCACTCTCCATTGGAGAATCTGTTTTTCCTTTTTGGAAGGCAGTGAGAACTGAGGACAACCAAAATCTTTAAACAAGACAAAAAGAAAAAAAAGATAGCTGACTCACTGTCAGTAGAAGAACCGCCCCTTGAACATTAACTAGGAACCACAAAGGATTTGGCCAGATGAGCCATAGTGCTGCTTCCATGGCAAGCCTGACAACCCGTGCCAGGGAGAGAGAGACAGACATAAACCTAACTTATAATCATTTCAACACTTCATCAATACAAAGAATGAGATCCGAATTCCAAACTACACATCAGCAGTCAGAGGAGGAAATTTTGGCAATAACTAGCTCATTATATGCCTGCTCAGTGATATTTTAAGCTTCTGTCATTATATTTTATTTATTTTGGAAAAACTGAAAATCGGTGAATGCACTGCTATATTCTGAATACTGTCCTCTCCCAAGTCCATGTGCTAAAAGCATGGTCTTTAGTGAGGCATAAACTAGAAGCTGTGTGCACAGGCCCTTCATAGCATGCAATGCAATCATAACTACAGCCTTGTTGAGGAAGCATTAAGATTATAAGCCAAATATGGTAGTGTAGCCCCACTACCCTAGAAGAAAAGGAATTGCTAGTGGCCTAAGGATGCACTAAGTATATGTTGGGTTATGAAGAACAGATGCTGCAAAATTTTAGAGCTGGATATCATATAATAAAATTCTATACTTAATGGAATATTATCACAAATATATACCAAGATATGTTATGAAATTTTGGAAAATGTTTCAAGTACATATATTTGGGTTAATTTTATTTTGTTTTTTTCCAAAACTCCAGTGATCTAATGATAATAATAATCTTCATTTCAAAGATAAGAAAAATAAGATTCAAAAGAAGAAATGTCATATTATAATTCTAAATCCAAATTAAAAACCAACTATGGAAATACAGCCCCATGACCCTAGCACTTAGGAGGCTGAGGTAGGAGGATAACAGCATAGCTAAACACTGTCTAAAAATTAACAGTTAAACCAAACAAACAATAGCAAACTTGCATCATCAAATTTTACATATTAAATAAAACTCATTCCATTAAAGAACTTGGATATATTTAAGGGATGAATTATAAAGCAAATCATTCACATTATTTCATATTTCCCTTCTCGGGTGCTTTCTTTACATCTTTAATGAAATTAATTTCTTTATTTTCACAGCCTATGAATGTAAAAAAAATGGCAGAAGGTAAATGTTTCAGCTAATGACTGACAAGCAGGCGAATATTAGAAATGCAGGTGGAAAAGTCATGATTTGTATTTGTAATTAACGTCCTTTCAGTTTGCTAGAATTGTAGTGTCTCAATACAACTCAGCTGCTGTCTTTCTTCTCTCCTTAGCAAGCATATGAAGCAGGACAAAGAATTAGATTATATGGGCAGATTATAGTATGACACCTATGTAGAGAACAACATGATTTCACAATTTATTTCATTCTGCAATTTGGATGGAACAGTCACTTTACCTTTTAGTTGGTTAACATGAGGTCTTCATAGAATGAGGACAGATAGAAAACTAAATTCCATGTCTGAAATTTTAAAAAAGATATCTGAAAGGAAAAGATTAATGAATCATTTCCATATATGAAGAGAAAATTAAATATTTTCTATATGCAACTAAACCAAAATGACATAGCATCTGCACCAGATCAAGGAGATACCACTGGACAATCAGTCCCCAAGCATTGTAATCCTTATGCAGACAGAATTCTAAGGAGATTGCTGCATGCAGACATGTCTGCATGATATAATGAAAAAGAAAGAAGATATGGTTATGTCCATAGTTACTAATAATTACCTGTTTGTCATGCATCTTCATCTTCACCTTTGGGAATCCCACTTTTATTACCTCTAGTTTTAACGTCTTCAACATTGAAGCATGGCCGCTAAGACTAGAGGATATTTACTTTTCATAAACTCAAAAGATACATAAAAATGTGTTTGCTTTCTGATATATATAGTACTTAGGAAGTCTTGTTGCTATTTATAATTATGTGAAGTATTTTCCAGTTGAGAAATTGAGTTTTTTAAGCATAGTAGCTCCCTTCAAAAAAGTGGTCAGTGTGATAAACAGAACTGAGTCTAGATATTGGTTCCAGACAGTTTGAAACCAAGTGTTCCAGAAAATAAGCTTGCTGTGATACTAGAGCTGAAGCGCTCACAGTTCATGTTTCAGAGAAAATGAAATAATGGAAATAATGAAGGTAAGACCCCAGTAGCATGGGAAATTAGATCAACACTCCACCACTGGGACCCCATAAAACTAAAAAATTACTGTACATGCAAGCAAATCACTAACATAATCAATAGACATCCCCCAGAATGGAAGAAAATTTTCACCAGCTATATCTCAAACAAAGGTCCAATATCTAGAATCAACAAAGAACTCAAAAAATTGAACAATAAAAAACCAAACACACCATGGTACACGCCTTTAATCCCAGCACTTGGGAGGCAGAGGTGGGAGGATCGCTGTGAGTTTGAGGCCACCCTGAGACTATACAGTGAATTCCAGGTCAGCCTGAGCTAGTGTGAGACCCTACCTCGAAAAAACAATAACAACAACAAAAAAATCCCAAACAAACAATCCAATCAAGAAATTGGGTAGAGATTTGAACAGAGAATTCTCAAAGGAAGAAATGCACATAACCATTCCATCACACACTTAAGAAGATGTTCAACATCTTTAGTCTTAGTCATCAGAGAAATGCAAAGCAAAATGACTCAGATTTCATTTAATTCTAGTCAGGATGGTATTCATCGAAAAAATCTAATGACAACAAATGTTAGAGAAATTTTGAGAAAGAGGAGCACTTACCCACTGCTGGTTCATGGAAATCAGTATGGAGACTTCTGAAAAACATGCAAATAGATCTACCAATTGATCCAGCTATACCACTCCTTGGCATATCCCTAAACAGTCAACTATTCACTACAAATACACTTGTTTAACCATGTTTGTTGTTGCTCTATTCACAATAGCTACGAAGTGGAATCAGCCCAGATGAATGGATAATGAATGTGTGGTATATATACACAATAGAATTCAATTCAGCAATAAAGAAAAATGAAATAAAAACTTACAGGTAAATGGACAGAGTTGGGGAAAAAAAATCATTGTGAATGAGGTCACACAGACACAGAAAGACAAGCACCACATGTACTTGGTCATCTGTGGTTCCAAACTGGGATCAATTGGAAATGAGTGCAAATGGTAGTCAGCACCAGGAATATGGACATAAAGCTATAATGAGATCAGGAGAGAGAAGAAAGAGGGAGAGAGGAAAGGAGTTAACTGACAGGTTAGGAGAGAGACAGAATATTGGGGATTAGAGGGGCTTGGAGGGGTAGGGATGATGGGAAGAGAATTACTCAAAAGTTAAGATGACATGAGTTAGTTCCATAGAAGCCCTCAGTCTGAGTAGCACTCTACACCAATAAATGGAGAGGGAAACAGTCCAGGCAGGAAAAGCTTAATCTTAAATCTACAAACTGTGGCTGGTAAATTTCAGTCCCAGAATTGGGTTGCTTCCCCACAGTGAGCTGTTTTCCAGGGAGATCCATGTGGTTCCCAAAACAATGTAGACTATTACCAAAATACTTGATTACCTACCAGAGATAAAAACTAAGACCCTACTTGCTGAAGACACCACAGGCTGCAGTAACAAGGCATTGGAATTCCACAGTGTAATCAAAAGGGAAAAACACCTCCCTCCTGCCTAGCCTCATAGTGCTGGAGAGCTCTGTGGGAGCTTCCAGGTGACAATGGTCACAAACAACATATTTATTCTTTAATAATTGTCTGAGTTCTGTTCACTTAAAATCCAGTGTAAAAGTTTAAGTGACTGTTGGTGTATTATATTTGGGGGAAAGTGTGATAAATATATATACATTTATTCCATTTATTCATTTGCATCGATAGGAGGTCCTTGTGTGCCCATACTCACACTCTGCCTCTGCCTCTTTCTCTCTATCTCATAATTTAAAAAAATAAATTAATTAATTAATAACCCAAATCCTAGAATGAGTTAAAGTCTTAACATCACAAACACCAGAAGACAGAAGATATAGTTTCTAGAATATCACACTTGCCAAACAGGAAATTACACAATAGTAGGTAGCATCATAAAAATATAGTTAGAAAAGTTCAGAAACAGATTAAATATAACTGCAATGGCTCTAACAAATCTCCTTTTTAGAGTAACTCAAATAATTTTCCTGAAATGATATCACAGTGCAAAAGAAAATATAACAAGACCATAACAGGGTTGTCTATCTTGGCATAACAGAGTCAACTGCTTACTGAGCAGAGACTGGAACACTAAACAACTATGTTTGCTATTATGTAAAATTCTGATCTGTTGATCTAACTATCCATGTATACACACACATAAATGCACAGAAGTTGACTATTTAACAAACCATATTATTCATACTATAGTACAAATTTATCCACAAGTAATGATGTATTCATGTGATACTTCTAAATTAAATAAACTCTTCTTAGATTTCTCCATGTATAAACCCATATTCATTGAGTATACCATAGACTAAATCAATATTCCCACAATTAACTTTCAAAGATCCCAGGCGGAATTCTGCGTACCATTTTTCAGATCAAAAGAAAAATAGGAGCTAAAAAATACATTTGCAAATTCATATAGGACTGAAAGGTAACTTGGTGGTAGAAGGTGCTTGCTTGCAAAGCCTGATGTCCCAACTTCAATTCCCCAGAACCCATGGAAAGTCAGATGTGAAAAGTGGTGCATGTATTTAACATTTGTTTGCAGCAGCAAAAGAACCTGGTGCATCAATGCACATACACACACACACACACACATACACACACACAAACACACACACACATGCACACACACACACACATGGGGAGAGAGAGAGAGAGAGAGAGAGAGAGAGAGAGAGAGAGAATTTTAAATAATGTTCACAATTTATTATAAAAGCTGTAAATTTCATGCTTAAACTATGGATCAGTAGGCAGCATTTCAAATTGATAAAAGAAGATTTTTAAATCTCCTCAACAATTATATAAGAGAAAACCTTAACCAATGCCAAAGTAGTAAAGATTCCTACAAAATGTTTACAATGTGATTTTGATAATATTACTGCTTTTATAATATTTAGAAGATGAGAGCACTCAAAATTTATCACCCATAATTTTTATGTGGATTGAAGGCATAAATCAAATGTGAAAGAAGAAATGTAATATGAAGAATTTATTATTCTCACACGAACTCTCAAACACCACATCACATCGCCTGACAGTATTGATACTCTGCAAGTAAATGCACAGGAAAAAAAACCAAACTTTCATTCAGTTAAACATACAATGGGGAAATATTTGTCTTTCTGAGGGATGATTTACTTCCTTCTCCTTATTAATAAAGTGGTCTAAAAATAAGACAAAAATCTCTAGATAAACTGGAGAATAGAGGAATGCAAAAACCTGATATAGATGTGTCTTTCAGTCTTGTTATATTTCAAAACTGTGCTCATTCTAAATTTGAAGAATACTCCTAAATACATGTTTGCCAAAATAGTGGGATATGCTGAGTCAATCTAAGCAGGTGAAGCACAGATAAGTATGAGTTTTATTGTTTGGTGTTTAGTATTCCATTTTGTTTGTTTTCTTACTTGCTTTGGTTTACTTGTTTGTTGATGTATTCTTCTGTTTGTGCCATATTTAGTGCTGAGATCTGAGTTATAAGGTCAAATAACCAAACATTTCATGAGCATATATTGAAACATGATAATAATATTAAAATCCCCATTAACCAAAGTTAATATGCACCTTTAAAAGGAGATCTGGCAAGGAATTTAAATAACCATAAAACACAAATTCTAATGTTGTGTTGGACAGCTTTTAAATTGGCCTCATGATCTCTGTCTTCTTGTGTTTATATCTTTGTAAATTCCCTCCCCTCTAGTGTGGGCAGGACTTATGCCTTGCTTCTAATGAATAGAATACATAAAGCTAGCTGGGGCATGCTGGTACAAGCCTTTAGTCTTACCACTTGGGAGGCAGAGGTTGGAGGATCACAGTGAGTCCTGGCCACCCTAAGACTATTTATTGAACTCCAGGTTAGCCTGGATTTGGGTGACCAAACCCTCCCCTCCCAAAAAAAATGGTTGAAAAAGAATATGTAAAGCTGACCTTCTTTCACTTCAGAGACTATATTACCTCATATAAAAATTCAGTTTTTCCCTTAGACTCTCTTTTTTTGTCTTTGAAACAAAGCAAAAACAAGTATTCCTGAAACTTAAAATAATAAGAAGTTTATTATTTCCAAGAACATGTGTGAAGGGAACTGTATTTTTACTTGGTCAGGCCCCCAATTGGAACCAAGCCCATATTTATACACCCTGCATTGCTCTAAGCAGACAACCCAGCTAAGCTGTGCTCAGAAGTCTGCTAAAGAGAGCTAAAGATATGCATCAGCAGTTAAAAGTGCCTGTTTGCAAAGTCTGCTAGTCTGGATCAATTCTCTAGTAACAAAATAAAGTCATATGCACAAAGAAGCCCTATTGTTCTATCTTTCTCTCTGCTTCCAAACTGAGTTAATAAGTGCATGTCTTTAAGCCAATGATTTTAGTTCTTTGTTATATATAGTAATACAATTTCATAGTCAAAATGTATATTTAATGCATAAATGTTTCATGGGCTGGGGAAATGGATCAGCAGATGAAGGTTCTTGGTTACAAAGCCTGCTGGCCTGGGTTTGAGTCCCCAGTACACATGCACAAAGTGGCCCTTGCAACTGGAGTTTGTTTGCAGTGGCAAGAGGCCCTGCCATGCCCATACTTTCTCTCCCTTCTGGCAAATAAATAATTGTTTTAAATATATAAATGTATCATAAGGAGTCAGATGCTAGTCTAATTTACTTTCTCTGATAATCTTTCCTTTAATGGATAGTGGTGGTGATGGAATGAGGACAGGAAAAGATAAATAAAGTACAGCAGACCTAGGATAAACTCACACTAATTACTTGAAGAGAAATGTGATCATTAAAATTTTACCAAATAACCACAATATTAAATTCTGTTCTAGGGCCTATGTTCTTAGCCATAGGCTGTTGTCTGAGTTTACGGTATGAGTCATGAAATACCTCCTTTGGGTTGGGCCTCCAATCCAATCAGAAAGCTGTTGTTACTCCCATAACATTCATCACACTATTGCACCAGTGGGCATATTTTTTTCTGGCATGTTGGTTGTAGAATAATCATGGTCCATAGTTGCATAAGACTATTGATGATTTCCTCTGCCCTCAGCAAATTAAATAGCACCTTCTAGTATGAAGAAAGCTAGCTGGAGGAAGGAAGTTTCCAACTCAGCTTCATTTCTGTGTCATGTAATCAAAATGTATGGTATTTTCATCAATAATGACTTATCAGCTAGTTTTGGTGGGAAACCAAGAACAACTGCAATAGCTTATGTTGTTTTAGGGGCCTCTGTAGCCTCCTGCAGTTTCCTATATGGCAGTGATTAATGTAGAGAAACATCACTGGCAAAATTGCTGAAAGCAAGTGGCTACTGTGTGCTCAGTTTCACATAGGACATCTAAACCATGCCCTCCAAGGCTCAGGGAACGTTGTGGAAGAAAGGGGTGGAAAGAACATAAAAGCAGGAAGATAGGGAGTGGGGCTACAAAATGCTATCATCTGAATACAACATGGCCCATGCACTCATGAATTCTCAGCAACTGTGGTTTCCAGTACAAGACTGAACCTGCCAATTGTCCAGCCTCTGAGACTACCTAATGGAGACTGGTAAGTTGCCCATTCCACAGGAAATGATATTCAACCCATGATCATGCAAGAAACCCTTGTTTAACTGAGTGAGTTTAAACAAGGCATGAAAATAATATTGGGATTAATATAAAAGAAGAAAGGTGCCATGGGAGGGGGAATAAAAGGGGTTATTATGGGTAATAAGATCAAAATACATTATATTCATGTCTGAAAATATCAAAGGTGGAAAAATAAATATAAGTTTAAAATTTAACATATAAACAGTCAACAACATTGTGTTATGAGAATCAAATATTCAAAGCTTCAATTATCCCTACCATATATTCCAAATTTCCATTCTTTTGTACCATTTCCATTTCTCTGTTTTCTTGGTTGTTTTGACTTAATATTAGTTACAAAGTTGTCTTACACACCTCCTTTTTTTTTGGTTTTTCGAGGTAGGGCCTCACTCTAGCCCAGGCTGACCTGGAATTCACTATGGAGTCTCAGGGTGGCCTCGAACTCATGGCAATCCTCCTACATCTGCCTCTCGAGTGCTGGGATTAAAGGCGTGCGCCACCACGCCCGGCTCTACACACCTCCTTTTAAGACCAAATTCTGACCATTGTATCTCTATGGATCTATAATATCTGCCTTCTCTTTTTCATGCAAATTTGATTTCTGAAGTTCATCACTATTATTGTATAGAATATTATACCACTAATCTACAAGCCTTATTTTGGGGGGCAGAAGTTGCTCAATAAACCATTTTACAAAGTATTGCCAGCCTGTCTCTGTAAATGACAGACCCATCAAGTACAAATTAAAGAAAAAAATCTGTCTAATGGAACATATTAGAGAGTGTCTGACTGAATTCCAATTTCCTTTCATGATGTTTTCATAAAGTACAATATAACTTTTACATGAAAAGGTAGAATTCAATGCTGTTTGCCTAACTTTAAGTGCAGATGCTGGTAGTGCTGACCTGATGGTTTGACTTTAAAAGAAATGAAACAATCTATATAAACTGAAATGACACATGGACATTATAAATAATTAATAAAGTATTGCATGTATTCTTGTTCAATTTTTCACCATGATCAAATATTGTTTTACAAGTAAAAATAATTAAAATAAGGAAATAATCTTAGAATAAAATCAGTTTTTCTAAATGACAGTTAATTGATATATATCAAGTTATTAATATATGTACATATATATGAATTATTTAGTGGACTCTTGTGCTAATTTTCTAATATGGGAATATGAACTATGACCTTCAACACAAAAGTGAAAACTCACTTTTAAGACATAATTAAGACAACTGTTTGACAGACTTCAATGATTGAGTGGAGGTGAAGGACAGACAAAGTTATCAGTAATGACTATTGCATTAAGCCTAGGAGATAAGGAGGCCCATCAGACAGTAAGCTAAGTGAAAATTACAGACAAAGAGGTGTTGAACTTAGTCTGATATGTTACATTTAAGATGAAGCAAAAATTCTAGACAGTGATAGTGAATAGATATGAGAAAGATTTCTCCCTCTGTCTCTAGGCTGAAGCTTGTCTTACTCATCTTGTCATTTTTTTTTTTTTCAGATACAGGCTGCTGTGCTAGAAAGAACTCAATAAAATATTTAATTCAATTGACAGTTCCATTTTTGAAAGGTCAGAGGGCCCAAGAAAAAGAAATGCAATCAGTGTCAAAATTCTTTTCAATCAAAATTCTGCAGAGAATAGCATAAATAGTAAGTGTTACAAATAACAGAATTAATCCAAAATCCAATAGTTTTTTAAAAAGTCATTGAGACTTTAAATAATTTAACATCATTTTTATTTCAATAAAGTCCTTAATATCAAATATTTAACTTGCTTCCATCTACCTGCCAATTAAAATAAACTGAAGTAGCCAAAAGTTTGAAACTCTTCCAAATAAAATCTCTGAGCACTGTCAAATCCTTCTGTTGAATAGATTGCTCTGTGCATTTCAGGTTATATCTATGAAAACCAATTTTTGCATAAAGCTTATGATCAGATTCCGTAATCTATTTCACGCATTAGCCTGACTCTCATATGGCCTTCAGTCAGAATTATTTGATCTCTTTAACTTGAAGCTTCTGAAGATAGACACAGGAATCCAACTGTCTTTCTCAAACTGTCAATTGTCATTTAAATGTAAGAACATTTTAGCAGTCATTATCAAACTTCAGTACAGAAAATCTCTGAAGCTACCTTCCCAGGTTTAAAAAAAAAAAAAAAAAAGAAGGGCTGGAGAGATGGCTTAACAATTAAGGCATTTGCCTGCCAAGCCAAAAGATCACAGTTTGATTTTCCAGGACCCATGTAAGCAAGATGCACAAGGGAGCATATGCATCTGGAGTTTGTTTGCAGTGGCTGGAAGCCCTGGTGCTTGCTCTCTCTTACTCTCTCTCTCTCTCTCCCTCTTTCTCTCAAATAAACAAATAAATAAAATATTTAAAAAATTAAAAATTTAATTCCATATCAGAACCTCTATAAAAAGAACATTCCTCAATTTAATGGTCGTGTTCCATAGGAAAAAAATTGGAGAAATATAAAAGAATAGAGTCAGAAGAAACTAACTGAATATTTTGAAAATGCCCTGAATAAAAATCTTACTCATATAAAATTAGAATAATTGAGTCAACATGACCTGCTTTTTAATGAAAAATTTCCTTAAGTTAATAATAGGAAGTATGTTCTATTCTACATTTCAAAAACAATCTTGAATTTTCTAGAATAAGCATATTTAGATCACTAATGAAAAGTCGGCTTAAGTTGGCCTACTACCTACAATACATCTGTGTTCTTTGTAGCTGTTTGTGCCCAGATATTACAACTGAAGATATAGCAAGATTGTAAGCAATACTGTGAGTTTGTTCTTTCAAGAGCATCAGACTATCAGAAATGGTACCAATTAGAACAACACATTCCAAGCAGATCTCCAGTTAGTCTCTGTTTTCAATTTGATGTAAGACGTCAGACTTTTCATTGATATCATCTATGATTTCTTTACACCAAATTTTTATGAATTATATGCTAAATACTAAGAATAATTACAAGCATGAGAATTGTCATTGCATCCCAAGACACATGAGTTTCTGTGAAAACTGAGGGTACTCAGATACCATTTTGTGACAAAATACAGACAGAAAACCCATCACATCACAGTCTCCACAACAGCAGCCTGACCTTGGATGACTTGGAGGAGATGAAGTAATCTTGCAATATACTTTTGGCCCAAATTGTCTAGATAGACCTTTGTTGGATGAACACAAAGCTATTCAATTTTTTTGAGTGAGTGAGTGTGTGTGTGTGTGTGTGTGTGTGTGTGTGTGTGTGTAGATCAAAGGGCAGCCTGGGTGTTACTCTTAAGAATGTTATACACTTTTTTTTTTTTTTTTTGAGACAAGGACTTAACAATTAGGCTAAATTGGATGGCCAGCCAAGCTCTGGTGCCCCATTGGTCTTTGTCTCTCAAGTACTCAGATTATGGTACGCACTGCCATGCCCATTGTTTTTCCTTGAGCACTGGAAATAGAACTGACATTCTCATGCTTTTGAGTTTTACCAACTGAGTCATCTCCCTAGCACAAAAGCTATCTTTTGTGAAATAGCCTTAAAGAATTGTGTTTATCCAGAGTTTTAAAACACATTTTAACTTTTTATTTCAGAGAGAGTGACACAGAGAAAATGGGTACAGCAGAGACTCTTAGAACTGCAAAGAACTCCAGACACATGAGAATCACCTGACTGGTAGGTTTTTCCAGCAAGTACATTTAAATGTTGAGCCATCTCCCAAACATTACCCTTTGTTTTTGCTATTTGTTTGTTTTATAGCTCTTCCATGCCCTTCTCCATATCCTCAATCAGTTTTGTCATTTTTTATCAAAAGATAATAATTGAAACTTAGCTTCTGTCTGTGTGAGGAATATGAAAATGATTAATACTGTGCTTTTCTTCTGTTGAAGTATTAAGAATAAACTTGGCTCTGTAAAGAGACCAGATTATCTGAAGCATCTCCTGAGTCAATAGTCCCTGATACTTGAAGGATAAAACAATTCTTGAGACCAAGATACTCAGCCATCCTTCACTGAGACCAAAAACCCTTGAAAGCAAAGCATCCTTTTGCACCTGGGAAAGGTCTGTAAACCCTCCCATCCTTTAGATTTTTTTTTTCCTGTTAACCATGCCACTTTCATATCTTAGCCAATCATGTAAGAATGTGAGGATGACCAATCAACCAGGGTGAGGCACAAGACCCTTACTTTGTGTTAGAGAAGAAAAGCTCCACACCTGCAGAATTTAACATTCCCTTGCCTATATACTTCTGATTACATGATCAATCTCAAATACTAGACTCATTCCTATCACCTGCTATCCAAAACTGCCAAACACCCCCATTAAAATCTTTGTGCATTATTTATGCTGCCTGGAGCAATCCCAATTTTTAATATGATGATAACATTTTAACTCTCACATTCAGCTTTTTCATGAACCCTGTCTATGTATCCACCAGTTTACTATTCTGCCTTAATATTCTCAATAGATTTATAATATTTTCCTTTGTGTTTATTTGGGGTTTGTCTTTAAACAAAAAGGAAGCACTGAGCTCTCCTGTGGACCTCTAGAAAGTAGAACAAGAGCCTGCATCTCTACTTCCATTGTGCTTCTGTCTCCTTTTTTAAGGGACAGATTCTGTCTTGACTTTGCATAGGCATGATAATCATTTCAGACAGAGAAGGGCATCCATTTCCTACCAAGGCTAAAGGTACAAAAGTGTCATTGTCCTAAACCTGTAGTCACCTTGGAGTCCAGGAAGAGCAAAGTCTCAGGATTGACACACCCAAATGGAAAGGTCTCACTTTTCAGTGAAAGTAATCACTTCCTGAACAGTAGCTTGTCCCCTCAAGCAGTCAAGGACTTGATTAAACCACCTCACAAAACTTGAATTGAGACAGTGATGGGCAAGACTTTCTTCAGTAGGATTCTAAAAGGAAACAGCTATCAAATTCAAATTAGGAAAATCTAAGAACACTTCAAAATATGCAAACCTGAGGGAAGGTTGTATGTAGTACAAAGATTTTTACACTAAGCTCTGTTTAAACTTGAAGCTCATATCATTGGTTAAATCTCCTTCTACCTTTTACCACTTGCCTTTCTTTAATTGGTTACTATACCAATTAAAGCAGGTGGCCAAGCTTAGCTTGTTGAGGATATCAGAGCCAAGGTGTCCACCTTAAAACTCTGGTTAAAAAATTATTACATGATTCTCCATAAATATGTATATATTGACAATTTAACAAGTGCTTCAATAAAAATATTTCATTGGATGAAAGGATGAAATCTATCAGTATAAGTTCAGTTTACAATGAAGTCCACTAAAGTAACATATCCTATAATTAAATGATAAAACCATAATTTGACATCAGTCTGGTCACACTTCAGAATGTCTTAAGGGTTGCATGCATTAGTAAACAACAACAAATCTGTCACAAGACAATTGGTGATTTACCATCACAAGCATTAGCTCAGTGTTCAAATACAAATGATATTCTTTCTGGTCAGCATGTGACTTTAAAAACAGTTGTCAACTTGATTATTGCAAAGTGTCCCCTGAACTGAAAATACCATCATAGCACAAAATTCTGCCTTTGTGGCTGAAATGGTCTGGTGGCTTCCTCTGCAGCAGTGGGTGCCAGGCAACCTTTCACCACACCAGAATGGCAGCCTTCTAGGGAAACTGTGGATAGCAGTTTAAGCCACATAAATGGTAAGAGACAAACATATTAGGAGACCTACTTGAGAAGGCAAGAAGAGATTCAGCCACATCCCTAGAACAGGGCTTACTTATTTTTTTTTTAAGTCTTTGGGGACCTGAACAGAAAAGCAATTGGTTGGATATGTGTATCTTCAAAATGGGAAGGAATGAGGAGGGTGGCCAGTAATTGAGCACATCTTTATGGAAATCCTTTCTCTTGACATCTCAGACATCCTGCCAGTTTAGGGTGATCACATCAATATTTATAACACACCACAACAGGGTGCCCATGTTTCTCAACAGAGGTGATTAATATGTGATATCAACACCTATGACAAGACACATTTATTTCTGTCAACAAAGAGTTTTCTACTTTATCTGTCAGCTGAATATCTGAGCCTTTTATTTTGCAGAATAAACAGTCTATTGCTGGGCTGAAAGGTAAATGTGGAAATGTAGTCAATTCTTTAAATGTGTTTCTTCAAATGGCAGGTGGCCCATCTGTGGCCTGTGTGAGTTAGGCCTGGTGGGGAAGGGTGGAAGAAAAGGCTTGCTTGGTGTGGTACTCAACACAAGAATTTAGCACTGAGCTATAGGTTATAAGCAGGAGAAAACAAGTCAGGACTTTATTTAAAATTATTAACACATAATAAATATGACAGAATCAGCTTAGGAAATTTTATTTATAATTTAGGAATTTTTTGTTGTTTTGTTTTTGTCTGAGACAGAAACTTGCTATATGTCCCCAACTTTCAATGAGCTCTCTGTGTGCCTGCCCCTCAACTTCCAGAGTGTGTGTGTGGGGGGGGGGGGGGCAGGCCTGTGCCACCAATAGCCCTGAAAGCTAGCAGATCTCCTTTTAAAATGGTATTTTCTTATTAAGACTTTGACAGGTTAAGCAGTAAAATTAAACCCTGTTGGTCCTCTTATAGTAATAAGAGCTTTTCACAATTTCTCACTCAGAAAAAGAGCAAAGAAGAAGTAGTTCTTGGATAAGAGAGGAGTGTGGGACTGTTCTCATGACTCAAGCTTCAGATAATGCAGGTGTGGGTGTTGTTAAGGGAGTTTTTGATAAAGCAAGTAGCCTGAGCAGAAGTTGTGGTCATGGTCCTGTTCTGCCAGCTCAGCTCCTGCAAGCAATGCAACTCCCAGAAATGAGTGTATTTGAACTTGCCATGGTCTGTAGGACACCGAGAAACATAGCAATGATATATACTACAGGGAAGCTGAGAAGAGCAGTGGTGTCCAGCAGAGTGGAACAGGGCATAGACAGCACTTGGGAAGGAGCTATAAGAACCACACTCAACAATTTCAAACTCAGACAAGAGAATAAAGGGAGCCAGCACAACATACATCTAAATAGGTAACAATTGTAGACTGAGCCACTAGACTAACAAATCAAATGAATTCAATCTGCATCCCTTCATAAGATCTCAACTAGAAAGCTAGCTAACTAGCTAATGGTCTGCTACTCACTCCCTTCTCTTCCTATCCAGGCTCTGTCCCAGTTAGGTGTCCTGTAAACCACATCATAAGTAGCCCAGCATTTCAATTATCATTTTTAGCTGGGACAAACACCCTACCAGAAGCAGCTTATGGGAGGAAAGGGTTTATTTCAGGCTTGCAGATTCCAGGGGAACACCATCACAGCAGAGGAAGCTGGCTCACTTCAGCCCCCACAGCAGAGAGAGAGAAGCCAACACCAGCAAGCGCCAACAGCCAGGGCTCAAACTGGCCCTGGCCATGCCTCAGAGCCTGAGTACAAGATCCACCCCCAGTCATACACCTTGTCTCCATCAGAGATCTGCCTACTGGAGACTCAAGTTGCAAGGTCAATCTTTTTTTTTTCTTTACTTTTATACTCAGTGTATACAGTCAAGTTGGTACCATCGTTAGCCACCTCCCTGTCCTCCTCCCTCTGCTTGTGACCCTCCTCCTTGGGGAATATGGGTTGTGCATTGTGGGGTTAGCCATCAGTTATGGGTAGGAGGCAATGTCTGTGTATCATGACCCAATGTATGACATTCTTTCCATCCCTTGCTCCTTCTTCTGCAAATTTCCCCAAGCCCTGTTGGGCTCATTTTAAGTCAGCTGCAGTGATAAGGTCTTGGGAGCCTCTGTGCCTCTGAATATCTGGTTTCATAGGAGGTAAGAGTTCTGTGTGTCTATCTCCTTCACCCTTGTGCTGGTACCAGGTTCACCAAGAAAGCAGCACTCTTACTCATTTCCCTAGCTGGAACTAGAAATTAAGTCAGAAGCGTATCCAAAATGAGCCCACTCTCCATTAGCAAGGTCAGTCTTAATCAAAATGCCTCACTCTATGGAGCCCTACATTCAAACCAGCACACCCACCATTTTTGTCCCAGTTCATTATTAGACCTCCGCAAACAACTGCACTTGGCTGTTAGGACTCTAGGTGTGTGCTTTGTGGCAGTGAGGTGTGCTCAGAAGGACAAAATGCAGTAAGAGCTCACAAGGGAGGACAGTTCTACAACAGGCAGAAACCTGCGAGGAAGGAAGGTTATGACTGCAGAAAAGTGAGCTCCTTACCGAAATCTTTTCAGAATGAAAGAGAGAGAATACATTATCAAGGTGACACATTAATGATGGCATGAGATGCTCCAATTTGGGCATGTGGTATAAATATTTGTAAGGAAATAAAACCTACAAAATTTCTTTTACCTATTCTAAAACAATGATTATGTCCATAGCACCTGTCAGACATGAAGTACATAATATGCATAATGAATGAATACATCATTTTATATATATATATGTGTGTGTGTGTGTGTGTGTGTGTGTGTGTGTGTTACAGCCAAATTTCATTTGAGTCAGAAAAAGAAGTTCTTTTAATTTAATCCAAAATAATAAATAACTCATGAAAGAACTAGTCAAGAAGAAGACCTGGGAACTTGACAATAAAATCTTTGTATTGTCAGAAACTAAGCAAGGACAAGAATCATAAAATTTGTATGTAAATTTTAAAAATTTCCCTAGCTATCCAGAAAATTTGAGATAAGTTCTTTGAGGTTTGAATTGTCCTGGTTGCTGAACTCCAAAGTACAGGCAAACTAAGAAACATCATGTGCCTGGTATTTATTAGATTTTCAGTACAGGTGCAATTCACAATAAACAGCATGAACTTTATATAAACTAATATAAACTATGTCACTCTATAAAAGTTTTGGTCTGTCAGGTTTATTAGATTTACTGTTTTTTTCCAACCTATAGTGGGATGGAAGCTTTGTGATATTTGATAGATCTATGCAGTCCCCTAATATCACATTAGAAATATAGAATGGAGCCAGGTTTGCCCTTCTTATATTAAAAATTAACCCCAGATTTTTTTCTCGGGAACTTGTTCTGCACTGTAAAGAGTTCATGTGAAAAGAACTCAGGGAGAAACTTCAATAGCAAGTTTCTCTCCTAAGAGATTCTCTGTGCAGCCTTGAAGTTTGGAAACAGATGTCTTTTGCTCCTATTTGAATTTAAGATATAATCCTTCTGAAATTATTTCTGCCTCAAGATCTCACGTGAGTAACTTGTCCAAAACAATGGATTTTCTTTCATAGCCAAGTGCCTTCTCGTGGTCATTCTTTGCTGTGCAAGAAGCTCGCATTGGAAAGCCTTAAGAAAAAAAAAAAAAAAAAAAAAAAAAAGGTCTTTTTTTTTTTCCCAGTAAAAGAGCCACGAAGAATCCATAGCCCTCTTCTTCATGTTTTAGATAAACCACCCATCATCTTATCCTAACAGATTTCCCCAAACTGTATATCGCTTCATACTCTGGCTGTTTTCCATCCTTGACAAATTATCATCAACTCTAACTACCAATCATGTGTTAGATTCCGTGGCTTCTCTTGTGTATTGAATGTCTGTGTCTGTGGTAAATATTCCATTCATCAAAAACATCTGAAACCGTGGGGCGTGGTGGCGCACGCCAGTAATCCCAGCACTCGGGAGGCAGAGGTAGGAGGATCGCCTTAAATTCGAGTCCACCCTGAGATTACCTAGTGAATTCCAGGTCAGCCTGAGCTAGAGTGAGACCCTACCTCGAACCCCCCCCCCCCCAAAAAAAATCTAAAACCGATGCCTGCTGACCAAGAACTATTTCCATTCATCTTTTCCCTGTGCCTGCAAAATGAAATGACTTAAACACGTATTTTCTACCAACTGCCACTAGGTGGAGGTACAAATTTTGTGCTTCTTTTTTTTTTTTTGTTTGTTTTTATTTTTTATTTTTTTTATTATTATTATTTTTTTTTTATTAGTCAGTACTGTATTCAGCAAATACAGTCAGTTTGGTACCATTATTAGGCTCATCCGTGACCTACCCCCTCCCCTTGGCCCCTCCTTGTTGAGGTATGCCGGTCATGCATTGTGGAGTTAGCCCACAGTTATGGGTAAGCTAAATGTCTCTGCATATCATGACCCAACATGTGACTCTGACATTCTTTCCGCCCCCTCTTCCGCAAAATTTCCCTGAGCCATGTTGGGTTCATTTTTGGTCTGCTTCAGTGATGAGGTGTTGAGGGCCTCTGAGGCTCTGGCTCTCTGATTTGGTAGGAGTTGATTTTTCTCTGTGCTGATCTGCTTCCCCCTTGTGCTGGTGTCCGGTTCATCAGGAAAAACAGCCCCCTTGCTTGTTTCTCGAAGTTTTCTTAGTTTCAGCCGGAGCCCTTTTGAGGTATGATGGGGTGGCTCTCTCCTTAGGGTCTACATCTATCTGAAAAAGAGAAGCAGATTCTCCAACGGAGAGTAAGTTAGCACCAGGACAAATGAGATAACCCTTACTTTTTTTTTTTTTATAGAGAATTTAATATGTGTAGGCCCTCTTGTAGCCCACAATTGATAGTAGGTTGATACTGGAGAGTGGGCTTATGTTTGGATATGGTTCTGACTTGTTTCCCAGCTCCAGCTATGGGTCCCATACCAGTGAGGGGATCAGTTAGCCAAATTGAGAGCAGTTGGTTCCCCACCATGGCTGTGTGCCACCACTGCACTTGTGTGGGCATCACAATAATTTTGTGCTTCTAATAAGTGTATCAAAGTAGCATATGATTATTGTGCTCTTACCTATGTATCTGTAAATGCAGAGGTCATGTGCTGTTTTACTTTATTTAAGAAGGAGCACATGCACATACTATATGAATAATGGCAGGTTAAACATCTGTGTGTTTTACATTTCATGTGAATATATGTACACATTGAAAGACTGTTGATGCAGAAGCAAATGAGTAAATGCTTACATGACCTGTCTACAGTCAAGGAACATCCACTTGAAATGCCTCCAGCGCTTGACTGGATGCAACAATGTCACATTCACTTCCTAAAACGTGCAAACTTTTTTAGTGCTCTGATTCTCAAAGAGTAAGACTTTTAATTAAAACAAGTATCTGTTAATGTCTCTGATTGATAATATTGTGGAGAAAGGAGGATTCAGTAGAATCGTTCCCAACTTGCTAGTAAACTGTAATTGTCAATCACTGAGTTCACCCCTGGTCAAATCTGTACTTACCAAGAATTGTTCTTGCTTTTTTTCTCCTTTATGTTGCTTTATTACCAATGGTTGTTTAATGATAAGCTCTGCGTCTGTTCATGAAGTAAATGTCCCTTAAAATCAGCAAGCTCTAAACCAATAAATCTTCACACCACAGGTGACACAAAGGTAGGTGGTGGCATATGGCTGACTTCTAATTTTAAACATTCTTACAAACTAGAGTAATTAAAACATGTGAAGTGACTTTCTCTCATAAATTAAAAGCATGAAATAGTGCAGGGTATCAAGTCACCCATGATGCATTACACTTTCCATGGAACTTTAAAGGATATCTAAGAAAGAAGACAAATGACACACCAGGTATTGAGTCACTTCATCTCCACACGCATATATAAGCATAAACAGTGGTCACCTTAGACAGTTCGTTCACGTCCTTAAGCTTCATCTTCTTCACCTGAGCTAAGAAGTTGACTATTCTTGAATCATAGAGATAATGAGATTCTATGGAAATAAAAATGGTAAGACAAGTGCTTGTGACTAGACTTGGCACCTGGGAGATGCTCATTACAGATGAGTCTACTTCCTTTTCATTAAAATGACAATAACAGCTACATCTTCTGTTGTCAATTTATAATTATGGTTTTCAAAATCCTACTATTTATTAGTAACTGTGATCCTCAAGCTGGAGATACAGTGAAATTTCTTGGGAAATTTTAAGCTGTTCATGATGAAGCTATAGATTGATCTTGTTACGCAAATGCTTGAGACACTGGTCAGTACTTATGCTTGCTGTTTGTCTCTCCATCTTTAGTAGCCTTCTCTACTCTCCTCCTTGCCCCACTGCCATTCCTGACATCTGAATGACAATTCCTAACATCTCACTAAAGCCCTGAAATGCCCTCTCCTCTCCCATGTTTGGCTATCCTTGCTTCAACCTCACTTCACACCATGTCCTGACAGTCGACCTGAGCATTGGAAACCTGGTACTGACAAAGCTGGGATATGTGAGGGGGTATGAAGAACATAGCTACAACTCTGGAGATAATGAGAAACAAAGTCAAAACTATAGGAACTTGACACTCCAGCCTGAGCAAAAGGCTACATAGCAGGAGCTGTTAAATGATGGGCAGATACTGAAGGCCAACCTGTGGCCACAGATGTCCGAAGATGGAGAGGTCTGTCATCACTGTGAGCAGCAGGGCCCAGAGACATTATTTAGTGGCCAATTACTTATATTTGAATATCATTTTAATGTAGTTTTATACTTTGATACATTTTCTTAAATATTAATATTTGAAAAGCATTAATTAAGAGGCATTAATTAATGATATTAATTAATAAGATATTTCTGTTACATAAACTATGCTCATTTTATTCATACAATGCCAGGATTGTAGTGTCACTCAAAAAGGAAGCTGTTCTGTCTTTCCACTCAACCCAGATCTCTAATTCTGTCGTTTCCTGGTGAATGTGCTATTTTGGAGGAGCACTTCCTGTCCACTCTCCTTGCAGGGGAATCACTCTGACCTCAGACTCTCTGACAGCACTCATGCTCCAAGCAAACTGACCTGACGGATCCTTCTGGAGCTCCTTTGCTGAGCACAGACCCCAGTATGAATAGTCCCTTGTCTTCCAAGAGCTGCAGACATAAGGCGAAAACTCCAAAAATAAAGCATATTTGATTGACATAGATCAATAAATCCTCAATTCACTAGGTCTGAAGGTGTATGAAGAAAAAGACTTTGTGGTAAATGTAAGCTCTGTGCTGGTGAAGCAATGCCATAGAATGAAAGCTAATATTACCTTGGAATCCTTATACCATCTGACGCATGTCATGATTTTTAATATTAGGTAAAAATGTCCACTTTTCAAAGGTGTATGAAAAGGCACTTTTCCAATTGTCTGAAATATTTCTTCTAAGACAAAGGCATTGACTACAGAGAGCAGCCTCTCATTTATTTTTTCCTTCTACTTCCCCCAACCTATCTTTCAAAGCTCAGTAATCTCTGCTTCCCTGCTGTTTGTCATATTTCTATGAAAATAAGAAGATATTTTTAGTAATTTACAAATTTTAAAAATCTGTAGTTGAATATACTCCTAGTCACAGTAAGCAAAATAACAAATTTGAAATGAATACATAATTCCCTTTTGTTTACTGGGAAGCTAAAATATGATTGTGCAAAGGCAACATTTGGTTTAGTAAGAATTCTATGCCTGCTGCTGAGAGCCAGGCTTGCTACAAATGTAAACAACATAATAAATGAGGATATATTTATCTGGGAATGACCTCTATAGGGGTGCTGAAATTCTACTATTCTTATTATATTATATTGAGGAGAAATATTACTTTATAATGTATAGAAAATCCCTCATCTCAGGATATTAGGGAAACTGCTTGGTTTCTGCTCTTCGTATTCCAAAGAAACAGTGAAAGCATAAAATTTTATAAACCTTAGTAACTATATTTCATTGCATTACTTATATATCATGTAGAAAAAAGTTCAAACCTTATTAGTTTTATTTTCTAGCTACTGCTACTTTAATATATATCTAAATCTTCTAAGATAACCAAAACCTCCTCAAAGCCTTAAACATTGTGTGGAACGTCAACAAAATAGCTAAATAGATTCCTTTTGTGATATATATATATATATATATATATATATATATATATATATATATATATAAAATTTTTCAGGGTCTCACTCTGCACAAGGCTGACCTGGAACTAGCTCACTCTGTAGACTCAGGTTGGCCTCAAACTCATAGGGATCCTCCTACCTCAACCTCACCAATACTGGGATTAAAGACATGTGCCATCCCCACCCCAGGCTTAAGTAAAGGTTTTCTGAAACCAAGAAAAAGATTGAAAATCTTCTTGTACCTGAAGGCCCAGTATAATGCTACCCATGCAAAGGGCAAGAAAATATGTCCTCATTTTGCTTTTGTTAAAAAGGCAAAATATTACTTCTACCCTTATAGTGTTTTCAACTGATTGAGAATTATATATTTAACTTTTTTTCTTATTAATTAGTTTTGTACTCAGTGAATACAGTCAAGTTGATACCATTGTTAGGCTCGTCCATGTCCTACCCCTCCCCCTGTCCCCTCCTTGTTGAGGTATATGGGTTATGCATTGTGGAGTTAGCCCACAGTTATGGGTAGGAGAAATGTCTCTGCGTATCATGACCCAACATGTGGCTCTGACATTCTTCCGCCCCCCCCCTTCTGCAAAATTTCCCCATGGAAAGCAGTTTAACTGAAGGAAAGCACACTAACCAAGTTTAGATTTTTGTGAATTGGGAACCCATGTAAAAAGTGAAGACCCTTCACCTCTGGAAAAGTAGAAAGCCCTAAATATTTTTATAAAATTGAGCAACAAGAGGTGTTGAAAAGTAACTGCACTGTGTGTGATGGCTAAAGGAAGATGAGCTTTCACAAATCCTACTGCATTCCGTTGGAGTGGCCCCACTGGAACATATCACTTTCTCAGGGCACGTGAAGGATAGATAGACATCTTTCATGTAGAAATGGTGATTTCCTATTTTCAAAAATATAAAGAAAATTAGACTTTCTTCTTAGACATGCTGGTCATCAAGTATATTTAACTCAAAATAATCCTTAAATCAAAGTGAATATTCTTGTGACATATTCTGCCAATTCCCTTCCTTGTTCCCTCAGCCAGAGGATACTGAGAGCTATGTACCTAGATTCACTGTATGCAGACTTTTATGAATTTCTCTTCCTCTGAGAGAGCTAAAGGCAACACCCCAGCTGATGAGTCTGTGACAAGCTCTGGCCTTAGGCCACCATGGAATGTTATATTCCACAGACACATGGACTGGTAGGTTTTCTAGCTCACCATACATAATATAAACAGCAGCATTTTTCAGGGGCTGGAGAGATGGCCCAGCACTTAAAGCACTTGCTTCCAAAGCCTAATGCAAGGGTTCGACCATGAGTACTCACCTAAAGCCAAATGCACAAAGTGGTGCATGTGTGTGGAGTTCATTTCCAGTGGCAAGAGACCCTAGCACAACCATTCCCTCCCTCCCTGTCTCTGTCTGTCTCTCTCTCTTCTTGAAAAAAAATATATATATATATGTGTGTGTGTGTGTGTGTGTGTGTGTGAGAGAGAGAGAGAGATCTCAAAGACCAGGAATGCACAGGCCTGTCGTCATCAGGAGTGAAGGAACTGACATCCCCAAAGTAGCAGTAGATGAGGATAAAAACCAGAGCTACTGGACAATGCAGATATTGTCCATACAAGGGCCAAAACTTAATTTCATGACTGCCCAAAGGGAGCTGGAAAGAACTAAAATTTCAAGGGTTTCAAATAATTAATAGTGAAAACAAATCACCAGACACTTTTCATATTATCTTATTAGAGAAAGAGAGGAAAGCCCAAAGTCTGCATATTACTCATGTGAATATCAAAGTGAAAAGAAAATTGTCTATTCAAGTTTCTTTCTCACAAATTTAATTAGGAAGTCTGCACCTGGCCTAGAAAAGTGGCCATTTTGAGTACTGGTGGCATTCTTATGTCACATTAGGAAAGACAAGAAGTCATTCAAGGGCTGGAGAGATGGCTTAGTGGTTAAGCGCTTGCCTGTGAAGCCTAAGGACCCTGGTTCGTGGCTCGATTCCGCAGGACCCACGTTAGCCAGATACACAAGGGGGTGCACGCATCTGGAGTTCGTTTGCAGTGGCTGGAAGCCCTGGCATGCCCATTCTCTCCCTCCCTCTCTCCCTCTCTCTTTCTCTCTCTCTCTCTCTCTCTCTCTCTCTCTCTCTCTCTCTCTCTCTGCCTCCTCCTCTCTGTCGCTTTCAAAGAAATAAATAAAAAATAAAGAAAAATTTTTTTTTAAAAAAGAAGTCATTCAACAGGTTTAACTTGTCACTGAGTAAAATCGACTTTTCACAGTTCTTTCACAGCATGGAAAAGTACATGCACTACAGAAGTAGGAGAATGATGCTTAAATTGTGTGAGCTCTATGTGGATAAATCAAAGAACAAATATTGAGAATTTTATGACATTTGCCTGATATGACAGTGGTAAAACTGAGTTCAAATAAAAAGCATCTTTTGAAAAAAAATGCTAATTCTCAATTCTCATTCTATATAGTACATCTGCTCGGTAGTGACAGCAATATATATAGGAAAAGTGTCACTTCCTAAATAGAAAAGTTACATCATTGATCTCAGATTAGATCATTGGTTGTTTATTTTATAATGCAGAATTTTTCTTGTACTTAAAATCTAGACAGCCTTAGATCTGCTCCTAATAAAAAGTATTCAAAACCATCAAAGAAAGTAATGTTGAAGAATAAATAGGTTTTCCTTTCTGACTAATGAAATTAAAATTGTCAATTTTTAAGCCGGGTGTGGTGGCACACGCCTTTAATCCCAGTACTCGGGAGGCAGAGGTAGGCAGATCACCATGAGTTCGAGGCCACCCTGAGACTACACAGTGAATTCCAGGTCAGCTACTAGTAAAATGAAAAGAAAGCACAAGCAAGCAATATAAGGTTCAAAAATTGGTACAGACAAGCAAAGATTTAAGCACATAATAAGTATAAACAATTTATATCAAATTTAACAATTTAGTAAAAAGTAAATATGTCTAATAATTCCTGAAATTAGCTTTAGACTTGTTTTAAATTTAAAAAAATAGTCATTTAAACCCCATTTCCTTAATGTAATGCTAATATTCCACATACCTACCCCTTTATCATCCAACAATCATATATATCCCAAAATACTCAGGACAAATAGGAAACCGTTTAACTTAAATTTCTAAGAAACAGTTAACCTTATATGATGTAATTTTTTTTCATGGCTACAAAACAAGGCTACCTAACTACATATTATCAAAAATCAATGTTGTATGAAGATTCACAATAAAAATACTACTTTTATTTTAAAGTTAAATTTCTAAGAGATAACCAAATTGAGCAGATAAATTAAAAATTCATCTGTTATCACACAACTCCAAAATCAGATATTAAAAATAATTTACTGATTCAAGATAAAAGCCGTTAGCAGACAATACAATTGAACTTACTCTAATAAAAGAAAGCTACTCCACATCTACCTTTAATAGAAACCATAAAACAAAATTATAATTTTTTAAGCTAAAAACTATACATATTATGTGTTTTGTATTTTCCATGCTTTTAGGTTTAAGATTGCTTTATAAAATTATAACAAACACTGTGTCTTTGTTTTTTTTTTAGAAGAGTGCTAAGAGTGGGAAGGGAGGGAGAATAAAAAGAGGACCAGAGCAATCATTGTAGTATTGATACATCAATACTATATGTAATCCTAACAGAAAGGAAAGCAGGAAGTCAGATTACCTCACTGTCATCCATCATTGATTCAGGAGGAGAATTTGAAGGGGGGAAATTTAAATATGGCCTGCTCCAGTTTGAGATGTTAATCATGATGAGAATAAGTTTCATCAGATTTTTTTATTATTAGTTGAGTGAAATAGCTTTTAAGCCAAATCACCTCTAGTAACACAACCATCTTCTGGTTACTTAATTAGCTACTCAAGGGCTCTGGCATGTACTGACATTTCCCTAGAGAGTAACCACATTGCTTTCATGGGGAGGAATGCCACCCTGTAAGCACTCTTTGGACTTAAGTGCAGGATGGTTTCTCTTGGCTTTGCTCAGCTTCCCTCAGGCTCGCAAGGAGTTAATGGTCTCACTGAAACCCATTTAATGTATTGTAATTTAGCATTTCTATACATTTTAGCCTACATATGATTTGGAATAATTTTTATTCTGAAGAACTTTTATAGCTTCTATAATTTCCATTATGTTTTTGCAAAAGTTCTCTGAGATGAAAAAGATGAAGTTATGGTCCCTGAGGCTATTGATCAATCTAGCAATAACAAAAGCTATTATATGTCTAATTTTAGGATTTTTTCGATTTTGAGTTCCCATAGCAACCATTGATAGATGTAAACTGCCACAGGAGCTGTTGGACTTTATGGGTGAAAACTCATTTTAAGGGTTATCACACCCAGAGGAAAAGACAATGTTTCCGCTAGGAATTGCCTCATCTCATAAGTCTCTTTTTTGTTTGTTTGTATGGTTGGTTGGTTTTTGAGGGGATATCTCAAAAGTTCTATATAAAAGTCAGATGCCTTCTGAATAAATATTAACAACCAAATGAAGTTATTATCTTGACTGCATCCTGTATCCTTCTGTGAACCATCTCATAATGTTCCATTCTCTCTCTCTCTTCTTTCCCAGAGCAATGAAGGTGAAAGACTGAAAACTTAAACCAATCATGTAGGAATATAGGGTCTCAAACACAAGTACTCTCTATGTTAGTTGAGTCACAGACATCACCAGATATTTGTAGTATGTTATATAAATTACTTTGGTATACTTGTGAACAAGTATCTAATATAAACTGCTTAAGATGAGGAATTATTTTGGCTCGTGAGCTCATTATTGCATGGAAGGCATTTCATAAACTGGTAGCAAAATTAAATTCAATCAAGGAAAAGGAGAACGAAGGCAGAAACTACAGCAAGGTATTGTCTCCAAGGCATACACGCCAGTGACTACTCCTCCAGCTGAATCTCACTTGGCACTTTATACCATCTTTCCATAATGTCATCATATTACAAATCCATCAAAGGATCAATCCATTCATTGGGCCACAGCCCTTGGGAAAAGTCTCTGGAAACACTCTCATACATACAGAGAGAGATGTTTCATTAATCCCTTATGTGTTTCTTAAACCAATCAAGCAAAATTCATGATTTAACCAACACATATGTTTGCTCTTGAGTATTATATTCCCTCAGTCATATGTGGGTTTAACTAAAGTAGAGGTTAAAGTGTGACAAGTAAAAAGTCCAATGACTAGTTCTGTTAACAAAGAACGTTATGGGCTGAAGAGATTGCTTAGTGGTTGAGGGCACTTGCTTGCAAAGCCTGACAGCCTAGATTCAATTCTCCAGTATACATTTACAGCCAGATGCAGAAAGTGGTTCATGCAAATGGGAGTTCGTTTGCAGTAAAAATAGGCTCTAGCATTCTCGTTCTCTCCTCTCTCTCTCTCCCCCTCTCTTGCTCTTCTTTCCTTGCAAATAAATAAATAAAGGTATGTTACAAAAACAAAACTACATAGAATGTTGTAGAGCGACAACTGTGCCAGTGATGCAGTGTTCCATATTTACTTAACATAGAAAGCAAAGCTCAGAATTAAATCTTGAACTGGGTTTAAAAACTGGGTTTATAAAAGGAGGATCTCAGCAAAGCAGACATGCTATTATCTTGTTTGAAGGATATTAGGGTAAATAGATGTTAAACACATATTAATAGAACAAAACAGCTAGATTAAATGTCTTTAAATTCCTATCTATGACACTTAAAATAAAGTTTCAAACTAAGACATACATGCATCATAGTAGGGGAAAACCATAACTGTAGATTAACTTAGATAGGATTGGACTTTTGTAGAACTAATTAGTAATTTCTTTTCTTTTTTTAACCTTTTAAAAAATATTTATTTATTTGCAAGGAGAGAGAGAGAGAGAGCACATTAGGGCCTTCAGCCACTACAAACAAGCTGTAGATGCATGGGCCACTTTGTACATCTGGCTTTATGTAGTTACTGGGGAACTGAACCCAGGTCATTAGGTTTTGCAGGCATCTTAACTGATAAGCCATCTCTCCAGCCACCCCATGAACCTTTCAAATCATCCCCTTTACCCTGTTATTTTTATAATCATCCCTACGTTCCTAAACATGATTAATATGGGGAAGGAACAAAGGTAAATATATACACATATATGTTTATATGCAAATATGTTTATTATTCCTAAATTTCTCTCTCTAATGACTGCCTCATTTCAGATCCTCACTAAGAAAGTATCATAGAGCCTCTTTCACTATAGTCCCTCCAACAGAGTATGTTGTCAAACCTTACATTTTGCTACTCTTATCCATATTGCGTTAATCTACTCTCTTACTATGAGGAAGATTAAGTGTGTTTCTGAGTTTATTTGCATATCTTTTTTTCTCAATTTTTATTAACGTTTTCCATGATTACAAAAAATATCCCAGGGTAATGCCCTCCCCATGCCATTTCCCCTTTGAAATTCCATTCTCCATCATAACCCAGCCCCATCTCAATCAGTCTGTCTTCTATTTTGGTGACATCATCTTTTCCCCCTCTTATGATGGTCTTGTGCAGGTAGTGTCAGGTACTATGAGGTCATGGATATCCAGGCCATTTTATGTCTGGAGGGAGCACTTTATAAGGAGTCCTGCCCTTCCTCTGGCTCTTACATTCTTTCTGCCACCTCTTCCACATTAGACCCTGAGCCTTGGAAGGTGTGATCGAGATGTTACTCAGTACTCCAGTCACTTCTTTCCAGCACTATGGTACCTTCTGTGTTGTCCCAAGGTCACTACCATCTGAAAAGAGAAGATTCTTTACCCAAAGTGAGAGTAGCATTAATATAAGGGTATGAATATTAAGAGACGTGCTTACTGGGCAGTTTGATAAGCATAGTATATACATTTATCCAGAAATCATCAGTTGTTATACTCCTAGGGCTCATGACTACCCCAGTTTGAAGTTTTCAGTATCAGGGATGTATTCCCTCCCATGGAGTGGGTCCTCCAGTCCAACTGAAGGGCAGTTGGTTTCCACCATGATAGATGTGCCACTATTGCACCCATTGGCTCATTTGGCCTGGCTAGCCAATTGTAAGGCTTGCAGTGTCGACCTTTGAGTATCTTCACTGGTGGTATCTCTTTCTCCCATTGAACTGCATGTAGAATGGCTTCTTCCAGCTTTCTGTTGGCTAGACTACATGGAGGAGGTTTTCAGCTCAGTTCCAGCAAGGTTTCTCAGTGGCCTTGCAGCCCAGGTATGTGGAGTCTTCAGCACTAGGGTGTTACCATCTGTTCCTGGTGGGAAACCATGGGCCTCGGCAATGGCCTATAATCTTTTGGGGGCATCAGGGACCTCCCTGGCCAACAACTCACTGGAAGGTATCCCATCCCTGGCACTGAAAATTTTCTAGCAATGATCTACCACTCCTGAGTGTTGCATTGTCCAAAATCAGAGGATTTCATATGATTTATTTATATCCTCTTAGATTTTGATTAGCCCTCCCTCCACCAATCCTTTACTCAATCTCTTCCGCTGACCTCATTTTGGGCCTTTTCACCCCCATTAATCTATCCTTCTAGTTACATATATACAATACCAACCTATTAAGTACCCTCCTCCCTTCCTTTCTCTTCCCTTTATATCTCTTTTAAGCTTACTGGCCTATGCTACTGAGTTTTTTCCTTCTCACACAGAAGCCCAATCATCTGTAGCTAGGATCCACATATGAGGGAGAACATGCAGCGCTTGGCTTTCTGGGCCTGCGTTACCTCACTTAGTATAATCCTTTCCAGATCCATCCATTTTACTGCAAATTTCATAACTTCATTTTTCTTTACCACTGAGTAGAACTCCATTGTATAAATGTGCCATATCTTCATTATCCATTCATCAGTAGAGGAACATCTAGGCTGGTTATATTTCCCAGCTATTATGAATTGAGCAGCAATAAACATGGTTGAGCACATACTTCTAAGAAAATGAGATGAGTCCTTAGGATATATGCCTAGGAGTGCTATAGATGGGTCATATGGTAGATCAATCTTTAGCTGTTTTAGGAACTTCCACACTGATTTCACAATGGCTGGACAAAATTGCATTCCCACCAACAATGTAGAAGGGTTCCTCTTTTTCCACATCCCCACCAGTGTTTATGATCATTTGTTTTCATGATGATAGGTAATCTGACAGGACTGAGATGGAATCTCAATGTAGTTGTAATCCGCATTTCCCTGATGACTAGGGCTATAGAACATTTTTTTAGATACTTATACGCCATCTGTATTTCTTCTTTTGAGAACTCTCTATTTAGCCCCATAGCCCATTTTTTAGTTGGCTTGTTCGATTTCTTATTTTTTAACTTTTTGAGTTCTTTGTATATCCTACGTTAAAAATCAGGTATGGTGATAAAAGCAGCCTTATTTTTGTTGCTCAGTATTATTTTAGATATTTGAGGCTTTTTGTGATTCCAAATGAATGTTTGGATTGTTTTTTCTATTTCCGTGAAGAATGCCACTGGAACTTTGATGGGGATTGCATTAAATATGTAGATTTCTTTTGGTAAAATTGCCATTTTCACAATATTGATTCTTCCAATCCAGGAACAAGGGATGTTTTTCCATTTCCTAGTGTCTTCTGCAATTTCTCACTTGAGCGCTTTATAGTTTTCATCGTAGAGATCCTTTACTTCCTTGGTTAGGTTTATTTCAGGGTACTTTATTTTCTTTGATGCAATTGTGAATGGTAGTGGATCTCTGATTTAATCCTCTGTGTGTCTGTTGTTAGCATATAGGAAGGCTACTGATTTCTGTGTATTTATTTTGTATCCTGCTACATAGCTGTAGGTGTTTATCAGCTCTAACAATTGGCTGGTAGAGCCTTTAGGGTCCTTTAAATATATATAAGCATGTAATCTACAAATAATGATAACTTGATCTCTTCCTTTCCAATTTGTATCCTTTTTTTGTGTGCCTCTTGCCTTATTGCTATGGCTAAGACTTACAGTACTATATTAAATAAAAGTTGGGACAGTGGACACCCTTGTCTTGTTCCTGATTTTAGTGGAAAAGCTTCCAGTTTTTCCCCATTTAGTAATATGTTGGCTGTAGGCTTGTCATAAATGGCCTATATCATATTGAGATATGTTCCTTCTATTCCCAATCTCTGTAGGACTTTTATCATGAAGGGATGTTGGATTTTGTCAATTGCTTTCTCTGCATCTAATGAGATGACCATGTGAATTTGTCCTTCACTCCATTTATGTAATGTATTACATTTATCGATTTGCGTATATTGAACCATCTCTGCATCCCTGTCATAAAGCCTAGTTGGTCAGGGTGAATGATATTTCTGATATATTCTTGTATTCTGTTTGCCAATATTTTGTTGAGAATATTTACATCAATGTTCATGAGGGAGATTTGTCTATAATTTTCATTTTTTGTTCTATCTTTGCCTGGTTTTGGTATCAGGGTGATGCTGCCTTCATAGAAGGAGTTTGGTAGGATTCCTTCTTTTTCTATTTTATGAAAAAGCTTAAGAAGCAATGGTGTTAGCTCTTCCCTGAAAGTCTGGTAAAATTCAGCAGTGAATCTATCTGGGTCCTGGGCTTTTTTTAGTTGGGAGATTATTGATAACTGCTTATATCTCCATGCTTGATATAGTTCTATTTAAGTGATTAATCTCATAGTGTTTTAATTTAGGTAGGTCATATAAATCAAGGAAATCATCTATTTCTTTCAGATTTTCACACTTTGTGGAGTATATGCTTTTATAGTATGTCCCTAAGATTTTATGAATTTCTCTGGCATCTGTTGTGATGTTACCTTTTTCATCTCTAATTTTATTAATTTGTGTCTCTTCTCTCTTTCTTTTGGTCAGATTTGCTAAGGGTTTATGAATCTTGTTTAATCTTTCAAAGAACCAACCCTTTGTTTTATTGATTCCTTGGAATATTTTTTTGTTTCTATTTCATTAATTTCTGCTCTAGTGTTTATTATTTCTTCCAGTCTACTGAGTTTTGGTTTTCCTTGTTCTCCTATTTCCAAGGCTTTAAGGTGAACCATTTGGTCACGTACTTGTGACCTTTGTAATTTCTTAATATAGGCATTTAAAGCTATAAATTTACCTCTTAGAACTGCCTACATTGTGTCCCAGAGATTATGGTATGTTGTGTTCTCATTACCATTTGACTCTATCAATTTTGTGGTTTCCTTCTTGATTTCCTCATTGATCCATTCATCATTTAGTAGCATTTGTTTAATTTCCATGACTCTATGCTCTGTAGCCTGCCTTGCTGTTGATTTGTAGTTTGATTCCATTGTGGTCAGATAGAATGTAAGGAATTATTTCAATTTTCCTGTCTTTGTTAAGATGTGTTTTTGTGTCCTAATACATGGTCTATTTTAGAAAATGTTCCATGTGGTGTTGAAAACAATGTATATTCTGCAGTATTTGGATGAAATGTCCTGTATATATCTGTTAGGTGCATTCCTTCTATGACCTCATTTAGTCCAGATGCCTCTCTGTTTATATTTTCCTAGGATGACCTGTCAATTGATGAAAGTGGGGTGTTGAAGTCACCAATGACAACTGTGTTTGGTGTTATCTGTGTCCTTAGTTCTAATAGCATTTCTTTGATGAATTTGGGGACCCCCATTTTAGGTGCATATATGTTTAGGACTGCAATGTCCTCCTGTTGGAGGGTGCCTTTAATCAATATAAAGTGGCTTTCCTTATCTTTCTTAACTAATGTTGCACTGAAGTCTACCTTGTCAGATATTAGGATAGCAACCCTTTCTTGTTTTCTAGGTCCACTTGCAGTGTCCATCCTTTGTAGAAAGGTGGGTTGCTTGGAGGCAACATATGGAAGGATCCTGCTTTTTAACCCAGTTTGCAAACCTATATCTTTTTGTTGGAGCATTGAGGCCGTTGATATTAAGAGATATTATTGAAAGTCATGTATTCATTTTTGCCATTTTTTGTAGTTCTTCCGGTTTTACCTTTGCTCTCTTGTGTTAACTAGTATTTGAGTATTGTTTGTTTTTTTCTGGTTCCTTATATGTGTGCTTTTCTTTCTTTTCAGCATGGAGGATTCTTTCAAGTATTTTCTGTAGAGCTGGTTTTGTCTTCAAATACTCTTTTAGCTTGCTTTTGTCATGGAATGCCCTTATTTCTCTGTCTATTTGAATGGATAGCTTTGCAGGATAAAGTAACCTTGGTTGACAGTTGTTATCTTTCAGAGCTTGGAATACATCACTCCACACCCTTCTGGCTTTTAAAGTTTGTGTTGAGTAATCTGCTGTAATACTGATAGGCTTGCCTTGGTAGGTAACTTGATTTTTTTTTCTCTGACTGCTTTCAATATTTTGTCTTTGTTTTGTGTGTTTGGTAGTTTGATTATAATATGGCAAGGAGAGTTTCTTTCCAGGTTTTGTCTGGCCGGTGTTCTAAAGGATTCCTGTATCTGCATTGACACCTCTTTCCCAATTTGGGGGAAGTTTTCTTCTATGATGTTGTTGAAGATGCCTACTCTGCCTTTGGAGTGAAATTCTTCTCCTTCTACTATGCCCTGAATTTTTATGTTTGATCTTTTCTTTCTTTCTTTCTTTTTTTTTTCTTTATTAGTTAGTTTTGTATTCAGCAAATACAGTCAGTTTGGTACCATTTAGGCTCATCCGTGACCTACCCCCTCCCCTTGGCCCCTCCTTGTTGAGGTATACGGGTCATGCATTGTGGAGTTAGCTCACAGTTATGGGTAAGCTAAATGTCTCTGCATATCATGACCCAACATGTGGCTCTGACATTCTTTTCATAGTGTCCCGAATATCTTGAAATTCCCATTCATACTTTTCTATTAGTTTGTCTTTCTCTTTGTTGGACTGTAGTAGATCTGCCACCTGGTCTTCTAGCTTAGATATTCTGTCCTTCTGGTTCAGGCCTATGTACCAGGTTTATTAGGTAGGTACTGACCTGGTGTAATCCCAGGTATCTTTTGGGATGATTTTGGTCTCTGCTCCTGCTTGAGTCCCGCTGTTGGTTCAAGTAGGCATGGCCGGGGTCCCTGGACTGCTGTTCTGTTCACTGGTACTGGGCTCTGGCAGTAGGGGAGGGGAAGCTGCCGATGCTGCTCTAGTTCTCTCACTGTTCTACGTGTTCTTCTACCTTGTGATCTGCTCCTCCCTTGTTCACTGCCATTCTCCCTTCACATTTCTTGTGTTTGCGGAGAGCTCCAGTATGAGTGGATAATCCCCTCACCTGGCTTTTCCTGGGGTTCAAGCCGAGCCTGGTCGCTGGCTGGCTGCTGCACCACTGCCGCTGCATTCCCATGCCATGTTCCCACAGACTGAGCTGCTTCTGCCTGCCTGTGTGGGCTCAGGATGCTGTGGATCTCTTCTATATCTCCACTGCCATTTCAATTTCCTATACACCTCACTTTTTAGTAAAAGTGTGTATCTTGCTGTTTTTTTTTTTTTTTTTTTTTTTTTTTTTTTTTTTTTTGGCTTTTCCCCACTAGGCTGCTTTGGCATGGTACGTATGCCACCATATTAACCGGAAGTCCCTGATTAGTAATTTCTAAGATATGATTTCCTGTCCAGTATGTAGTTCCCATTATTATTATGAAATAGTCAGTTTGTTTTGTCTCTTATTAAGGCGTAGGCTGGACGCCAAGATAAAATACTTAAGTTACCAGGAATATCACTTAAGAGGAACTGCAAATGTGCAGATTCTAAGAGATTATACTTAAGTATATACCAGGGAAACATGGCTTCTGCCATCACTGCATTTGATGTGTATACTTATATAAAACATATGGCTCAAACAAAGAAAACACATTTTATATCTTATCTCCTTTTATATAGGGTAGAAAATAGCTTTAATCTGTTAGATTTTTAATTTGATTGGTCATATATTTACTTTATTCTAATATGACATACTGTGTTAGATACCGGACAGGTACAAGTACGCATATAATTTCATTCCTAAGATACCAATATCTAACAGAAATATGTTGTATGTACAGCAAAATAAAATAAACAATTTGACTTGTTTGCTCAAAGAATAAAGTAGAAATGGAGGGTCAGAATGTGTAGGATGATTGAAACACATAAATACTAAAGAGCCTAGATTGTGTCTATGATTCTTGATTGCTTCAGTATGTACGAGGTTGAAATAAGACTGGAAAATAATAAAGGTGGGGCTGTTAGAGAAGGGTCGTATGTATTACTTATGATAGCTGTATTCTCTAGCTAGACAATTAACTCAGTGGGCATTGGAAATTGTTGATAGTTTTTAAACAGAGTTGTCATTTTTAAGTCATGAGGATAATGCTATAAACAATAGTTTCAAACTTTCCTGAAGTCCAAGAACATCTTGACTTTGGACCAGAGGACATTTGTTCTTTCTTTCATGCCTGTAGAGGGAAAGGCAGGGTTTGGAAGTAGCCTGTGTTAGGGCTGAGCTGAAAACATTATCCAGAATTCAAGCAAATGTTTACCTTCAACAGAACATATTGGTAAGGTCAGATACAAGAAAAAGCAAGAATATGATGAGTAATTAGTATTAATTAGTGTCAACTGCTATTTTTCCTGCAAAGAGCTCCTGCTGAGGAAGCAATGGGATGGCAGACGCTGACTATGCCAACAGCTTTCTTGAATGTCACCAATTTTGTATTTACAGAAAATACTGAACATCTTTTTTTTTATTTTATAAAAGATGATTAATTGGGGGAAAACAGATATGCTTAATGAGAGAATGTTGCCCTAGATTGTCAGCTTTTGTGTGGCTATGAGGGTTTGGAAGGTTCTTTCTCCTGACATGAAAGAAGCCTTGAAGATTAAGCAGCCATGAGGTATGTGCACCCCTCCCCATATTGAATATTGTCTTGTCCCATCAGCAGGAGGATTTCACTGGGTTTTAGTCTATTTATCATTCACCACAATTATATTGAAACTTCACATTATAGAGCCAGAAACTTATAGCACTTGATTATGGAGAAAGCTCCCTGTGTCTACAAGATTTTCTAGCAGCCAGTTGAATACTGTCCATTCAATCCTGTTGCAGCTAAGATATGTATATATATATATATATATATATATATATATATATATATATATATACACACACACACTGTGGGGAAAAGTTTAAAAATAGCATGTAATCCAGTAATGTGCCACAGGTCAATAGCGGATTTTCATTTTTTTCACATTCACAATTGAAAGTTCATGAGCTTCCTGCCTACAACAACCGCTTGAGTGCTAGAATAAAATGCTTTTCTCCTTTAATTCTAATCCCTACTAGAGACTCTTCTTGTCTTTGCAACAAATTGAGTTTGTGTTTTTACTTGGATAATTCACAAAATTTCAAAAAATACATCTGATAGAAGATCTCTACTCTTCTGGCTCTATGTGTATATATAAAAATATGGACTGCAAAAGTGTGCAATCTATCTTTAATTGTCAGTTTATAGGGATTTAGTAAGCTACATTTTACTCAATGCTCAATTTGCAAATCATTTAAAAAATATTTTGTACTCAGTCACTTGAGACTATTGCTGTAGGTCCTACTATCTTACATTCCAATACAATTGAAAGTTATGGTTAGAAGGCAGGATTCTTCAGGAGGCTGGAAGCAACAGAGTGTTGTAGACATTCTGATATACAAAAATGTAGAAGGATGCAGGGGTATTGAGGGGTTGGGACTAAGACAATTAAAAATACATGGGGCACCAGGCATGGTGGTGCATGCCTTTAATCCCAGCATTCTGGAGGTAGAGGTAGGAGGATCACCATGAGTTTGAGGTCACCCTGAGACTACATAATTAATTCCAGGTCAGCCTGTACCAGAGTTAGGCCCTACCTCGTAACCCCCCCCCCCAAAAAAAGTCGCAAAAACAAAAGCATGAGGCAATCCATTTTCACCAGCATCAGGAGTGTCTAGAAGGTGAGAGGGACCAGACAGTGAAGTACAGTGAGATTTCATGTCAGTAGCATATGTTCTTCAGGATTATTGATACTTTTATGTATTACCCAAACCAAATTATATATTGACTGTTGTCTATTGATCTACCCATGAATGTTCTCATTCTGTTTTTCTGCAATTTAGGGGCACTTACCTTGAAAATAAAATCATAGTTTCATGTTAGGCTACATAAGACACACCTTAAAATGTAAACAATTATCAATTTTAGTTATTCTTATGAAATTTTAATTTTGAAATTTCCTTATAATTTATTTCTTGTGGGGGAATGATATTGCCTCATTTTGACAAAATGTTTTTGGTTTTATAAGCACATATTTCATCAACAAGGATCTATTCAATGTCGACTAGATTTCTGGATAATAACACTCCTAAAGATATAAATAACATCCTATTTTTGCCTCAAATTTTCCATTAAATTTACATATGAAGTGCTAATGTATTAAAAATATAATTATAATTAAGAAATTTTTGTGACTGGATATTACAAGCTCACCTGTCACTCAGTGCATAACCTAAGGTCAAGCTCAGCCTTCTGAATGCTGAGATTACAGGTGTGTTCATGCGTTCGAGGCCATACCTGGTTAAAAATTATATTTCAGTCTAAAATATGATTATTAAATATGAAAGTGCATATTAGTAATACTTGGAATTAGATTTATTGATGCTCTACTATTTAATACATATTTTTTGGAATCAATAATTACTCAGAAAGAGAAGAATTTTTATCAATATTACTTTAAAGAAGAGGTCTATTATGAGGCACACTGAAGTAAAGTAATTTTCCAAGCAATATTACTACGTAACAATAGTGTTAGAACTTGGTCCTGTGCAGTGTGATTCCAGAACATTTGCCCCCATCACAATATGATGCCTCACTACCCACAGGAGGTGACACCTGGGAGAGGAACATCAGTTAGCAAAATTGATGGGAATCCAGCACAAAACACCTGGAGAAGAGTGTTTTAGGGGAAAACGCAGAAACAGGGAAGGTTTTTCAACTACAAGTCATTGAATAGTTTTACTTCTAAAATATAAGGGATGAAATAGTGAAAGATGCATCTAGAGACATGAGCTATTAAATAAACCTGCTAAGCCCCACATGGCATGCTATCCAGTGAGTATGTGATGGAGAGGATTGAAGTGCTTACAGGTGCACTGACATTGCATATGTGTAATAAATGGGGTGTAAGATTATCTAAGAAAAGGAAACAATGCTGAGTCTGTTATGCTATCCAGTCAAAAGAGAGTGAGAATTTGCTAAGCAAGGCTACAGGCAATGACAGCGTGAATGAAACAGATATAACAAGAACAACATCCAAGAAAGACCAGTGGAGTTGGCAGACTGGAGAGAGAAGAGCAGAGCAGACAAGACTGTCTGCAAGAACTCAGCTGGGCACCTGTGCAGACTATGGTAAAGCTATAAACTGTGGTTGAAACCACTTTTGTTGAAGGCACATGTTAAGAACTGCTTTTGAAAATGAACAAAAATAATGAACTCTTTTAAATATTTCCAAAGTTCCAAAGATGCAACTCTGCTGATTTAGTTATATAAAGGCTAGGAAAGAGTTACAAAACAACAAGGGAAAAACACATCATCGCTGGACCAAAATAAATCCACATACCCTGTGTTAGTCAACATTACATAATGGAGATATTTTTCTTCCTGTTCAAGGTCTTATACTAAATAGCCTTATTTCTTAGTATCTTCATCCATAAAATAAAGACAAAATTATATCACATCACAATCATCTAACATGTTTGCAAATTCCATGTTAGAAATGATTACTTTTTCTGTCTGAAGAACACCAAATTCTCATGAGGTTAAGACCAGCTTCAAATGAATACCTAACATGGGAATATCAGCTCTTAAGATGTCCAGATTCTCGAGGTTTATGAGACGCAATTTAAAAAATCTGTTCCCCATGATACTCAAGAACACCCTGTGGGATTTTCTGAAAATGCTCTGGTTATAAGCAAAATTAGTTACTTTATTTCTGAAAAGAATTGGAAGGAACACTACCCTGGAAGAATTAATGATGAAAAAATGAACTCAATATTTTAAAAATCAAGAATGATGAGAAGAAATTAATATTCTTTTCATTGACTTTAGTGCATGATTCCTGATTGGAGATAGGATTCATTAGAATGATTTTGTGATGATCCAGGTGATAACAATTGTCAAAATGTTACTCAGGGTGGGGCAAAGAGGTAAAAGACAATCTCCTCCCCACCAATGAAAACAGCCCATTCATTTTGCCAAACCAATTTTAAATCTGCTAAAACTCTAAATATAAGCTCAAACCATCAAGTTAAGTAGCATAAGGAACCTCCAAAGGCACCAAAATAATATATCAAAGTAAAAGATTGGTTTCATCAATCAAACATTCAATAACTTCAGATGTCTCTAAGCACAGATTTGTACAAAATCTAACCACAAGCACAAACTCAAATGAAATCCTTGTGGCTTTTCTGTGTGCATGTGTATTTATAAGTACATCACACAGAGAATGAATTCTTTCTACATGTATTTTAAAACAATCTGAAAGTTCCCTGAAGGGACACTTGCTCTCATGAATTAATCACAGATACCTGAGTAGTAGGCTATACTTAAAGACTTGTCCTCTGTTCCATTGAGCTCAAAAGTCTAGGAAATTTTCTAATACGATAGTTAGATTCAAAAAAACAATACCTTAGTAATCAATGCCAACTGGGTTTGCTAATGTAAAAGAAGACAAATAACTTGCAAACTGACGTGTTTTTAGGGTAAAGAAAAACACTATCCATACTACTTAATAACTCTAAAATTCAAACACTGTTATAAAAATGCAATACAAATGAACACTAGGGTCTAGACTCCTGTGAGATTATAAAATAATTTATTATATGTAAGAGCATATAAGGAAATTTAAATACTAAATTATATTCCGTAAGAAATGAATTTCTGGACTGTCTTGACATATATATACTCACATGTAAGGCATACATTATTTTGAATAGACAATAATCACACACAATGAAGCATTCTCTTATTTCTGAAATAATGTGTTGGATTAAAAGACTTAATACCTTAAAATATTTTCACTTTAATTTATTCAACCAACATCTTACATATGTAATATAGCAGTTAACAAGATAAAAATAAGCTCAACTTTCATGAACTAGTTGTACCACCAAGAAGTTATACATTTTAATTCAAAAACTAAATTTGCCCAAATTACTCAAATTTAAGTCAAAATAAGTTACTTATGAGCAAAGTGAAGACATAGTACATGGTGACCACATGGAAGAATACTCACCACAAAGGCTCCTATCTGCCCATTCAAGTGGCCCTCTAAAGAATTCTCAACATTTAGATCTCATTCATTGCTTTGGGCTATCTTGTCCCCTGCTCAAGGCATTCATGCAATTGTAATGTTTTTTTTTTTTTTCCCTAGATAATAATACTTCATTCCCCCTCAACTCTTCATTAAATTGGGACAAGAGATCTGCCTGTCACAGCCACAATGACAGAACATTTATAAATGTTGGCAGGGATGTAAGCTGCATTGCAAGAAAAAAAAATCTGTCTCCTACAAGGCATACAGCAATGTACATCTTGTATATCTACTTGAACTGTTAACAGTGAAATGCAAAAGGCAGGTAACATGTATCTGTAGATATTCTCCATTCTCAGATAGCCACAATCAGTTTCCTACAGGGCCATGTTTAAAAATTGTAACTTATTTAAATAACTTTATTTATACCACCAATTGTACTTTTCAGATAGTTATCACTTATAAGGAGATAACTGGGAAGGTGATTTCCATGATGTGACATAAGCACAATTACATTTGTCATATTAAGTTTTATAAAACACTTTAATATAGTTACTTACTTTAATCTGAGAAAATGATATAAAGGAAAAAGTGTTTGACAGAGAAAGTACATACCCGTATTCCACAAAGAGCAAACACTCTCATCATGACAAGTACAATTTTGGGTTTTTAGAACTGTTGCCTTTGCTGAGCCCATTTTTTTTTCTGTAAAAATGAGTGTTAGGTAGAAAATGGACATCTAAGATCCTACATAGTTTAAATTTTGGCTATTCAAGGTAGGATAAACACTTATGTTAAGTCACGCAAATAAGAATGGAAGGTCCAGAGAATTTAAGTGATATAGCCAAATGCATAAATGTGATTTGTCAGCCTCTGCTTAATGCTACACATATAGATAAAGTATGAAATAAGTTAGCCACCCATCAGTGGAACTAGAAATAATTTTGATAAGCAGTTGCAAAAGCCCTTACTTATACTCAACAGATTTAGCAATTAGCAATATAGGAAACTGGGATTTAGGATAAGGCTATACCACATAGTATTTGAGTCATAGCATTTTTATTTCTGTTGCTTTTTATTTATGTGGAACTCAAACTAGCTACACTGTATTTTATCTGGTAACCTGATACTCCCTGAAGAAACAGAAGAGATTTTAACTAACATGGAGGTATTCCCTGTTCCTATCTATTCTCTGAAATCCATATGGATGCGCTATGTCTAAACCTTTCAGATGTAAAAGCTTCTCTATTCTGCAGCAGTTCTTCCTTCCAGAATACTGGCCTTCAGAAAAAAAAGTAATATCTTCCTGTTCCTTGGTTTCTATACAGGTCTATATCACTTTTTTTCTTCTTAGTCCCATTTCTGTAGACATAGGTCATGCTCTTGCCTTTCTTAATTACAAATAGATTCCTCCATTTGACTGGTCCTTTGGTGTTCAGGTCTAACCAGAGACCTGCTCTCTGTTGCTTCAGGTCACATTTTTGGACTTCTAGATTGTGAATAGATGGATTCTGGTCATCCCTAATAGAGCTTATCATGCATCCCTGACATAAGAATTCCTTATAGACCGGGTGTGTTGGCACATGCCCTTAATCTCAGCACTCGGGAGGCAGAGCTGGGAGGATCACTGTGAGTTCGAGGCCACCCTGAGAATACAGAGTGAATTCCAGGTCAGCCTAGACTAGAGTGAAACACTACCTTGAAAACCAAAAAAGAATTCCTTATAGGATTGTCCTTTTGCCAAATCCCTCCACAAAATTTTGCAAACTTCCAAATAGTACCCCTATTCCTGGTTTGGAGCCTGTTACTCAGCTTGCTGAAGACCTAACACAATATAGCACATGGAGTAGAATGAGAGTCAATCCAGAACCTTCAGGCTTCTGTAAGATTGTCCTCATTTTAGCAGTTGGCCAGAAACTGCTTTGTTCATTATAGCAGTCAACAGCTGCCTGCACATATTTAAGATGAAAATAATTGAAAATTCAGATCCCCAATCATACCACCCACATTTTAGTACCCAGTGGTTACATGTACCTCATGACTACTATACTGATTAACACATGCCTATTACTCCTGTCACAAAATGTTTGGACAGGGCTATACTAGAACAAATCTTGACAAACATCTTCTCCATAAGAGCAGATCAGGGTGAAGTTTATCTATTCAATTTTCTCCTTTATTTTAAGGATTATTTAAAATATAAAAAAGTATTCATAACTGGCAGCCCAACAATAATTGGCCATTGGCCATACTGAGCACACAAGCCATAATTTACCAAGCTTCATGCCATTCTTTTTATTTTTATTTTTACTTAGAATAGTGGAGGGCCCAGAGTGAAATGGGGCCAGGGAGGAGGGAAAGGATGGTACCAACACAAGATGTATCCATGCAAAGTTTGTTTAGTTTTATTTTATGTATATTTTTTATTAAGAACATACTTTGGAGACTTCCAGTCAAGACGGCGTCCACCTAACCACTTCTCACCTCCTGGGGAAGGAAAGGCAAGACCTTTAGGGTTCATTGGGTTGTTCAGGGGTTTTCAGATTCTAGTAAACCTCCAGTAGGAGTGTGTGGAGGAGCAAAGTATGGAATCCACCTATTCCCATACTCTCTGATAGCCCACCAGTCCCCCAATACCCTCAAGCAGCAATCCTAGCCTCAGTCCAAGCCCCAGGTTCCTCCTGCATGAACTGAAGGCTAAGTGGGCCCATACCCACTGGCTAGTATAGGTCCACACATGAGCTCTGTACCACTCACAGCCAACTCCCACCCCCATGTCCATGGACCAGGCCAGCAGGCTAGTATAAAACTCCACACACAAGTGACATCTCACTCAGTGCTTCCCCCCACTCCCCTGCCTCCCATGCGCAGACCCAGGCCAGCAGGCAAAGATTCCCTCAACCCCACCCTAGGTATTTTGCCACCAGGGAGCTCTACACAGGAATAATTGCAGAAGATGCTTCAAGGGTACCCTATAGCATCCTCCAAAGTTAAATAAAATTCCTTCATTGTGATGGACAGCCCACAGCACAAAAGGAATAACATGAAAAATAAATACAAGTAAATCCAACAAGATTCCCATAACACAATTGATGTCTCTAATCAAAACAGAGAAGAGACAATAGGATTGGAACTCCAAAATGAAGATACAAGCTATGCAACCCTGGCCAAGCAAATAGCAGAACTTGCAGAATATCAACAACGGGCCAATAACTATATGAATGCTATCCTCACTAGATTAGACTTAACAGAAAAAAAGGGGTTCTGAAGATAGTTAAATGATCTGAAGGAGAGGGGGCAAAAAAGAGGACCTCAATAACAAGCTGGCTAAGCTCAATGAATACATAAATAAATGCAACGGTGAATTCCAAGAAGCATTAAGAAAATAAGAAAATGATGTGAAAGGGGAACTCAATAGAGGGATGGAAACTATACATTAAAAAAAACAGTAGAAAATACAAACCAAACTGAGCAAGCCCAAAACTCTATAGAATCTCTCAAGAATAGAGTCAGCCATGTGGAGGATAGAAACTCAGAACTGGAAGACAAAACAGAAGAAATAGTTCATGAGTCAAGAAGTTTTAATAAGTTCAAAAATTTTTGTGAACAGAGCATGAGGGAACTATGGGATACCCTTAAATATCCCAACATTTGGATCATGGGCATACCAGAAAAGGAAGAAATTCAGGCAAAAGGTATGGAGAAATTATTCAACAAAATTATTGAGGAAAACATTCCCACTCTTTCAAAGAAAGTCCCATAAAGTTACAAGAAGCTAACAGAACTCTAAACAGAGTGTACCAAATGGAGAAATTCTACAAGACATATTATCATTAAGACCATAAACTTTGATAACAAAGAGAAAATCCTAAAAGCAGCTAGGGAAAAATAGCACATCACATTTAAAGGTATTCCCATCAGAATTACTTCAGACTTCTCAAAGGAAACTCTGAAAGCAAGAAGGGGCTGGAATGCAACACTACAAACTCTAAGACCTTATGGCTTCCAACCCACACTGCTCTACCCTGCAAAAGTATCCCTCACAATAGATGGTGAAAGAAAAACTTATCATGATAAAACTCAGATTCACAATTATATGAACACAAAGCCAAACTTTCAGAGAGTAATTCAGGGAATTCTCCACACAGAAGAATCAAATAACCAACCTCAAGTGCCTACAAAAAGCAGATTACAATAACCAAACTCAGAGAGGGCACAAACAAACTAACTACAAGGTCCAAGAAAACACCAAACCACATAAACCACCACAATATCTTAGGGATTAAATCAAACCTCACAGTTATTACCCTAAATATTGATGGTTCTAATTACCCCATCAAGAGACAGAAACTAGCAGGGTGGATCATAAAATTAGACCCACTAATCTTCTGTCTTCCAGAAACCCACTTCATCACTAAAGACAGACACCTTCTTAGGGTGAAAGGGTGGAAAATGATATTCCAAGCAAACAGAAATAAGACAAAAGCAGGTGTAGCTATACTAATATTGGATAAAATAGATTTCAATCTAAAATTAATCAAAAAAGAAAACAGAAGGACACTTCTTACTTATCAAGGGAATGATGCAACAAGAGGATATCACAAGCATCAATCTTTATGCACCAAGCAAAGGTGTACCACAATTCATAAAACAAAATCTACTTGACAACAAAACAGAATATCCACCAACACCACCATAGTCAGGAATTTCAATACTCTACTATCAGCAATAGATAGATCATCAAACAGAAAATTAATAGAGAAGTAAGAGAGCTCAATAAAACCACAGTTCAATTAGACCTAAGGGATATATACAGAACATTCCACCCAAAATTCACAGACTACACATTCTTCTCAGAAGTCCATGGAACTTTCTCTAAAACAGATCACATACTGGGTCACAAAGACTGCCTCCATATATTTAGGAAGATCGACATAATTTCCTGCATGATAACAGATCACAATGCTGTATTGCTAGAAATTAACAACAGAAGATGTGTCAGGAATCCCATCAGCTCCTGGAAAATCAACAACACACTTTTAAACAATGAGTGGGTAGTGGATGGAATGAAAATGAATTTGAAAAATGTCTAGAAATGAATGACAATGAGAACACAACATACCCAAACTTATGGGACACAATGATTGCAGTCCTCAGGGGAAAAGTCATAGCACTAAATGCCTTCAAAACAAAGACAGAGATATCCCAAATCAATAACCTAACCATCCACCAAAGACACAGGGAAAACAAAAACAATCCAACCCCAACCAGGTCCAGATGGAAATAAATAATTATGATCAGAACAGAAATTAATGAATTTGAAACTAAGAAAACAATTAAAAGAAATTGATGAAACAAAGAGCTGTTTTTTTTGAAAAATAAACAATATTAATAAACCCCTGACCAATTTGATCAAGTGAAAAAAAGGGACACTTCAAATTAACAAATTAGAAATGAAAAAGGAGAGGTCACAACACATATAAATGAAATTTGGAGAATCACCAGGACTTATTTCAAAAACTTCTACTATACAAAACTAGATAATATGGAAGAAATGGATGAATTCCTGGGCACATGCCACCTACCAAAGATCAACTCAGAGCAGATTAATCTCCTAAACAATCTTATCACACACACATTGAGATTGAAAATGTAATCAAAATCTTCCCTCCAAAAAAGAGTCAAGGACCAGATGGCTTCTCAGCTGCATTCTACCAAGTCATCATGGAAGAAATGCAAACAATTTTCCTCCAATTGTGTCACATAATTGGACAATAGCAAATACGCCCCAACTCCTATGGAGCTAGTATCACCCTAATACCAAAACTAGGCAGACAGGCCACGAGAAGAGAAAACTGTAGGTGTATTTCGCTGATGAACTTAGACACAAAGTGAATCAAGTCCTTGCAAACCAAATTCAACAACATATCAAAAGCATTATCCACTTTAATTAAGTAGACTTCATCACAGAAATGCAGGGGAAGTTCAACATACAGAAATCTGTCAATATAATACACCATGTAACTAAGTTTAAACAGAAAAACCACATGATCATTCTGATAGATGCAGAAAAGGACTTTGACAAAATACAACATCACTTCATGATCAAAGCATTGGAGAGAAAAGGAATGTACTGTTTATATCTCAACATAATAAAGGCTACATGTAAATCTCCTAAAGCCCAAGTATTACTTAATGGAGAGAGACTGAAAGAATTACCATTGAGAAGAGGAACAAGACAGGAGTTTCACTCTCACCTCTGCTCTTCAACATAGAACTGGAAGTCCTAGCTCAAGCAATACGATAGGAGAAATAAATAAGAGGGATACAAATTAAAAACGAAGAAGTTAAGTTAGCCCTACTCACAGATGACATGATTCTATGCATAAAAGACCCAAGAACCTCCATCTCAAAACTCTTATAGGTTAACTCCTTCAGCAAAGTAGCAGGATACAAAATCAAGGCACAAAAATCAGTAGTCTTTCTACGTGCAAAACACAAAGATATGGAGAAATAAATAAGCAACATTGTCCCATTTTTAATGGCAACAACAAAAAAATACCTGGGAATAACATTAACTAAGGATGTGAAAGTCCTATACAATGAAAACATAAAAACACTCAAGAAAGATATTAAGGAGGACTTGAGAAAATGGGAGGACTTCCATGCTCCTGGATAGGCAGAATTAACATTGTGAAAATGGCAGTCTTACCAAAGGCAATGTACAGATTTAATGTCAATCAAAATCCCAACATTTTTCTTCACAGAGATAGATAGAAAAAATGATCTCAAAATTTATATGGAATGGCAGAGGCCTTGGATATCCAAGCATATCCTCAGCAAAAGAAACACCTCTGGAGGCATCACTATACCTGATCTAAAGCTATATTACAAAGTGATAGTAATAAAAAGAACATGGTACTTGCATAAAAACAGAATTATAGACCATTGTAACAGAATCGAGGACCCAAATTTGGGTGAAGTAACTACAGCTACTTGATATTTGACAAAGGCCCTAATAATAAAGGTTGGCAAAAAGAGATCATTTTCAACAAATAGTACTGGACAAACTGGATAACCACATGCAGGAAAATGAAACTCGATCCACACATCTCACTATGTACAAATATCAAATCCCAATGGATCAAAACATCAGTATAAGAACAGAAACTCTGCTACTATTGGAAGAGCAAATAGGAGGAACTTTCCCTGTTATAGGAGTGGGAAAAGACTTCCTGAACAAAACCCCAGTAGCTCAGGAAATTAAACAACCATGCAACAATTGGGATCTCATGAAGCTGAAAAGTTTCTTCACAGACAAATATACAATAAGCAGAGCCAATAGTTTACCCACAGAATGGGGAAATTTTTGGCTGGCTACACTACTGACAGAAGCCTAATTTCTAGAATCTAGAGAGAACTCTGAAACCTAAAAAATAAGAAGCCAAATAACCCACTCACTAAATGGGGCAGAGAACTGTACAGAACTTCCTCAGTTCACAGAGGAAGAAATACAAATGACAAACACAACATCATGAAAATGTTCATCATCCCTAATCATCACAGAAATGCAAATTAAAACAAGTATGAGATTCCACCGTACCCCACTAAGGGTAGCAAACTTTAAAAAATCAAATAAACACAAATGATGGCAAGGATTATGAGAAATAGGAAACCTCATTCACTGTTGGTGGGAATGTAAAATGGTACAACCACGATGGAAAGCAATATGGTAACTCCTAAAAAGCTTAACTGTAGAGCTACCAACAGACCCAGATATTCCCTTACTGGGTATTTACCCCAAAAGATCCATGCCTCAGTTCAGAGAAATCTGCTCAAAACCATGTTTATAGCTGTTCAATTCATAATACCTAAGAAGGACAGGCATGGTGACACACACCTTTAATCCCAGCACTTGGGAGGCAGAGATAGGAGGATCACCATGAGTTCAAGGCCACCCTGAGACTACACAGTGGATTCCAGGTCATCCTGGGCTAGAGTGAGACCCTACCTCGAAAAACATAAATAAATAAATAAATAAATAAATAAATAAATAAATAAATAAAATAAACATAATAGCTAAGAACTGGAATCAACCTAGATGTCCATCATTAGATGAATGAATAATCAAAATGTAGTAAATCTACCTGATGGAATTCTACACAGCATTACAGAAAAATGACACAATGTGGGCTGGAGAGATGGCTTAGTGGTTAAGCACTTGCTTGTGAAGCCCAAGGACCCTGGTTTGAGGCTGGATTCCACAGGACCCATGTTAGCCAGATGCACTAGGGGGCACACGTGTCTGGAGTTCATTTGCACTGGCTGGAGGCCCTGGTGTGCCCATTGTCTCTTTCTCTCTCTTTGCCTCTTTATCCCTCTGTATGTTGCTCTCAAATAAATAAATAAAAATAAACAAAATAAAAAAATGACACAATGAAATTTGAAGAAAAATGGTCAAACTTGGAACAGATCATTCTCAGCAAACTCACACAATCACAGAATAATAGTTGTATGGTCTCACTCATCTATAGTTCCTATCCTGAATCTTCCTGAGATGTTTACATACCTAATAAGCATCTTGAGGAACAGACAATAGGGAGGGTAAGGTGAAAGGAGAGGGTAAAGGTATGGGGCACACAAAACTGGACCCAAATGCAATGATACCATAAAATTCTATATCCTAAAACAGACTAAATGTTTGAACCTTTATCAGGTCCTTAGAGGGATCACCTGAATCACAGGGTCCTGGAGAAGGTATGATGAAGACTAACCTTAAACTTCTCCTGCTTCCCTCTTTCTCTCCCTCTTCTCTCGTTTTCTTTTATATTACCTATATTTTTCTACCTTCTTTTTCCTTGGTGCTGGCCTTTAGCTCCCAGTACCAGCATGTTGTTGACATCCACAAGGAACTGTTGATTAGAAAGACCTACAAGGTTTCCCAAAAGAAGACAGATTTCTGTCAGAGTACTTTAGGACCCACCAAAGGTTAATGGTAAGACCGTACTTCCAAAGGCACAATATGCTGTTGGTATGGAACATGGAGTGACCTGGCTGGAATCTGGAAGGGAGTCAGTCCCCAGACAGTTAGCTCATCTAGTTCCAGAAGGTGCTACATGAGCTACTGGGGGAAAGTTACCAACATCTCTCCAAGCAACTTGTGGTCTAAGGTACTCAGGAGCAAACAACCTGATGTGATGCTGGGTAACAAACAGCTCTTGATTTGAATAACTCAGTTTCACTTAGTGGAATGGAACCCATAGCTAGATCTGTGAACCAAGTCAGAACCATATCCAAAAATGAGCCCATTCTCCATCATCAAGCTCCCTCAAATCATGGACTACAAGGGGGCCTACACCTATTAAATTATCTCTAAAATAATAATGGTTATCTCATTTATCTGGTGCTAACTTCACTTCCATTGGAGAATTTGTTTCTCTTTTCCAGATGGATGTAGATCCTGAGGATAGAATCAGCCCATTGCACCACATCAGGGCCCCAGCTGAAACGGAGAGGGGAAATGAGAAAAAGTGCTAATTTCCTGGTGAACCTGGTACCAGCAGAAGGGTGAAGAAGATAGACAGAGAGAACACTCAACTCCTACTGAACTAAATATCCAGAGACACAGAGGCTCCCAAGACCTCATCACTGAAGTAGACCTCATAGGAACCAAACATGGCTCAGGGAAATTCACAGAAGAGGAGGTGGAAAGATTGTTAGAGCCACTGGTTGCAACATTATGCACAGAGACATTGCCTCCTCCCCATAACTGATGGCTAATAACACAATGCACGACCCACATTCCTCAACTAGGAGGGCCCCTGTGGAGGGAGGAGGACAGGGAATAGGCTAATGATGGTACCAACATGGCTGTGTAGATACTGTACATCACTAATAACAAAAAAGTACATATTTTGTATGGATACCCCATGTATTAGTACCATCTTTTCCCTGCTCTCTGATCCCATTCCACTGGGGGCCCTCCTCAGTGGGGTTGCTGGTATTCCCTATGGGGTTGTGGGTTATGCAGTATGGAGCAGCAGTCAGTTATTGTGGGAAGGCTATTCCTCTGGGTATGACATCCCAACCTGTGGATGTGAAAATCTTTCTGCCCCCCTCTTCAATAAAATCCCCTGATCCTGGGCAGGTCTGTTTTAAGTATGCCTCAGTGATGAGCTCTTAGGAACTTCTGGATTTCTGCTTTGGTATGTGTTCAGTATCCTCAGAGCTGTCTCCTTCACCCTGGCCCTGATCATCAGGTTTACCATGGAAGCAGCATTCTTGCTCATCTCACCAATTCCTTGTGGTTTTGCCTGGACCTTGACTAAGATGTGAGGGGCGTTTTACCCCTTCGGGTCTCACTGCCTTCTGAAAAAGTAAAAAGTTCCTCTAATGGAGAGTGAAGTCAGCATTGTTTAAGTTGGATAAGCATTATTAATTTAGGAAGAGTTTGGTGGATGTTGCCCCCCTTTTATCCAAAGACTGGTGGGAGCTTGGCAATGGAGAGCATAATCTTTGTTTCCATAGGATTCTGACCTGGTTATCAATTCCAGATATGGATTCCTTTCCATTGAGCAGATCCTTTAGCCAATCAGAAGCTATTGTTTTCCTACCAAGGCTGTATGCCACTATTGCACTGGAATGTACATTTTGTCAGGGTGTTTGCTTCTGAGCAGCCTAGACTCCTGGTTTCTCACACCATTGTTGGCCATTTTCTCACAGTGTCTCATGTAGTGTTTTACAGAATTAGACAGCCTGGGGGCTGACTCTCGTGCAGATTCCAACTAGGTCTCTCCATGTTCTGTGTTGGCAGCATATGGTGTCTTCAGCAATAGGGTATTACTTCTTACCTCAGGTGGGTAAACAAGTGTTTTGACAGAAGCCTTTCTTGTTTGGGGGACTTCATGAGTCTGCCTGATGAACACCTCAATGTGGGTAGCACCTATTTCTAGTACTGGAATTTATAAGTGAGAACCAAAATTTTTAAGGTTAGGTTCCATCTCATCCTCTACAAGGCCCTTCTTTTTGGACCCTCACCCAATACTACTGTTGAGGTTCATAACTTTTAGTATGCTTTCAAGGAGAAAGGTTTCTATGGCAACAATTCATTTTGGGATTAGTTTTGTGCTTATTTTCCCCTCCTACTCCACCCTTCCCCTCCCCTGCAAACCCTTTCATTCTTGTTATCTAGGCCTTAAATTGCCTATCTGATATGACAACAACTCAAGCTAACCCAGGTTAGGAACTGCAGATGAGTGAGAACATGTGGTGTTTATCTTTCTATGAGTGTGTGTGTTCACTGAGTATGATCTGTTCTAAGTCCACCTATTTTCTTATAAATTTCACTGTTTTGATTATTTCTTGCTGCTGAGTAGAATCCACTTGTGTAAATGTACCAGAACTTCATTATATGCTCATCCAATGATGGACACCTGGGTTGTTTCCAGTTCTTAGCTATTATGAATTGAGCATGTTTAATTTCCTGGGCTACTGAAATATTGTTCAGGAAGTAATTTCCCACTTCTTTATCATGGAGAGTTCCTCCTATTTTGTCTTCCAGTACTTGAAGACAATAAGGTGGTATATTGAGGTCTTTAATCCATTTGGACTTGATTTTTGTGTATGGTGAGATCAAAGGGTCTAGTTTAATTTTTCTATAAGTGGTTACCCAATTTGTCCAGCACCATTTGTTGAAAATGCTTTATTTTCTCCAGTTTATGTTATTGGCATCTTCTTCAAAGAGCTGTCATTATGTGACCTAAGGTCTGGGTCGTCAATTCTGTTCCATTGGTCTATATTTCTGTTTTTATGCCAGTACCATGCTATTTTTGTTATAACAGCCTTTTAATATAGCATTAGAATAGGTTTGGTGATACCTCCAGAGGTGTTTCTTTTGCTGAGGATATGTTTGGATACCTGAGTCCTGCTTCCATTCCATATGAATTTTGCAATCATTTTTCTATTTCTCTGAGGAATGATGCTAGAATTTGTATTGGTATTGCATTAAATCTGTATATTGCTTTGGGTAGAATAGTCATTTTCAAAATATTAATTCTACCAATCTAGAAGTATGGGAGGTCTTTTCATCTTCTCAGGTCTTTCTCAATGGAAAGCAGAATCATTATGTGGATATGATTCTGACTTCTTTCCCAGTTACAGATATGGTTTCCACTCCACTGAGTGGATCTGTTAGCCAATCCACGAGTATTTGTTTACCCACCATGGCTGTGTGCCACTATTGCGCTTGTGTGACCATCATGTCAGGTTGTTTGCTTCTGAGTCACTTAGACTTTGGCTTATTTGGACAAATGTTGGCCACTTTCCCCTGGTAGCACTACATGGCCTAATTATCCAAGGGCTGGCTCTCTTCCTTTGAGATTTTTAATCCATTTGGACTAGATTTTTGTATATGGTGAAATGAATGGGTCTAATTTCATTTTTCTGCATATGGTCATCCAGTTTGTCCAACATCATTTGTTCAAGATGCTATCTTTTCTCCAGTCTACATTACAATTCTGTTCCATTGACCTATGTTTCTGTTTTTATTCCAGTACCATGCTGTTTTTCTAATTATGACTGTGTAATACAAGTTTTGATTTGGTATGGCGATACCTCCAGAGGTGTTTCTTTTGCTGAGGACATGTTTGTATATCCAAGGCCTTCTGCCATTCCATATGAATTTTGAGATCATATTTTCTATCTCTGTGAAGAATGATGCTGGTATTTTTATTGGTATTGTGTCAAATCTGTATATTGCTTTTGGAATAATTATCATGTTCACAATGTTAATTCGACCTATTCAGGACTATGGGAGCACTTTCCATCTTCACAAGTCCTCCTCTATTTCCTTCTTGAGTGTGCTTATGGTTTCATTATATAGTTATTTCATATCCTTGGTGTGGTGGTTTGATTCAGGTGTCCCCCATAAACTTAGTTGTTCTGAATGCTAGGTTCCCAGCTGATGGAGATTTTGAAATTAATGTCTCATGGATGGAGTGTATTGTTGGGGGGTGGGGTCTTCTGGGTGTTATACTCAGTTTCCCATTGCCAGTGTTTGGCACAATCTCCTGTTGCTATTGTCCACCTTATGTGGGCCAGAGGGTGATGTCCACCCTCTGCTCATGTCACTTTTATCCCTGCCATTGCGGGGCTTCCCCCTTGAGCTTGTAAGCCAAAACAAACTTTTTTCCCCCACAGGTTTCTCTGGATTGGGTGATTTCTACCAGCAGCACGAACCAGGCTGCAACAGTAAAGTGGTACCAGGAGTGGGGTTTCTGCTAGATGCCTGACTCTGTGGCTTTGGTCTTTTGGAGCTGATATTCAAGAGGAATGTGGAAAGATTTGAAACCTTGGCCTAAAAGATGCCTTGCAGTACTTTAAGTACAGCTTGATGGACTATTCTGGTCAGAGTTGAAAAACCTAAATGTAGTAAGAACTATGGACTATGAGGTTTGGCTTATGAGGGTGAGAAAGAGCTTGGCTTGGACTGGGCCAGAAGTTTGTGTGAGGTTTGCTGTTATGCCCAGGTCCTGAGAAGTTGTGCAGGGTTGCTTTGTGTACAAATGAACTGGTGTTAGCAGAGGGATGTGGAACAGAAAAAAATGAAATCTTTGGGTATAAACTTCTGCCCATTCATCTGCAAGTTCTTTGACAGATTACAACCTTTGAGATTGAGCCAGCTGACCTGCACTGGGGCAAGGGGAGGAATGAAGACTCTTTTGAAGGGGCCTGAATGCTCAAGGAGTGTCTTGTTCTTCAAAGTCTGTTTTATTCCCCACACCTGGATTAACAAATTGGCACCCTGCCTGGTATTGCGTGGTATAAGAAATGCTGGAAAGAGATTCATTGAGTTTGCACCATGGTCCTGTGTTTTGGAAATGGCCATGGGCAGTGTAAAGCAGGTTTGCTGGATGCCTGCATGTAGATGCCTATTGGGCCATGAGGATGAACCATGGGTTGTGGTGGAGACCCAGTGGAGCTGCTAGGACCAAGAGATGGCTCCTCAGGAAAGCTGCCGGCTCTGATGAAGTTTTCCAGGACTGTGAGTAGCCTCACTGGAGGGGCAGAATTGGAGTACCAGAGACTTGTTGCTGGTTAGAATTATCAGACTTGGAGATTTGTCACCAGCTAGAGTTGTTGGACTTAAAGCTACAAAGATTGATGTTTGTCCTGGTTGTTTTAAATCTTGTATTTGTTGCATATTTCTTTGCTATGCCCAATGCCATCTTTTGTACTGTGAATGTTTATTTTGTGCCATTATGGGTTTTTGAGGGATTATTTTTTGGTAATATGGCTCAGTTAAAAACCTTGGATTACAGGGATGTTTGAACATCATTGGAATTGATAAAAACTATGAGAACTTTTAAAGTTGGATGAATGCATTGCATTTTACATCATGTATGGTTATCAGTTTATGGGGGCCAGGGGCAGAATGTTGTGGTTTGATTCAGGTTTCTCCCATAAACTTAGTTGTTCTGAATGCTAGGTTCCAAGCTATTGGAGATTTCAAAATTAATGCCTCCTGGATGGAGCATATTGTTGCGGGGGTGGGGGGCTTATGGGTGTTATAATCAGTTTCCACTTACCAGTGTTTGGCACACTCCCTGGTTGCTATTTTGTAACTTATGTGGGCCATGGTATTATGTCCACACTCTGCTCAAGTAGTCATTTTCCCTGCAGTCATGGGGCTTCTGCCTTGAGCCTGTAAGCCAAAATAAACCTCTTTTTTTTTTTTTTTCCACAAGCAGTTCTTGGTTGGGTGATGGTAGCTTCATAAAAGGAGTCATGGAGGATTCCCAGGCTCTGATTATTTAGAACAGTTTGTGAAAAACTGGTTTCAATTCTACTATGAAGGTTTGATATAATTCAGCTGAGAAGCCATCTGGTCCCTGACTTTTGTTTTTTGGGAGGTTTTTATTAACTTTTCAATCTCCATGGATGTGATACATTTATTTAGGAGATTAATCTTCTCTGAGTTCAGTTTTGGTAGGTGGTATGTGTCTAGGAATTCATTCATTTCTTCTAGATTATTTAATTTTGTGGAGTTGAGGATTTGGAAGTATACCCTGATGATTCTTCCAATTTCATTGATGTCTGTTGTGATCTCTCCTTTTACATTTTGTATTTTGCTAATTTGAGTCTTTGTGTTCATATAATCACAGAGTTGACTTTTTTTCATGGAAAGCTTTTCTTTCACTATCTAGTATGAGGGATACTTTTTCTGGGTAGACTAGCTTGGGTTAGAATCCATAGTTTTTCAGAAATTGAAGTGCTCCATTCCAGGCCCTTCTGGATTTCAGGGTTTCCATTGAGAAGTCTGATGTAATTCTGATGGACTTGCCTTTGTATTTCGTGGATTGCTTCACTTTTGCTGCATTTGACTCTCTCTCTCTCTCTCTTTGTTTTTGTTGTTAAGAGTTTTATCTGTGATGTATCTTGGAATTTCTCCTTTCATCCTGTCTGTTTCATGTTCTGTGGGCTTCTTGTACCTGGATCTGCCTCTCTTTTGTGAGATTCAGATAATTTTCTTCAGTAATTGTTTGAATATATTCTCTATGCCACTGGTGGATTTCCTCTCCTCCTGGTATACCCATGACCTGGATATTTTGTTGTTTTAGGGTAGCCTACAGTTCCCTCATTTTCTGTTCACTTGATTTTTTTGAAAGTAGGAAGGATTTTGGACTCCCAATCATTTTCTTATGTCTTATCTTCCAGATCAGAAGTTCTGTCTTCCACATGAGTAACTCTGTTGGTGAAAGGTTCTCAAGACGTTTTCATAACATCTATTTGATTTTTGTTTGTTGTGGTGTTAGTTTCTATCATGTCCATCTTTTTTTTGATGGTTCTTATTTTCTTGATGCTTCCTGTAGTTCATTCTTGCATTTTATCAAGTTTCATTAAGCTTAATCAACTGGTTATTGAGATCTTCCATTTCTTGACTTACCTTCAATTTATTCATGTCTCTTTGGAGGGTTTTAACATTTTCTTCAATCAAGTTAAGCCTACTCATAAAAGCTGAATGCTGTACAGATATTTCTGTTTGATTTCATTGATACGGTTATTGGTTCTTTGATAGTTTGCTTAAAGTTCAGCAATATTTTTTAGTCAGCATCTCATTTGTTGTGTTTTCATTTTTATAATGAATTTCTGTTGCTTTCTCTAAGAACTCATTAGAGGCTTTAATTGTAGGACTAGGCATCCTTGGTGGAGATCTCTCAGTTTTCTGGCTGTCATTGGCATTTTTGCATTGTTGTCCACCCATTTTTGGAAGATTCTTTATTTTATTGAGGTGGAAGCAAGTTTTTGTCTTTTGGCCTATTTACACTCTGACTCAGCTGAACAGGGATCTTGGTACCTAGCGGCCAGTCAGGATACCACAGCAGAAGGCCTATTTCACATCTAACACAGGGACCAGACCTCCCCAGGCAATGCACAATTGGACCTTCCAGGACCAGGGGACTAGGAGCAGCCTGGAAATGGGCCAGGCCTACTCACTCCAGACTGGCATGCCTGCTCACACACTGTCTGCACAAGGAACTCAGACTGCGGAGGTGGGAGGTGCTCAGAAAAGATTCTGGCCTATTCAGTTTGGACCACTGTCCCTGCCTACACACTACCCATGCAAGAAACTCAGATTGGGGTAGGTGTGAGGAGCCCATATACAGGGGTCTCGCCTACTCAATTCAGACTGCCACACCCGCCCACACACTATCCACATAAGAAACTCAGACCTGGGAGGTGGGAGGAAATCAGAAGTGGGTCTTGCTTACTCACTCCAGACCACCTTGCCCACCCACACACTGTCTGCATAAGGAACTAGACAGCGAAGGTAGGAGGAGCCTGGAAATGGGTCTGACCTACTCATGCCAGACCATTGCACCTGCCCACACACTGTCCTCACAAGGAACTCAGATTGGGGGCCTTCACATTTTTATATTATGGTGATGCTAGATCTTAAAAGGAGTTCAGGTGAATTCCTGTTATCTGATTTTGCAAAACAGTTTAAGAAAAATTAGTTTCAGTTCTTCAATGAAGGCTTGATAGAATTTGGTCAAGAACCCATGCAGTCTTGGAGTTTTTATTTCAGGAAGACTTTTAATTACCTTTACAATCTTGTCAAACGTGATAGGTTTAGGAGATTACTCTGCTTTGAGTTTAGTTTTGGTAGGTGGGGAGAAATTGATGTCTAGAAATTCATCAATTTCTCCCCAATTTTCAAATTTTGTGGAGTAGAGGTTTTGGAAATATGTCCTGATGATTCTTCTAATTTCATTGATGTCTGTTGTGACCTCTATTTTTCATTGCTGATTTTGTTAACTTGAGATTTCTCTCTTTATTTTTTTTCATTTGATTAAATTGGCCAAGGGTTTATCAATCTTGTTTATTTTTTTTAAATCTCTTTATCAATTTTCTTATTTCTATAGTTTCCAATTCATTAACTTCTGCTCTGATATTAATTATTTCTTTGCATCTGGAGCTCTTATAGTTGGATTCTTCTAGTTTTTCCAATGCCTTTAGATGGATGGTTAGCATGCAGATTTGAGAACTGTTCTCCCTGCTTGTGTTACAAAGGCATTTAGTGCTGTGAACATCCCCTGTAGGACTGCCTTCAATGTGTTGCATAGGTTTTGATAAGTTAGGTTTTCATTATCATTCAATACCAGAAATTTTACAATTTCTCTTTTCTATGTGAGAGACTGTGCAGGAGGGATAGAGATAAAGAGAGAAAGAGAGAGAAAGGGGGGAAGGAGAGAGAATTGACACATCAGGGTCTCCACCTACTGCAATCAAACTCCAGACATGTGTGCCATCTTGTGTGGATGTGCAACCTTGTGTGCTTGCAACACTTTGTGTGTTTGGCTTATGTGGAATATGGAGAGTTGAACATGAGTCCTTAGGCTTTGCAGGTAAGTTCCCTAACCACTAAGACACCTCTCCAGCCCTATAATTTATTTTATTATTATTATTATTATTACTGTTAGTTATGTAAATAGTGTGTATACAGCCATGTTGGTTGACCTGTTGATCAGAAAGACCTATTAGATCTCCCAAAACAAAGAACAGAGAATTCTGTCAGAGCACCTGATTACTCACCAGAGGTTAATGGTAAGCTGCTGATGACAGCATACACTGTCAGCACAAACTATGGAGAGATTTGGTTGGAATCCAGATGAGAGCCACTCCACAGACAAATAGCCCATCTAATGCTGGAAGGAGCTACATGAGTTACTGGGGAAAAATGGCCAACATCGGTCCATGAAATGCAAAATATAAACAACTCAAAAGCAAACAATCTGACACAATGCTCACAAAAATGCCATAGTGGCACACAGCCATGGTTGGTAACCACCTGCTCTTGGATTGGCTAACAGATCTGCTCAGTGAAAAGTAAACCATATCTGGAACTGGGAAACAAGTCAGAATCATATCCAGATAATTATTCTGCTTTCCACTGTCAAGCTCCCAGTAATCTTGGGGGTATAAGAGGGTCTACACCCTTTATTTATTTATTTATTTTCTTCATATTCTTTTTTATTAGTTATGTACACAGTATATATACAGCCACAGTATATAAACAGGGACCCTCATTATTGGGGAATGTGAGTCATGTATTATGGGGTTAGCCATCAGTAATGGATAAGAAGCAATGTCTATGTGCATAATGAACCAGCTTGTGGCTCTAACAATCTTTCCTCTCCATCTTCCACAAATTCCCTTGAGCCACGATGGGTTCATTTTAGGACTACTTCAGTGATAAGGTCTTTGGCACCTCTGTGTCTCTGGATATCTGTTTTGATAGGAGTTGACGGGTTCTCTGATTCTGTCTCCTTCACCTTATGCTGGTACCAGGTTCACCAGGAGAGCAGCACTCTTGCTCATTTCCCCAATTACTCTTGGTTTCAGTTGGGGCCCTGATAAGGTGTGGTGGTCTGATTGTCTCCTCAGGTTCTATGTCCATCTGAAAAAGAGAAGCATATTCTCCAATGGAAAGTGAAGTCAGTACCAGATAAATGGGATAACCATTATTATTTTAGAGAGAATTCAAAAGGCTCAGGCCCTCTTGTAGCCCACAATTATTGGGAGCTTGACAATGGAGAGTGGGCTCCCTGTACAGTTCTCTGCCCCATTTTATGAGTGGATTGTTTGATTTTTTATTGTTTAGGTTTTTGAGTTCTTTGTAGATTCTAAAAATTAGACCTTTATCAGTTTTATACGTGGTATAAAAATTTTTCTACCATTCTTTGGGTAATCTATTGGCTCTTCTAATTGTATGTTTGTCTGTGAAGAAAATTTTCAGTTTCATGAGATCCCAATGATTGAGTCATTGTTGAAGTTACTGAGCTAGTGGGGTTTTGTTCAGGAAGTCTTTTCCCATTCCTATATCATGGAAAGTTCCTCCTATTTTTTCTTCCAGGAGTACTAGAGTTTTTGATTTTATATGTAGGACAGCATTAGTCAAGGTTCTCTAGGGGAACGGAACTGTTAGAATGAATTATCTTTACAATAATTTAAAATGAATAAATTAAAAATATAAAGGGAATTTATTGGATTAGATTATGGTAGTCCAATAGCAGTCCAATGCAGGCCTTAGAATCAAAGAACCCAGTAGCTGCTCAGCCCATGTGGCCAGATGCCTCAGCAGTCCCAATATAGCACTGAAGGTCTGGAGGCTTCCTGAGGAGCTACTGGTCTTCAGTCTGCACTGGTCTTGAATGCACGCTGGAAGGCAGCAAGCAGCTCCAGCAGCCAAATGGAAGGAAGGAAGGGTGTCTGTTCACCCAGAGCTTCCTTATATAAACTCGCCCTCTGACAAGGGCTGCCCACTCTGGGGGAAGGGCTCACTCTGGGGGAAGGACATCCTTCTTCAGTTCCTTCCTGGAAGGGATTTCTGTAATTACTAACAGATCAAGTTGACAACACATTAACTATCACAAGGTCTTTGATCCATTTGGGCTTGATTTTTGTGCATGGCAAGATGTGTGGATCAAGATTCATTTTCCTGTATATAGTTATACAGTTTTTCCAGTACCATTTTTTTTATTATTATTATTATTAGTCAGTTCTGTATTCAGCAAATACAGTTAGTTTGGTACCATTATTAGGCTCATCCGTGACCTACCCCCTCCCCTTGGCCCCTCCGTGCTGAGGTATACAGGTCATGCATTGTGGAGTTAGCCCACAGTTATGGGTAAGCTAAATGTCTCTGCATATCATGACCCAACATGTGACTCTGACATTCTTTCCGCCCCCTCTTCCGCAAAATTTCCCTGAGCCATGTTGGGTTCAGTTTTGGTCTGCTTCAGTGATGAGGTGTTGGGGGCCTCTGAGGCTCTGGCTCTCTGATTTGGTAGCAGTTGATTTTTCTCTGTGCTGATCTCCTTCCCCCTTGTGCTGGTATCTGGTTCGTCAGGAAAACAGCCCCCTTGCTTGTTTCTCCAATTTTTCTTAGTTTCAGTCTGGGCCCTTTTGAGGTATGATGGGGTGGCTCTCTCCTTAGGATCTACATCTATCTGAAAAAGAGAAGCAGATAATGATATATCTATTACTGATAGTGGAGTATCAAAGTCCCCAACTATAATGGTGTTGGTGGTTATTTCTTTTTTTTTTTTGTCAAGTAGATTTTGTATTATGAACTATGGTGCACCTGTGTTTGGTTCATAAAGATTGATGATTGTGAAATCCTGATGTTGTTTTGCTCCCTAGATAAGTAAGACATGGCCTTCTTTTTCTTTTTGATTAATTTTGGATTGAAATATATTTTAGCCAATATTTGTATATCTACACCTGTATTTTTCTTATTTCCATTTTATTAGAATATCATTTTCCACCCTTTCACCCTGAGAAGGTTTCTGTTTTTAGTAGTGAGGTGGGTTTGTGTAAGACAGCAGATTTGGGGGTCTAATGTTCTGATCCACCCTGTTAGCTTATGCCTCTTGGTGGGGGAATTAAGGCCATTAATATTTAGAGTAATAACTTTGAGATTTGATTTAACCCCTAACATATTTTGGTGGTTTATGTGGTTTGGTGTTTTCTTGGACTTGTAGTTTTTGGTTCCTTCTCTGAGTTTGGTTATTGTGATCTGATTCTTGTAGGCACTTGAGGTTGGCTATTTGATCCTTCTGTGTACAGAATTCCCTGAAGTACTCTCTCCAGGTTTGGCTTTCTGTTCATATAGTTGCAAAGCCAAGTTTTATCATGGAAAGTTTTTCTTTTACCATCTACTATGAGAGATACTTTTCCTGGGTAGAGCAGTTTCAGTGGGAAGTCATAAGGTCTTATCATTTGCAGGGTTCCATTCCAGGCACTTTTGGCTTTTGGGGTTTCCCTTGAGAAGTCTGCAGTAATTCTGATGGGGTTACCTTTATATGTAATGTGTTGTTTCTGCCTAGCTGCTTTTAGGACTTTCTCTTTAGTATTGATGTTTAGGGTCTTAATGATAATATATCTTGGAAAATTTGTTCTTTGGTCCAGTCTGTCTGGAGTTCTGTTAGCTTCTTGTAACTTGATGGGACTTTCTTTTGAGAGAATGGGAAATTTTTCTTTGATAATTTTGTAGAATAAGATCTCCATCCCTTTAGTCTGAATTTCTTCCCTTCTGGTATTCCCATGATCTGAATGTTGGGACATTTAAGGGTATCCCACAGTTCCCTCATGTTCTGTTCACAGAAATTTTTGAACTTATTGAAACTTTTGAACTCATGAGCTGTTCCTTCTGTTTTGTCTTCCCATTCTCAGTTTCTATCCTCCACATGCCTGACTCTATTCTTGACAGCTTCTATACAGTTTTGTGAATGTTGAATTTGGCTTGTATTTTCTACTGCTTTTTTGTATACAGTTTCCATCCCTCTGCCACATTCTTTTTCTGCATCATTTTCTGATTTTCTTAATGCTTCTTGGAATTCATCCTTTCACTTATTTATTTATGTATTCATTGAGCTTAGCTAGCTTGTTATGGAGGTCCTCTTTTTTTCTCTCCTTCACATCATGTAACTGTCTTTGGAAACCTCCCTGGTTCTTTCCTATTAGGCCTATTCTAGTGAAAACAGCATTCATACAATTATTGGCCCTTTGTTGATTTTCTGCTATTTCTGCTATTTGCTTGGCCTGGGTTGTATAGCTTATATCTTCATTTTGGGGTTCTGATCCTTTTGTCTCTTCTATGTTTTGATTAGAGACATTGATTGTGTGACTGGGGAATCTTGTTGGATTTATTTTGCATTTATTTTTCCATGTTATTCCTTTTGTGCTGTTTCCTGCTCATCACAGTGTAGGAATCTTATTTAACTTGGGGGGAAGCTGTAGTCTACTCTTGAAGTATCTTCAGTGATTATTCCCTTTTATGCTTGCTTCAACTAGGCTTCTGATGGCAATGGGGCCTGCCTGCTCAGAGGGAAGGAGCCCGTAAGGCTCTGGTGGGGGGCCTGGGGCCTGATGAATGGTCTTATTGTTTGGTGATTCAGGGTATGGGACTGTGTTGTCAGGTGGCCTGAGGGGACAAAGGGTGGGGGGGGGGATTGGACAAAGCACACTGATGTGTGTCTGGGCTGTGGAGGTGGGAGGATGGGAATACATGGTGGTTCTGTTATGCTGTAGGGTGAGGGGATGGGATAGCAGGTCCATTGGGCCACTGTAGTAAGGGATGGATGGGACTGCTGAGTTCTTGAAAAGCCAGGGTGGGTATGTGGGACTGCTGAGATTCAGGTGATGTGCAAGGGGGTTGTATAGTTCCCCTCCAGTGGGTAAACCTAGAGAGGGGGAAATACGGAAAGCCAGGGGGGACACTAGCCTGCTGGCCTGGGTCTGCACAAGGGGGGATGGGATAGCAGCAAGTGAGGTGACATTCATGCATAGAAATTCCCTAGGGGAACAATAGCCTGCTGGTCTGGGTCTGCCCAAGGTGATGCAGGGCAGCAGTGAGTGGGGCGGCAGAATGGAGGTCCCCTGGGGGAATGCTAGTCTGCTGGCCTGGGTTCACACATAGGGGTGGGGGGTGGCAGCAAGTGGGACAGCATTCATGTGTGGAGGTGCCTTGGGGCCACAGTAGCCTTCTGGCCTGGGTCCTTGCACAGTGATGTGTTGCAACAGTGTGCAGGTCATCTGGGATTCAATTTAATCCTTCCTATGATGGGTTGTTATATGTATTTTGGTGTTTTGTGCTTTGTATTTGTTTTTGAGGCTGCTCTTGTTTTATTTATTGTGATATTCTTCTTGTAGGCTCTTGAGATTTGTTGTTTGACTTTTCTGTTGGGTTGTTCCATGGAGTATATTACTGTAGGTTTGGCTTTGTATTCATATAATCATAAAGTTGACTTTTTTCATGGAAAGTTTTCAGTTGCCATCTATATGAGGGATACTTTTACTGGGTACAATAGTTTGGTTTGGAAGCCATAGGTTTTTAGACTTTGAAGTGTTCCATTCCAGGCCCCTCTGGCTTTCAGGGTTTCCACTAAGAAATCTGAGGAAATTATAATGTGATTGCCTTAGTATGTAGTAAGTTATTTCTCTCTTGCTGCTTTTAGCACTCTCTCTTTGTTTTTATTGTTAAGAGTTTTATCTACGATGTGCTTAGGAAAGTTTCTTCTTTAGTCCTGTTTGTTTTCTTGTATCTGGATGGGCCTCTCTTGCAAGACTGGAACATTTTCTATAATTTGCTAAATGTGTTCTCTATTCCCCTGGGCTTGGTTTCTTCCCCTTCTGGTATACCCATGATCCAGGTGTTTGGTCTGGTCATTTTAGGGTATCTTTCAGTTCCCTCCTATTCTGTTCATGAGTTTTTGAACATAGCAAAGATTTGGACTCCCAATCAATTTCTTATGTCTTTTCTTCCATGTTAGAGGTTTTGTCTTCCACATGAGTGATTTTAGTGAGGGGTTCTAGAAAGATTTTTAAAAGCTCTGTTTGATTTTGAGGTTTTTGGGTTTTTTTCCCATGTCTTTTTTGAGATAGTTTTAGTTCAAGGTCTGAGTTTTCTTGATGCTTCCTGGAATTTATTCTTGCATTTGATCATGTCTTAGTTAAGCTCAATCAGCTGGTTATTGAGATCATCTTGTTCATTCACCTTCAATTCAACTCATTTATCTCTCTTTTCAGGCTTCTCTGGTTTTCTTCAATTAGGTTGAGCCTAGTGACAAAAGCTGAGTTCTCTAAGAGACAATTCTGCTCGATTTCATTTATGGGATTGTTGGCTTCCATTGTGGTACTAGGCATCCTCTGTGGAGATATCTCAGTTTTCTGACTTTCATTAGTTTTTTTGGCATTGGGGTCTATCCCTCTCTTGGTAAAAGTCTTATTTTATTAATTACAAAGCAAGTATTTGTCCTTGTAGTATCTTCAGTGAATGCTCTATTTTAAATACGAACCAGATTGAAATGCTCAGTTTTCCCACATAAAAAGGTTACAGGCTTTGAAAAATATTCTTGCCTTCATATTGACTTTGAAAATCTAGGTAACAAAGTCACATGAAACGCCTTTTGACCTTATATTCACTTTTAAAACCCATCTTAGTTTCTGACATACTTTATTCTCACTTGGAAAATATTTGATAAGTGACTATTTGTTTTCCATCTCATTGTCATATGGAAAATGAGGTTAAAATCATAGAGCTCATGAATACATATCATATTTCCAATATGCTCTACATTCTATCCTAGATGGTGATTAGAATTAATGGATATTCTATTTTTACATACTGCTAAATACTGTACCCTCTTTCCATTTTTTTTTATAAAGAAAACCACCACTGTTCATTTCAGTCAGCCTCTGAGAAATTTTTGCCTAAAAATAATGAAAATAAATATAATTTTAAAGGTAGGGCCGGATATATGGTTCAGCAGTTAAAGGTGCTTCCATGAAAACCCTGATGACCAGGGTTTGATTCCACAGTACCCATGTAAAGCCAGATGCACAAAGTGGTACATTCATTTGGAATTTGTTTGCAGTGGGATGAGGCTCTTATGAACTCATTCTCTCTCTATGTCTATCTTTCTCTCTCTCTCTCTCCTTCCAAATAATTTAAAAATATTGAAATGTAAATTTTATATAATAATAAAGGTTTGTGATAATTGAAATCTGCTTAAGGTAATGTTTGAGTGGAAAAGAAAGGAAAAGAGGAGACAACTTTCATATAACTCTTTTATGAGTAAAGTAGATAGTATGGGTTTGACGAGAATGTAAAATACTTAGTATTTTAAAACTCAAATAAAATATTTCTGTCAGCCACCTAAGTAAAATGCAATAATTGATTTAGGGCCTGCATATAGTGCAAACTCACTTTCTCCTCTATTTTGTAGTATTAAAGTAGGATTCTGGCTTCATTTGGCTCAATACTAATACAGTTGTTCTGACTGGATGTTGGATGAAAACTATTGTATTTTCAAGATCTGTCTTTTTTTCCATTTCTTCTACTAATATTGAATATATTTTAGTCCAAAATACTAGATAAATTGTTACATAACACAACTGCTCCATACACAATTTGGTTTATCCTCAGAATCTGCTTACACAGATGCTACCTTAACACCACTTCCTTCCTGTGGGAGATACCTTCACCTTTATTTGAGAATTTAATTTACTTTCAAAATTGATTTTAATTTACATGCAGCACAATTTCAACATTTAATGGTTATTTTAACATGCATTGACATATTGAACAGACCTGTTAAATGCTAGAACTCTGTTATATCTACCAAAACACTGAGGAGTAAACTATAATGAAATTGAAAGATTAAGCTTAAAAATCACTTAGCTGCCATCTGATGTCTGAGAGAATTAATGTCTTGGACAGTATAACAAGGTTGTTTAAGAAAAAATCTTGCCTCTGATTTGATACCATCTAGAAGCAGAATATTACAATATAAGTAAAATGTATACATAATGGATTTATTGCCAAACCCTTATTTTCATTTAATGAGTTTTATTGTATCAACTATGATCAAGATAGGTAGAAGTTGGCAACCTCATTTCTTATAAGCCAGTCCTTAGGCAGAGACCCTAATCACAGTACTGCTATTTCATAGGATACCACTTTGATGATTAGAGATGGTTTGTGGAGAGAGTAACAACTACTGTATACGGGATTTCCAAATGAGTAAGGCTACTTTCCACTTCCTTTGCAGAGAGCAGACAAATCAGTTATAGTGAGAGGCTGTCCATTCACGAGAAAAATTGATGTGTAGAGGGAATTTCTGTATTTATTTCAGACTCCTGCCATACAAGATGAATGCTAATTTTTGCCCACACAAGTAGACACGGGATTTCCAAAGGTTAGGGGCAAGGTGAGACTGATCTTTACTTAGATAATTCAGTAACTTTCTCTTATCTAAATGTTACTGATTTAAAAGAAAGGCACTAAAATCCATTTAAGTCACCCCTTCAGTAGAATGTGAAGCAGAGCATCAAAAGTAAGAGGTTCCTATTTGTATCAGGTTATGCTTTATGCTTTGGGTGATCCATGTAGTGAATTGTGAAATTTTTCACACCTCCTGCAAGGCATCAAAAGCCTCTAGACTCTTGGCTACCCAGTGCCTCTGAAAATTAAGCAGAAATCCACCACTTTTGTTTGAACACTCATTGTTTTATATTGTGACATAGAGAGAGATGGTTGACTAATGTAATTGAGTATGCATGAGACAGTTAAACCAAAACAGTTACAATGCAGAATGATTTGTCAGCTTGAATACTGCATGATTATAAAAGTATGTTAGGAGGGAAAAGGATGTTAATATATGCCCAAAGCTGGGGTCTGATGAAAATTTAGAGAGGAAAAGGGAATAACAATGGGGATTTGCTTTTTGAGTATTTATTTGATAGAGAGAGGCAGACAGAGAGGGTATGGGTACACTAGGGCCTCCTGCCACTGCAAATAAACTCCAGATGAATGCACTATTTAGTAGATTGGGGAATTAAATATGGGCTGTCAGGTTTTGCAAGCAAGCACTTTTAACCACTGATCACTCTTTCCAGCCCAGTAATGGGGATTTAGGTATCTAGGAGGAACTGTGCTTTGACTCAAATTAGCTGGTAGTATTCAGGGGGCAGGTAGAGCTGCTGGTATCAAAAAGAATAATTCTGAGTTGCTTTTTCTCCAGCTATATTTTCTGGGGCACAAGTCATCATATTAAAAGAAAAGAATAACAAAAAATTCCAAAGTGATGCTTGCCATGCATGTACTTTAGGAAATACTATTTTCTTTTTCCTTTATAATGAACTGATAACAAAAAAGCCCACAAAAAAGCATGTTCCACATTCCCAGCAATGTGCACATCCTACTTTCTGCAAATTCTTCTTGGTTCCAGAGCAGCTGGGTTGTGAAAGCAGCAGTGTAGATGCAGAGCTCATGGTATATTTTCAGATTCCTTGCCACTGAGAAAACTCCTCTGTGCTGCATTATGAGAACATGGAGTAGTGGGAGATGGAAGGATTTTACCAGTTCATTCCAGTAAGAAAAGCTATTAGCAGTACACATATGCAGCCTATTAAAATCATATTTATGAGGCAAAATTAAAGGAAAAAAAGAGAAGCAATAAAGGACCAAAATTACCTGATTTTATACTTATACCTACAGTAGTATGTAGTACCCTAAAAAGTATCCTACAGCAGCCCTTTGCCATTATATATCTCAACCCACAAATGCTCAGCCATGCCACAACTAACTGTAACTAATGACTAAGGTCTAGAAGTGTGACCTGCTTCCACCTGGCACATATTTTTCCTTAGAGTCACATGGCAAATGTTTTAGGCTTCTCAGGGTCAAAGCAAGGGCAAGGATGTGGAAAGTATTTGCTTAGCTCATGGGCAGTAAAAGAAAGAAACAGCCCACTGGTGACATGTATCCCTCAGACCTTACCTTTTCAGTCTCGGATATAGAGCCAAGGATCAATGATAACTATATACTCCTACTTAGACAGTTGTGAAAATCACCTGGTTTACTTGGGGAAAGCACTGGAACCCTGCCTGACAGTAAGCACTCAGCACAAGCTCAGTATCATTTTATAAACAGGAATCCACAGGAGTGTAAAAATGGACACACCTGGGATGTTTTCCCCTAGTCTGTATTCAGAGCAGATGGAGTAGGAATGTGCAAAATTAAATTTTCCCACGCTTACTCTATGAAAGCAATGACAGCCACTGGCTTACTGAATTAAATTAAGTATAGTATTGTCCCAGTTCTTATGAAAGTGAGATGCTTAGTCACATTGTGTCTTAATTTACTCCTCCATAAATCAGAGTTAGCAGTTCTCTAACATTCAAGATGGGCATCATAGATAAGATAAAATAAATATACATAGGAAGAGTGGTTTATCTCCTCATTCTAGTTGCTTTCTGAAAAGAAAAACAGATTCTCCAAAGGAGACTGGGGTCACCATAGTTTCAATGGGATAAGCATTATTAATTAAGAGAGATTTAGGTGGGTATAGCCTGTCTTTTGTCTAAAGACAAGTGAGAGCTTCAGGGCTAGGAAGCCTCATTGAACATGAAGTTGATTTTTCTTGGATTTTTTCTTTCTTGCTTAATTTTGGCATTTTCACACATGTATATAATGCTTTTTTATCTGACTCTTTCTTGGAGTCCCAGTTCTCTAGCAAACAACATCCCATTCATGAGTGTACAAGTGAACTTAATTTAAATTACTGTGTCAGGCTGGAGGGATGGCTTAGTGGTTAAGGCATTTGCCTGCAAAGCCAAAGGACCCAGGTTCAATTCCCCAGGACCCACGTTAGCCAGTTTCACAAGGGGGTGCGTGCATCTGGAATTTGTTTGCAGTGGCTGGAGGCCCTGACACTCTCATTCTCTCTTTCTCTCTCTCTCTCTCCCTCTTTTTCTATCAAATAAATAAATAAATAAAACAAAATAAATTCCTGGGTCAATGAGTAAATAAATGAGTCAAGGAAATAGGAAGCTTTATGTTACTTGAATACTGACCTGAACCCAAATGTCTACATTCTCTACAACCAAAATTTTCTTTTTTATGCTTATTATTAACACAATGTTTCATAAGGATACATCATGTTTTGGTACCATCTTTTCCCAAATCTTTTGGGGATGCACCTTAGTGGGGTGGCAGGTATTCTCCATGGAATTGTGGTTTATGCATTGTGGGAGCAGTAGTCAGTTATTTTTGGGGGGGAGGAATGCCTCTTGCAGTATTTCTCAATCTGTGGCAATCTCTCCACTCCCTCTTCTACAAAATTTCTTGAGCTGTGGAGGGTAAGTTTTAAGTCTACTTCAGTGATGAGCTCTTAGGAACTGAATCTCTGCTTTGGTAGGTGTTGGGTATCCTCAGAGTGTCTCCTATACCCTGGTGTTGATTATCAGGTTCACCATGGATGCAGTTCTCTTGCTTGTCTGAAAATTGCTTTAAACCTAACAAAATTCCTGAAAAGATTTCATAATACCACAAATAAACAAGATTTAGCACTATCCATTTCCTTAGAGTTTGAGAAATTCCTCCTCAAAGACAGAAAGTATACAAGACAATGTGATATATGATGGAGCTAAAACCTCACAGGCCTAATGAAGTACTTCAGAAGTTCCAAGTCTGGAGTCCACAAATTAATGAGGCAGGTGACACAGAAAGAAGGTGAGGAAGGATATGCAGCTCAACTGGGCTCCTGTGGTTGTCCCTCCATCAATCTTCCAAACAGATGAGACTAGTGTGTCTGCTTATGAGCAGAGATACTGTGGATTGCTGGGGTCCAGAGCACACAGGAACATTGAAAGATGAGAGAGGAACAAGACTTCTACTTCCAATTTCTCACATGGTAGAAGAATAATGAAGCAACAGGTTCATGTCTTCCATGGGGGGGCTTCATGCTGTCACATGAGGAAGGCAAGTTAATTATATACTCAACTTCACTCCACTCACAGTTATCAAAGGCAGGATTTTCAAGGGGACAAATATGAGGGAAAAGGTAAGACACAAATAGGTGATATCTAAAAGCATGGAGGTTCTTCCAGGAATGAGTTTTTAATGAAATTGAAGAGGAGACACAAAGGACGGAATTACACGGTAATAGCTGCAGTTTCAGTATTGGAATACAATCCTAAATCTGACAGGATTAGTGTGAAAGAAATCAACCCTGAGGCAAATCAACATCAGAACTTCAGGAGAGGAAAAGTTAACAGCTTCCCTGGGGAAAGAGTAAACAGTCATCTGTGGGTCCATGAGAATCAAACTGGCATTAGAATTTTTATCAACAAGGTAGTCATTGGAGAGCAACAGAATCTCATCTTCAATGTTCTGGAAAAATAACTTAAAACTTGCATTTGAGAGTAAGAACCAAACAAGGACATTTTACATGCATGAAATAATTTACTTAGACTTTTATGGAAAAATTATTAAACAACATTGTAGAGAAGCATGAGGATAAAAATAGAAAAAGAAAAATATATTCTTATAAAATAAGGAAGTAAGGAGACGTAGCTATGCCTAAAAATTGGTGTGGGAATATACATGATAAAAAAATTAAAATATGGAAATAAAATTAACAATGAATTTAGTATGAAAGCTGTTAATGATGGAAGTAGTTGTGTATAATCAAATATATTTTGCTTTTTCTCATTAGTTGAAATTTGAAATTTCTACAATCTACTGAGTCTAAGACTCTCCATTATGTCCCATTTATTCATCTGCTTCAGAGCCCATATTGCTATTTAAGGCCTGAGGTGCGATGCTCCAAACACTCCTGCCTAAAGTTGCAAGGAACACAAGCAGAGGAGCACTTAGAAGGGAACACTTGCAGAGAAACACAGGGGAACTACTTGAGCTTCAGCACTGGGAACATCTCAAGGGATACTGAAAGCTAAGCTGCACCAATGGGAGATGAGTTACTTGCTTTTGGTATACTAAACACACACCCAGCTTCTGGTATACTAAACATGCACCAGGCTTTTGGTATATGAAATACACAACTGGTTTTTGGTATACTAAGTGCATGCCTGGCTTTTCTGGACAATTTCTTTCATTTTGCAATGCTTGGGATCAAACCTTAATGTCTGCTCCTGCTAGACAATCATTTTATCTCTAAGCTATATCTCAAACCGATTTTTAGTTGTTTTATAAATAAAGTGATCTAGATGGAAAGGAGAGATAGCACTATCTTCTTCCCTCTTCTTACAGACATCATTTTACAATGTTTTCTTTATAAATTAACATCTGGGAAGAGAGTCATATTTGAAGGATATAGGAAAATATAGATCCATGGGTAGGTGGTGCATGGTCCATAGTAATATGTGACTCATTTCTATCAGGAAACTCAATGAGATTTGAATCTGAGTTTGCAACATCATATCAAATATGAAAGTTGGTATTGTCAAGCAAAATAATTCCTTAATGATAATTATTAGATATGTCTTTAAAATTGAGATGTGATACCTGAAGAAACATCATGAGCCCAACATTAGCATTGATCATCTAAAGAAACATTCTTGACATAGGACCTTTTATATTTAAATTGCTCATACTCCTTTTGAGAACCATTATGCATGATCATGCCAGAACAACCTATGTGCAGACACACCACCTATCAGGTTCTGAAAGGTCTCTTGAGACAGGTACAAGAATTCTGAACATATGGTATATGCTGCAAAAAAATTCTTCACCATTGAACTACGGAATTTAAACATCCTGAATTAAAAACAATGAATTATAAAGATAGGTGAGGGAATGATAAATCTAACAATCTGTAGATAGTATTCATGAGAAGTATGGATGGGTGAACAAAAACATGCGGAAATGCTAAGCAACTCTCAGGTCTTATGCCAGGGTCCGAGACCGAAAACTAATGGAGGCAACACTTTCTTTGAAACTGTGAGGCAGTTACTTTCATGATTCATTTGGATATCATAAGAATTAAATAAGAAACATGGTAAAAGTACTTTATTGAGGGTATATTTAATAGCAGGGAACTGAAAACTGGTGGTTTATTATAGCATGAGCACAAACATAGCTCATTTTCTCTCTCTCTCTCTCCTCTTAAAAATACTCCTAGTTTAGGCTGGATAGATTGCTTATTGGTTAAGGCACTTGTATGCAAAACTTAAGGACTCAGATTTGATTCCCCAGTACCCATGTAAGCCAAATGCACAAGGTGGCTCATGCATCTGGATTTCTTTTGCAATGCATATAGGCCCTGGTGTGCCCAGTCTTCTCCTCCTTCCCCTATTTCTCCTCTCCTCTTTTTTCTTTCTTTTCAAATTATTATTTTTTATTAATTAGTTTTGTACTCAGTGAATACAGTCAAGTTGGTACCATTGTTAGCCTCCTCCATATCATCCCCCTTGTCCCCTCCTTGTTGAGGTATACGGGTCATGCATTGTGGAGTTAGCCCACAGTTATGGGTAAGATAAATGTCTCTGCATATCATGACCCAACATGTGGCTCTGACATTCTTTCCACCCCTTCTTCTGAAAAATTTCCCTGAGCCGAGTTGGGTTCATTTTAGGTCTGCTTTAGTGATGCTTCAGCCTCTGTATCTCTGGATATCTGATTTGGTAGGAGTTGATTGTTCTCTGTGTCAATCCCCTTCACCCTTGTGCTGGTACCAGGTTCACCAAGAAAACAGCACCCTTGCTTGCTTCACCAATTATTCTTATTTTAAGCTGGGGCCCTTTTGAAATATGATGGGGTGCTTCTCTCCTTAGGAACTGTGTCTATCTGAAAAAGAGGAGCAGATTCTCCAAAGGAGAGTAAAGTTAGTACCAGATAAATGGGATAACCCTTATTTTTCTTAGAGAGAATTTAATACGTATAGGCCCTCTTGTAGCCCACAGTTGGTGGTAGTTTCATAATAGAGAGCAGGCTCATTTTTGGATCTGGTTCTGACTTGTTTCCCAGCGCAAGCTATGGGTTCCATTCCACTGAGCAGATCAGTTAGCCAAATCAAGAGCAGTTGGTTTCCCACCATGGCTATGCGCCACTATTGCACGTGTGCGAGCATCATGACAGGTTATTTGCTGCTAAGTACATTAGACCATGAGTTGCTTGGACAGATATTGGTCATTTTTCCCCAGTTGCCCATGTAGTACTTTCTGGCACTAGACGCACTGAATATCTGGGAACTGACTCTCTTCCAGCTTCCAGCCATGTCACTCCATGTCATGTGTCAACTGCAGATGGTGTCTTTAGCAGTATGGTCTTACCACTAACCTTTGGTGGGTCTTCAAGTACTCTGACAGAAATCTGTAATTCTTTTAGGAAACATTGTAGGTCTCTCTGATCAAAAGAACATTGTGGATGATAGTCACCTGCTGGTACTGGGAGTTACTGATCAGTGCCCACTAAAAGAAGGAAGGAAAGGATATGTAATATAAAAGAGTTAGGTAGAAGAGGGAGGGAGGAACAGAGAGAGAGAGAGAGAGAGAGAGAGAGAGAGAGAGAGAGAAGCTGTAGAAGATTAAGGTCAGCCTTCATTGTACCCTCTCCAGTGCCTTATGACTCAGGTGTTCCCTCTAAGGGCCTGGTGAAGGTTCAAACATTTGGTCTACCTTTTAAGATGTAGAATTTTTGGGTACCAAAGCAATTTGGGTCCAGATTTGTGTCCCTCACCCTCTTCTTTGCCCTCCCCTCCCTCCCCACCCACCCTATTGTCTGGTTCTTGAGATGCTTGCTGGGTATGTCGGCCCCTTGGGTAGATTCAGCTTAGGTGCTGTAGATGAGTGAGACTATGCGATGATTATCTTTCTGTGATTGGGTAAGTTCACTGAGAATGATCTGTTCCAGGTTCAACCATTTTTCTTCAAATTTCATTGTGTCATTTTTTTTTTCCTTACTGCTATGTAGAATTCCATTGTGTAGATATACCACATCTTAGTAATTCATTCTTCTAGTGATGAACATCAGGGTTGATTTCAGCTCTTAGCCATTATGGTAATCTATTGGCTTTGCTTATTGTATGTTTTTCTGTGAAGAAACTCTTCAGCTTCATATGATCCCATTGGATGAGTGGTTGTTTAAGATCCTGTGCTACTGGGGTTTTGTTCAGAAAGTCTTTTTCCATTCCTATATCATGGAAAGTTCCTCCTATATTTTCCTCCAGTAGTAGCTGAGTTTCTGGTCTTATATTGAGGTCTTTGATCCATTTGGACTTCAGTGTTGTACATGGTGAGACATGTAGATCAAGTTTTAATTTCCTGCATATGGTTATCCAGTTTGTCCAGCACCATTTGTTGAAGATGCTATCTTTTTTCCAGCCTATATTGTTAGGGCCTTTGTTAAATATCAAGTAGCTGTAGTTGCTTGACCCAAAGTCCAGGTCCTCAATTCTATTCCATTGGTCTATACTCCTGTTTTTATGCCAGTTCCATGCTGTTTTTATTACTATGGCTTTGTACTATAGCTTTAGATCAGGTATGGCAATGCCTCCAGAGGTTTTTCTTTTGCTTGGATATCCAAGGCCTTCTGCCTTTCCATATGATAATTGTTTTCTCTCTCTGTGAAGGACAATGTTGGGATTTTAATTGGAATTGCATTAAATCTGCACAATCCTTTGGTAGGATTGCCATTTTCACAATGTTAATTCTCCCTATCCAGGAGCATGGGAGACCTTTCCATTTTCTCAAATCCTCTTCAATTTCTTTTTTGAGTGTTTTTATGTTTTCATTGTATAGATCTTTCACTTCCTTGGTTAACATTATTCCAAGGTATTTTTTGTTGCTATTGAACATGGGGCAATGTTTCTTATTTATTTCTCTATATCTTTTTCATTTTCATATAGAAAGGCTACTGATTTTTGTCCATTGATTTTGTATCCTGCTACTTTGCTAAAGGAGTTAATCACCTTCAAGAGTTTTGGGATGGAGTCTCTTGGGTCGCTTACGTATAGAATCATGTTGTCAGTGAGTAGAAATAACTTAACTTCTTCCTTTCTAAATTGTATCCCTTTTATTTCTTTCTCTTGTCTTATTGCTTGAGCTAGGACATCCTGTTCTATACTGAAGGGCACAGGTGTGTATGGACACCCTGTTTGGTTCCTGATCCCAATGGGAATTCCTCCAGCCTCTCTCCATTAAGTATTACTTGGGCTTTAGGAGGTTTGTATATAGCCTTCATTATGTTAAGATATGAACTGACCATGCCAGTTCTCTCCAATGTTTTGATCATGAAGTGATGTTATATTTTGTCAAAGGCCTTTGCTGCATCTATAGAAATGATCATGTGGTTTTTTGTATTTAACCTTGTTTATGCACCCTCCCACTGGTGATCTATTAGAGATTTCTCTCCCTTAAAAGACCCAGTGAACCCTTAATGCCTTGCTTTTCTTTCCCACAGAGGTGCAGTGCAGTTAGGCTGTTGCCATCTTGACCGGAAGTCTCTCATCTTCTTCCTTCTTTTTATTTACCTTCTCCTTTCTCTCTTTCAAATAAATAAATGAATATTTAAAAAATACTCCCAATTTAACTTTCTGATGCTAGAATAAATATCAAATTACTTAACCATTAAAGGTAAGGTTTATGTCCTCATATCCCTCAAAAATTTAACAAAAGTTAACCACAATGTAAAAAATGGATATAAGATTGAAGTTCTTGAGGTTGGTTGTTCTCCTTTTCTGTGTTGAGTATTCCCTGAATTATTCTCTGTAAGTTCCCTATGGTGAAGTTGAATCCCAGCAACACCACTGAGCCCTCAGTGGAATGGTGGCAGAGAGGAGAGAAATGATTGTACCAAACATAATGTGCTTATAAAAAGTTTCTACTTAATTTTTAAAATGAAAAATTATTTGAGATTTACACAGAGTAATGGCAAATATTCTTTACATTCTTATGACTTGTGATTTATGACAAACCTCCAAAAATATGTGTTTAACTACCACAAACTCCTGTGTTAGTCACCTCACTCAACTAGAGAGTAAGCTAATGCCAAGATGTAATGAACTTGCCCAGACTATATATATAGTAGAGTCAGAATTTTATCCTAAATTGTCTCTCTGCAAACAATTTTAACAAGTGTTTCCTACAACCTCCTTATGTCTATGTTTTACTTACAGAGACAAAATTTTAATGTACTAATTTCAACCACAAGGGAAGAATTAGAATCACAAGAAGATTAAAAAAATAATAATAAGGAGGAGGAAGAGCAGGTAGAAAGGGCTCAAGGTACCTAAAAATGCCTCTCCACTTCTTGTGACCATGTTCTCTCTGTGACCGGATCTTCTCACACTTTCTTTTTTCTAAGCTATTTTGTTAACAGACCACCATAGAGCTCTTCATTTATTCATTAGAGAGAGAGAGAGAGAGAGAGAGAATGGACATGCCAGTGCATCCAGCCACTACAAACAAACTCCACTTGCATGTACCATCTGGTGCATCTGGCTTACATGGGTCCTGGAGAATTTGGTCCTCTGGCTTTGGAGGCAAGCACCTTAACTGATACGCCATCTCTCCTGCTCTTCTTACACTTTCTACATCATTGTTGACCCTTTCAAATTATCCATCTAGACATTGTTTGGCAACTTCTAGGAAGGCTTCTTGATCACAGGCCAGATAAGTGAGTAAATTGTATTTAACTTTAACAATCCTCTTTGGTTCAGCTAAAACTTGCCATAGTTACTACACTGTGAAGACTCCCATTGTTTTAAAGATATAGTGATGCTCTTTCCAATGATAATGGCCAATCACACAAAAGGTATCCTCAGAGAGTGATGTGCTTGATGGCTCCAGGGATTTTCAATTGTATGTCTAAGAACTCCTGGGATCTCAGACCAATAACCTTATCCTACCCAAAAAATAATAATAATGTGTTCTTTGCAGAATGAATAAACAAAATGGTTTATTTATTCAAAATCTTGATTAAATCTTATTAAATATGCTTTGGAATAAATGTCCCCAATAAGAGTTGACTACCTATCATTTTTCAAATGGTTGAGAGTGAAATGATTAAATCTGGAAAGAGTAACTTAGGAAGCTTTGATTCCTTTTGATGGGAAGCAAAAACAATGTCACCTATCTCACAGAGTATTTGGAATGTAAATTTCATGACTTCATTTTTTAAAGTTTATCATTCTTCTATATTATAAGTACTGACATAAGAACACCCCTTTTGCAACCCTGTGGGTGAGAGATGAGCTCATATAGCATATTAACTTAATGTGTTCATATCCATACATACTATTGTTAGTGGGGCAACACATAATCATGTTCGAGTCTTGATAAGAAAAGAAACAGAATGCATTCAGATATGCTCAGTAAGTGAATCACATTTATTCAAATTCTGCATGCTCACATAAAGCAAAATTGGGAGGAAGAAGAACTCAAGGCTTTAATTCTGCAGAAAATAAACAGAAATATGGAAATATTCTCAAATGGAAATAGACATATAAAAGACCAACTGCTCATATAGGGGGTCTCAGGATATTGTCATCTGAGCTGCCTAGACCAGGCCCTGTGCTTTACAATAGAAGATAAGATGTACTATCTGAAATGGATGAAGGCACAAACCCAAAAAATCAAAACAATAGTGATGCTATGTTTAATCCATAAAGCTTGAGCATACAGATGTGCAAATATGAATCCCATGAACTCTGATTTAAGCTATAAGGCAAGCATTAGGTTAGAGAGATATTAACTGTTTTCTGTGTTTCTTTCACAAGATACAATAGCTAATATTGAAGCCTATTGGAGATTGAGAATAGTGGTTGTCATGGAAGGGTAGATAGGCATGTGGTACTCTCTCTCTAGCACCACAGGATATGAAGTTCTTCTAATTTTCCACAATGCTTAGAGAATCAGTGTTTCCAAAATGTGCCATGAGATTTTAATGTTGATTAATGCATTTTGGTCAGTTATAGTATATTGGATGAATTCATTAATTCATTGGGCATATGACAATGATACTAAAAATGAAGGAATTTCAGATTAGGAAGGACAAACAGAAGACAGTGACTAATATTACTTCAGAGCCCAGGGAAGAGATCATTTCATCACATATTGTGTTACCCCCACTCAAAACACGTGACCAACATCCATCTGTACATATTTCAATGTTTATATAGTTCTTTTGTGTAGTAGCAGATGAGTGGTTGAGTGACCATCTGCCTTATTCTTTCTGTCCATAATTTCAATTCTGAGAGACACACATCATATTAATAGGACATATCATTGTAAAATAACACATCAGATGCTCTTATATATGCTAATCATCTTTCTAGAAATTTTACATTGAAGTTTCATTTTTTAAATTTTTGTTTGGTTTTTATTATTTGTTTGTTTATTTATTTGAGTTCAACAGAGAAAGAAAGAGGGATACAGAGAAAGAGAGAGAGAATGGGTGTACCATGGCCTCCAGCCACTGCAAACGAACTCCAGACCTCCTTGTGCATCTGGCTAATGTGGGTCCTGGGAAATCGAGCCTCAAACTGGGGTCCTTAGGCTTCACAGGCAAGCACTTAACCACTAAGCCATTTCTCCAGTTTCATTTTTATTCTAGGTCAAAATGTGTCTTTGAGTTATAGGTATACTATTGATTTTTGTAGATTTTCCCTTTTGTGAAGTGTTTTTAATTCTTGGGGATAGGTTTTACATGAATAGAAATTACAGTGAGTGTTTTTAATTTTTTAAGTTCACACGATGGATTTCATTTTTTTGTTACCATACATCTATGTCATCATACTTTTGTTTCCATGTATTCCAATCTTTTAGTTGTAAAACATCATGTTTTATTAGCAGTTTGAGTGACACAGAGCTTTAAATTAGAATTATAAGACGATAAAAAAACACATTATAAACAATGAATATCAAGTAGGATTATAATTGGTCTAAATTTACCTCAGTAAGGGAATTAGTGACTTTCTGACAGTGAGGTTACTGATATCGTAAAGATGAATTAAGAAATTCCATCATGTGAGTGAGTTGCAAGAAACTGAGAGAAACTTTTACAGAGTTAATACCAAAGCTTTTTGTCCATAGCATTTTTACCTTAAGTCCTTGCTGCTCAAAGTATGATCATGAACCAACAGTGTCAGCATTGTGTGTGAAATTCTAAGAAAGTTGGAGCCACCATTTATTTACCAAATTTGAACCTGCACATGTCTCTATTAGACAGAACTGAAATCATAGACAAAAATAAATCCAGATTTCATTAAATAATGAAAAGAAAGAATATAACCTAAATTATCAACATGGAAATATGCAACAATAGAAAAGAGGTATCTATCTATTTTACAATAGATTGCATCAAAGAGTTTTCCTCTTAAGTAAGTAATAATAAATTATGAATAATTATGGTATGGTATCTTAAGCTATTCAAAAACAGCAAAAGGAAACTTCTGAAAATTCAACAAAGTCCTGTGTCAACTCTTTATTTCTTAGTTTTGGTATATGGAATATGGCTATTGGATATGCTAAATTAGATGTAACTTGCTCTGACCTCCACACGCATGCACACAAATGTGAATATATAGGCATCTAGGGTGGTTTGATTCAGGTGTCTCAGTGCTCAACACTCCTCTGTCACTTCTTCTCAGCGCTATGATGGCTGTTGAGTCGTCCCAGTGGTCACTGCCATGTGAAAAGGGAAGCTTCTGTAACCAAAAGTGAGAGTAGCAATATGTAGGTATAAACATTGGGTTGCAATAGCCTAAGTGGGGTAAGAGAAAGAACTGAGTAAAGGAAAAATGGGAGGAGGGTTAATCAAAATTTAAGATGTCCTGAATGAGCCATATGAAAACTTTTTTTTTTTTTGGACAAAGGAACAACCAGAAGCAATAGATTCTTACTAGAAAAATTTCAGTGTCAGTGATGGGATACCTTTCAGTGCATTGTGGGCTAAGGAGGCCCTCACAACATTACAGGCCATTGTCAAGGCTCTTGGTTTCCCACCAGAAGTAGATTCTAAGACCTTACTGCAGAAGATTCCATATGCTTGGATTACTGGTCACTGTAGAAATCTTGTTGGAACTGAGCTAGAAACCTCCCCCTTCTTGACCAGTTGACAGAAAGCTGGAAAAAATCTATACTGCATGCATCCCTCTGGGAGAGAGGTCAAAGATGGTGTTCAGCAGCAGTGGACCCTGCAAGCCCTAAGACTGGTCAGTCAAGCCATATTGTGCCAACTGGTTCAATAGTGCATGTATATTATGGGAGAAACTAACTGCTGTCTGATTGGATTGGAGACAATTTATTTTTATAGAAGCCCACAAAGGAAAAACCCACTGTGGAGTTTATATTTGAATTTTAACTTTGCCCCACTGCTTACAAGGAGACTTGTAGAATGATGTGCATAGATTGTGAGCTTGCTAGACAAGATTAGCACATGCAAAGTTTCTGAAGCACTAATGAGCATGATATCCTGCAATAACAACTGAATGAAGCACAGTACAGCTGGAGCACAAAGAAAGGAACAGATGATAGAGCTAAGGATGGAGTTTCAAGCAGCAGAGGAAACTCCAAAAGGAGTTTTGTTTTAGAAATACTGCAATGGGAAAAGAGGGGAATTGAATATGAGACATATCATACCTGACTTGATTAACTGAGCAAATAAATTTGAAAGAAGAAAAACTGGAAGCTGTAAGATAGCTAGTTGAGCAGGCATGTGATTGTTGTAGCTGACTTCTTATTGCTGGGACAAAGCACCCAACCAAAAGCAGCTGGTGGGAGGAAAGTTTTTATTTTGACAAACAGTCAAGAGGAGAAGCTTCCTGATGGCAGGGGAAAACATGGCATGAGCAGAGGCTAGACATTACCTCTGCCACAGCAGGTGGCAAATAGCAGCTGGAAAGGGATCTAAATTCTGGCAAGAGGGAGTTGGATATGACACTTCTAACCCCCTCCCCCAAACAGCAAACCTCTTCCAACAAGGCTCTGCCTCCAAAATTGTCACCAGCTGGGGACCAAGCATGCAAAACACTTGAGTTCATAGAGGACATCTGACTTAAGCCCCCACAGTGACAGTTTATGCCACTGTGGGACAAGGTATGTGAATGGATTCATATGGAGAGGACATTCTGGTTAACAGAGGTTTGAGATTGCCGAAAAAAAAACATAAGTGTGTGCTTAACTAAGAAGTAATATTATACTACAATAAAATTTATTTTTTGCTATACATGTTTATAGATGTATGTCATTTCTTATTTCTAGCAAAAGTTTTAAAGTGCATAGGTAGGAGTATCCATATTTGGTAAACTACTTACTATGTATAATTTCCATAACTATGAAAGTAGTTTTGGCATTTCGGTTCTGTTGTCTGGTAACAATTTATATTTTATTGAATATAACATGGTATAGTATATAAACAAGCATTAGATCATTTCAGAATGACTCCATGATCTGCCATGTTTTAGCAACAAACCCACCTTTCATATTTCCTACATAATTTGTAATATCTTAGGTCATGTGAAAGGAAGAGTATACATGGAAACACTAAATAAAAACTACTCAAATAATGTGTAGGTCATATGAAACTACAGAAACAGGAGTTTTTCAATCCTGCCCACAAATCATGGTTTCTCAGCCAAACCAATGCAATAGAATTTCTCTGTAGGGTACCAGAATATATCCTTACAGTTTAAATAGGAATTTGATGGCATCTTAGTGGAATGCCTACTTCTACTGAATATCATTTAATAAAAGAAATATGGAAGTAAAAATCCACAGTTCTTGTTCTTTTCTGAAGCTATGGAGATAAAACTCTTGCAAACTTCACATTATATTTAATTACTTCAAAAGGCAATCAAATGTGGCAAAATGCAAGAAGCTGAAATGCTGTGTCTAGAAAATAAGAAGTTTGGAGAGAGGCTAGTACTAGTAAAATTCAAAAGCAAAAATGGGTTTTCAGAAGTGAAAGCCCACACTGTAAAGAAGAAAGAGAAAGCCCAGTTATGGACATGGTGTGTAGACAGGAGAAATGTGAACAAAATTAATATGAAATAGGTATCAAATGTGTGTGTGTGTGTGTGTGTGTGTGTGTGTGTGTGTGTGTGTGTGTTTCTCCTGTCCTTGCTTCCACCTGAGTTTTTTCATCTTCTTTACTTTTTGCTGCTTCTGTTGGAGCTGCTGCTTGTAAGCTTCTAGACTCTCCTGTCTGCAACTCCCATTGCCATAATCATTTGTGGATTAAACAAACATACATCACTTTATGTCAGGGTTTCATTGAATGTTATGGAATTGAACTCAAGTTGACAGACTTACAATTTAGGCTTGCAAGTTTGTAAGGAAATGCCTGCAATTCCTGAGCCATCTCCTCAGTCACTAATTTTTTTTTAAACTGTGCACAAGCAGAAATTCAAAGCACAAAACTTATCCAGTTACAACAGATGGCAGATTTCAACACTTCTGAAAATGTAAGGGCAACTATAGAAAGCAGTATAGTTGTTGAATGGCGAATAGATAAATGAGTTCTAAGAATGATGGTAAAAGAGCCATAGCCAAAGAGAACTTTCATTTTTAAAAAATATGATGACACAGCAACAAGACAGAAACAAAACAAAATTCCAGTTCTTCTAGGAGAAGTTCAGGTTGCAAAAGTGAAAAGGACTCTGAATCTCAAGTATGCAGATCCATTATTATTACATTGCTTCACTACTGAGCTACTTCATTCAAGCCAAGCAATGGGGACATGTATGCCACAGAGCACGTTTTAAATGTGAAAATAAATAATGAAACTTTTCTGCAGTTGCACAAAGTTATAAGATGATGTTGCCAGAAGACAGAAAAAAAAAAAAAAACCCACCAGAAGGGAAAGCAAATCAGAAAATGAACAAACAAACAAACAAACAATTCATGGAGCATTTGCAATAAGGGAAACACAAACACAATGGTGGTGGGTGGAGGGAGAAAAGAAGAGAAGAACTAAAATATAAGAAGAAAATGCAGAAACAAAAGTAAATAGTGGTGAGATGCTTACAGCATAACTGGATTGTGGATATGGGAATCATATAAATGATATAAAAATCAGGAAAAATCAATAAAATCCTAGGTGACTTCTGGGTAAGGTGGCTGCATAGGACTCACACCAACCTAGCCTAGGGAGGGATGTGAGCAAAACCACAGCAAAATACACTCTTCATCTCAAAAGTGAAGGCATAAAGGTTTTCATTGGCCACAGTGGTGAAAGAGAGAATAAGATTTATCAGAAAGTTGAAAATCAGCCAGATTCCTGCTGAAGAGCTTGTGGAATGAACCTGGTGGATCCATGCAGACCTGTGTGGATTCATATGCCTGGCCCGAACCTAGCTGTAGGAGCAGAGATGAAACAAGGGGACTTTCCAACCTCATCAGCCTCCTTACAAAGTCAAGAGACCTGAAGGGGAGACAGCAACAGAGCTGCTGAATGGGACACAGGTGGGACATGCTGAGCAGTTCCTGTACAACTCCAGGCTTCTTGCACTCTCACATTCCCCAACCAACAGCACCAGGACCCTCCCAGAAACAAATTCAGCTGCTGGCAGACAGGCATCTAGCATACCTGATCAGAACACCAGATTGACAGCACAACATGGAAGGATGAAGGGGGCACTCAGCATTGGTGAAACTGGAAGCCACTCCAAAAGGTTATGAGGCTGACTGGAAAAAATGCAGGTACATAGGCCTGCACTGGAAGTGCTAATCACTGTTTCCATGCTAGGGACAGTTATGGTTTACATATTCTTGGTTGGATATACTATTCCCAATTAAGCTGTGTTTGGGGGTCGACTATTGTTGCCTTTCATGATTTCAGATTCATAGGGCCTATGCTTTTTCTTCTGTCATTACTAGGGGCAGTGTCTGATTCAGATCCCGGATGACATGGAACCCATTGTACAACAAAAATCTCAAATTCGCAGCTGACAGGATTAAGGGTGCAGAGCAACACACACCCTTAGGGATTTTGGCTTTATAAGGTAATCTGTTTGTTTCAGTTCCCACACTTGCATACTATGTGTTGTTTGTTATTGAATGTGTATATTATTCAGTAAAATTTGAGAATTTGACAGTAAATTGCTCAACCCAGCCCACTAGAACACTTGAATAGCAGGCAAATTCAACACCTAGGATTACTTCTATGGTTGTATTGGAGTAAAAGAGCTACACTTGGCACCTTAAACTCCTATTCTGAAGGTACATAAAGTTAGATTTGCAAATCTAAAAGCACTGCAGATCATTAGAAAACCCAGGCATCAAATCAACCCAGGATGCAGAAATTGCTACATTATAAAAAAAAGAAACACAAAAATTAAGATAATACAATATCACCAAAAATTATAAATCCATCAGAAATGGCCCCCAATAACACTGTTTTAGATGAAATGCCTGACAAATATTTCAAAACTAAAAAATAATTTTATCTACACTCAAGGAAATCAATGAAGAAATAAGAGAAATTAAAGAAGAAAACAAACTCCTGAAGGAATTACAAGAGAACATAGGAAACCAGCTTAATGAAACAAGGAGATGAGGTCACTATAAGACATGAGTAAGGAAATAAAAATGCTAAAGAAAAACCAGGCAGAAATTCTATCACTGAAAAACACAGTCAAAAACAAAAAACAAACAAACAAAAAAAAATCTCAAAAACCTCTGCGGAAAGTCTCACCAGTAGAATGGTTGAAGGAGAGAACAGAACATCTAAACTAGAAGACCAGGTGGCAGATCTAAGATCTAATACAGTCTAACAAAGAGAAAGACAAGCTAATAGGAAAGTATGAGTGGATGTTTCAAGATATCTGGGACACTATGACCAATCTCCCTCAGGAACAAAGATGCAAAGATTCTCAACAAAATATTGGCAAACAGAAAACAAGAATATATCAGAGAGATTATTCACCTTGACAAAGTAGGCTTTATCCCAGAGATGCAGGGATGGTTCAACATACACAAATCGATAAATGTACTACATTATATAAATGGACTGAAGGGCAAAAATCACATGATTATCCCAATAGATGCAGAAAAGGCATTTGACAAAATCCAACATTGCTTCATGGTAAAAGTCCTACAGAAACTGGGAATAGATGGAACGTTATCTCAACATAACAAAAGCTATTTATGACAAACCTACAGCCAATATAATACTATATGGGGAAAATCTCAAAGCTTTTCCACTAAATTCAGGAATAATACAACGGTGCCCATTGTCCCCACTTTTATTTAATATAGCACTGGAAGTCTTAGCTATAGCAATAAGGCAACAGACACTCATAAAAGGGGTACAAATTTGAAAGGAAGAGATCAAATTATCTTTATTTTCAGATGACATGATTGCATACATAAAGAACCCTAAAGACTTTATCAGCAAACAACTGTGAGAGCTTGTAACTACTTTTAACAATGCAGCAAGATACAAAATACACACAGAAATCAGTAGCTTTCCTATATACTAACAACAAACATGTAGAGGATGAAATCAGGGAATCTATCCCATTCACAATGGCCTCAAAAAAAAAAAAAAAAAAAAAAAAAGTACCTTGGAATCAACCTAACCAAGGAAGTGAAGAATCTCTACAGTGAGAACTTTAAAACACCTGGTGAGAAACTGCAGAAGACACTAGGAATGGAAAGATATCCCATGATCTTGGATAGGAAGAATCAATATTGTGAAAATGTCGATCTTACCAAAAGCAATCTACACATTGAATGCAATCTCCATTAAAATTCCAATGACATTCTTCACAGAAATAGAAAAAAACATCCTAAAATTCATTTGGAGGCACTAAAAACTTTGAACAGCCAAAACAATTTTGAGCAACAGAAATAAGGATGGTGATACCATACCCGATTTTAGGCTATATTACAAACCCATAGTACCAAAAACAGCATGGTACTGGCATAAAGGCAGACATGTAGATTAATGGAACAGAATAGATGACCCAGATGTTAATCCAGGCAGCTACAGCCATCTGAATTTTGACAAAACTGCCAAAAATATTCACTGGAGAAAAGATAGCCTCTTCAACAAGTAGTGCTGGGAAAATTAGATATCTATATGTAGAAGGAAGAAAAAAAAATTCCTTGTCTTTCTCCATGCACAAGAATCAAATCCAAATGGGTCAGGGACATTAATACCAGACCTGAAACTCTGAAAATGCAAGAGGAAAAGGTAGGGGAAACCCTTCAACATATTGCCATAGGCAATGAGTTTCTGAATATAACCCAAGTTGCTCAGGAAATAAAACCACTAATCAACCACTGGGATCTCATGAAATTACAAAGTTTTGGTACAGCAAAAGACACTCTGAATAGAGCAAAGAGATAACCTACAGAATGGGAGAAAATATTTGTCATCTATATATTAATACCCCAAATATACAAAGAATATTAAAACACAAAACAACAAGAAATAAAACAACCCAATTAAAAAATGGGCTATGGAACTAAACAGTGAGTTCTCAAAAGAAGAAAAACAGATGGCATATAAACATCTAAAAAAAAAAGGTCTTCTACATCCTTAGCCATCAGGGAAATGCAAATTAAAACTATTTTGAGATTCCATCTCACTCCTGTCAGAATGGCTATCATCAACATAACAAATGACAATAAATGTTGGCAAGAATGCAGCAAAAGGAGAACCCTTCTGCACTGTTTGTGGGAATGTAGTCTGGTATAGCTATTGTGGAAATCAGTGTGGAGGTTCTTGAGACAGCTATAAATTGATTTACCATGTGATTCAGCTATAGCACTCCTACACATATGTCCTAATGACTCCTCTCTCTACCTGAGAGATACTTGCACAACCATGTGTATTGCTGCTCTATTCACAATAGCTAGGAAATAGAACCAGTTTAGATGCCCCTCAATAGGTGAATGGAAAATAAAGATGTAATACTTTTATACAATGTAGTTGTATTTAGTGGTAATGAAAAATGAAATTATGAAATTTGCAGGGAAATAGTTGGATCTGGGAAGGATTATACTAAGTGAGGTAACCCAGACCCAAAAAGCCAAACATCACATGTTTTCTCTCATATGTGGATCCTAGCTACAAATGTTTAGACTTGTGTATCAGCTGGATCCAAAAATCGGTACTAGAGTCCAGTAAGCTAGAAAAATGTTATAAGGGAGGGAGAAGAGAGTAGGACTTTACGGGATGATATTATATACATGTAAGTAGAAAAACAGATTACAGGCCATGGAATGGCCAAAGAGAGGCCAGGTGAAGAAATTCAGTGAAGCATGGGGAGAAAGTCAATAAAAATTCAAGATGTTCTGAACAAGACATATGAAAGCCTACTTTTTTGGATAATGGCACATCCAGAAATCATATTTTGCTACTAGAAAATTTTCCGTGCTAGGAATGGGGTACCTTCCAGTTGGCCAAGGAGGTCCTGGTTGCCTCCAAAACATTACAGGCTTTTGCCAAGGCCCTGGGTTTTCCATGAGTAACAGATAGTAAATCCCTATTTCTGAAGACTTCACATGTCTGGGAGGCAAGGATACTGAGAAATCAAGCTGGTGCTCAGCTGTAAACCTCCCTGTAGACCAGCAAACTGAAAACTGGAAAATGCTGCACTGTATGCAGCTTTATGAGAAACAGAAGTCATCAGAAGTGAAAACAGTGAACACTTGAAGCCTCAAGTTTCTCCAGATAGGACAAATGACTGAATGAGTGCAATAGTGGCATGTCTGATCTGATCTAGAGTGAGACACTACCTCTAAAAACAAAAACAGGAACCATAACCATATATATATATATATATATATATATATATATATATATATATATATGTGTGTGTGTGTGTGTGTGTGTGTGTGTGTGTGTGTGTGTGTGTGTGTATGTGTGTGCGTGATAGAAGCAGAGAGAGAAAGAGAAAGTGAAAGAAAGGGCACACTCGGACCTCTAGCTACTGCAAACAAACTCCAAACTTTGTGTACCTGACTATGTGGGTACTTGGGAATTGAACTTAGGTCCTTAAGTTTCACAGGCAAGTGCCTTAACCGCTAAACCCTCTCTCCAGCCCACAATGCTTTTCTTATTTAGACTATGAATATGATTAGTTACATTGTTCAATGTCTTGTATCAAAAGATTTTCTTAGGGCTGGAGAGAGGGCTTAGCGGTTAAGGCACTTGCCTGTTAACTCTTTTTTTTCTCAATTTTTATTAACATTTTCTATGATTGTAAAAAATATACCATGGTAAAACACTCCCTCCCCCCACTTTACCCTTTGAAATTCCATTCTCCATCATATCCCCTCCCCATCTCAATCAGATTCTCTTTTATATTGATGTCATGATTTTATCCTCCTCTTATGATGGTCTTGTGTAGGTAGTGTCAGGAACTATGAGGTCATGGATATCCAGGCCACTTTATGTGTGGAAGGAGTACAGTGTAAGGAGTCATACCCTTCCTTTGGCTCTTACATTCTTTCCACCACCTCTTCCGCATTAGACCTTGAGCCTTGGAAGGTGTGATCCGGATGTCACTCAGTACTCCGGTCACTTCTTTCTAGCACTATGATACATTCTGAGTCGTCCCAAGGTCAATGCCAACTGAAAAGAGAAGATTCGCTACACAAAGTGAGAGTAGCATTAATATAAGGGCGTGAACATTAACAAAAGTGCTTACTGTGCAGTTTCATAAGCACAGTATATACATTTATACAGACATCAGCAGATGCTACACCCCTAGGGCTCATGACTACACCTGTTTTAAGTTTTCAGTATCAGGGATGTATTCCCTCCCATGGAGCGGGCTTCCGGTCCAATTGGAGAGCAGTTGGTTTCCACCATGATAGATGTGCCACTATTGAACCTGTTGGCTCATTTGGCCTAGATGGCCAATTATAAGGCTTACAATGTCCACTATTGAGTATCTTCACTGGTGGTATCTATTTCTCCCATTGAACTGCATGTAGAATGGATTCTTCCAGCTTTCTGTCAGCTGGTCTACATGGAGGAGGTTTTCAGCTCAGTTCCAGCAGGATTTCCCACTGGCCTTGGAGCCCAGGTATGTGGAGTCTTTAGCAATAGGGTCTTACTATCTATTCCTGGTGGGAAACCAAGGGCCTCGGCAATGGCCTATAATGTTTTGGGGTCATCAGGGACCTCTCTGGATAACAACACATTGGAAGTTATCCCATCCCTGGCACTGAAAATTTTCTAGCAACGATCTACAGCTCCTGAGTGTTCCATTGTCCAAAACCAGAGGATTCCATATGATTTATTTATATCCTCTTAGATTTCGATTAGCCCTCCCTCTACCTCTCCTTTACTCTATCTCTTCCCCTGACCTCACTTTGGGCCTTTTCACTCCCGTTAATCTATTCTTCTACTTACATATATACAATACCATCCTATTAAGCACCCTCCTCCCTTCCTTTCTCTTCCCTTTATATCTTTTTTTTTTTAGCTTATTGGCCTCTGCTACTGAGTTTCTTCTTTCACACAGAGAAGTGCAATCATCTGTAGCTAGGACCCACATATGAGGGAGAACATGTGGTTCTTGGCTTTCTGGACCTGGGTTACCTTACTTAGTGTAATCCTTTCAAGATCCATACATTTTCCTGCAAATTTCATAACTTTATTTTTCTTTACCACTGAGTAGAACTCCATTGTATAAATGTACCATATCTTCATTATTCACCCATCAGTTGAGGGACATCTAGGCTGCTTCCATTTCCCAGCTATTGTGAACTGAGTGGCAATAAACATGGTTGAGCACATACCTTCAAGGAAATGAGATGAGTCCTTAGGCTATATGCCTAGGAGTGCTATAGCTGGGTCATAAGGTAGATCAATCTGTAGCTGTTTTAGGAACCTCCACACTGATATCCAGAATGGCTGGACCATATTATATTCCCACCAACAGTGTAGAAGGGTTCCTCTTTTTCCACAACCCCGCCAACATTTATGCTCATTTGTTTCCATGATGATAGGCAATCTGACAGGACTGACGATGGAATCTCAATGTAGTTGTAATCTGCATTTCCGTGGTGACTGGACATGTAGAACATTTTTTTTAGATGCTTATACGCCATCCATATTTCTTCTTTTGAGAACTCTCTATTTAGCTCCATAGCCCATTTTTTAATTGGTTGGATTTGAGTTCTTTGTATATCCTAGATATTAATCCTCTACCAGATATATGGCTGGCAAAGATTTTTTTCCCATTCTGTAGGTTGCCTCTTTGCTTTATTCACAGTGTCCTTTGCAGTACAAAACCTTTGTAATTTCATGAGGTCCCAGTGGTTAATCTGTGGTTTTACTGCCTGAGCAACTGGGGTTACATTCCGAAAGTCTTTACCAAGATCAATATGTTGAAGGGTTTCCCCTACTTTTTCCTCTAGCTGTTTCAGAGTTTCCAGTCTGATGTTAAGGTCTTGAATCCATTTGGACTTAATCCTTCTGCATGGAGAGAGTGAAGGAACTATTTTCATCCTTCTACAGATACGTAACCAGTTTTCCCAACACCATTTGCTGAAGAGGCTGTCCTTTCTCCAATGAGAATGTTTGGCATTTTTATCGAATATCAGGTGGCTATAGCTACCTGGACTTACATCTGGGTCCTCCATTCTGTTCCATTGATCTACATGTCTGCTTTTGTGCCAATACCATGCTGTTTTTGTTACTATGGCTCTGTAGTATAGGTTAAAAATCAGGTATGGTGATGCCACCAGCCTTATTTTTGTTGCTCAGTATTATTTTAGATATTCGAGGTTTTTTTGTGATTCCAAATGAATTTTGGATTGTTTTTTCTATTTCCATGAAGAATGCCTTTGGAATTTTGATGGGGATTGCATTAAATGTGTAGATTGCTTTTGGTAAGATTGCCATTTTCACAATATTCATTCTTCCAATCCCAGAGCAAGGGATAGTTCTCCACTTCCTAGTGTCTTCTGCAATTTCTTGCTTGAGTGTTTTAAAGTTTTCATTGTACAGATCCTTTACTTCCTTCCTTAGGTTTATTCCAAGGTACTTTATTTTCTTTGATGCAATGGAGAATGGGAGTGATTCTCTGATTTCATCCTCTGTGTGTTTGTTGTTAGCATATAGGAAGGCTACTGATTTCTGTGTATTTATGTTGTATCCTGCTACATGGCTGTCGATGTTTATCACCTCTAACAGTTTGCTGGTAGAGTCTTTAGGGTCCTTTATATATAAAATCATGTCATCTACAAATAATGATAACTTGATCTCTTTCGTTCCAATTTGTATCCCTTTTACTTGTGTTTCTTGCCTGATTGCTATGACTAAGACTTCCAGAACTATATTAAATAAAAGTGGGGACAGTGGACACCCTCGTCTTATTCCTGACTTTAGTGGAAAAGCTTCCATTTCTTCCCCATTTAGTAATATGTTGGCTGTAGGCTTGTCATAAATAGCCTATATTATATTGAGATATGTTCCTTCTATTCCCAGTCTCTGTAGGACTTTTATCATGAAGGGATGTTGGATTTTGTCAAACACTTTCTCTGCATCTAATGAGATGATCATGTGATTTTTGTCCTTCAATCCATTTATATAATGTATTACATTTATCGATTTGCGTATATTGAACCATCCCTCCATCTCTGTCAAAAAGCCTACTTGGTCAGGGTGAATGATCTTTATGATATATTCTTGTATTGTTTGCCAATATTTTGTTCACAATTTTTGCATCTATGTTCATGAAGGAGATTGGTCTGTAATTTTCATTTTTTGTTCTATTTTTGCCTGGTTTTGGTATCAGGGTGATTCTGGCTTCATAGAAGGAGTTTGGTAGGATTCCTTCTTTTTCTATTTTATGGAAAAGCTTAAGAAGCAATGGTGTTAGCTCTTCCCTGAAAGTCTGGTAAAATTCAGCAGTGAATCCATCTGGGCCTGGGCTTTTTTTAGTTGGGAGATTATTGATAACTGCTTGGATCTCCATACTTGTTATAGGTCTGTTTAAGTGTTTAATCTCATCTTGATTTAATTTAGGTAGGTAATAGAAATCAAGGAAATCATCCTGGACTATATGCTTTTATAATATGTCCCTATGATTTTTTGAATTTCTCTGGCATCTGTTGTGATGTTACCTTTTTCATCTCTAAATTTATTAGTTTGTGTCTCCTCTCTCTTTTGGTCAGATTTGCTAAGGGTTTATCAGTCTTGTCTTTCCTTTCAAAGAACCACGTCTTTGTTTCAGTGATTCTTTGGATTGTTTTTTGGTTTCTATTTCATTAATTTCTGCCCTAATCTTTTTTATTTCTTCAGAACTACCGATTTTTGGTTTGCCTTGTTCTTCTTTTTCCAAGGATTTAAGGTGAAGCATTAGGTCATTTACTTGTGACCTTTCTAATTTCTTAATATAGGCACTTAAAGCTTTAAATTTACCTCTTAGGACTGCCTTCATTGTGTCCCAGAGATTTTGGTATGTTGTGTTCTCATTATTGTTTACTCTATCAATTTTTTTATTTCCTTCGTGATTTCTTCATTGACCCATTCATCATTTAGTAGTGTATTGCTTAATTTCCATGATTTTGTGTATGCTCTGTAGCCTTTCTTGCTATTGATTTGTAGTTTGATTCCATTGTGGTCAGATAGAATGTAAGGAATTATTTCAATTTTCCTGTCTTTCTTAAGATGTGCTTTGTGTCCTAATACATGGTAAATTTTAGAGAATGTTCCATGTGGTGTTGAAAACAATGTATATTATGCAGTATTTGGATGAAATGTCCTGTATATATCTGTTAGGTCCATACCTTTTATGACCTCATTTAGTCCAGATGCTTCTTTGTTTATTTTTTCCCAGGATGACCTGTCAATTGATGAGAGTGGGGTGTTGAAGTCACCCACTACCACTGTGTTTGGTGTTATCTGTTACCTTAGCTCTAATAGCGTTTGTTTGATGAATTGGGGGATCCTCATGTTAGTTACATATATGTTTAGGACTGTAATGTCCTCCAGTTGCAGGGAGCCTTTAATCAATATAAAGTAGCCTTCCTTATCTTTCTTGATTAATGTTGGACTGAGGTCTACCTTGTCAGATATTAGAATAGCAACCCCTGCTTGTTTTCTAGGTCCATTTGCTTGAAACACCATTTTCCAACCTTTCACCCTAAGATAGTGTCCATCCTTTGTAGAAAGGTGGGCTTCCTGGAGGCAAGAAATTGAAGGATCCTGTTTTTTAACCCAGTCTGCCAACCTATGTCTTTGGTTCAGGCATTAAGGCCATTGATATTAAGAGATATTATTGAAAGGTGTGTATTCATTTTTGCCATTTTTTGTAGTTCTTCTGGTTTTACCTTTGTTCTCTTCTGTTAACTAGTATTTGAGTATTGTTTGTTTTTTTCTGCTTCCTTATATGTGTGCTTTTCTTTCTATTCAGCATGAAGGATTCTTTCAAATATTTTCTGTAGAGCTGGTTTTGTCTTCAAATACTCCTTTAGCTTGCTTTTGTCATGGAATGTCCTTATTTCTCTGTCTATTTGAATGGATAGCTTTGCAGGATAAAGTAACCTTGGTTGACAGTTGTTATCTTTCAGAGCTTGGAATGCATCACTCCAAGTCCTTCTGGCTTTTAAAGTTTGTGTTGAGCAATCTGCTGTAATCCTGATAGGCTTGGCTATGTAGGTAACTTGATTTTTCTCTCTGACTTCTTTCAGTATTTTTTCTTTGGTTTGTGTGTTTGGTAGTTTGATTATAATATGTTGAGGAGCAGTTCTTTTCAGGTTTTGTCTGGCTGGTGTTCTAAATGATTCCTGTATCTGCATTGGCACCTCTTTCCCAATTTGGGGGAAGTTTTCTTCTATGATATTGTGGAAGATGCCTACTATGCCTTTGGAGTGAAATTCTTCTCCTTCTACTATGCCCTGAATTATTATGTTTGATCTTTTCATAGTGTGCCAAATATCTTGAAATTCCCACTCATACTTTTCTATTAGTTTGTCTTTCTCTTTGTTGGACTGTATTAGATCTGCCATCTGGTCTTCTAGCTTGGACAGTCTGTCCTCTCCTTTATCCATTCTACTGGTGAGATTTTCTACAGAGTTTTTTTTTTTTTTTTTTTTTCATTAACTGTGTTCTTCATTGCTAGTAATTTTGACTGGTTTTTCTTTACTATTTCTATTTCCTTTTTTATGTCTTGTATTGTCCTCTTAATTTCATTAAATTGTCATCCTGTCTCTTCTTTGCTTCCTTTGATTTCTTCTTTGAGTTCTTTGAACATATTGATAATCATTCTTTTGAAATCTTTCTCAGGCATTTCCTCTAACTCGTTCCCACTGGAGGTCATTTCTGATGCATTAATACTTTTTGGTGGATTTATATTGTCTTTATTTTTGGTGTTTCTTGTGTTATAATGTATATATTTTTGCATCCTGGATTACTTAGTGATTTGATTTTCTAGTTATCTGGGTATTATGAGATATATCAATCAATCTGATGTTATTTATCTTCAGGGTAGGAGCTTAAAGTACTACGTGTGGTTCTCAAGACTCTCAGAGTATCTACAAAAGTGACTATAGGTGTTGGGTTTGCATCCTATGAGGTATTCAAGTAGGCTGAGTGGAATCAAATACAAATGGTTTCTAAAATTTAACTAAACAATGTACACTTTCAATGAAAAACAGCACATAGTATTTATCCAAGAGTAGGTATTATTACAACCAGTTCCTCTTTCTGTCCCTTAGGCTGCGTGGTGCCTCACCCACTCCCTTAATCCTGAGAACAAGGAGGTTAAGATTTCTTGTCTGTAGAGGGTTCCAAGTCAACTTGTGACCAGGCGAGGCCCTTCCCTAATGTATAACAGTAGAGGAAACAAAGCCACTATAAATCAAGAAGCAACAAATAACAAGCCCAAAATACAGCTTACTTTAGAATGGCAAATCTGACCATCCATCATATTTAACATGTAATTTATCCTGATATGGAAGGTGCAATTAGCGCTTCTGGTTCAGGCCTATATACCAGGTTTATTAGGTGGATACTGACCTGGTGTAATCCCAGGTATCTTTTGGGATGATTTTGGTCTCTGCTCCTGCTTGAGTCCTGCTGTTGGTTCAAGTAGGCATGGCTGGGGTCCCTGGACTGCTATTCTGTTCACTGGTGCTGGGCACTGGCAGTGGGGGAGGGGAGGCTGCCAATGCTGCTGTAGTTCTCTCATTGTTCCACGTGTTCTTCTACCTTGTGATCTGCTCCTCCATTGTTCACTGCCATTCTCCCTTCACATTTGTTGAGTTTGCAGAGAACTCCAGTGTGAGTGAACAATCCCCTCACCTGGCTTTTAATGTGGCCCAAGCCAATCCTGGTGGCTGGCTGGCTCACTTCCGCTGTAGTCTCATGGACGTGCTGGAGCCATTTCTGCTGGCCTGTGTGGGCTCTGGATGGCCTGGATCTATCCTACTTCTCTGCTTCCATTTCAATTTCCTATACACCTCACTTTTTAGTAAAATTATGTATTTTTCTCATTTTGTTTTGGCTTTTTCCCCCCTAGGCTGCTTTGGCTTGGTACCTATGCCACCATCTTAACTGGAAGTCTGTTCCCTGTTAATTCTAAGGACCCATGTAAAATCTCTCCAGGTCTCACGTAAGCCAGACATACAAGGTGATGCAAGTGCATAAGGTTGCACATGCACACAGGTGCCACACATAGCTGAAGTTTGATTACAATGGCTGCAGGTCCTGGGGATCCAGTTTTCTCTCTATCTCTCTCTTGCTGTTGTTCTTTCTTATTAAAAAAAAAGGCACGTCTATTGTGCTTGTCTCAAAACAAAGTTTTTCTTTGATTAACCTCCCTTAGTTAAAATATATGCTGTCTTTCATTTATTACTGAACTTGATGTGCTAAAGCATAATTCACATTTGAAAAATATTAAATCTTATAATCTCATACATTTGGGGTCCTTGTTTGTGAATGAAGTTGGTCTGTTTTCTCATTGCTATTATGAATTACTTGACAAAAGCAACTTAGGAAAGAATGATTTATTCTGCCTTAAGTTGAGGAAATATACTCATCAGAACAAAGAAGGCATGGTGGCAGATGTGGGAGGGAGCTGGTCCCATTTTATCTGGAGTCAGGAAACAGAGAGACAGAGGAATGCCAGTTTATCAACTACATAGCTTTCTCCTTTGTATTCAGCCTGGGACTGATTAACAATGGGATGGTGAGGCCCACCCACACTTAGAGAGGGTCTTCTTACCTCAATCATCTTAATCCAAAAAAAAAAAAAAAATCCTCATAGACCTGCCACACATTTCTCTCTTAGGAGAGTCGAGACAACTTCTGAGAATAAAACTCTTAAGATTTGGAGGTCCTGTTTGGTCAGGCTCTGATGAGGGCCATGAGGCTACATCACAATATGGATGGTATCACAGTAGGATTATGAATGACACAGAGATTACATGGTACAACAACAAGCCAGATACTGCCTGTTTTTGTAGCTCTATATGTCCTTATTACCTCCCACCAAATTCATAAATAGCACCAGCTTGAAATACTGGATATGTTGAAGACCACACCTCCAGCATATAGATTCAATCTCTCTCTTCCTCCTTTTCTCCTTCTTATCTGTTCCCATCATGTCCTCTACATGCAATCACCAAACTGTAACTTTTGTGTACAACATAGACCATGTCATAGAGTCCCTTCTCATGATGATTTTTAACCTGGAGAAAGTACCCAAACAACAAACTGTCACAGTTGTATATCTCATTGTAGTTGTTTCTTTTGTTTGTAATTGGACCCATCATGTTATTAGCTCTTGCCAGGACTTAGGCAAAAAACAAGCATCTCTGGCTCCACAGTAAGTAAAGTAGAGATGGGATATGAAGGCTAATGATGGGAATCACTCTCTGATTGCATGTAATGCCAGGGTTAGTAATAGAAATCCCAAGGTGAGGACCGGAGAGATGGCTTAGCCACTAAAGGTGCTTACTTGAAAAGCCAGCTGGCACATGTTCAATTCCATAGTATGCACACAAAGTTAGAAATACAAAGCAAATGCCTCATATATCTGGAGTTACTTTGCAGTGAAAGAGGCCTCAGTGTACCCATTCTCTATCTCTCTCTCCTAAATAAAATTAATTAATTAATTGTGCCAAGATGATATAAGAAATGTGCAATAATAAAGGACTGGTTCAATATTTAGCATTCCAATCAAAACATTCCCATCATGAAATGAATTGTGCTATGATAGAACAATCTATCATTGAATGTTTGCTTTAGAAACATTAAAACTTATTTGTACTATTTAGATCCACAGAGAAAAGAAAGTATGAAGTAAAAACACACTTCTTGTCAGGCATTGTGGGTCTTGCCCATAAGCCCAAAACTTGGAAGGATGAGTAAGAATTACCACAATTTCAAGGCCAACCTGGACTATATAGTGAGACTCTGTAGTAAAAGAAATCACACACACACACACACACATATATATATACATATATACATATGTATATACATATATGTATATATGTGTGTATATGTATATATACATGATGTGTCACATTATATATTATTTATAATATGACATGTCACATATATATCACATATAATATATATCACTATATATATATCACATATAATATATATCACTATATACATATATATATATGTGTGTGTGTGTGTGTGTGTGTGTTTGCATACATATAATATGACAGAGATGGATGAACAAATTGAAGCTAAAAGCTGTAAAAGACGCCCCTTCCACATTTCTAGTATTTAAGAACTAAATCATCTTCTAGAATCATATACATAGCTCTGGATAATATAAACATACAGAAGTAATGGCATCACTGCTATATGTTGTACCAGGACTTAAAATACTTACTTTCAACTTATCATCATCCTCAATCATTAAGAAATTAAATTCCCCACCAAAGGTTAGTGGTAAGACCCTACTGCTGAAGACACCTTCTGTGGTTGACATGCAAATTAGAATGGCATGGCTGGAAGTTGGAAGAGAGTCAATCCCCAGACAGTCAGCGCATCTAGTGCCAGAAGGTGCTACATGGGCGACTGGGGGAAAATGACCAATATCTGTCCAAGCAACTCATGGTCTAACATACTTAACAGCAAGTAACTTGTTGTGATGACCACACAAGTGCAATAGTGGCACACAGCCATGGTGGGGAACCAACTGCTCTCAATTTGGCTAACTGATCTCCTCAGTGGTATGGGACCCACAGCTGGAGCTGGGAAACAAGTCAGAACCATATCCAAACATAAGCCCACTCTCCAATATCAAGCTACTATCAATCATGGGCTACAAGAGGGCCTACACCTATTAAATTCTCTATAAAAAATGTAAGGGTTATCTCTTTTGTCCTGGTGCTAACTTACTCTCCATTGGAGAATCTGCTTCTCTTTTTCAGATAGAAGTAGATCCTAAGGAGAGAGCCACCCCATCATACCTCAAAAGGGCCCCAGCTGAAACTAAGAAAAACTGGAGAAACAAGCAAGGGTGCTGTTTTCCTGATTAACCAGATACCAGCACAAGGGGGAAGGAGATCAACACAGAGAAAAATCAACTCCTACCAAATCAGGGAGCCAGAGCCTCAGAGGCCCCCAACACCTCATCAATGAAGCAGAACAAAAATGAACCCAACATGGCTCAATGAAATTTTGTGGAAGAGGGGGTGGAAAGAATGTCAGAGCCACATGTTGGGTCATGATATGCAGAGTCATTTATCTTACCCATAACTGTGGGCTTACTCCACAATGCATGACCCATATACCTCAACAAGGAGGGGTCAAGGGGAGGGGGTAGGTCATGGATGAGCCTAATAATGGTACCAAACTGGCTGCATTTGCTGAATACAAAACTAATAAAGAAAAAAAAAGAAATGAAATTCATTAACCAATGAATTTCTGAATATATGTACATTGCATTGATTCTCTGAATTATTATTTAAATAAATCCACAGGGTACTTTCAATTCCTTGTTTATAATATTTTTGTTTCTCCAGGTTCTTGATTACATTTCAGCATCTATAGAATAATTGCAATTTTATCCATTTTTTCCCAGATTACTTGACATATCCCTCTTTACATCATATGGATGTCTAAAAGCAGACTCTTCATATTTGCATTCTTTAGTCTATCTCATGCAATACAGAAATACCGCTAATTCTCTCACTCAAATAGAAAACCGGAAACCATTTGTAATCTTCCTTCTGCTCCATTCTCCATGTCTGATGACCTTTATCTCAATGGTGTCTCTGCATCTGTCATCACCTCTATTCCTCCCCTTCTTTTTTAAAAGATTTTTTATTTATTTATTTATTTATTTATTACAGACAGAGAGAGGGAGAGAGAGAGAGAGAGAGTAATAACAGGCATGCCAGGGTTTCTAGTCACTGTAAATGTACTCCAGATGCATGTGCTACCTTGTGTATCTGGCTTATGTGGGACCTGGCAAAATGAACCTGGGTCCTTAGGCTTCACAGGCAAGTGTCTTAACTGCTAAGCCATCTCTCCAGCCCTAATCCTCCCCTTCTTAAAATAAGTTCCCTAAACATATACACAATAGAGTTTGATTCAGGTATAAAGAAAACTAAAACTATAAAATTTGCAGAAAATGGATAGATCTGTTAAATATTATACTAAATGAGATATCTCAGGCTCATAAAGATGCATGTTCTCTCTCATATGGAGATCCTAAATTCTAATTTTTAGATTTGTATCCAGGTCAGAGTAAGAGTTATTAGTAGCTAGGAAGCAAGAAAGGAGCCATGGAAGGTGTGAGGGGGTAGGACTTAGCAGAGAATAGTAGATATGTAATTATAGGAGCAGAGTACTGGGTGTGGAAAGGTTAAAATCACATCAGAAGAGGGTAATGGAAGAATGGAAGGAGTTAGCCTAAAGATGTTATGAAAAAGCCATAGAGAAACTAATTTCTTTGTTAAAATTATATATATATATATATATATGTATAATTAAGGGGCTGTAAAGATGCCTTAGCAATTAAGGCACTTGCCTGTAAAGATTAAGGACCCAGGTTTGATTTCCCAGTATCCATGTAAGCCAGGTGGATAAGGTGGCTAATGTGTTTGGAGTTTGTTTGCAGTAGTTAGAGTTCCTTGTGTGTCTATTCTCTTTCTCTCTCTCTCTCTCTCTCTCTCTCTCTCTCTCTCTCTCTAATAAACAAAATAAAAATAAAATAAAATAAAATAAAAATATAATAAAAAAAAAGAAAGAGCTCCAGTTTTGGCAGCAACGTCAATGGGGATGAAAAGGCTGCTCTTAGAAGCCTTAGTTTTGTTGTTGTTGTTGTTGTTGTTGTTGTTGTTGTTGTTGTTGTTTTTACAGGAAATCCCAAGTGTTGGGCTTGATATACCTCACAGTGAGCTGCCGTTAGTTATGGAAGCCTCTGAGCCTGCCCTCCAATAACAATAGATACTATTCCCAAAGTTTTCAGTTTCCCATCAGAGGTGGTCACTGAGACCCTGTTGCTGAAGACCCCTCATGTGTTGTTCACCGGACACTTGAAAATCAATCTGCAACAGAGCTGGAAGCCTCTCTTCTCCTGGCTAGCTGCCATAATGCTATAAAGTCCTATGTAGTCAGCTGAGGGAAAGAGGGGTGGTCCTCAGCAGGGTTAACAAAACATGGATTCACCCTGTGTGCTACAGAACCAACTAGCCAGGCAAGAAGTACCCACTGGTGTAAAACACATGACTATTAGTGGTGGTAAACAAATGGTTTCTGGTTGGATCTAAGACCTACTCCACAAGAGGGAATGCATGCCCAATACTGAAAACCTAGTCAAAAGCTGATGGTTGGGAAGGTCATGAACCCTAGGGGTGAGGGAGAAACCTCCCTCTTCTGGGAACTATATAGTTAACTAGGAACATTTGGAACTCTGGGAGGTCAGCCAGAAAAAAAAAATGCAGTCCATTCACAGCAGTGATAAATGACTGCTTCCCTGCAACTGCTTGCCTTGTTCCTTCCACAACACAAAAACTTTTCAGTTTCTACTGAGAAACTCTCAAACAGACAATCAGCCTATGATACCTTCAAGTATAGGATATACTTATACCCCCAAACTCAGCCTTTCAGATGAGTCCCTGATTTGGGGGCTCCCACCCCTCTCACAAGTACTTTTCAGCTTGTAATAAAGTATGCTATCCCTCCTTTCAATGTAATTTTGATTTCTGTTCAGTAAAGCCTATTGATCTCCTCTCTCAAGGAGTTTGTGAAATGTCTTTCAATCATTGATTCAAGATTTTGGGGCTCATAGGAGTGCCCCAGAATTTATGAACCTCAATTTGGGGTTCTGTTCTACCTTTAATAAAGAATAAATAAAGTCTTGGAAAGATGGATTAGTGGTTAGGGTGCTTGCTTGGAAAGCCAAAGTACCCAGCTTTGATTCACCAGGACCCATATAAGTCAAATGCTCAAGGTGGCATATGTTTCAGGAGTTTATCTAGAGGCCCTAGCATGGCCATTCTCTCTCTCTCTCTCTCCCTCCCTCATAAATAAATAAGATTTTTTAAAAATTAAAAAAGAATATATAAAGATGGAGTCAAGAAAGATAGATTACGAATTATTGATTTTATTTCTGGGGACATAACAAATTGTGGGGTTTATTTAATGGAGATTGGGATTTAAGAGAAACAGGTCTTTAAAGAGAGATTAAAGCTGATGGCAATTGGAAAGTAGAATCTAGGGAGTAGAGAGACTTAGGAGGAACCTGCATGTCATCTGCCATGTGTTTTTCTATGTAGGGAAGAGGGAAAATAGTGAATATCAAGGAAAAATGAGAGGGCAAATGTCAAAGCAGAGACCATAAGATTTAGAGGAGAAATTATTAATGAAGGGGGTTATACTCATGACTACCCTAAGTTTAAAGAAATTACACAGGCAGTAAGCCTAGAGTTGGTCACAGTACCCATGTGGTAGAACTGGAGTGTAAGAGAAGTTAGCACATGGTTTATTTGGAGACCAGACAGAAACCATACAAATAATCAAAGTGGGAAATTATACCAAAGTATAAAAGAGAGGCAAAAAGAAAAGTTTGGATCAAGAAAAAAAAAAATGCTATGCTTTCCACAGGGTGCAGGCCAGACTCACATGTGTCAGAGCAGAGATGACAGGGAATCCAGAGAGAGAGTCACACAGAGGAGGGGGGAGGGGAGATGAAGCCTAATGTAGCCTTTTTAGTTTCAGGTTCAGGTATGCAAGGGCAAAACTTGATTAGTTTGTAGATTTGGAGGGTGGACCCCAGAGCCAGCCGACCTGGGCCAGCCAATTCACGTAGCACACTAGACTGCAGGTAGCAGGGGGCTCCGTAGATCAGTCTTGATCAGACATGAGTTCCATTTCTGCCAAGAGTTTCTTCTTGTGCCAAGGTAAGGTGGCATATCCTCGCCAGTGTATTGTGGTTCAGGTGTTCCCTCTAAGGGCCTGGTGAAGGTTCATCCATTTGGTCTGCCTTTTAGAATGTAGAATTTTATGGTACCATTGCCGTTTGGGTCTAGATTTGTGTTTCTCACCCCTCTATTGCCCTCCCCTCCCTCCCCACCCATCCTATTGTCTAGTACACGAGATGCTTGCTGGGTATGAAAGGCATCTTGGGTAGATTCAGGTTAGGTGCTGTAGATGAGTGAGACTGTGTGGTGAATTTTTTTCTGTGATTGGGTAAGTTCACTGAGAATGATCTGTTCCAGGTTTAACCATTTTTCCTCAAATTTCATTGTGTCATTTTTTCTTACTGCTGTATAGAATTCCATTGTGTAGATATACTACATCTTAGTTATCCATTCTTCTAGTGATGGACATCTGGGTTGATTCCAGCTCTTAGCTATTACAAATTGAGCCGCTACAAACATGGTTGAGCAAATATCTCTGGCCTGTGGTTTGAAGGTTTTAGGGTAGATCCCCTGTAAGGGAATGAATGGGTGTTCCTAGTTCTCCACATCCTCGCCAGCATTTGTTTTCATTTGATTTTTTGATGTTTGCTATCCTTATTGGGGTTAAGTGGAATCTCATAGTTGTTTTAATTTGCATTTCCCTGATGATTAGGGATGATGAACATTTTCTTAAGTGTGTGTTTGCCATTTGTATTTCTTCCTCTCTGAACTGCCTGTTGAGCTCTTTGCCCCATTTTGTTAGAGGGGTTTTTGACTTTTAAATGTTTAGATTTTTGAGTTCTTTGTAGATTCTAGGGATTAGGTCTCTGTCAGTTGGGTAACCCACAAATATTTTCTCCTATTCTGTGCATAATCTATTGCCTTTGCTTATTGTATGCTTGTCTGTAAAGAAACTCTTCAGCACCACTTTGGGCATCTGGCTTTATATGGATATTGGGAAATCAAACCTGGGTCATAGGCTTTGCAGGCAAGTGACTTAACCACCGAACCATCTCTTCAGCCCCTTTGTAATCTTCATTTGCCATTTTCCTCCAGATTCCAGGTTACCTTGGTAAGTTTTTGACAGTACATGCTGGTATATTCTCCATGTTCCACAGCTCCATGTTTCTTTCATCTAACTTATGACTAACAGCAATATTTCTACTCATACAGCAATATCCAGAATATTCATTAGGCATGTGTTTGGTACTTTTCCTGAAACATTTATTATTCATTTATCCTATTTTACAGTACTCAAAGGAAGCTTACATTGAAAACAATGATATTCAAGCCTGAATGTATATCCACAATTACCTATTGTTCCTACTACCTCATGGAGGAGGCTGGTTCCACAGGGAGTAATGATACTCAGGCAGGAAGCACATCCAGAAACAATGGGGCAGTGAGCGCCAAGTTCCATTACATATCCATCACAGTGATTCCAGAACTCCCTTTACCACACCATCTCTCTACATAACATCATCATTTGTTCACCTTGCTGTTTCTCTCAAGCCTGACAGAAAGACAACTTGCAGCATTGAAGAAGTCAACCAGACCGGGCACCTCTAATGTCTTCCTTGGGAGCTGCAGGTTTTCAGAGCAGTATTCCTGGGACTTTCTTAATTATTAACAAGGAATTAATCTTATTTGTAATCAGAGAGGCTCTGATTGCTTGCTAAAGAAGGCATTCCTTTGAACCTGACGTGTAAACAGAATATGAGAATACAATGAGCAAAGAACACTTTCTGGTTATAGCAAAACACCTGCAAACCATGTGATGATAGTAAACCAAAGCCAGAAGTGGGTTAAAATTATGGCCTTCATATCAATTATTCAAAAGGCCAAAATTAAATTATTTATACCCATAAACAAATAAGATGCTTTGCGTATGTGATATGAGACTCTGATTGACAATATGGCTTATAATATTTAAATGATTGTCTCAACTCTCTTCTTTTGCTTAAGATATAATATACCAGTTATAACTAGGCCTCACCAGTGATGCAGGGTTTGGGGTTTCAGGATGGGTTCCTCAGAATATATGAACCACAAGATTTGGTTCTGTCTTACGTTTAATAAAGAATTATTAGGGGCTAGAGAGATGACTTAGCAGTTAAGGCAGTTGCCTGAAAAGCCTAAAGAGCCAGATTCAATCCCCCATACTTATGTAAGCCAGATGCCCAAAGTGGCACATGCATCTGGAGTTGATTTGCAGTCATAAGAGGCCCTGATGCCCCCATTCTCTCTCTCTCTCTCTCTCTCTCTCTCGCTCGCTCGCTCGCTCTCTCTTTTTCCTTCTTTCTCTCTCTCGAATAAACAAATAAATAATTAATAAAGACAAGCTCAAGAAAGATATATTGTGAATTATTGAGTTTATTACAAATTATGGGGTTTATTTAAGGGTATATTGGGACTTAAGAGAAACTGAGACCTTTAAAGAGTAACTGGAGTGAGCCACAAAGATGTGGTGAGTAGAATCTAGGAACTTGTGTAGGGATACTTAGCAGGAACTACTATGGCATGTGCCATGTGTTTTCCCCATGGGGAAAAAAAAAAGTCAAAAGAGCAAATAGTGGTGACTTAAGAAAGAATAGCAGAGAGAAAATATCAAATCAGAGACCAGGAGATTCAGAGGAGAAATGGGCAATAAAGTGGTTTTCACTCATGGTTACCCCAACCTTAAAGAGATTACACAGGTAGCAAGCCTAGAGTTGATAAGGGCACCCATGTGGTAGATACAGAGTATAAAGGAAGTACAAATTTGATAGATTTGGGGGCCAGAGGAAAACCTTACAAATAATCAAAGTGGAAAATTATTCCAAACTATAAAACAGAGGCAAGCAGAAAAGTTCAGATCAAGAAACAATGCTATGCTTTCCCACCCCCACACAGGTAGTGTGGGAGTGGAGGTCAGACTTGCATGTTTCAAAGCAGAGATGAGAGGTAATTGAGAGAGACCTACATACACAGACACAAGCCAAGGGTTTCAATAAGAGAGAGGGAAGGACTGGAAGACCACAGCCTTTAGAGAACTAGATTCAGGTATGCAAGGGGAAAATCTGATTGGTTTATAGATTTGGAGGGCAGACCCTACACCTGGGATGTTTTATTTAGATAGCTTGTTAGACTATGAGGATGGGCAGGTGCTGTATATCAGTCTCGATGAGACAAAAGTGCCATTCTTACATTAGTTTCATTGTTGTGCCAGGGTGAATTGGTATGTGGGGTAGCATCTCCTGTTTCCCTTTGGGCCTCAATCTCTATCTGAAGCTGCCTAAAAAATGTTAGCTCTCTCCTATTCTCCTTCAACAGGAGGCTGATCCAGGAGGATGGAAAGTTTGAGGGAGGCTAGGGCTATGTATCAAGGGTCTATTTTAAAAATAATAGCAATTAAAAAAAAAAACCTTTGGAGGGTGTGTGTGCAAACTAATTAGGCCAAAGCTCTTTGTTTGTTCCCCACCTCCCAGCTCCCTGGCACTAGTAAACCTGCTGCTGGTGTGGGGAGGTCTAGACCCTACCTGCATGCTGTAGAAGCAGTCCTTTTGCTACTAGATTCCTGATTGACCAGCCCCTATGACCTCAACTGTCTGTCCCCTGTACCAGAGGGTGCACATGCCACTATGGAAGTTGGCCTTTTGCTTCTGGCTCCCCAGCATCCTGGCTTCAGATTCCCCAACCCCTTAATCTGCTATACTGAAGAGTGCACACAAGCAGAATGAGTAGGCCTGAGCTCCCAGTTCTCCACTTCCCTGTTCCCCAGGTACCCCTGTTGCAATTATAAACTCAACAACCTGCACATCTGTGATTATAACCCCATCACACTCCAATCTGTCTCAAACATAAAACAGAATACACACTGAGAATGCTACAAGACAAATACTTCATCCTTAATAAAATAAGACTTTTATCATGAGATGAGTAGGCCACAATGTAAAAATAAAACAATGATGACAGAAAACTGAAGATCACCACCAAGAATGCCTAGTCCACAGTGGAAGCTTCTGGTGAAAACATATAGGAAACAACAGAAATTGAATCTCTAAATGAAAACATAACCATCTTTGTGACCATGACCAAGCAAATTGCTAAAATGGAAGAAAATAATCAAACAACCAACAATTACATAAATGAAATTGAGCAGAATCATCTCTTACAGTATACAACTTTTTTTCACTAAGCTTAACTTAATTGAAGAAGACCAGAGAGGCCTAAAAAGAGAGATAAATGAATAGAAGTAGAATCAACAAATAGAGGATCTCAAAAACCAGCTGAATAAGCTAAGTGAAGACATGATCAAATGAAAGAATGAACCCCAGGAAGCATCAAGAACATCAGACAACAATCTGAAATGCGAGTTCAAAAAAGAGATGGATATGATGTAATACAACACAACAGAAAACAAAATCAAATAGAGATTTTTTTAATTTTTCTTTTTTTTCGGTTTTTCAAGGTAGGGTCTCACTCTAGCTGAGGCTGACCTGGAATTCACTATGGAGTCTCAGGGTGGCCTCGAACTGACGGCGATCCTCCTACCTCTGCCTCCCGAGTGCTGGGATGAAAGGCATGCATCACCACACCCAGCTTTCAAATAGAGATTTTAAATACCTCTCTAGAGCCCCTCACTACCAGAGTCACTCATATGGAAGACTGAACCTCTGAGCTCAAAGACAAAACAGAAGAAATTGATCAGGAATCTAAAAACTTTGCTTAGTCCTAAAATATCATGCAGACAGAATATAGGGGAATTGTGAGATACCCTAGAACAACAAACATCCAAGTCATGGGTATACCAGAAGGGGAAGAAACCCAAACCAGAGGCATAGGGAACATATTCAACAAAATTATTGGACAAACTTTTCCCAATTTCACAAGATAAAAGAAGCTCACAGAACATCCAACAGGAAGACCAAAGAAGAAACCCTGCAAGGCATACCATAGTTAAAACTCTTAACAACGAAAACAAAGAGCTGTAAACATAGCAAGAGAGAAATAACTCATTGCATACAAGAGCAATCCCATCAGAGTTACCTCAGATTTTTCAATGCAAACCATGAAAGCCTGAAGGGCTTGGAATGGAATACTTCAAGGCCTAAAAAACTACAGCTTCCAACCCAAACTACTATACTAAATGAAAGTATCCCTCACAATGGATGGACAAAGGAAAACATTTCATGACCAAAGCCAGCTCAATGATTATATCAACACAAAGCCAAAACTACAGGAAATATTCCACACAGAAGATTTGATCAACCAACCCCAAGAGCTTACAAAAGGATGAATACAATAACCAAAACTAGAGCAGGCATAAAAATGTTCAAAGCCCCAAACCCCACAAACCCTCCAACATGGCAGGGATTAAATCAAACCTCACAGTTATAACTTTAAATACTAATGGACTTAACACCCATAAAAAGATACAAGTTAACAGGGTAGACCAAAAAAATGGAGCCTTCAATCTGTTGCCTTCGTAAAAACCCACCTCACAATTAGTGATAGACACCACCTAGGAGTGAAATGATGGGAATTTATTATCCAAACAAAAGGAAATAAGAAACAAGCATGTGTGGATTTGTAAATATCTGACAAAATAGACTTATACCAAAAGTAAGTAAAAAGGACCAAAAGGTTAGTTTTTATTCATCAAGGGAACAATCCAACAAGAGGACATCACAAGCACAAATCTATATGCACCAAACACAGGTGCACCACATTATAAAAAGCAAAATATACTTGACAATAAATGAGAAATAAATCCCAATACCATCATAGTAGGAGACTTCACTACCTCACATTAGACAGATAATATCATTAGGCAGATCATTTTAGCAGAAAAACAATGGGGAAGTAATTGAGCTCAACAACATTAAAGATCAACTAGACTTAACAGACATCTATAGGACATCCCACCCCAATTCTACAGAATACACATTCTTCTCAGCAGCCCAAAGAAACTTCTCTAAAACAAATCATATATTAGGGCATAAATTATGCCTCTATAAATTAAGGAAAATTGATGTAACTTCATGCATTATATCAGAGTACAATTCTTTAGAAATTAACAACTGAAAAATCAGAAATTTCACCAGCTCCTAGAGACTAAACAACATGTTACTAAAAAATGAATGGGTCATGGTAGAAATAAAAAAGGGAAATTTTAAAATTTCCTTTAACTGAAAGATAATGGAAATACAACATACCAAAACTTATGTTACACAATGAAGGCATCCTATGGGAAAATTTCATAGCACTAAATGCCTTCATAAAAAAGTTAGAGCAGACATAGGAGGATCACCATGAGTTCAAGGCCACCCTGAGAGTATATAGTAAATTCCAGGTCAGCCTGAGATAGAGTGCCACTCTACCTTCAAACAACAACAACAACACCAAAAATCAGAGAGATCTCAAATTAATAACCTAACCATACAACTAAAGGCCTTGGGAAAAAAAATGCCAATTTAACCCTAAGAGTTCCAGATGGAATGAAATAATTAAGATCAGAGCAGAAATTAATGAATTATAAACTAAGAAAACTGACAAAATGATGAGATGGTTGCTTGAAACAAAAAACAATATGGATAAATCCCAAGTCAACATGATCAAATGAAATAAAGAGAAGTCTCAAATTAACAAAATTAGAAATGAAAAAGGGGAGGTTGAATAACCTGGAGGAACTGGACCAATTCCTAGCCACATACCACCTACCAAAATCCAGCCCAGACCAGATAGGCCTCCTAAACAAACCCATCACATCCAGTGAGATTGAAAATAAAATCAAACCCTTCTCCCAAAAGAAAAAGTCCAGGACCTGATATATTCCTACCCAAATTCTACTAAACCTTCATTGAATAACTGAAACTTCTCTTTATCAAGCTATTTCACGTAATCAGAGAGCAGAGAACCCTCCCCAACTCTTTCTATGAAGCTACCATAACCCTAAAACCAGACAGAGATATGACAAGAAAACTATAGACCTAGATCCCTGGTGCACCTGGATGCAAAAATCTTGAACAAAATCCTTGCAAACCAAATTCGGCAACATATAAAAAGCATTATCCACCTTTGTCAAGCAGGCTTCATCCCAGGGTGGCAGGGATGGTTCAACATGCAGAAATCAATTAACGTAATACACCACATATATAAACAAACACAAGAACCACATAATCATCTCAATTCAGAGAAGGCCTTCAACAAAATACGACATCACTCATGACCAAAGTACTGGAGAGGTCTGGAGAGATGGCTTAGAGGTTGTGTTTGCCTATGAAACCTAAGGATGCCAGTTCAAGGCTCAGTTCCCCAGGACCCACGTTAGCCAGATGCACACGGGGGGCACATGCATCTTGAGTTCATTTGCAGTGGCTGGAGGTCCTGGCGTGCCCATTCTCTCTCTCTCTATCTGCCTCTTTCTTTCTCTGTCGGTCACTCTCCAAAAAATAAATAAAAATAAAAAAAATTTAAAAAAATACTGGAGAGACTAGGCATGGAGTGTTTATATCTCTATTTTATTATAAATAAAATAATAAATACAAACCACGCAAAGCCCAAATCATACTTAATGGGGTTAGACTCAAGGAGGCCCCACTGAAATTTGGAACAAGGCAGGGTGGTCCACTCTCCCCATGGCTCCTCAATATGGCACTAGAAGTCCTAGCCCAAGCAATAAGACAGGAGAAAGATATAAAAGGGACATAAATTGGAAAGAAAGAAGCTAAACTAGCCCTATTTCAGATGACATGAACCTATATGTAAGTGACCCGAAAGACTTTGCCATAAAACTTCTAAAGTTGATAAATTCCTTCAGCAAAGTAGCAAGATACTAAATTAACACACAAAAATCAGTATCTATCCTATTCACAAAAATGCAGAGCAAGAAATCATTGAGGCTGTCTCATTTTCAATGGCCACCAAAAAAATTCAAATGATGAAAAACCTGTATTCTGAAAATGTAAAAACACTAAAGAAATAAATTGAGGAGGGCATGAGAAGTTCAAAAGACCTTCAGTGTTCCTGGATAGGTAGAATTAACATTGTGAAAATGGCAATTCTACCAAAAGCAATATACAGATTCAATGAAATACCAAAAAAATCCCAACATCATTTTTCACAGATATGGAAAAAGTAATCTCAAAATTTTTTATGAAATGGCAAAAGACCTCAGATATTGACAAATAACCTCAACCAAAAAAACAAAAAAATACTTCTGGAGTTATCACCACACCCTATCTAAAGCCATACTACAAATACACACTAACAAAAACAGCATGGTACTGGCACAAAAGCAGACATATATACCAATGAAACAGAATAGAAGACCCACCCCTTAATAGAAGCAACCACAGCTGCTTGATCTTTGACAAAGGCACCAAAACTGTTCACTGGAAAAAGGACAGAATCTTCAATAAATGGTGCTGTTCAAACTGGATAATCATAAGTAGAAAAATGAAACTAGATCCTCTCTTCTCACCATGCACAAAACCAATGCCAAATCAATTAAAGACCTCAAGATAACACATGAAACTCTTAATTACGTGGGTGAAAAAATAGGGGGAACTCTTCAGGATATAGGAGGGGATAAAGACTTCCTGAGTAATATCCCAGTAGCCTAGGAAATTAAAAAGTCATTCAACCAGTGGGATCTCATGAAGTTCTAAAGCTTTTTTACAGACAAACATACCATAAAGAGTCAACAGACTACCCACAGAATGGGAGAAAATCTTTACCAGCTGCACCACTGACAGATGATTAATACCCAAAATCAACAAATAACTCAAAAAATTAAGCAACAAAAATTCAAACAATCCACTTAAAAATGGGACATAGAACTGAAAAGGGAATTCTCAGTGGAAGAAATACAAATAGGTAATCCTCATTTAAGAAAATGTTCAACATCCTTAGCCACCAGGGAAATGCAAATTAAAATAACTATGAGATTCCACTTCACTCCAGTTAGGAAGGCAATCATAAAAAAATTATGCAATAAAAAATGTTGGATATGAGGAAAGATGAACCCTCATTCACTGCTAGTGGAAGAGCAAACTTCTACAACCACTATGGAAATCAATATAGAGATTCCTAAAAAAGATGAAAATGGAGCTACCAAATGACTCAGCCAATCCTCTATTTGATATCTACCTAAGGCTACACGCTTCACTGCAGAGGTATTTGTGCAGGCACGATAGCTGCTCAATTCACAATAGCTAAAACTGCAGTCAACCCAGATGCCCATCAGTTGATATTGGGTAATAAAGATGAGGTACATACACAATGGAATTCTACTCAATAGTCAAGAATCATGATACCATAAAATTTGTAGGAAAATAGACAGATTTGGAACAGATAATATTAAGCAAACTCACACAAGCACAGAAAGAAAAATATTGCATGTTCTCCCTCATCTGTGGTTCCAAACTTGGAACACCTTGAGTTGCAGGTATACCTGACAGGCAACTTAGAGAAGGGGAATGGTACAGTAGGGAAAATAATCAAAAAACTAAATCCCAAATGAATTGGTATCATAGAAACTGGACAGAAGACTAAATGATACAACTTTTGTGGTAGTTTGAATTAATGCCCCGCCCCAATAGATTCAGGAGTTCTTTTAAAGCTTCTTAGATTTCTAGCCACCAGGCTGGAGGAGGTGTCACTAGGCGGATCTTAGGGTCTAGTCCAAAGGTGTGGTAGTGGATTTGAAATTCCAATCTGAAGATATGCAAAGTGCTGAGTTCTTCCTGGAGTTCATGAAGTGTGCTGTGTGATATTGCTTTTGTCTTTTGTCTTGTGGCTTTTCCTCTCTGCTTGGACCCCTGAAAAGCAGGCCAGTTTATTCTGCCATTATGGAACTTCCCATGGATCTGTAAACTTCAATAAATCCCTTCCTTCCACAAATGTGCCTGGTCTGTAAGTTCAGCTCAGTGACATAAAGCTGTCTATTACAAACTTCAACAGGAGCATACAAGAATGGTCAGGTAAGAAAGGCCCTGGAGAGGGTGGGATGAAGCCTAACCCTGAAACATTTTACTCCTGCTTGTAACTCCCAGTACCAGAAATAGGATACAATCCACATTGAGGTGTTAATCAGAGAGACCTGCAAGGTTCCCAAAACAAGACAGGCTTCTTTCAAAGCACTTGATTACCCACCTGAGATAAAAGGTAAGACCCAGGCTGGAGCGATGGCATAGTGGTTAAATGCTCATCTGTGAAGCCTAAGGACCTGGGTTTGAGGCTCGATTCCCCCGGACCCACTTTAGCCAGATGCGCAAGGGGGCGCATGTTTCTGGAGTTTGTTTGCAGTGGCACACCCATTCTCTCTCTCTATCTGCGTCTTTCTCTCTATGTCTGTTGCTTTCAAATAAATAAACAAAAAATTTAAAAAACAAGGTAAGACCCTATTGCTGAAGATACCACATGTGGATGACGCAGAACATTGAGAGATTTGTATGGAATCTGGAAGGAAGTCAGTCTCCAGATATATGGTCTGTCCATATAGTACTGAAAAGTGCTACAAGAACTGCTGTGGACAATGGCCAACCACCTTGTGTGCTAACGGAGGACACTGCTATACACAAGCAAAATGCCTGTGCAATAGTGGCACCCAGCCTAGGTGGGTAATCAATGGCTTTCCGATTGGCTAAGAGATCTGCTTAGTGGAAAGTAAGCCTTAGCTGGAATTGAGAACAGAGTCAGAATCCTATGGAAACCAAAATCATGGACTCCAACAAAAAGCTCCCAGTAGTCTTTAGCCAAAAGTGTGGTTACACCCTCCTAAATCTCTCTTAATTAATAATACTTATGTGATTGAATGCATGCTGACCTCAGTCTCCTTTGGCGAATCTGTTTTTCTTTTTCAAAAGGCAACTGGAACCAGGAGATAAACCACCCCTTGCACATCAGCCACGGCCCAGGTGAAACCACAGAGGAATTAGCAAGTTGCACAATAGTGCTGCTTCACCCATCACCAAGGTCATGGAGACACACAGGATACTCAAAACACACCAAAACAGAAATATAGAACCTTTTAAGAGCCCAATACTAAAGTACACTTAAAATACACCAACCATGGCTCAGGGAATTTTGTGGAAGAGCAGGTAAAAAGAATGTAAGAGCCACAGAGTGGAGGGGAATATACAGAGGTACTGCACCCCACCCATACAATAACTAACTAATGCTGTCACATCTCATTACCAGCAGTCCTAGGAGGAATACCAGCAATCCCACTGAGGATGGCCCACAGCAGAATGGGAGCAGGGAGAATGGAAATGATGGTACTAAAATATTATGTACTGGTACAACTTTCTAAATTAATAAAAAATAAAAAATGTTTCCACACACATTACACACAGTCACACATACAGATTATCTCTAGCATTTCCTGCTGAAAACACACCACCTCCTCCTGACAACTGCCTTTGAATTTTGATGAAGTCATTTAAGACCAATTGTGTCTTTTCCTTCCAAATATTCAGAAGTAAAGCATAGATGTTGATGAAATGTGTACCTTAGGCAGGGACTGGTAGATGGAGTGCAATATTTGGTTGTGCTTGCCTCCAACAATTACTTCTGTGACTCTCAAGGTGGAGCTCAACTGTGAAAAGTAGGAAACACCCTAGCCTTGCTTTTAGCAGCTACAAGCCAAAAGAATGTGAAGTCAACAGAGTCCAGAGTCTTCCTAGCAACTTCCTAGTAGCAATGTGGCCTTTTCTCCCCTCTTCATGTCAACACATTTATGAGTAATGCATTACAGCCCTGTACAGTACAGACAGCTTCACTTTGCCAAAGGAAAACCAGCCTGTAAATAAAACATCTTTGAAATATAGGTGACTGAAGAAATAATGATGTATGGTCACATTAGTATTTGCTCTCATGAGTTGTGAATTTCAATGCTTTGTCTCTGGATCTGCTTGGAGGAGGGTTATGGCTTTCTAGGTGCCTTCTAAATGAAAACATTAAATGATCAGATCTTTGGGGTTCAGACCTTTCACTGATAATTACAAAGGGACGATCTATCATCACTGCACAAACATGAAGCACAGGAAGCTTATCAAATCATATTTTAAGCCGGGCGTGGTGGCGCATGCCTTTAATCCCAGCACTTGGGAGGCAGATGTAGGAGGATTGCCGTGAGTTCAAGGCCACCCTGAGACTCCATAGTGAATTCCAGGTCAGCCTGAGCTTGAGTGAGACCCTACCTCGAAAAACCAAAAAAAAAAAAAAAAAATCATATTTTAATGTGACATAAATTATTTCTGATTGAAACCAGAGTATAAAATAAAGATAAATTACACGCCATCTCCCATGAACTATGTAAAGCAGGCTGGCAATGAGAGCTGTAGGTTCTCTGGACTAATAGTACCTGGAATTGTGCACATGTTTGACTTTAAAAGCCCATTTCAGCTGTAATTTAAGAATTTTAATATTAATGCTGTTTTTTTTTCCTAAATGAAACCACTGTCAAGCTCTGCCCACAGCAAATGTGTATGGGTGTGTGCATGTGGGCGTGTGTGTGTGTGTGTGTGTGTGTGTGTATGCAGTGGTTTACTTTCTACAATAGATCATCTTTGTGTGACAAAACAATGTTCTCCCATTCACTTACAAAATGATATTTTTCACACTCATATGGTAATTTTAGATCCATCAGATCTCAGTGTTCACTGCTGAAATGTCAAATAAAAGTGATTTGTCAGTTGAGATCCATTATTTTTGTATTTATTGAATTGCAGGCACACACAGTGAGGCTGTTTATTATGCCCACTTGTAATACTTCAGATTGTCCCTATGATTCAAATGAAAAGGTCAATATCTGTATCAAGCAAGAAAGTCAATTGTGTGATTATTGAAAATCCAATTTAATAAATCTTTCCTGAAATACCCTGCATTTACATTTTACATTTTTTGAGAAATATTTTCCCAACAATTGCATTATTTGGGAAATATGCAGTGTATTCTTACTTGCAAGAAAATATTCCCCTTCGTATGTTTTGAGGTATGGTAGGGCCTTAGGAAGACTACCACTTGCTAAGATTAATATTTGCTAACAAAGAATATTCCTGTAAATTCTTTCTTAAAGTCCTTTAAGTAGATGCAGACACATGAGGCAATTTTACTTGGTATATTTCATACAGAATATATAAAAATCAATGACATCTAAATGAGGAAAATAGCTTAATCAGTCCTTTGCTCTGATTAAAATTCAAATTGACATTTGTTTTAAAGAATACACCTAGAGGGATACTATTCTTTCTAATCTGAGCTAAAGTTACTCCTCAAATCTGTCTTTGCAACTGCCTCAACTATTAATTTGCATCAAGTAATATTTTGGGGCAAAGTTACAACAATGTGAAAATACTTGGGAAAGCCTCATAGACTTTGTATCTGTATTATAATATTAATTTAATTTCCAAAATCCAGCTGGACTTTGTAGAGATTTCAGAAGCCTCTCCTTTCCATCCCACACTCCTCACTGACTCTCCCTGCCTCCAGGCTTGGGATCCTAGAATCAACACTTTTTATTATGGTAATTCCTAGATTCTTCTATACCTGAGCTTGGAAGAACAAGTTCCCTCAGAGCTAACCCTCTCAGACTCAAAACAAGAGATCAAATGCCAACCTTCCAAAGATTTGGGATGGCTCAGCTCCAGCAAAATTCTCCCACTCCTATCCTGTGAAGCAGACACCCCAAGCAACACAAAATGACTTTAAAACCTTTTCTTCTGCATGCTAGGTGTTTCAGAGTTCCCTCCCCATTTTCTTTGCTCTGATCTGACTACTCTCTTGGGTTTGGTAAAACTTTGAGCCCATAAAGAAGTTGTCCCAGTGTTTCCTAAATTCTGAACATAAACTTAATGTCACCCTATTTCACAGTGATGTGGGAAGATTTATTTTTTCCTTCAAGAAGACCACAGCCCTATGCATATATAGTAAAAAACTTAGCTTGCACAATGTCAACAACTGCTGTACGCTTTCTCAGTCTTTTAAAACTTAAACATCTAAAGAAAATTAGCTCTCATTCTTTTGTCACTCTTGAAGACATTGACAATAGAATTCTGTGCACTAAAATACATATTATATTTTATTTAGTGGCTTAATCATATTTTTTCTATTTTTTTTTTTCTTTTTCTGAGATTGTTGAGTCAGGGTCTCACTCTATATAGTATCTATATAGCCTCAGGGTGGCCTTGAACTCACAGCGATCCTCTGACCTCTGTCTCCCAAGTACTGGGATTAAAGGCATTCAGCTTAATCATTTTTGAACTGTTACTATAATAGTGATAGAGTTGATTGATAATATTTAAAACCCAGTTTTAGGGCTGGAGAGATGGCTCAGTGGTTAAGGCACTTGCCTGCAAAGCCTAAGGACCCAGGTTTGATTCCCCAGTATCCATGTAAGCCAGATGCACAAGGTGGCCCATGCATCTGGAGCTTGTTTGCAGTGGCTAGAGGCCTGAAGCACCCATTTTCGCTATCTACCTCTTTCTTTCTCTCCCTCATTGTCAAATAGATAAATAAAATTTTTTTAAAACACAGTTTTAATTAGATGTTTCATACATGTGTACTACATTATGATCATATGTACCCTACATTACCTTCCCTTATCCCTCATAGTCTGACTTCACTCTTTCATCTCTATCCATAATCTCATGAATGAAGGGAGTGGCCTCTCAAGTCACTCTCCTGGCTATAACAGAAAGTTGTCTGGCTCCATTATATGTAGATCTTGTGCAAGTAACACAACTGCAGTAGTTCATGAGTGCAATGGCCTTGTCATGTCTGAGTAACAGAGTTTTACAATGCCCCTCCCCATCCTCCAGCTCTTTCTGCCCCATCCTCAGAGATGTTTCCTGAGCCACAGAGAGTGTTGGATATGTCCCATGTAGAGCCAAGCACTCACCAGTCACTTATTTTCAGCATATGACCAGTTACGATTATGGATTAACTGCGTCCACTTCCAAGAAAACAAAAGGATTTTCTGACTAGGACAGAGATCAGAATTGATTTGAAGCAGTTTGGCAAAATAACTGTTAGCTACACAACAATAGCAGAGTTTTCCCTAGGAGTATCATCTTTCTAGGTATAAGCTTTTAGCCTGGTTTTCAGTATCAGGCATGAGTTGCCTAATGTCTACAAACAAGAAATGTAATAAAAGAGCTCTTTGGCTACTCCCATGATAGTCAATCATACTACTATTGCATCAGAGTGAAATATTGCTGAGTAGAACAGCGTTGTCGAAGGTAGTATTCACCACTAGGTGATATCATTGGTAACTCTTCTCTCCCAGCCATCTGCATAGCACCTCTGACCCTCTGCAATTTAGCCAGCAGAAGGAAGCTTCTGACTAGCTATTTGAATTCTTTTTTTTTTTATGTCCTGCAACCAACAGGTATGCTGTCTTCAGCAATTGGGTCTGATGGGCATCCTAGAGCCATGACATAATCTTTATTGTCCAGGAGGGGGCTAAGAGGTTTCTCTTATCAACAACTCACAAGGAGATATCCCATGCCTGACACTAATATTACTGTTTGATAAGCCATAGCCACTTGCAATGCCATTAGCCATGAGTAGGATATCTTTACTTCTTCTGCTATTACTACTATGTCCATTTTCATTTGATTTATTTTTTTCTGATTTATTTTTACTTATTTATTTATTGGAGATACAGAGAAGAGAGAAAGAGAGAGAAAGAAAGAGAGAATGGGCACACCAGGGCCTCTAACCTCAGCAAACGAGCTCCAGATGCATGCACCACCATGGGCATCTGGCTTATGTGGGACCTGGAAAATCAAAGCTGGGTCCTTAGGCTTCGTAGGCAAGTGCCTTAATCGCTAAGCCATCTATCCACACCCCTCATTTGATTTATTAAGTAGTATGTTTTCTTCTAGATTTTTGACATCTCTTAAGATTATGTTATTCTACATTCTACGCTCTCTCTAGCCCATTTCCCTGCCTTTACCCCTGATTAACCCTTTGCAATCCCAGTATCCACCTACTGTTTTAATATCACCTCTATCTATTTCTTCCTGTAAGGCACCTGCCCCCATGTATACAACCCTGTTTGGACTTACTGGTCTTTTCAAAGACTCCACCATGAACTCACAGGTTTGGAAATCTGAAGCTTGGATCCTCAAGTGAGAGAGAACATGCATTTGTGTTTTTGAGAATGAGATATCACTCAATATACTACTTGCTAGTTCTGTCAATTTCCCTGCAAATTTCACAATTTCAATTTATTTATGTCTGAGCAAAAGTTTGTTGTGTATATGTGTCCAATTTTCATCATCCAGTCATCTACTAATGGGCATTCAGGTGGATTCCATTTCCTAGCTATTGTGAGCAGAGCAGATGTGCAAGTAACTCTGAAGCAGGATATAGAGTTCACTGCGTATAAGCCCAGGAGTGGTATAGTTGGGCCACTCGGTAGTTCTACTTTTAGTTTTTGAGGAACCTCCACACTAATTTCATTAGTGGCTGTACCAGGCTGCATTCTGACAAGCAGTGAATATAAGTTACTTTTTTCCTACCTCTTCAAAAGAATTTGTTGTCATTTGTTTTCTTGATGATTGCCATTCTGACTGGGGTGAGGTGGAATCTCAAAATAGGTTTTATTTTGCATTTCCCTGATGGCTAAGGAGTTGGACACTTTTTAAAATACCTATTAATTATTTGTACTTCTTCTTTTGAGAACTTTCATCAGTTCCCTATCCAAAATGTTGATTAGGCTGTTTATTTTCCTCTAGATATTTCAGAGTTTCAGGTCTTATATTGAGCGTCTTGATCCACTTGAAGTTGACTTTTGCTCAGAGAGAGAGATAAGTAACTAGTTTCATTCTTCTATGATTGGATGTGCAATAGGCCTAGCACTATTGGTAGAAGATGCTATCTTTTCTCCAATGTGTAGTTTGGTTTCTTTGTAAAAATTCAGGTGACTGTGGTTATCTAGACTTATCTCTGCACCTTCCATTATACTTGCCAACGTGTCTGTTTTTGTGTTTATGGCTTTGTGTGGTGGTTTGGATTCTATGTTCCACATAAACTCATGTATTCTGAATGCTTGGTCCCCAGATTATGGCAATTTGTGAGGTGAAAGATTGATGGATAAGGTGTGTAGTTTGGGGAGAGCTTAGGGATATTATGGCCTAAATTCCCTTTTCCAGAGTTCAGCTCACTTTCCTGCTGCTGTTTCCACCTGCTGTGGTGAGATAATGTCTATCCTCTGCAAGATCCCTTCAGGATTGTAAACCATAATAATCAACTTTCCTCCAGTCAGCTGCTTTTGTTCAGGTGCTTTATCCAGCAATGAATAGGTAACTACAACACTGGCATGTGTGTGTGTGTGTGTGTGTGCGTGTACATGTATATAAACAAATTAAGTATGGTGTTACCTCCAATAGTATTCATGTTATTTGGACTGTTTGGGAAACCTAGAGTCTTTTGTGTTTTTGTATGCATTTCAATATTGTTTTTTTCCTATTTCTGTGAAGAACAGTATGGAAATTTTGATCAGAACTTCATTGAATCTACAGATTGATGACTTTGGGTAGAATAGCCATTTTCATGATGTTGATTGTTCCATTTGTTCTGATGTCTTCATCAATCTTTCTTCAGTGTTTTGAAGTTTTTTTAATTTATATTTTAATTATTTATTTGAGAGAGAGAGAGCGATAAAGAGACAGACAGAGAGAAAATAAATGGGCCAGGGCCTTCAGCCATTGAAACAAACTCCAGACACATGCACCCTCTTGTGCCTCTGGCTTATGTGCGTCCTAGGGAATCGAACTGGAGTCCTTCTGTTTTGTAGGTAAATGCCTTAACCACCAAGCCATCCCTCCAGCCCCTGTTTTAAAGTTTTAAATGTAGAAGACTTTCTCTTTTTTGGTTAACGTTATTCCAAGCTACTTAATTTTGTCACTGTTGTGAATGGGGCTGTTTTCCTGATTGTGATTTCTTTCTTAGTACTGTATATGTCATTGGTATAGAAGAAGGTACTGATCTTAATGCTGTGCCTTGTCTGTTTGCCAAATGTGTTTATTATCTCTAGAATTTTTCTGGCAGAGTCTTCAGAGTCTCTTATATACAGAATCATATTATATGCAAATAAAGGTAGTTTTTTTGTTCCCATTTATATCCCTTTTATTTTTTTGTTGTCTTATTACATTGCCTCTGACTTCAGACACGATATTAAATAAGAGTGGAGAGAGTGGACACCTTTGTCCTTTTCCTAATTTCATTGAAAATGCTGCAATTTTGTCTCTATTTATGTATAATGTTGGTTATAACCCTTATTATGTTAATATATATCTCCTCTATCCATAGTCTTTCCAAGATTTTATTATGAGGTGATACTACATTTTATCAAAGGTCTTTTCAATGTCTATTGAGATGGTCATGTGCTTTCTACCCTTGAGTCTATTTATGTTGTATATTGCATTTACAAACTTACATATGTTGAAGCATCCCTGTATGTCTTGAATGAGGCTAACATGACTGAGGTAAATGGTCTTTTGATGTGTTCTTGAACTCTGCTTGCAAGTATTTCCTTGAACATGTGTACATCAGGGATACTAGTCTATATAGTTTTCTTTCTGTTTGTACCTCAATCTGGTTTTGCTATCAGTATAATACTGGCTTCATAAAACAAGTTAGGGGGTCCTCCCTTTTCCGTTTTATGAGATAATTTTAGGAGTGTTGGTTTCAATTTTTCATTATAGGTTTAGTAGAATTATGCAGTAAATGCATATGACCTGGACTTTGTCTGAGAGATTTGTTTTACTGCCATTTCAATCTCATTCTTAGTTATATTTATGTTTAAATCTGTCCTCATCTTGTTTTAACTTTAATAGGTCACATACATCTTGAAATTCCTCCATTTCTAATTTGGTAGCATACAGGTTTTTGAAGTATGTCCTTACAAATTATTGATATCAGTTGTATTTGTCTTAATCTCTAGCTTATTTATTTGAGTCTTTTCTTTTGGGTAACTTGGCTAAAGGTTTACCAATAGTTCTATCTGTTCAAAGAATCAATTGTTTGTTTCGTCAATTCTTATGCTTTGTGTGTGAGGGGTATAGTGTCTTGGTAGAGGTACAAAATCCATGTATATGCATAAAAGTCAGAGAAGAATATCAAATGTCCTTCCTCTGTACCTCAGGTGCTAGCTTCATTGAGATAGTTTCTTACTGAACCTAGAGCTACCATATTTCAGTCATACTGGCTGACTACCTAACTCCAGCACTTCTCTGGTCTCTGCTCTCAACAGGACCGGAATTGTAGACATGCATAGCCATGCCAAGCTGTTTTCACAAGTGCTGTGGAATAAGGCCCCTCGAGGCCCTCAAGCTAAGCAAAGAAAGTTCTTTACCCCACTGACGGAGCCAACTCCCTATGCTTACATCAATTCTTTCATTTTTATTTCTATTTAGCTCATTTCTTCCCTGATTTTAATTTTTTCTTTTCATCTGTACAGTTAGGTTTGCTTTGTTTTTATTTTCATAAGGCCCTGAGGTGCATCATTAAGTTATTTATTTGAGATCTCTCTCTTTTTTTTTTTTTTTTTGGTTTTTCGAGGTAGGGTCTCACTCTAGCTCAGGCTGACCTGGAATTCACTATGGAGTCTCAGGGTGGCCTCGAACTCAAGGCGATCCTCCTATCTCTGCCTCCCAAGTGCTGGGATTAAAGGCGTGCGCCACCACGCCCGGCTGAGATCTCTCTAATTTATAATGTAGTCATTTAAAACTATTAACTTCCCTTAGGATTGCCTTCATCATTTCCAATAGGTTTTGTTATGTTGTGTTCTTTTTTTCTTTCAGTTCTAAGATCTTTTAATTTCCTTTTTGATTTCTTCAATTATTTTTCCAGTATTCAATATTATGTTGTTAAATATATAGAAATTTGTGTACTTTTCTATAGTTTTTATTGTTGTTGAATTATAGCTTTATTGCATTATGGTCAGATAGAATACATGGAGTTAGCTTCAATTTTTATATACTTCTTTAGATTTTTTTTCCTTCTAATATGTGATATATTTTAGAGAAAGAAGAATGTGTATTTTGTAATGTTTGGGTGTTCAGTGAAAGTTTTTAAATATCTTGTAGGTTGATTTGATTTAGGATGTCATTTGAATTATTTCTCTGCTTATGTCTTGTCCAGATATCCTGTCTGTTGGTAAGGTGAGAAATTGAAGTTGCACACTATTACTGGGTTGACATTTATCTCTAAGCTTATAATTAGTAGAATTTATTTATAAATTTAGTTCACCTATTTGGTGTGTATGTGTTTATAATTGCAATTAATTCTTGGTGGAATGTTCCCTTAATCAGTATGAAGTCACCTACTTTAATCTTTTCCGATTAATTTTCATTTGTAAACTATTTTGTCAGTTATTAGCATAGCAAAACCTAATTGCTTCTTAGTTCCATTTGCTTGGGATATCATTTGTCCATCTGTTTTTCCCTAAGGTAGTATCTGTTTTAGACAATGTATTGAGTTTCTTGTAGACAATAATTTGGTTTTCTCATCCAGTCTGTTAGTCTGTGTCTTTTGATTGGGAAGGAAGGTGAATTCAAAGTTGCTATTGAGAAGTATGAGTTAATCCTTGTAATGTTGATGATTTTGTTGTGCTTTTGTGTTTTCTTGGTCTCCATTTGCTTAATGACTGTTGTAGTATTATCATTTTCCCTCTGTTGCCTCTTGATTGTGTTTATCTTTTTTGTCAATGCAAAGTATTCTGCCCATTATCTTCTATAGAGATAGATTAGTGGCCATGAATTACTTTTCTATTCCAAGAGAGAATTTTTCTGGGAATAGTAGTCGAAGTCGGCAGCTGTGATCTCTCAATATTTGGAACACATCACTCCAAACCTTTCTGGCTGTAAGAGTTTCCATTGAAAAGTCAGCTCTTATCCTCATGGTCCTGCCTGTGATAAGTTGTTTCTCTCTTTCAGCTTTCTGTGCCCTTTCTTTGTTGTGTATTTAGTATTTTTACTATAATATGATGTGTATAGTTTCCTTACTGGCCCTGTATATTGGTGTTCTGTAATGGGTATCTCTTTCCCTAGATTTGAGACACATGGTTCATTATATTGGTAAGGTTTTCCGTGGAATTTTTTTTTGGTTTAAATAAATAGATTTATTTCCATCCATATTTAACACTACAAGACCAAAACAGACTGATGTCTGTGGGCATACTTTAAATGTAACAAGAAATCTGTCTCTTTTTTTGCGGGGGGCTGAGGGAACCTTGTAGGTCATTCTGATCACAAGCTCATTGTGGATGATATCCACCTGCTGGTACTGGGAGTTACAGGTCAGCACCCAAGAAAAGAAGGAAGAAAAGGATAAGTGATATAAAAGAGATAGAGAGATGAGAGAATTTCATTGTATCATTTTTCCTTACTGCTGTGTAGAATTCCATAATGTAGATATACCACATCTTAGTTATCCATTCTTCTAATGATGGACATCTGGGTTGATTCCAGCTCTTGGCTATTATGAATACGGCAGCTATAAACATGGTTGAGCAAATCTCTCTGAACTGAGGCGTGGAGCTTTTAGGGTACATGCCCAGTAAGGGAATAACTGGTTCTGTTGATAACTCTATAGTCAGGTGTTTTAGGAGTCTCCATATTGCTTTCCAAAGTGGTTGTAGCATCTTACATTCCCTCCAACAGTGGATGAGGGTTCCTATTTCTCCACATCCTCGCCAGCATTTACTTTCATTTGATTTTTTGATGTCTGCTATCCTTACTGGGGTAAGGTGGAATCTCACAGTTGTTTTAATTTGCATTTTTCCCTGATGATTAGGGATGATGAACATTTCCTTAGGTGTGTGTTTGCCATTTGTATTTCTTCCTCTGTGAACTTCCTGTCCAGTTCTTTGTCCCATTCTGTGAGTGGGTTGTTTTACTTTTTATTATTTATGTTTTTGAGTTCTTTCTAGATTCTAGATATTAGACCTCTGTCAGTTGGATATTTAGCAAATATTCTGTCAGAGCACTTGATGACCCTCCATAGGTTAGTGGTAAGACCCTACTGCTAAAGACACCATATGCAGTTGACACATAACATGGAGTGACATGGCTGGAAGTTGGAACAAAGTCAGTCCCCCGGCAGTTAGCGCGTCTAGTGCTAGAAGGTGCTACATGAGCAACTGGGGGAAAATGACCAATATCTGTCCAAGTAACGCATGCTCTAACCTACTTCGCAGCAAACAACCTGATGTGATGCTCACACAAGTGCAATAGTGGCACACAGCCATGGTTTGAAAACCAACTGCTCTCGATTTGGCTAACTGACCTGCTCAGTGGAACAGAACTCATAGCTGGAGCTGGGAAACAAGTCAGAACGATATCCATTATCAAGCTCCCACCAATAGTGGACTACAAGTGGGCCTACACCTATTAAATTCTCTCTAAAGAATAATGGTTACTGGGCTGGAGAGATGGCTAAGTGGTTAAGTACTTGCCTGTGAAGCCTAAGGACCCCGGTTCGAGGCTTGATTCCCCAGGACCCACAAGGGGTGTACGCATCTGGAGTTCATTTTCAGTGGCTGGAGGTCCTGGCATGCCCATTCTCTCTCTCTCTCTCTCTCTCTATCTGCCTTTTTCTCTCTCTGCCTGTCATTCTGAAATAAATAAATAAACAAAAAAATTTAAAAATGGTTATCACATTTACTTGGTGCTAATTTTACTCTCTGTCAGAGAATCTGCTTCTCTTTTTCAGATAGTTACAGACCCTAAGGAGAGAACCACCCCATCATACCTCAAAAGGGCCCCAGAAAAAACTAAGAATAATTGGGGAAACATGCAAGAATGCTGTTTCCTTGGCTAACTGGGAACCAGCACAATGGTGAAGAGAACAATCAATCCCTACCAAACCAGATATCCAGAGACACAGAGGTTCCCAAGATCTCAATGCTGAAGCAGACCTAAAATGAACCCAACATGGCTCCAGGAAATTTATGGAAGAAGGGGTGGAAAGAATGTCACAGCCACGCATTGGGTCATGATACACAGAGACATTTCCTCCTGCCAAAAACTGAAGCCTAACCCCACAATGCATGACCCATATACCCCAACAAGGAGGGTCCCTGTGTAGGGGGGAGGACTGGAATGAGGCTAACAATGGTACTTACTTCACTGTATTCACTGAGTACAAAAATAAAAAAAAAACTCAAAATATTAAGAACAAAAAGAAAAAATAAATAAACCATTTGACATATGAGTTAAAAAAATGTAACAAGAAAGAGTTAAACTATGTCCTTTGAGGAAAGAAAAGATCCTTTGTTCATTCCAACCACTTTTCCTGTTTTGAAGTTTCTGATTAGTAGGACTAAACACATCTTTTCCCAGTTTAATTGAGGGTGAAGTAATGCAAATTTTATGACCTCAGAAATTATCCTTATGGAGAAAACAAATTTTTAAAATGGGTATCAACATTTAACTGATGAACTGGCTGCATGGTAGCCCTGGCTGCTTGAAGTGTGTATGTCATTAGTAACAATAGCATGTCCCTGAGGCCCAGAGGGAATTCAATGGCTGAAACAATTCAGGGGAGAGCAGACACTGCACATCACAATGATGAGTTAGTGTTCCTACTCAATTTGAGCACATGTAGAAAATTATTACTCTTAAGCTTACTGGAAGTAAGTGAAACAGTTAAGAAGTCATAATGAATGAATCTTTCCATGTAGATAAGGGACATTCCTTCATCCTCATTTAAAGTGAGTTCTGTGCAGAGTCCCTGCTCCTTCAGGATAAACTGAAGGTCAGTTATTGCTAGCAAATCCCTAAATGGCCCTTTTACCACTTTGAACATGTTTCACACCAAAAGCTGTTGGTTTGGAGCCCTCTGAGGAAGTATTGTAGAGGTGAAGGCAGGCTGGCACTCAAGGCTATCCTCTATGACCCTCCCCATGCCTGATGTCCTGTGGAGCAATTTAGATCACTTCACTGCCTCATACAGCACCATAGCCTCCCACACTGTAGAGTGGGTCAGAGGTTGTTATATGTCCCCATGGGGAGAAGAGGCACCATGCTTTGGCAAACAGAACCTGGGGAGCAGACAAAACCCAGATGATCTAAGGCCAACTCACCCAAGGGAAGCTTTAGCAGTAAGCACTGACTGGAGGGAAGGGTGTGAGAAAGTCAAAGTAGTGCCTGGCTCAGGTGGACCAATATCTCTTAAACAGGGACAACAGTGACAAGGGCAAAGGCATGGAAGTGAGCAGCTGATAATGCCACTATTGCTGCCATCACCTCCCAGTGTCTATTCTTGGGCAGATATTAGGCAGTGGGAACTGAGGGTTGGAGGGCAACACAGGACAATCTTAGTAGGAGAAAGAGGACAAGTGCCTGCACTATTGGCCTTAAATGCCCTGTGCAAGAAAAACTTTGATCTATGAGTAGGGTTATTGAGAACAGTTTGTGAACAGAGATGGGGTGTGACAGGTACTGAACCACAGGAGGCACTTGGCTCTGAGGACACTAGCAGTGCTCTATTTCCTAGATTGTTTAAAGAATTGGGTTTATTGCACTTTTTCATTTTTAGGAAATAAGGATGGCCCTGCAGATGTTCTCTTGATTTACAGAAAAAAAAAACTACACATTAATGATAAGGTGCAGATAGAATCATAGGTCACCTCTGACTTTCAAAGGAAAACTAGTGTGCAGAGGCTGGGCTTTCCAGGGGCTGCCCCTGCACTGCCACACTTGAGTTGGGTGGACCCTGCCTAGATAGGTAGGTCGGTAGAACAGTTGGTCTTCCAATGTAAACTCACATGTGGGACCCCCAGCTCTGATTGCAGAAAGGCAGCAAGTGTGGGAAGGATGAAGAGGTACTAGGAACAGAAAGTTGTGTCCAAACTCACAAGGGGTCCTAGCATAGATGGTGGAAATAGCAGCAGATGGGGCATGAGGGAAGGGTAAACTAGGAAAAGGTGTTTGTGCCCAGGCTCATGTGGAATCCTGGTTCTAATAGCGGAAATGTTTGCAGAGATGTGGAGGGGCAGGCATCTGTGTCCAAACTCATGTTCAAGATTTCATCTCTGATAGTAAATTGCAACAGGTATAAGGAGGGCGTTGGGGTACACACTAGAAGCAGGCATCCGTGCCCAAATGTACACAGGACTCTGGCTCTAATGGTGGAAACAGCTGCAAAGATTAGGAAGGTGCACTAGGATCAGGAAGCTGTGTCCAAACGTGTGTGGGCCCAAGATGTAATGGAGGAAATGGTGTCTAGCATAGGGCAATCTATTTATGATCAATACTCAAAACTATCTTTGACCTATAGTTAAAAATGGAATATTTTGTAGTTATGAAAAAAGCCTTCTGGCTTAAGTGGATTAAGTTATCTAGCCAAAATCCCATATCCATGGAGTAAAAGAGAAAAATAGAACTAAAATATGTTTCTTCATCATCTGACCTGGGTAGTGATAGAAAACTAATTCAAGATGAAGATGTTTCTGGCACTGGGGAAACAGCTCGGCATTTAAGTAGAATTCCTTCTGAAACACGAGGGCCTAAGTGAGCCTGAGGTTCCCCAAGTTCACACAGAACCCATGTAAATAGCGGGCCGTATCCATGCTCATCTCAAACCCTAGTCCTATGGGAAGCTGAGACCTGAGAATTGCCTGGATTTGCAAACAGCAAATTAGTAAATTAGTGAGAAACTGGAATTAGTGAGAAACTTCAACTCAAGGAAAAAACAGGTGGTTGAGTGATAGAGAGGGTCACCTGCTGTTTCTACCTGGCTGCTACAGGTGTACACACTACAACACATATATGTGTATACACCACATACACATCACATCATACATACTATGTACATGATAAATCAAAAAGGATGTTTCAGACATAAGAAGTATGATATCACCTGCCAAATAATGCTTTTACTGAGGAAGAAGGGAGGGAGGAGAAAACAGTGTTACACCACTTTCTATTTGCATGTCAAGAATTTACTGAAAATGGTGCTTAATTTGTATAAGCAATGTCATAAGTTGAAATATCAGGAAGGAAACAATATTTGAAAAAAATCTAGAAATATTCTGATAAATATGCAAAACTGATAAATAATATGTTATTCTTGATTTTTATTACTTAATCTATAAATATTACTTGACCTATAAAAAGCAAAAAGTTAGGCCAGGTGTGATTGCTTATGCTTTTAATTCCAGCACTCATGAGGTGGAGGTAGGAAGAGCTTCATGAGTTCAAGGCTATCATGGGTGACAGAATGAGTTCCAAGTCAGTTGGGCTAGCATGAGACCCTGCCTATGAAAGAATGAAAGATAGAAAGAAGAAAGAAAGAAAGAAAGAAAGAAAGAAAGAAAGAAAGAAAGAAAGAAAGAGGAAAGCAGGAAGGAAGGAAAGAAGGGACGGAGGAAGGGAGGGAGGGAGGGAGGAAGGGGAAAACAGAAAACAAACAAGAACTTGTTTGAGTTATTCTGATCCCTCTAAGATGTTGTCCTATGATCTTGACTAGTAATTAACTACCACTTGCTTAATGATCCAAGAAACCAATTTATTTTGTCTTGATATTTAAAACTTTAATAATTATGTGTCACATGCGATAATTTCTAAAAGTTAATTTGGTTTCATAAAAAATATAAATAATAGGGCTGGAGAGATTGCTTAGTGGTTAAGTGCTTGCCTATGAAGCCTAAGGAACCCGGTTCAAGGCTCAATTCCCCAGAACCCACATTAGCCAGATGCACAAGGGGGCACATGCATCTGGAGTTCGTTTGCAATGGCTGGAGGCCCCAGCGTGCCCATTCTCTGTCTATCTGCCTACTTTTCTCTCTGTCTGTTGCTATCAAATAAATTAAAAATAAACAATATATATATAATGGTACCTAATATTTTAGAATATTTAGCATATGCCAGTTAGCAAACTAGAACCTTTATAAAGTATCATCTCCTTTTATCCACACAACAATGTCATGGTAAAGGAGTAAGTAATAAAGACTTTTTATTTAATGGAAAAGTGTTGTTTAGAAATGTTTCACAACTTAGTGCTAAGTAAGGAGAAAGCTAAAAGTCAAACATATTCAGGTCACCAAATATCAGAACCATACTCATTTTTTTTCAAAAAAAGAAGGATGCTAGAACACTAACTAGAATGTTTTACAGTATTCCTAACATTTTCATACATATATATGAATATATTTTTATATGTATATATTAAACAATGTAATTAAATCTATATACATATATAGGCATATATGTATGTGCATATATATATATATATATATATATATATATATATATAATTAAATCTAGATTCCACCTATGAAATAAAATCAAGTGATCTTTTATTTTTGTTTCACCATTACTTCTGTTTTGCCTACTTATCCCATCTCTTTTGGCCCCCTTCCTTCCTCCCTAACTTAATGACCCTATTATCTTCATGTGACAGAAACACACAGTATTTCCCTGAGTCTGGCATATTTCACTTAACATGATAGTATCCAGATGTATCCCTTTTTCTAAAGATGACATAATTTCATCATTTTTATAGCAGAATAAAAGCCGTGTGTGTGCGTGTGTGTGTGTGTGTGAGAGAGAGAGAGAGAGATTACATTTCATGTATCCATCTATTTGGTGATGGTGTCTAGGTGGGTCTGTACCTTAGTGATTGTGAGTAGTGCTGCTGCACTGTAAACAAGGATGTGTGAGGACCTCTGTTACATGCTGGTTAAATATAAACTGAGGAGAAACATGACTGGATTTTATAGTCGGTGTACTTTTAAGGTTTTTTAAATTTTTCTGTGGAATGTCTATAATGGCCACATGAAGTTTACATGCCTTACAGCAGTATATAAGGATTACTTTTCCTCCACATCGTCTGTAGCATATGTTATCATTTGTTTTCTTGATGATAGCCATTCTGACTGTGGTGAAATGGAATCTTAATGTAGCTGTAATTTGCATTTCCTTGATGGTGAAGAATTTTGAATATTTCTTCAAACAGGCTATGTATTTAGGAACTGTCAGTTTAATCCATTTGCTAATTTATTGATTGGTGGAATTGGAGGTGCAGTATTTGATTTTTTTTGATTTCTTTATAAATTCTAGATATTAATTCCAACATTGGAATTAGAAATGTTTTCTCCCAATGTGTAGGATGTTCCTGAACTCTGCAGATTCATATTCTTAATCATTACATTTTAACTTCCCTATTGTTTTCATATTGTGAATATGGGCATTCTAAAATAAGACAGTCAAATAGTTTACCATAGCAACATAGCAGACCAATTTCTCACTACCCGCAATGTGGATTCAGGCCAGCAGCATCAGCTGTGAGCTTGGTAGAATACAGAATCTCAGGCTTCATGTCAGATGTACTATACAGTGTGTGTCTATTCACACATACAAACACAATGAACATGGTCTGAAAGATTATAAAACACTGTCCTAAATTATGTCTTTAAATGAAAAAAGGCATGCGGGGAAGAAAATATCCACATGTTAACTAATTTTATAAAATATGTTTAATGATATTCTTTAAAAATAGTTTTCCTGGGCTGGAGAGATGATTTAGTGGTTAAGATGCTTGCCGGCAATGCCGAAGGACCCAGGTGTGATTCCCCAAGGCCCACACAAGCCAGATGCACAAGGTAGCACACGTGTCTGGAGTTCTTTTGCAGTGGCTGGAGGCCCTGGTACTCCCATTCCCTCAGTTATACATAACCATAAGATGGTAAATTGAGGTTTTCTCTGAGAGTTCATTTAGAAGACAACAATTTCCCTTCCAGCACATGCACAAAACACAAGGTTGGCTGGTCCCCCAGTGTTCCCATCCAGGATCTATCTAAGAGAATATTTCTATGAGTATTAAATAGTCACTAAAGAGAAGGAAAATATAGCTTATTATGTAGAGTGGGAAAAATTTGCAGCTTGATACTGGTGGTTTTCCCACAATCTCAACAGATTGCTAGTTGTTTAGCTTTACTGTTCAAGTCAGGTACTGTCCTGCCTTAAAACCAATTAAAATATAGGTAAAGAATGTCTACCAAAATGTCTTAGATAACATTTTCATGTCATGGAATCCACTTTTTTTCCTTTTACATAATCTGACTTACATTAAAAAGTTAGAGGCCTGTACATCAAACGTACTTTCTTTTGCTTTAAGGGAATTTTCCTAGACTTCTTTTTGTTAGGTTTGATTCTAATGGAGCACACAAAGTACACTTTCCGCTATGTTCCAGTACCATAGTACTCCCTGATCAATAATGCTCAAGCTGGTTTATTTGTGCCCTAGGCCATTAAAACTCACTCTTTAGTAGGATCAAGCCTGAAAAATGTACTTCTTCTTAGTAGAAATAATCTATTTTATGTACTTGCTATGAATAATATACTTACTGTCTTTGAAAGTCATTGAGAAAATAATCAAACCACAGTGCCCAAAACAGACCATGTATCTTTTATTTCCTTGGTACCAGAATAAAATATTAATATAACAGTGTAATCACATCAGAGCATATGATAAATACAAAAGAAGTTAATATGATTTAATTTATTGTATATGCATATGTATTGTGCCACATGTATATTTTATGTCTGTTATGATTATTGGCCAAGACAAGAAACTTTAACCATCAATAGAAGTATAAATTTGTAAATAAATGGGATTCTATAATATATCAAATTATTATTAAGATGCAGCTAGGGTGAGGATATACCCAATGGTTAGACTACTCACTTAGCATGTTGAACACCTTAACATAAAGTACAATAGAAATATATGCAAATATCTCAGATTAAAGTTATTCTCTAATGTTTAAAACATCAGAAACAGTAAAAGTTCATTTGCCTTATATAATAATTTTTCCATATGAAAATACTTCTCCAAACACTTCTACATGTATAAGATTGGGGCATATCCACAGCATATGAAGATTAATCTACACATTGATTAACACAATCGAAGGTTAACAAAAAATGAGATTGCATATTGTTCAAGACATCAAGTGATTTCACAGATCAGTTTTTATTGAATGGACAGAGTGAAAAAGGCAGTTAAAATTAGAAGGACAAAGTAACAATAAGACTATCTGAACCATGGATAGCTCCCTAGCACTCTTACCAGAAAGACCTTTATAAATCAGTCTTCAAAACACAAGACTTTAATTGTTCTCTATTCCTCAAATTTTCTATGTAATAAAACTTCATATTCCTTAAAATGCAGGTTTGGAATGATTTCAGAGGCCTTGAGTATTTCTAAAACAGAGAATAATTTTATATCACAAACTCAGCCTTTTGTCCTTTAGATAATTCAGGACTCTTTTATCCATTGCACAATGGGCAATGGCACTAGCCTCATATAGTGACTGTTGATATGTGGTGCACAACAAATCTAATTCCTTGACATAATCCATATGAAGAACTTTTCCAGTAAAGTTACAGACATATATTTATTTCTTAAGAAAGTTGTGTATGGTTAGTTACTTTCCTCAATGTAACAAAACACCTAAGAGAAACAATTTAAAGAAAGGAGTTATTTACTTTGCCTCAGAGTCCCAGAGTGCTCAGTACTTGGATTCATTGATTCCTGGCCTATGTTATGGCAAACATCATGACAGAAGGAGCATGTAACAAGCTATACGCCACAAAGAGAAATCAGGCTCTGTTTACTTCATAAGTGGCTTTGTTCAGATTTTTTATTTCATTATAGTAATGAAAGACAATTAACACAGAAATGTAAGAGTATAAGTAGCATGCTCCCACAAAGGAAACATTCTTCTTCTAAACTTTCATAATCCTCATCAGTCATGTCGTTAAACTCTTGTTTTACCACTTGCAGCAGATTTGAGCCTAAGAACATAAAGGGCAACTCATAAGCAAGCCAAATCATTCCCAGGCGTTACCCATCACTCGCTCATAGCCTGCATTTCTGCAGTTACAAAAGTAGTGTGAAAAATAGGACAAATTAAGTTGGGTTAGATAAGTGAATTTTTTAAAAAGTTCAGTTTGCTTATTAATTTATTAACTGGTATGTAAAATAAGAAGATTACACATTTTAATGAGGCACCATGTAATGTTTTGATACATGTATACATTGCCTAATGTTTAAACCAGGCAAAGCCTAGCAATCTTAGATTACATTTTTAAATTATTTACTTAAAGACAGAGAAAAAGGCAGAGAGAGAGAGATAATGGGCATGCTAGGGCCTCTAGCCCCTGTAAACAAACTCAACACATGCACCACCTTGTGTATCTGGCTTACATGGGACCTAGAGAATCAAACCTGGGTCCTTAGACTTCACAGGCAAGTACCTTAATTGCAAAGCCATCTCTCCAGTGCCTCCTTAGGTTTCTTTAACAGAATTTTTTTTGTTGTTTTCTACATCAAAATCACTATTGTATCAGCCTTTGAAGTATAGAAAATGCACGCAAGAATTCTGTGGCTCTTCATATGCAACATTCACATTTGTTTTACTAAACTTCTATGACATGAAAATTGTATGAATAAATAAGGTGAATATTCAGTGATTATCTATCTACATCTATTTATATTGCCTTTAAACTGACATTATTGAATAGAAAATTGCAAATGGACTTGTAAAGAAAACTGATAGATATAGTTTCATCATTAATGTGTAATACTTCTTTTAGACAGTATGAGGACTTGCCACAATTCACTAGGATTGTTTTGTGCTATTTTACGTCAAACTTAGAACAAGGACTATTGAATGCCCTACCAATCTAAAGGCATAATAATGCAAGAAAATAAGAGACTCCATTTCCAATTCTTTTAAATAAATGCTCTGTACAATGTACAGACATTCTCTGATTGCATTATCTCAAACCAAATGACAGTACTCCAAAATGTAAGTCCTAGCTTAAGTAATTTAGATAAATCAGAAATGGCTAAATTGAACAAAGAGTGGTTTTCTCTCTTTATTCTTTCCCATAAACAATAAATTTCAGTCAGAAATAAACTCAATAGAGAATAATTAGTTGCTAATATTAGACACTCAATTGGACAGAAAATTAGTGTATATTCTCTAAACAGTTATAGTCAAGTGGTAACTTTTCTTCTACAACACAGAACAAAAACTACAACACAACACAACACAAAACAAAACAAAACTCTTTTATTTATTTATTTATTTATTTATTTTGGTTTGTTTGTTTTATTCGAGGTAGGGTTTTACTCTAGCACAAACTGACCTGGAATTCACTATGTAGTCTCAGGGTGGCTTTGAACTCACAGCAATCTTCCTACCTCTGCCTCCTGAGGGATGGGATTAAAGGCATGAACCACCACACCCGGATAAAAATACAAACTCTGGAGAGATGGCTTAGTGGTTCAGCGCTTGCCTGTGAAGCCTAAGGACCCTGGTTCGAGGCTCGATTCCCCAGGACCTACGTAAGCCAGATGTACAAGGGAGCGCATGCATCTGGAGTTTGTTTGCAGTGGCTGGAGGCCCTGGCACGCCCATTATCTCTCTATCTATCTTCCTCTTTCTCTCTCTGTCACTCTCAAATAAATAAACAAAAAATTAATATATATGTATGTGTATATATATATGTATATATATATATATATATATGACCCAAAAACTCTTTTGAACCCTACATTTTGGTGAGTATTTCATTGTGTGAGCTTTTTCAGGCAGGAATTGAAAGAATAAATTTCAAGGAAAGAAATGTGAAAGCATTGAAACATAATGTCAGTGGCTGATTTAAGTATTGGATGCTTTTTCTCACTGAATGGGGTGGAAAGGGTAGTTACATAATGACTAGGTTGGCACTAACAAAGAGATCTATGGCAAAATGAAAAGAGACAGCAGAGCTGGAGATATGGCTCAGCGGTTATAGTGCAACTGCCTCTGAAGCCTAAGGACCCATGTTCTATCTCTCTCCAGATCTTACAAAAGCCAGATGCACAAAGCTGAGACAAAGTGCAAAGTCGCACACGCCCACTAGGTGGTGCAAGCATCTGGAGTTCAATTGTGGTGGCATAGGCCCCCTGTTGCACCAATTTCCTCTTTCTCTTTCTCTCTCTCTCTTTCTCGCTCTCTCCAAAACATGAGAGAGAACAGTAGCAACTGTCCTAATTCAATATGTAGTTTGAAGAAGAATGTTATGTTAGAGATAAATCTATGAGTTAATTAACACGTGCTCAGGAGTATAGAATTTGACTTGAAGCTTCAAGTACCTCAGCTGCAAATTAGGTTTCTTTATTGTCATCTCAGTTACTGGGGAAAATGATGTCATTTCTTCCAGTTTCTATTTTTAGTACTGCAGTAAGACCACTAAAACAACAAAATTTTTTTGTCAGAACAAAACACACTAGACCCAAATAAAGGAACAACACAGGCTGACTTTCTAAACTAAAGCAATAAAACTTATCTCTCCAAAGAATACAGTTTTCTGACTTTGAAAATATAACCACATGGTCTATTGTTTTATCAATGACCCTTGCTTTTTATCTCTTCTTCTCATCCTCAAAGGGCATTATACACAGACAATAGAGTTAGGTATGATATGCCTAGTAGGCAAATAATATAGTTTAGGTGCTATGTTTATATATGTTTATATAATAGCTATGTCTAATTATATGTTATGTACCCATTCAGCATAAAATTTCAGCACTTAGATTTTGTTTCTGTATTTTCCCACATCACTAAACTACCCCATAGTCTTAATATCAAAACTTAAATTCATTAATTAATGCCATAAAGTTTTGATCATAACATATCTGTTGTAGTTGCTTTTCAATGGAGGGACAAACATCTCACAGAAGCATCTTAGGGGAAGGGTTTATTTAAGGCTTACAGATTCCGGGTGTGTGAGGGGAATAACTAAATAACATAAAAAGAAACAGGGCTGTCTGTGGTGGTGCACACCTTTAATCCCAGTCCTCAAGAGACTGATGTAGCAGGATCACCATGAGTTCCAGTCCAGCCTGAGACTACATAGTGAATTCCAGGTCAGCCTGGGCGAAAATGAGACCCTACCTTAAAATAAATAAATAAATGGAATTGATTCCAGGGAAAATTCCATCTATGGTGGAAGAAGATGGTTCACTTTAGAATCCACAGTAGAGAAAAACAAACCAATACCAGCAGCCATAAATAGCCAGAACTCAAACTGGCTCTGAACCCAAGATAGGGCTGGACTGTAAGATCTGCCCCCAGTGACAACTCCTCCAGCAAGCTGCTAGAGACTATGAGGGACATACACTCACATTCAAACCACCATGGCAGATTAGAGAGTATTTGTAAGGTTATAGATCCAAAAAGCATTAAGACATGACTCACAGGGAGTTCTGACTCAGTCAGCATTGGTATCAGTGTAAAACATTGTGGAAATGTAATGACAGATACATTATAGGATTAAATAACACAATACTCCTGGCCACATGGATCAAGCATTAGCGAACATTGAACTGAGAGCTGAAAAATGTTTCTCAGTTCCCCCACCCCAACACAGGATAAGAGAAACAGGTCAGGGCAGGTATAAGAAATTAGCTTAGGATTTCCTGAAACAAACTGAAGCAAAAATGTGCATGTTAATAAATTTAATGGTGAGAGAAATTCTAGGAAGGTTTGAGGAAAGGAAATGGAAAGTGATATAATAAAGGAGGGTGTATTTGTTTCTCATTGCTGTGAATACCTGACTAAAACAATTTAATGAAAGAAAGGGTGTTGTTTTGACATAGAGTTTCAAGGGGACTTTTCCTGGCAGCAGGAGCAGAGCTTACTTTGCAGTCAGGAAGCAGGGATCAAACAGGAAGTTGGGCTGGGCCATAAAGGTGCAGACCTCTCCCCAGTGACCCACTTTCTCCCGCAAGACTCCATCTTCTAAAGGTTCCACAATTTTCTCAAATAATGCCACCTTTCAGGGACCAAATATCCAACCATATGAACCAATGTTGAACATTTCACAAAACCACAGCTGAGGACAAATATGAGAGAAAGAGCCTTAGATGCCATTGTCTGAATTCTAACACAGCTGCTTTTGTTTGATCTTCCAAGGCACTATTTGGAGAAGGCATGTTTACTTACTGCATTTTATGAATAGAAATCTGAGGGAACAAGGGTTAAGAATTAAATTATGTCCCAACTTCTCTTTCCAGGGGGCATGTGCATAGGTGCCAAACTTCATACTTAATTGGTAAATAAAACTTACATAATATTATCATGTAATGTTAATCATCATAGAAGCTGTGGTAAGATAAGTGGCCACAGGACCAAGGCAGATACAACAAAAACAGTTTATATCACACTTAGATTTTGGCTGATAACAGCCAATCCTTGCATAATTAAAAGTCATACCTCCGTATTTTGTCTGATTCTGACAAGGTAAAAGAGTCTTCCATTTTATAAGGATTTTAGGTTCTCACTACTCCAAAAAGAAAAGTCATAGAAACAAATTGTCAAAAAAATAAATTTCAAGCAAGAGAGTTCTTAAAAGAAGCTATGGACTTGCTTCTATAACTTGTCCTCCATAAGGTTGAATAACTGAAGAGCAATGACACTCTTTCAGACACCCTGATGTCAATGTGAAGTGTCTAGATAAGTCTACTTACTAGAGCACTGTAACTCTTGCAAAGGTCACAGATCCTTTTGAGAACAAAATCATGATATAGATTTAAGAAATTTATTCCTGGTGATGTTGAAGACGTTAGGTCACCTTTAAATCAACATTTGCTAGGGTTTGTAAACAGATTCAAATCTAGAGATTGGCATAATATAATCTTTTATTTCTGTTTCAGTTGTTGACAAGATGAGGCATCAATCAGGGTAGAAGTAAGTATAGGGGAAGCTGTCTTTTTTTGTCAAAAAAAGAAAGAGGCTGAATTTAATGGCCTTGGTGTTCAGAGGACTGTGAATATTTAGCATTCCTGGGCTTAGTTTTATAAATTTTCCCAATTCAATTTAAGGGTCGAGCTTATTTTTTTCCATTGATATCTTACAATCTGATCCTGCACCTGAATTAGGAACAACATATATTTTAAATTTCTCTCAATCATGGTTATGTTTTTTTCAATAATTGCTTTATACCTGTTTATTGTTTCAAGTCAGGGAAACTCCTGCTGAATCAGCCTGGAGAATTTTTAGAGAGACTGGAGAACTCTATAATTTTCCCCCAAAGACAAGTTTGACTCATCTAATCCAGGCTATCCTTTAAATTCTTCTATTAATAATAAAACCATAGACAAAATTGATTTTTGACAGTTTCATAGTCAAAGGCTAATTTACAAGAAAAATCCTTCTCCTAACATTAGGAAATGGGGCAAAGGAAAGCTCACATACTACACATCATAATATTTAAAATGTAAAAATCAAACTATACTATAAACTATATTCCATCTTTTTGTCTTGACAGATATATGCCCAGTTGTTCCATGGATTAATTTATACCTCTTGAACATTGCGAGGATATGAGGACACCAGGGATATCTGACACCTGTGGTCAAAAGCACCACTGCAAGAGATCCAGAATAGAGCCCTGGAGATAGACACTTAGGCAAGGAGACTGTCTTCCCTATATCTAAGGATGTTATTGTTTGTGAGAAGAAATCATTAATTGTATTATCTCATATCTATAGATGCATAACAAGATGATGTAAATACACACACACACACACACACACACACACACACACAGAGGTTTTTAGAGGTAGGGTCTCACTCTAGCTCAGGCTGACCTGGAATTCCCTATGTAGTCTCAGGGTGACCTTGAACTCACAGCGATCCCCCTACCTCTGCCTCCCAAGTGCTGGGATTAAAGGCATATGCTACCATGCCTGAGTTAGTGTATATTTTTTAAAAGGTGTGATAAGATAAGTAGCATAGATGGCCACACAAATATGAGGTAAAACCACAAAAAGAGCTAGGAACAGTAGCAGACTTGATGTAATTCTCTACTAAATTAAATTGGCCCAACAAAAGCTTTCTATCTATGTACCAAAGATCTTGGATCAAACAACTCCTAAGGTCTTTTCAAGTTCTAAAATTTCATTGCTCTTGGATCAAAGACCTTTATGTAAAGCCAGAAATACTGAAAACACTGGTGGTAAATATAGCAATTCACTGGAAGTCATAGATATATGAATAGGACTCCAATACCATAGGAAATCATCACAAGAATAAACAAATTAGTCTACATGAAATTAAAACGTTCTTCACAGCAAAGGAAACTATCAATAGAGTTACCAGAAAGTTTACAGAATGAAACACCTTTGCCACCTATTCCTCTGACAGAGGGATGATGTCTAGAATATAAAACAACTGCAAAAACCAAAACCAAAACCGCAAATCAATAAATGGGCTAATGAAATGAACAGACAGTTCTCAAAATAAGAAACAAAAATATCCAACAGATATTTGAATAAAAACATTGAACATCATTAGGCATCAATGAAATTGAAATTACAATCACTTTGAGATTTAATCTCTTCCCAATTAGAATGGCTGTGATTAAGAAAACTAATGACAATGAATGCTGGTGAGACTTTGTGGAAAGGGAGACTCTTATTTTTAGTGGTAGTGTAAACCAGTATACCTTCTGTGGAATCAGTGTGCACGTTTCTCAGAAACCAAAAAATAAAAATAAAAATAAAAAATTGAGCTATCATATGACCCAGCTCTACAACTATGGGGCATATACTGTAAGGATACTATATCCTACCACAGAGATATTTGCACATTCATATTCTGCATTCACAATATTCACAATAGCAAGTAAGTGGAATTAACCTAGCTGTCTACTAACTATAAGGATGACTGGATAATGAAAATGTACATACATAATGGAGTTTTATTCAGGGCAGTTCCAGTCAAGATGGCATCTGCCTAAGCGCCTAACCGTGCTGCAACTCCCGGGAAGGAGAGGCAAGGAATTAAGGGGTAACTGGGACTTTTAAGGGAGAGCTAACTCTAATAGATCACCAGTGGGAGGGTGCGGAGGGGCAAAAAAGGGAATCGCCAAAAAACGGAATTGGCCAATTCCTACGCTCTGGGGTAACCCACCAGTCCGGCCATCCTAGCCAGAGTCCCAGCCTCAGGCTAGTCTCCCAGTAACTGCAGGCAAAGACCCAGGCCAGTAGGTCCACCTGCGCCGCTAGGCACAGGCGATTGCTGAGATCCAACCCCCCACCCCGGGTAGTTCACAGATCCCCACTTGCGTGTCTTCAGACCCCAATCACCTATCCACTTCAGTCCCAATCCACTACCATGGCCCACCACAACTTTGGAAGCACTCCACTCAGCCCCCCCCCCCCAACTTTGACCTGTCCCGAGTGGCCCCACCCTACCCACAACTTCCTGCAACCGGCTCAGCTACTTCCCACCCCTTGGGCCCAGCTCAGCTCACGCCCAGCTTGACTTTAGGCCTGCTCTGCTCTGCCCCGGTCTAGCCCCAACACAATTTCCTACCCTCTCTGCTCTGCTCCCATCCTGCCCCACCCCCACAGGATATCCCACCCACTCTGCTCTGCTCCACAGCCCCCCTCTCCAGACTTCAGGGCTGCTCTGCTCCACAGTGCTGGGCCCTGCCCTCCCTGAAAATTCAGACCTGCTGCGCTCCACCCCACCCCATCCCCACGTGACCCTTGACCCTAGCAACTCTGCCCCAACTCCACTCAAGTTCTCCTGCAGGACTTCAGAAGCACTCCACCCCGCCCCCATGCCGGGCCTTGCCCCATGAAGCGGTAACACCTCCCCCGCCCATCCGACCACAGTCCTATTCTTTCTGCACCCACACTGTGATGGATAGACCACAATACAAAAGGAATAGCATAAAAAATTAAAGGCAAGTAAATTCAATAAGATATTCTAGTCCTACAATGGATGTCTCTAATCAAAACATAGAAGAGATAATAGGATCAGAACCCCAAAATGAAGCTATGAGCAAAGCAACCCTGCCCCATCTATTGGTAGAACTTGCAGAGAAGCAACAACAGACTGATAATCCTGTGGACAGTGCCATCACTAGACTAGACCTAATAGATAAGAAAATTAAAGGGGTCCAAACACAGTTAATAGCTATAAAGGAAAGCAAAATAAATAAGTAAATAAAGAGGACCTAAAAAACCCAGCCAGCTATGCTAAATGAACACATAAAGAAACACAAGGAGGAATTCCAAGAAGCATCAAAAAAAATTTGAAAATGATGTGAAAAGGGAGCTTGACAGAGGGAGGGAAACTATACATAGAAAAGTAGTAGAAAATGCAAACCTAATTGAACAAATTCAAAAGTCCTTTGAGGCTCTCAAGAATAGAGACAGCCACGTGAAGGATAGAAACTCAGATCTGGAAGACAAAATAGAAGAAACAGTTTGAGAGTGAAAAAGTTTCAATAAGTTCAAAAATTTCCATGAATAAAACATGAGGGAAATGTGGGATACCCTCAAAGTCCTGACATTCGGATCATGGGAATACCAGAATGGGAAGAAATTCAGACCAAAGGCATGGAGAACTTATTTAACAAAATAATCAAAGAAAACTTTCCCACTCTCTCAAAAGAAAGGCCCATTAAGATACAAGAAGCTAACAGAACTCGAAAAAGATTAGACCAAAGGAGAAACTCTCCAAGACATATTGTCATTAAGATTCTAAACAATGACATCAAAGAGAAAATCCTAAAACCAGCTAGGGAAAAACAACACATCACATTTAAAGGTAACCCCATCAGAATTACATCAGACATCTCAATGGAAACCCTGAAAGCCAGAAGGGCCTGGAATGGAACACTGCAAACTCTAAGAACCTATGGCTTTCAACCCAAATTACTCTATCCAGCAAAAGTATTCCTCATCATAGATTTTGAAAGAAAAACCTTCCATGACAAAACTCATCCTTACAACTATAAGCACACAAAACCAAAACTACAGAGAGTATTTCAGGAAATTCTCCATACAGAAGAATAAAATAATGAACTCAAGTGACTATGAGAAGCAGATCACAATAACCTAACTCAGAGAAGATACAAAAAACTTCAGAGTTGGGGCTGGCTGGGCAGGTAGGCTGGCAGCTGGGTGAGTGGTGGTGGCAGCAGCCTCTGAGCAGTAGAGGAGGCTCTGGGGCTGAGTCTGCATCGATGCTGGCTGCAGAGACAGCACCATGGGCACAGGGTAGAGAGCGAACTGGCGCCACTGGCACCTGGGGTGGTGGGAGAGCCTCTCCGGGTGGAGGGGGTGAGTGGGGGAAGAGGGGGAGCGGGTGGGGAAGAGGGGCAGGCAGCAGCTCTGACGCTGCGCTTTTGCAATTTTTTTCTGGGTGCCACAGAGGCGAGAACCCCTCCTCAGCATGGATGTCCTTGGTCCCTGGAGTGGAGAGATTATGGCCACTGCCTGAGCTGGAAACTCAACTGAGAAGTCATTTCCTTGATGATCAACAGATGTGCCAAATACTGGTGTAAGCAAACCTAGAGTTTCTGACACTGTCCATCCAAACAACTATCTCATCAGGACAGAGCCAGAACAAGGGACTCTGTATTCACCAGATCAGATATCACTCCATGAAAGTGAGGGATCATTGGGTAACTCAAGAAGTTCAACACAAATGAATTCTTTTTTTTGTTGTTGTTCATTTTTATTTATTTAGTTGAGAGTGACAGAGAGAGAAAGAGACAGAGAGAGAGAAAGAGGCAGAGAGAGAGAGAGAGAGAGAGAGAATGGGCACACCAGGGCTTCCAGCCACTGCAAATGAACTCCAGATGTGTGTGCCCCCTTGTGCATCTGGATAATGTGGGTCCTGGGTAATTGAACCTTGAACGGGAGTCCTTAGGCTTCACAGGCAAGTGCTTAACTGCTAAGCAATCTCTCCAGCCCACAAATTAATACTTATTCTGACAATGGATACCAGGAAACAGAGAGTTTCCATAACAACCAGAACATGAGCAAGGCAGATAATAGACAACAGCATTCATTCATAGGATCAACAACTACAACAACAACATTTGGTAAGGAATTCAAAAGCTGAAGATAAAACACTGGCTCAGCTATGCAGCAGATTTGGTCAGTGCACTCCTAACAAACTGGCAATCCCAATGGACCAGCCCCTTAGTAGCAAACCACCACCAGGGTGGGGTCTCCACTGACCCTGACAGATGTCCAGACTCCAATATCTTCGCCATCACAAGGCCAGGTGGGGTCATCATCCCCTGAACACTCAGGGATGACTGCCGTGCCACAGCATCTCGGACCTTCACCACAAAGGACTGTTCATATCATGGAGCAATTTGGACAGCAGCAGTATGACATTTATGAAAGTATGGTTCCACCTCAGTGAGACAGCCTGATGGGCTTAAGGAGTTCCTTATGCCAGTCAGCACAGTCAGCCTGGGCAAGACCTTTGTTCAAGTGTGTCTCCTGACTTGCACATCACTCCTATATACCTATTACAGCCCCGTGTACTGCAGCCCAAACCATGGAACCATGGAGCTCCAGGGATCACAGACAGCACTATATCACACAGGCTCAGGTGTTGGAAATCTACAAAGGACATCCAGCCAACAAAGTACTCTTTACATACCAAAGAAATAATTACACAGAATAGTACCCTGGGGCCCCGGACTCATGGGTGTAGCATCCAGATGCTTTCAGAGGAAATCTTTCTCTTTAACCTCGTATGGACTGAGGTGAAAAGTCTGTCTTGCTGATTTGATGATGAAATGTTAAAAATGAAATGGAAGGAATGAGTGAAGAGCTATTTTTTTTTTCTTTTTTGAAGAATTTTCAGGGAAGTGAGGAAACCCTGGGGAGAAGACTTTCTAAGCTCCAATCTGTTGTCTTCAAGAAACCCATCTCACCACTAAAGACAGACACCTCCTCAGGGTAAAAGGGTGGAAATTGATATTCCAAGCAAAAGGGAATAAGAAACAAGTAGGAGTAGCCATACTAATATTGGATAAAATAGACTTCAAATCAAAAATAATACAAAAATACAAAGAAGGCCACTTCCTGATGATCAAGGGAACAATTCAGAAAGAGGATTTATAATCATCAATCTTTATGCATCAAACACCAGTGCACCACAACTCATAAAACAAAACTTACTCAACAATAAAACAGAAATAACCACCAACATCATGATTGTTGGGGACTTCAATACACCACTATCAGCAATAGATAGATCATCCAAACATAAACTCAATGGGGAAGAGAGAGAGCTCAACAAAACCATACAACATTTAGACATAACGGACATCTACAGAAGATTCCACCCCAAATCCACAGACTACACATTCTTCTCAGCAGCACACAAAACCTTCTCTAAAATAGATCATACAATGGGTCACAAAGCCTGCCTCCATATATTTAGGAAGATTGACATAAAACCCTGCATGATATCAGATCACAATACTATATTGGTAGAAATTAACAACAAAACACCAAACAAAAATCCCATCGGCTCTTGGAAACTGAACAGCACATTTTTAAACAATAGATGGGTAGTAGACAAAATAAAAAAAAATGAAATTGAGAAATTTCTACAAACAAATTACAATGAGAAATCATCATACCAAAACTTATGGGACACAATGAAGGCAGTCCTCAGAGGAAAATTTATAGCACTAAATTCCTTCATAACAAAGACAGAGAGATCCCAAATCAATAACCTAACCATCCAGCTAAAGGCACTGGAAAAGCAAGAAGAATACAACACTCAAAAAGCTCCAGATGGAAAGAAATAACTAAGATTAGTGCAGAAATCAATAAATTGGAAACTAAGAAAACAATTAAGAAAATTGTTGAAACAAAGAGGTGGTTCATTGAAAAAATAAACAGGATTGACAAACCCCTGGCTAATTTGATCAAGCAAAAACAAAAAAAGAGGTGCTTCAAATGAACAAAATTAGAAATGAAAAAGGAGAGAACACAAAAGACATAAGTGAAATTATGAGAAACAACACGACTTACTTCAAAAACCTCTACTCCACAAAATTGGAAAATATGGAGGAAATGGATAAATTCCTGGACACAAACCATCTACAAAAGCTAAACTCAGAGCAGATTAATCTCCTAAACAAACTTATCACACCCATAGAAATTGAAAAGGTAATAAAAAACCTCCCCGAAAAGAAGAGTCCAGGACCAGATGGCTAATCAGCTGAATTCTACCAAAACTTCATGGAAGAACTGAAACCAATCTTTCTCAACCTGTGCCACACAATTGGAGATTGGAGGGAAGCTCCCCAACTCCTTACATGAAGCTACTATCACCCTAATACCAAAACCAGGCATAGATGCCACAAGAAAAAAAAAAAAAAAAACTACAGGCCTATTTCCCTGATGAACTTAGATGCAAAGATCCTGAACAAAATCCTCACAAACGGAATTCAACAACACATCAAATCCATTATCCACCTTGATCAAGTGGGCTTCATCCTAGGAATGCAGGGGTTTTCAACACATGGAAATCTGTCAATGTAATACACCACATAAACAAGGCTAAACAGAAAACAAACAAAAAAAAACAAACAAAAAAACACATGATCATTTCAATAGATGCAGAAAACGCCTTTGACAAAATAGAACATCATGATCAAAACGTTGGAGAGAATTGGCATGGTTGGTTTATATCTTAACACAACAGAGGCTGTATACAAAGCCCCTAAAGCCCAAATAATAGTTAATGGAGAGAGACTGGAGGAATTCCCATTGAGATCAGGAACAAGACAGGGGTGTCCACTCTCACCTCTGCTCTTCAATATAGTACTGGAAGTCCTAGCTCATGCAATAATATGGGAGAAAGAAATAAAAAGGATACAATTTGGAAGGGAAGAAGTTAATTTAGTGCTATTCACAAACGACATGATTCTTTTTTTAAAATTATTTTAATCATTTTTATTTATTTATTTGAGAGTGACAGAAAGAGAAGAGGCAGATAGAAAGAGAGAGAATGGGTGTGCCAGGGCCTCCAGCCACTGCAAATGAACTCCAGAGGCATGCACCCCCTTGTGCATCCGGCTAACGTGGGTCCTGGGGAATCAAGCCTCAAACCAGGGTCCTTAGGCTTCAGAGGCAAGCACTTAACTGCTAAGCCATCTCTCCAGCCCAAACGACATGATTCTATATGTAAGAGACCCAAGGTCGTCCATTCCAAAACTCTTAAAGGTGATTAACTCCTTCAGCAAAGAGGATACAAAATCAATGCACAAAAATCAGTAGCTTTTCTATAAGCAAATGACAAAGATACAGAGAAAGAAATAAAGGACATTGTCCCATTTTCAAAAGCAACAAAACTAATAGAATACCTTGGATTAACATTAACCAAGGAAGTGAAAGATCTATATAATGAAAACATAAAAACACTCAAAAAAGAAATTGAGCAGGACTTAAGAAAATGGAAAGACCAACGATGCTCCTGGATAGGCAGAATTAATATTGTGAAAATGGCAATCCTTCCAAGGGCAACCTACAGATTTAATGCAATTCCCACCAAAATCTCAACGTCATTCTTCACAGAGACAGAAAAGTTGATCTCAAAATTCATATGGAAAAGCAGAAGGCCTCAGATATCCAAGCATATCCTCAGCAAAATAAATACCTCTGGAGGCACCACCATAACTGATCTAAAGCTATATTACAAATCCATAGTAATAAAAATAGCATGGTACTGGCATAAAAACAGGAGTATAGACCAATGGAGTAAAATTGAGGACTTGGATTTGGGTCAAGCAACTACAGCTACCTGATATTTGACAAAGGTCATAACAATATAGGCTGGAAAAATGATAGCATCTTCAACAAATGGTGTGGGACAAACTGGATAACCATATGCAAGAAATTGAAACTTAATCCACACATCTCGCCATGCACAACAATCAAGTCCAATGGATCAAAGACCTCAATATAACACCAGAGACTAGGCTACTACCGGAAGAAAAGTTAGGAGGAACATTCCGTAATTTAGGAATGGGGAAAGACTTCCTAAACAAAACCCTAGTAGCACAGGATCTTAAACAATCACTTAACCAATGGGATCTTATGAAGCTGAAAAGTTTCTTCACAGACAAAACATTGATACAATAAGCAGAGCCAAGAGATTACCCACAGAATGGGAGAAAATATTTTCTGAATATACAATTGACAGTGGCCTAATTTCTAGAATGTTCAAAGACCTCATAATCCTAAACAAGAAAAATTCAAACAGCCCACTCACACAATGGGGCAAGGAACTGGACAGGCAGTTCACAGAGGAAGAAATACAAATGGCAAACACACACCTAAGGAAATGTTCATCATCCTTAATCATTAGGGAAATGCACATTAAAACTGCTATGAGATTCCACCTTATCCCAGTAAGGATAGCAAACCTCAAAGAATCAAATGCAAACAAATGCTGGTGAGGATGTGGAGAAATAGGAACCCTCATCCACTGTTGGTGGGAATGTAAGATGGTACCACCACTTTGGAAAGCAATATGGAGACTCCTAAAAAAAAAAAAAACTGACTATATAGTTACTAACAGACCCAGTTATTTCCTTACCGGGCATGTACCCTAAAAGCTCCACACTTCAGGTTAGAGAGATTTGCCCAACCATCTTTACAGCTGCTCAATTCATAATAGTCATGAGCTGGAATCAACCCAGATGTCCATCACTAGACAAATAGATAACTAAGATGTGGTGTATCTGCACAATGGAATTCTGCACATGGTGAGGAAAAACAATGAAATTTGAAGAAAAATGGTTGAACCTGGTACAGATCATTCTCAGTGAACTCACATAATGACAAAAAGATAATTACAGCATAGTCTCACTCATCTATAGCTCCTAACCCGAATCTAGCCAAGTTACTGACATACCTACCAAGCATCTCAAGTACTGGACAATAGGGAGGGTGGGGATGGAGGGGAGGGCAAAGGAAGGGGTGAGGGAAACAAAACTGGACCCAAAATGCAATGGTACCATAAAACTCTACACCCTGAAAGACAGACCAAATGATTGAACCTCCACCAGGCACTTAGAGGGAACACCAGATTCACAAGGTCCTGGAGAGGGTATGAAGAAAACTGACCATTATCTCTTGTTTCTTGTTCTTCTTGTTCTTCTTGTTCTTCTAGTTCTCCTCCTCCTCCTCCTCCTCCTCCTCCTCCTCCTCCTCCTCCTCCTTCTTCTTCTTCTTCTTTCTCTCTCTCTCTCTCCCCCTCTTTATCTCTCATCTCTCTATCTCTTTTATATCACTTATCCTTTTCTTCCTTCTGTTCTTGGACACTTACCTGTATCTCCTGGTACCAGCATGTGGCTATCATCCACAATGAGGTTTTGATCACAGAGATCTACAGGGTCTCCCAAAAGAAGACAAATTTATGTCAGAGTGCTTGATAACCCACCATAGGTTAGTGGCAAGACCCTACTGCTGAAGACACCATACACTGTTGGCATGTACCATGGAGTGACATGGCTGGAAGCTGGGAGAGAGTCAGTCCCCAGACTATCAGAATGTCTAGTGCCAGAAGGTGCTACATGAGCAACTGGGGATAATGACCAATATCTGTTCAAGCAATGCATGGTCTAACCTACTTAGCAGCAAACAATCTGATGTGATGCTCATATAAGTGAAATAGAGGTGCATAGCCATGGTGGGAAACTAATTGCTCTCGGTTTGGTTAACTGTTCTGCTCAGTGGAATGGAACCCATAGCTGGAGCTGGGAAACAAGTCAGAACCATATCTAAAAATGAGCCCGCTCTCCATTAAACTCTCTCTATAAACAATTTACTTGGTGCTGACTTTATTCTCTGTTGGAGAATCTGCTTCTCTTTTTCAGATAGATGAAGATCCTAAGGACAGAACTACCCCATCATACCTCAAAAGGGCCTCAGCTGAAATTAAGAATAATTGGGGAAACATGCAAGAATGTTATTTTCTTGGCAAACCAGGAGCCAGCACAATGGTGAAGGAAATAGACACAGAGAACAATCAACCCCTACCAAACCAGATATCAAGAGACACAGAGGTGCCCAAGATCTCAACACGGAAGCAGACCTAATATGAACCCAACATGGTTCAGGGAAATTTGCAGAAGAGGGGCCTTAAAGAATGTCAGATCCACACACTGGGTCATGACAAGCAGAGGCATTTCTTCATACCCAAACTAAAGGTTAACCCCGCAATGCATGACCCATATATCCCAACAAGGAGGGTCCCTGTGGAGTACGGAAGACAGGGAGGTGGCTAACAATGGTACCAACTTGACCGTATTCACTGACTACAAAAATAGTAAATAAATAAATAAATTATCTTTCACAATTACACAATCTCCCCTATTTATTGTATTAATAGAGCATTACTAGATGTAGCCTTCTGAAAATAGAGTATAAATTATATAGTATATAACCTTCAGAAAAGGCACAATTGTGCATGCACAAAAATATGATGAAGAAAAAAGAATGATATAAATATATAACATGATACCTTGATATTTGTTAACAACTAAAGCTATTTTTCTCTGTACCATGTACATAATCTTATGTGTATCACATTAAATAATTTCTTCTCCCTCAAAGGAAAAAAAAAGGGGCAGGGAGGAGGGAAGGGATGGTAGCAACATGAGTTGTTTACATGTTAAATATGTCCATATATAATAATAAAAAAGAAAAATATACTTAAAAAATTTTTAAATCAAACTATGCTTCTGCACATAGATGCTACATGACTCAAAGATGGGACAGGACTGAATAATGGGTGCATCCTTGCCTCTGCATTAAAACTATAAATGTTAAAACAAATGTCATAAGAACTAAAAGGAGGTGGCATTTGGAATACAATAGAAATTCATGTATGAGTAAAGGAACTCATGCATAGACAAAATTTGCTACAAGAGGATAACTACAGTGCTCCCAGAAATCCATTCACCTTTCCAAAATCTGTGGTTATAAGAGAAATGGTCAGAAATGTATGATGTTGTTCATATCTTTGTTTGAGATAATAAGAAGTTTAAAAGTCACTGAATTTAGAAACAGGATTTATACATATATATGGATAGGATAAATAGGATTTATATATATATATATGTGTGTGTGTGTGTGTGTGTGTGTATACGATATACATCACACACACACATATGTGTGTGTGTGTGTGTGTGTGAATACGATATACATCACACACACATATATATATGTACATATATATTCTTAATACTATTATTAACAATTTAGGTAGTCTATACACATTTATATTATTTTAGTGTTGCAAAGGTAATAATTACAAATCTTTCAATCTTGGACTATGCTGCGTGCTCACTTCACCCTGTCTCAATTTACATGCAATAAAATGAGAGCTAGTTGAAATCTTATACATAAAAGCATAAGAAATGTTATTGTTCATCTAAAATAGAAAAAAATGAAGTTATAAATTGAAGGAGACTTGATAGAGTTGAAAAATTATATTAATGAGGTAATAAACACAAAAAGAAAAAAAACATATATTCTTATTCACACCTGGATCCTTTTTTAAATAAATAATTTTAATATTTCATTTATTTATTTATTTGAGATAGAGACAATGGGTGCACTAGGGCCTGTAGACACTGCAAACAAACTCCAGACACATGTGCCATCTTGTTCATCTGACTTATGTGGATACTTGAGAATCAAACCTGGGTCCTTAGGCTTAGCATGCAAATGCCATAATCACTAAGCCATCTCTCCAGTCCTGGACCCTAACTTTTAATGCTTGTATATCTGTAAACAAAGGGATGTGACAGTAAGTATGGGCTATGATTCGTGGAACAAGAGTGAAAACAAGGTTCAAAAGGATAAAATGAAACAAGTCATATGAAAGTGGGAGTCTATATTGTGGGGAGAGAACAAGGGGGCAGGTGGAAAGGAAAACGAGGACAGGAGAACAAAAAGATTAGTTGAAAAAAACATAATGAAACACAATTTTTGTATGCTAATAATAATTAATTAATTTAAAATTTTTAAAAGCCAAGTTGTGTATATATACAGAAAAATAATTTGGAGCTGGAGAGATGGATTAGTTATTAAAGTGCTTGCCTGTGAAGCCTAAATGTCTAGGTTTGATTCCCAGTACCCATGTAAGCCAGCTGTACAAGGTGGTACATGTGTCTGGAATTCATTTGCAGTGGTTAGAGGTGTGCTTGTTCTCTATCTGCTTCTCTCTCTCTCTCTCTCTCATAAATAAATAAAATATTTTTTAAATAACAAAATAAAATGTAACCCATATGTAACAATTTTATCAGTAGCTAAAAGGAACTGGAAGGCTGAACTTTTTTCTTCCCTTAGTCAGATGATCTTATACCTTCCTCCCTTAAGTGAAATAAAGTCAGTTTGACAAGAAAATAGAAAAAATAAATTTCATCACTCATTTCAGCTCATCTCAGCACTAAAATAGACATGTAAAAGCAATAATCTATATGTAGTTTTATCTTTAAATATTGTGGTAGTTTGAATGTGAATGGATATCACTCATAGCCTCATGGATATTTTTTTATTAGAGCTAAGCTTCCTGCTTAAGTCTCTAGCAGTCAGCTGGATTAGGTATCACTGAGGGCAGATCTTTTAGTCCAGCCATAACATATATAAAGAGCAGTTTGAGCTCTAGCTGTTTGTGTTTGCTGGTTGTTGATTGTGTCTCTCTGCTATGGGTTTATAGAAGTGAGCCAGCTTCTTCCCTCATGATGAAGCTTCCCCTGGATTCTGTAAGCATGAAGTAAACCCTTTCCTCCCATAAACTGCTTCTGGTCAAATGCTTGTCTCAACAATGAGAAAATAACTTCAATAAATATTAAAAGCAATAATAATATAAAGCAATGAAAATAGATTTCAAAACCAGTACATATGTTTTTATTATGGTTAATGGTTATATGGGCATATTTTCCAAGAAAATGTTAGGATTCACTTGAAATTATACACTAGCTGAAAATAAATATCACTTGTTTTAAAAAAATCTATAGCTAAGGAGGTAACTCAGTTAGTAGAATGCCTGCCTAGCGCACACAAAGCTCTGGGATCAATTCTCAGCAATATATAAACCAGGAATGATGACGCACATCTGTAATGCAAGTATTCTGGGGGCAGAAGCAGGAGGATCAGAAATTTAAGGTCAGGCTGGAGAGATTGATTAGTAGTTAAGACATATGCCTGCAAAGCCAAAGGACCTGGACCCATGTAAGCCAGATGTACAAGGTGTCGCATGTGTCTGGAGTTCGTTTGAAGCAGCTGAAGTCCCTGGTATGCCCTATTCTCTCTCTCTCTCATAAATAAATAAATAAAATATCACTGTGACTTTCACTCTGGTCAGGATCTAAGAGAAGTTTGAGGAGAGGTTCTATATAGAGCCAGTTTAAGGAGCAGAAAGGCAAGTAAGCACTTAATGATGACTTGAGCAATGTTAGCAGGACTTACTTTATTAGTAAGATGGTTGCTCTCCCATGCTCAAATCAGACATTTCTAAGAGATGCTCAATTAATAGAGCTGAGCTGGAAAAACTACATTTTTGTTTTATATAAACCTAGAATTTCCAGTTTCACAATTGGAAAAATCTATCTATCTATCTATATCTATCTATCTATCTATCTATCTATCTATCTATCTATCTATCTATCTATCTTCTTCCAAGCTGGATAGATGGCTTAGTGGTTAAGGCACTTGCCTATGAAGCTTAAGAACTAATGTTAGAATCCCCAGGTCCCACATAAACCAGATGCATAATGCCACAAACATGCAATGTCACACATGCACACAAGGAGTCACATGTGTCTGGAGTTCGATTGCAGTGGCTAAAGGACCTGGCATGCCCATTCTCTTTCTTTCACTATAAATAAATAAATAAAAGAAAGAAAGAAATAAACAAATAAAACATAAAATTATTCCATCTACATGTGGGGTGAATTATTTTATAGACAATATTTAAGATGGATCTAATTACAGGGTACAATATACTTTTTAATATACATTGTGTTGTAAAAGGAAATAAATAGTTGGTCTCACTTTTTATATAATCATAAGCATCTGGGTACCTTTTCAGCACTGAACAAAGGAATAATGTTCAATTAGAATTTATATAGGTTCCGTGACTCATCTAAAGATTATTATAGCTTCTAGTCTTCTCAGTGATTTTCCCAATAGCATATCTTAAACTGCAACCTAAAATTCTCATATTTTCATGTCTGAACTTAGAATTGAGGATAAGTCCAAGCATTGATGTGTGTTAGATTATCTTCCCAGTACAGGTACTAACTCTAAGCATCTAAATCTTTTAAAAACATTTCTAAATATTAAATCCACAATTTAAAATGACACTGAACATAGATACTAACCCAGTGTATCACTTAAGATACCACCATATGGAAACCTAGGAATTATCTAAAATTTGTGTCCTGTGTTACCACTTCCACCTCCTATATATTACCACCTCTTATATATTAAAATCTGTCCCAATTACTAAGTATTAAACATGGTCTCCTTTGTTGAACATACAATTTACTGTCTCTACAAATCATTGTACTTGAGACCAATTCGTTTATCAACCAAGTGTTCATAAGTCCTATCTCCAAGTTATTTGAACTAAGAACATAAGAATTTCTGCAACTACATGAATTAGAATTTTTCATTTTGTTTAAGTGCTTTTCTTGAGGAATCTCCACAAAGCTATGTTGCCCATTTGTATTTTGTTAAATTTATCATAATGTCCAACTTTACTATATCTGTTCAGATTATGTTCATATGAAGTGTTTTATTATAAATTCCTTACTCTCACCCTTTGATGTTTTGGTTTGGGTTTATAATATCCCCCATATGCTCATGCATTTGGAGATTTATTTTCAAGCTGGTGGAACTGTTTGGGAAGTTGTGGAATCTTTAGGAAGTGAGGCTCAAATAAGGTCAATAGGTCATTGGGGGCACAGGGAAAGGCCCGAGGGTTATAGCCAGGCCCTGCTTCTTCTGCACAGGTTCTCTCTACTTCCTTGTCCACAAAGATGTGGGCAAACTGCGCATACTAGATGGTAAGAGCCATCCCACGGCCATGAGCAACTGATATTTCCTGAAAGAAGCTCTTGCCTTAAGTTGTTTCTGCTAATTATTTTGTCACAGCAATGAGAAAAGCAACTGACAAAACTTTAAAAAAAAAACATATTTATGTGATTTAAGATCATTTTCTGTTTGGTGTGATCAGTTCTAAATTCAGTTACTGTAATGATGGAATGTAAAAAATGGTTCCTGGTGAAAATGAGTTAAGGGAAAATAAGACACACAAGAGCTTTTTAAATATCACTGGAGCTAGTATTTAACATTATTTCAAAGTTTATAAAAGTAGCTGATACAAACAAGACCACAGGCACTTTCAACCTGATGAGCTTTTATTTTCTTTTCCTGATTACAATAAGAAATATGTCTTATATACCTCTATATTTTGTGGATATTAAAGTTACTGAAAGATCTTTTTTTCTTCCTAAGAGGATTATGATGTAAATATTTCATAAGAGATTTGAAATATTAAGATATATCTTCTGATATTATATTTTGCCAAGTGAGGTAACTTAAATTTTTAATGTACAACTGCAACATTTCAATTTACAGTGTGATTCTCTTTCTGCATGTCTAGAACTATTGGTACAATGTGCTGTTGGTAGTGAAGATATTTAAACACTACAAATTTAATTAAGTATACTCCTCATGAATTACATCAAAAAATAACTTTAGAAATGCTTTAAAAAGCATCAGATATAATAGCCATAAAAATAAACAAAACTCAAATTCAATAACCATAAGTAGCTCGCCTATGATATCATAATTACCCAACATTGGAGAAAATTATGCCTTGATACATAAGTCTCTAGTCTTAAATTTTGTTGTTTTAACTGCTAGGTATTTTTTCTTTTTTGAGGAAACATTTTTGAATGTGTACATATAATACTAATTTATAGAGATACAAAATCATGTTTCATTTATTTTTAGGTGACAAATAGGTAACAACCACTAAAAAAATGATAGGGTATTTGTACTTCTCTCTGACTTGCTGTAGTTAGGACCTATATTGTATGAAAACAAGCAGAGGCAAAGGAAGACAGTATGTATTTCCATGATGACATCATAGAATTTTGTACTAATGGCCTTCTTGCTAGCAAACTCTGTCCATTGATTCTTTCTGCAGCTAGTTTTAATGACTCCAGCCACCACATGTCGAGAAATAACCCCATTTCACTGCTGCGCAGAGTTGTACATTACAACAAGAACCTGGAGAAAGAAAAGAAAAAAGATAAATGGCACCTTGACCTGTTGGCTGTCCTGCAGGTTACCCAATGAAGAGCCATCCCAAAGGTCCCCTCCAGAGTAAGTTTCCTCTGTGGACACCTGGAACACTCTGGAAAGAATGTCCCAGGAGAGACAACCATGAGGGCATCTCCATGAGGAGAATATTGATGGCTTCCATAACACCAGTCCAACTTGAGGAGCCAGGGTAATTTTACAAGTGGGACTGTATCCCTTAAGCCTCCTAGTGGACACTGAATCCTGATATTCTGTGATGCTCTTCAATCCAGGTTCTTGGACCTCAAAATCTACAACCTTCCAGGGCATAAAAGGGCTCTCTTGCCATCCAGCGGGGAAACCTCCTCTATCAACATCAACATTCTTTTCTCATAGTGCCAGACACCCCGCTTCTCTTAGTGGGCAGAAATATTCACAACCAAGGTCAGGTAAAATTAGCTCTGCCTCCAGGGGGCGACCTATGTCTACCCTTGGAAGGGGTCAACATTGACCCCTCAACTTTGGATAGATGGAAAAACAGTGGGATAAGTAATATAAAGACCCCACTCATCTATAACTGCTCATAGAAGGATTCAAACCTACCCTCCATGCTCTGATGAAACATGGACCACTAAGAGATTGCTCTAGCCCCTATAACTCACCCATTTTGGAAATTCTGATTGGACCTAACAAAAGGGGACTAGTATAGGACCTCCACATTATTATCTTAATAGTTTTCCCTCACAGGAAAATTTATTGGGACTTCCTTATATTGGTATTGGGAGCAGTGTTCTTTGCTTTACTTTGTGACAGCAACTGCCTGCTACATGAGTAGAACAATGTATATGACAGGGCCATGTCCATCCCATCTTGCTAACACTTTGGCTCAAAATCACTCTTGTGAAGTAGGACAGCAGCTGGCTGCAGAGGGACGGAAGAACAACTCTATGGTTAGAATAGCTGAAGCTCTGGCCAAAGGTTATCCCAACTGCTAGTTGTGCTTCCCATTCAGCTTCCAGCCCCCAGTTGTAGAATTTAAAACTAAAACAGGTAATCTCTTTTTAAAGATAAGAACTTTTTTTAAAGTTTTTTTTTTTTTTAAAGATAAGAACCCACTTTAAGTTTGGCTCATGTGCCAGCCCCCAATGGGCCTAATTGTTTAAAATGAGAACCTGTCATTTTAATTGTTTTGGGTATCACTGCCTTAGTGGCATCTCTGATAGGAATGACTTATGGGATTTTATCAAACACTTTTCACTAATGTCACTCTTGCCATTGCCCAGATATCCCTTGAATCGGGTATTAACTTCAAAGACCTTTAATCTTCTCTAAGCTCACTGGCTGGTATGGTCCTAGACTACTGTCAGGTCCTGGAATGGACAATAGATAAAGTGGTAGGGGGTATGTGCAGTCATCAGTGGAATTTGTTTTATGTGTATCAGTACATCACAACAAGAAGAGACCTGGACTTAAGCCAAATTGTTTCACAACGAGTCTGTAGTCCAGGTCTTGTCCGCCCAAATCTTTAGTAAAAATAGTAAAATCAAGGAATGACTCCCAGCTCTTTCTACTTGCCACTTTCCTTACTAGGCCACCCGATATCCCTAAGAATCACTATGCCTATTTGGTCCCTGTGTCTTTAACAGCCTCTCTCTATCTCCAATAGGATGGCACATGTTAAACTTCAAATGGTCCTGTAGATGGAGCCCCACATGACCAGACCACCTGAATTCTGCCAGGGACAGGGATTTCTTGATCATCCTAATTACTCTAGTCTCAATTGAGTGTTCTCACCTTTTGAGAGGTCCTTCAATGACCATATCTATTACTCCATTCCATCTGGAAGTAGCCAGAGCTGTTGTTGCCCCACTCCCTAGCAATAGTTACCCATTCTTCCCAAGAGGGGGAATGAAGGAGAGCTAGAAGAAAGAAGAAATTCGAGATAATTATAAGGGTTGGAGTTTGTCCACAGAATTGAGCAACACAGAGGAAAGCATGAGCTTATGGCTCTGTTCTCCTGCTGACATTTTCTTAAGAGACATGTCAACAAAGCCTTGGCTGAGGATGACAGAACCCATCAGGGCTGGGCCAACTGAAGTACCAAAAACAAATTAATAAAGTGGAGGAATGAGCCCACAGTCCTATATAAAAATGCTAAGACTGAGCTCACTCTGTAGACTCCAGCTCTGGGGCCCCTCCCATCCTAGCAGGAGCTTTTGCTTTTCTCTTAAATAAAATTTTGTTTGTTCAATCAGTTTTTCTCTACTTTAATTCTTTATTGGGTTGGAAAGAACCCTGAATCTCTTAGCTGCTACAGTAGAGCATCATCAAGGGTCTTAGCCAATTGAGACTTGCACATTGGCTCTCATGAACTCATTTTCTACAAATACTTACTGGGGGCCTACCACATAAGAAATACCACTGTAGTTACCTTTGTATTGCTCAAACAGAATACCTAAAGCAAATCAGCTGATGGGAGGAAAGGGTTTAGCATGATTTATAGTCTCTAGGGGAAGCTTCATGATGGCAGAGGAAGCATGGCTCTAGAGAAGAATCTGAACATGACTTCTTCTGCCACAGTAAATGGAAAACACACCTCCTCTACCTCCAAATTACCATCACCTGGTGACCAAGGATTCAAAACACAAGTCTATGGTCAAAATCTGATTGAAACCACCACGTTCCACCCATGGCACATGTAGACTCATGGCTAACCATCTCATTCCAACTTTAAACTCCCCATAGTTTTTTTTTTTCTTAATCGATCCTAATCTTATTCAAAGGTCTGAAGTCCACAGTGTCATCTGAGACTCAAAACAGTATCTTAACTATATGCTTTAAAAATTAAAATATAAGTTTAATGCACATAATGGCTCAGAAAAAAAAATCCCATTGCAAAATAAGCCACTGGGCCTAGCAAGGAAAAACTGAATCCAATGCTAGGTCTAAGACAAATCTCAGATGGTTCTCCAGATGGTGCAAACATCAAATACTCTATTTCCATGTCTGTCTCTCATCTGCAATCTGTTTCGAGGTCTCTAGAGTTCCAATCCTTCCTCTCCAGCTGGGAAGCCCATAGCCTGGGGAAAACTCCATCCTGAGCCAGCAGCTCTCCTCCAGATATACCACAATTCTGGTATATCCAAAACATCCTTTGTCCACACTGCAAACCATGGTTCATGCCACCACCAGGCCCAAACAAAAAGACTCCCTCACATTTCCTAGTTATCTCAGAGCTCCCTCTACATCCCAACTCTGAAACTGAAGGCCCTATTTTGCACAGGAACCCTGACAGCATGGCTCCTTGGACTTACACCTTGACCAGACCCTTCCCACTGGCCAGCCCCTGTATTCCAAGGGGAATAAAAGTCACCAGCTTTCCCTCCCTCCATCCCCCCCTCTCTCTCTCTCTCTCTCTCTCTCCCTCTCTACTTCTCTTTTCTTCTGAGCCATAGGTGAATATATTTTTCTGTTTCTATTTAACTTTCTACTTTATGTTTAAATACACACTTTCTCTATCCTCCCATTCTCTTATCCTGTCTTCTCCAACAAGGATGTCACCTGCAACACTTAAGTAGCCATGTGTGCTCTCCCGCCCAACTCCTCTATCTTACCACTCCCTTTTCTGTCCAGAGCTGTCTACAGTCGTGGTCCCCAGATCCCCTTCTATCATGTACTGGGAAGTTCTGGCAGGAACTTGGCAACTGGTGTCTCTGAGCCTGTTGAGAACACATCCCTCTCCCTTCCTCCACCACCCTTCCTTTTTCTTAAAGCTACAATGCTACTCCACTCAGAGCTGAATAATAATAATGTTCCCTTGACTTCTAAACCACACTAGCATCAGCCTCTTTCTTGAACCTCCCCACCAAAGAACTGACACTAATCTCTGCAAAACACTACATAACAAATCCAATTTCCCTTTGTTGCCTACAATTGCTATATTTCCATAATAATGGGTGGGATAGCAAACTTATTGATCCAAATGGGAATAAAGTCAATTGTGAAGAATAGGAAAACTTCAGTGTTCTTTCTATACAGTACCAAGGCAAAACACATGTTCAAATCTCAGTGGTGGTAATTTCTCAACAAATTGAAGCCCAACTGGGCTGTAGAGTCCAGCCTGTAACTTTGATTTCTTCCTGTGCCATATTCATCTGCTCTTTCCTGCCAAACACACCCATCCACTACTTTCAAATTCAACTTTGTTCAAGTTCTCAGGACATAGGAAGAGCATAGTGGTCTCTCAAACAGATTGTTTCTAGCCCAGTCTTGCCAAAGTTCTTTCTCTCATAAGCCTAGCCCACAAAGTACACAGTTATTGGCAGAACTGATGGTCTCCTCCCAAGAAGTTGTTTACCTTAGGGAGGGATTTTGAATCCTTATCCTCAGACTTGTTGACTCTGAAGTCCTTCTTTTCTCCCCCAAGGAGGGAATGTTTCAATTGGTATATAGCATTGGTCAAAGTCTGCCCCTCAACAGTTGTTTACTGGTCCTATATCCTAGGAGAGTGGATATGTGCAACGTTTTAAGTTTCAGTTATGCCAGACTACTTGACCTCTTGATTCCCTTCTCCCCTCAAGACAGAATGTTTCAATTTGGAGGCATCTGCTATACAACTGGTTTTATTTTGGCTTACAATTTCAAGGGGGACTTCATAATGACAGAAGAAAGCATAGCATGAGCAGAGATTGGACATTACTTCTGCCATGGCAGGTAGGAAAATAGCAGCAAGAGAATGAGCCAATCTCTGGCAAGAGGGAGCTGGCTGCAATAGCCATAATACTGTCCCAAGAAACGTATTTTGCCAGGTAACTGTACTTTGCTGGACTAGACTGAGATTCTTTTTAATCTGATTAGTTGACTATGTTGCACCTGTGGGAGCCCTATGGCAGCCACCCCAGTGGTCACTGTCCCTGATAAGGCCATGCTCAGGAGGATGGGGAACAGGACTGGGCTCCTCTTCTGTCTGTAGTGCTAGACAGGTATTGGGAGACCTCATTTCCTGAGAGTATTTCTAAATCAGGGGTCAAGAAAACTAGGGTGCATCACCCCCTGGGTAGCCAGTACCATCTTGACAGGCAAAATAGTTACCGCCTGGGGCTCTAGTGCTTGAGAGCCAGCCTGATGCAGTTGTTTTTTTCTCCTATGCAGTTTGCTTCTCCCAGAGTCTGTACTGAGGGCCCTGCCACACAGGTGCCAGCTTTGGCAGCTGGATTGTCTCAGGTCATGTTGAACAGAGATAAGCTGGTAATTCCTACCCCAGTGTAGGCTAGCTCCTAAGAAGATTCAGCAATCTTTCCTGTTCTGGGTCTGCTTGCCTTATTAACTCATGGCTGGTGTTTGCCAATTGAAACATTTTTTATCAGGGGAGCATCTGGGTTGAACCTGGAGAGTTTGCATTCCCCTCATGGGTTGCTGGGTCAGGGTTTGGTTGGGGAACCCAGGGAACCAGTATGTTGACTCTGCTCATAGGTACTGACACATTGACAGGCCTGATGATTAACCTGAGTGTGACCAGTGGGTTAGTTCCCTGTCAATGTCTTTTGAGACACCAACCCATCCCAGAGTTTTGGGAGCCCCATTATTGTGGCCTCTCTATAGTTAGTTCCCAATTTACTCCATGTCTTTCCTTAGCTCAGGATGAGCATTTTTACCAGACAAATAGACTCCTTGCCCTTTTATAGGCACACCCTTCCAAGACCCTGGAGTGGCAAAGTCCACTCAGGACCAATATCTAAGATATGACCAGTATGCTGCCCCCACAGTCCTCAGCGTTCTTTGGTATATGCCTGTAGGCCATATAGCTCCAGTAATCTCCTGTGCATCCATAGTAGTAATTTGGGCCAGGCTCCACACTGCAGCACTTCTGAGCTGTGGTGGGGAGGATTATGTTGTCAAATCCCCCTGAGAAATACCACCTGAAAGAGATGAGACAGGGGTCCTAAAGGAGACAGTCTTGTTAATCAATGCCAGTCCATGGTACAGGGATGCTTTCAAGACTAACTTGTGAGTCTGTAGCACCAGCAGCAGGACTGAGTGGAGGTTGTTCAGCCAGTTTAGGTTTAGGAACAGTAGGGTTGTTTACAGCAAGATTGTATTCCATCTCCAAGTCATCTGGACAAGGTCAACTCTGTGGCTGGTCCAGGTGAAGTTCTGGTCTCCACCCCTGGCAGTCTTGGCATGGGTGTGGTATATTCACAGCCTGACACCTGCAACTTTAAGAGCTGAGGGAGTGGTTGGTATAACTTGATATGGCCCCTCCCACCTTGGGTCCAGGCTTCCCCTCACCCCTTGATCCAGACCCAACCTCTGTGTCCCAGGGTTGAAGGGGACCTTGAGCTATAGAGAGAGGGGGAAGATTTAAGTATCCAGCTATCTCCTTTGCAGTGTTGACCAGGTCTTTTAGAATCCACTGGAAGTGGGTTTGTCCATACTCTCGGAGATCACTGGAGTCCCTCAGGAGCAGCAGAGGAGAGCATCTAAACAGGATTTCAAAAGGGGAAAACCTACATTTATAGGGAGTGCAGCACACTCTACACAATAAAAGCATCAAGACTTCTGGGCAAGTCAAGCCTGTCTCCTGGCAATGTTTAACCATGGTGGTTTTCAGAGTTCTGTTGATTCTTTTGTTTCATTCTTTTGCAGATCCCAAGCTTGTCCAAACACCTTAGGAATTTGCAAGACAATCTTGCTGACAAAATCAGGACCATTATCAGATCCTATGCTCATTGGGACCCAGAAACACAGAAGGATTTCTCTGGTTAGCACATGAGACACCTAGGCTTTCTCTGTATGAGTTGGGAAGGATTCTAGCCAGCCTGAGGAAGTGCAGACTATGACCAGCAAGTATCTATAGCTCTTATTAGGCTGAATGAAATCCTTTTCCAAATTTTCAAATGGATAGGATCCCTGCTTCTGAGTCACCAGCGGGGCTCAGGGCCCTTGTTTGGTATTGTGCTGTGCACATTGCAGACATGCTCTGCAGCTTGTTTAGCTGGCCTTGCCAGTCTTGGGACCAGCACGTACCTCTGTAGCAAGGCCTGCAGGGCTGCTTTCACCAGGTGGGTCAGCTCACATGCCTGCTTAACCAAGCCAGGTGCTGCACATTTGGATACTATGATTCTGTCATCTCAGGCAATCAGCCACCACTCTGAATTCTCAGTTATTCCCTCCCTCAGTGCTTCCTCCTTCACCTGTGGGGAGGAATTTGGGATGCTCCTGGAGGACTGGGAAGACAAAACACACCCTTTTCAGTCAAGGAGTGGGGCCATGACTCATTTTCTCAAGGAGGGGAGCCTACTTGGCTGTCTGGTCTGCAAGCTGGTTTCCTTGGCTCACTTTACCTTGATTTTTTTCTTTTTTTTTTTTATCAATGTTTTTCTTTTTTTTTTTTTTTCTTTATTAGTTAGTTTTCTATTCAGCAAATACAGTCAGTTTGGTACCATTATTAGGCTCATCCGTGACCTACCCCCTCCCCTTGGCCCCTCCTTGTTGAGGTATATGGGTCATGCATTGTGGAGTTAGCCCACAGTTATGGATAAGCTAAATGTCTCTGCATATCATGACCCAACATGTGACTCTGACATTCTTTCCGCCCCCTCTTCTCAAAATTTCCGTGAGCCATGTTGGATTCATTTTTGGTCTGCTTCAGTGATGAGGTGTTGGGGACCTCTGGGTCTCTCGATCTCTGATTTGGTAGGAGTTGATTTTTCTCTGTGCTGATCTCCTTCCCCCTTGTGCTGGTATCCGGTTCATCAGGAAAACAGTCCCCTTGCTTGCTTTGCCAATTTTTCTAGGTTTCAGCCAGGGCCCTTTGAGGTATGATGGGGTGGCTCTCTCCTTAGGATCTACATCTATCTGAAAAAGAGAAGCAGATTCTCCAACAGAGAGTAAGTTAGCACCAGGACAAATGAGATAACCCTTACTTTTTTTTAATAGAGAATTTAATAGGTGTAGGCCCTCTTGTAGCCCACAATTGATGGTAGCTTGATATTGGAGACTGGGCTTATGTTTGGATATGGTTCTGACTTGTTTCCCAGCACCAGCTATGGGTCCCATACCAGTGAGGGGATCAGTTAGCCAACTTGAGAGCAGTTAGTTCCCCACCATGGCTGTGTGCCACCACTGCACTTGTGTGGGCATCAGAACAAGTTATTTGCTGCTAAGTAGGTTAGACCATGCATTGCTTCGACAGATATTGGTCATTTTCCCCCAGTTGCCCATGTAGCACCCTCTGGCACTAGACGCACTGACTGTCTGGGGATTGACTCTCTTCCAACTTCCAGCCATGCCATTCTAATTTGCATGTCAATCACATAAGGTGTCTTCAGCAGTAGGGTCTTACCACTAGCCTTTGGTGGGTCATCAAGTACTCTGACAGAAATCTGTCTGTCTTTTAGAAACCTTGTAGGTCTCTCTGATCAAAAGCTCTTTGAGGATGATAGCCCCATGCTGGTTCTGGGAGTTACAGGTCAGTGACCACTAAGAAAATGAGGAAAAAGACAACTAATATACAAGAGTTAGAGATAAGAGAGAGAGAGAGAGGGAGAGGGGAAGTAAGGGAGGGAAGATGTAGAAGATTAAGGTTAGTCTTCATCTTACCCTCTCCAGTGTCTTGTGGTTCAGTTATTCCCTGTAAGGGCCTGGTGAAGGATCAGCCATTTGGTCTGTCTTTTAGTAAGTAGAAAATTATGGTACCATTGCGTTTGGGTCTAGATTTGTTTTTCTCACCTGCTTTGATGCCCTCCCCTCCCTCCACTTCCATCCTAGTGTCCAGTCTAGGAGATGCTTGCTGGGTATGTAAGGTATCTTGGGTGGATTCAGGTTAGGTGCTGTAGGTGAGTGAGACTGTGTGGTGATTTTTTTTCTGTGATTGGGTAAGTTCACTGAGAATGATCTGTTCCAGGTTCAACCATTTTTCCTCAAATTTCATTGTGTCATTTTTTCTTACTGCTGTATAGAATTCCATTGTGTAGATAAAACACATCTCAGTTCTTCTAGTGATGGACATCTGGGTTGATTCTAGCGCTTAGCTATTACAAATTGAGCCGCTATACACATGGTTGAGTAAATCTCTCTACCTGTGGTTTGAAGGTTTAGGGTAGATGCCCAGTAAAGGAATAACTGGGTCTGTTGGTATCTCTATACTCAGATTTTTCAGAAGTCTCCATATTGCTTTCCAAAGTGGTTGTACCATCCTACATTCCCACCAACAGTGGATGAGTGTTCCTAGTTCTCCACATCCTCGCCAGCATTTATTTTTATTTGATTTTTTGATGTTTGCTATCCTTATTGGGGTAAGGTGGAATCTCATAGTTGTTTTAATTTGCACTTCTCTGATGATTAGGGATGATGAACATTTTCTTAAGTGTATGTTGGCCATTTCTATTTCTTCCTCTGTGAATTGCCTGTTCCGCTCTTTGCTCCATTTTGTGAGTGGGGTGTTTGACTTCTTACTGTTTAGATTTTTGAGTTCTTTGTAGATTCTAGAGATTAGGCCTCTATCAGTTGGATAACCCACAAATATTTTCTCCCATTCTGTGGGTAATCTATTGGCTTTGCTTATTGTATGCTTGTCTGTAAAGAAACTCTTCAGCTTCATGTGATCCCATTGGGTGAGTGACGGTTTAAGTTCATGAGCTACTGGGGTTTTGTTCAGGAAGTCTTTTTCAATTCCTATGTCATGGAAAGTACTTCCTTAATTTTCCTCCAGTAGTATTCGTGATTCTTGTCTTATATTGAGTTCTTTGATCCATTTCGACTTGAGTGTAGTGCATTGTGAAATGTGTGGACCAAGTTTCAGTTTCCTGCATATCGTTATCCAGTTTGTCCAGCACCATTTGTTGAAGATGCTGTCTTTTTTCCAGCCTATATTGTTTGGGGCTTTATCGAATATCAAGTAGCTATAGTTGCTTGACCCAAAGTCCGGGTCCTCAAGTCTATTCCATTGATCTATACTCCTGTTTTTATGCCAGTACCATGCTGTTTTTATTACTATGGTTTTGTAATATAGCTTTAGATCAGGTATGGTGATGCCTCCAGAAGTATTTCTTTTGCTGAGGATATGTTTGGAAATGTGAGGCCTTCTGCCTTTCCATATGAAATTTGAGATCATTTTTTCTATCTCTGTGAAGAACACTGTAGGGATTTTAATTGGAATTGCATTAAATCTGTATATTGCCTTTGGTAGGATTGCCATCTTCACAATGTTAATTCTGCCTATCCAGGAACATGGGAGGTCTTTCCATTTTCTCAAGTCTGACTCAATTTCTTTTTTGAGTGTTTTTATGTTTTCATTGTATAGATCTTTCACTTCCTTGGTTAACGTTATTCCAAGGTATTTTATTTTTTTTGTTGCCATTGAAAATGGGACTATGTCCCTTATTTCTTTCTCTGTATCTTTGTCTTTTGCATAAAGGAAGGCTACTGATTTTTCTGCATTGATTTTGTATCCTGCTACTTTGCTATAGGAGTTAATCACCTTCAGGAGTTTTGGGATGGAGTCTCTCGGGTCTCTTACATATATAATCATGTCATCAGCAAATAAAGCTAACTTAACTTCTTCCTTTCCAAATTGTATCCCTTTTATTTCCTTCTCCTGTCTTATTGCTTGAGCTAGGACTTCCAGTACTATATTGAAAAGCAGAGGTGAGAGTGGACAACCCTGTCTTGTTCCTGATCTTAATGGGAATTCCTCCAGCCTCTCTCCATTAAGTATTATTTGGGCCTTCAGAGCTTCATATATTGCCTTTATTAGGTTAAGATATGAACCAACCATGCTAATTCTCTCCAATGTTTTGAACATGAAGTGATGTTGAATCTTGTCAAAGGCCTTTTCTGCATCTATCGATATTATCATGTGGTTTTTATGTTCAACTTTGTTTATGTGGTATATTACATTGACAGATTTCTGTATGTTGAACCACCCCTGTATTCCAGGGATGAATCCCACTTGGTCAAGGTGGATAATGCTTCTGATGCGTTGTTGGATTCGGTTTGCGAGGATTTTGTTTAGGATCTTTGCATCTAAATTCATCAGGGAAATAGGCCGATAGTCTTCTTTTCTTGTGGCATCTCTGCCTGGTTTTGGAATTAGGGTGATGCTAGCTTCCTAAAAGGAGTTGGGTAGCTTTCCTTGTTCACCAATTGTGTGGCACAGTTTGAGGAAGATTGGCTTGAGTTCTTCCATGAAGGTTTGATAGAATTCAGCTGAGAAGCCATCTGGTCCTGGTCTCTTCTTTTTGGGGAGTTTTTTTTATTACTTTTTCAATCTCCATGATTGTGATGGGTTGATTGATGTGATTAATCTGCTCTGTGTTTAGCTTTGGTAGATGGTATGCATCCAAGAATTTATCCATCTCCTCCACATTATCGAGTTTTGTGGAGTAGAGGTTTTTAAATAAGTCCTGATGATTCTCCCAATTTCACTTATGTCTGTTGTGATCTCTCCTTTTTCATTTTGAATTTTGTTAATTTGAAGCTTCTTCTTTTTTGCTTGATCAAATTGGCCAAGGGTTTGTCAATCATGTTTTTTTTTTTTTTTTTGAAAGAACCAGCTCTTTGTTTTGTCCCTTGTTTTTTTTTTATTTTTTTTTTGTTTATTTATTTATCTGAGAATGACAGAGAGGGAAAGAGACAGATAGAGAAAGAGAGAATGGGCATGCCAGGGCCTCCAGCCACTGCAAACGAACTCCAGATGTGTGCGCCCCCTTGTGCATCTGGCTAACGTGGGTCCTGGGGAATTGAGCCTCGAACCAGGGTCCTTAGGCTTCACAGGCAAGCGCTTAACCACTAAGCCATCGCTCCAGCCCTTGTCCATTGTTTTAATTGTTTCCTTGGTTTTCAATTCATTGATTTATGCTCTGATTTTAATTATTTCTTTCCTTCTGGAGCTCTTTGGGTTGGATTTTTCTTGTTTTTCCAGTGCCTTTAGGTGGACGGTTAGGTCATTGATTTGGGATCTCTCTGTCTTTTTTATGAAGCCATTGAGTGGTATGAATTTTCCCCTGAGGACCGCCTTCATTGTGTCCCATTAGTTTTGGTAAGCTGTGTTCTCATTGTCATTCAATTCCAGAATTTTTGCAATTTCATTTTTTATTGCATCCACTATCCAGTTATTGTTTAGAAGTGTCCTGTTCAGTTTCCAGGTGCTGGTGGGATTCTTGGTGGGTTTTTTGTTGTTGATCTCTAGCAATATAGCATTGTGATCTGATATTATGCAGGGAATAAAGTCAGTCTTCCTAAATATGTGGAGGCAGTCTTTGTGATCCAGTATATGGTCTATTTTAGAGAATGTTCCATGGGCTGTTGAGAAGAATGTGTAGTCTGTGGATTTGGGATGGAAAGTTCTATAGTGGTCCATTAGGTCTAAGTGCTCTATGGTTTTGTTGAGTTCTCTTACTTCCCTATTGAGTTTCTGTTTGGATGATCTGTCTATTACTGATAATGGTGTATTGAAGTCCCCAAGTATGATGGTGTTTGTGGTTATTTCTGTTTTATTGTCAAGTAGGTTTTGTTTTATGAACTGTGGTGCTCCTCTGTTTGGTGCTTACAGATTTATGATTGTAATATCCTCTTGATGGATCGTTCCCTTGATAAGTAGGAAGTGGCCTTCTTTGTTTATTTTTTGATTATTTTTGGTTTGAAGTCTATTTTATCATATATATATATATATTGTTTTTTTGAGTTAGGTTCTCACTCTGGTCCAGGCTGACCTGAAACTAACTATGTAGTCTCAGGGTGGCCTTGAACTCACAGCAATCCTCTTACTTCTGCCTCCCGAGTACTTGGATTAAAGACGTGCACCACCATGTCCAGCTTATCTGATATTAATATAGCTATGCCTGCTTGTTTCTTATTCCCATTTGCTTGGAATAGCTTTTTCCACCCTTTCTCCCTGAGCAGGTCTTTCTTTAGTGGTGAGGTGGGTTTCTTGAAGGCAACAGATTGAGGGGTCTAATTTTTTGATCCATCCTGTTAGATTGTGTCTCTTGATGGTTGAATTAAGGCCATTAATATTTAGGGCAATGACTGTGAGATTTGATTTGATCCCTGACATATTGTGATGGTAAATGTCGGTTGGTGTTTTCATGGACTTTGAAGTATTTTGTGCCTACTCTGAGTTTGGTTATTGTGATCTGCTTCTTGTAGGCAATTGTGTTTGAATATTTCTTTCTTCTCTGTGGAGAATTTCCTGAAATACTCTCTGTAGGTTTGGTTTTGTGTTCATATAATTTTAAAGCTGAATTTTGTCATGGAATGTTTTTCTTTCACCATCTATTATGAGGGACACTTTTGCTGGGTAGAGTAGTTTGGGTTGGAAGCCAGAGGTTCTTAGACTTTTCAGTGTTTCATTCCAGGCCCTTCTAGATTTCAGGGTTTCCATTGAGATGTCTGAAGTAATTCTGATGGGGTTACCTTTGAAAGTGGTGTGCTGTTTTTCCCTAGCTGCTTTTAGGATTTTCTCTTTGGTGTCAATGTTTAGAGTCTTAATGACAATATGTCTTAGAGAGTTTCTCCTTTGGTCCAGTCTGTTTGGAGTTCTGTTGGCTTCTTGTATCTTTATGGGCCTTTCTTTTAAGAGACTGGGGAAATTTTCTTCAATTATTTTGTTAAATAAGTTCTCCATGCCTTTGGTCTGAATTTCTTCTCTTTCTGGTATTCCAATGATCCTGATATTAGGATGTTTAAGTGTATCCCACAATTCCCTCATGTTCTGATCATAGAAACTTTTAAACTTACTGAAAATTTTGAGCTCTCGAACTGTTTCTTCCATCTTGTCTTCCAGATCAGAGTTTCTATCCTCCACTTGGCTGACTCTATTTTTGAGAGCTTCTAGAGTGTTTTCAACTTGTTCAATTAAGTTTGCATTTTCTACTACTTTTCTATGTATAGTTTCCATCCCTCTGTCAAGCTCCCTTTTCACATCATTTTCTGATTTTCTTGATGATTCTTGGAATTTATCCTTCCCTTTCTTTATGTCTTCATTTAACATGGCCAGCTGACTTTTAAGGTCTTCTTTTTTTTTTTTTTTTTTTTCACTCTCCCTCAAATCTCTTTCAAATCACTCCTCAAATCACTCTCTTTGAACTCCTTCCAATTTCTTATCTATTAGTTCTAGTTTGATGATGGCAGCATCCACACAATTATTGGTCTTTTGTTGCTTTCCTGCAAGTTCTACCAGTAGGTTTGTCAGGGTTGCATTGCTCATAGCTTCAGTTTGGTGTTCTGAACCTAATGACACTTCTGTGTTTTGGTTAGATGTATTCATAGTAGGACTGGATGATCTAACTGGATTTTCGTGCATTTGATTTTTCATGTTATTTCTTTTATGCTGTGGTCTTCCCATGACCATGTATGGGCACATTCGTGGGTGGATCAGCCTGGGATCAAGCACAGTGGGAATCAGAGGCAGCCTGGGGAAGTTGCCAAGCAGCCGGGGCTTTGGCTCTCACTTGCCAAAGCCGCCTATCTACTGCTTGGCAGGGGCTCCAAAGTTGCCTGAATTCTCAAGTGGTAATGTGCCAAACTTCCTGCTTTCAAGCTAGGAGTGACACTGAGACACCAAGCACTGAAGCAGCCCAAACTCTGGCTGAGAACACTGGGACCCGGAAGCAGTCTGAGCTCCCCCACCACAGGACAATGGCGGACAGCCAGCATGTCAGACAGGTAGAGGATGGTACCTGAGCTGTCACAAGTGAGAGACACAGTCTGAACTTGTGTGGCAGTTGCTGTGGGACTGTGCACACTGAACATGCAGAGGCAGGTGCAGTAAATGAGTGAGTGGGTAGAGCAGCCTAAGCTTCCACAGGCAGGGTTCAATCTGTGTGCAGGTGTGCTGTAGATATGGGGAGGGTTGGGCTACCCACTCCTGAGGGAATTCTGGATTCCCTGTTATGGCCAGGATACACTGAACGCGTGGTGGCAGGAGCAGTAAATGGAGGAGTGGGCTTGGAGCAGTCTAAGCTTCCGCACACAGGGATCAATTGGTGCATGGCGGCAGCGGCAGTTGTTTGGGGGGAGGGGTGAGATACCCACTTTCGAGAGGATCCGCAATTCCCTGTCCCCCAGCCCCGTGCCCTCCCACTGACAATCTGATGGAGGTTGCTCTTCCCTAAAAGACCCAGTGAACACTTAATGTCTTGCCTTTCTTTCCCCGGGATTTGCAGCACAGCTAAGCGGTCGCCATCTTGGCTGGAATTCGAGAAAAGAACCTTTACCTTGATTTTGAGTGTGAGGTTGGCAGTGAACTACTTCTATAGCCTTGGGGGCCCAGACTGCCTCCTGAAATTGGAGGAATTTGTCGCTTTTTAAATTTCTTTTCCCTGTGAGGTTAATAGTCCCCTCTCCCTTATAGATGGATCCATGAATATGGAGCATGGCAAAACCATACCTAGAGTCAGTATATATCATAGGTCTCTTCCCTTCTGCAAGCATGAGGACCCTGGTGAGCATGTGCAACTCAGCCTTTTGATCCAACCAATCACTGGGGAGTCTCCCCTCCTCCAAGATCTCATTAGCAGTAACTACTGCATACATGGTGTGGTACTCCCCCTCCCTCTTGTAAACTTCTGCTCCCATCAGTGATGAGTTCTAAGTCTGAGTTAGGGAGTGGTTCATCTTTCAAACCAAATCTGGAAGAAAAGATTTCTTCCAACATCTCTTCACAAGAATGGAGAGGCAACTCCTTCTCTTCTGGTAGGTATGTTGCTGGATTTGTTGTTCGCTGTACCTCAATCTAGATTTGGGGAATTTCTCCCAGCATAGTCTGATACTGGACCACCTATTCCCCAGTCATCCAGCTGCTTGCTGACCCATTGAGTAGGGTCGTGACATGGTTGGGGACTCTGACTGTAATAGCCTGCCCCAGTGTCAGCTTATCTGCTTCTGTTACCAGCAGTGCAGAAGATGCCAATGACCAGCAGCAGGGCAGCCATATGGCAGCCATGGGGGTCCAGATTTTTGGAAAAATATGCCACTAGCCTATTCCATGGTCCCATTTGATGGGTCAGAAGCCTGCTGTTCCTGTCAGGTTCATATTGCTGGTAGAAATCACCCAACCAAGAGCAGCTTGTGGGGTAGAGGAGGTTTATTCTGGCTTACAGGCTTGAGGGGGCAGCTCCATGATGGCAGGGAAAGCAACAGCATGAGCAGAGGGTGGACATCACCCACTGGCCAACATGAGGTGGACAATAGCAACAGGAGAGTATGCCAAATACTGCATGGAGAAAGTGGTTATAACACCCATAAACCCACCCCCAGTAATACACTTCCTCCAGGGAGTGATAATCCCCAAATCTCCATCAGCTGGGAATCTAGCATTCAGATCACCTAGGTTTATAGGGAATATTTGAATTAAACCACCCCATTCCGCCCCTGGACCCCATAAACTGATAACTATCCATGATGTAAAATGCAATGCGTTCAGTCCAACTTTAAAAGTTCCCATTTTTTTATCAATCCCAATGATGTGCATATATCCCCATAATCCAAAGTCTTTTAATTGAGCCACAATATCAAAAAATAACCTCAAGAAAAAAAACAACATAATGGCACAGAATAAACATTTTTACTTCAAAAGACGGCATTGGGCATAGCAAAGAACTATTCAAACAATACATGATGTAAAACAACTATGGCAAACATCAAACTATATAGCACCAAGTCCAACAGCTCCAGCCAGTGACAAATCTCCAAGTCTGAACATTCTATCTAGGAACAAGTCTCTGGAGTTCCATTTCCACCCCTCCAGCTAGGCTACTCACAGTCCTGGAAAACTTCATTGGGGCTGGCAGCTTTCCTGATCAGCCATCTTGTGGACCATGCATCTCCCCTGGGTTTCCACTGTGATCCATGGTTCATCATCATGGCTCCACTGGGTCTCCGTGCAGGCATCCAGCAAACCTGCTTCTCACTGCCCGTGTTGCAAACTCAATGACCCTCTCTTTCCAGTATTTCTTATACTCCATAATACCAGATAGGGAGCCAATTTGTTAATCTGGAGGAGTGGAGGGATAAAGCAGACTTTGAAGAACAGGACACTCCTTGAGCACATGGGCCCCTTCCAAAGAGTCTACATTCTTCCTATTGTCCCAGTATAGGTCAGCTGGCTCAGTCTCAATGGTTATAATCTCTCAATCAATTTGCAGGTGAATGGGCAGCAGTTTAGGCCCAAAGATTTCATTTTTTTCTGTGCCATATCTCTCTGCTGACACCAGTCCATTTCTATGCAAAGCAATGCTGCATAACTTCTCAGGTCATGGGCATGACAGCAAGCTTCTCACACAAACTGCTAGCCCAGTCCAAGCAAAGCTCTTTCTCACCCTCATAAGCCAAACCTCACAGTCTGTAGTTCTTACTGCATTCAGGCCTTTCAACTTATGAGAATAGTCCATCAAGCTGTACTTACATCACTTAGGCCAAGGTTTCAAATCCTTCCACATTCCTCTTGAAAATCAGCTCAAAAAGGCCAAAGCCATACAGTCCGGTGTCTAGCATCAATCGCACTCCTTGGTACCACTTTATTATTGCAGTCAGGTTTGCATGGCTGGTAGAAATCACGCAACCAAGAGCAGCTTGTGGGGTAAAAGAGGTTCATTTTGGCTTACAGGCTCAATGGGGAAGCTCCATGATGACAGGGAAAACAATGGCATGAGCAGAGGGTGGACATCACCTTCTGGCCCACATCATGTGGACAACAGCAACAGGAGAGTGAGCCAATTGCTGGCATGGGGAAACTGGATATACTACCCAAAATCCCATGCCCAACAATACACTGCCTCCTGGAGGTGTTAATTCTCAAATCTCCATCAGCTGGGAACCTAGCATTCAGAACACTTAAATTTCTGGGGGACACCTGAATCAAAACACACCTGCCTCCCTTCTTTACATGTACATACAGGATGAAAGGCCAGGTGATGTCTGAGCGGGCTAATGTGGGCACTCTGCTCAGTATTTGTTTAAGCTGGTTGAATGCTGCTTCCATTCCCTGTGTCCACTCCAAGGGGTCTGTTTCAGATCTGCAGAGGGCATGGTGGAAGGGCTCTGCTATGGTGGACAATTCTGGAATCCAAAGTCTAAAGAACCTGGCTGCTTCCAGAAACTCCCAGAGTTGCTTTTTAGTCTTGGGGCTGGGGTACCAGGTGATCATCTATTTCCATCCTTCTCCCAATATCCATTTTCCCCAGCTTAGGTGATATCCTATGTAGGCGACTTCTGCCTATCAGACTTGGACCTTCTTCTGGGATATTTTATAATCTGCCTTTGTAGGGACTTCAATAGCTCCTCAATACCCTTTTCATAAGCCTCTCTGGAGGGGGCTTCCAGAAACAGGTCATGTACATATTGCAGTGTAGTATACCCTGCTGCTCAGCAGTTGTCTAGGTTTTTTGCCAGTGCTTCCCCAAAGAGAGTGGGGAAGTTTTGAACCCCTGGGGTAGCCATGTCCATGATAGCTGGCTTTCTGGAACTTCCCACTCAAAGGCTAAGAAGGGTTGACTTGCTTCTGCTAACCTCAAGCAGAAGAAGACATTCTTCAAGTACAGACAAATGAAAACTGCCACTGTGGGAGGTATCTAGCTCAGCAAGGTGTGTGGATTAGGGACCATCTGGTGTAGAGTCTCAGTGGCATCACTGACTCAGTGGAGCTCCTGCATAGACCTATGGTCACTGGTCCCTGGCTTGCTTACCAGGAGCAGCAGAGTGTGCCATGGAGATGTAATTTCTTATAGAATTCCTCCTTCCTTGAGCTTTTTGATGTGGGGGGGATATCCTAAACTGGGCTCTCAGGGGGACTGGGTATTGCCTTTGTCTTAAGGGGTTGCCCCCAGGCTTGAGGGTCACCATCACACATGGATGACCTATAGCAAGGTCGATCTCTTTATGTATGCCCCACACCTTGGGATAATGCTCTAAATACCAGTTAAGTTGGTGTGAATTTTGAATGTTTTTATTCCCTGGGGCCTCAAAGTGTAGTTACCACTCTTCCTCAGGGCAGACTTCCAAAGTCAGCACTGGCAGGGCACCAGGGTTGGCGGTGGGGCCCTAGTCTCTTCTTACTGTGGTGCCAAGCTTAGATAGCAAGCCTCTTCCTAATAGGAGGCCCAGAGATTCAGGCACATAAAGGAACTGGTGATGGACTCAGCGGGCTTCTACTGAGCAATCTTTTGGTTCACAAAACCAGTACTTTTTGGTGGTCCCTGTAGCCCCAATAATTGTGAAAAGAGTCCTTAATGAGTCTGTCAGTGGGAGATGTCATCATACTTATGGCCACACCAGTATCTAAAATAAAATCCACAACTTAGACCCCCAAATTTATTTTGACCATGGACTCTTGGGGATTGATTGTGATTGAGCCTGGTCATCCTCAGTCATATTCAGTCTTTGACTTTGGGTTGGAAGACCTACTTGGAAACTGCAATCTTGTCAGGCCTAGCCCCTTCATAACCTTAGTTTTTTTTTTTTTTTTCTCCCCTCTTAGGGCACTCGTTCTTCCAATGGCCCCTCACCTTACAGTACACATATCGGTCTCTTTTTAACCAAGCATAGCTTCTCCCACTGGCTGGTGGCAGTCTCAGTCTTCTAGCAGTCCTCTCATCTCTGAGGGATGCTGCCATAATTTTGGCCTCCTTCTCTAAATATTTCTCTTTTTCTTTACATGCATTTTCCTCCTGGTTAGCCACCACCATGTCTTCAATATCAATGAGTTGATCAGTATTCATTCCAGCAAAGCCTTCTAGCTTCTCTAGTTTTCATCACACATCTGAAGCTGACTTCTGAACAAAGGCTGTGTTTACCATAGACCGGTGTTGTGGTGCCTCAGGGTTAAATGGAGTGAAGAGTCTGTCTGCATCTTAGTCTCTCATAGAATTGACTGGGCGACTTATCTGGTCTCTCAGTCACCTCACTCCCTTTGGTTAAATTTGTGGCTTCCCATGCACCCACTCATGTTCCTTCTAAGATAGCTTGCCTCATTCTGATGAGGGATTCCATCACCTCTTGGGTGTTGGAGGTCCCAGTTCATGGATTCATTTGGGAAGGCAGTGTCTGGAAATCATGGCATCTGGGGGAGCCTGAGTCATCAACTAAGTTCACAGGGCTTGATAAATGCACCTTTTCTCATAAGATGTGAAGAGGGTATACAACAGCTGGCAAAAATCATCCCAGGTTGGCTGGTGACTATGCTTGATAGTGGCCAAAAGATCTATCATGGCTTGAGGCTGCTCTGGGTTTGGCAGAATGATGATACCAGTCCAAGAGGTCAGTGGTGGTGAAGGGATAATAGGCATACTGTATTGGGCTGGTTCCATAGGTTCTGTCTGCTCTAGGAAGGGGCTGGCCTGGGACTTGTCACAACAGATAGAGTTGCACCAGCTTCCCCAGGTTGTCAGGTGGCTTGATTTTGGGGATCTTCTCCACTTCTCAGAAAGAGTGAATGCTGCTGGAGAGGGACCTTCAGCTGGAGGGGCAGCTGTGGGTGGAGGAAAACCCTGGCTCTCTTCCTGCAGCATGGCCAGATAAATGGAGGTCCTGGACAGGTTGCAGAGGGGACAAGTTTATGGGTGGGAGATACAGGGGTGGCTCAGTGTCCTGTTCAGGGGCCTGATGAATTGATGGTTTATCTTCTGGTTTGGTGGTTCATGGGGTCAGCACTGCAGCTGAATTTCTTTGCATGTGGAAGCAGAGCCAGTCAGATAGACACAGAGCCAGTGCATACCAGGAGTCAATAAACAGAAATTGATCAGGATGGCCTGGTTTGCTGGTGCAAACCTCTCTCACATTTAAGATGGCAGCCACATCTAGGGTGTCCTCTGGTGGCTACTCCATGCCAAAGGATGGCCAATCAACTTCACAGTAGGTCTTCAACTTTGATGAGTTCAGCTTGATACCGTAATTTCCAGAATATCCTGTCTCAAAATTTTCTAACATAGTCTGGAGCACCATCCAGTGCTTCAATCAATAGGTTTATATGTGCCTTTATATGTGCCTAGAATGCAATTGACATGTGCACAGGGTTGGGTGGAGGGTCCAGAGACTCTCCCTCAGTCAGATGCCCACCTGGCCAGCCACCTCACAGTTATTTAAGGAATCTTACCAATGAGGGTCATGCATATAAACCTCATGCTTGGCCAGAGCTATGTACTACAAGGAGATGAGTACCCATTTAGATGAGAGAAACCCAGAGGTACTGCAGGTTAGAACCCACTCAGGCTCCATAGTCTCAGGTCTGTGGAGCCAACCACATTCACTCTCATATCCATACTCAGCCACTTAGAGTTTAAACAGTTTTCTATTTAGTCTGATTAATCCTGACCTAGCTAGATACCAACCAACATTGGTCTACCTGGTGGAAAGAGGACCATCAATTCACTGAGGCTCAGGGATTTCTCTTGTGGGGATCAGTCCATGTCAGCTCCTTCCTGCACTGCCTTTGCCAGGGTTTCTACCTGGTGCTGTCAGCCACTCCTGGATCTTTGTCTCTCTCTTCTCCTTGGTTGCCCCAGTCCAGGGCTCAGCAGTCCTTCTCCCAGCCTCCTGGTAGAAGACCCTGGAATCATGTCAGGGGTGTGCAATTATCAGTCCCATGGGCCATAATAGGCTGCAGAGCCCAGAGAAGTGTCCCCTTCTACCCAACAGAGGGACTAGCAGTCTGATCTCTCTGGGGCCTCAAGGAAATATTGTGGGAATTTCCTGAATGAGTGTCAGAGCCATTAGGACAGAGAAGAGGAAGATTTATTTATGCTAGTGGACTGACTCCCAATCATTCTGTAATGGCATCAGCCCTGAGCTTAGGCAAGAGGGGCTTTTTATATCTTTCTTCCTACAAGCAAACAAGTTTACAGAAGCATATGTGGTGTGAACAGGCAGATACATAGTTTAAATTTCTTGTAATTCTATTCTGGTCACCCCAAAACTATTAGGGACTTACAGTGTGGGCAGGAAACTTACTTCTATGTCACCTGGTCTCCCCCTATGAAGGCCTTTGGGAAAGTGGTAGTTTATCTTTCTGTGTTCTGGTGTCTCCCTGCAAGTGGCTCAAGGGTGACCAGGACTTATCTCTGCTCTTTATGGGTAACTTCTGGCCTGTTGGGGGGCTCTCTAAGTCTGTATTGCTATTTTCTTTCTTTTTTTTTTTTTTTTTTTTTTTTTTTTGGTTTTTCGAGGTAGGGTTTCACTCTAGCCCAGGCTGACCTGGAATTCACTATGGAGTCTCAGGGTGGCCTCGAACTCATGGCGATCCTCCTACCTCTGCCTCCCGAGTGCTGGGATTAAAGGTGTGCACCACCACGCCCGGCTGGATAACTGTATTGCTATTTTCTTCTAGACTTATGCTTATAGAAAAAACACTGGAGGCTGGACAGATGGCTTAGCACTTAAGTGCTTGCCTTTCACAGGACCCTGGTTCAAGGCTTGACTCCCAAGGACCCATGTTAGCCAGAGGCACAAGGGGACGCATGTGTCTGGAGTTCGTTTGCAGTGGCTGGAAGCCCTGGAGCGCCCATTCTCTCTCTCTCTCTCTATCTGCCTTTTTCTCTCTGTGTGTGTCATTCTCAAATAAAAAAAAAATGAACAAAAAAAATTTTTTAAATGAAAAACACTGGGCTAATTAAGGCAGCATCCCTCCACCACAAAATTCATCTGTATATACTGATACAGCCACTGGATCTTCGGAATAAAGGAGGTAATACAGGTAACCATTTGTATATATGTAAAAACTTATTTTACTATTTCCTTTAAAAACTATATTGCAACTTTCTAATATATGAGGTTTTACTGTTATTATTCAACAAAGAATTAGTACACTGCTTCTTTGGCATGCCAACAGATGAGAAAATTGGACTCTTAGGCTCCGTGGACAGCGGGATTGATGTAGTCCTTTAGCTGTCATTAAAAAAAAAAAAATCAATGCTTAAGTTTTAAATTACAAATTATTGAATTCACCCTGAAAATAGGTGAAATATTCTTCAGGTAAATGTGTTCAGTGATAAAGCTGGAGTTTGATGTATTGAAAAACCTGTACAATTGAGTTCTTAGAGACTTGGAAGGAGGGATAAAAAAGAGAAAATGCATAAACAGGTCTTAATTTTCCTTCTGTAGATTTCAGCTCAGGTAGAGTTATGGAAGCAGGTTACTTTGGTGCCAAAAAGACCCAATCCCCTGGAATTATGAAAAAATAAGCCTCATAGATACAGCTGAAGAAAATGTTCCTGGTCAGTCACAAGAAGGAGTAGGTTCTTTGATCATGAAACTGTTAGTAATAAATAGACATAGACAGAAGCTAGAAGTACTGGTTAAATAATGTACAGAAGGGATTTTTAGTCAAAATAGTTTTTATAGTAGGTTTTGATTGCTGGCAGAAAACACCTGACTAAGAGCAGCTTGTATGAAAAAAAAAAAAAAAAGGTTTATTTTGCCTCATGGAATCAAGGGGAAACTCCATCAGGGGAATATGACAGCATGAGCAGAGGGTGGACAACATCTGCTGGCCAATATCAGATAAACAACAGCAGGAGACTATGCCAATCACTGGCAAAAGGAAGCAGGCTACAATACCCATAAGCCCTCCCCAGCAATACACTGCCTCCCAGAGACTTGAATTCCCTAATTTCCATCAGCTGGGGACCTAGCACTCAGAACACCTAAATTCATGGGGAACACCTGAATCAAAACACAACAATGCCTTTGGGTAAGAATTTCATCTCACTTTTTATGAAATTTGGGCAGTTGAAAGTATGGTAGGAAAGAAGCTAAAAGTTTAACTGATTCACTGAGTTACTGTAAGAGTTAATTGCTGAGGAGCTAAAATTTATCTTTGTCAGTAGATGGAAAAATCCCAACGAAGGAACTGTTCAGAAAAGGCCCCAAGGGACAATAAGAAGGCGAGACAATTTAGGCTAAAACAAAGTAAAATGGAGTTCATTGTTAGGGTGGCCTGATTACAGAAATTATTGATATGCAAATTGCCACATCTTATTTGCTCACTTAATCCTGCCCTTTGCTATGAAAACTGTAAAATGGAAATAAAACCTCAGCTCAGAGACAAGGCTTCTTTGGAGGGCTACCTCAAGCTCCTTCAGCCCCGGGAAATAAACTCCTTTACTTTTACTCATACTGGTGTTTTCTCTTTCCAAAGAATTTCTACAACATCTCTGTAGGCTCCAGAGATTTTCCATTGCCACGACCCACAGTGGTCAGGAAAGACTGGTGCTCCTGGGTATCCCAGCCTTTCAAAGGTCTCTGGAACTGGGATTCATGCACCCCCAACATGATTATTGGATCCTCTTCCAGGTTGCCCAAAGACACTCTGAAACCCCAGATCAGAGTTCCTGAGTAGAAGATGAAGCTGAGTCATATGTCTGGACCAGGTAAGAATTCACCAGGGAAACTGGAAAGTGGGATTGTGACTAATGAAGTATGAAGGAGCTGGCATAGATTGATCCCTGCAAGAGGAGGAATCCCCATGCCTTGATGCTGCCCCAAGGTGATGGTTTTCTTTCCATAAGGTGGATTGATTGAATTCCATTCAGGAATCATGGTATTCTGGTCTCTGTAAATAGATCAGTCAGGGTTATGGATGGGATTAGATAAGAAAAAACTGTTTAAACTCTAAATGAATGAATGAATAAATGTGTGAGGGGTACATGGCAATCTGGAGTGTATATGAAAAGTGCACTTACAAGTATGGATGTGTCTCACAACCTCAAGGCTGCAGAATGATTTCTGTCCTGAGCAGTGCATGCTCAGGAAGGATTTTTCTTTCTGTCTGTTCTGCAGGACTAAGCACTAACACAGTCGTAAATTCATTATCGGGGAAGTCCTCCACCAAGCTCACTATCCTACAATAAATGCTCAAAAAAAACTATGACTTCCAGTCAAGATGACATCCAACTAACCATGCCTCACCTTGTGGGTAAGGAAAGGCAAGATCTTTATGGCTCATCGGGGTCTTTAGGAGTTTTCACATCCTAGTGTACCTTCAGTGGGAGGGCAGGCAGGGTAGGGAGTAGCAAAGTAGGAATCCATGGATTGCCATGCTCTCAGGCATCCCAGCAGTTCCCCAATCCCCTCATGCAGCTGTCCTAGCCACAGGTTCTTCATTCACTAACTTCAGGCTAAGTGGACCCAGGCCAGCAGGCTAGCATTACCCCCTTCCTAGGAGTTCCCACCACTGGGGAAACTCCATGCATGACTGCTGTCCCACTCATGCCCCCCAATACAAGGACCCAGGTGAGCAAGCCAGCATTCCCCCTGCCTTAGGCTTTCTCACCACCAGGGAGCTCCACACATGACTACCCCTCCATGTGTGGACCCAGGCCAGCAGGCTAGCATTCTCCCCCTCTAAGCTTCATGCCACAGGGGAGCTACACACACAAATGCCTTCCCACTTGCTTCTGCCCACCCACCCCGTGCATGGACCCAAGACAGCAGTAGTGGTCCCCCTGCACTAGGCTTTCCCACCACCATGGAGCTGCATGCAAAACTGCTGCCCCACTCAACACCACCCCCACCCCCTGTTCTAGGCTTTCCCTCTGAGCAGGAAGACCCCATTACCATCAGAAGCCTAGTTGAAGCAAACATAAAAGGGAATAAACACTGAAGATACTTCAAGGATAGACTAAAGCTTCCCACTAAGTTAAATAAGATTCCTATACTGTGATGAGCAATCACAGTGCAAAAGGAATAACATGAAAAATCAAATGCAAGTAAATACAATAAGATAGCTCAGTCCCACAATGGATGTCTCTAATCAAAACATAGAAGACACAATAGGATCAGAACCCCAAAATGAAGATATAAGCTATCTAACCCTGTACAAACAAATAGCACAGCTTGAAGAAAATCAACAGAGGGCCAATATTGTATGAATGCTGTCCTTGCTAGATTAGACCCAATAGAAAAGAACCAGGAAGATTTCCAAAGACAGGCAAATGACTTGAAGGAGAGCAAAGTAAAAGAAGACCTCAATTATCAGCTGGCTAAGCTCAATAAAGACATGAAGAAATGCAAGGATAAATTCCAAGAAGCATGACAAAAATCAGAAAATGATGTGAAAACAATACTTGGCAGAGGGATGGAAACTATACATAAAAAGCAGTAGAAAATACAAACCAAACTGAACAAGCCCAAAACACTATAGAAGTTCTCAAGAATAGAGTCAGCCATGTGGAGGATAGAAACTCAGAACTGGAAGACAAAACAGAAGAAACAGTTCATGAGTCCAAAATTTCAAAAAGCCCAAAATTTTTTGAACAGAACAGGAGGAAACTGTGGGATACCCTTAAATGTCCCAACATTCAGATCATGGGAATACCAGAAGGGGAGGAAATTCAGATCAATGGCATGGAGAACTTATTCAAAAAAAAAAAAATTAACAAAGAAAACTTTCCCACTGTCTTAAAAGAAAGTCCCATCAAGTTACAAGAAGCTAACATAACTTCAAACAGACTGGATGAAAGGAGAAATTTCTCTAAGACATATTATCATTAAGACTCAACACCAATAACAAAGAGAAAGTCCTAAAAGCAGCTAGGGAGAAACAACATGTTACATATAAAGGCAACCCCATCAGAATTACTTCAGACTTCTCAGCAGGAACCATGAAAGCCAGAAGGGCCTGGAATGGAACACTGAAAAGTCTAAGAGCCTATGGCATCCAACCCAAACTACTGTACCTAGCAAAAGCATTCCCATTAATAGATGGTGAAAGAAAAATTTTCCACACTAAAACTCAGCTTTAAAACTATACTAACATAAAGCCAAACCTGCAGAGAGTACTTCATGGAATTCTCCACACACAAGAAGCAAATAACCAACCTCAAGTGCCTACAAGAAGCTGATCACAATAATCAAACTCAGAGAAGGCAAAAAAAAAAAAAAAAAAAATCTGAAAAGTCCCACTCCCCCCCCCCCAAAAAAAAAACACCAAACCACATTAAACACTACAATATGGCAGGGATTAAACACAACCTCACAGTTATTACCCTAAATATTAACGGCCTTAATTCAGCTATCAAGAGACATAACAGGCTGGATCAGAACATTAGACTATTCAATCTGCTGTCTTCAACAAACCCACTTAACCACTAAAGACAGACACCTTTTGTGGGTGAATGAGTGAAAAATTATAATCCAAGCAAATGGAAATAAGAAACAAACAGGCATAGCTATACTAATATCAGATAACATAGACTTCAAACTAAAAGTAATCAAAAAAGACAAAGAAGGCCACTTCTTTTATCAGGGAACAATCCAACAAGAGGATATCACAATCATCAATCTTTATGCACCAAATACAGGTGTACCACAATTCATAAAACAAAACCTACTTGACAACAAAACAAATAGCCAACACCATCATACTTGGAGACTTCAATACTTCAATATCAGCAATACATCATCTAAAGAGAAAATTAGCAGTGAAGTAAGACAGCTCAAAAAAAAAAAAAAAAAAAAAAAAAAAAAAAAAAAGCCAGGCGTGGTGGTGCACGCCTTTAATCCCAGCACTCAGGAGGCAGAGGTAGAGGATCACCGTGAGTTTGAGGCCACCCTGAGAATGCAGAGTGAATTCCAGGTCAGCCTGAGCTAGAGTGAGACCCTACCTCGAAAAACAAACAAACAGACAAAAAAAAAAAAAAAAAAAAAAAAAATAGACCAATTAGACCTAATGGACATCTAAAGAACATTCTATCCAAAATCCTCAGAATATACATTGTTCTCAGCAGTCCATAGAATCTTCTCTAAAATAGATCACATAATGGATCATGAAGCCTGCCTCCACATATTTAGGAAGATCAACATAAATTCCCCATGATATCAGATCACAATGCTGTATTGCTAGAAATTAGCAATGAAAGATGTGCCATCCCCTGGAAACTGAAGACCACACTTTTAAACAATAAATGGATAGTGAGTGAAATAAAAATTGAAATTGTAAAATTTCTAGAAATGAATGACAATGAGAACATAACATACCCAAACTTATGGGATACAATGAAGGCAGTCCTCAGCGGAACATTTATGACACTAAATGCCTTCATACAAAGACAGAGAGATCCCAAATCAATAACCTAACCATCCACCAAGAGGCACTGGAAAAACAAGAAGAATCCAACACAGAAGGCTCCAGATGGGAAGAAATAATTAAGATCAGAGCAGAAATTAATGAATTTGAAACTAAGAAAACAATTAAGCAAATTGATGAAACAAAGAGCTGGTTCTTTGAAAAAAAATAAAAAAAGATTGATAAACCCCTGGCCAATTTGATGAATAAAAAAAGGAAATGCTTTAAAGTAACAAAATTAAAAAAGAGAATCAAAGATTACAATAGACATATGTGAAATTGGGAGGATCATCAGGACTTATTTCAAAAAACTCTACTCCACATAACTGGATAATATGGAGGAAATGGATGAATTCCTGGACACATACCACCTACCAAAGCTAAACTCAGAGCAAATTAATCTTCTAAACAAACCTATCACACTCATCAAGATTGAAAAGGTAACCAAAAACTTCTCCAAAAAGAAGAGTCCAGGACCAGATGGCTTCTCAGCTGAATTCTATCAAACCTTCATGGAAGAACTGAAACCAGTTTTTCTCAAACTGTGCCATACAATTCAAGAACAAGGAAAGCTCCCCAACTCCTTCTACAAAGATAGTATCATCCTAATACCAAAACCATGCAGAGATGCCACAAGAAAAGAAAACTAAAGGCCTATTTCCCTGATGAACACAGATGCAAAGGTCCTGAGTAAAATCCTTGCAAACCAACTCAACAACACAACAAAAGCATTTTCCACCTTGATCAAGTAGGCTTCATCCCAGGAATGCAGGGGTGGTAAAACATATGGTAATCTGTCAATGTAATACACCACATAAATAAGCTTAAACACAAAAGCCACGTGATGATTCTGGTAGATGCAGAAAAGGCCTTTGACAAAATGTAGCATCACTTCATGATCAAAACATTGGAGAGAATAGATATGGACAGTTTATATCTCAACAAAAATAAAAGCTATATATAAAGCTCTGAAAGCCCAAATAATACTTAATGGGGAGAGACTAAAGGAATTCCCATTGAGATCAGGAGCAAGACAGGGCTGTCCACTCTTACCTCTGGTCTTCTACATAGTACTAGAAGTCCTTGCTCAAGCAATAAGTCAGGAGAAAGAAATAAAAGGGATACAAATTGGAAAGGATGAAGTTAAGTTGGCCCTATTAATAGACAACATGATTCTATATATAAGTGATGCGAGAACCTCCATCTCAAAACTCTTAAAGGTGATTAACTCCTTCACCATGGTAGCAGGACACAAAATCAATGCACAAAAATCAGTACCATTTCTGTTTGCAAAAGACAAAGTTTCAGAGAAGGAAATGACAGACATTGTCCCATTTTCTATAGCAACAACAGCCAAAGGAAAAAAAATTACAATAACATTAACTAAGGATGTGAAAGACCTATGCAATGAAAACATAAAAAACACTCAAGAAAGAAAATGAGGAGGGCTTGAGAAAATGGAAAGAATTCCAAGGCTCCTGAGTAGGCAGAACTAATATTGTGAAAATGGCAATCTCATCAAAGGCAATATAAAGATTTAATGCAATATCAATAAAAATCCCAACATTTTTCTTCACAGAGATAGAAAAAAAATGATCTCAAAATTTAAATAGAATGGCAGAAGGCCTCAGATATCCAAGCATATCCTCAGCAAAAGAAACACCTATGGAGGCATCACCATACCTGATCTAAAGCTATATTACAAAGCCATAGTAATAAAAAACAACATGGTACTGGCATAAAAACAGGAGTATAGCTCAATGGAATAGAATTGGGGACCTGTAATTTGGGTCAAGTAAATACAGCTACTTGATATTTGGCAAAGGCACTAACAATGTAGACTGAAAACAAAACCACACACACACACAGCATATTCAAAAAATAGTGCTCAACAAACTGAATAACCATCTGCAGGAAAATTAAACTCAATCCACACTTCACAGCATGCACAAAAATCAAGTCCAGGTCTTCTGGGTAAGATGGCAGCATAGGAGTCACACCAAACCAGAGTAGAAAGGAAATTAAGCAAAACCCCAGAAAAATATACTTTTCTTCTGAAAATTGAAGGAATACAGGTTATTCTTAAACACAGTGGAGAAACCAGAGAGACCAAGATCCACCAGAAAGAAGGAAAGTGAACGGAACCCCACCGAGGCACTTGTTGCCCACTAATCCATGCAATCTGCGCACCTGCCCCACACCACCCTGCTAGCAGCACCAAGTAGTGGCAGCAGCAGCAGGAGAAGAAACCAAACAAGGGGTTTTTTAAACTTCATCAGCCTTCTTGCAAAGTTAAGAAATCTGAAGATCAACTAAGGAGCTACTGAAACGGATACAAGCGGAACTGTGTGAGCAACTCTAGAAGTCTGATCTCTCCCATCCCCTACCATCAGAACTGCAAAACTCTGGCATTCAGCCCCCAGTGGCAACACAGCCAGCACAACTGATCAGAACTCCAGCTCCACAGAACAACATGGAGGGATTGATATGGGTACTCAGCATTGATAAGATTGGAAGATACCCCGAAAGGTAACGAGGCTGACCAATTAAAAAAAAAAAAAAAGTACATAGGCCTGCATTGGAAGAGCTAATCATTCTTTCCTTGTCAGGGCAGGTTATGGGTTATATATTCTTTGTTGGATTTACCATTCTCTTTCTTATTTTTTTTTTCAAATTTTTATTAACAACTTCCATGATTTTAAAAAATATCCCATGGTAATACCCTCCCTCCCCCACTTTCCCCTTTGAAACTCCATTCTCCATCATTATCATTTTCAAATAACCTGTATTTGGGGGTTGATTATTGTTGCCTTTGATGCTTTCACATTAAGAGGGCCTTTGTGTTTTGCTTCTGTCATTATTGGGGGCAGGGTCTGATCCAGATCCAGGGTGAACTGGAATCCAATTCAGAATATAAATCTCTACCTCCAGCTGACAAGATTTAGAGGTGCAGAACAACACACACCCTTAGGGATCTGTTTGTTTTAATCCCCACAATTGCATACTTTGTGCTGGATTTTATTGAATGCGTATATCGCTCAGTTGAAGATTAGAAGTTGATAGTAAATTTTTCCACTCAGTCCACTAGAATACTTGCTTAGCAAGCAAACTCAACACCTAGAATTACTTCTGCAGTTGGATTGGGGGATTGGGATACAAGACTGACACCTGGCTCCTTAAACTCATATCCTGAAAGTATATAAAACACTGAAGATAAGTAGAAAACCCAAGCAACAAATCAATTTACAATGCAAAACTGCTACATTATAATACAAGAAAATCAAAGAATCAAGAAAGTACAGTCCCACCAAAAATTATAAATAAATCAAAAGAATCAAGATGAAATGCTTGACAACAGGAGTGGTGGGGAGGGAGGGGAAGGCAACGGAGGGGGTGGGAAACACAAATCTGGACCCAAATGGCAATGGTACCATAAAATTCTACATCCTAAAAGGCAGACCAAATGGCTGAACATTCACCAGGTCCTTAGAGGGAACACCTGAGCCACAAGACACTGGAGAGGGTATGATGAAGACTGACCTTAATCTTCTACAGCTTCTTTCCCTCTCTCTTTCTCTCTCTCTCTCTCTCTCTCTCTCTCTCTCTCTCTTCTCTCTAACTCTTTTATATTAGTTATCTTTTTCTTCCTTTTCTTAGTGGGCACTGACCTGTAACTCCCACTACCAGCATGTGGCTATCATCCACAATGAGCTTTTGACCTACAAGGTTTCCTAAAAGAAAGACAGATTTCTGTCAGAGTACTTGATGACCCACCAAATGTTAGTAATAAGACCCTACTGCTGAAGACACCTTTTGTGGTTGACACATAAAATGGAATGGTATGGCTGGAAGCTGGAAGAGAGTCAGTCCCAAGACAGTCAGCACCTCTAGTGCCAGAAGATGCTACATGGGCAACTGGGGGAAAATCACCAGTATTGATCCAAGCAACTCATGGTCTAACCTACTTAGCAGCAAATAACTTGTTGTGATGCCCACACAAGTGCAATAGTGGCACACAGCCATGGTGGGGAACCAACTGCTCTCGATTCAGCTAACTCATCCCCTCAGTGGTACGGGACCCATAGCTGGAGCTGGGAAACAAGTCAGAACCATATCCAAACATAAGCCCACTCTCCATTATCAACCTACCATCAATCGTGGGCTACAAGAAGGCCTACACCTATTAAATTCTCTATAAGAAAAAGTGAGGGCTATCTCATTTGCCTGGTGCTAACTTACTCTCCGTTGGAGAATCTGCTTCTCTTTTTCAGATAGATGTAGATCCTAAGGAGAGAGCCACCCCATCATACCTCAAAAGGGCCCCAGCTGAAACTAAGAAAAATTGGCGAAACAAGCAAGAGTGCTGTTTTCTTGGTGAACCGGGTATGACCACAAGGGTGAAGGAGATCAATACAGAGAAAAATCAACTCCTACCAAATCAGAGATCTAGAAACCCAGAGGCCCCCAACACCTCATCAACGAAGCAGACCAAAAATGAACCCAACATGGCTCAGAGAAATTTTGCGGAAGAGGGTCCGAAAGAATGTCAGAGCCACATGTTGGGTCATGATATTCAGAGACATTTAGCTTACCCATAACTGTGGGCTAACTCCAGAATACATGACCCATATACCTCAACAAGGAGGGGTCAAGGGAAGGGGTAGGTCATGGATGAGCCTAATAATGGTACCAAACTGACTGTGTTCACTGAGTACAAGAGTACAAAACTAATTAATAAAAAAAATGATGGTATCTATATTCAAAGAAATGAATCAAAGAAGAAAATGATGGGATTAAACAAGAAAATAAACTCCTGCAACACAGGATGCCAACTTAATGAAATAAGGAGGATATTAGAAGACATGAGTATGGAAATAGAAATACTAAAGAAATATCAGCTGAAATCCTAGATCTGAAGAATACAGTCAGTGAAATGAAAACCACTGTGGAAAGTCTCACTTGTAGAATGGATTAAGGAGAGAATGGAATATCTACACCAGAAGAATAGGTGGGAGAACTAATATAGTCCAACAAAGAGAAAGACAAGGTATGAATCGGAATTTCAAGATATCTGGGGCACTATGAAAAGATCAAACATAAGAATTCAGAGTATAATAGAAGGAGAAGAATTTCAATCCAGAGGCTGAGTAGGTGTTTTCAACAGTCATAGAAGAAAAATTTCCCCAAACTGGGAAATAAATGCAATGCAGATATGAGAAGCTTTTAAAACACCAAACAGACAAAACCTGGAAAGAACCTCTCCTTGCCATGTTATAATTAAACTACTAAACACACAAACCAAAGAAAATATATTGAAAGCAGTTAGAGAGAAAACAAACAAACAAACAAACAAACAAAAAAAAAAAAACAAAGAAACATTCACCTACAAAGGCAAGTCCATAAGAATAACTGCAAATTACTCAACACAAAGTTTAAAAGCCAGAAGGGCTTGGAATGATGTATTCCAAATTATAAAACATAACAACTGTCAACCAAGATTACATTATACTTCAGAGCTCGCTATCAAAATTGGTGGAGAAATAAGGACATTCCACAACAAAAACAGGCTAAAGGAATTTATGACAACTAAACCAGCTCTACATGAAATACTTGAAAGAATTTTTCATGCTGAAGAGAAAGCCATACACACACAAGTGGAAATAGGAAAAAATTAACCACATTCAAGTAGCACTTAAAACAAATGAGTAAAGTGAAAATAGGAAACTGTACAATATAAGAATAATGGAGAGAATAAATGCATACCTTTCAATAATGACTCTTAATATTAATGGCCTCAATGCACCAACCAAAACACAGGCTTGTAGACTGGATTAAAAGGCAGGATCCTGCCATTTGTTGCCTCCAGGAAACTCATCTCTCATTAAAAGATAGACACTGTCTTAGGGTGAAAGGATGGAAAATGGTACTCAAGTAAATGGGCCTAGGGAAAAAGCAGGGGTTGCTATCCTAATATCTGACAGGATTGACTTCAAACCAACATTAGTGAGGAAAGATAAATAAGGTAACTTTATACTGATTAAAGCAACACTCCAACAGGAGGACATTACAATCATAAACATATACGCACCTTACATGGGGGCTCCAAGTTTCATCAAAAAAACACTATTAGACTTAAGGTCACAGATAACATCAAACACAATTGTAGTGGTTGATTTCAATATCCCAATCTCATCAATAGACAGGTCATACTGGCAAAAAAATAAACAGAGACACACCTGAATTAAATGATGTCATGGAACAAATGGACCTAACAGATATTTACAGAACATTCCATCCAACTGCTACAGAATATACATTTTTCTCAGAAGCACATGGAACATTTTCTGAAATAGACCATATATTAGGACACAAAGATAATCTCAACAAATATAGGAAAATTGAAATAATTCCTTGTACTATATCTGAACACAATAGGATTAAACTGCAAATCAGCAACAAGAAGAGCTACAGAACACATAGAAATTCATGGAGACTAAAGAGTAAACTATTGAATGATCAATGGGTCATTGAAGAAATCAAAAAGGAAATCAGTAACTTCATAGAATCAAGTGATGATGATCATACAATATACCAAAACCTATGAGACACAATGAAGGCAGCCCTAAGAGGTAAATTTATAGCTCTAAGTGCCTATATTAAGAAATTAGAGAGTTTACAAACAAACAATTAATACTTCACCTTAAGGCATCGGAAAAGAAGAAAAAGGAAAACCAAAAATCAGTAGACAAGAAGAAACAATAAAGATTAGGGCAGAAATTAATGAAATAGAAACCAAAAACAAACAAACAAACAAAAAATCCAAAGAATCAATGACAGAGTTTGTTTTTTGAAAAAATAAACAATATGGATGAACCCTTAGCAAATCTGACCAGAAGGAAGGGAAAACAGGCAAAAATTAATAGAATTAGAGATGAAAAAGTCATCATTACAACAGGTACCCAAAAGTTCAGAAAATTATAAGGACATACTTTAAAAATATATATGCCTCTAAGTTTGAAAATCTGAAAGAAATGGATGATTTCCTTGATTCATATAACCTACCAAAATTAAATCAAGATGAGATAAATCATTTAGATAGACATATAACAATTACAGAGATTGAAACAGTTATAAAAAGCCTCCCAACTAAAAAAAAGTCCAGGCCCAGATGGATCTACTGGTGAATTTTACCAGACATTCATGTAAAAAATAACACCAGTGCTTCCCAAACTTTTCCACAAAATAGAAAAGGAAGGAATTCTACTGAACTCCTTCTATGAAGCCAGCATCACCCTCATACCAAAACCAGACAAAGACAGAACAAAGAAAAGAAAATTATAGACCAATCTCCTTCATGAACATAGATGAAAAAACTCTGAAAAAATATTGGCAAACAGAATACAAGAATATATCAAAAAGATTATTCACCCCAACCAAGTTGGCTTTATCCCAGAGATGAAGGGATGGTTCGACATATGCAAATCAATAAACATAGTGTAAATGGTCTAAAGGACCAAAATCACATGACCATCTCAATAGATGCAGAAAAGGTATTCAACAAAATCCAACATCCTTTCCTGGGAAAAGTATTACAGAAACTGGGACTAGAAGGAACATATCTCGGGCTGGAGAGATGGCTTAGCAGTTAAGTGCTTGCCTGTGAAGCCTAATGACCCTGGTTCAAGGCTCAATTCCCCAAAACCCACGTTAGCCAGATGCACAAGGGAGTGCACGTGTCTGGAGTTTTTTTGCAGTGGCTGGAGGCCCTGGCACTCTCTTTATATCTGCCTCTCTGCATGTGTCACTCTCAAATAAATAAATAAAAATGAACAAAAAAAATTAAAACAAGAAGCAACATACCTCAACATAATAAAAGCTATTTATGACAAACCTACAGCCAACATAATACTAAATGGAGAAAAACTTGAAGTTTTTCCACTAAATTCAGTGACAAGACAAGGGTGTCCACTGTCCCCACTTTTATTTAATATAGTACTGGAAGTCTTAGCTATAGCAATAAGGCAAGAAACATTCATAAAAGGGATACAAGTTGGAAAGGAAGAGATCTAATTATCCTTATTTGCCAATGATATGATTCTATACATAAAAGACCCGGTAGACTCTACCAGCAAACTGTTAGAGCTGATAAACACTTTTAGCAACATAGCAGGATACAAAATAAATACACAGAAATCAGTAGCTTTCCTATATACTAACAAAAAAACAAGCAGAGGATGAAGTCAGGGAATCTCTCCCATTCACAATTGCCTCAGGAAAAAAAAAAAAATAAATGAAATGCCTTGGAGTAAACCTAACCAAGGAAGTGAAGGATCTCTACAATGAGAACTTTAAAACACTCAAGCAAGAAATTGACAAAAGAAACACACAAGGAAATGGAAAGACATCCCATGTTCTTGGATAGCAAGAATCAATATTATGAAAATATCAATCTTACCAAAGCACTCTGTACATTTAATGTAATCCCATTAAAATGCTAATGGCATTTTTCACAGAAATAGAAAAAAAAAGTCCTAAAATTCATTTGCAAGCCCAAAAACTTCAAATAGACAAAACAATTTTGACCAACAAAATAAAGCTGGTCGTATCACCATACCAGATTTTAAGTTACGTTACAAAGCCATAGTAACAAAAAAAAAGCATGGTGTTAGCACAAAGAGAGACCCGTAGTTCCATGGAACAGATTAGAGGACCCATATGTTAATCCAGGCAGCAAAAGCCATCTGATTTTTGACAAAATTGCCAAAATTATTCATTAGATAAAAGACAGCCTGGTCAACATGTGGGACTGGGAAAACTGGATATTTATATGTAGAAAGATGACAATAGATCCTTTGCTTTGTCCATGCACAAGAATCAAATCCAAGTGGATCAGGGACCTTAATATTAGACCTGAATTGCTGAAATTGCTAGAGGAAAACGTAAGGGAAACCAACAATATATTGCCATAGATAATGACTTTCTAACTATAACCCCATTGCTCAGAAAAAAAAATACCACTAATCAACCACTGGGATTTCATGAAATTACAAAGCTTTTGTACAGCAAAGGACACTGTGAATAGAGCAAAGGGACAACCTACAGAATGGGAGAAAATGTTTGCCAGCTAAACATCTTATAGAGGATTAATATCCAGAATATACAAACAACTCAAAAAACAGAACACTGAGATATCAAACAACCCAGGTAAAAAATGGGCTATGGAACTAAATAGAAAGTTCTCACTGGAAGAAATACAGATGGCATATAAACATGTGAAAAAGTGTTCTACATCCTGAGCCATCAGGGAAATGCAAATTAAAACTACCTTGAGATTCCATCTCTCTCCTATCAGAATGGCTACCATCAAGAAAAGAAATGACAATAAATGTTGGCAAAGATGTAGTAAAAGTGGAACTCTTCTACAGTGTTGGTGGGAATGTAATCTAGTATGGCCATTGTGGAAATCAGTAAGGAGGTTCTTGAGACAGCTAAAAATAGATTGATCATATGACCCAGCTATAGCACTCCGAAGCATATATCCTATTGACACTTCTCTCTCTCTTAGAGATACCTGCACAACGATGTTTATTGCTGCTCTAGTCATAATAGCTAGGAAATGGAACCAGCCTAGATGTCCCTCAAAGGTGAATGGGTAATAAAGATGTGGTACATTTACACAATGGAGTTTTATACAGTGGTAAAGAAAAATGAAATTTTTAGGGAAATGGATGGATCTGGAAAGGATTATACTAAGTAAGGTAATTAAGTCCCAGAAAGCCAGACATCCCATGTTCTCTTTCATATGTGGATTCTAGCTACAAATGTATAGCCTTGTGTGAGATGGAACCAAAATCATCCATAGAAGCCCATAAGCCAGAAAATGGATATAAGGGAAGGAGGAGAGGGAAGGTCTTAAGGGGATGGTATTCTATATATGTAAGTAGAAGAACAGATTACAGGGAGGGGAAAGGCCTAAGTGAGGTCAGGGGAAGAAATTGTATAAAAGGAGGGTTGGGGTGGAAGTGTCAATCAAAATTCAAGATATTCTGAATAAGACATATGTAAATCTACTTTCTTGAATAATGGCACATGCAGAAGCCATAAATTTACTAGAAATTTACTAGAAAGTTACTAGAAAATTTCCAGTGCCAGGGATGGGATAGCTTCCAGTTAATTGTTGGCCAGGGAGGTCCCTGTTGCCTCCAAAACATTATAGGCTATTGCCAAGGCCCTTGGTTTCCTGTGAGAAAGAGAGGGTAAGACCCTATTGCTGAAGACTTCACATGGCTGAGCAGCAGAGTCATTGAGAAATCAAGCTAGTGCTGAGCAGAAAACCTTTTCCCTGTTGCCCAGCCAACTGAAAGGTGGAAAATGCTGCACTGTATGCAGCCTTATGGGAGACAGAATTCATCAGCAGTGAAAACAGTGGACACTGGAAGCCTCAAGTTTGGCCAGACAGGGCAAATGACTGAATGAGTGCAATAATGGCATGTCTGTTCTGGGAGAAACAATCTTCTCTTTAATTGGGCGGAAGGCCAATTCTATGAGAGGAAATACATGCCTGGTACTGAAAACCTTATTAAAAGCCTATGGCAGGGGAGGTCAAGAGCCTTGGGGGTATAAAGCCTGCTGTGTCTCACAAAATGCATACATTATTCTCCCCAAATTGCCCTGAAAGCACTATACTTAATGTTCATATTCATTTATTAATGCTACTCTCACTTTTGGTTAGAGAAGCTTCTCTTTTCAGATGTTGATGACCACTGGGATGACTCAAAAGGCAGCATAGTGCTGAGAAGAAGGGATGGAGGAGTGTCCAGCACTGAAACACCTCACAACCTCCAAGACACAGGGTCCATAGCAGAAGAGGTGGTGAAGCCAAAGGAAGGGTACCACTCCTTACATATACCTGTATGGACAAAAATTGACCTTGATATCCATGACCTCACAGTGCCTAGCAATACCTACACAAGACCCTAATTATAGGAGAAAAAGATGATGACATCAAATTAGAAGACAGACTAATGGAGAGAGGGAGGGTATATGATAAGGAGCAGAGTTATGAAGGGGAAAGCAGGGGAGGGGATAGAAATACCATATTTTGTTGTCTGTATGTATAGAAGTTATCAATTATATATATCTCAAATCAAAATGGATCAAAGACCAAAATATAAGACCGGAAACTCTGCTACTCCTGGAAAAAAATAGGAGGAACTTTACATGATATAGGAGTGGGAAAATACTTCCTGAACAAAACTCCAGTAGCCCAGGAAATTAAACAGTCCCTCATGAAACTGAAAAGTTTTTTTCCCTGACAAATGTACAATAAGTAGAGCCAATAGATTACACACAGAATGGGAGAAAATTTTTTCCAGCTATACAACTGACAGAGGCCTGATTTCTAGGTTATACAAAGAATTCAAACAACAAACAAAAAAAAGTCAAACAACCTTCTCACAAAATGTGGCAGAGAACTGTACAGGGAGTTCTCAGAGGAAGAATTACAAATGGCAAACATACACTTACAAAAATGTTCATCATCCCTAATCATCCCTAATCATCACAGAAATGCAAATTAAAACAATTATACGATTCCACCTTACCTCAGTAAGCATAGCAAAAAAAATCAAGTTAAAACAAATGGTGGTGAGGATGTTGAGAAATAGGAACCCTCATTCACTGTTGGTGGGCATGTAAAATGGTATAACCACTATGGAAAGCAGTCTGGAGACTCTTATAAAGGTTGACTATCAAGTTACCAAGAGACCAAGTTATTCCCTTACTGGGCATTTACTCTAAAATCTCCATGCCTCAGTTCAGAGGCTCAACTCTGTTTATAGCTGCTCAATTCATAGTAGCTAGGAGCTGGAAGCAACCCAGATGTCCATCATTAGATGGATGGATAACCAAGATGTGGTTTATCTACATGATGGATTTCTATGCAGCATTAAGGAAAAATGACACAAAAAATTTGAAGAAAAGTGGTCAAATTTGGAACAGATCATTCTCAGCAAACTCACCCAATCAGAGAAAGACAATCATTACATGGTCTCACTCATCTGTGGCTCCTAAACTGAATCTGCCTGAGATACTGACATACCTAATAAGCATCTCAAAGACTGGACAATAGGGAGTGTGGGGTAGGAGGGGAGGGTAAGGGTGGGGAGGACACAAAACTGGACCCAAATGGTAATGGAACCATGAAATTCTATATCCTGAAAGACAGACTAAAAGGATGAAACTTCATCAGTTCCATAGAGGGAACACCTGAATCACAGGGCCCTGGAGAGGGTGAGATGATGACTAACCATAATATTCTCCTGTTTCTCTATTTCTTTCTCCCTCTTCTCTATCTTATCTCTTTCTCTTTTATATTCCCTATATTTTTCTTCCACCCTTGATGAAGGTTTATATCTCCCAGTACCAGCATGTGGTTAACATCCACAATGAGCTGTTGTTCAGAGACACCTACAAGGTTTCCCAAAAGAAGACATATTTTTGTCAGAGTACTTGATGACCCACCAAAGGTTAATGTTAAGACCCTACTGCCAAAGACACCATATGCAGTTGATATGGAACATGGAGTGACCCGGCTGGAATTTGAAAGAGAGTCAGTCCCCAGACAGTTAGCTCGTCTAGTGCCGGAAAGTGCTACATGAGCAACTGGGGGAAAATGACCAACATCTGTTGAAGTTACTCTTGGTATAACCTACTCAGCAGCAAACTATCTGACATGATGCTCACACAAGTACAATAGGGTACAGCCATGGTGGGTAGCCAACTACTCTTCATTTGGCTAATAGATCCACTCAGTGGAATAGAACCCATAGCTGGAACTGGGAAACAAGCCAGAACTATATCCCTGAAACAAGCCTGCTCTCCTATATCAAGCTCCCACCAATCATGGGCTACAAGGGCACCTACACCTATTAAATTCTCTCTAAAATAATAGTGGTTATCCCATTTATCTGGTGCTGATTTCATTCTCCCTTGGAGAATTTGCTTCTTTCTTTCAGATGGAAGTGGGACCTGAGGAGAGAAATGACCCATCACACTTCACCAGCAACCTAGAAGAAACTGTAGAGTAAGTGGGGAAATGAGCAAGATTGCTGCTTTCTTGATAACCTGGTACCAGCACAAGGGTGAAGGAGATAGACACAGAGAACACTCAACTCCTACCAAATCAGATATGTATTGACAAAGAGGCTTCCAAGACCTCATAACTGAAGTAGACCTAAAACAAACCAAACATGGCTCAGGAAAATTTGCAGAAGTGGGGGCAGAAAAATTGTTAGAGCCACAAGTTGGGATATTATGCACAGAGACATTGCCTCTACCCCATAACTGATGGCTACCCCCACAATGCACAATCCCCAATCCCCAACAAGCAGGGTCCCTTTGGAGGGGGAAGTACAGGAAGGAGGCTAACAATGGTACCAATATGGCTGTATACACACTAGGTACATAACCAATAGAAAGAAAGAACAAGAAAGAAAGAAAGAAAGAGAGAGAGAAAGAGAGAAAGTGAGAGAAAGAGAGAGAGAGAGAGAAGGAAAGAAAGAAAGAAAGAGAGAGAGAGAGAGAGAGAGAGAGAATGAACCATACTTCAGAAGGGAATATTCAGGAGATTATAATACTGAGTTGACACCAGGAAAATTAAAGGCTTTTGTAAATTAAGAAGGCTAGCTTTTAATGTTGAGAGCTAGTGACCCCCCCCCCAGTGGAAACACTGATAGCAACTAAGATTACAGACATGGGGTAATGCAAAATTCTACTACTCTTAAAAGTTATAAAATGGCAAGATCATGGAGCTGCCCTATAGCCCAGAGAGAAATCCAAAACTCTCCTGGGGGTGGGGGGAGAATGCTCAGCTAGAGTCAAACAGAAGCTTAAAGGCCATAGAACCCACCCCCACCCATACCCATCACACACAGCTGCCTTCTAATACACTCTCCAGTAATGAGATACTGGCAGACAGAATTTAACATTGGCAAAAACACAAGGCCACAGAAAGAGGAGTAAAAGAAGATAATGTTGTCTGGGCTACTGGAGAATTACACCACTCCAGGGCCTGACACTGAGAAAAAGGTTAAATGGTGGAAAAGACAAACCAAGATAACAGTCTCACTGCAAGGTTTTCCAAATGCTTCTAAGTTAAGTGAATGTGATGAAAATCACTCAAGCTCTAAATTGGACAGCAAACTACCAGAAGAGGGGGGGAAAGTCCCTCCACACTTGTAAGGAAGGGTTATACTGTCCTACTGTGTTCTGCAGTGTCAAAAGGTCAATCAGGAACAGCTAAATTCTGGTGCTAATCACAGGCAAATGCTAGAAACCTGAGGAAATTTTTCTGCCTTGCTCTCACATGCTATGGCTGGGAAAGCCCTCCAAGGCAAGGACAAAATAGGAGACTACACATGAGCAAGCACTTGCAATTGCAATGTCTCACTTAGTGCTTCCTCTACAGGGATGATCTACATGATGGCCAGATGGCCCTGGAATGGGATGGTGAACCTAACACATAAGTTTCATTGTTGGACAGGGAGACAAAGCACAAACCTCTGTGGGCTTATGCCACCCCCCAGAGAATCCCTGATGGCTTTGCTTTCTTGGCTTCCTTGCCTTGCAGAGGCAGGGGGATCTACAGGCACAGGGAATCTCAGGGTCCTGGTCCCAACATGATGATGAGTGAGTTCAAAATTGTTGTGGACATATTGGGACTTATAAGAAATTTGTTACTGTTTTAAGTTTACTTTATCTCTGTATGCTTCTATGGAACTGCTGACAGACAACAGCCCCAAGGTTTGTGTTTAGATTAAGAGGTACACAATACTGAGTTTGTCAGAAAAAATCTGAAACTTCTAAAAATGTTCTAATCTGCTTCCATATTTTTAGAATATCTGTTTCAAAAAGCTGATAAAAAGGGGTTCCAAAAATCAACAAATGATGAAATATACATGTATATTCTGAGTAAATAAGTCAAGTCAAATCTGCTATACTCTTTTATAAAAGATTATTTCAAAGAGCCTTTGGAGTACAATTAAAAAAAAACTTTAATGGTCATATTAAAAAGTCTTATGATAAGGAAAATAAAAGATTTTTCTGGTAATTATAATGAGATAAACTAGGTATTGCAATCAGGTTCGCATTGCTGGTAGAAGTCACCCAAGCAAGAGCTGCTTTTGGGAAAATAAGAAGTTTATTATGGCTTACAGACTCAAAGGGAAAGCTCCATGATGGCAAGGAAAACAATAGCATGACCAGAGGGTGGACATAACCCCTGATCAACATTAGGTGGACAACAGCAACAGAAAAGTATGTCAAACACTGGCATGGGTAAACTGACTATAACACTCATAATTCTGTCCCCAATAATATACTCCCTCGAGGAGGTGTTAATTCCCAAATCTCCATCAGCTGGGAACCTAGCATTCAGAACACCTAAGTTTATGGGGGACACCTGAATCAATCCACCACACTAGGTAAAAGGATAAACTGAAGAAAAACTTTAAATGTTGGATATTAAATATTTGATAAAGAATATTGTTGCAGAATGTTTCCACAGATTGTAAGATAAAAGTATGTAGATGAAGGTTTGAGTAAACTTAAATAGAAAGCTTAAAGACAAAATTGATTAAGTCTTAAGGTGTTTGATCAGATTACAGACTACTTGAGTTTAAGGTGACTATTAGCCTAGGGCTTATATTGACTAACAAAGGATGACCCTAGCTGGTTGCATAATTTTATGATATTCAGGCTGAAAATTTTAAACTTTATCTTACTGATTTTAACCTGGTCATAATAATAGGTATACCGTCGTAAAAGACTGGCTTTAAAATTCGCAACTGAATTTGCCATGCTCCTCTATTTGTCAACCATTTAATATTTAATAAGGTAATTATATCATAAAAAATAAATGAAAAAACACTGTAACCTGGCTTTATAATGTGGTTTTACTGTGTGATTATCACTGAGATTATTGTGTAATTCTTATGAAAGGTGATTTAGCATTATGACTTTGTTCTTAGGAAACATCTCCTGTCCTAGGAAAGTCTGAAATATCCAAACAATGTTAATATAGTTTGTCTAAGCTTCATATATTCTACCAGTTATAAATATTGCCTTAAGTTAAACTTAAAAATGGTTCAATGATTAAAGGTACTTGATGAATAAATCACTTTATGTCTATCAAATGTATGTTAAAATAAGACTAATTTAGCTCAGCAATGACCATGTTTGGCTTTATTCTTAAGCTATGTATAATCAGTCTCAATCAAGGTTTTACTTAAGTAATTGTCTCCTTTCTGGTATCTTATGTTCATTGCTTATAGATATATTGATGCTTAACACACATTCCCTGCTCTAGAAAAAATAATCTTAAACTCTGCTGTTCTGCTTACAGTTTGTGGGGTAATTGGTACCTACAGAGGTATTCAAACTAGCCAAAGTTGTTTTCAAACACAGATGCCAAGTTATATACTGCCTTGTCTCTTCCTGATATACATATATTTCCAGATCAAATAAATTGATTTGAAGTTATAGATAAAATATTGTTTCCAGGGTGGCTAACATATTCTGCCTATACTTATAACTGAAAGATACTTAAAAGATCAAATATATATGTTTTCTATGTTGCAGATACAGCTCATACTCTCATCTGACAACTAAACTTAAATGCTAATCAGAACGATTTTAATGTATTGTGTCATTCTCTGACTAGATCTGCTTTGCTATCTAAATCTGTTTTGCTAATCAGATATGTGTAGTCTCTCTGAGTTATTAATAACCATATGTAGAAGCCAAGGTCAATTGGAAACATCAGTGTTAAAAAGATAACTAATATCTTGGTTCCCGCTCTTAGGTCAGAAGGCCACAGGAGATGATGGGACACTTCGTAACTTCTAGCCTCTGGTAAGTTGCCTGTCTTCTTGATCAGTGAGGTCACAGAAACACGGAGATTGACTCCAAATCAATGTATCTTCAATAGGAGAGTCACATGGGAGGAAAGTCAGTCATCTAGGCTTCCCAAAAGAGGGAGGGACACTTGGTTAGTATAGCATTAACTTATACTAGCAGATGACAATTCTAAGAGTCATAGAATTGATCACAGGCCCATAAATTCTTCCCTACAGAGCCATGAATGAATTCTAAAGTATAGTACATAGCTAATTTTTGCTGCCTACATGGCTTTAAACACACAGTAAGAAAATATAAGTATAAGATATTAGAATATAAACCAAGATTTAAACAAATAGACTGCCTTGCCTAATGCTGGCTTAGAGTACTAAGCTATTAACTCATGCCTTCTGCCTCTGCCTGGCTCTAGTTAGTCAGCCACTGTTTGCCTTTAAATCAAAGATCCAAAATTATCCTCACTGATTATGTTTACCTGATAGTTATTGATTCATGTTATTAGTCCAATCTCTCCTTGATATGTCTTATTTAAAGGAGGTCTATTACTAAGAACAGATCTCACAGCCAATTCCTAAAGTATGTTTAGGGCAAATCTAAAGCCTATCTCTAAGATGTAAAAGCAACTCAGAGTTCTGACGGCTTGTACTTGCCATTGTTGGTGGTGCTGGTTGTTTGATGGTCTCTCTTTGCTTAGGTTTACAGAGGTAAGCCAGATTCTCCTGCACCTATGATGCTTCCTTAAAAAATGTAACACAAGGGGACCCACATACCCTTGGGAAATTTGGCCCACACCCATCAGCCAAGTGATATAAACTTAGCACACCAGAATAAAGAGGATAGTATCCTCAGCCAATTGTAACAGCTAACAGGTCACTAGGAACCCTGAGGGTCCCCTCAAAGTCAAGCTCTGGAGGACAAATAACCCTGCCAAAAAGAATGTTGCCTTGCTGTTGTCACAATCCTGAAAGCTGACTGGTCCACACATAACAGAAGCCTCTATAACATGAGATGCCAAGAAAAAAAAAAAAAATCAGACACATGGGTAGGATCCTAACTCCTTCCCTTTGCTGCACGAATCAGCTCATTTGATAACCTGGTGGGATCCACAGAGAAACTTTGGTTACAAGGGACTTTTATGTCTTTCACCCCTGAGAAGATACAGTTCTTTACTATTGCCTCACATTACATCCTTTTCCTGCCATAGGAATATGTATTTCTTTTTGAGGAATGTGGTACAACCTCTTCCTCTAACTGCAGGAATGTCCTGTGCTCTCCTCCTCACAATGTGATTAGTCACAGTCACTCCTGATGACTAATCTTGTAAAGAGGAAACCCTCTAGGCTCTGCTTCTTTGACTTTATCATACTAATTCTTTCATGTTGCTATCCATACTTTCAAGGATAATATTCATGACCAGTTCCTAATACTGAAAATTAAGTACAAGATTTAATGGTAATAGTGTTAGTGTTCCAAATGACAACTAACACATGCTTGGCCCTCAAGGCCATGCTTACCAAGGACTCTGGAGGTCTTATAGCTGTTGTACCCCAGACCTTGGGCCTGCTCCCTAGGTGGACTACATGGGGACACTGGTTAGCTCCTTTAATAGGGCCTCTCATAATAATTATGCTGGGACTTATGTTAAAATCCTATGTTTTAAACATTTTTTCCAGGTCCATCCAATCTAGGATGAAAATAATTAAAATGTAGGTGATGTTTTGGCCACTAAAAAATGTCAAGTCATTTCCATTTTATCTCTGCTCAAATATTAAGCTAATGAATGAAAGAAAAAAAATATTTTTGAAATCTTTGACTATCAGAATACAAGTGCTAGTGAAATTCACAGTATCACCTGGTTTGATGTGGAGCATGTTAGAAAATTCCTTCCACTTTTTTTCATCATCACTTTTAGCTAAATTTGCATCTACCTCTACCAGTTACAGGAATAGAAATTCCTGTCATAGATTTATACCTTGAATACTAAAGGAAAAAAAAGAATATTGTTTATCATGACTTTAATGTATTCTAAAACTCTGCTTTTGAGTGATTTAAGAATAAGAGCAGAGCAGCTAGGGTGGTTTATTGAGCTCTTCTATGGGAATATGCATTTTGTATGATACAAACATTACTTCATATAATCTTCACATTTATACAGACCCATAAAGCATTTATCTCCATTTCATAAATGACAATGTTAGGTACCTGTCTTATTCCATTAGGGATAATATAACAACTATCAGACATGGAGTGACTTATAAACAACAGAAGTTTCTTTCTTAATGTCTAGTCTTGATGTCCAAGGTAAAGGCAAATTTACTGTCTGGTAGTGTTCTGATTTGTAGAAGGTGCTTTTTCCTTTCTGTTCTCCATGGATAGAAGAAACAAAGCAACTTTCTGGGGTCTCTTTTTATAAGGGAGCTAATCCTTTTTGTCAGGGCACAGCCCATACAACTAATGGCTCTCTCAACTCCTTTCTTCCAAAAATCATATCTCAGTGATTCGTTTTTAACATCTAAATTTGGAAAGCCACACTATTCAGACAAATGCCAGGATCAGAGAAGAATTTTAAAAGCATAAATAACTCAATAGTAAATAATAATAAATGAAATCTCATGTCTATTTGATTCTAAATCTTATATATCTTTTCTATTCCTATTAAATGTAAATGATTTCATACAGAATTGTTTTAATTGCAAACATCAAAATGTGACTTGCTGTGTAGCCATTTCTTCAGAATTGAAACAATCCATCTTGGAGGGAAGCTGCTAAGACTCAGGAAGTAAACAACATACAAGACTCAAGAAATAAATAATTCTCAAGTCTCAGGAAGTCTCTGAAATTGGCAAGAATCATAAACTCCTCCCCAGTGTTATATAAGAAGTAATAGCTGCTAGAATAAAAAGTACTCCAACATTTTTCATACAGAGTCTCAGAGATAGAACTTTCCTGAGAGTTGTTATCCAAGTTGGTGTGAGTGTTCTATCCACACTGCTTCCTTTGTCATCCATGTGCCTATAAATAACCAATATGTCTTTCTCCTGTAAAGGACCCCCCAATAAACACTGGTTGATGAGAGGGGAATTTGGTAGGTAGAACAAGAAGTACAAAGGGAAGGGTGGGAATGAAAGGCAAAGAAGCCCTGAAGGTAAGGAAACTTTGACCACTTTCCATGTCTTCTGAGGAAGTAATCTAGATCAATAAGAATAATAAAATAAAAAATATTAAATTTAGGCCAGTGGTGTCCATTATCTAAGAAATATTGTAGACTTGAGGCCTCTCATCATGTGATCTGCTGCATGCACACCTTCATCAAATTAGTTCAGGACAAGGTGTTTGCCCGCAGTCTGTGGCCAAGGCACCTCACCTTAGACGTCAGAAACTTCATGAACTGCTTACTTTTCAATTCCTGGATGACTGGAGACTCCAGGAGCCTCCCATGTGTCATTCCACTGGACACCCCAAACATTATAAGCATAGGGATGCCCTCTCCTAATTCTTGGGTTTCCTTTGCCCTCCCTAAGCATGGGATATATCCCTGGTGGCAGGATTGGCCACTCTAGTCCTTGTTCTCCAAAATGGGCTCCAAATTATCTATTCCAAATGATACTTCATTGGTATGTCTCAAGGTTAATTTAAAGGAGCTCGAACTTCCTGCACTCCTGCCTGCCAAATTAATCTCTATCCAAATCTGGCTACAATATTTCTTAGATAATGGCCACCACTGGCCTAAATTTAATAGTTTTGATTTTATTATTCTTATTGATCTAGATAACTTCCTCAGAAGACATGGAAGTGGTCAAAGTTTCCTTACCTTCAGGGCTTCTTTGCCTTTCATTCCCACCCTTCCCTTTGTACTTCTTGTTCTACCTACCAAATTCCCCTCTTATCAAAAACCCTCTAAAATCCTGCCCTTTCTAAAACTATCTCTCACATATTGTTCTGCCATCTGGCTATGACTTTCTAGGGTCTCTTCCTCTCACTCTAAAATCAAACCATCTCACTAAATCACATACAAACACTACCCTATTAAAGAAACTCCTGTCTTTAGTGGGCCTCTTTAACTTCTTCTACATAGATATCTATTTTTTTTTCTTCTTGCTAAAAGTTAAAATTACTATACAACTTCTAGGACTTTTTTTCCTTTCTTTTCCCTTTCCTCCTTCTTTTCACTACAAGCTACCAGAGGAAAAAAATGTCAATTTTAAACTCAAACCACTGGCTGTTGCCCTGTTAAGATTAAGTCCGGGCTGGAGAGATGGCTTAGTGGTTAAGCGCTTGCCTGTGAAGCCTAAGGACCCTGGTTCGAGGCTCAATTCTCCAGGACCCATGTTAGCCAGATGCACAAGGGGGCGCACGCATCTGGAGTTCATTTGCAGTGGTTGGAAGCCCTGGCACACCCATTCTCTCTCTCTGCCTCTTTCTCTCTCTGTCTGTCACTCTCAAATAAACAAATAAAAATTAACAAACAAACAAAAAAAAGATTTAAAAAATACATAAAAAAAAGAAAAAAGATTAAGTCCTAACCAACTTAAAACATAACCAAAATCTTAAAAGGATATCTGTCCATGTTTCATGTTGTCATGTCTAAATGTTGGCCAACCATGTCATGTGTTCCTATGTTTCATGCAGTCTCTCTGTATGTATGACTAAATTCATGGTTATTAATTGTTTCAATGCTTATGGTCATTAAATGTTCTAATGCTCATATATTTCAAGATATAAAATTATTAAAAGCAGGTTTACCATATATTTAAAATAATTAACCTCTATGTTTTTGACATCACACTTGTTCATGTTTACTACAATAATAGACATATTTGCATACCAAATTCTAATCTTTCTTCTACAGAAAGAGATGTTTTTGGATCAAAAAAGACTTTATAAGTTAAAAGATTGTTGTAAGGTATGTTTTTAAAAGGATATGAAAATATATGAAAAGGTTATGGGACTTAAACTGAAAAAGGTTTGGGTTGCCTGTGGTAAGATGGGTTAATTACAAGTTTTCATTCTTCATATTTTTTTCCCACCTTAATTTTTCATATAGTTCAGACTTTAATCTTTGTCATGTTAATAAATTTATTTACATTGTCATGTTTCATCATCAACATTAAATTGAACTATATCTATATTTCCTACTGTTAAATGCTGACTGCTACAAAAAATGAAATGTTTAGCAAAATCAAGATTCATTTTTAATGGGTTTGTTTGTTTATTTAAACCTTATCTAAATATAACATAAAAATCAAAAATATAAAATTAATATAACTGATCTTCTAAATATTAAAATGGGGGAGCTTAGGGGGACTGCTGACTCAGGGAAATGGGAAGACAATCAGAATCCACACATTCTATAACTGTAGGGACAAAAACCCTGCAAAAACAGAAGTTAAATTAAAAAAAAAAAACCAGAAAACTTAAATGGTGTTGTAGTCAGGTTCACATTGCTGGCAGAAATCACGTAAGAGCAACTTTTGGGGAAAAAATATTTATTTTGGCTTACAGGCTCGAGGGGAAACTCCACAGTGACAGAGGAAAAAGATGGCGTGAGCAGAGGCTGGACATCATCCCCTGGCTAAATTTAAGGTGGACAGTAGCAACAGAAGCATGTGCCAAACACTGGCAAGGTGGCACAGGATATAATACACACAAGCCCACCCCCAACAATAACACTGCTTCCAGGAGGTGTTAATTCCCAAATCTCTATCAGCTGGGAGCCTAGCATTCAGAACACCTAAATTTAAGGGGGACAGATGAATAAAACCACCATATTCCCTGGCCCCTGTAAACTCATAACCATACATGCTGTAAAATGAACTGCATTCATTCAAGTTAATAAGTCCCCATAGTTTTTATCAATTCCAATGGTGTTCATACATCCCAATAGTCCAAGATCTTCTAACTGAACCATAATACCAAAAAAATCCCCCCAAATCCCATAATGGCATAGAAAAAACATTCACACTGCAAAAGATGGGATTGGGCAGAACAAAGAAATATTCAGCTAATACAAGATTCAAAACAACCAGGGCAAACATCAAACTCTGTAGCTTCAGATACAACAACTCTAGACAGTGGCAAATCTCCAAATCTGATAATTCTAGCCAGCAACAAGTCTCTGGTATTCCAATTCTGCTCCCCCAGCTAGGCTACTCACAGTCTTGGAAAACTTCATGCAGGACTTGCAGCTCTCCTTGGCAGCCGTCTCGTGGTCCCAGCATCTCCACTCGGTCTCCACTACAATCCACGGTTCATCCTCATGGCACCATGGGGTCTCCATGCAGACATCCAGCAAACCTGCTTCACACTGCCCATGGCCATTTCCAAAACACAAGACCTTGTTGCAAACTCAATGACCCTCTCTTTCCTGTATTTCTTATAATCCTGTGGTGGTTTGATGCAGGTGTTCCCCATAAACTTAGGTGTTCTGAATGCTAGGCTCGCAGCTGATGGAGATTTGGGAATTAACACCTCCTGGAGGCAGCGTATTGTTGGGGGCGGGCTTATGGGTATTATAGCCAGTTTCCCAATGCCAGTGTTTGGCACACTCTCCTGTTGCTATGGTCCACCTTATGTTGGCCAAGGGGTGATGTCCACCCTCCGCTCATGCCATTGTTTTCCCCTGCCATCATGGAACTCCCCTCAAGCCTGTAAGCCAAAATAAACCTCTTTTTCCCAGAAGCTCCTCTTTGTTGGGTGATTTCTACCAGCAATGAGAACCTGACTGCAACAACTCCACAATACCAGGTAGGTTGCCAATTTGTTAATCTAGGGTGGGGGTGGGAATAAAGCAGACTTTGAAGAATAGGACACTCCTTGAGCATTCAGGCTCCTTCAAAAGAAAATATTCTTCCTGTTGCCCCAGTGCTGATCAGCTGGCCCCATCTCGAAGGTTGTAATCTTTCAATTGCAGCAGAATAGGCAGCAATTCACCCAAATATTTCATTTTTTTCTGTACCATATCCCTCTGCTCACACTAGTTCATTTCTATGCAAAGCAACCCTGTGCAACTTCTCAGGACACAGGCACAACAGCAGGCCTCTCACAAACTGCCCAGTCCAGGCAAATCTCTTTCTCACCCTCATAAGCCAAACCTCACAGTCCATAGTTCTTACTACATTCAGATCTTTCAACTCTGACTAGATTAGTCCATCAAGCTGTATTTACAGCACTGCAAGGCATCTCTTAGGCCAAGGTTTCAAATCCTTCCACATTCCCCTTGAAAATCAACTCCAAAAGGCCAAAGCCACACAGTCAGGTGTCTAGCAGCAATGCCACTCCTTGGTACCACTTTACTGTTGTAGTCAGGTTCACATTATTGGTAGAAATCACCCAATCCAGAGTAGCTTGTGGGATAAAAGTTTATTTTGGCTTACAGGCTGGATTAGGAAATTCAGTGATGGCAGGGAAAATGATGGCATGAGCATAGGGTGGACATCACCCCCTGGCCAACCTGAAGTGGACAATAGCAACAGGAGCATGTGCCAAACACTGGCAAGGCATCAAAGGATATAATACACACAAACCCACCCCCAATAATAACACTGCCTACAGGAGGCGTTAATTCCCGAATCTCCATCAGCTGGGAACCTAGCATT